>JBBGZY010000100.1:11925000-13287500 GCA_037952925.1 Lithobates clamitans | reverse complement strand
AGATATGAAGCGCCCATCTTTAGATTTTCTCTCTACAATATATTTTAGGCTTGTGCCTTTTTCTCCATATCAAATAGAGATAGTAGAGGAAGGACTGGTGATCTACATGTGAGACTGGATGGAAGGCAGCTATTTGCCCTGACTTAAATTTTAAACCTTGGACAGAGTTTATCTATCTATCTATCTATCTATCTATCTATCTATCTATCTATCTATCTATCTATCTATCTATCTATCTATCTATATCTATCTATCTATCTATATCTATAGAGAGAGATTATATATGACCCCCTACCTTCCATAACCATTACAACGTATTTGTAGGGGATATTGTCTTCACTACATGTTGACATTCGGAGCCGAGCAGTTGGTGATGGACTAGGACCCTTTGGAGCCTGAGTGGCACCTACATTTTTACATTTGTAATGTAAACCAAAGTACTTATTTGGAATACTAAAGCCTAGTAACACACAGTTAGAATGTCAGCCTATTCAATAGAAACTGGCTGACATTCTGCCTGTGTTGGGCTGGGCCGGCTGACCGGCTTCCAAACGGTGCTCTCAACCAATGGCTGACCGGAGTGTTCTGGCAGAGGGGGCATCCTCCTGTCAGAACACATTAGCACAGCAGTGGAGGTTGCTTAACTAACATTGGATTGTTAGTACAGCGGCTTTAACCTGAGCTGAGTTTTTTTTTCATTCAACCCAACAGTTGTGGCGAGTACTAACTAGACTTAAGAAAGATTTTAAACAATGCTCACTAAAACATTTGCAAACAAGCTTATCCAGAAGTGGAGGGGACTTCCAGGCAGCTGCTATTTTTAGCCTGGATTCACACATGGGTGTGAGCGTATTTATGTGTTTGGGGGGGCTTGCACATCTTTCAAACTTAAGCATTTTTGACAAGCTGATGGAAAGCTACTTACTAAGGGAAGGAGACAAAAAGAAGGAGGAGATGAGGACGAAAATCTGGAATTATGCCTCACAGGAGGTCTTATACTTTTTCTGCGGTTTGAGCGACAGCACATTCCTCCAATGTGAACAGGTAAAATTAGAACAACATGGAAGTCTACTGTTGAGCTTGAAGTGATGGAAACATGCCTCAAATTGCTCAGGTGTGCATGGAGACTTCCTGAATATGACTAATCTTAAAACTACTCCTTCCTCCTTCTAACACCTATACTAATTACCCTGTGGAAGAAACATGCTTATACTTACCTATATTTCAGTTGCTCTAGACCAGTCAATGATCAGCTCCCATCTGCCAGCCGCTTCAGGGAAGAGGAGGGAACGTGAATAGGTGACCCATGCCAATCAGGCTCTGGCTCCCCCGAATTATTGGCAGACAGGGGGGGAGCTCATGTTGGAGGACCAGAGTGGCCTGAGAATAGGTAAGTATATGTGTCTTTCTTCCACAGGGTAGAAGGTATAGGTGTTAGAAGAGGGGTGGGAGCAGTTTTAAGATTAATTATATCCCAGAATTCTACTTCAATTGAAGGCCTGTAGTTCAATTCTTCACAAACTGGGTGGTTTAAAAGAAGACGGTGATGAAAATCTTCTTGCTTCAGTGCCTTTACTGTCCCCCACACAAGTATACAGATTAAGGCTTTGCCACTGACTTTCCTGATCTGTACCTGGTAAGAGATTTAGAAAGCACTGAAGCAATGGCAGCTAGTTTTCTTCAGCACATATTTCCTTTCCTGGAGTTACAAAGAGGGTATGCAATACTTCTGACAGGTTTAAAGAGGTACTTCTGTTTCCTACACTTATTTCATATAATATATATATATATATATATATGATGGGACGTGTATCAGAAGTAGGCAGTACTTTGTGCATGTAAAAAATGATATTTTCTAGTATGAAGAGATCTACCTGTAACCTGCTACCAGGAAAGTTCTGTTTCTAAAACCAAATTCTCACAAATTAGTAGGGGTGCAACGCATCGTCATCGAGCCGTGATCCGATCCACGGAGGTTGATCCATACGGGACACCCGTGATCCGCTGAGAGCTCTTTGGCCTCGGCCATAGGAAAGGCCGGGGCTTCGGCCTAGCTCCGGAGCGGCGGCCATCTTGGTACACCCGGCGGCCGTTTAGCACGTGATCGCTCCGTCAAATGACATGACGCCGGTTCCTCCCTCCCCTCTGTGTACTGATCTGTACAGTGGAGGGGAGAGATCGGATGGCAGCAGTGCCAATACTCTGCAATGCCCTGCCAATACTCTGCCATACCCCGCCAATACCCTGCCAATATACCCGCCAATACCCTGCCAACACCCTGTAATACTCTGCCAATACTCTGCCACACCCTGCCAATAGGGAGATTGTGGATATTACAGTGGGGGAGATTTTTTTTTTGTTGATCCGAAAACGATCCGAAACGAGACTCCTGATCCGAGGAACGATCCGAACCGTGAGTTTTTTGATCCATTGCACCCCTACAAATTAGAAATGTTTTCTCACCCCAATACAGCAGGTATATGGATACAAATCCTTCATATTACCAAACTGACTGTACTCCTTTGTAATGAAAATAAAATAGTGTAATGAAATAATGACACATTAATTTATGATCTCATCAAAATGATTTTCATTGAGCGCGTTTCTGCCACAATTTCCCTAAGGTCTACATAATTGAGACAAACTTACAATTAGAAAGATCAACAAACACTAAAGCAACATACAAAAAGCCTTTCCTGCTTCAGAACGTGGCCATCTGAGAAAAGCTCGTCTATCCTGATGTTTCAGCCTTGCAGAAAGGAAACAAGGTCATTATGCACGTTTGTATGGAAAACAAAACAGAAATTCAGCAATTTCACGTGTGAGAGCTGCTACAACTTGCCAAAATTTTAATAAGATTGATGAAGGGAGCCGTCATAATTCATTGTAGCTTTCATGTGATATTCTGTCTAGTCATGCATAAAACAGAGGTGCGAAGTAGTCATTACTTGGAGTCATTCCTGGGTTAAAAGTTACCAAGTAGATTATGGAACACTCACATCATTTCTTCCAAGCTACAGAAATGTGGATTTTCTGTGCAAAACTCTTTACTACTAACATCTCATTTTTCCCTTCATTCTTTTACTTGTAAATTTTTATTTACAATTTTATATTTCTACTAACATTTCACCCCAAAATCTAGTTCAATTAAAAAAAATTAAAAAAAAAAAAATTCTAAATCAGAGACTGCCAGCAAATTTTCTCTCATTTGGAGCTCATGTCCTTAAGTTCTTTATCCAAAAGACTGTTTGGGATCCATTAACGCTAAACTTATATTATAGGCAACCATCAACACAAAACACAACTTCTTAAGCCTCGTACAGATGATGAAATAAGTGGACGAATGATCATCCATTTTTTTTTTTTTTTTACTAAACTTACGAAAATTCTCGTACAACATAATACAACTTCAGAAGTGATGCAAGGTGTTGTACTGTATTGTATTCTTTAGTTTCTGAGCATGCATGGTCTTGTTCTTTGGATTTTTTTTTCAGACAAATACTGTACCGAGTGAGCAAAAATTGTACAAGAAAAATTTTTGTGTTTGTTCCTTCAGAGAATTTCAGATGAACTGTCGTGAATAGCTCTCAAAAGTGGTGTACTGATGATCAGATTATTGCACGCTGGAAAGCGTTCATTTTCGCCCAATTTTCTCATTGTGTGTACTAGGTTTTATGCTAACTGTGCACAGAGTGTTAATCTAAAAAAGTGTGGTAATAAATGTGACTGCACACTTCAATTTTAGAGGCCAAATACTACCATAAATTTCAGTTTTAATATTTGTTTTATTGTTTTGGACACACTCGGATGTCTTTGAAGATTAGGGGTAAACAAAATATAACGGTCTAATGCCCCATACACACGATGAGATTATCGGACGAATGATCGTCCGTTTTTTATTGCATGCTGATCTCAGATCGAATCTAATGAGTTTACTAAAGTCATGAAAAATTCCCGCACGACAGAAATAAAATTTGGAAGTGATGTCATGTGTTGTAATGCATTGGTATTGCATTTTCGAAACGATAGCTGTACTGATTAAACGAAAATCGTACGATCTGGCATCGTACGGAAAAAAAATTTCCTGCATGTCCGATAGAATACTATCGGATGAACTGTCCAGATCGGCTCTCGAAAGCTCTGTACCAACTATCCGATTATCGTACGATCAATTCGAAAGCGGTATTTTCCGTACGATTTTCTGATCGTGTGTTTTAACTCTCAAGCACTAAACAAGCGTAGCGTTTGGGCGCATTTAGCAGCGGCAAGCATTTTTTCTGCCAAAACTCTGCTCCTGGACGCACTGGCAGTAGGTTTTTTTTTCCTGCCTTCAAACGTTGCTAAAAGTCCATGTGTGCATGGATGGACACATAGGCTAACATGCAGGGAAATTTAGAGACAGAAAAAAAAAAAGGGTACACTGCACACTATTTTACATACATGGATTGATATGTTAGTTCATTTTTTTTAAAACAAGATTGCACATATACACAGTTTTAAACGCGCACTTAACACGGAGCATTTTTTTTCCTTTTTTTTTTTTTTAGGTCCTTACTGCCTCACATAGCATATTTTAGGATGATATAAAATAAAATTGTTCAATTTGTAAAGGAACATATAAACCTAGTGGAGTATTTATTCTGCCCATAGAAAGGAATCAGATTAAAGATTTCGGTCTAGCATAAATTAAAAAAAAAATAAGCTAAATTTAAACCCTGACTGGCTGCTTCAGGCAACATAGTTATTCAGTACTAATTGGGACTTATCTATCTATCAGATTAGACAGAGATCTATCAGTTCAGGTAGATAAAATAAAACTAAAAGCGCGGTTACGTCTGTCGCAATATATGATAAAAGGCAGTTGTGCACTGTTGAACTTTACTTTGCCAAGAGAACAGCAGTTTGTCAACAAGCATTTAAAGCTGTCAGAAGTGCCAATTATGCTGGAAAAATAACTTACTTTCTCGTTACTATCAAGGAATAGAGCATACTCAACATAGTACCGAGAACTGAAAATATATCCACAAAGCCCAAGACTAAACTAAACTATATTAGTTGCTTTACACATTTTAGACAAAAAAGGGTACTTTAAAAATGAAGTGGATTTAAAAAAGAAATAACAAAACAGAAGCAAAAATGATGTAGATGTGTTGAGGCTTAGAAATGTGAAATGAAGTGTCTGAGGTCATGTATGATCTGAGGTCATGTATGATCTGAGGTCATGTATGAATTGGGCAATCAGTTAACTGTACACTGTGAAACACTGAAAAGTAGATTGTGGGATATGTGCTTCTTCTGGTAGCTTTGCCTTCAGGGAACTGCCTGGCTTGCTGGTAGTAACTTGCTGGGTTTAAGGTCACAGGTGAAACAAGCTAATGGCTGAAGGGATTACTACGTGAAAATATCTTGTCACCTAAATTGCAGGGTGCACAGATAGGAGTGCTTTGCTTTTTTGCATTCCACAGATTTAGTACTACTACCAAGATGGTCTTTAGCCCAAAATCGTAACCTGAACTCTTCCTTTACCATGTTAAACTAAATCTAAATGATCAATTTTGGACAAGCAAAACCACTTAGGGAGTTACTAGTGCCATACAGCAAAGCTGCTCAGCTGTTAGTCTACTATGGGTGTCTATGGGGATAACTGCCCTGCATCACAAGCAGGATCTTCAGCTCCTTTCAGGTGACCAGGGGGCAGTAAAAACAGGTAGCTGAGCCACAATTTTACCACCCGACTGCTCACCTAAAACCACTCAGCCTGTACACATTCAGCAGGCAGATTTAACATGGCTTTAAAGCAGCACTGGCTGTCAAACTCACCCATTCAAGTCATTGGAGCATGTACAACTGCAAGTCAAACTATTGGCTTGTGACATGATTTCTCCATTAATAATGGCTGTTCAGGACAGAAAAAAAAAAAGAAAAAACAACCCCACAGCAAAAAAGTATAATGCCTACTAACTGCACGGAAGAGGCTCCTCAGCCTCCATGTGAAATGTGATTCACAGTGGATCACTTTTCAGAGTCAACCTGTGTCCTGTGCTGCCATCTTATCATCCTACATCAGGAGCTAGCTGATCCTTCCCCTTTAGAAACTGTGTGGAAGTCAATGCCTTCTGTGCTATCCAATGCACATATTCTTGGAGGTTGTTGGAGCAGCACCAATGTCATTCACGCATAGGTGAGAATAGAGGTGGGGGTGAATTGAAAGCCGATCAGATTTTTTTCAAGTATGCATTAGAGGGAATGTTCCAATGCTAGAGTCTTTTATGCTATTAAGGTCTGTGGAAGGGATTGGCTGGCCTAACACATCGGGATAAATTATATGGGGGTGTACCATCATCCAAATTTATTTAGGACAGACATTTTGGGAGCAAGGACCCCAATTCCAAGCTCTCCAAGAGGAGGTGCAAGCGGACTATCATGGTACAAATACAAAAGGGATAGACAGCAAAAATGCAAAACATGTATATAAAACCAAAATGTATTTATACAGAAATAGGTCTCCCGCGGCGACTGAGGAAGACACAAATACGACCACGAAGGAGGGAGACCTTGCTGGGACTGGACTTAAACTTGGTTTGCACATCAGCATGGGTAAGCAGCCCCCCACATCTGTTCACCCATAATTTATCTCCCCCTTTCTTCTTCCCATCATACCTAGGTATTACTTTCTACATTTTTCCCTTGAAAATATATATATATTTGATTGTATTATATTTTATTCACAGATACATTTCCCGATGAAGTGGGTTCCCCGCAAAACTGGTCGATGCTCCATGTTATCTGTGCACATCTTTATATAGTTTGTATTTTTATATGTTTTTTATTTCTGTATAAATACATTTTGGTTTTATATACATGTTTTGCTGTCTATCCCTTTGTATTTGTACCGTGATAGTCAGCTTGCACCTTATCTTGGGAGGCTTGGAATTGGGCTCCCAAAACGTCTGTCCTATTAAGGTCTGTGATAAAGTATATGTAAACACAATCACTGAATGCATACAAAAGCTTTAGCATGTTAATGTCATTTCAGAAGTTGTTTTTAATATTTTAAAATCTGCAGCTTTCATTTAAAGAATTCTTGCCATGAAGGTCCTTGTCAGACACTTCCTATATTACGGTGACAACAGCGTCCCTGACTTCTACATGATCGACCTGTCAGACCACACTCCCATCTTCTGAAATAAAGCCATATGCTTTCAGGTGAAATAGGATTTTAATAAAGCTGATCAATTTGCAAATCAAGCAATGTCTTGGGTTTTCCTGAACACATGTACGTAGATTTGTCCAATCTAGTAACGATTTTCCGGATTTCTAAATTCCATCGTTCCCACAGACTTAACATTCAGGCAAAACCAAAAGTCTGCAGCTCTCAGATTCATTGCTTTCTATGAACAAAACATATGAAGATTATAGAATACAAAACAGTAGGATTAATCACGCTTTGATGCACTTTTGCAGCTTCATTATTCATAAAATAAGTAAATGATGTTGTAGAAGCCGACATTCAGCTCACTGTACTTATGACTTGTGCTCAACCCACTCAGCTGTATGTGATTAAACACACTCGGAGGAGCTTAGAATATCACAATGATGGGACCATGTGCTTTATTTTTACAGAGACTAAAGACAAGAAAAAAGGCAGAACATGACTCAGAAGCCACCAGCTGCATGGTGGAGCCTCTACAGGTGCCGATCGATCGATCTGGGTGTTCTCATGTGACAATGTGTCAACCTCCACGCTGCATTTACCACTAAAGGACCAAACTATCTGCTCAGCTCACGTGAGAAACATGCAGACAAAATCATCAGGCGAAAACTGAAGAATACAGGCTTAAATGTCATGTTACCGAACATTCTTTAGGACATTCCTAACTGTAAAAACCATGCATGCCAGACACTTTAAAACCAATTAAAATCAGAAGCAAGCCGTGGTCTATCATCATTCATGAACAAGTCAATTCCTTCTTTCATGTTTTCAGTCTAGCTGGCAAGATTGTCAGTCCTTTAAAAATAATGAAATGTTATTTGTTGCTGGCAGAAGTACATAGAGCTTCACAAGTACCTTGACATCCACATAGAGTCAGGACTTGGACATGCAGCACCTGTATTTCTTCTGTGTGATCGGGAAGTCATTGCTATAACAAATCACAGGCAGCTCAGTTATTTTATCACAAGAAAGATGTGGGACCTGCAACTTATTCCCACAAAAATCTAATATATCATTTTCCTCCCAATCAACAAATAGACACATTTTACTTGTAAAACTGGAATCAAGAGCATAAAAACCTCAGGACAAAAGAAGAATGCAGCTAGAGGCGTGGAAATTCAAAGGACTTCTATAAATAAGCGAACAACTATAAACACTTCAGCCCCGGAAGAATTTACCCCCTTCCTGACCAGAGCACTTTTTGTGATTCGGCACTGCGTCGCTTTAACTGACAATTGCGCGGTCATGCGATGTGGCTCCCAAACAAAATTGAAGTCCTTTTTTCCCCCACAAATAGAGCTTTCTTTTGGTGGTATTTGATCACCTGTGCGGTTTTTATTTTTTGCGCTATAAACAAAAAAACAGCAGGATAGGGGATAGTTTTATGGCATTTTTATTAATAATTTAGTTTTTTACTAGTAATGGCGGCGATCAGCAATTTTTATTGTGACTGCGACGTTATGGCGGACACATCGGACATTTGACACATTTTTGGGACCACAGTCATTTATACAGCAATCAGTGCTATATAGTGCTATAAAAATGCAATGATTCCTGTGTCACTGGCAGTGAAGGGGTTAACCACTAGGGGGTGGGGAGGGGTTAAGACAGTACTAGGGATGTGTTCTAACTGTAGGGGGGATGGGCTAGCTGTGACACGTTACTGATCTCTGCTCCCGATGACAGGGAGCAGAGATCAGTGACACTTGTCACTAGGCAGAACGGGGAGATGCTTCTTTACATTAGCATCTCCCGTTCGTCCTCTCCTCTCCGGGTATCCCCACGGCGATTGAGTCTGCGGGACCTGCGACCCGGTTCACGGAGCACCCGGCGGCACGCACGCAATAACACGGCGGGGAATTCAAATGGGACTTACAGGTATGCCCATTTGCCCAGCCGTGCCATTCTGCCGACCTATAGGATCTATAGGATCTATAGGACTCTTCATTATGTAGTGCAGGCACTCTACGAAGTTTTCTTGGGCCAAGTTGTTCTGGCCATATTGGTAGTGCAGGTTAATATTAAAGTGTTACTAAACCCAGGACACTGCATTCACTATATATGGTCTCCCACAGTACAGAGAACATGGAAATGCAATTATTTTAGTAAATATAAAAACGGCTAAATACCTGTTCTCATTAGCAATATATAGCAGTCTTATGACTTCTATCAGTGTCTGGTTAAAGCTTGTAGGAGGAGTTTTCATTCTCCTCTGACTGTCCTATGAGGCTGCATAACCCCTGACCCTGTCTGGACAATGCTAATTCGCCTTGTGCTGATCACATGCACCGTTCCCAAGCAAAAAAACCCACACACCTCTCTAGCAATACATCCTAAACTGAGCATGTGCAGCGTGACTCCAAGGCTCTGTACTATCAGGAGATGGATTGGAGACTGTGGAAGTGGAGGATCAGAAATGACAGGATCAAACAGATACAGAGAGTTAACCCTGTAAGGTCCACAGTGAGTTATACAAGCATGCTTTACCGCATATACAGACTGATTTTACTGTTGTGGGTTTAGTACACTTTAAAGTCTCTTACTTTTAGCCAACAGACCACATATAAAAATAGTTTTTAGTGCGTTTTTGCAGTGAAGTGTAAAAACACCCAAAAACGCAAATGAAATGCAGCTGTGTGTGAAGAGTTAGTAGGATTTAAAGAGATGCATTTTCATGCATTTTTCTTCCACTTCTTTTTTTTTTTAACTGGAAAACCAATCAGTGTGAAAGGGCCCTTATCCTAGGGGCACAGTTCAGCATTTCTGCGGGCAGGGTTTGCACGGTTGGCTGCCGTGTCCGTGTTTCCCGCAGAAAAAAAGTGCATGAACCTTTTTTAAACGTGAGCCACAGGAAAATTGCATGGCCATTTTGACCATGCGATTTGCCTGAGGTTCTTGAACCCATGTTGTGATTTTACATATGTGGGGGGTGCCATTCAGAATGAATGGCAGCTCTGCACATTCTCAGAACAGAGCGCTGCAATTCCCAAAGCCACGCGCATAGGTGTGAACCAAGCCTTAGATGGCAAAAGTTTTACTACCATCCAACTATTCACAATAATTCATAGATGGGACATAAAAGGGGAGCAATCAGCCAAAATTTGTTTCAGAAGATGAGATATGATAAGACCCTTCTACAGTGCCAACCAGTATTAACAATCATCATTCTCAATATTTTTTTATTTTTTTAAGAGAGAAAGCAGTCAGTCATAGAAGGCCGCCTTGACCAATGGGCATTCAATACCAAAGGCCAGAGACCTACAAAACACGATTCAAAAATTATTCTCATCACATTTATTGGTAAATTTTTTGCTGTAATTTTGTTGTAACCAAAATTATATTTTTAATAATAATAAAACAATAAATAAGCAAACATTCTGAGTATGTGTATAGAGAAAATGTTAATGGTTTAAAAAAAAAAAAAAAAGGTCAATAAAAAGGTTGTTTGTGTATCACAGAGCTCCTCATATGCACTCTATAGAAATGTGTATTCTGCAGCTCTGCTTCGTTTTATACAAATGGGAAACCCTCACCATAAGGAGACATGTGCTGCCAAAAGCTCCCTTTCCCATGAAAAATATGCTCAATTGTGTGAAGAGGGAAAAAAAAAAAAAAAAAATCAGCTTGCCGGCATTGCATTTCGTGATTCACATCATTTTGACGGATACGTTTGTAAAGTGATACAGAATTTCCTTATCCAATTATACAAAAGACTAGTTCTAAACGATCTGTCCTAACATGTCAATCCCGGCTCTCACAGCTCTTCAGCCTCCTCCAGAAATCTTACAGTAGCTCTGTTTAGTCTGTTTGTCCTCTGTCTGAAGATAAGGGGCTGCTGTTTATGGGGAGAATGGGATAGGTATGCTGTAGTCATTACAGTGCTAAAAGCATCATTACTTGCCTTCATGAAAGACTATTTTTTTTTTTAATACTAAATTTAATTGCTTGGTTTAAGGTAAATATAAAAACACATCAACTTATGACAATTGACAAACTTGCTACACTGAACTTTTGCTGTTTTCTAACATTAGGGCTACCAGAGACCAAATTTCCCATCGAAGTTCCAACTAGTCCAAAAAGTACTTTCAGATCCATAATGCAAAATGGAAAATAACAGATGCTAGACTAATCCTGATTCATTTAGAATATTCAGTGTCTTATGCCAGTTTGTTAAGCATTACAAATTACTACTACAACGCCATCTATGCTGTAGACATGATCAACATTTGCATAGTGAGTATAGATTTTTTTTAACAACCATTCTAGTACTAGTACTAGAAATCATTCCAATTCAGGTTCTAAAAAGGAAGAATGCTAGTCCTGGATATGCAGGAGACTTTTCCATAAGGCTGGGTTCACATATCTGCGGTGGGGTTTGCAGTGCGGTGTCCTGTGCATTTCTATTCACCGATTCAGCCCAGGATCACGCTGACAGCCCGAATGAACTCGAACAATCTCATTTCCGCATGCCAGTCCGACTTCGGGGGCGATTTCAGAGACATCTGTGTGGGTTGCTGCACAGATGTCTATACAAAAATCGCACCCCGAAGTTGCCAAAAGTAGTACAGAAACTACTTTTGGGAATCGGTGCCGTGACGCAAACTTGGCATCGCACCAATTCGGATGGTGCCATTGCCGGAAATCGCCGCCAATTTGGCAAGCAATTTGACATGGCAAATCGCTGCAATGTGAACCTAGGCTCAGGTACGAATTTTTCCCTTAATTTGCACCTGAACAGGACCTAAAAATGCACAGGACTCTTTTCAAAACCACACCGCAACCGCCCCCGACATGTGTGAACCGGCTCCATTGAAAGCCAGGCACAATCACATGTTATGTGAATTGGATGCGGTTTAAAAAGCATCCAATTCACTTATATGTGAACCCAGCCTAAAGAGGCAAGTTTTCTGAACTTTTATTTTGCTGAGAAAATAGCAAATCTTGTTTCACAGAAAGTTTGTAAAAATTAGCCTCCAATTTCACCATGAATTGCTGCAAGGCAGAAAAAAAAAAAAAAAAACTACTCTAGAAACAAGTTCGGTCACTTGGTTTATAAGAGAAGGAAGGGTAAGGGTTGCAGTTAGCATCAGTTTTTGGCAAAAATTCAAGCCTATGATCATTTGTGCCTTCCACGGAGGCAAAGACTCCCATTTTTCCTGTAGATGTAATGTGTACATGTAAGCAAATGGTTAAAAGCATTGCTAAAATACTTACAGTATGTGTGACCTGTCTTTTTTTTTTTTTTTTAATTAAAACGAATGGTGTTTAGTTATTTTTCTCATCCATCTATCTTTGCCTGAAACTATTCAATTTGACTGTGATTGGCTAGTGAGAGAACCATAGCTCCCTGATAAGGTTATATCAGTGCTCTCCACTCAAACCAACAAACCATTTGTTACATCTAGGGGACTACAATGCAGTAGAACCCATATGCCCCTTCTCCATCTACATGTTGACATGCAGAGGATTAAAAGGAGGCTAGTTCAAAAGCAAAACAAATGTACTATTACAGAAAAACAAAAATGTAAATACATATTTTAAAGAATATGTAGCTATATTGGATGGGGTATTTTCTACATTTGTCATGGAAATGATTTGTCCACATTGATGGAAGATACTGAACTAAGCTATGCAAAATTGTACAACCAGCATTCATTTTAAATTTGAAATATACAGCTAACCATACACTGGGGATGATTTACTAAAGGCAAATTGACTGTGCACTCTGCAAGAGCATCTGCTCCATAGCTTAGTAAACAGGGTGGATAAAAATCTGATTTTTTTTTCATCAAATTTAATAAAAATTCTTTTGGAGTAAAAATCTATCCAAAGATTGTTTTCTATTTAAGCGTTGATTTAAATCAAGCCTTTTTACTAGTGATTTAAATCAAATCCACCCTGTTAGTAAATAAGCAAAAGCTCTGCTGGACTTCCATCATCCAATGAATGTGCAAGCAGGGCGGTGCAAGGATTTTCATTCTACTTAGGCAAAGGTGCATTTTGGTGCCCCCCCTCTTCACATTGCAACCCCCTGCCCCATATGGCATACACTTTATTTGCAAAACAGAATCTCTTCTTACGTCAGAGTCCCCACCATTACTCAATACATCAGGGTGCCCAGATTCCCTCTTTACATCAGTGTCCCCAGAGTGCTCCCTTACCTCAGAGTCTCCAGTTTGACCCCTTTCACATCAGAGTCCACAGAGCTGCCCCTAAATTGAAGTCCCCAGCATTCCCTCTGTACATTCCTGCCCCACTTTATATCAGAGTGCACATATTTTTCCCTAAATCAAAGTCCCCAGAAGTCCCGCCTTACAAAAAAAAAAAAAAAAAAGAGTTCCCCTGCATTCTTTCCTTGCAATTAAGGTTCCCAGAGCCTCCCTTACATCAGAATTCCCCTTTACATCGAAGTCCCCAAGGAGGATGATGCAGAGGAGACACAGGACAGCAGGCTGCGGATGGCGGAGGCACTTAAACTGACCACGGTGTCAGGGCTCAGCAGCCATGATACACCGTGGTCAGTTTACACAGGGGAGGGCAGAAACTGGCAGGATCAGCCAGGTTTTTTAGGTGTTACAGACGGCCAAATGACAGGACACGCATTGTGTCATAACATGCTTTAAAGGAGAAGAATTTATTTTCTTTGGGTTAACAAACGCTTTGAGTTCCAGGAGTGGGATGGGACCCACTGCTGGAACACAGCGCTGTATACTGTATGTAGTCATGGTTAGTTACAGTACAGCGTGCCTTGCAAGCTTGACCCAAAACGTAAGAACATTAAAATGTAGAGAAAAGGAAAAACTACGTAAGTGCCCTGCACAGGATTACAAGGATGTTTTGTCTCACAGTACACTTAAAAAATGAACTTTGGAAACATGAAACTTGTTTAAAAATATAAAAGTATTTGCAGCACACTTCATGAACACTTGAACACACCTACAAAAGCATGCCTGGGCTGCAGAAAAAGATTCTCAGTAGCGAGCAGAGCAGAAGTAGGCAACCTCCGCCCTCCAGCTGTGGTGAAACTACAAGTCCCATGAGACATTGCAATATCCTGACAATCACAGGCATGACTCCCAGAGGCAGAGGCATGATGGGACTTGTAGTTTCAAAACAGCTGGAATGCCAAGATTGCCTACCCCTGGAGTAGAGAATTACCCTAAACCTGCTCGCTGAACTGTGAAGATCAGCTCTGGCTTAATATCTCATCAGTAGGGTGAGCAATTATGTGAAGCTGAAGGGGGTGGGGTCTATTAGGCTGGCCAGTTTTCTTTATAGCAAAGCTTTAAACAATATGTTTTCAAAGTCGATCTATGGTCAAAATGTAAAATCATAGATTTCCACATTGAATTTCAATTATTCCAGCCAAAAATTATTCTGAGCAATCTTGGAGTTTGTAAACTTAAAGTGTTACTAAACCCACAACAGTAAAATCAGTCTGTATATGCAGCATAGCATGCTTGTTATACTTACATAGTTACATAATAGGTGAGGTTAAAAAAAGGACACAAGTCCATCAAGTCCAACCTATGTGTGATTATATGTCATTATTACATTGTATATCCCTGTATGTTGTGGTCGTTCAGGTGCTTATCTAATAGTTTGACACTATCAATGCCCTCCGCTGAGACCACCGCCTGTGGAAGGGAATTCCACATCCTTGCCGCTTTTTAAAGAACCCTCTACGTAGTTTAAAGGTTAAACCTTTTTTCTTCTAATTTTAATGAGTGGACACAAGTCTTCTTAAACTCTCTTCTGCAAAAAAGTTGTATCCCTATTGTGGGGTCACGAGTATGGTATTTGTATATTGAAATCATATCCCCTCTCAAGCATCTCTTCTCCAGAGAGAATAAGTTCAGTGCTCGCAACCTTCCCTCATAACTAAGATCCTCCAGACCCTTTATTAGCTTTGTTGCCCTTCTTTGTACTCGCTCCATTTCCAGTACATCCTTCCTGAGGACTGGTGCCCAGAAGTGGACAGCATACTCTAGGTGCAGCCGGACCAGAGTCTTGTAGAGCGGGAGAATTATCACTTTATCTCTGGAGTTGATCCCCTTTTTAATGCATGCCAATATTCTGTTTGCTTTGTTAGCAGCATCTTGGCATTGCTGAGCCCATCATCTATTAGGACCCCCAGGTTCTTTTCCATCCTAGATTCCCCCAGAGGTTCTCCCCCTAGTGTATAGATTGCATTCATATTTTTGCCACCCAAATGCATTATTTTAAATTTTTCTACATTGAACCTCATTTGCCATGTAGTTGCCCACCCCATTAATTTGTTCAGATCTTTTTGCAAGGTTTCCACATCCTGCGGAGAAGTTATTGCCCTGCTTAGCTTAGTATCGTCTGCAAATACAGAGATTGAACTGTTTATCCCATCCTCCAGGTTGTTTATGAACAAATCAAATGGGATTGGTCCCAGCACAGAACCCTGGGGGACCCCACTACCTACCCCTGACCATTCTGAGTACTCCCCATTTATCACCACCCTCTGAACTCGCCCTTGTAGCCAGTTTCCAATCCATGTACTCACCCTATGGTCCATGCCAACAGACCTTATTTTGTACAGTAAACATTTATGGGGAACTGTGTCAAATGCTTTTGCATACTCACTGTGGAACTTAAGGGGTTAATCCTCTGCATTGTGTAAAAAGGCTCTTTTATCCTGTATGCATAGATCCTTCCCCCTCCTGCACTGTCTATCTGGGGAAGGTCAGCTAACACAGGCAGGGTAGCCAATCTGCACATGCTCAGTTGTGTCTTTTATGCTGGAGAGAATAGTTTCTTGTTCTCGGAGCTAGTTAGGTCACATGATATTGGCATCACACAAGTAGTGAAAATCTCCTCCTTCCTGGACTCTCAGCATTGGAGAAACTGTGCAGTTTATCACTGACCGCGGTATACAGATTATCCAAAAAGGTATATAGTGGCAGTATTTTAAAGTAAAAAGAAGATTTATAAGCTGTGGGCACTGTGGGGGAGGGGGGGGGGAATTCTCATATTACTGGGTTTAGTAACACTTTATGAACCCTAAACATACTTCCTTGAAGTCGGATATATACTCATGTTCTGCGAATAGTCATTGCCGTGTCACAAAATTCACAGAGCCTGCCCTCTGAATGGAAAAAAAGAAGAAGGAGCAAAGCATGCAAATAATCCAAGTAACTGTGGACAGGACGGCCAACAGACAGGCAGCAATCGCAAAATGAAAGTAGAAGAAGTTTTATTGTCAACAATAACTATTGTTTGCATTGCTATTACTATACCTGTGTTATAAAATGAAACCTAAATGGGGTTTCTATAGATCTCCTTTATGTTTTTGATAGAGCAGGTAAGAGTTGTCAGGTTTTTATTTTCCAATAGAGAAATTTCTGTTTACTTCCCGTGTCATAGCTACAATGGGAAGTGAAAGAAAATTGCTCCAAAAAAAAAAAAAAAAAAAGAAGAAGAAAACACCACACCTCAGAGGACAGTTACCACCACAACATCTGTCCTCACTGGAAAATGTCCCCTGTATTCCTGTTCTGGAGACAACTAAACACTTTGGATTATCCCTCACTCTGAGTTTCTGTAACAATGTTTACTAGGACAATAAATCACCCCAACGAGTTCACAGATAGGAATAAAAATCTGACATGGCAGAAATCCTCCTACATTATTCAAACCTAAAAAAAGGTTTGGCTTTCAACACACTTTTAAGCATCAGCGTGATATACACCCCCCCCCCCCCCAGTATTCAGATCTTTACAAGCATTGGGTGGGTGCAGACATCAGAAGTGAATTTGGCCAGGTTTCTTCTTATTTACCCAGGTGACTCTTATACAGCAAAATGAAAAAAAAAAATAGACACAAACAATTACTGGCTTGACGTAAAAATAATTAATTCAAAAAAAAAGAGAAGAAGAATCAAAAAAAGAAAAAAAAAAGAAGAATCAAGCAACCCGTGATTGAAGGAAAGAAAATAGCATAATCTATGGCTTGCTTAACTTCACTCAAAGCTAAATTTTTAAACTCCGGTGGTCTGGAGCAGGTTAACATTTACATATGGGTTTCACCAGTTCAGCACACACCGTGGTTAAACTACTTCTGCAGTTTCATTATTATTATACAAGATTTATATAGCACCAACAGTTTGCGCAGCACTTTACAACATGAGGGCAGACGGTACACTTACAATACAAATCAATACAGGAGGGATCAGAGGGCCCTGCTCATTAGAGCTCACAATCTAGAAGGGAGAGTCAAGTGGAAACAAAAGGGGTGGGGGATGAGCTGATGGAGAAAATGAAAATGCAGTTGTTAGGTGTGGGTAGGTTAGGCTTCTCTGAAGAGAAGGGTTTTCAGGGATCGTCTAAAAGCTAATAAAGTAGGAGATAAGCGGACAGATTGGGGTAAGGCATTCCATAAGACTGGAGAGGCTCTGGAGAAGTCCTGGAGGCGAGCATGGGAGGAGGTGATGAGGGAGCTAGAGAGCAGGAGGTCTTGAGAGGAACGAAGAGGACAAGTAGGTTGGTATTTAGAGACTAGGCTAGTGATGTAGCTGGGGGCGAAATTGTGGATGGCTTTGTACGTAGTTGTTAGTATTTTGAATTTAATTCTTTGGCCAAGCAGAAGCCAGTGGAGGCATTGACAGAGAGGAGTAGCAGACAGAGCGATTGGTAAGGTGGATGAATCTGGCAGCAGCATTCATGGTGGATTGAAGAAGTGATAGACTATGTAGAGGTAAGCCAATGAGAAGGGAGGTGCAGTAGTTGAGGCGAGAGATAACCAGAGAGTGAATTAAGAGCTTTGTAGTGTCATTGGTTAGAAAGGGGCATACTTTGGAGATGTTGCGGAGGTTGAGGTGGCAGGATTTGGACAGTGATTGGATATGTTGCTTGAAGGAGAGTTCAGAGTCCAAGACTACACCTAGAACCTTGGCATGTGGGGCAGTTTCATGCCACAATCTTAATCTGGCCATACATTCTACAATTTTTCTATTCAATTTTTTTTTAGATTTACCTTCAACTATGTAGTGTAATGGTCTGCCTGATTGCATACAAATTGAAAGTGTAAGTTTGACCTTTTACTATATGAATTTGGTAAATCTAAAAAGGGAAAATTGTATAATGTATGGCCAGCCTAACCGACTACCACCCTGTGAAAATTAAAACCATAAAGGCTGCTCTCCATCCTGAAACATCCCCCTGCAGCAGCTGGGGGGAGAGGAGGGAAGCCAGCAGCACAGCAGGTGGAGGGGAAGGCGCAATACGGGGGGAATCAGCACAGCATGTAGTGATTAGGGTGTGCCCAGGCACACACCTATGTATATTATACTAACAGGAAAATTATATTATAATATATATACATACATATACATATACACATATATATATATATATATATATATATATATATATATATATATATATATATATATATATATATATATATATATATATACACACATAAATTGGAGCCCACATTCAGCTTCGGGGGGCAATTTGACAGACATCTGTGCAGGTTCATGCACAAAGGTTCATTGAAATTGCCCCCAAAGTTGCCAAAAACGACTTTTGGGAATCAGTACGGCGATGCACCGCTTGTACAGCACTTGCTAGCAATAGGCTCCGATTTGACATGTCAAATCACATGCCAACCCAGCCCAATGTGAATGTGGGCATACAGCAACATTTTAACATTAAAAAGTAGTTCCCCAACTCCAGTCTCCAGGTGATTGTGCCTAGACACAGCAATTCAGGGTCTGCCTGAGACAAACATGCTATAAGAATGATATAGAAATAACTGGAACTCGGCTTTCTATTTATAAACCTTACATTTGTTTTAAATACCGCTAGTAGGTTTGCTTAAAACCATTATTTACTTTAGATTAAAGTGTAACTAAAAAGGCAAAACTTTTTGGCGGTGTTTTGGTAGAGTGAAGAGGGATTAGAACACTTGTCAGATTTTATTGCTGTCTGTGTCCCCATTAGGGAGATTCATTCTCCCTATTTGTCCCATTTACCATTATCATTGAGGCTGGGTTCACACCATTGCGAATTGGATGTGGGTTTCTACGCATCCAATTCACGTGTCAGGAGATTGTGACTGGCTCTTTCAATGGAGCCGGTTCACACATCTCCGGAGCAAATTACACAGGAGTCCTGTGCATCCTCTGGTCCAAATTCAGCCAAAAGTTCGGACCGAAAATCAGACCTGGAACAATGGACAGGGATAAACCGTCCCCTGCTGTGTGAGGCGCTCTGTACGGCAGAGGGAACCCTGCTTGAAAGTGAAAGTAACAGAAAAATCCCAGATTTTGGGTTGTCCCCAGAAAAGTAATAGAAGGGAAATTTTCCAATGGGGACACTAGTTCTGGTGACCTGGGGGTCCATAAGGGTCGGTTCACACATGGGCAACACGACTTTAGCGCGACTTTGTACCGCGACTTCAACGCGACTTCAGCGCGACTTCGGCAAATTACGAGGCGACTTGAAGTCGCCTCCATGACAGGCGACTTCGCCTGTGGCCAATCACCTCTCAGGGAGGGAGGGAGGGGTTTTCTCTGCAAAGTCACTTGACTTTACAGAGATATCCGACTTGCAGGCGACTTACATTGAGTTGAATGGGTACAAGTCGCCTACAAGTCGGATAGAAGTAGTACAGGAGTCTTTTCTGAAGTCGGAGCGACTTCAGTAGTGTCAATTAAGACGCTCCCATTGCCTACCGTGTTAACCTAAATGCAAAGCGACTTGGGGCGACTTGGGGCGACTTGAGGGCGTACAAGTCGGATCCCAAGTCGCCCCAGTGTGAACCGAGCCTAAGAGACTCCCTTAATTTGCAAGGTTTTCACTTTACGTTTTGGTTATAGGACAGGAAGTGAAGGGAAATCTCCCCAATGGGACAAAGGAGGGCAAAAATTAACCTTACAGGGGTCATAACCCTCTTTTACTCTATCCAAAATGGAAAAAAAATAAAAGGTTTTGGCTATAGTTCTACTTTAACAACATTTTGCACACCCAGAATCACACAGAGAGGTCATCAGTTTGAGCCTGTCAGACTCTGATACAGTGATGGGGACAGCGATGACCTTCTAATACAGGAGACCTCATTGGTGCACTGGGGCTCCCTCACTGTCCACTCAGCAGACTGGAGGCAAGGATGGGACTAGTAAGAACTAATTCAGGAGCCATCTTTCCTACAGTCAGCCACCTGATGGTCAAGTAACATTCCTCCCATTTATGAAGTAGTGTGCTAAAATCTGTACACATGGGGGATGCGTGCAAGGATTAAGAAAACCATATACAATGGGACTCATTTTATCAGGAGTTCTGCTTTAAGGTTTTCTTGCATGACTTAGAATTAGTATGATCATTTAAATACAAATTATGTGTGAATGTCCAATTCTCATATTAAGCCGGATATTAACAGATATTAAGATAGAGATGTAATCCAGAGCAATCATCTAGGAGCTGGCTGTCATTGCTCATTCCCTGGCAGTTATTGCACACAATTTTTCACAACATGTTTTACTAAACATTACCTACATAAGTATCATCCTGTGCTTTTGACAGCTCTACTATAAATTGTTATACTCATAGATGTATGAGCCTGCACTAGTAGTACGAGGACAGCTAAATACTAAGTTGTAACTAAGAGCATAAAAGATTTCACACATAGGAATGATACTACTTGTTTTAAAATGATTTACAAACAGCATTGGCCAAACTTTCAAAAATCCTGATAGCACCAAGAAAAGTGACAATGCGCAACCATAGGAAACCCCAAGCAGATAAGACTCATGGGTCTATGGAACATTCTACAGCAACTAAACACCAATGTACACCATTTTTTAAACACTGTAACAGCACTCTGTTTACTAAAGGTTGGTTGTTATGATTTAAGCATTGGACAATAATATAGGTGATCATAGGCAAATGGCACATACTGGAGACATCTACAAAGATAAGATCAGAGCTCTGAAAAGGTTTGGAGCTTTAGGAGACTCTGTGCTCTGTCACTGGTAACCTCCAGCCTTCCATAAGTGTCCAGAACTCTTCAGGCTAAGCTCTATTGCAGGCACACCTACTTTATCTGCTACACTGGAGAGAATGCTAAACTTTCAGCAACATTCTAATTATAATACATTCCCTTTACACCTTATCCATCTATAAACAGCATGTGGTTTACACAACAGTTATGCGGTTAGGTATAAAAATAAATAAATAAATAATAATATAAATTACCTGAAACAGAGACTCTCAAGAGAGCTTCCAGAGGTCGGTTGTTGTCCAAGTCTCGGCTTAACTTGAGCTCTCCAGTGGAAGGATTGAGGAGAAGCAGATTCAGCTCATTCCCCTGTACAAAGCTGTAGTGTAAGGTGTCAGAGACATCAGGATCATAGGCAGGGATTTTACCAATGACCCCTGATGGAAAACTGTTGGACTTGTTGGTCACGTAGTTGTTAAAAAGGATTTCAAAATCCTGCAGGACTGGGTAATTGTCATTTTGGTCCAATAATTTCACATGGACTGTGGCCCTGCTGACCAAGGGGGCTGAGGTGGCCTGGACCACAATGACATATTCTGTTTTCACCTCATAATCCAGATCAACTAATGCAGTTAGGTCACCATTAAAGAGATCCAACTGGAAAACCTCTGGGTTGTTTCCTTCCACAATTTGGTACATAATTTGGGCATTAGTTCCTTCATCAGGATCAGTAGCAGTTATCTTGGCAACAACTGTCCCTACAGGGCTATTCTCCTCCACAAAAATATCCAGCTCATCTTTTTCAAATACTGGAGGGTTGTCATTGATGTCTAGGACAGTCACCTGGATGTCCACAGGAGTTTTCAGTGGTGGGGTTCCCTTGTCCACAGCAAAGGCTTTGAGGTTGTACACATGTACATTTTCTCTATCCAGTCTTCTGTTGGTCCTGATTATGCCAGAGGGTTCAATCTTAAAGTCTCCATCTCCATCGTCCCCTCCCTGGAACGTGTAGGTGACCCAACCATTCGACCCAGAGTCCCTGTCTGTAGCAGATATTTGAAGGACACTAGTGGACTCTGGGACATCCTCAAAGACAACACCCTGATATCTGTCCCTCTGAAACTGAGGCATATTGTCATTGGCATCCAAGACCAGTATCTCCACATAGGTGGTGTCAGACTTCTGCGGAATGCCATTGTCCTTAGCAGTGACAGCCAGTGAGTAGACTGCCTTGTCTTCATAGTCCAGCTCTACCAATGAGGTAATAGTCCCTGTATCAGGATCTATCTTGAACTGAGAAATGCTGTCTTCCAAAATGTAGGTTATTCTGGAATTCTCTCCCGTGTCCTCATCAGTGGCACTTATGGTGACTATGGAGGTGCCTATGGGCTTGTCTTCACTCACACTCACCGTGTAGTGGCTGCTCTGGAAGACGGGTCTGTGGGTATTAGCATCGGTGACATTGATGAAGACCTGCACGGTGTCAGAGCGGGTGCCATCGGAGGCAGTGACGGTGAGGACATACTGCCTCTCCTGCTTGTAGTCCAGTGGAAGGGCCAAGGTGATTAGCCCCCCTCCACTCTGACTGCTGATGGCGAAGCGGTTCCTGGTGTTGCCGCTGGTGATCTGGTAAGTCACCACACTGTTGACATCCCTGTCCACGGCAGTCATTGTAAGGACACTGCTCCCCACCACCGCGTCCTCGTTCAGCCTCAGCTGATAGACCTTCTCAGTGAAGGTGGGGTTGTTGTCATTGACATCCAGCAAGGTGATGGTGACACTGGCTGAGGAGGTCATCACGGGCTCTCCGTTGTCTCTGGCCTCCACCCCAAAGGTGTAGAACTCCACGGTCTCCCGGTCCAGCTCGGAGGCAACGGTAATCCAGCCAGTGTTGTTGTTGATGATGAAGGGGAAGTTGGGGGGCAGATCGGTCAGGCTGTATTGTATGCGGGCATTTTCCCCCGAGTCAGCATCGTTGGCTTGGATGTGGACAACCGAGTACCCTATGGGGACGTTCTCCAGCACAGTGGCCTGGAAAGGGGTGCTGACGAAGATGGGGGCATTGTCATTGACGTCCACCACCTGCACTGACACCATGCCGGTAGTGTTGATGAGAGGGGGTCGGCCGCCATCCTGGGCTTTGATCCTCAGGTTGTACTCCCTTACTACCTCATAGTCCAGCGGGTAGTTGACTTCAATGTCCCCATTGGAGGGGTGAATGATAAATTGGCCCCTGATGTTGCCGCTGATGATGCCATAGTGGATGTTGGCATTTGTGCCGGTGTCACGGTCGGTTGCCTGCACCTTCAAGATCTTGGTGTTGGGTTGGACGTTCTCCAGCACCTGCACCACATAGCGCTTCTCAGTGAACTGTGGGTAGTTGTCGTTCTCGTCCTCTACGTTGATGTGGACAGTGGCCGTGGCACTCCGGGGCCCGGGGTCCTTGCCCTGGTCATTGGCCTCCACTATTAGCAGGTAGGAGGTGATGGCCTCCCGGTCCACCTGGGCCCTGGTCCTCACCACCCCCGACCGAGAGTCTATCTCGAACACGGAACTTTCCTCCCCGTCAGCATTGAGCAGCCGGTAGACCATGTTGGCATTGGAGGGGGCATCCCCGTCGGTGGCCCGAATAGTCATCACCTCATAGCCCACCTCGATGTTCTCCCGGATGTTCTCCCTGTACTCAGACTGTTCGAACTGTGGGATGTGGTCGTTGGTGTCGCTGACGGTAACGGTCAGGTAGGTGATGGCCGATCTCCTGGGGGAACCGAAGTCGGTGGCCGTCACCTTAAACACATGGGTATCCTTGGTCTCCCGGTCCAGGGCTTGGCTGGTGGTAACTGTGCCGGTCTCTGAGTCCATGTAGAAGTAATCATTGGAGCGGCTGTCAAACAAAGCCTCCATGAAGTACTCCAGCCGGCCCGCCTCCCCTGAGTCCTGATCGGTGGCTTTCACCGAGATCACCCGGGTCCCTGCCGGCTCGTTCTCTGGCACCGAAGCCTGGTAGCTGTGGAGCTGAAACTGAGGGCTAGTGTTCACGTTCCTCCTCAGTCTCTTGGGGCTCCTCTGCTCAGTCCTGACCCGAACTACAAGGTCCCGGGAGCCTTCATCCTCCTCATCATCACCGGCCCGGCACAGCAGGTACAGCGGGGCTATGCAGCGGGATGGTCCCCGCACCTGACAGTCTGATAGTCCCAACACCGATCCCAACAGATCCCGGCTACGGATCCCGAGAACACAGCCCGACCGATCCCCGACAATCACATCCACATCGGGCTCAGCCAGCCAGGCGGGGCTCTTCCTCCGGTACTTGAAGTAACAGTCCGCTCCGTGCCTGTCCACCTCCGTCCTCATCCATACCGACACCGTCCGGGACCGGAGCTGAATGATCACCGGATCGCCCGACCTCCGATCACAACCAGTCCTGTTCTGTAGACGGAGCTCCCCGATCTCTGTCCGCTCCACATCCCCGATCACCGGAGGAGGACCTCTCCAGCCGTACGTCCACTCCGATCCTCCGTACACCTTCACTGTCCTCCCGCCGACCGGCAGGACCCCCAGCAGAACACTCAGCCCCCAACATAGAGCCCACATCTCCGCCTCCATCACTGAGCCCTCAGCGCGGGCTGGGGGGCGGCATCCCGGCTACACCGAACTCTCCTCCGCCACCCGCAACTTCACTCAACTCACTCCAAAATGGCTTCAACACCCCCCACCCCCCTCTCACCCTCAGCACGGACACGCCCACCTCATTAACATAAACCTGCTCTCCGTCCGACACCCTGCTGGGAGCTTCCCACACTCCCCTCTTCACTGAGCCAGCCGGGGAGGAGCGCCTCAGTCACACCGAGCCGGTGAGGAGCGCCCCGTCACACCGAGCCCCTTACAACACCTACAGTCACCTATCGCCTCATATACCGCCCGACACCGAGCCTCGTACAACACCTACAGCGTCATATACCGCCCGACACCGAGCCTCGTACAACACCTACAGTCACCTATCGCCTCATATACCGTCTACATACCACCCGGCACCGAGCCTCGTATAACACCTACAGTCATTTATCGCCTACATACCGCACGAGACCTCGCCTCACACTTTGCACAAACCCCAGTCACTGTTACCTGTACACCGCCTGGTCATTGCTACCCTCCCCATATATACTGCATGGACACCTCTCCTCATATACCGCCCGGATACCTCTCCTCACACCTGCCCCTGGATACATGTGTCCTGCCTGTACACTACATGTCTTGCTTGTACACTACATATCCTGCTTGTACACTACATGTCTTGCTTGTATACTACATGTCTTGCATGTACACTGCCCGGATACATGTGTCCTGCCTGTACACCACATGTCTTGCTTGTATACTACATGTCCTGCCTGTACACTACGTCTTGCTTGTATACTATACGTCTTGCTTGTATACTATACGTCTTGCTTGTATGCTATACGTCTTGCTTGTATGCTATATGTCTTGCTTGTATGCTATATGTCTTGCTTGTATACTATATGTCTTGCTTGTATACTATATGTCTTGCTTGTATACTATATGTCTTGCTTGTATACTATATGTCTTGCTTGTACACTATATGTCTTGCTTGTACACTATATGTCTTGCTTGTACACTATATGTCTTGCTTGTACACTATATGTCTTGCTTGTACACTATATGTCTTGCTTGTACACTATATGTCTTGCTTGTACACTATATGTCTTGCTTGTACACTATATGTCCTGCCTGTACACTACATGTCTTGCTTGTATACTATATGTCTTGCTTGTACACTACATGTCTTGCTTGTACACTACATGTCTTGCTTGTATACTATATGTCCTGCCTGTACACTACATGTCTTGCTTGTATACTATGTCCTGCCTGTACACTACGTCTTGCTTGTATACTATATGTCTTGCTTGTATACTTGTATACTATATGTCTTGCTTGTATGCCACATGTCTTGCTTGTATGCCACATGTCTTGCTTGTATGCCACATGTCTTGCCTGTACACTGCCCAGATACATGTGTCCTGCCCGTATACTGCTCTTCACTAAGCTTAGGAAGTAAGATGAGGCTTTGTCGACATCCACTTTGCCAAATGAGCCTCCAACTCCTTCATTATACAATCCCATTGACTTCAAACTTATTCCAGGTAATCAGAACTTTTAAAAAGAGCCTAAGGGCCATCTCCACCTTCCTTCCCATGTCACAATCACATCCATATTTGGGGTGTAACGTGGTGCCAGGCTGCCCCCCTCTGTGGCCGGATTGCAGGGTTCTCATCTCTCCTTTACATACAGGTGGACTTCTCCTTTAGGCTGGGATCACATATGAACACCCAGCGCACAGCAGGAGTCCGGTGCATCCTCATTCACCGTTTCAGGTCCGATCTCAGCCCCAAATTTTGTCTGAATTCGGACCCGAAATGGACCAAGAGACGTACAGCGTTCCTGTGCAAATCGCACCGGAACCGCTGCAGAGATACGTGAACCGGCTCCATAGAACGCCAGTCACAATCTTCTGCTATTGTGAATAGAATGCGGGGAATCCTCATCCAATTGGCGCTAGTGTGAACCCAGCCTCAATCATAGAGTCTTTCATATAACTTTTAGCAAAGCTTTTTTTTCTTAGTAAATAAAACATTATGAACAAATCCAAGATCTTGTAGCACAGACTGGGAGATTGTTAGATTTGTATGACACGTGTCCCCTGTGGTGTCACATTCTGTGCTCCATCCAGGTCACTCCTAGGGTTATTTTTGGTATGTCGGCCCCATTCTCCCACCCCCGCTGCTGTCCCCACCTGTTCCTCTGGCTGAAATCTCCCTATGGGGGGGAGACACTCCACTACTATGACCTGACATTGGAATGGCTCTGTCTATCCTACAAGGGTTTAGGTCATGCATGGCGAGGAGAATGAATGGGGGAGAGGAGCTTCCTGTATATCATACATTCCTAGAGAGCAGGTTGGGTGAGGGCTGGGGGCAGGGAGTTTCTGTTCATGGGCAATTGACAACATTCCCACTTCTCTATACACACAGGGGCCTGTCACACATTGTCACCACTCTTTAGATGTACTAGAAAGGCCTTTAAAATGATTTTTATTATTCATGATTAACATCTTTAACTTTAAAATCAGCCCAACCTGATCTTTAATTTTATAGAATACACTTTAGAAGGTTAATAAACTTCTCATCGATCCAATAAAGATCTAGTTAAAGCAGAACGTCATCTATTTTATCACCCCCCTTACACATTTGCAAAAGAAAAAAAAGTATAACTTTTTTTGTTGATTTTTTTTTTTTTTTTTACTTGCCAAAGTTTTGCCTAGGCTAGGGTGACATCATTACCCCCTCCACATGTGCAAACCCACCACGAGGCTCTGCCAGTCCCTGCAACCTGTGTGCGTGAGATCTAGCAAACTGCCTCCTGGGATGTGTGATCCAGACACCCCACATCCCAGGAGTCTGCTAGATCTTCAGTGGTGTAGTGGGTAGCACTCTCGCCTAGCAGTAAAAAGGGTCACTGGTTTAAATCCCAACCATGGCACAACCTGCCTGCATGTTCTTCCTGTGCCTGTGTGGGCTTCCTCTGGGTACTCCGGGTTCCTCCCACACTCCAAAGACATGCTGGAAAATTAATTGGCTTCTGTCTAAATTGGCCCAAGTATATGAATGTGAGTTAGGGACCTTAGAGTGTAAGCTCCTTGAGGGTAGGGACTGATGTGAATGTACAATGTATATGTAAAGTGCTGTGTAAATTGACAGTGCTATACAAGTACCTTAAATAATAATAATCCCATATACAGTATGTACGCACAGGCTGCAGGTTCTATGCCAGAGGACAATCTGTGACCCGGGGTATTGTGGTGCATGTGCAGACACATCACGGTGATCTCTCCAGGTCCTACAAACCTGGCAGAGACTCACAGGATGCGCATGCATTGCAAGTCTATTAAAGATGGTGGCACTGGAAAAGTGCAGCAAAGAGCAAGGCAAGACTGGACTCCATGGTGTAATAAATAAATATATGCACACCATCGGCGATCAGCCCCAGTAAAAGGACAGACGCGAGCTGACAACTAAACTTTCCTGCTTCGGTTGGGCACATTGTTGGAAGCAGGAATACTAAAGCGTGAGTTCTTGTCGCCATGGGAACAGATCTCTCCCAGGCGTCCCGAGGGAGGGGACTGCCTGCTACGCCCAGCTTATTACCAGCTGCCGCTGACAGGAGCAGCAGGTGTGTGTGATCTAGCACCATCTAGTGTTCAGATGTGAAATTACATACTTAATTGCTGTGTCTTCTCCACTGCAGGTGAATCCATCGCTGTCATTTAAAACACATGCACCTGCAGTGAATGTTACATTCACTGTTTTATAAATATAAACTTTTAGTGTCTCCATCAGTGTAAGCTTGTTCACATGAGCTTTAGCTTGTTAAAGGGTAGTCTGTAGAGAAGCTTTTCACAACCCTTTTTTTTTTTTTTTTACGTTGGAATCTTTAAAGCCCAACTCCAGCCAACCTAATGCGCAATATAAAGGGTAGCAATCAGCGCAAACAACTGTACACAATCACCCAATTGCAAGCTGAACACTACAGGTAATCACATATGCCTGAAAGGTAACCAAAGTAAAAGGGGGTAAGTGCAGCGCAATTAATAAAATGGACAAATTCCCAAATAGTCAATCAGGACAGGTCCACATAAAACTTCCGACGACAAGAGAAACAGTCTTGCATGCAGTATCCAATTGCGCTTACCAGAGAAAGTGGACCTCTGCACAGCAGGGGTCAAACTCACATGTATCCCCAGGGGGATGATGATATTCCTTGGTGATGTCACTGAAGAGGAACACTGCAGTCTGAGCATCCAAATATCCAGAGGGATGAGCCAGAAGGCTTCTGTGTGCCCTGGTGCTGCTGCTGGGCTGCCTTGCTGTGGGGAGAGCAGAGCTACTGGGACGGACCCTGGAGTGGCTTTCTCTGGTGATTTTGCTTGGATGGCAGTGTCAGCTGTTTACTGACTCCCGCTCTGTGACCTGTCTCAGGTCGAGACATTGAGGTGAGAGGCCATCTGTTTGCGGTGGAGAATCACTGGCACCTATCATAAATCTATCATATGTGTGCCACCTGCACTGCAATTGTTTCATCTAGACCGGCACCTACTGGGAATTTATGTTTTATGGACTTTTAAATTGCGCAGCACTTTTTTTATACATGTCTCCCCTAGAATAAACAAGAAATGCTGACTTTTGGAGCTGAATGACCACATCATTTGATGCTCTTGTTTGATGAACCGCTCAGGTTTTGTTGGGGGGGGCTTCCTCACCCTCGAAGAAACATAAGGATTAATTAACGATTCATCATAATTTACCACAGTGATACACACACCCCACTGATGAAGATTCGTACCAAGAATTGAAATGCATCGGGGTTCTATATGCACACTTATGCTTATGTAGACAGCGAAGGAAGTTCCCCTAAACAAACTTTTTAGCCAACTTATAGTATTATATAAAGATATACAAGAGTAATATAATAACAATAAATTTTATCAGTAATTAAACATGATTAAAATTGAAATGAAACATTGATTTATCTGAACACAGTCAGTTAATGTCACCATACAAAGGGGTTATATGAAGAGACCTCCTTATACCCAACGCATTTCAGGATACAGTTTAGTCCTCCTTCAGGGGTGCGGAGGAAGGAGGAATTCATCTGAAGCATAATTAAAATATATAATCTGTATCTTTAAGTGGAACATTCACCAACATAAGATACATGTTAGACTGTTGCATTAATCTACTTACATAATATTGAGTGGCGAGATAATTTTCAATATTTCATTATGTAGCATTAAAATGTGTAGACAAACAGCACAAGGTAATTGTGCCGGTGGGGTTGCTATCTCAAGGCAAGAGGGCATCAGAATGGTCTAGAAAGCAGACTCTGTGTTGCTATCCTCAAAGGGGTGGGAGTCTCCTTACATTCCAAGGCAGCAGAACAGCCAGAAAAATTAACCCTGTAGAAGGACTAAACTGTATCCCAAAACGCGTTGGGTGTAAGGAGGTCTCTTCATATAACCCCTTTGTATGGTGACATTAACTGACTGTGTTCAGATAAATCAATGTTTCATTTCAATTCTAATCATGTTTAACCACTTCCCTACCCGGTCATAGTAATATGACGTCCACAGATGGGATCTCCCATCCTGGGTGCACGTCATATGACGGCCTGGGGTTCCCGGCCGTCTAGGGGGCGCGCGCGATGTCCACCGGGCACCCGCGATTGCCTGTTAACCGGGCCGGACCGTGGATCTGTGTGTGTAAACACACAGATCCACGTCCTGTCAGTTGTGAGAGACCGATCTGTGTTCCCAGTACAGCGGAACACTGATCGGTCTCCTCCCCTAGTACGTCCCCGCCCCCTACAGTTAGAAACTCTCCCTTAGGAAACATAATTAACCCCTTGTGTCACCCTAGTGGTTAACACCTTCACTGCCTGTCACATTTACACAGTAATCAATGCAATTTTATAGCATTGATCGCTGTATAAATGTGAATGGTCCCAAAAATGTGTCAAAAGTGTCCGATGTGTCCGCCATAATGTCGCAGTCACGAAAAAAAAATTGCGATCGCCGCTATTACTAGTAAAAAAAAAATATATATATATTTTTTTTTTTAAAAATGCCATAAATCTATCCCGTATTTTGTAGACGCTATAACTTTTGCGCAAACCAATCAATATACGCTTATTGCGATTTTTTTTAACCAAAAATATGTAGAATACGTATCGGCCGAAACTGAGGAAAAAATTTGTTTGTTTTTTTTTAAATTGGGATATTTATTATAGCAAAAAGTAAAAAATGTGTTTTTTTTCAAAATTGTCGCTCTTCTTTTGTTAATAGCGCAAAAAATAAAAACCGCAGAGGTGATCAAATACCACCAAAAGAAAGCTCTATTTGTGGGGAAAAAAAGGACGTCAATTTTGTTTGGGTACAACGACCGCGCAATTGTCGTTTAAAAGCGACAGCGCTGAAAACTAAAAATTGGTCTGGGAAGGAAGGGGGTGAAAATGTCCTGTATTGAACCGGTTAATTACTAATAAAATTTGTTATTATATTACTCTTGTATATCTTTATATAATATTATTAGTTGCCTAAAAAGTCCATTTAGTAGAACTCCCTTCTCTGTCTTGAATACTGGATGTGGCACTGTTAAACATAGATTTGCCATTCGCTCTCTCTTTCACTTATGCTTATGTATCTCATTGTAGTTCTGTCTATACAATTATGGACCAAGTTCTTACTATGTTTTTCTTATTTTTAAGCAAACTACAATAAATGTTCAATTTTAATTTTGTCTGATTTTTTTTTTGGTGCCTAAAAAATCCCCTTTTTTTTGCTACCTTCTTTCCTATCATATTTATGGGATGTGGCACCTTATATAACCAAATTGGGCTCTATCCCTTGAACAAGAAACCAACTCTTGCAGTGTGGGAGCAGCCCCACTACAAGGGAGAATTTTTAAGTTTCCCAAAACTGGCCTTTAACCACTTGGCTTCCGGAAGGTTTTACCTCCTTCATGATTAGTTCATCTTTTGCTATTCAGCACTGCACTATTTTCTGGTACAATGATTTTTATTAGCATATAAAGAAAGAACAGAATTCCCAAGTTTTGTCTGGCTTTGACAATAAAGATTTTCATCAAGCAATCTTACGGTTCCGGTGTGCGACCACTTTTTTTTGTTTTCCTATAAAATTCACACGCAGGGGATATGAACATTAGGCATAATGCAAAATTTGCATGAAAACACAGGAAAAGATGTGCCATAAAGAACAGACTATTAACAAACCACGATCCACCGATCCAGGTCGGTGACCATGCATAATGCCTGAGCCGTAAGACTCAGGGGCTAAGGTAAGCAAAGGGAGTGGATGTGTCCACCAAAAATGGGGTAACCAAAACAAAACGGAAAAAAAATAGAAACAAATAAATGAAAAAAATAAATAAAAGGGGGGGGGGGGGGATTGTTAATTAAAGCAGTAGGCAAAAAGAGGGAAAGAAGAACAGAGTGGTGGACAGGGAGTAGCACTGCGCTACTTCACCTGGCAATTGCTCGGCCATGCAGCACTGTACACAAATTAAATTTATATATTTTTTTTTTACACAAATAGGGCTTTCTTTTGATGGTATTTGAGCATCATTGTTTTTTTTTTTAATTTTTATTATATAAACAAAAAAAAGACCAAACTCTTTGAAAAAATAAAATAATTTACTTTCTGTTATAAAATATATGTGATCAAATCAAATTTCTTCATAATTTTAGGCCAAAAATGTGTTACATGTCTTTGGTAAAACAAAATCCCAATAAGTATATGTTATTTGGTTTATGTAAAAGTTATAGCGTCTGCAATCTGTGGTATATATACTGGAATTTACGCAGCTATAGACGCTAATGGCAGTGATCAGGGACTTATAGTGTGACTGTGATAGTGTGGTGGACAATCTGCTTATAACATACACTGACTGCTAGGGACACTAAGACCCCTTTCACACTGGAGGCCTTTTTCAGGCACTTTAGCTCTAAAAATAGCACCTGAAAAATGCCTCATCTGCAATCCCAGTGTGAAACCCCCAAGTGCTTTCACACTAGGGGCACTGCGCTGGCAGGACGTCAAAAAAAGTCCTGCAAGCAGCTTCTTTGAGATTCTTTAGGAGCGGTATATACACCGCTCCTAAAGCGCCCCTGTCCAGTGAAATCAATGGGTAGCGGCGCTTTGCGGTAGCTTTTAACCCTTTATTCGGCCGCTAGCGGGGGTTAAAAGCGACCCGCTAGTGCCCAAAAAACACCACAAAAACGACAGTAAAGGGCAGCTAGAACTAGTGTCGCTTCACCGCCGAAGCCCCCGCGCTGGCAGTGTGAAAGGGCTCCAACTGACACTGATGTCCCTAATGACACTAATACAGTGATAATACTATACACTGTACTAATGACACCTGTCCGGAAGGAGTTCACATCAAGGGGTTTAATGTGTGCCTAAGTGTAATGTACAGTATGTAATGTGTGCTGCTTTTACTCACAGATCTGGCTGCTTTTTTCCCCTGAACTCAAAGTTGATTTCAGGGAGAAGAAACAGACAGATCACTGTCTTTGTATAGGGTTCTATGTGTTTGTAAACACAGAACTCTGTACTGTGATTTGCCACATCTGATGAGCAGGTATAGAGCCAAAATCATTGGCTGAAAACTGCTGACACACTCGCGCTGCGTGCAATCACAGCACAGGTAAGCAGGGGGCGCACACACGCACTTCCAAAAACCTTGGTAACAGGTGGCGATGTACGGATACGCTGCCCAGCCTGTAGCTGCCGCCCACACTCAATAACATTCTTGGCTCAGAGGACCCCTGCTAATGATTACTGTATATGTATGATGGTCATCTTCTGGGACACACAAAGGTCCCAGAAGGCAGCTGGGGAAAAGAGGACGTGACGCACTGGGCCGCGGCGAGGCTGGGATGGAAGTACACAAGATACTTCAAAAAAGGTAAGAAAAAAAAATATTATTAATTATCCAAAATCGAGTGGTGGAGGGGTTGTCATTCCTTTACGACAAAGTTGTAAAAGTGGTTGGAACTCCACTTTAATGTCACTGGTTCCTCAAAAAGTGTCAGTTAGTGTCCGATTGTCCACCACAATATGGAAGTCCAGCTAAAAGTTGCTGATCGCCACCATTACTAGTAAAAAATAAATAAATAAAAATATCCCATAGTTGTAGATGCTATAAGTTTTGCGCAAACCAATCAATATATACTTATTGGGATTTTTTTTACCAAAACTATGTAGGAGAATACATATTTACCTAAATTTATGAAGAAATTAGATTTTTGACATTTTTTTATTGGATATGTTTTATAGCAGACGATCAAAGATATTGTTTTTATTTCAAAATTGTCTGACTTTTTTGTTTATAGCGCAAAAAATAAAAATCGCAGAGGTAATCCAATACGACCAAAAGAAAGCTCTATTTGTGGTTAAAAAAAAGGACGTCAATTTTGTTTGGGTGTAGTGTCGCACGACCGCGCAATTGTCAATTAAAGCGACGCAGTGTGAATCTCAAAAAATGGCCCGGTCATTCAGCAGCCAAATCTTCCGGGGATGAAGTAGTTAAAGTAACGCAGTGCCGTATTGCAAAGAATAGCCTGGTCAGGAAAGGGGGGAAATCTTTCAGAGGTCAAGTGGTTAAACTCATACCCTATTGGTCCTTACACATGGGCTTGTCCACTTGGGGAACTCCGCTTGCTCATATAAGCCCTATCCCCCAAATAAGCCCTAGTTAAAGTCCTTGTAGGTCTTGTTTTCAGGGTAGGGCTTATTTTCAGGGAAACAGGGTAGGGCTTGTTTGGGGGGTAGGGCTTATATTGCAGCCATCACTGACAATCACGCTAGGTCTTATTTTCGGGGAAACAGGGTAGTGGCAGTATTTTAATGTAAAAAGAAGATTTATAAGCTGTCGGCACTGTGGGGGGGGGGGGGGGGGCAGATGAGTTATTTTCATATTTCTGGGTCTAGTAACACTTTAAGGCCCCATTTAGAAAAGCCGTGCAGTGTTTCACACTTTGGTGCAATGCAGTGTAATTTATTCCTGTTATTCTGACAATGCCGCATGAGTCTGTCTTGTTTGTTTGGTGTGTTTTTCTGACCTATTCAAATAAATGTATTGGTAGATTTGGTGTAGTGCCGGACTGGTAACATACAGAATCAATTTCATGTAAATCCAACTAGGGGAGGAGATGTGTCCTCCTTGGAGATGGTAAACCTGTAAAAACAGCAGTGTGTGTGTGTGGGAACCTGGTTGGAGTCCTCGGCTGCTGCCCCTCTAGTTGTGATAAGAAGATTGCTCATCAGAAAGTAAAACCCTACATATGTGAGTAGGACGCCTAGTGGAAAACAGCCATCTCACTTGGAGGTACGTTTGTGTTGTTTATTTAAAAAAAAAAATAATGTCTGTAACAGCCAACACATTTTGGGGGAACTGCACTCCCCTTATTCAGGGCTTGAGCAATAAAGTGTAATGGTATCGGCAAGGGAAGATCTTTGCAGCCTTGAATAAGCCAGCCATAGAAGGAGTGTTTTTCTTTCCTGCTACCACGGGTTGCACGGGAAAGAAAATCGCTCGATTTCCCCATCAACACAGTCAGTGTTGATGCGGGAATCCCTCCCTCAAAGTCATTGTGTTTTACTGGTGGGGGAGGGGGGTCAAAGGGAGCTGTCCCCACCGAGAGAACACAGTGATTACTGCTAGAGGCTATAATAGCTGTTAGCAATAAACATGTAAAATCCGACAGGTTGGTCGAACCCAAGTTGCTCAATTGATCAACTTGGGTACACTCAGGCTGCCCATACATGGTTTGAATCTCGCCCGGTCTCTGCTGAACTGGCCGAGATTCAAATCATCTATGGCCATCTTTAAGGAGGGTCAGAATGACCTGATTGCAGAGAGAGGGGCTGACTTGTTCTGGGCCCATAACAAGTCAGCCTCTCTCACTGCAATCAGATCACACTGACGCACAACCCTAACCCAGCTCTACAAACTTAGAATGACCATTTTTCCCCGATATCATTACAAACTATTGCTCAAGCCCTGAGTAAGGGGGAGTCCAGTTCCCCTGAAGCGTGTTGGCTGTATATGATATTTTTGTTCAAATAAATAATATAAACAAATCTCCAAGCAAGATGACGGGTTTTACTCAACACCCCTAACCACATATCCAGCATTCAAATAAATGGGCTGCTTTAGGCTGGGTTCACCCTATCTTCGCATGCAGCTCACAGCAGGGGGTCAGGTGTTTTTTGGCTGAATTCAGACCTGAAATGGACCAAAAGACGCACAGGGCTCCTGTTAAAATTCAGGTTTGTTTAGTAACATTTTCAATTTGTCTGAAGTAGCAAATACAAATTTCTTGTAGTATTAGGTACCGGTACCGTTTTTTACAGCGGGCGATCGGCTTACCGGGTATAACAACCGATGTGGCTAAAAGCCGCTCGGCTGTTATACCGGAACAGCGGGAGGGGACATTCCCCCCCGCCGCCTCCCGTCGCTGTTAGCGGGCCTCCCGTTCGATCGGGAGGCCCGGTGGCCAATCAGCTGTCTCCAGCGGCTGGGGGCGGGGGGGGCTTCTAAATGTAAACGCGGAAGCGACGTCATGATGTCACTTCCCGTTTACTCGGCTGTCAATGGCGCCGATTTTAAAAAGATACACAGTATTCAGAATCGCCGTTTCGGTGATCTGAATGCTATGAAGTGCAAAGGAGGGATCGGGGGTCTTTTAGACCCCCAATCCCTCCATAAAGAGTACCTGTCACCACATATTACTGTCACAAGGGATGTTTACATTCCTTGTGACAGCAATATAAGTCATCAAAACTTTTTTTTTTTAACACAATTTATAAATATAAAAATTAATAAAATAAATAAGAAAAAAAAAATTTTTTAAAGCGCCCCCGTCCCCGCGAGCTCGCACAGCAAAGAAAACAAATACTAAAGTCGCGCCCGCATATGTAAATGGTGTTCAAATCACACATGTGAGGTATCGTCGCGATCATCAGAGTGAGAGCAATAATTCTAGCACTAGACCTCCTCTGTAACTCTAACCTGGTAACTGTAAACAAATTTAAAGCATGGCCTATGGAAATTCTTAGGTACCGTGACATGATTGGTATCTATTTACTCGGCGTAACATCATCTTTCACATTATAGAAAAAAATTGGGGTAACTGTACTGTTTTTTTTTTTTTAAATTCATGTAAGTGTCCCTTTTCCCAAAAATTTGCATTTAAAACACCACTGCACAAATACCGTGTGATATAAAATATTGCAACAATCTCCATTTTATTCTCTAGATTCTCTGCTAAAAAAATATATATAATGTTTGGGGGTTCTAAGTAATTTTCTAGCAAAAAATACGGATTAGTCATGAAAGGGTTAATCTTAGTTTTTTTCTAGGCATTGTTGTAGTTGCTCCAGTTCACTGCACTTCCATGTTTTATTTGGAGGTGAGTAGGCATTCCAGCTAGAGGGGGTAGTCACTGACCTCACTGGATATTAATGAACTGTCACTAAAAGTTGCACAAAGGTGGAATTTGATATGTGGACTTGATTTATTGATTATTGGTTTTTGGTTGCGCTACACTATATTTTGCTTGTTAGTATATTGAGTGTCACATGTGGATACACTCTAAGTGGTGTCGGCAGCAGCCACATCAAGCGTGATAGTAGGCTAATACATTGAATAGTTTAATTCATTCACATTATTTTTGTATTGAATATTGTGCTGATTATATATCGTTTCATATTCTGATCCAATCCTGCTTGTGATGCTGGAACTCGGTTCAGCAGAGGAAGTCACGAGGTGTGACAAAACCGGTAGGAGGAGTCTGGCTGACTGATGCACAAGGAACTAGGAAATGCTGTGGAGAAACTAGGACAGGGGAAACGCTGTAAGCCGGGACTACAGACCGGAATACAGGTGACCATTTCACCCCCACACACCAGCACATCTTAATGCATATGAGATGATCTTTGAAATACCAGAAGGAAGTTGTGGCTTTACTGATCAGCGTTCTTACCAGGAGGTGGAGTGAATATGGGATCTATGCTTACCACTAACCAGTCATTATATGGATGATGACCATCTAAGCTGCTACCATTTACTACAGGCTTGTTTTTAAAGCCCTCAAGGTGAGGGCAGAGCTGAATGGGGAGAGTGCACATTGCATGAAGACACCATTTGTTTCACTTATTCCTTTGATATTCCTATGGACTATTTTTGTGTGCTTGCAAATTAATATTGCACTTGCACTTTATTTATTTATTTTTTATTACTGAGCACTTGCACTGTAATTGGGAATATATTTTATATAATATTACATTATCTTTTTATTTTATTATTTAGAGTTTTAGTATATTGTAGATATTTGCTACTCTGTTCATTTTAGCGCCGCACATTGGTTATATATGGAACTCGGTTCAGCAGCTGCTTTTCTGTTTCTCACATACAGAATACCTCAAGTAAAGAAGCTCCATTAAGTACGCTTATAGTGACCTCCTACCGACCTTGTAAGGTGGTATATATGCTGTGGATGCAGTAGATCAGACTTCCCCACCCACCAAACGGTGGACCGGTACTGGTCCATGACCTGTTCGGAACTAGGCTGCACAGCAGGAGGCACATGAGAACGGAGAGCTGCCAGAACGCTTTACTTCTCCAGTAGCTGTGCATTCCCGGTGTGTAAAAAATTTGTCGACTTATGCAGAACATCGACCGCATCACTTCCAGTGTGCCTACGTCATAAAACAGCTGATCTGGGGGCTCCACTGTGCATGCGTGGCTTCACCGCGGCTATACCGCGCATGCGCAGACTCTCCTTTCAGTTGAGGAACATTTTAGACTTGAGCGGGCAGGCGGTGGCTGTGCGAGTTGCTTAATTACATCATCGTCAGCACCGCCTCCAGCCCTACCTCTAATATGCCCCTAGCCTGCTCTGGTGAAGGGAGACATGCCCATTTGCTGCATAGCACTGTGTCTATATTAATGTGAGCAAGGTCCAGAGAAAATATAGAGCTGCCCCGCCCCTAGCCTGCTCTGCTGAAGGGGGGCGTGCCCATTTACAACATAGCACTGTCTATATCAATGTGAGCAAGGTCGATAGAAAATTTAAAGCTCCACCGCCTCCAGCCCCGCCCCCGCCCCTAGCCTGCTCTGCTGAAGGGGGACGGGCCCCGTGTGTATATCAATGGCAGGTCCAGGAAAAATATAAAGCTGTGCCTGTGGGAGGGACCAAGCCTTTGCATAGAAGACATTCCTCATCAATATGAGCATCCACACTGCATGATGTACATAATGTAAAGGGCTGTGCAATCTTTTCAGGAACGAAAACAGCAGCCTGACACATGGAGCCTCCGCTTACACAAATCTGTCTATGCACAGCCCTGCAAAATACATATACGGGAGGTCAAAATTATACAGCCCCTGGCTGTTTTAAGGAGAAGGAGATGGCTCCAGGGTTGGTCCAAATTGGAAGAGCTGGTCCTTGGCTGGTTGGAGGAGGGGAGAGTGCCACCCTTCTCCCCTGAGGACGGGGACACCCTTCTCTCCGCCAGAGGATGGGGACGGGGACACCCTTCTCTCCCCCAGATGACGGAGACATCCCTCTCTCCTCCAGAGGATGGGGACACCGGGGAACGGGGACACTCTTCTCTCCTTGGAGGACGGGGACACCCTTCTCTCTCCCGGAGGATGGGGACACCCTTCTCTCCCCAGAGGATAGGGACATCGGAGGACGGGGGCACCCTACTCTCCCCCGGAGGATGGGGATACCAGAGGACGATGAGACCCTTCTCTCCCCCGGAGGACGCGGACAGCCTTCTCTCCCCTGGAGGACAGTGACATCCTTCTCTCCCCCGGAGGATGGGAACACCGGAAGACGAGGACACCCTTCTCTCCCTGGAGGATGGGGGCACCGGAGGACGGGGGCACCAGAGGACGGGGACACCCTTCTCTCCCCCAGAGGACGGGGACACCCTTCTCTCCCCCGGAGGACGGGGACACCCTTCTCTCCCTGGAGGATGGGGACAGCCTTCTCTCCCCAGGAGGACGGGGACACTGGAGGACGGGGACACCCTTCTCTCCCCATGGAGGACAGGGACACCGGAGGACGGGGACACTCTTCTCTCCCCGGAGGACGGGGACACCCTTCTCTCCCCCGGACGGGGATACCCGTCTCTCCCCAGGAGAAAAGAGGGCACCCTTCTCCCCCAGAGGACACAGGACACCCTTCTCCCCTGGAGGACTTGGTAGCTGACTTTATCAAGAAATGTGAAGACAACAGTCTGCTATGAGCAGTATTGACATAAGGGTGGGCTGTTATTGATTGGGTGACATCACACATGACTAGGAAAGATTGTGTTGGCTAAGTCTGTAAACATCTCATCAGCCTTGGCTCTTTAACTTGGATGAAAAGAAGCGATGGCAGGGTGAGAAGACAAGAATGTGAATTAGAAGTGATGATTTCTGTGCCTGGGTGTTTGTGTCTAACAATCTACATAATGTGTAAAGTGAGAGCAGCAACACAAGTGTTTTTTTTGTCCATCAGAACATCCCCACATATATGAGACTCAATGTCAAAGAATAATAAAAAAGTATCCCAAACAGGTGGGGAAGAGAAAAGCAGGGTTAAATGGAAGGGCAACGACCAGATTTAAGAAGCAAAAGGTGACAATTTATTAGCATGAACATAAATAACAGGTAGCAGGGTGATGACCCAAGTTATTTATGTTATTTATTTATGTTCATGCTAATAAATTGTTACCTTTTGCTACTTAAATCTGGTCGTTGCCCTTCCATTTAACCCTGCTTTTCTCTTCCCCACCTGTTTGGGATACTTTTTTATTGTCACGTTTTGGGGTTGGAGCGCAATCACTATAAATTTATATCCTTCAGGCATTGAACTTTACCATAGGAGACAAGCCTCTCCTCTCGTACTTATTTTCAATGTCCAAGAAGAAATTAAATGAAGAGGAGAAAACCTCAGGCTTCCCCGTGATATGTACTGGTGATCTCATATCTGGATAGAGGGGGAGAATTTCACAACTTACGGAGACACAACTGAGCAAGGCGTGGCTACAGGAGCGGCGCCTTTAAATACAGTCCTTGATAGTCGTGTAAGGGGAGCACACAGAGGGGTCAGTTCTGATAAGAGCTGTCACAGTAGGGCCCTCAAACAATACACATGGCATGCAGGTTGGCACACACAGGGTGATCAGGCAGGGTGGTGAGGTTGGCACACTCAGGGTGACCATGTTCCTGTTCTTAGGGGAGGTGGGGTCCTGGTCCCCAGGGAAGATGAGGTCCCTAGGTGAAATGGAGACCCCGTTGCCAGGGGAGATGGGGTTCCTGTCCATAGGCAAGATGGGTTCCCCATCCCTAGGGGAGATAGTGTTCCTGTGCCTAGGGGAGAAGGGTGTCCCCGTCCTCCGGGGGAGAGAAGGGTGTCCCCGTCCTCCGGGGGAGAGAAGGGTGTCCCCGTCCTTCGGGGGAGAGAAGGGTGTCCCCGTCCTCCAGGGGAGAGAAGGGTGTCCCTTTCTTCTGGTGTCCCCATCCTCTGGGGAGAAAAGGATGTCCCCGTCCGGGGGAGAGAGGGGTGTCCCCGTCCTCCAGTGTCCCCGTCCTCCGGGGGAGAGAAGGGTGTTCCCGTCCTCCAGGGGAGAGAAGGGTGTCCCCATCCTCCGGGGAGAGAAGGGTGTCCACATCCTCAGGGGAGAGGGTAGCACCCTTTCCTCCTCCAACCACCCAAGGACCAGCTCTTCCAATTTTGGCCAACCCTGGGGCCATCTCCTTCTCCTTCAAACAGCCAGGGGCCCACTCCTTCTCTGCCAACCACCCAGGTGCCCTCTCCTTCTCCCCCGGCCACCCAGGAGCCCTCTTCACTAAATGGCCACCCAGGGACCCTCTCCTCCTCCAAACATCCAGGTGCCCTCTCCTCCCACGGCCACTCAGGGTCCCTCTTGGCTGACTAAATGGCCACCCAGGGGCCCTCTCCTCCTCCAAACACCCAGGTGCTCTCTCCTTCTCCACCGGCCACCCAGGGGCTCTCTCCTTCTCCACCAGCCACCCAGGGGCTCTCTCCTTCTCCACCGGCCACCCAGGGGCTCTCTCCTTCTCACCGGCCACCCAGGAGCCCTCTCCTTCTCCCATGTCCACCCAGGAGCCCTCTCCTTCACCAGCCACCCAGGGCCTCTCTCCTTCTCCCCCGGCTACCCAGGAGCCCTCTCCTTCTCCCATGTCCACCTAGGAGCCCTCTCCTTCTCCCACGTCCACCCAGGATCCCTCTGCTTCTCCCACATCCACTCAGAGGCCCTCTCCTTCTCTCTAAGACACCAGTGACCCCAAAGCGGGTCACACATGCACTCTGCCACCCAGGAGCCCTCTCCTTCTCCCACGTCCACCCAGGAGCCCTCTCCTTCTCCCACATCTACCCAGGAGCAATCTCCTTCTCCCACGTCCACCCAGAGGCCCTCTCCTTCTCTCTAAGCCACCAGTAAGGCCATGAATTCAGAAGATACAGTCAATCCACTTGTTGGTAATATTTTTTCCAGATTGGATGAGCAAGATCACTGCATGGATCAGTTTGCCATTGCATTACAAACGCTCCTGAGTCGCATGGCTCACCTGGAATTCCCCACTGTGGCTGCTCCAGTACAATCTGAGTTGCAGGCCGTCCCTGCTGCTGCACCAGTCTCTGTGCAGGCACCCGCCCTGAGTATTACCTCTATTAGAGGTATGTCTGGTTCCGCCCCGCTTCCCCAGCGATTTGGGGGCGATCCAGTTCAATACAGAGGGTTTCTCAACCAAGTTGAGATATACTTTGAAATGCTGCCCCAGGCGTTTCCCACGGACAGAAGCAAAGTAGGGTTCGTGATATCTTTGCTTTCTGAGAGAGCCTTGGCCTGGGCTAACCCTCTATGGGAGATGCAAAAACCTGTTCACGCGTCTCTCTGCGGATGAGAGAGCCTTTAGGAGGAGGGAGAAATTGTGCCTTTATTGTGGCCAGGCAGGTCACCTTTTGAAGTCTTGTCCTACCCGTCCTGGGAACACCCGAACCTTGAGGTCCTGTCATGGACAGACCTTAGGTGGTGTTGTGTCGTCCCCAGTTATCCAGAAGTATAAGCCCCTGGTTTCGGTCACCCTTTCTTGGGCTAAATCGTCTATCAAAATACAGGCTCTAATCGACTCTGGGGCTGCAGGCCTGTTCATTGATGCTGCCTTTGTATCAAAGCACTCGATTCCACTGCAGCTGCGTTACACTCCACTTGCCATTGAGGCTCTTGACGGGAGACCTTTACTGCCTGCCCATGTGACTCATGAGACAGTTCCGTTGTCCATGGCCTTAGGGGCTCTTCACCATGAGATAATCCAATTCCAAGTGATTTCCTCTCCTAAGTTTCTGCTGGTTATTGGTTTTCCTTGGTTACAGAGGCACAACTCCTCTTTTGGCTCTGTGCTGAGGTTCTCTCCTAGTCACCACAATGCAGTGAAACATGCTTCCGGAAGGAGGCCAAGATCCTGTGTACCTCTTCACTCTCCTCCCCGCCAGAGGAGTACCGTGATTTTAGTGATGTTTTTGACAAAGGTCAAGCCGGTAGTTTACCTCCACACCGGCCGTATGATTGCGTAATTGACCTTCAACCTGGTGCCACGCCCCCTCGTGGTCGGGTTTACCCTTTGTAGGTCTTGGAGGATAAAGCCATGAAGGAGTATGTTGCAGATGCACTTTCTCGAGGTTTCATCCGCAAATCCTTGTCTCCTGCTGGTGCTGGTTTCTTCTTTGTGAAGAAGAAGAGCGGTGAACTGAGACCTTGCATTGATTATAGGGGTCTCATTCGTTTCACGATTAAGAATGCCTACCCGATCCCGTTGATTACAGAGTTATTTGACCGCCTCAAGGGACCAACAGTTTTCACTAAGCTTGATCTGAGAGGGGCTTACAATCTTGTGAGGATTAAGGAGGGCAACGAGTGGAAAACTGCGTTTAATACTAGAACAGACCATTATGAGTACCTCGTAATGCCTTCTGGCCTTTGTAACGCCCCGGCAGTTTTCCAGGAATTTATTAACGATGTCCTCTGAGATTTGTTGCAGTTATGTGTGGTGGTTTATCTCGATGATATCCTCATATTTTTCAAGTCCCTGGAGAGCCACCACACAGATGTCTGTCGTGTGCTTCAGAAATGAAGAGAGAACAATCTCTATTGTAAACTGGAGAAGTGTGAGTTCCATCGGGAACAGGTTAAATTCCTAGGCTATGTCATTTCCACTGCTGGTTCTTCGATGGACCCAGAGAAACTTTCGGCAGTCCTACAGTGGCCTCGACGCATGGGGTTACATCCTCTGCAGCCTTGGTTTCCTGGGTTTTGCCAACTATTATCGGAAGTTTATTCGTAACTTCTCGTCTCTGGTCAAGCCCCTGACCGATATGACCAGAAAGAACTGTAACCCACAGAGTTGGTCTCCGGAGTCCATTCAGGCCTTTGAAAGTCTCAAGGCTGCCTTTGTTTCTGCTCCTGTGTTGGCACATCCTGATCCTACGTTACCTTTTATCCTTGAGGGTGATGCTTCTGAGACTGGTGTTGGCGCCCTTCTGTCTCAACAACCTACCTCTGAGAGTGCTATGCATCCTTGTGGCTACTTTTCCAAGAAATTGTGACCTGTGGAGTGCAATTACGAGATTGGTGACAGAGAGCTGTTGGCGATCATTTTAGCCCTGAAAGAATGGAGACATCTCCTCGAAGGTACCACTGTGCCGGTTCTCATTCTTACTGACCATAAGAATCTCACATTCTTGTCTGAGGCTAAACGCCTCTCTCCCAGAAGGGCGCAATGGGCTCTTTTCTTGTCAAGTTTCAATTACATTGTCTCATTCTTACCCGGTACTAAGAAGGTAAGGGCTGACGAATTGTCACGACAATTTATCTCCACTTCCAAGTTGGAGTCGGTTCTGGTTCCTATGATTCCTCCTGATCGTATTCTGGCTACAATTCGCACCGGTCTTACTATTCCTTTGGGTGACAAAATTCTTGTTGCTCAGGTCGATGCTCCATCTGAGAAAACTTGTGACCACTGCTTTGTCCCAGAGTTTCTCCGTACTGCCGTGATTCGGACTTACCATTCTCCCAAGGCAGCTGACCACCCTGGGAAAAATAAATTTATTTGGGCCATTTCCCATCAATTCTGGTGGCATAGTCTACGTGCTGATGTAACTGCCTTCGTAGCTGCCTGTTCCGTGTGTGTTCAGAGTAAGACTCCACGAAACCTTCTATTGGGCCTCCTACAACCCATACCCAATAGAGAGAGGTCCTGGACCCACCTGTCTATGGATTTCATTGTGGAGTTTCCCAACTCCCATGGCAACACGGTTATCCTTATGGTGGTTGACCGGTTCTCAAAGATGTGTCATTGTATTCCACTTAAAAAGTTGCCCACTTCTAAGGAACTGGCTTCCATTTTTGCTTGGGAGATCTTTTGTTTACTTGGGCTACCCAAGGTGATTGTCTTGGACAGGGGTAGTCAATTTGTGTCCCGGTTCTGGCAAGCCTTTTGTGCACAGCTGGGAATTCAGCTTACTTTCTCCTCTACGTATCACCCTCAGTCTAATGGGGCCACAGAACGAGCCAATCAGTCCTTGGAGCAATTCCTACGCTGCTATATTTCTGACTATCACAACAACTGGTCAGACCTATTACCATGGGCAGAGTTTCCTCACAACAGTGCCTTGAATTCTGCTTCCCGATTGTCTCCGTTTATGGTGAATTATGGTTTCCAACCTTCCATGTTGCCTGACTTGTTTGTTCTGCAGAGTATTCCTGTGCTAGAGGAGCATCTCCGTGGTCTTCGTTCCACTTGGGCACAAGTCCAGGAGGCTTTGCGTCATGCTAATGATAGGTACAGACTCCATGCTGACCGCAGACACCTGCCTGCGCCTTCCTACCAGATTGGGGACAGGGTCTGTCTGTCATCTCGCAACCTCTGACTTCGTGTTCCCTCACTGAAGTTCGCACCTTGGTTTATTGAGCCTTTCCGTATCCTTCGCAGGATTAACCCAGTGGCTTACGCGTTGGACCTTCCTCCTAGTATGCGCATCTCTAATGTGTTTCATGTCTCCTTATTGAAACCGCTTTACCACCTCGGTGCCACGTCCTCACCCTATACAGGTTGAGAACCATGAGGAGAATGAGGTACAATCCATTGTTGACTCCCGTAGGTTCCGTGGGCGCATACAGTACCTGGTGCATTGGAAAGGTTACGGTCCGGAGGAACACCCTAGGTCTTATCCTCGGACATACATGCCCCTGCCCTCCTCCGTTATTTCCATAGATGTTTTCCCCTCAAGCCCGGTGGTCCTCCGGTGGGGAGGGCCGTTGAGAAGGGGGACTGTCAGGGCTGGCTCAGCCCTTCCTTCTCTGAGCTGGTCGCTCAGCTGTCGGCTAATTGCCAGCTCTCTTCTCTCTCCACAGTTAACCAGCTGTTGTGGATCTGCTCGTCAGTCCTGCCTACTTAAAACGTCCAGCTCACTTCTTTCCTGCCTTCGCCTTGGTTACATCACAAGAAACCATCTCCTGCGTTCCTGTTTAAAGACTGGCTTGCTGACATCCCTTCTGGCTCCTTATCCTGCTTGCTGTTCCTCCACTTGGATCCCTGACTTCTGGCCTGGCTGATTACCCGATCTGGTTACTGAACTCTGGCTTGGATGACTAACGATCCAGTTACTGGACTCTGGCTATGCTTTGACTACGTTTACTCTATTTACCTTTTTATTTTTATTAATAAACAAGTGTGATTTAACTGTACTTCTGTCTCGGTCTGGTTCATGGTTTCTGACAGGGACCCGGTACCCACCATCCTGGGATGCCATGATAATGGTATACAAGTCTCCAGTGGCTACAGGTAAGTTCGCACTTAGCTTCTTTGGCCCCTGATTGGAGAAAAAGCAGCGGAGGCGATCCAGCCCCCAGCACTTGACAGAGATCAAAGACCAGTGGCGGCCCGTGCATTGTGGGCGCACAGGCGCCGCCCCTCCTGTCGCCTCTGCTGCCCTCCCTATTCATGTGCCCGGCCCCTTTCAGGATGCCGGACACATGAATTATTATGGTGGGGATAGGTGGGGTGTGTATTTTGAAGCATGTGATTAAAGCCAGAGTCTCTAATAGGCTTCAAAATAGGGTGGGCACGGGGTGCAGAGCACTGCGTCCCGATCACACCCTGTTGTGTGGCATAGCAAATGAATTTTCACACTAACGTTCCTTCCTGCCAATCAGCAGGCAGGTCAGTGAGACCTGTCTCCCGATTGGCCAATGCATTAGGTGATCCTATTGGATGCCTTACACTTTGGCGGAAGAGGAGACATGGCGGAAGAAGCCTGAGGAGCCGAGCAGACACAGGAGCCCCAGCCGCCGCTACAGCTGAGGGAGAGGAAGCCCCGTCACTCGGTAAGTGCCGTCACACCAGCCACAAGAGGGGGAGGGGGTTAGTGAAGTGACAGCCGAGTCGGGGGACGCGCCTGGCTGCATATGATGGGCACAGTGGCTGCATTTGATGGGCACAATGGCTGCATAGGACGGGCACAAGTGGCTGCATATGATGGGCACAAGTGGCTGCATATGATGGGCACAAATGGCTGCATTCGATGGGCACAAATGGCTTCTTATGATGGGCACAAATGGCTGCATATGGCGGGCACAAGTGGCTGCATAGGACGGGCACAAGTGACTGCATATGGAGGGCACAATGGCTGCATTTGATGGGTACAGTGAGGCTGCAATTGATTGGGGGGGTGGCTTCAGTATTTTTCAGTTTGTTTGCGCCCCCCCCAAAATTTTGGAGCATCAGCCGCCACTGTCACTGCTGTATAATTTTGACCTCCCGTATATGTATTTTGCAGGGCTGTGCACAGACAGATTTGTGTAAGCGGAGGCTCCGTGTGTCAGGCTGCTGTTTTCCTTCCTGAAAAGACTGCACAGCCCTTCACATTATGTACATCATGCAGTGTGGATGCTCATATTGATGAGGAATATCTTCTATGCAAAGGCTTGGCCCCTCCTATAGGCACAGCTCTATATTTTTCCTGGACCTGCCATTGATATACACACGGGGCCCATCCCCCTTCAGCAGAGCAGGCTAGGGGCGGGGGCGGGGCTGGAGGCGGTGGAGCTTTATATTATCTCTCGACCTTGCTCACATTGATATAGACAGTGCTATGTTGTAAATGGGCACGCCCCCCTTCAGCAGAGCAGGCTAGGGGCGGGGGTGGGGCAGCTCTATATTTTCTCTGGACCTTGCTCACATTAATATAGACACAGTGCTATGCAGCAAATGGGCACGCCTCCCTTCACCAGAGCAGGCTAGGGGCGTATTAGGGGCGGGGCTGGAGGCGGTGCTGATGATGATGTAATTAAGCAACTCGCACAGCCCCCGCCCGCACAAATCTAAAATTTTCCTCGACTGAAAGGAGCGTCTGCACAGTGGAGCCCCGCGATCAGCTGTTTTATGACGTAGCCGCACCAGAAGTGATGCGGTCAAGGTTCTGCATAAGTCGACAAATTTTTTTACCACACTGGCTGCAGTAGGGGACAGTATGGTGCAGGATTCAGCTCATCACTTTTTTTTGTACAAACTTCATTTAAAATGTACCCTTCGTTCATGGCAATGTACAGCAGTGCATGCTGCGCTCTTGTACGTTGCCATACTACTTGCATAGTGCATTGCGATAAAAAGGTGCATGTCTGCATTTTATCACAACACGCTGCAGCGCACGCATAGGAAAAATTTTCTTCCACAAAACTAGTATCTGATGCCAAAAAAGGTTGGGGACCGCTGCGATAGATTACAAAGAATTCAAGCAAATGTAGTGAACATTCAGATTTTAGCTTTATCAGGAATTTTTGAGTAGGTGTGATATATTGAATACAACATAGGGTGAGAGCTAATAAAGCCTCAAATACATAATGTAAAAAACAGTTAGGAATTAGTCTGCTCCAGTTGCTAAGAAGCAAGTCAGAATTTTCCTGGGTTTTGCCTGGTACTATCAAAATTTCATCCTAAATTTGGCCACTTTAGCATCACCTTTAACTGGCCTGACCAGAGGCAAGAATATTTCAGCAGACAAGCACTAAAGCTGACAGAGCTTTTGAAAGTTTGACGTTTGAAGCTCTGTGTATTCAACTGAAGTTGTGCCAGACTTCAAGAAAAAAATTGTAGTCCAGACCAATGCCTCAAATGTGAGTCTCGGGGCCAGGACCAGGACAAAGGGTAAGCAAAAGGAGCGGCTGCCCTGGGCGCAATGGTTTACTGTAGGGATGGGGGTGCCTTCCTTCTGTTACAAGGCTGACAGGAGTAGTGATAACGCCAAGCGAGTAACTGCTGGGTATAGGATCCCCTAAGCCTGCACATCATGAATGGGGTGCTGGGATGCAGTTTGGCATCTTTGACCTGTTCGCTGGATGACCTTGTCCCAGGACTGCTGGGGAGATTTCTGTGACTACTGTTATGCCGCGTACACACGGTCGGACTTTCAGACGGGAAATGTTCGATGGGAGCTTGTTGTCAGAAATTCCGACCGTGTAGGCTCCATCAAACATTTTCCGTCGGAATTTCTGACAAACAAAATTTGAGATCTGGACCTCAAACTTTCCGACAACAAAATCCGTTGTCGTAAATTCCGATCGTGTATACACAATTCCGACGCGCAAAGTTCCACGCATGCTCGGAATCAAGCAGAAGAGCTGCACTGGCTATTGAACTTTTTCTCGGTCCGTCATACGTGTTGTACGTCACCGCATTCTTGACGTTCTGAATTTCTGATTTGTGTGCCTGTGTGTATGCAAGACAAGTTTGAGCCAACATCCGTCGGAAAAAAAACATGGATTTTGTTGTCGGAATGTCCGATCGTGTGTACGCGGCATTAGTTTAAAAAGAATAACTCACAAGTAACTGACAGTAGCAGATAAAATTAATAGCATTGTGGAATTGGTGTGCCTTGCGATTAAGTGGGCACTGTAAGCTTTACACTTTTGTACAGATCAGATATCTGCAGTTACATGCAGTGTATTGTGACAGAGTTCACCTAAAGACCCGTACACACGATTGGATTTTCCAACAACAAAACCATGGATTTTTTTCCGAAGGTTGTTGGCTCAAACTTGTCTTGCATACACACGGTCACACAAATGTTGGCCAACAATTACAAATGTGGGAACGTGGTGATGTACAAGACGTACGACAAGCCGAGTAAAGGGAAGTTCAATATCCAGTGCGGCTCCTTCTGTTTTATTCCGAGCATGCGTGAACTTTTGTGCGACAGACTTGTGTACACACGATCGGAAATTTCGACAACAAGTCTTGTTGGCGGAAAATTTGAGAACCTGCTCTTAAACATTTGTGGAGGGAAATTCCGACAGCAAATGTTCAATGGAGCATACACATGGTCGGACTTTCCGACAACAAGCTCACATCCAACATTTGTTGTCGGAAAATCCGATTGTGTGTACGGGGCATAAGAATATGCATGCAGCAGTTTGGGTGCACTTTACAGCCTGTTATGCCACGTACACACGGTCGGAATTTCCGACAGAAAAAGTCAGATGGGACCTTTTCATCATATATTCCAACCGTGTGTATGCCCCATCGGACTTTTTACGTCGAAAATTCAGACGGACTTAGATAGAGAACATGTTCTATATTTTTCCGATGGAACAAATTCCTATCGGGAAAACCACTTGTCTGTATGCTATTCCGATGTACCAAAAATGACGCATGCTCTGAAGCAAGTATGAGACGCCATACGTGTTGTCCCGTCGTACGTGTTGTACGTCACCGCGTTCTTGACGGTCGGAATTTGGTGTGACCGTGTGTATGCAAGACAGCTTGAGCGGAATTCCGTCGGAATCCTGTCGGAAAAACCTTCAGAGTTTCAGAGTGGTGTGTACAGGGCATTAGGATATATTATCACCAGACTCAAACCACACTTTGAAAACTTTAGGTCTTTATGAGCCTTCAACTCGCACATGTTTATTTAGACAGCATGCAAAGAAGATGTACACGGAGCAATTACTGAGCCATAACTTAACGTTCATATTTTTAGGGCGGTGAGTAACAATTAATTAATACTGACTTATTACTGTAAGCTACTTTATTTTGTTCATTGTTTTCTATCACATTAAACAAATCTACATTATATGTTTCATCAGGTCATTCTATAATGCTATAATGCTATACAGCAGAAATTAAACAAAAAAGTTTAACACCTCTTCACATTTCACTTCATAAACTTTTGATTTTATTTTAATTATTATTATTACATTCATACATTTTATGTAAAATCATTTTCTGCTGCCCAACACACAGCTTAGTGTGTTTTTGTCTTCCTTGTATCACCTTTTAAACTGAAGTACAGTGTTAGCGCCCTCTGCTGGAAACATTTAGACTAGATAACATCAAAATTAAACATCACATCCCAATTAGATTCTGTCCACAATATTTCCCTTGCAATTTTCATAGCTATTTACCAGATGACACTTTTAACATCGTTTAACACTGAAAGACTGTTCAACCAGGCAGTTTAATCTTAAAAAAATTAAATACATATAATTTTTTTTGCATGTAGCATTCATACCTCCCAACGTTCTGAGATGAGAGGGACACCTTCAGGAACATTTCCTTTGGGTGATGGATATATCCTCGGTAGACAACTTAATTTGTGCATACCATTAGGAATATATTGTATATGCCAAACATTGGTTAAATCGAGAATATTTTTTTTCTACCACATCACTCTTCCTTTATACAGGAGAGAGGAAGGTTTTAGTGCAGAATAATAGTTTTGGTAGTTATAGAGTACATTTTCATAGATATCTGCACACAAGACCAAAATACAGAACAACTAAGAAGGAAGGAGGAACAGAGGGATTTGGCTCTAAAACAGGGACAGTCCCAACCAAGGTATGGAGGTATGATCAAATGACTCCCATTTTGACTATTTTTATGAGGAGCTGAGGATTTGTTATGAGGCCAATGTACTCTAATGCCAATGTACACACGACCGGTTTTGCCGTCGGAATAAACTCTGAAGGTTTTTCCGACGGAATTCCACTCAAGCTGTCTTGCATACACACAGTCACTCCAAATTCCGTCGAGAACACGGTGTCATACAACACGTACGACGGGACAACACGTACGACGTTTCATACTTGCTTCAGAGCATGCGTCATTTTTGGTACGTCGGAACAGCATACAGACAAGCGGTTTTCCCGATAGGAATTTGTTCCGTCGGAAAAATATAGAACATGTTCTCTAAGTCCGTCTGAATTTTCAACATGAAAAAACTGATGTTGCATACACACGGTCAGAATATACGATGAAAACTTTTTAAACTCAACTTCCAACCACTTCAGAAAACCGTCCAAAAACTACTCCACAGTTGGGGAAACGGCCTACATTCTTGGTTTGGCCGTTGAAATATACTGAAAATGATGATATTACCCAAATTTTTGTATCTACTACAGGCCTTACCAATACATATACCTGCAACCTACTTTAAACAAGTGCACTCACTATTCTTAACCTTCTTGTGGGCAGGGAAAAAACCACGCCTCCCGAGACAGACACTATCACTCCCAAAACAACATGGAGGTCTGGCTATGCCGGAAATCAAAACATACTGTATTACCATGCAGTACATCTAAGTAGACTTGTCGATTGGTGCCGACATAAGGAGACCAAACTATGGCCGCAATTAGAACAAGCACAATTTGAGATACCCCTCCATAGAGCCCCGTGGTGCAATTCAACACTCCCCTCACAACTACAACGCCAACCCTTGATAGGCAACACCGCGAAAGTGTGCAACCGCCTACTAACACAAACATCTCTCTCCACTAGGAACTCACCACTGAGACCTATAATAGGTGACCCCCAATTCGAACCAGGAATAAAAGACCCTACATACCAGGTGCTGAAAGACGCAGGGAAATATCAAGCTTCCTACTTCAGTACAGGGGGAAGATGGGTGATGCTTGTTGAGCTCTCGGACCCAAATGGCCTTTACCACCTGGATTTCCTGAGGGCTCGTCAACTTTCAAACTTTCTCAACAGTATGACCCCTCCAACCGTAAACGATCCACGCCTCACTGTTTTAGAAGAACTATGTACAGTGAGCGGAGTGTTATTACACACACTATCCCTGACTTATAATATGCTAATCACCCCATCAGAGGAATACCAACACCCCAGCTTTGCCAAATGGGAAAAAGATATGAACTGCCTCTTTAATGCACACGACCGTACACACATCCTCCAATTTATACACAAGTCGTCCATATGTACCAAGTTCCAAGAAACTAATTACAAAATCTTTACACGGTGGTACAGAACACCAGCACTACTACACAAATTTTTCCCTGGGACATCGGAATTATGCTGGAGATGCCAACAAGACACAGGCACATTAATCCATATCTTCTGGTCCTGCCCCCAGATAAGGAACTTTTGGGAGGAGGTCCGCAGGATAGTACAAAAATTCACTGACCGCACCATCCCTGACGACCCAGCTTATTTCCTTCTACACGTAACAAACACCCCCTCTCGAATATACAAGAAGTCCATTGTATGACATTTACTTGACGCGGCCAAAGCCTGTATTCCCCTTAACTGGAAATCTCCCCACCCGCCTTCCATTGCCGGCTGGCTTCAGAAAATAGACGAAATTAACAAACTGGAAGACCTAATTCTCACGAGTCAAAATAGAAGTGAAACATACTCCAGGACATGGCAGTTATGGAATATGTTTCAGTACTCAGAGGAGGGACAAACCCTCCGAAGAGGAGACACGAATATCTGAGCAGGACTGGAATTAACTATGGGATTCTCCCATACTAAACCACTACCTAACTGCCCAACAAGTGGTCCCAAATAGCTAAACGAGGAACTCCTGTTCGGGAACACCCCCCCCCCCTCGCCTTTTTTAATTTTTACTCTACTCTTTCTTTTCTTATTTCTAACCCGTACTTTTAAAAAAAGAAACGGGCTATCTTTCCTTTTCTGTTCTGCAGGAAAATGTGAAAATAGAAGGAGACAGGATACACAAAGGGACACTTTACAGATGTTAAAATATCCGCCCTCACTAGATAACTACATTGCGATAATGATACAGAAAGAGCGACTGAGATAACATTTGTTCTACACCTTACCTCAAAAGACATCACATAACCTGAGTTTCTGAAATACATCAGTCTCAATTTACATCGCAACGCAGGCTACCTTCAGAATATACAAGCTAAAATCTTTTTATGTTATCTGTGTAAATGTTCATGTTGCACTGTTACGTTGTTAATTAATGCTGTATCGGTTCCTATGGACCTGTTTGCAGTGATAAATAAAAAATTAAAAAAAAAAAAAAAAGAATACACGATGAAAAGCTCCCATCAGACTTTTTCTGTCGGAAATTCCGAACGTGTGTACGGGCATTAGAAGACAATGTTTTGCTTCCACTCAATATTTTTACAGTTCAGGTTTAAATATAGAACATGGATTCTGACTGGTTTCTATGGACAACAATTGATTTTTCATTTTCTCGTACATTGGCCTCATTATGTTTGCATTAATCATGGCATGAAAAAGCTAAAAGTGTCCAAGACAAAAACAGTTTAAAGTGATTTTGAGTGTTCTGAAAACACATCCCTGTGGTACAGTACCTAGGAATTTTGCAACAATGGGTCTTATTTCACGCACTGTGCAGTAAAAATAAACAAAAGTAAAAGTATTTACTAAATTGCTATAGAGCACAAGTGTTGAGACTGAGACCCCTGGCAGGTGATGTGTGCTCACCCAAGGCACAGAGTCTAAGTGACAACTTGGTCTTCACCAGAACACCCTGTAAAAATCACCAGGATCACCCCACCAAGGAGCTGCAGGATTTGGATTGCTATGATGTGTAGACAAGGTAACGATATAGGAAAATAGGCAAGAGGACACAGCATGGGGCCACCATAAGGCAATGAATTTTAATATACTACTTGGCCTGTGTGCACGGGGTACGCAGAATTTTTTTCAGGGGGGCATAATTTTAAGGTCACCTATGCTCTGCCCCTTTTTGACAATATCATGGAGGGGAGGGGCTTAGTCATTATCACATAAAGAACAGGCATGCAAAGGATTAAGAAACCAGATGCAAAAGCTTAATAAAAGGATCAAGCTGCCATTGTCTGATTAGCAATTTCTAATCTGTTTTTATGTTTACAGAGGTTTCCACTACTGACTTTTCTTTCTGAAAATGCCAGCACCATGGCTCTGTTGTTCCAATATTTGTATTCGTTAACTTGGAGGAGGTATGCAAATAAGAATTTTTAACTTTCCTTAACCTTTTCTGATGTGCATACAGGCTCTGGCTTAGAATGCATTCAGACCCACGGGTCAGCATTACAGCCAGGTAAAGAGCATTTTTAGAAGGTTAGCAATGCTATATCCTGCATATCTATCATAAAATAATCAATTTAAGACCTTGACTGCTATTATACATGTAGTGCTGTTAGATGAGCTCCAGAACATGGACAAAGGCTGCCTCACTTCAGGCAGGTGCTGGTGCAGGTGGATATCTCACAGTCAGCTCTTCAGGCATGCTCCTTTTCTTCCCTCAGGCTCTGAGCCTCGCTGCCTGGAGAAAATGGAGGAGGTGGGTGGAGCCAAAATTGACCAGGCGCACAGGAGGAAGAAGTTTGGCCCCGCTGCTGCTGAATGTAACAGTAAGTGACTGCCATAGCTTCAGAGCCCCCCCCCCCGTTTGCAACAGCTTGCGGCGCCTGAACGCAGTGGCGTCACTAGGGCTGGTGTCACCTGGTGCAGTAAAACATCGTGTCACCCCCCTCCTATTTTTGGGCCAGCAGCCCAGCATTGGAGCTTGTTGGCGCGTGTAGTCAATAAGCCCTAGAGGATAGCAGGTTAGGCACTTTCCAATGGCTCAGTCCCTAGGAGCAGTAATGGATAATGTCTGACAGGCCTTCTCACCAGAGAAGTGGTGGTGCTGGGCAGTAGCATGACCCTCTCTCTGGTGACCCTGGGCAGTGTGGCTCTCTCTCTGGTGGTGCTGGGCAGTGTGGCTTTCTCTCTGGGGGTGCTGGGCAGCAGCGTGGCTCTCTCTCTGGTGGTGATGGGCAGCAGCGTGGCTCTCTCTCTGGTGGTGCTGGGCAGTGTGTCTCTCTCTGGTGGTGGTGCTGGGCAGCAGCATGGCTCTCTCTTGCTGGTGGTGCTGGGCAGCAGTGTGTCTCTCTCTCTCTGGTAGTGCTGGGCAGCAGTGTGTCTCTCTCTCTCTGGTGGTTCTGGGCAGCAGCGTGGCTCTCTGTGGTGGTGCGGATACAGTGTGGCTCTCTCTCTGGTGGTGCTGGGTAGCAGCATGGCTCTATCTCTGGTGATGCTGGGCAGTGTGGCTCCCTCCCTGGTAGTGCTGGCAGCAGCATGGCCCTGTCTCTAGTGGTCCTGGGCAGTGTGGCTCCATCCCTGGTGGTGCTGGCAGCAGCATGACCCTGTCTCTAGTGGTCCTGGGCAGTGTGGCTCCCTCTCTGGTGGTGCTGGGCAGCAGCATGGCTCTCTCTCTGGTGGTGCTGGGCAGTGTGGCTCTCTCTCTGGTGGTGCTAGGCAGCAGTGTGGCTCTCTCTCTGGTGGTGCTGGGCAGTGTGGCTCTCTCTCTCTGGTGCTGGGCAGCAGGGTGGCTGTCTCACTGGTGGTGCTGAGCAGTGTGGCTCTCTCTCTCTGGTGGTGCTGAGCAGCAGTGTGACTCTCTCTCTGGTGGTGCTGGACAGCAGTGTGACTCTCTCTCTGGTGGTGCTGGCAGCAGCGTGGCTCTCTCTGGTGGTGTGGGTACAGCGTGGCTCTCTCTCTGGGGTGGTGCGGGTACAATGTGGCTCGCTCTCTGGCTTCCCCAGTACATTCCTCTCTTTTTCCTGTAGCAGTCACTCAGCTTCTTCCTGGGTTCCAAGCTCTCAATCTTTCCACTCAGCAGAGTGCATGCTGAGGGCTGAAGTCTGCTGCCTGTGGACAACAACGGGGCTGCCAGTCTTCCGGGGACTACATGTTTCATGATGCTCGCCTCTTCTGATTGGCCCTACGCTGTGGCCAATGGGGGAGTGATACGCGGACAGCCCGCAGCTCGCCTCTCTCCTGTCACAGCGCGGCTGCTTGTGTTCACTGGCAGACTGAGCAGGGAAAGGGGCCGGAGTAGCAGCAAGATTGGTATCGAATGTCACCCTGGTGCGGGCCGCACCCCCGCCCTCCCATAGCAATGCCACTGCCTGGGCGCATCTGCCAGCGGACACCTTGCTCCAGGGGGGGGCACTTGCCCCCCCATGCAGACGCCCATGCCTGTGTGTACACCAAGCTTTACCACACATGTGAACATACACATGCTCATGCTTATAGACAGAACTTGCCATAGCCAAAAGGCCACAACCCAGCACTTTGGCAGCACGCTGGCCATAAACAGTATTGACCAGGCCCCTGGATGTACAGGAGCAGACCCTGGTGGTACTGTAACAGGACTAAGTCATTAGTGCAATGTGAGGCACACTTACCCTGTTTATGGCCCAGTGGACCTCCCTGTTTTTTTTTGTATAGACTAGTATACCTACCTATGGGCCTTCTGACCATAAAACGGTGGCAGTGAAGGAGTCTCTCCAAAACAGAGGAGTGGAGGGGTGGCAGGGGCCAGTGAACAGATTGATGTAGATGAACCAGCTATGAAAGTTTACAGAAAACCCATATGTCTTGTACACACGATCGGAATTTCCCAAGGGAAATGTTCGATGTGAGCTTGTTGTCGGATGGTTCGACCATGTGCATGCTCCATCGAACATTTGCTGTCGAAATTTCCACACACAAATGTTTGAGAGCAGGTTCTCAAATCTTTCGACAACTTCACTTGTTGTCGGAAAGTCCAATCGTGTGTACACAACTCCGTCGCACAAAAGCTCACGCATGCTCGGAATCAAGCGGAAGGAGCCGCACTAGCTATTGAACTTCCTTTTTCTCTGCTCGTCGTACATCTTGTACGTCACCACGTTCTTACGTTCGGAATTTCATTTGTGTGACCGTGTGTATGCAAGAGCAAGTTTGAGCCAACATCCTTCGGAAAAAAATCCATGGTTTTGTTGTCGGAAATTCGTACGCGCCAATACAGTTAGGACCATTGTAAGAAAGATACTATGCTGTATTCTTTGCTTTTTTTGCATATCGTTTTGTGACAGTGCGAGGCCTTGTCACTGTGAAAATTAAAATAGAAATGACACAGAGTTCGCATGTTGGCAGTTTTAGTGGCTCCGGAGTATCGATTATAGCAGAGAAAACATTTTTTCTACAGCTTTCTCCAGTTTTTGGTTTTCCTGGATTGAATTCCAGAGTTTGGAGACTTTGGAGAGTTTTGGGTGGGAAGAAGTCTCCAACTCAGTGTCCAGGTCTTGTGGAAGACCAGCAGGCTGAGTATGCAGGTGTGCACTCCTGTAATAATGAAGGACCTGATCATAGTTCAGAGCTCCCATTAGGAGACAGGTGTGCTTGACTCAAGGGACAGTACTCTATACTGTCTCCTTAGGGATTCTCCCTTCTCTTTGGTACACCACCTGCTGCACACAATGCCCATTTTATGGCTCCTCTGCACAGAGCACCAGCAGCTCCCGACACACTCAAGGGTTGATTTACTAAATCTAGCAAGTGCAAAATCTAGTGGAGCTGTGCATGGTAGCTAATCACGTTCTAACTTCAGCTTGTTAAAGTGAAGTTCTACACAAAAATGAAAGTTACGCTTTTCGGAACCCTCCCCCCCTCCGGTGTCACATTTGGCACCTTTCAGGGGGGAGGGGGGTGCAGATACCTGTCTAAGACAGGTATTTGCACCCACTTCCGGCATAGACTCCCACGGGAGTCTATGCCTCTTCCTGTCCCTCCGCGCTGTCTCCTGGGAAACACACAGGTCCCAGGAGATAGCGGGGACCAGTTAGGTCACGCATGCGCCGTAGGGAACCGGGAAGGGAAGCCGCAATGCTTCACTTCCTGATTCCCTCACCTAGGATGGCGGCGTCGGCTGCCGACATCGCTGGACCCTGGGACAGGTAAGTGGCCATTTATTAAAAGTCAGCAGCTGCAGTATTTGTAGCTGCTGGCTTTTAATATTTTTTTTTTAGGTGGACTCCCTCTTTAAATAAAGCTTTGACAAAGAAACCTGGAAGCTGATTTCTATGTAGAGCTTCACCATTTTGCACTCTCCAGTTTTAGACCCCTTTCACACTGGGGTGGTTTGCAGGCGCTATTGCACTAAAAATAGCACCTGCAAACCGACCCAAAACAGCCGCTGCTTTGTCTCCAATGTGAAAGCCCCGAGGGCTTTCACACTGGAGCGGTGTGCTAGCAGAACGGGAAAAAAAGTCCTGCTAGCAGCATCTTTGGAGCAGTGAAGGAGCGGTGTATACACTGCTCCTGCCCATTGAAATCAATGGGGCAGCGCGGCTATACTGCCGGCAAAGCGTCTCTGCAGAGGCGCTTTGCGGTGGTTTTTAACCCTTTCTCGGCCACTAACAGGGGGTAAAACTGCCCGGCTAGCGGCCGAATACTGCCGCTAAAACGAAGGTAATGCGCCGCTAATAATAGCGGCGCTTTACAGCCGACGCACCTCCCGCCCCAGTGTGAAAGGGGCCATAGTAAATTAACCCTTGAGTGTGTTAGGAGCTGCTGGTGCTCTGTGCGCAGGAGTCATAAAATGGGCATTGTGTGCAGCAAGTGGTGTACCCGAGAAAAGGGAGAAGCCCTAAGGAGACAGAGCTCCTTTTTAAAGTGTATAAAAACTGAGCGTGTGTGACTGAGAGGATGTCTCTATCTGTGATAGACAGAACAGAGAGTTCACCACTATATGAGGATGCTAAATACCGATGCATGTGGCATCTGGCAGCATTAACCCTGGCTAAAGGGAATGTGCAGAGTATTGTCCCTGGCAGCACTGGTTCAAGGGTGCCACAGCAAGGGAAACAAACTGATATAGGAAGCCTGGAAGAGGCAGGGAGGCCTGCGCATTGACTGTGGTGCAGTGAGTGGGGGCATACTATCATCAACTGCCTTTGTCCCTGGAAGCCGCATAAAGTAGCATGTCCTCTCAGAAATCTAGGTCAGCATTTGGAAAACCTATTCCAAGTGTCAAGGGAGCGTGAGAGGCTGACTGGCAGCAAAAGTGGAATGAGTTTGCCAAAGCAGCATCAAAATGTGAAACCGGTCCTGCTGACTCATGGAGCCTTTCTGCTGAGAGTCATGGCAGGTTGCGTTATTGAGAGGGGGATCAAACAGTCCAGAAAAGCCAGCAAGTTTTGTCTGAAAGAAAGTGGAATCCTGTGGAACAGAGGAAAGCATGCCATTTAGGAGCTAATAAGGAATAGTTGATCAGCATCCAGCAAAGGGTACGACCACGTGCTTGGGTCTGTTGGTACTCCTGGAAAGTATTTACCGCATAATGCAAAAACACTCAGTAAATACTGCATAAAACAAGAGTAAAAAGCCAGTTCACAAAAAGAAATAAAAATCAATGCGTTAAATAAGTAGTGGTCCCGGCATGCATGCAGTCGCCGGCATCCTTAACAACCAGTAAACAAGATGGTTGTTAAGGAGCGGGCGGCCACCATGTCCTTAACAACCAATAAGTCATCAGCTGTCAGCGGGCAAATGCCTGCAATGAAAAATTAAGAAAAAAACAGTGTGAGCCCCCCCCTCAATCCATAGTATGGTTTTTGATGAGAACCCCCACGCTATGCCAGCTCCACCACCTCCTGCCGCTAAATAAACAAAGGAGTTGAGCCACCCGGTGATATCACCAGGTGGCACCCGCCATGTGATATCACCGACCCAGCATGCCGCCCGCTGACTGCTGATGACTCATGGGTTGTTAAGGCTTTCACTACTGAAATACTGCATGACTTCATAAAATGACTCATACGGTATTTTAGTAGTGTTTTCTAGTGAATGCCAAAAAACTTTGAAAAACGCTGTGTGGTATCTTACTGCATACTAGGATGTGGTAAGATACCACATTGTGAATGGAGCCCAATGTCGGGTGTGACAGAGGTGTACATGGAAACCTCCCAGGACTCCACAGCATCAGAGCTTGAGGTTTCCCAGGACAACTGTGGAGCTGCCTTGATGGGTGAGAATATCCTTTTAAAGAGGAAAGGTGGTGTGATAAGCAGGTCACAGGCTCCAGGTGGTAATGGTCAAGGGCAGCTGCCACCTTGAACAGTTTTGGGTGGGAAGAAGTCTCCAACCCAGGGTCCAGGTCTTGTAGAAGACAGTAGGCTGAGAGTGTGCAGGTGTGTTATAATGATGGACCTGACCATAGCTTTCAGCTGCCATTAGGACACAGGTATGCTTTACTCAAGAGAGTACTCCATGCTGGAAATGATAGATTCCTTGTGCACAGAGCTGAGAGAGTTAAGACGGCTAAGTGAGTCTGGAGGACTGAGAGAGTTGAGATGACTAGGCAAGTCCAGGGAACTAAGGAAATCTAGACGTCTCAAGGAATGAGAGCACCCGCAGTGTCAGGAGATCTTTTGTCAAGAGAGCAAGGAGAGTTTAATAAATGTGAGCTGTTTGAACTACAGTTCAGACTGGCATGGACTCACTAAAAAACGCCTCTACCTCTGAGCTAATTACCTATTTTATAAGAAAAAAATCCCTGTGTGTATATATATATATATATATATATATATATATATATATATATATATATTATATATATATATATATATATATATATATATATATATATATACTCTTTAGGTGTCTTTTAATTGAAAGCAGTCATTTGTAGATTTATGGGCCTGTGTTGGCTGGCTTTTGTTCACTTTAAACAGATTTTGCATTCCCATACAAGTCTATGGTAGTGTAAATCACATTTAAAGCAGGTCAAATGCCGGTCAGAAAAAGGTCATCTACAGGTACACCCAAAATACACGTGTATCATGTAACATGCTGCTAGAAGTAGAGATAGCCTTAATATTTGTTTTACCTTCAACATGAACTGGTTAATAAAGGAGAACCGCTCGTTTGTTGTAAGGTGAAATGAATGCAGGCTGCACTATTCCTTACTAAACACAAGAGGGCCTAGTAAGCTAGAACGAATTACACTGCTTCTCCAAGCCATACTAAACACCCGTATTTATTTTTATTATTCATAATTATTTGTTTCAGGGATCATTCCAGATCATTGTCCTCTTCATAATTGCCTCAGAAAATGTTTGTGTCTATAATGTCTATAATTTCTTTCTTTCTCCTCAAAGGCTAAATCTTCTATTGGGCAGGACAGGAAAATTTTAGTTTTGTAAGAGAGCAAGTAAAATGCAAGCATAATTTTTTAAAATTATAAATTAATGCGACAGTGCTTTGAAAAAGTATTCATACCCCTTAAAATTTTCCACATTCATTGCTATTACAGCTGCAAGTCTTTTGGGGGATGTCTCTATCAGCTTTGCACATCTAGAGAGTGACATTTTTGCCCATTCTTCTTTGCAAAACAGCCCAAGCTCTGTCAGATTGGATAGAGAGTGTCTGTAAACAGCAATTTTCAAGTCTTGCCACAGATTCTCAATATGATTTAGGTCTGGACTTTGACTGGGCCATCTAACACATGAATATGCTTTGATATAAACCATTCCATTGTAGCTCTGACTGTATGTTTAGGGTTGTTGTCCTGCTGGAAGGTGAACCTCTGCCACAGTCTCAAGTCTTTTGCAGACTCTAACAGGTTTTCTTCTAAGTTTGCCCTGTGCTTGGCTCCATCCATCTTTCCATCAACTCTGACCAGCTTCCCTGTCCCTGCTGAAGAAAAGCAATCCCACAACATGAGGCTGCAACCACCATGTTTCATGGTAGAAATGGTGTATTCAGGGTGATTTGCAGTGTTATTTTTCCACCACACATAGCATTTTGCTTTTAGGCCATAACGTTAAATTTTGGTCTCATCTGACCAGAGCACCTTCTTCCACATGCTTGCTGCGTCCCCCACATGGCTTTTCATAAACTGCAAACGGGACTTCTTATGGCTTTCTTCCAACAATGGCTTTCTTCTTGCCACTCTTCCATAAAGGCCAGATTTGTGGAGTGCACAACTAATAGTTGTCCTGTGGACAGATTCTCCCATCTAATCTGTGGATTTCTGCAGCTTCTCCAGAATAATGCCCTGTACACACAGTCGGATTTTCCAATGGAAAATGTGTGATTGGAGCGTGTTGTCGGAAATTCCGACCGTGTGTGGGCTCCATCGCACTTTTTCCATCGGAATTTCCGACACACAAAGTTTGAGAGCAGGCTATAAAATTTTCCGACAACAAAATCCGATCGCTAATTCCGACGCACATAGTGCCACGCATGCTCAGAATAAATTCCGAGACGGAACAGCTCGGTCTGGTAAAATTAGAGTTTGGAATGGATATAGCACTTTCGTCAGGCTGCAATGTTTTAAATAGTTTAATGCAGCGCACTCTCTTCTTCTTTATAATGCTAGAAGAATGAATAGTTTTGCTGCTGATATTCACACAGAGTTCTCACAAACTTCTTTCTTTATTATTTATCGTGATTTCATCAATATAATATTTGTTATTGTCACATCTGATTCCAATTATTTTTTGGTTTTTATTTTTTTGGTTAGTATTTTTTTCAAGCCTGATCTTTTTTTTTTTTTTTAACTCCAGAATATTTTTGGGTGTGTTTTGTGTGTCAAGTTATCACAACACGATTATTATCTTGTATTATTTAATCTCAAGGAGATTGTTTGGTGTTGGTGTCCCTTGTTAATTTCACATTGTATTTTTGAAATGTACCTGCCTCCTCACAAACAAACTGTCCTTTTTGAAGGAAAACACACATAAGGGATTAGAACCTGAAATCTACTCTGCCACCCACTAGCAGCTCCTGGGTAGAACACATGGGACAAACCCTCATAAAGAAAAAATACATATACCAACACAGGGGATGCCCGGGTAGGTTTGAACGTATTTGGTCAAAATGGCTAGACACACCAGACTTAAGCCCGAGAGAGCTTGTAATGTCAAGACTCCTGCAGTCTCTATAAATAGGACGAGGGGATGCAAGACAGATTGTATATTACAAACAAGGCAGGTTGTGATGGTGGAACCAGGGAGAGGTGAAATATAGATGTCTGGAGAAATACAATAGGTTGATAGATAATTTGAAACAAAAACTGTATACATGTTCGTGAACCAAACAGGAAAACAATGTACCTGTAACTGTCACCTGAGAATTGATTATTGTTGGAAAATATGCGATTGTTCAATAAAACCTTTTCTGATTTAAAAAAAAAAAAAAAGGGATCAGAACCAAACAAAGAGGGAGGCAACGCTGGAGAAACAGCAGAAATTGGCGAAGCCTTTGGCCCCAGAGCACACATCAATTATTTTACTGCAAAATTGGTGGCCTGAGGAGTCCATATCTAAGGGAATGCAGTCTGGTCCAGAATTTCAAGAGATCATGAACAGCAGCAGATGACATCTGTGTCCCCAGGCTGTGGTCATACAAGAGCCTGCATCTTTTGTCAGACCAGACTGAACCCAGGCCATCACTCTCTGGTCTTCCTTCCAACTCTGGTGGAGTTGTGGCAGAAGGAGGAGGAGGATGGTCCAACTCACACAGGTGGGTTTTGTGTGTGATTTCGCCCCTCACCCCCTTAGTTAGTGTTTTGTAAAGAAGGTCCTCACACATGAGGTGTTGACCCTCCTGCATGCCCTGCAGTTTGGTGGCAGCCATGCAGGCAAAGGCCTCTTCAGGCGTAGGGGTGGCTCTGAGGGACGCAGAAGCCTCCTGAATCAGCCTGAGTGCTGAATCCTGCACGTTACTCCCCTTCCTGGGTCTTTTGGTTGGAAGGCGGAGGGGAGGAACCTGCGATTCTGTCAGGCTCCTACTGGGCCCGGCTTTCTCCTGGCTGCCACTTAGCCCCGCCTCCTCCTGGCTGCCACTAACCCCTGCCTCCTCCTGGCTGCCACATTCCACAGCCTCCTCCTGTGTGCCACATTCCAGAGCCTCGTTCTGGCTGAGATCTTCCTGTGTATGAAAAAGGGACATCGTTTTAGTTTTTTCTTCATCAATCACACACAATTTTCACCTCATGACTGTTGCTAATTGAAAGTTAACAAATATAACAGACTATCATTCTGAGCTCAGCATTTTTCATTCTTGTCCCAATTATTTTTGCCCACTACTGTCTATTGATATGTCAAACACTTTATTAATTCAGCAATTAGTGATCAATAATAACATCTAGTAAACATCATTTATTTATTGACCAGAAATCTGTAGAAGAATGCTGGCTCCAGCTGGGCTCCTCCACTTCTTCCTGGCTGGAAGTCCCAGGTTGGACATCGGAAGCCTCAGCTGGGGTGGAACATAGGGTGGAAGGAAGAGTGGAAGGAAGAGTGGAGAGGGATTCCCTGACTCCAGTCTGGTCTGACAGAAATCGCAGTCCCTCATAGTACCACAGCCTGGGGACATAAACATCATCTGCTGCAGCTCCTGATCTCTGGGAATCCTGGACCTTCTTGCGCTCCCTAAGATAAGTGCTCCTCAGGCCACCAATTTTGGCTTTTAAATAGGGGATGGTTGCCATGGGGACCACCGGCTTCACCAACTCCAGCTGCCTCTTTTGTTTATGATTATAATGCGGGTGTTTGACCTGCCACAGATAGAGCAGCTCCCTGTACTTGTCTATGAACAGGGGGAGGAAGTTGTGGTCATTGAAGCCATCCATTTTATCTGCAAGACACAAGACAAACCCTAATGTCAGGCGAAACTCTCATAATCTTGTTACAATATAGGCCTCAGTCTAGAAGCAGTATAGGCCCAAGTTTAGAACTTACCTTCGGTATCATGATCGGCACCTCCGATACTCCTTCCTCCGCTCACAGAACGTAGTACTATGCACGCGTGTTACGCTTTATATACACTGCGCTTGCGTGAAACTCCGCTTGCCCCTGACGTTCTTTCTAGTCTATTCCCCGCCCCTTCTTGTTCGGTGCAGTGGGGGAAGAGCACATGGTGGAGACACAACAGGTGCGTGCTAATTACAGGAACGAGGAGGAGGAGGAAAGCCCGGAACCAGAAACGTCCCGATCCCGGAAGAGAAGATTTAAGGCCACAAAAATGTCCTTTGGGGAGATGTTGGAGATGGTCGACATCCTGAAGAGGGCGGACTATGATGGGAAGTATGGACCTTACCCCAACCCCAATTTTAGAAAGGCCAAGATCATGGCGAAAGTGGTCAAAGTCAGAAGAATTACGATGATCCAATCAGCTCAGGAAGCGATGGTCGGACCTCAAATTAAGGGAGCACGATCAGTACAGAAGGATCAGGAGAGTGCCGCAAAAAAGTAAGTAGTTGTGCTGTGTTCCTATTGTTTATTTTGATTACGTTTGTGCTGCTCCATGTGTTTTTCCTTACTGTTGTACAGTTTAAAATGGCAACTTTCATGTTCATGGGCACATTGTTCGTTCGTATGAAAAATTGTTCGTTCGGCATAAAAAACACCATTGTTTTGGCCATATGCATTTGAATACGTTTTTGCTAGCCTACTTCTCTTAAAATAATTTTGGAGTCTAGATGGGTATGTAACTAGAATGAACTGCAAACTAGATTCTGTGTAAGGAGAGGACACTCAGCAGCCGTTTACACATCTGGACACTGGAGCACCAGAACACCCTTTTTATTACGGGGCCCCACACAGGTGCTCCAGTGTATACTATAGGGGTGACTCCATCTGTGAAGCTTGTACAAAACAGGTAAGTATTCAAGCTTGACAAAGTAAAAAAATATTTCTTCATCTTGGAACTCTGCCAAAACAGACAATTGTACCCCACTTCCAAGCAATGTTTCATATTCCTATTTCTGTCCTAAAATATCTGTGTGCTAATTTTACCTATTTTTTTTTAAATAGGGGAGAAAAGACTCAAAGGACACCACTCATCAGAGGAGACAACAGACCCCCCACTTCAGGTAGAAGGAGAAATCCCCCAAAGCCAACAGGAGGAGGAAGGAGACGTGGTGGAAATAGTCACCACATCAGGAGAGTGTCTGCGACCACAGGCTCAGGTAAGAGATGGATGCCGGCATATTTATAATACATAGTATGTTTTTGTTTCTATATTTTTAGGTGATCGTGATGTTGTGGATGAAGGTCATTTCACCAGTGAAAGTGCACAGGTCCTGATCGGGGAGATCATGGGGTGTAATAGGGACTTGGAAAACATCCATAAAAACATCAATGATGTTAAAAACAAAATGAAGAACATCATTGATGTTTTAGGGAGAGTTTAAAACACCTCCAAATCTTGTTTGTGGTATTTTGAATGTAAAAATGATTAATATTTTTTGCCATTTTATAGAAAAGCCAAATTGTGAAGATGCACACAGTGTGTCAACATGTGCTATCTGCCATCACGGGAGATCAATGTAGGCATTTTGGGGGTGCAACCCCTTTGTCAAAAATAAAGTAGCTGAGAGGAAGGGCTTGCACCCCCAAAACACGTCCCTTGATCCCCCATGATGGCAGCTAGCACATGTTGACATTCGTCAATTTGTGTGCGTCTTCAAAATTTGGCTTTTCCAGGGGTGACTTCACCCCATCTGAACGCGATATCAAACAGAGTTTATAAATACTCATGTCTGATATTGCCTTCCCTTCAATTACTACAAAAGTTGAACTTTGTAAGTTCTAGATTTGCGGATTTCTTGTTTGTTTGAAACATGCCTGTTTTATCTTAAATGGACATTTAAATTTTTATTAATGTGACCCAAAAAATTGTTATACAACAAACATGTTGGTTTGTTTTAAAAACCTTTTAGAAATGCACATGTGATTGTGCTGGTATTAAAAAGATTGATACACAAGAATGTGTGGATTATTGTTTCAATGCTCCTAAAATTTTGTTGTGGTAAAATTGGTGTTTTCTGTGGCAATGAGGGTTATTTCCTAAGGGCAAATCCACTTTGCACTACAAGTGCAGTTTCAGTGCAGGCTCAAGTGCACTTGTAGTGCAAAGTGTCTTTGCCTTTAGTAAATAACACCCAACAGTGCTTTCTAATGTTACACAATCATGCCATTTTCAGGACTCCTCACATTTCTGTCAGGGTCAGCTAAAAGAAACACAAGCAGTAAATGTCACCAAAGATTTTAGTAGTTGAAATGATTTTTTTATTTTCAAAATGTATCAGACATTGTCTGGCATATTGATGGCCCCCCTACCCGCAACATAATCAAGGTATCTAAGATGGACCTCGCGGGCACTCAGGGGGGGAAAGCCAGGACGGCCAGCTTCAAGCGCTGTCAGGGTTGGTTCATTTACATGAATTCCGGCCTCAGGCCCAACTGAGGCAGCATAGTTGGCAGAATTTCTTCTTAAAAAGTTGTGGAGAACACAGCACGCCAGGATGATATGATTCAGTTTATACTCCGCCATGTGTATGGGTGTAAGAAATAGGCGGAACCGGCTGGCCATGATTCCAAACGTGTTCTCCACCACTCTTCTGGCTCTGGCCAGCCGGTAATTAAAAACCCTCTGGTCCGGGGTGAGGGTCCTCATAGGGAATGGCCGCATAAGATGGTCCCCCAGCACAAACGCTTCATCCGCAACGAAGACGAATGGGAGTCCTTCCACATTGTCTTCTGGAGGTGGCAAGTCCAAGCTGCCATTCTGGAGACGCCTGTAGAACTGGGCGATGACTCCACCATCCGACATCCGGCCATTCTTCCCCAAGTCCACATACAGGAACTCATAAGTAGCCGACACCACTGCCAACATCACAATACTATTGAACCCCTTGTAGTTGTAATAGTATGACCCAGAGTTGGGTGGTGGGACGATGTGGACGTGTTTCCCATCAATTGCCCCTCCGCAGTTAGAAAAGTCCCACCGCTGGGCAAAGTGGGAGGCCACAGTCTGCCATTCCTGTGGGTTGGAAGGAAACTGTGGAGTCAAACATGAAAAAGAAATTAATCATTTTGCACATAAACATGGAAAGCAGATTAGACACAAACATTCTTGGCCAACATCAGTATAACATTTATTTTAGGGAGTATTTAAAGACAAAGGTATAAGGTCCACCTATCAGATTCCCCCCCCCCTCTCATGGGCCATGTGTAAAATTTTATGGGGGGGGATATGTTTTGGACAGGTCACCCTCTCCACTTCATTGAGAGATGAATGCCTAAATAACGTGTCTTACTTTGGCCAGCCCCTCCTTACTTACACTATTGGCAGCCCACTGGACAGGTAAGAAGTGTCAGAATACAAAGATATAAATACACACTGTACACATTTTAGCACATTTTAACATTCTGCTATTACCTATCAAGATAATAATAGGATACAAAAACTTTAAACAGTACCATTTGAAAGTATTCAGGCAGGCCCTTGCACTACATGCTTTGGGGAATTCATCCATAAATCTGACCACAAAAGAGGTGGGTATAGTGTGTATGGGTTTGGCAAAGTCATCAGATAGAGGATTGGTATCAGCTGAGTTAGCAGTTGGGGGGACGGTTCCAAATGATTTTGGGACACCAAAAAAAAGCCTCTGCCACTCTGCATGAATTTAAAGCACAAATCAGATTTTTACACATTTTAGGGAGTATTTGGGGTAAAGCACTACTATGGAGCTGACAAAATACATTGTTAAGTGACTACACAAGGTGAATATAGGGCTAGGAGAGCATGCTGGGTAGGTAAGTGAAGGCAAATATGTATGAAGGACAAAAAAAAATTACATAAAAATGCAGCATGCATGAGGACAAAGGGGACATTCACAGCATATTACAATCATGGTAAATAGGGAATGAGGAAAGAAATACAATATATTATCAAACATTAAATACAATAAAATTTGATGTTAAAGGATACAAATCTTACCTTAATATACTCCTTCTGCAGGACCTGAATGATGGCAGAACAGGTCTCCGGGATTATGATCCCCAGAGCCTGGGGGAAGATGCCTGTCGAGAATTTGAGATCCTGCAGGCTTCTCCCCGTCGCCAAGTACCGCAGGGTGGCGACTAGCCTCTGCTCCGGAGTGATGGCTTGCCTCATGCAGGTATCCTGCCTGCTGATATAGGGGGTCAGCAAAGCTAACAAATGGTGAAATACGGGGTCCGTCATCCAGAGAAAGTTCCTGAAATCATCAGAATTATTCTCATGGATCTCACGGCGCAAAGGCATGTGATAGAACTGGTCACGCTGGAGCAACCAATTCTTGGTCCATGAACTCCTCCCCACCCTGTTCATGGACTGGACTTGTGTCAAGGTCAGGACCCCAACACCAAGCCCCCGCACAGCATGAACTCTACGAGGAGTACGTATACGCAACATGGCTAGAAAACGGTCGGCTGCTCAGAATGAAGTAACAGAACGCACTGAACAACAGCAAGGCCTGTGAAGAGCGACCTGAAAATCAGTAACGAACGAACACAACGACAAGTCAATTGTACTCGCTGCATGCACTGAAGACCAGATACAAACCCACAAGCACAAACTGAACAGCAGAAAACGATCTGAAAACCACAAGTCTGAAAAAGCGTGAATCGTCTCTCACCAAACTTTTACTAACACAAGATTAGCAAAAGGAGCACAAAGGGTGCCGCGCTTGGTTCTGAACTGCCCCTTTATAGTCTCGTCATACGTGGTGTACGTGACCGCGTTCTTGGCGATCGGAAATTCCGACAACTTTGTGCGACCGTGTGTATGCAAAACAAGTTTGAGCTAACATCCGTCGGAAAAAATCCATGGATTTTGTTTTTGGAATGTCCGATCAATGTCCGATCGTGTGTACCTGGCATTACCATGGGCCTCTTGGCTGCTTCTCTGATGAATGATTTCCTTGCCCAGCCTATCAGTTTAGGTGGATGGCTATGTCTTAGTAGGTTTGCAGTTGTGCCATACTCTTTCCATTTTCCGATGATGGATTGAAAAGTGCTCCTTGAGGTGTTCAAGGTGTTCAAAGCTTGGGATATTTTTTTAACCTAACCCTGCTTTGAACTTCTCCACAACTTTATCCCTGATCTGTCTGGTGTGTTCCTAGGCCTTCATGATGCTGTTTGTTCACTAGGGTTCTCTAACAAACCTCTGAGGGCTTCACAGAACAGCTGTATTTATACTGATATTAAATTACACCCAGATGGACTCTATTTACTAATTAGGTGGCTTCTGAAGGCAATTGGTTCCATGAGAATAAAGGGGGCTGAATACAAATGCATGCCACAATTTTCACATATTTATTTGTAAAACATTTTGAAAACCAAGTATGTGCCACTTTGTGTTGGTCTATCACATAAAATCCCAATAAAATACATTTACGTTTTTGGTTGTTGCGGGTAGGGGGGCCATCAATATGCCAGACAATGTCTGATACATTTTGAAAATAAAAAAATCATTTCAACTACTAAAATCTTTGGTGACATTTACTGCTTGTGTTTCTTTTAGCTGACCCTGACAGAAATGTGAGGAGTCCTGAAAATGGCATGATTGTGTAACATTAGAAAGCACTGTTGGGTGTTATTTACTAAAGGCAAAGACACTTTGCACTACAAGTGCACTTGAGCCTGCACTGAAACTGCACTTGTAGTGCAAAGTGGATTTGCCCTTAGGAGATAACCCTCATTGCCACAGAAAACACCAATTTTACCACAACAAAATTTTAGGAGCATTGAAACAATAATCCACACATTCTTGTGTATCAATCTTTTTAATACCAGCACAATCACATGTGCATTTCTAAAAGGTTTTTAAAACAAACCAACATGTTTGTTGTATAACAATTTTTTGGGTCACATTAATAAAAATTTAAATGTCCATTTAAGATAAAACAGGCATGTTTCAAACAAACAAGAAATCCGCAAATCTAGAACTTACAAAGTTCAACTTTTGTAGTAATTGAAGGGAAGGCAATATCAGACATGAGTATTTATAAACTCTGTTTGATATCGCGTTCAGATGGGGTGAAGTCACCCCTGGAAAAGCCAACATGACAAAATGTGGAACATTTCAAGGGGTATGAATACTTTTTCAAGGCACTGTATATGAATGAAAATATACAGCAAATATAAGTTAGGTGTTATCAAAATTTGGCTGCTAAAGTGGAAATACACTTTAACCACTTAACCACTTTAAGGCCCGTTTCACACTGGGGCGGGGTCGGCGGTAAATTGCCACTATTGTAAGAAACCGAGAAAGGGTTGCCGGCGGTATAGCCGCGATGTCCCATTGATTTCAATGGGCAGGAGTGGTGAAGGAGTGGTATATACTCCGCTCCTTCACCGCTCCGAAGATGCTGCTAGCAGAACTTTTTTCCCGTCCTGCTAGCGCACCGCTCCAGTGTGAAAGCCCGAGGGCTTTCACACTGGAGACAAAGCAGCGGCACTTTCGGGTCTGTTTGCAGGCGCTATTATTAGCGCAATAGCGCCTGCAAACCGCCCCAGTGTGAAAGGGCCCTAAGACCGGGTCTATTTTTCAAACTTGTTGTTTAGAAGCTAAAATCATTTTATTTTTGCTAGAAAATTGCTTAGAACCCCCAGGTATTACCGGTATATATATTTTTTTCTAACACCCCAGAGAATTAAATGGTGGTCGTACTTTATGTCATACTGTATTTGCGCAGCGGTCTTACAAGCGCACTTTTTTTTAGAAAAAAATACACTTTTTTGAACCCCCAGGTATTACATATTTTTTTCTAACAACCTAGAGAATAAAATGGTGGTCGTTGCAATACTTTCTGTCACACCGTATTTGCCCAGTGGTCTTATATGCTCACTTTTTTGGAAAAAATACACTTTTTTAAATAAAAAAATAATACAACATTAAAGTTAGCCCAATTTTTTTTTATATTGTGAAAGATGATGTTACGCCGAATAAATTGATACCCAACATGTCAAAACTTTTACCCTTAAAAATCTCCATATGCGACGTTTAAAAAATTCTACAGGTTGCATGTTTTAAGTTACAGACGAGGTCTAGAGCTAGAATTATTGCTCTCACTCTAACGATCGCGGTGATACCTCACATGTGTGGTTTGAACACTGTTTTCATATGCAGGTGCTGCTCACCTATGCGTTCGCTTCTGCACGCGAGCTCGGCGGGACGGGGCGTGTTTAAAACATTGTTCTTTTAAAAAAAAATTGTGTCACTTTTATTCCTTCCCTTGTAATAGAAAAAAAGCATGGCAGGACCTCTTAAATATGAGATCTGGGGTCAAAAAGACCTCAGATCTCATAGTGACACTAAAATGCAATAAAAAAAAAAAAAAAAAGTCGTTTGAAAAAAAAAAAATAAATAAAAACGTTGCTTTAAGAGCTATGGGTGGAGGTGACGTTTTGACGTAGCTTCCTCCCTGCATTTGTATGGAGCCAGGTGGGGGCCATCTTCCCCTCACTCAGCGCCATACCACAAAGGACACAGGATCCGATCACCTCCGCCGCTACCGACGCCACTGGTGGCCCTCTCCCGCCACCGATAAAAGTGATCTTGTGGCGAATCCTCTGCAGAGACGACTTTTATCTGAAGAAGAGGATACCACCCGCTGAAGAAGAGGATACCGGGGTTATGGCAGCTAGCTGCTGCCATAACAATGCTATTCCTCTTCAAACAGCCGACGTACAACGACGGCAGGCGGTCCGTAAGTGGTTAAAGACCGGGCCTATTTTTCAGACTCTGTGTTTACAAGTTAAAATCATTTTTTTTTATAGAAAATTACTTAGAACCCCCAAACATTATATATATTTTTCTAACACCCCAGAGAATTAAATGGCGGTCATTGCAATACTTTCTGTCATACCGTATTTGCGCAGTGGTCTTACAAGCGCACTTTTTTTGGAAAAAATACACTTTTTTGAATTAAAAAATAAGACAACAGTAAAGTTAGCCCAATTTTTTTTTTTATATTGTGAAAGATGATGTTACGCCAAGTAAATTGATACCCAAATTGCGCCCGCTCGTGGTATGGTGACAAACATTTACCCTTAAAAATCTCCATAGGCGACGTTTAAAAATTTCTACAGGTTACCAGTTTTGAGTTACATAGGAGGTCTAGGGCTAGAATTATTACTCTCGCTCAAATGATCACGGCGATACCTCACATGTATGGTTTGAACACCGTTTTCATATGCGGCGCTACTCATGTATGCGTTCACTTCTGCGCACGAGCTCGTTGGAACGTGGTGCGTTAAATTTTTTTTTTCTTATTTATTTTACATTTTATTTTTTTATTTATGAGGATTCTGCACTGGTGCCCAGTCAAGATGATTCCCAAGGCACACTTCTAGTAGTCGACATCCCTTCAGAGCTCCATGCCGCACCCATGATGCCATTGCAGCTCGGCCAATCAGGCGGCCGAAGCACTTGAACTTGGAAGGGAGAATGGGTGAAGGTGGAAGCCCTGTCAGTGGTGACAGCATGCCGCTGGAGGGCTTCTTCTAAGGTAAGTATTTCATAATGTGCTAATATGCAATGCATACTAGCACATTATTGCATTGTCTTGCAAGGTTCTTTTTTTTTTTTCTTAGGTGCTGTTTACTACAGCTTTAAAGTGGAATTGGGCTAAAAAATGTATAAACTGTGCGCTGGGTTTTTTATGACAGAAGAGACCCTATTGGTCAAAAATGCTTCTCCTTGCCCATGCATACCCAGCTCAGTGAACATTTATGTCATTATTATTACATGTATACCAATGACAAAGTCAGAGGCAGATGGAGTGTCCTAAAGAACACTTTTAGGGACTTGGGAGCTAAATTGAGGAAAAGGACCTCCTAGGTAGTATTCTCAGGAATATTACCAGTACCTCAAGCCACACCAGTAAGGCAGAGGGATATTAGGGAAGTAAACAAGTGGCTGAGGAGCTGGTGTAGTAAGGAGGGGTTTAGGTTCCTGGAGGACTGGGCTGACTTCTCAGTCGATCACCAGTACTATAGAAGGGACAGACTGCACCTAAATGAGGAGGGTGCAGATCTGCTGGGAGTAAAGATGGCCAAAAAGTTAGAAGGGCTTTTAAACTAGGTGACGGGGGGGAGGGTCCAGAAGTAGAGATAGTCAACACAGAACATAGTCCAGAGGGTAGTATTGGGGACATTAGTGGTAGGTTGACTAAAGCACATAAGTATAGTAACAAGTCCTAGTTGCAATCTTGGAACACCCAATAAGAGGATGGTATGCAACCGATCTAAACTACGTGGCATGTTCACCAATGCCAGGAGCCTGGTGGACAAGATGGATGAACTAGAGATACTGTTGTACGAGGAGGATTTGGATTTTGTGTGAATTTCAGAGACCTGGTTCAACAGCTCTCATGATTGGCTGGCAACCATTAAAGGGTATACCCTTTATTGCAGGGATAGAGAGGATAAAAAAGGTGGAGGGGTATACATCATGAATGTGAGAGATGACATCACTAAGGGAGCTAGGGAGGAGGTGGAATCCTTATGGGTAGAGCTCCATTGGGATGAAGCTAAGGGGAAAATAATACTGGGAGTATGCTATAGGGCCACTAACCTGAGGGTGGAGGGGGAGACGGACCTCCTATCACAATTTGGATTAGCAGCAAGGATGGGAAGTGTTATCATAATGGGGGATTTTAATTATCCGGACATAGACTGGGTGGAGGGAACCACACATTCGTCTAAGGCTCGCCAGTTCCTAAATGTCTTGCAGGACAATTTCATGGGTCAGATGGAAGACACACCAACTAGAAATAAAGCATTACTAGATCTGCAGGTCAATTGGCTTCAGTATAAATCACACAAATAGGAAACATAATGGAAATACAAAGACATTGAATTTCAAAAGAGCCAACTTCCCTAAATTAAGAATCTTGCTAGAAGGCATAAATTGGGATAAAATCTTAGGAATAGGGATGAGCTTTATGTTCGGGTCGAAACATGAGTTCGACTCGAACATTGGCTGTTCGCCCGTTCGTCGAAAACCAAACACTATGGCGCGTACGCGCCAAATTCGAGCGCCGCTTAACGCCCCATAATGCACTGCGGGAGCGCAGTGCATTGCTGCATGATGATTGGCCAAGGCATGCACCATTACCTGCATGCTTTGGCCAATCCCAGCGCCCTTAGCTAAGAGAGCCATAATTGGCCAAAGGCAGGGTGCCTTTGGCCAATCATGGCTCAGTGGGAAAAAGTCCAGGTCCCACACTATATAAGGCTGCCTGCACGTCGGCCCCCTGTAGTGTGTTGTTGGCATGGACGGAGAGAGAGAGTGTCATTTAGATTGAGCAGGCAGGGAGGTTATTCAGTTAGCTGCAGTGTATTTTATATATATATATATATACACAGACAGTCTTGTATATATATTTATCCACTGCATCCAGTTTATCTAGATCTGACTGCAGGCCATTCCTGGTGTACTTTTTCTAATATACTTCAGGTGGTGTACACAGTACACAGTACGGTGCACCCATAGTGCAGTTGCTACTACTTTTTTGGCTGTGTACACAATACAGTACACCCATAGTTATTACACTTCTGTTGGTGTACACAGTACCGTGCACCCATAGTGCAGTTGCTACTACTTTTCTGGTGGTATACACAGTACACAATACATACAGTGCACCCATAGTTGCTTTTAGACTTCTGGTGGTGTACACAATACTGTGCACCCCTAGTGCAGTTGCTACTACTTTTCTGGTGGTGTGCACAGTACACAATACATGCAGTAGATCCATAGTTGCTATCAGACTTCTGGTGGTGTACACAATAACGTGCACCCCTAGTGCAGTTGCTACTACTTTTCTGGTGGTGTACACAATACATACAGTGCACCGATAGTTGTTATTACACGTCTGTTGGTGTACACAGTACCGTGCACCCATAGTGCAGTTGCTACTACTTTTCTGGTGGTGTACACAGTACACAATACATACAGTGCACCCATAGTTGCTATTAGACTTCTGGTGGTGTACACAATACCGTTCACCCCTAGTGCAGTTGCTACTACTTTTCTGGTGGTGTACACAGTACACAATACATACAGTGCACCCATAGTTGCTATTAAACTTCTGGTAGTGTACACAATACTGTGCACCCCTAGTGCAGTTGCTACTACTTTTCTGGTGGTGTGCACAGTACATACAGTGCACCCATAATTGTTATTACACTTCTGTTGGTGTACACAGTACCGTGCACCCCTAGTGCAGTTGCTACTACTTTTCTGGTGGTGTACACAGTACATAATGCATACAGTGCACCCATAGTTGCTATTAGACTTCTGGTGGTGTACACAATACTGTTCACCCCTAGTGAAGTTGCTACTGCTTTTCTGCTGGTGTACACAGTACACAATACATACAATGCACACAAAGTTGCTATTAGACTTCTGGTGGTGTACACAATACCGTGCACTCCTAGTGCAGTTGCTACTACTTTTTTGGTGGTGTACACAGTACACAATACATACAGTGCACCCATAGTTGCTATTAGACTTCTGGTGGTGTACACAATACCGTGCACCCCTAGCGCAGTTGCTACTACTTTTCTGGTGGTGTACACAGTACACAATACATACAGTGCACCCATAGTTGCTATTAGACTTCTGGTGGTGTACACAATACCATGCACCCCTAGTGCAGTTGCTACTACTTTTCTGGTGGTGTACACAATACAGTGTAGTGTGGTTTTGCTAAACAAAATTTACAGCATGTCTGGAAGGCCACCAAGGAGAGGCAGACACAGACCACTAAAAGAGGGCAAGCAGGCTCTGTGTCTACAATCGACAGTGCTGGTCGTGGATACGGTACATCCTCAGCATGGGGCCGTGGGGCACGCTTGTCCTTTTTTTCTGCAGCTGGCCGTGTTATTGAGCCACAACATGCAGAAGAGTTGGTGGAATGGATAACAAAGCCATCCTCATCCTCCTCATCCTCTGTCACCCAGGCTCAGAGTAGTTTGCCTGCCAATGCAGCTGCCAAAGCGGCCTATTCCATCGGCTCCATGTCAACAGTCACTCCTTCCCTAGCCCCACCATTATGCACGGAGGAGTCCCCTGAACTATTCGACCACAGTGTCGGGTACATGCTGCAGGAGGATGCGCAGCGATTTGAAGGCTCCGATGATGGTACCCAGGTTGAGGAAGAGAGTAATGTCAGCCTAGAGAGAGGGGGTGCCCAAGAAGGTCAAGAAACTGGCAGTCATGTTCCCCCAGCTGTAGCATACTGCCAAATTTGCTCCAGTGACGAGGAAGGAGGGGATGATGAGGTCACTGACTCTACTTGGGTGCCTGATAGAAGAGAGGAGGAGGCACATCTCCAACGAGGCAGGATGCCCTCCAGGGGGGCAGCTTAAGGGCAGCCACCCTATTGCATGACACCGCTGAGCTAAGCAGGTGTAGGGCGCTGCTGACTCCCCGCATATTTTGAAAAGTTCTTTGGTGTGGGCCTTTTTTGACATGTGTGCAGCAGATCGCACCATTGCTGTTTGCAACATATGTCTGAAGCGTATCAAGCGTAGCCAAAACAGCAGCCACTTGGGCACCACATGCTTGACCAGACATATGACAACCTCCCATGCAGTCCATTGGCAACAGCACTTAAAAGACCCACATCAAAGAATAAGGCAGACCTCTCCTTGCTCCACATAAGCTGGGATCTCCAACCCCACTATACCTCCAGTCCTTTCAGAAACCTTCACTGAGAGGACTGAAGGTATAGAAATAGGTGTCCCAGGTACTTGCGGCCAATCTGCTAGCGATACACCAACATCCGATTTTAGCAGGCAATTTTCCCTACCCCAGTTGCTAAACCATCGAAAGAAATTCGGTCCCAGCCATCCACATGCTCAGCATCTGAATGCTAGCTTGGCTAAATTGCTAGCACTGCAACTGCTGCCTTTTCAGCTGGTAGACTCTGCCCCCTTTCGTGAATTTGTGGAATGTGCAGTACCTCAGTGGCAGGTCCCCAAACATCATTTCTTTTCACAGAAGGCCATTCCAGCTCTCTATCAGCATGTGGAAGGCAATGTCTTGGCCTCGTTGGACAGGGCGGTCAGCAGTAAGGTGCATCTGTCACGTACCTGGTAGGTAGAGCCCGGAATGCAGAGAACGGCCTCTCGTATACCTCTGACTTAAGAACCCCTGGAGGTGTGAACAGGGACTCGAAAGTACAGCGGGGCACAAGTGCCTGACTGGAACACTGAAGCAGAAGGCAGGATCTTGTAGTCAGCAGGGAGGTGCACTGTAGTCCCGTAGCAGGTTGCAGACAGCAGGGAGGTGCACCGTAGTCCCGTAGCAGGTTGCAGACAGCAGGGAGGTGCACTGTAGTCCCGTAGCAGGTTGCAGACAGCAGGGAGGTGCACTGTAGTCCCGTAGCAGGTTGCAGACAGCAGGGAGGTGCACTGTAGTCCCGTAGCAGGTTGCAGACAGCAGGGAGGTGCACTGTAGTCCCGTAGCAGGTTGCAGACAGCAGGGAGGTGCACTGTAGTCCTGTAGCAGGTGCAGACAAGCCGGGTCAAGGTACTGGCGGGCAGATCAGGTACAGAAGGGCAAACCAAGAGAGTAGTCAGAGTCCAAGCCAAGATCGGGGCGGGCAGCAAGCAGGTAAGTCAGGAACAAGCCAAGTAAATACTGGATACAGGAAAACTGGTAACAAGTTAGCAGGGGTCTCAGGAAACGCTGTAGACCAGACAGCAAGGCAGCATTGAGACAGTCTTCCTTAAATAGGCTGTCTTTGGCGCCAAGTGGCGCTATTGCGCATGCGCGTACGCACGTTAGCGCTAGTGGCTCTATTGCGCATGCGCGTACGTTTGTTATCACTTTTAGAACTATTGGCACTATTGCGCATGTGCGTACGTTTGTTAGCACAATCAGCGCCATTGGCGCTATTGCGCGCCCGCGAGCGCCGGATGGCGCTTCTATGCACAGGCACTCGTTTAATCCTCAATCCGCTGGGAAAACTGCAAGAGGGCTTTTCCTGACAGCATCTTACCGCTGACTCATGGTCCAGCAGGCATGGACAGGGACGTTACCTTTCTTTCATGGTGCACTGGGTAACTCTGCTGGCAGCTGGGAAGGATGCAGGTCAGGGTTCAGTATTGTTGAAGCTTGTTCCACCACCACGCCTCCAAAATGCTAGTAGTGGTGATTCTGCCACAGCTCTCTCCTCCACCCCCCCCTTTCTTCCTCTATGGCCTCTTCCTCTGCAGATTTGTCCTTTGAACCAGCAGTGCTCCGTAGGCGTTCAAGGGGCTACGCAAACACTCAGGCAAAAAGATGCCATGCGGTGCTTGAGTTGGTCTGCTTAGGGGACAGGAGCCACACTGGGGCAGATATTCTGGCAGGGGCAGGCTCAGAGGTGGTTGATGCCACGCCAGCTTCAGCCAGGAATGGTTTTATGAGACAATGGCACCAACCTCCTCTCCACCCTCTGACAGGGACACTTGACCCATGTTCCCTGTTTGGCTCAAATCCTGAATTTGGTGGTTCTTGAGCAGGTGCCCAAGCTTACAGGATCTCCTGAGGCAAGCCAGGAAAGTCTGTCCGATCATATAATGCCAGTGCTCGGCTGGCTGACATTCAAAGAGAATGCAACCTGCCCAAGAACCGCCTCATTTGTGACATGCTGGAACTCAACAATGGCAATGCTGCACATGCAGCAGAGGGCCATCAAGGAGTACCGGTGTGAGTATGACAGGGTCAGGGGAGCTTGGCTTTTTTTAGCCATGCCAGTGACTAATGATCAAGGATGCATACACTGTCCTGTCACCATTTGTGGAGGCCACGAGGATGGTGAGCAGTGACAGTGCATGCATCAGTGATACTGTCCCTCTTGTCTTCCTGTTGGAGCACACGCTTTGTGAGGTCTTTTTGACCCCAGATCTCATAATAAAAAGGTTGTGTCATGCTTTTTTTCTATTACAAGGGATGTTTACATCCCTTGTAATAGGAATAAAAGTGACCCAAAATTTTTTTTATTAAAAGGACAGTGTAAAAATAAAAAGTAAAATAAATAAGAAAAAAAAAGAATAAATTTAAAGCGCCCCTTCCCGCCGAACTCACACGCAGAAGCGAACGCATATGTAAGTCGCGCTCGCATATAACAACGGTGTTCAAACCACACATGTGAGGTATCGTCGCAATCGTTAGAGTGAGAGCAATAATTCTAGTAAAAGTTCTCCTCTGTAACTCAAAACTGGTAACCTGTAGGAATTTTTAAACATCACCTATGGAGATTTTTAAGGGTCAAAGTTTATCTCCATTCCATGAGCGGGCGCAATTTTGAAGCGTGACATGTTAGGTAAGAAACACATGGAGGAGGTTTTATATGACTGCCTGTCGAAGGTCTTTAGCTCAGGAGAGTCCGGCGATTATCCTTCATCTGGTGAACGTTAAGCTCCACTGGGTTACCTGCTCTGTTCCTTTTACCAGCATCAGACTCAGAGCCATTTGTCTGCTTTTGGGATAAAGGCCTGGACCGGGTTTGAGGTCACAAGCTTATCTTGCTTGCTGTTTGGTAAGCTTGCATTTCTTCATTTCTTATGGTGGTCACTTTCTGGATACGGCGGTGGTCTGTCACGGAATCAATTCCCTTACGAACTCACTCAATTTTATTTGAACTTTTATTTCGAACACTTTATTCAATATTTAACATATATCAAAACTTTTTTTTCAGTATTTATTTTCAGCATATATATTTTTATTAGTATATATTTTCACTATCAAGGTTTTTGCCTAATTGATTTTCATGGATTAATTTCAATTTATTTTTATGGAATGATTACCAATGTTTAATGGGTATGGTAATCTTATAATATTACTATTTGTGATTTCCATTTTTATTCAATCTTAGCGCTGCTATTGTTTTTCTTTTTCTTTGAATTGTTTGGTGTATCTCACTTTTAGCAGCAGCTGTTTTCTTTATTTAGATATAGCGCGGTATTTCACTTTTACATTCTTTTTTGTTATCAATTTACTTGGCGTAACATTATCTTTCACAATATGGAAAAAAAATGGGCTAACTTTACTGTTGTCTTATTTTTTAATTAAAAAAAGTGTATTTTTTCCCAAAACATTTGGGGGTGCTAATTAATTTTCTAGCAAAAAAAAAATGATTTTAACTTGTAGACAACAAAAAGAGGCTCAATCCTTAAGTGGTTAATTTTAGTCTCATCTGACCATAACACCTTTTTCCATGTGGCCTCAGATGATGGTCAGCATCATACAACCCACTTCCTCTGAGTCCAGGTTGCCTTGTCCCCCCCGTCTGTTACTGGACAATGAAAAGTATATAAGCACAGCGATGAGCTCATCTCATTCTGCAGCTACATTTTTCTGGCAGAGGTTGCATGACATAACTGTATACATTAGATTGTAACATGAAACTGACTGGTTCTCTTTAATCAGTGTTTTATGCAATATTTTCTGTAACCTGTTGCAACTTGATCACTCAACCTACTCACATGTGCTTTAAAACATGTCTGTAGCATCTTGTCAAATTATTTTACACTTCTGAAGCCTTCTTTTAAGAATTTAAGGGAGTTGTAAAGTCTTGAGGCTTTTCACCTTAAAGCGGAGTTCCACTCATTTAGAAGTCCGCAGCTACAAAAACAGCGATGTGGGCGCACCTTGCTCCTCTCCCCCTCTCCCCCTCCTCTCCGTGGCGCCGGCATTCTTACTGTGGGCAAGCCACGCGGCACGCTGTGAATGGCCGGGCAATCTTATGGGAGCTGTGATGTGGCGCCAGGGGAGGAAGTGGGAGCTGGGTGCCTTTAAAAACAGGGTACCTGCTCCTCCCCCCAAAAAATGACATGCCACATGTTTCACCACCCCTTAAAGTGGAAGTTCAATTTTTGGGTAGAACTCCGCTTAAATGCATTCTCCATTAAGGTAAAAAATCTTTTGTGGTGCAGCTGCCCCCCAGAGCCCCCCCAATACTTACCTGAATCTGGATCTTTCCAGCGACGAGAACAAGCCCAGCTGCTCCAGCCACTGTCTCGGGTTCTCATTGGATCGATTGATAGCAGTAGGAGCCATTGGCTCCCGCTGCTGTCAATCAAATCCAGTGATGTGAGAGCCAGGGGGCGGGGCCAAGTCCTGCTGTCTGTGTCAATGGACGCAGCAGCAGGACTCGGGAGCGCGCCCGCAGGAGTGCCCTCATGGAAATTGGCTCTCTGTGGGGGCACACGAGAAGAGAAGGAGCCAGGAGCACCGCCGGGTGACCCCAAAAGGAGGATCGGGGCCGCTCTGTATAAAACCCTTGCACAGAGGAGGTAAGTATAACATGTTTGTTATTTTAAAAAAGAAAAAAAAAACCTTTACAGTTACTTTAAGTGCCAGCCACCTATAAACCCGGTGCGCATATTTACAGGCTCAGCAACTCGTCTTCTCAGAAAAAGGAAATCTAGAAGCAAGGTAATTTTAGGCAGCGAGGTAGTCTAGTTCCCTGAGATACATCTGGGTAAATAAAAAAAACAGAAGCCCTGGATAGTACGCTATGCCTTTGTTTTCAAGTTAAAGCCACATTAACATGCAAAACAAAAATGCACCATATTGCAGTTTACAAATCTTATAATGTGGTGGCTGCATTAAAGCGGTATTAAGCTCAAAAGCAAATATTTATTGTATTGCAGCTTACTAATTCTTAGATGTGATGGCTGGATTCGTTCACCTTTTTAGGCTTGTTTTGCTTTATTTTCACCTAGTGATCCAGCCAGTAAGTCTGTTATTTTTTGACAGAACAAGCTCTCCTGTAAATGTAGCAGTTTAGAGGGATGAGATAAACCATTTACCACTTACAATGATGTGATTTTTTTTATTAATATAAAACCTTTATCCAAAAATAAATAGAAAAACTATTTCTTGTAACTGCAGTATGAGCTGGAGTTTAAATTCAATCTGCTAGTACATCTAACACTCCCACCCCCCAGACAGACGATGCTGCTGTCCAAAGGTGCCCCTGTGCTCCTTCACCCAGAATGGGGGAACTGTAATATAGGAAGTTTGTTACTGGTCAGATCACCAGGTGAAATAAAAGTTTAAAAAAGAAAACTAATGCAGCCACCACAACTAAAGTTTTGTAAGTTGCAAAATATTGCATTTTTTGGTTTTGTTTTTGAAGTGTTACTAAACTCAGGGGCCTGCATTCACTATATCTGGTCTCCCACGGTACACAGAACATGGAAATGCAATCATTTGAGTAAATAAAAACTGCTAAATACCATTTCTCATCAGCAGTATATAGCAGTCTTATGACTTCTATCAGTGTCTGGTTAAAGCTTGTAGGAGGAGTTTTCATTTTTCCCTGACCCTCTGTCTGGACAGTGCTGATTGGCCCTGTACTGATCACATGCTCTCTCCCATAAAAAAATAAAAACTCACTAGCAATAAACACCAAACTGAGCATGTGCAGCTTTCCCCCTAAGGCTCTGTTCTATCAGGAAATGGTCTGGAGTCAGTGGAAGAAAGTGAAGATCAGAGAAGATGAAACAGGCTTTTTACACAACTCAGAGGATTAACCCCTTAGGTTCCACAGTGAGAATAACCAGCATGCTTTACTGCATATACAGACTGATTTTACAGTTGTGGGTTTAGTAGCACTTTAATATCACTTTAAAGCCAGAGTAAACCACACAAAAAAAAAAAAGGGACCGGGCAGTTTAAGTCATAATATGCTTGTATGCATTACATACTAGTACATTATGATAGACTTACCTAAAAAAACAAACAACAAAAAGACTAGGGGGAAAGTACCCACCTCGGGTCACTCAAGGGCCCTGTGTTGCGAAGCCCATGGTTAACATATTTCGCCCACTCCCATGTTTTGCGGACTTCTTCAGAACCTGTGCAATGGAACATCATGGTCAATTTGGGTGGCAGTAATAGGGCTGCCCTGTTATGACCTATCATCATTACCAATGTAAACTTTTCTCAGTGGGCAATTGGCATGACCCACAAGAGGGAGAGTCCTCGTTCATCTAGATACTGGATCATTATTTATCTACACAAGGCTCTATTGAGCTAATGACATGTCAGGTGCACATTACCTTGATAATGGTTCATACCTCATTGTACACTGATGTCCATGGGTGTCTGGGCCCTATGTGTTTGGTATGTTTTAATAACAACATTGGTATAACAGGGTTTGGTGGAGCTTTTTTGATTACCCTTTTTAATGTTATTTAACTTTACAAGTGCTATAAAATTAATACTTTTATATATTTACATACCATTTCAGGTCGCTTTATACCTACTTTTTTGAGGGTACTTTCCCCCTATTCCTTTCGTTGTAGCAGTTATGTTTAGGTATGCTGACCCACACCTTATTAGGGTAGAAAAATGGATGTTGTAAACTGTTCTTTCCTCTCAGGTACCTAATGAATTTACCTGAAAACAAAGCCCTCCAGCAGTGCGCTGTCACCACCGAAGGCGCTTCCATCATCACTCGGTCTTCTTTCTGGGTTCGCAATCTTCGGCGATATGAATGGCATATCAATGACATCATGACCAGCATGCACCGGAGTCACTGTTTACGGCACGGCTCTGAAGGAATGGCATGGGCATGCCGTTCCTTCAAAGCGCATGTGCCGGTGACGTCACCAGCTGCATCTAAAGTAAATATCTCCTAAATGTACTGTACCTATAGGTTTGCTTATTATAGGCTTACCTATAGGTAAAACCATACATGTGAGTTTACTTCCACTTTAATTTTGTTTTTTATTTCTCTTTTTTTTCCAACTGGTGATCTGGACAGTAACACACTTCCTGTCTTATGGGGGCCCCAGTATCAATAGAGGAGCAACAGAGTCACCCTTGCACAGTAGAATTGTCTGGAGAGGGTAGTGTTAGTTGGACCAGTAGATTAGTTGACTTTACATAGGTAATTAACAAAATAAATCCCAATTCCAGCTAACACTTTTTAAGCAGTTATTGTAAATGAACATTTTTGTCCTTTTGGGATAAAGGATTGGCTTAACCCTCGAATTGCCACTTTTGCTGCACAGCTTGATCTGTTGAAGTAAGTTAAAAAATAACAGTTTTTCATTCCCTCAGCAGCTATACTACAGGGGTTGATTTACTAAAACTGCAGAATGCACAATCTGGTGCAGCTTTGCATGGTAGCCAATCAGCTTCTAACTTCAGCTTGTTCAATTTGACAATAAAACCTGGAAGCTGATTGGTTTCTATGCACAGCTGCACCATATTTTGCACTCTACAGTTTTTAGTAAATCAACCCCACAAAACCAAGGCCTCCATCTACACAAATGAGGTATATGGAGGAATCCCAACTGCCAGGACATTCTATTCTGACAGCAGCAATCTCTGCTGTCAGAATAAACTGATCAGCGGCTGGAGTCGAAAAGTTTTGTCAGCTTGTCCTTTTGATAGAAGTCGGTCAATCTATTGACTTCTCTCAAACAGGGATGGGCCCTACACCAATTGGAATTTGCCAGTGCCTGCTAAACCAAGTGAATCTATATGACCAACTTTAGGGCCAACTTTACTGGAAGGATCAACAGCTAAAAAAAAGTTACAGGGTGGACTGCATCATATATTTCACTTTTGATTTTGTGTTTTATACTACTTAAATTTTTGAATTGTTCCTGTAAGGTATCTGTTTTTGTGTTTGATGCAAATAGTAAATTACAAGCACAGGTTACCTTTGGCAGTCGGTAAGATTTTGAGTTTGAAAATGCTCATTGTAATTATTAATACAAATATGTGATTACTTTTATACGCTAATCAATACATTTTTTGATTTGAAAAGGTGATAAATGGGTGGATATTACAGAAAGACATCTACTAAAACAGCATCAACAACTCTACGGGGTAATGTTATATATCACTCTTCAGTCACCATCTTATGGAAAAAGAAATCAATTTACTGGTACAAATGGTACAAATCAAGCATTAGCTTGTGAAATTGCTGAGAGCAAAGTCCCTACAAATAAAATATATGTTTTATAGGCCTACTTTTAACTTCAAGGGGTAACAAGGGGTCATGCTTGAGCTGGAAATTTCCAAGGATATTTTTGTTTCACCTCAATTCTCAGCTTCAGTAAGGAAAGGTAATTGTAGCCTGACCTTGTGTCTTCATGTCATGCATCTGTCATTTGCTGGCTCATTATTGGTTTCATCTTCTACTTTACACAATAAAGTCTGATCTGGTTGGAGAGGTAATGCTATTAGACAACTATCAAACCATCTATTACCTGAGCCTGTGAAAGAAATTCTTTACAGGGAGACCTACAAGCGCTGTATTCATTATTCTAAGCTGTACTAGATGTTAAAGAAAAAATGCTTTTCTTGTGAAAAAATAAAAAGAAAACATGGTGATAAACAGCAAATGTAGTACACTAGATATCCCATGTATTTAAAAGAAATGTTTATGGGTTGACTTGATAGAAATTACAAGATGGATGAGTAAACATACCCAGGTTGACAATGTTATATTCGACTTTATAGCTGTTTTGTAGTGTGATGAAAAATATAGTAACTGTGCACTAATAATCCTATAGGAAACAATATGGTGGATATGCAGTATTCTATTTATGTAACATGCTAATGAGTATTGGGCACTCTTACTAATTTATCATACAAAACATACTTAATGGATGTAGTAGATGTAAACCCTCTCCTATACCCAGTGAAGTGAACAGCCTCAGATGATACACAGAGATGAAACAAATCTCCCTACATAAGTTTTACATGTATATCTGCTGTCTTCAACTTTATATATTCTTTAGAAAGTTCACATCTTGTTACAGAAATTTCTCTTCCTGTTTACCACTGGGAGTGAAATCTGGGCATACAGCCAAGACAGCTGATTGAAGGAAAGGCACCCCCCCCCCCCCCACATTGGCTAAGGAAGAAAGTAATGTGCAGAGCTGTGCTGTCAGAAGACAAGCTGTCTCTTAATCTATTTATAGCAACTTCCCAGGACACAAATTTCAGGCTGCTTTTATCTCCTGTGTCCTAGAACTTCTTAGAAGTTATCAGGCTGATAACAGAGCTACAAAGCAAGAGAAAGCCATGGGACTCAGTGCTTTGGAGAGAGATAAGAAAACACTACAGACAGATATGCCCAGCTCATCCACTTTAAGTAGCTAATTAATATAAAGGATCACTTACAAAATCAATGCTCATACACACCTTAAGCTTGTACTCTTAATTATTACCAAGTCATATATGTGAACACAGACAAAGAGGTGCCCAGAAGTCATAAAGGAAACCTACAGTATATAATATGAAGAGATGTGATCTTTTCCGCATATGTGCCCATAGAAAACAAACATACCGTATATACTCGAGTATAGGCCAACCCAAAAATAAGCCGAGGAACCTAATTTTACCACAAAAAACTGGGAAAACGTATTGACTCTAGTATAAGCCTAGGGTGGGAAAATGCAGCAGCTACTGGGTAAACAATGCCCATCTGCAGCCTCACTGTGCCTATTTGTAGCCTTTAAATTCCGATCGTGTGTACAGAAATCCGACGCACAAAGTGCCACGCATGCTCAGAATAAATTAAGAGATGAAAGCTATTGGCTACTGCCCACGTACGTGTTTTACGCCACCGCGTTCAGAACGATCAGATTTTCCGACAACTTTGTGCTACCGTTTGTATACAAGACAAGTTTGAGCCAACATCCGTCGGAAAAAATCCATGGATTTTGTTGTCAGAATGTCCAATCAATGTCCGATTGTGTGTACAGGGCATAAGATGAACAACAAAAGTGAAATTTGGTGCATAGGTGATTTCTGTCCAATATTACTCCAGATGGAGAGTGTATGTAATTGAAATCTCATGATAATACATTATTATTATACAGGATTTATATAGCACCAACTGTTTACGCAGCGCTTTACAATTTAAACGGGAGACAAAACAGTTACAATATAATAAAAAATACAAGAGGGCTAAGAGGGCCCTGCTCAGAAGAGCTTACAATCTAATAGCGAGTTGTACAAAAGGTTGTAACTGTGCAGAATGAGCAGATGGAATTGATAAAGGATTAGTTGGAGACGTGATAGGCTTCCCTGAAGAGATGAGTTTTCAGGGATCACCTGAAGGCAGCCAGAGTAGGAGATAGCCAGACAGATTGAGGTAGGGAGTTCCAGAGGATGGGAGAGGCTCTGGAGAAGTCCTGGAGATGAGCATGGGAGGAGGAGACAAGGGAGCTTGAGAGCAGGAGGTCTTAAGAGGAGCGAAGAGGATGGTTTGGGTGATATTTGGAGACAAGTTTGGTGATGTAGCTCAGGGCAGAGTTGTGAATGGCTTTGTATGTTGTAGTTAGTATTTTGAATTTAATCCACTGGGTGATCGAAAGCCAGTGTAGGGGTTGGCGGAGAGGGGTGGCAGACACTGAGCAGTTGGTAAGTTAGATGAGTTTGGCAGCAGCATTCATGATAGACTGAAGAGGGGATAGCCTATAGAAAGGTAGACCTATGAGAAGGGAGTTGCAATAGTCAAGACGAGGGATAACAAGGGAGTGAGTAGCTTGGTGTTCTCAGTTAAAAAGGGGCGAATTTTAGAGATGTTACGGAGGTGAAATTTACAAGCTTTTAACTATGATTGGATTTGGGGCTGAAAGGACAAGTCAGAGTCTAGAATTACACCTAGTACCCTGGCATGGTGGGAGGGATTGATGGTTGCATTATTGATTTTGATGGAAAAGTCATTGACATCAAACACCTCAAATGCGCAAAGGTATATAAAAGAGACCAACAGGGGTGTAAGAAATACAAACAGGGCAGTGAGTTGAGGTGGAAATAAGAGAAAGTAACACCCAAAATATTTGGTATAATTGTGGAGGGTAGACGGTAGGTAGTGACGGTATGTAGGTCATATGCGGACGCGATGAGGAGCTTCCTCAGAATCTTCAATGCATTGTGCCGCAAGGTCACAGGTCACTAGCAGGATGACAACTGCCCAGTGTGTTTCTACCCTATATATGGCAGACTTTTAAAAATTCTAGATTTACCAGACTTATATTTTTTTATATGTACTACTCCTGAACATAAAATATAGAGAAAAGATAAACAAATCCATATTTTAAGGTCCATTCCATTGTACAAATCTGTCTAACAAATGTATGTAAAATTCTGTTTGCTGCATTCACCATAATACAGCTGTGCAAACAAGTTTACTTGGCGATACTGATCTTGCTCCAGCCTTTATTTGCTGTAAGAAATATTGACACAGCAAAGTGATAAGAAGCGCTTTGGTTTAAGCTCTTAAAGTATAACTAAAGGCAATAATGTTTTTATCTTTGGAGAGAGTAGACAGAGATTATAACACCCTATAGGTTTTTATTGCTGTCTGTATCCCTGTTAGGGAGTTTCTTCCTCTCTATTTGCTCTGTTTACCATTATCATTGAAAGTGAAAATAAAAGGATATCCCATGTTGTAAGGAGTTGCGTAAACTGTTAGCGCTATATAAATCGATAAGTCCTGTATAATAATATTAATATCCTAAGTTTTGATAGGGGGAAATCTTCCAATGGGGTCACTAGTTCTGGTGACATGGGAGAGGGGCCCAAAGGATTCCCCTAATTTGCAGAGATTTTTTCTCACTTCCTGTTTGGCTATGGGACAGAAAGTGAGGAGAAATCTCCCCAATGGGACACAAATAGGGAAAAAAAAAAAAACTGACAGGGGTTATAACCCTTCCTTACTCAAATTGAAAAGTTTTGCCATAGTTCTACTCTTTTATATACACTTTAAATAGTAAGTACATTCAATATTTTAGAAAGGATGAAAAATATCAAGATATACTACAATGTGTACATTCTAGAGGTAACTGTGATACAAATGGTCCTTTTTTAGTATCCCCTAGTGGTATAGAGACATTCCAGGATTCATCTGAACAAAAGCATTGGTGTCAGCAGTGTAAGCCAGGCTAGGCTACCATGTCCACAGAGACAGAAGTGGGCCAATGAGTGGGCTGCTACTGTGGATGTGGGAACAGGTAGGGAACACAGAGGTGTCAAGAAGAAACGTAGGATCAATTTTACTAGTGGGCCAGGTTATGGGAGAGGGCTGTCCAGAGTGCCAAAAAAATTGGGAGAGAAGGGGAGAGAAAGGGACAGGAGTGAATTAAGCTAAGGTAGAAAAGAGCAGAGGGAGGGCAGGAAAGAGTGTAAAGGTGTATGAAGGAGATAGGCAGAGGAAGGAAACTCTGTCAATATTCCCATCACACAGGTTCCTGGAAAGAGCTTACAAGTACCGGGTGCTGCAGCAACAGCCAGCTGAGGGCTGGAAACAGATCACAGATCTGAGTGCATATTTGCCAGCACGCCATGGATCTTCAAATAGTGCCCAAAGGTTTGAATTGAAGAAAGATCACATCACAGTGTAGGAGTGCAACGTTTTGGAGCCACGCAGGACACCTACGTCAATCCTCTCTTAGCAATGCACTTAGCTATGTCCTGAGAGTAGGGATGCGCTAATACAATTTTAAGACTGACAAGTACCGATAGTTTTTCTCAAGTACTCGCAGATATCAATTACCAATCTATTTTTAGTCATGTAACAGTTTTTTAGACTAATAAAAAATTATTACTTAGGGCTAGTTTACACTTGCTTTACAACCCCTTTAAGGAGCGGGGCCACCGCGCCCTTAATAACTGATGAATCATCAGATGTCAGTGGGATTTCCAGCTTACAGCTGAAATGTAAAGAAAAGAAATTCCGAAAAGAAACAGCGTGGGGGTCTACCCCAAATCCAAATCAGGCCCTTAGGTCTGGTATGGATTTTTAGGGGAACCCCACTTCAAAATGTAAAAAAAAGAATACGAGACCCTTATCCGAGCAGCCTGGCAGGCCAGAAAAGAGGGGGGAATGAGCGACTACCCCCCCCCTCCTGAACCCTACCAGGCCACATGTCATCAACATGAGGGGGTGCTTGCCCTCCCCCTTGAGACATCATTCACCCAGCATGCCCCGGTTGATGATGTCACAAGGGGGTGGGATCACACAGTGACATCACCAAGAGGCCCCGCCCCTCCATTTATTTAGTGGCAGCTATGAAGAGGAGCTATCAGAAGGTGGGAGCCAGCATCAAAATAGTTTTTTTTTGGCAGTATTTGATCACATCTGCGGTTTTTATTTTTTGCACTATAAACAAAAAAAGAGCAACAATTTTGAAAAAAAAACAATATTTTTTACTTTTTTTAAAAAACAAATTTCTTCATCAGTTTAGGCTGATATGTATTCTTCTACATATTTATGGTAAAAAAATTGCAATAAGAGTATATTGTTTGGTTTGCGCAAAAGTTATAGCGTCTGCAAACTATGGGAAAGATTTATGGCATTTTTATTATTATTATTTTTTTACTAGTAATGGCGGTGATCTGCGATTTTTAGCAAAATTGAGGCAGACAGATCTGACACTTTAGACACATTTTTGGGACCATTGACATTTATACAGCGATTAGAGCTCTAAAAATGCACTGATTACTGTGTAAATATCACTGGCAGAGAAGGGGTTAACACTAGGGGGCGATCAAGGGGTTAAATATGTTCCCTAGTTAGTGTTTCTAACTGTATGGGTATAGGACTGACTGGGGGAGGAGACATATCGTTGTTCCTACTTACTGGGAACAAAAAATATGTCTCCTCTCCCCTGACAGAACAGGGATTTGTGTGTTTACTCACACAAATCCCCGTTCTAGCTCTCGTTCCCGCAATCGCGGATGGGTCCCCCGCCGTGCCGCGGGCGCGCGCGCGCGCCTCCAGTGCTGCATCTGTCCACTACCACCTCTAGGACCAAGAACTGAGCGATCAAAGACCGCTGATTGCTCAGTTCTCGGTGTTCAGTGAGCAAAGAGCTGGTGATTGTCAGTCACTTGCTCTCTGCTCTGCCCCTCCAGTGCTCAATGCAGCACCAGGCTGTGGAGGTGGTGGGAGCAGTTAGCTCAGGCTCTCAGCAGTACACTGAACGGCCGAGCCAGCTGCCGCTCAGGCATCCAAGTGGACCTTAACATTAAAGTTGGGATCTCTCCAGAGCCTTGGCCGTCTGAGTAACGTCAGCTGGCAGTGAAAAAGAGCTTTGGCCCTACTTTTTCTTCAAGATTTTTTACCTTAATGCATTCCCTGCATTAAGGGCCCATTTACTCCAAATTCAGTTGGATGCATTTTAGATGGCATTCCCACTGCATAGACAGTCCAAAATCCAGGTTATCCTATGGATGTAGTTCACACTAGTACGTGCATTGCAGTGAAAAAAGTACAGCAAGCTGCATTTTTCAATGCCACAAACGCACACATGTAAATGCACACAAGTGCACATAAAAGCCCAAAGAAAAAAGAAGTGACCTCACAGGATAAATGCAGAGTAAAAAATGTGTATCAAATTCATGCAAATATGAATGCAAAAACGTACAGTAGACGTGTGGTTTCTGGTGTGAATGGGCCATAAGGTAAAAATCCCTCTGTTATTAGGATTCCCCCAGCCCCCTCATATACTTACCTGAGCCTGATCTCAATCCAGCGCTGCACCCGAGAGCAGCAACTCTCTTCACTCTCTGCTCACAGGACAGAGAGGCAGCAGCAGGAGACATTGGCTCCTGTTGCTGTCAATCAAAGAGAACAGGGTGTCTATAGACACAGGCAGAGCGGCTCAGGATCAAGCCTGTATGTGTGCCCCCATAGGAAGTAGCTTTCTGTGGAAGAGGGGGAGCTAAGAATGCCAGTGGGGGATCCCAGAAGAATGGGGGCTGCTCTGTGCAAGACCATTGTACACAGCAGTATGACATGGTTGTTATTAGGTATGGTCTCGATGTTCGAGTCGAACGTAAATACAGTGCATTGACGGCTGCTGATTGGCCAAAGCGTGCACCTGACCTGCATAATTTGGCCAATCACAGCGTGATGTGCTGTGAGAGCTATGATTGGCCAAAGGCAGGGTGCCGTTAGCCAATCATGGCTCAGGGGCTAAGTCCACGCCCCACACTATAAAAGGCTGCTGCTTACACGGTGGCCATATATAATGAATGAATGGAGATCAGGCATGTAGTGTAGTGTGCAGTCAGTGTATTAGTACACAGTTCAGAGTATATAGTGCAATTAGTGTAGTATATATTATACAGTGCAGAGTATATAGTGCAGTCAGTGTATTATAATTATAATGAAGTTCAGTGTATATAGTGCAGTCCGTATAGTATATATAATGCAGTTCAGAGTATATAGTGCAGTCCATATAGTATATATATAATGCAGTTCAGAGTATATAGTGCAGTCCGTATAGTATATATAATAGGGTTCAGCGTATATATTGCAGTCTGTAAAGTATATATAATACATTGCAGAGTATATAGTGCAGTCAGTGTGTCATAAACCGGATGTGACCAGAACTGTGTGACTGCGACAGAGTGAACCAGACATAAATAGGTGAAAGTAAGTAAGTTTATTAAAGTAAATGAATATAAATGTGAACACACCACCAATCCAAGCAGAGTGAACGAACTGAACAACCAAACAGTGACAATAAACCAACCAGTATATATAGCAAAAGGGAGTACCAGAATCGTAGTCAAGCCAGGCCAGGGTCATAAACAGGAGATCAGCAGATGGGGGGCCAGGAGCAAACAGACAGGGAACAAGAAGGAATGAATCAGAAGGAATCAGGCTACAGGACAAGGATCCAGGGATACAGGAACAGATACAAACAGGTTCAGGATACAGGAATCAGGTTTCAGGTCCAGGATCAGGATAACAGATAAACAGGCTTCAGGTCAAGGCACAAGGACAATACCAAGGCAAGGTGTGTGTGCACTTGCTGGGTATTTATACACATCTCAATTAGACTCAGGTGATGCTTGATTGCAAGAGGTAATGTCGGCCCCACACTGCCAGGAACCACCCGCTGGTGGATGCCAGTACTGTGGCCCAAAGATCACATAATACCAGCAGGGAAAGGCTCTCCTGACAGTTGCAAACTGCCAGGAGACACCTGCTGGTGGACCACAGTACTGCACGCCAAATGATAGATATTACCAGTGGAGGGAACCTTTCCTGACAGTACCCCCCCTCGAAGGAGCGACCTCCGAACGCTCCAACTAGCCGTTGCTGGGGAAAGTCCATGGCGTCAAGCCAGGCAGCGGGCAAAGTCACATCAGCTTGGGCAATAAATACTTCAAGCTGGATAGCAGGCACAGGAACCTCAACCTGAGTAGCAGGCACATCGAGCTGGGCGGCAGGCACATCGAACTAGGCAACAGGCATGGGCACATCAAGCTGGGCAGCAGGCACATCAAGCGGGGCAGCAGGCACATCAAGCGGGGCAGCAGGTACAGGCACATCAAGCTGGGCAGCAGGCACATCAAGCTGGGCAGCAGGCACGGGTACATCAGGCTGGGCAGCAGGCACAGACAAATCAATCTGGGCAACAGGCACATTAAGCTGGGCAGCAGTCTCCACAGGCCGGGAAATGGGCAATGCACCCTCAGACCGGCAAATGGGCATCGCAACCTCAGAACGGGAAACAGACACCGGGACTTCAGGCTGGAACACTGGCTCTGGCTTTTCAGACTAGAACGCTGGCTCTTCAGACTGGAACGCTGGCTCTGGCTCTTCAGACTGGAACGCTGGCTCTTCGGACTGGAACACTGGCTCTGGCTCTTCGGACTGGAATGCTGGCTCTGGCTCTTCGGACTGGAACGCTGGCTCTGGCTCTTCGGACTGGAATGCTGGCTCTGGCTCTTTTGGGCTGGAACGCTGGCTCTTTAGGCTGGAATGCTGGCTCTGGCTCTTCGGGCTGGAACATCAAGCGGGGCAGCAGGCACAGGCACATCAAGCGGGGCAGCAGGCATGGGTACATCAGGCTGGGCAGCAGGCACAGGCACATCAGGCTGGGCAGTAGGCACTGGCACATCAAGCTGGGCAGCAGGCACAGGCACTTAAAGCTGGGCAGCAGACAGTGGCTCATCAGGCTGGGCAGCAGATAGGGACACATCACGCTGGGCAGAAAACAGGGACACATCAGGCTGGGCAGCAGACAAGGACACATCAGGCTGGGCAGCAGACAGAGGCTATTCGCCGGAACGCTGGCTCTGGCTCTTCGGGCTGAAACGTTTGCTCTTCGGGCTGGAACGATGGCTCTGGCTCTTTGGGCTGGAACGCTGGCTCTGGCTCTTTGGGCTGGAACGCTGGCTCTGGCTCTTTGGGCTGGAACGCTGAATCTGGCTCTTCGGGCTGGAACGCTGGCTCTGGCTCTTCGGGCTGGAACTCTGGCTCTGGCTCTTTGGGCTGGAACACTGGCACCTCGGGCTGGAACACTGGCACCTCGGGCTGGAACACTGGCACCTCGCGCTGGTACTCTGGCACCTCGGGCTGGTACTCTGGCACCTCCGGCTGGAACTTTGGCACTTTGGGCTGGGATACTGGCTCTGGAACTTCAAGCTGCAACAGATTGGTGGGTGTGGAGGCAGGTTGGGTTAATGGCAGGATCGTTTTGGTTAGGAAAAACTTTTGTTTTTTCTTTGGCTTAACCACTGAAGCTCTGTAGGTGACTGCAGGACTGTAGGTAAGAGGTGCAGCAGACTGGAAAGGAGGATTGGGATATGGCAGAGAAGAGGTAACAGTAGCTGGGGGAAGATCTTGTGGGTTTGTAGGCAGCTGAGAAGAGGCAGGTGGGTTGAATGCAGGATAGGTACAGGGAGCAGAGACCGGATATGAGAATTTGGTTGGGAGCAGCATATACTGGGCTGCAATTGAGGTTGACATGGGTGATGGGGAAACATACATTTGGGTAGGCTGATGTCTGATGACAGAGGTGGTTTGTTTGGCTGGGGCTGATTGCACCATGTCAGACCATGCCGGAGGAGTGAAATCATCATGGCCCTCTGGAATACAGGGCAGGGCCAGCTCAGTACAGATCTTGATCAAAGGCTGCACCTCCCCAAACAATATATAACCCAGATCGACCAGGGAGTGAGCCAAACGCATAGTTGCAAACAACTGGTCACTAGACCATCCTTTCAAAGCCTGGCGGCAATAATCACCACTTTCAGATGCCAGCAGAGAAAAATAAATAACCTCATCGGCATTCATGTTTGCAACCAAACTGAATCAAAATGGTTCCCCTGTGCAGCCACTTCTGGTCAGGGATGGCCTTGGTATTCTATCATAAACCAGATGTGACTAGAACTGTGTGACTGCGACAGAGTGAACCAGACATAAATAGGTGAAAGTAAGTAAGTTTATTAAAGAATCCATAGATCCTCTTGAGATCTTGATCTATCCTTCTTTTAAGACTATCTTTAAAGGAAACCGTGTCTTCCAATGGAAAAGTGACATGTTTGGCTAGCCGCATCAGAGCTGCGTCGACAAAGGAGGCATTTTCCAGATGTTTTACTTCACCAGCCTTGAAGGGGTATAATCTGGAGGTCTTGCTTGACATGGATACCTTCTTATCCACTTTACTCCATTCCTCATCAAAAATGTCCTTCAATTCAGGAAGGAGCGGGAAGTTAGAACGTTCCTTCCCCAACTGCTTGAAAAACTTCCTTTGTTTTATTGGGGGAGCAGAAGCATCTTCCCACTTAAGGGCTTCCTTAACTGCCTTGATCAGTGGGGGAACTAGGGAATAGTCGAAACCTCCGGTAAACTCATCTCCCTCCATCTCACTGTGCGAGGAATCAGGGGAGGAATTATAGGGCTGGAATGGGCCAGGATCTTCCTGGGCCTCGTCAGCCAGGGAGCCAGAAATGGTGGTTGACTGACTCCACGTATGAGATGTACCCAATCCTTTTAGGGATTGTTGCACCACACGCTTGACAAGAGACTCCATGTGTTGATTTTCCTTTTCTTTTTCCCCGACCACCTGGGTATAACAGGGATCACATAGGAATTTTCCCTCTGGTCCCACATCTCCAGCAGGCTCTGCGATCAGAGTGGCTATCGTGGCGGTGGGAGCGGTGACTGGAGGAGGAATGGGAACATCTCCCCTGCTTGTGGGAGGAATGAGAACATCTTCCCTGATGGTGGGTCCCAGGGAGAGTCGCGTCTAGACCTAAATGATGAGTGTTGTTGTGTCCTGGCAAGGTCTCTGTTGTCTTGAGCCACTGATTGGTGGTCAGATCTTGCAGGGCTGCAAAAAAAGGAAAAAGGGGGGGGTCAGCGTTTCTCTTTAAACTCAGCCGAGCCTAATCCCCTTCCCCTCAACTGCACATCCCTTGTGCGAGAGGGCTGGCCACTGGAAGGCGGTGACTTGTCCATGATCTCCGGGACAATCTGACAACCCGCGCCAAAAGCACTCATGCACCACTTGACAATACCCGAGCATTTAAGAGGCAAGTGAAAATAAAAAAGTTTTTTTTTTTTTAAACTTCCCCTTTAAGATGTCTAACATATCCTGCTAGGCCCAAAGAAAACAAGAGGATTTGACTTGCCTGAAGTGGTGCCGAGCTTGGGGAGGCTGCCGCTAGCTGCATATAGGTGTCCCACCTGGCAGAAGCTGACAGCTGTTTAAATTTCCCCGCCAGAATGACGTCACCGCCGTCCTCAGTAGCACGCCTGCGCAGAAGATACTGGCCAAACAGCGCCTGTGCAGCCACGGGCCACTACGTCGCTTTGTGCATGCGCGGAACCAAGCCTCGATGCGAACACGGCGGCCGGGAACCAGGAAGAGAAGTGGCGATCTGGAACGCAGAAGCGCTCCAGACGCCATAAAGTAATAAAGGTAATGGAATTCCACAAAAAAAAAAAACATACACAAACAGTCTGCCATTAATGTGTTGAGAGAAACTTCAGATCTTGCCAGCCGATGAGGAACTCCGCTGTCCATCCTGGTATATGTGGGCCAACTCCCTTCAACCACAGGGGTATCACAAGCCCAATGAAACCACTCGCCCTGCCCATGGCTGGGCCCTGGGATGCACCACACAACTGGTACCAGGAAACATTTCCGACTGGACGTCACACAGGAGTAACACAAGATGTATGGTCCATGGAGGAGGACAAAAAAGGAACGCAGTCCTGAGCAGGTGAGCTTACTCTTATGGGTATAGGGTCCTATAGCATTGGAGAGGAGGCAGGGTTAACCCACACGTAGTCTGCCATGGAGTCTGTCAGGAAATTTTTTTTTCAAAATGTTTGCTCTTTTTTTCGCTTATAGCAAAAAATTAAAAAATGATTTGTGAATAAATACCATCAAAAGAAAGCTCTATTTGTGTGAACAAAATGATAAAAATGTAATTTGGGTACAGTGTTGCATGACCGCGCAATTCTTATTGAAAGTGCAAGAGCACTGAAAGCTGAAAATTGGCCTGGGAAGGAAGGGGGTGAATATGCCCAGTATTGAAGTGGTTAATAAAGGAATTGTCAAAAACTGTCTATTGTGGTTTTTACTTATTGACACTTTTTTTGGTGAATGGGTAGGGGTACAATGTAACCGATACCCATTTACATGGGGGGGGCGGGATCTGGGGGCCCCCTTGTTAAAGTGGGCTTCCAGATTCCGATAAGCCCTCCCGCATGCAGACCGCGACAACCTATGACCAGGGTTGTCGGGAAGAGGCTCTTGTCCCCATCAACATGGGGGGGGGAGCCGGGATCTGGGGCCCCCTTGTTAAAGGGGGCTTGCAGATTCCGATAAGCCCCCCGCATGCAGACCCCAACAACCAATGACCAGGGCTGTCGGGAAGAGGCTCTTGTCCCCATCAATATGAGGACAAGGTGCTTTGGGGGGGACCCCAAAGCACCTTCCCCATGTTAAATTGCAAAATTAAAGTAGTGAAGCGCAACCACACCCAGCTGAGCAGCAGGGTGTATTATTGAGTCAATTAGGTGAAAAATAATCAAAAGTGAAAACAATCTATATAATCTAGCAATATGCAAAGAAAATGTCCATATATAGATTCAAGACATTAAATCCAAAAGAAAAACTCTTCTCAGTACACGTGTCTATATCTTCATAAGTGATCAAGCACACCACCGTGTCCTCCACCGATCTCTATATGTGCTCACCTCACATGAAGACACACCATAGGGTCTAATGGGACCTTCCCCTCAGAGATATAAATCTAGCAACCTGTTGTTCCTCTATCCTCATAAGAACTTCCAATTACTCAGATGCTGTTCCTCGTAGTTATATGTCATAGGGGCAGGAAAAAACTCAACATAGTGTTTTACGGTTTAAAAACAACTTTTAATAAAACCACAGTAAAGAACTTACATTTCCAGATGCACTGTCCTGGTGAATGCAGGTAAAGCGCTTGTATGATAAAGATGGACAATCCCTGGATCACTGAAACATCCGCAGATCCTCGGCCCTGTGTCCCCAGCGCTCGTGAACTGCTTCCTAGATGGATGTAATGATGTCACAGGCTCCACCTCGACACGTTTCCTCACTTTACTTGTGACTATATCAAGAGGGCATGTGGCCTGGTAAAGTTCAGGAGGGGGGGCTTACTCATTCCCCCCCTATTCTGACCTCCAGGTTACATGTTAGGATAAGGGTCTGGTATGGATTTTGGGGGGATCCCCACGCCAATTTTTTTAAAAAAATTGGCATGGAGTTTCCCTTAAAATCCATACCAGACCCTAAGGGCCTGGTATGGCCTGGGGGGGGGGGGGGGACCATACGCGTTTTTTTTTTCCTTGATTTTTCATCTATACTGCCGGGAGCCGGCAAAACATTACAGCCACAAGCAAGTTTATATTACATTTTTTCATTTAGAAATATAATTTTGCTGTGGCACTGTTCTATACATTGCACAGATGTGCCATTTTACAGGCAGACTAAGGGGACCCCCCAGGCACGATATTTAAAGGAATATTTCATTTTTATTGTTTCACTTTAAGGATTATTAAAATCACTGCTCCTGAAAAAATAGTAGTTTTAAAAACTTTTTTTTTGCATTGATACATGTCCCCTAGGGCAGTACCCGGGTCCCTATACGCTTTTTATGGCAACAACTTGAATATAAGCCTTTAAAATTAGGGCGGGGTTGTTATTAGTTATTATCTAAATAAAACAAAGCTTTAAAATTACTTTAAATTAGTTCTTCCATACACATTATAGAGAAAAGTTGCTGCATTATACAATCAAAGCTAGAGAAGGAAAGCACAATGTAAGAAAAAGATAACCTCACAGGTCTCAGGTAGAAGGCGTAAAAACTGGCAATCTAAGTATGGAACTGAACCCCAGAGCATTATATTATGGAACTGAACTCAATATCCATAAAACCAGTGAGAAGGAACAATAATAAAACAAGAACTGTACTGATGCACTAGGCCAAAAGGAATTATTAGTATATGGAACAAAATAAAACTAAACAAAACCTAGGAAAAACAGTGTTCAAACCAAAGCATTGGTGTGCCTGTAATGGCAATCTGATTTCTGTCCTAATATAAAACCATTATTTCTGGTGTCTGCTGGTCAGTTAAATGACATCTGTAATACTGTTTTGAATAGCATATATCTAAAACGAAATGTATACCTCTCAGTCTCAATTACGACAAGGAATATAGAGTAATTAAATTGAGGTGCTATAAACTAAACTAATAGTAATAAAATGAATAAGGTTATTCTGTTAAATTTGAACATATAGTCAACAGCTTTCAAAGATCAATGATTTTACATTCACAGTCACAGTAACTGCAATAATAACCCTCAGCACTGGCATTTGGCCCCTTTCACACTGGGGCGGTGGGGGCGTCGGCTGTACAACAGCGCTATTTTTAGCGCTGCTGTACCGTCGTTCTTGCAGCGGTATTCGGTTAAAATCCCTCGTACAGCGCGGCTATAGCCGCGGTATTGCCGCGGTATAGCCTCGCTGTCCCATTGATTTCAATGGGCAGGAGCGGGGAAGGAGCGGTGAATACACCGCTCCTTCCCCGCTCCAAAAAAGCGGTTTGCAGGACTTTTTTCACCGCCCTGCCTGCGCACCGATTCAGTGTGAAAGCCCTCGGGCTTTCACACTGAACAAACAGTGGAGGCTGTTTAGGGGCGGTTTTCAGGTGGTATTTTTAGCGCAATACCACCTGAAAACCGCTCCAGTGTGAAAGGGGCCTTAATGACTGCAATAATGCTGGATCCCAGCGGATTGAACATCATCCAATGTTGGTGCGTTGATCTCCTCCGCTGGAACTGCCCCCCACCAGAACACACTGATCAGCACTTGCAGCCATTGGCTTTGAGTGCTGATCGCCAGTGCTGGGACAAGGTCATCCGGAGCCCAGGGTGAAGATGGCAAACTGCGCCCCCCCCATAAAGAAAGAGTCACTGTCATTTCAAAACAGGAAAATATTAATTAAAACAATACAAATTAAATTAGGTTTAATTCAATAGAATCAGAGTTCACTCACACATTTTAAATATATGTATTTTATTAGAGGTACGTAAAGTGCTTTAAAAAAATACAGCTTAGCTTCCCCGCTGACAGGACAGAGCTCTTCCTTGTTTACATAGGCACAGGTCTGTCCTGTGTGTCTTTCCAAAGATCGGTGGGTGCCGGTGGTCATCCATTGGCCAGCACCCACACAAAACAGCCGAGTCACCGGTGGCGCACGCGTGTGCCCCTTACCTGGGGGGTGTCACCGTACATGTGATACGGTTGGCAAGCTAATAATAATGACCACCAGCATCAGTCCCAGTTTCTGGAATTATATCGCTCAGCATCGGTTCCAGTTTAGAAAATGACAACTCTCAGTATGAGCAGGTCCTGGCCATGAATCATTGGCTGAGACCTGCTGACAGATTCTTGCTGTGTACAATCACAGGGGAGTTGGGTGAGGGCAGACTCCTGAAACAGGTAGCGATATACGGGTACACTGCGGTTACTATAGCTGCAGCCCCGTCGCAGTATATTTATGCAACCTCATGTACCTGATCCCACCAGGAAGACGACACAGCGCTAATCACAGGCAGTGAGACATTTCCCGATCTGTGCAGCCGCAGATTGGGAAATATCTCACTGCCTGTGATTAGCGCTGCGCGGTGTCAGCTTCCTGGCGGGATCAGGCACGTAGGGTTTTGAAAACGCCCAAGCCCATCCAAAGTGGTTAATTACCAATTGTATCAGTAATATGCAGCATGAAGGGGATTAATGTGTTGCCACTGGTCACTAATGCATTAGTGACAAGTGTCAGTTAACCCCTTTGTGCTGCATTAGTGACACAAGTATTAGTGCTACGCTGCAGCATAAAGGGGTTAATGAACACTAATATTTGTGCCAATAATGCAGCACAAAGGGGTTAACTGACAATAGTCCCTAATGCATTAGTGACCAGTGGCAACACAATAACCCCCTTCATGCTGCATATTACTGATACCATTATCACCTCTCCCCTCCCCCCAGAGTTAGCCGGTTCATCTGTACTGTACATGTTCATCTGCTTACTATTGATGCACTGCCTGGTTGGTTCCTCCTCTGGGTCGCACTCACTGCGGTGCCCGGAAGCTCTCTACGGTCCCCTCTCTCTCTCTTCCTGCCTCCCGGTAACGTCACGCCGGGAGTCGGAAGTGCCTGTCGGGCGGAGATCACTCCATGGCTCTGCCTGACAGGGAAGGGAAGACCGGGTGCTATTCTTGTGCCGGGTGCAGGAGCGCACTCGGCACATCCTTGCAGGCAGCTGTGCGGGATTGTAGCGCGACCGGTTGGCGGTCACAGTATGCCCAAAACATTTTTAGCAGCACACTGCCACCACTGCGCCCCCCCTTCCCATGGTAATTTGTTCCGCCCAGGGCACCCGCCCCTTCTGCCACCCCCCCTTGTACCGGCCCTGCTGATCGCGACTCCTGCCGAACTGACCATTTTCAACAGATTTTTTTATGTGTACCCAGCTTAACACCCCCTAAGGCTCCATTCACACCAATACGTTTCTTTATGCTTTTTCCAGAAACGCAGGACATGTTTTTTTAACATGGGTTCCTATGGGGCACAATCACATTAATGCATTTTTGTGCCTCTGCATTTTTGGAAGACGTTTTTAAAAGCAAAATACTGCTTTTTTTTTTTTTGCTTTTTTGGTTCAATAGACTTCAATGGCGACGCTGCAGAAAAGCATGCAGTGTGTTTTTGGCGCATATTTTTTTACACATTTTGCATTATTTAATCTGCCCAACAACAAATTGGCCAAATATAAAGAAAAAAGACATAAAAACGTGTCAAAAAAACATTTCCGAAAACGCGGAAAGCAAAGCAAAAAGCACTGCAGAAACACTCAAAAGCCACAACATGCATAGGTATTAATGGAGTCTTCTTTTTGTTTTTTCAAGGTTTTTACCACAATTTTACTGCAATGTTACCGCGTTTTTGTCGCGTTTTTGCCACAATATGCAATACGCAAATTTTCGTTTCAGCACAGCACAAAAACAAACAAACAAAAAACCTAGGTGTTAATGCAGCAATGCCTTAGAATCAACTTTGTTCTACAATTAACACACTGTAATCTCTTTGGGGCAGGGCGTGTTCTCTGGCATAGTGCTTAGCACATCGCTTTTGCAGATACAGTAAAACCTTGGATTACGAGCATAATTTATTCCAGAAACAAGCTTGTAATCCAAAGGACTATATATCACTATATGTATATCAAATTTTCCCATAAGAAGTAATGGAATCTGCGATGATATGTTCCACAACCATTTGTTTATAGGTCTTTCAGTTTATAGTCCATATAAAAAGATTATAGCAATATTGTGTAACCATAAAATGTCCGTCCAGAAATGGCAGCCTCCACAAGGGGATTAGAAGCAAAATCCAGCAGGAGCTACAGAGTATAAAAGAGAAGAGAAGCGCCTCTAAGTGTAGCATTATGGTTACATTTAATGACGGTACAACATTTAGCAACTCACATGGTTGATGATTAAAAGAGGCACATCTAAGTAGACATTCAGGGTAAAGCTGTCCACATAGACTGTCCTCCTCACCACGGGCTCTCACCGCTGTCAGTCTGCAATCGTGACTGTGAAGACTACCCTGCAGTAGAGCGATCTGAAAGTGAGGCTTGAACCACTCGTGGAGCGCAGCGTAGAAGAGATAAGGTCGATAGCGGTGTGGAGGACGGTCTATGTGGGTAGGTTTACCCCGGATGCCTGCATACCTAAATGTGCCTGTTTTAATCATCAACCATGTGGGTTGCTAAATGTTGTACCTTCAGTAAATGTAACCATACTGATACACTTAAGCCCCATACACACGATAGGACTTTGTACAAACTTTCCCTTGGATTTTTGTACAAAGGGCGTTGGCCAGAAGTTTGTCTTGCATACAGACGACAGGACTTTTCCAGCCAACTTTCACCAAATCACGTGGTTTTTCAGCTCTTTACCACCACCACTTTTATTGGCGAGATTGACACCTTGCGGGGATCCGACTTGGATTCCCGCCAATGCCAGGCACCGTGTTTGGTATGAATCTTGAGGGGGAACTCCACGCCAAATTTTAAATAAAAAACCGGCATGGGTTTCCCTTCAGGGGCATACCAGGCCCTTAGATCTGGTATGGATTTTAAGGGGAACCCCCTTATGATGAAAAAACAGCGTAGGGGTCCCCCAAAACCCATACCAGACCCTTATCCGAGCACGCAGCCCAGCCGGTCAGGAGAGGGGGTGGGGACGAGCGAGCGGCCCCCCTCCTGAGCCGTACCAGGCCGCATGCCTTCAACATGGGGGGTGGGTGCTTTGGGGGAGGGTGCGCCCTGCGGCCCCCCCACCCCAAAGCACCTTGTCCCCATGTTGATGAGGACAAGGGCCTCTTCCCGACAACCCTGGCCGTTGGTTGTCGGGGTCTGCGGGCGGGGGGCTTATCGGAATCCGGGAGCCCCTTTAATAAGGTGGCCCCCAGATCCCGGCCCCCCACCCTTTGTGAATGAGTATGGGGTACATCGTACCCCTAGCCATTCACCTAGGGAAAAAAGTGTCAAGAAAAAAATACAGTACACAGGTTTTTAAAGGAATTTATTAGGCAGCTCCAGGGGTCTTCTTTCGACTCCGGGGGTTTTCTTCCTACTTCAGGGGTCTTCTTCCGACTTCAGGGGTCTTCTTCCGGTGTCTGGATCTTCTGCCGGCTCCTCAGCTATCTTCTGCTGCTCTTTTGCTAGCGGAGGAGCCCGGACATCTGGATCATCTTCTTCCCTCTTCTCTTCCAGAGATGTTGACATGACGCTCTCTCCGGCTGTAATGCTGTCTGTGCGCCCTGCTATGACTTATATAGGTGGTGACCCCGCCCCCCCATGACATCACAGTCCCAGGGCATGCTGGGACTGTGAGGTCATAAGGGGGCGTGGTCATATGATGACATGACCACGCCCCCTTATGACCTCACAGTCCCAGCATACACCGTAACCGTGATGTCATGGGGGGGCGGGGTCACCGCCTATATAAGTCATAGCAGAGCGCACAGACAGTATTACAGCCGGAGAGAGCGTTGTGTCAACATCCCTGGAAGAGAAGAGGGAAGAAGACGATCCAGATGTCCGGGCTCCTCCGCTAGCAAAACAGCAGCAAAAGAGCAGAAGATAGCGGAGGAGCCCGGCAGAAGGAAGAAGGCACCGGAGAAGAACAAGAGAGCGCGGAGATGACACCAGAGAGAGGGAGAAGAGGCCTGAAAGACCCCCGAATTCGGAAGAAGACCCCCGAAGTCGGAAGAAGACCCCTGAAGTCGGAAGAAGACCCCTGGAGCTGCCTAATAAATTACTTTTAAAACCTGTACCCCATACTCATTCACATAGGGTGGGGGGGCGGTATCTGGGGGCCCCCTTATTAAAGGGGGCTCCCGGATTCCGATAAGCCCCCCGCCCGCAGACCCCGACAACCAACGGCCAGGGTTGTCGGGAAGAGGCCCTTGTCCTCATCAACATGGGGACAAGGTGCTTTGGGGTGGGGGGGCCGCAGGGCGCCCCCTCCCCCAAAGCACCCACCCCCCATGTTGAGGGCATGCAGCCTGGTACGGCTCAGGAGGGGGGGTGCTCGCTCGTCCCCACCCCCTTTCCTGACCGGCCGGGCTGCGTGCTCGGATAAGGGTCTGGTATGGATTTTGGGGGGGACCCCATGCCGTTTTTTCGGCGTAGGGGGTTCCCCTTGAGATCCATACCAGACCTAAGGGCCTGGTATGCCCCCAGAGGGGAATTCCCTCTCGCGCTCGCCGCAATAGGAAAATGTGTTTTTGCAGCCAGCGCGAGATGTACAGTACCCTGTCGCCGAGAACCAGTGGGTTTGGGCTGGAAACATTCTCGCGGCCGCGTACTGTAGTTTGTACAAAAGGCCAATGCTTTTGTGTACACACGATCGGATTTTGATCCATTGGACTTTTGTTGCCGGAAAGTTTGTCCGTTCGCACAGCCAACAAAAGTCAGATGGAAACAGAAAAAGTTTGTCCGATGGAGCGTCCACACGATGTTGCTCCAAAACAGCTAATTTGCATGTTTGTTGTCAAAAAGTCTGATCGTGTGTACGGGCCTTTAGAGGTGCCTCTCTTCTCTTTTATACTCAGTTTTGACATGACGCTACTTGTATATCAAGGCATCGCTTGTATATCAAGTCAAAATATATTTAAAAATGTTGCTCGTCTTGCAAAACGCTCTCAAACCAAGGCTTTACTGTAATACAAAGAAAAGAAAATAGGAAATTATTTCTCACTGAAGTCTGAGGGGTGAAGTAACACTTATCATGCAACACTGAAGAGTTTTGAAAGATAAAGTGCAAGGCTGGTCATAGACAGGACGGAAGCTGGTAATATTCATGATCTTGAACGTTGCTCAAAAATTAATGCGCTAATCTACTCCCAATTCTTAATACTACTTGACCTAACTAAACATTAACACGTGCTTTCGCTGATCCTCTTATTCAGTGATTTGAAAGGCCTGTTTCTTTTTCTATGGGCAGATGAACAATCACGGGACATTTACTGTACAACCTGCTGATCAAACTCTTTTCTATAATAAGCAATTCTCCTGAAAACGACATTGTAGGAAGGTGCAGTCTAGTCTGTACTCCCCACTGCAGGTGGTGCTCCTTCAAAGTGGCAATGCAAAAGAGGAAGGAAGTTTTTTGGAAATGGTTCCTTTATGACAGGGATATGCAATTAGCGGACCTCCAGCTGTTGCAGAACTACAAGTCCCATGAGGCATAGCAAGATTCTGACAGCCACAAGCATAACACCCAGAAGCAGAGGCATGATGGGACTTGTAGTTTTGCAACAGCTGGAGGTCCGCTAAATTCATATCCCTGCTCTATGACTTCCTGTGGTCACAAGGAGACAGCTGTCCAATTGGATGCTGGCGCCCCATGTGACTCCAGCAGCCATCTTGGATCAGGTAGATTCTATTTAAAACTCTGGCTCCCAGGTTTGGTGCACTTTATGTGAGTGGCTTGCATAGGGACAGGATCTCCGTCTAGCAGGAACAGCGTTAGAGGTAGGTAAAGGTTCAAGAGAAGTAGGGAAAGTGTTGGGGCTATGTCAACTTCTCTTCAGGAAGCCTCCCCTTCGAGTGTGTACCAGTCAGGCTGCATACCGTTCCTCGTTGCAGACACTGTCGGCATTTTCAAGTGTTCAGCGCTGTTAAAGTTCAAGTAATCAGGAAACAGAACAAGGGTGCACACACCGCTTTAGGCAAAAAATGGACACACCCTGTACAAGGTGCTAATCCTGGCTCATCACCGTAGGCAATATCAAGAAGAGAAGAAAAGATTGATCGCATACTTGTATCCAAAAGATGCTGCAGAAATGTATTTATTGTCATGAGCCAGACAAAATTGCAATGATGATCAGTTGACGCGTTTCACACGAAAAGAACTGTGCTTGTTCTCAACAGGTTGTGCGCAATTTTGTCTGGCTCATGACAATAAAGACATTTCTACAGCATGTTTTGGATCCAAGTGTGCGATCAATCTTTTCTTCTCTTCTTGTTACAGTTCAAGAGTGGCTCCAGATGAGTGTACCTACCTGCCTTGCCTGAAGGAGTTGTGTTGAAACTTTCTACAATATAACTTTATTGCCTGACTTGGACTCTGTGTGTTCACTGACCGCCACATCAGCCTACACCTTACCCACAACCTTACTGATGAACAGTAATTGATGCCTAATGTGTCAGATGGCTTGTGAATATCAGCCCATCCAAGGACTATACTGGGTAGAAGAAGTGCTAAATAATCTTTTATATTACAGTACAAGAGAAACTTTCTTCAGTACTTGCTCTCACAATGTTTCTTCTCTGTCATGCTGATGCCTAAGCCACTCTGCCAGAACTACACCATGTGTTTATGGTAATTATAATGCAGTTTATATAACCCAGGGGTTATGTTATTTTACCAGAGTAAGGAAAAATAGTGCTTGGTGGTGCCCTTTTTTTCAGATCACCTCCTGGTTTCAATTACTTCTTGGATACTGAAGTAGCAAGATATACCGTATGTGCTTGTGTTCCAAAAGTATGTCCATGGCCATGGTAGCTGTAGGATCATATCAATCTTCCTTTATTTTAGTGTGTCATTAGTTATGAGAAAAAAGCATTGGTTGGTTGGGATTAAAGATGACCTAGACAGTGGCGGTGCATCCATAAGGGCGCACGGACGCCGCCCCCTCTCTCCTGCCACCCCCTCTAGCACCAATAGATAGATTAATGCATTGCATGAATCAATCTATGGCCACCGCTACCACCCCCTATTCAGGTACCCGGCCCCTTTTCGGGTGCTGGGCGCCTGAATTACAGTGGCGGGGGGTGTTTTTGAAGCACCTGATTAGAGCCATAGGTGTAAAAAAAAGTGACCTGCGAGCGCCATGCTGGACGCTCGCAGGTCACTCAGCTGTGTTAGAAAAGCGAATGAATATTCGATTTCATAACACTAAACCGCCTCTCTGCCAATCAGGTGCTCGGGTCTGTTACCTGTCACCTGATTGGCTGAAACGATAGGCATGGCTATTAGACACCTATCAGGAGAAGAGGACCGGAGATGAGGAAGGCAGGAGACGCACGAAGGACCCCGCTGGTCGCCGTCACCCACTGCCCCACCAAGACAGGCTAAGTGCCGGGCAGAGGGCGGGGGTCACACTGGGGGCATTTAAGGGCACACTGGCAGCATTTAATGGGCACACTGGCAGCATATGATGGGCACACTGGCAGCATTTGATGCGGCAAACTGGCAGCATATGATGGCACACTGGCAACATTTGATGGGCACGCTAGCAGCATATGATGCGCACTCTGGCAGCTTTTGATGGCACAGTGGCAGTGTTTGATGGGCACAGTGGCATCGTTTGGCACAGTGGCTGCGTTTGATGGGCACAGTGGCAGCGTTAGATGGGCACAGTGGCAGCGTTTGATGGCACAGTGGCAGCGTTTAATGGGCACTGTGGCAGCATTTAATGGGCACAGTGGCATCATTTGATGGCACAGTGGCAGCGTTTGATGGGCACAGTTGCAGCGTTTGATGCCACAGTGGCAGCATTTGATGGCAGGGTGGCAGAGTTTGATGGCACACTGGCAGCATTTAATTGGCACACTGGCAGCATATGATGGGCACATTGGCAGCATATGATGGGCACACTGGCAACATTTAATTGGCACACTGGCAGCATATGATGGGCATGCTGGCAGCATATGATGAGCACTCTGGCAACTTTTGATGGCACAGCGGCATCGTTTGATGGGCACAGTGGCAGCGTTTGGCACAGTGGCTGTGTTTGATGGGCACAGTACCAGCGTTTGATGGGCACACTGGCAGTGTTAGATGGCACAGTGGCAGCGTTTAATGGGTACAATGGCAGCATTTAATGGGCACAGTGGCAGCATTTGATGGCACAGTGGCAGCATTTGATGAGCACAGTGGCAGCTTTTGATAGCACAGTGGCAGCGTTTGAGGGCACAGTGGCAGCGTTTGAGGGCACGGTGGCAGCATTTGATGGCACAGTGGCAGCGTTTGATGGCACAGTGGCTGCAATTAATTTTTTTTTTCAAAATTTTTTGCGCCCCCACAAAAATTTGTAGCATCAGCCGCCACTGGACCTAGATATTAGATGATAGATGATCCATGCACTGTATAATGTTTTATATTTACCAGATCTGTATGTAGAAATGTGTTTTCATGCACCTAGATGTCTGAAGGAAATCGGCAAATATTCAAATGTAATTCAGCCTCTTGCCATTTAAAAACTGACTTTTTACAGTTCTTAATTTATCAATGCAGTAAATATCATCCTCCTTCTGCCAACCTTCAATTACCAGTGTATCTATTAGTATGCAGAACACTAATTGATTATCCTTGTGTTATATAACAATAAGTGCCTGCAGGCAAAGATCGTCTAAAAATATATTGTCCCAAACCAATGACTAGTTTTACAATGAACATATAAGACTTCCAATAAAAAGATAATGATGTTCTCTGTAAAAAGCTGCAGATATCTGAAGGACTACACTAATAAGGATGTGTGCTGAATAATGCAAATGATAAATGGCCTTTCATGTAAAACATTTCTAAATGAAAGGTCTGAATGAAATGTCTGTTGTATCAGAAGTGAACATTTGAAGCCCAACTCCAGGAAACCTAAAATCTCTCTGTTGTAATGGTGCTGTGCCAGCACTGCAAGGCTTAAAGTGGAACTTTAGTCAGAAAATGAAGTCCTGCTAGATCACTTCACACTGGCCCCTTTTGTAGATATACAGCTGTGTAAAACATTAAAAATAAGAACCTATACTGTTTAAAATCCAGTAATACACTGTCTCACCCTGCTCTACACATGCTCAGTTCAGAGCTCATGATCTCTAATTTTTGGCACTGTGTGCCACTAGAGGCTGATCTGCTGAAAGCCTAAATATTTACTGCTACTCAGGGGCCCTGGGCTTCAGCAAAATGGGAGCCTCTGGCAAGAAGAAACAGGGACAAAGCTGGAGACAATTTACAGCACACACTAATTTTGGTAGCATAATTATTAATGTAGAATGTATGCTCCTTGTTATTTTTTATCGAGTTGTTATGGGTAAAGTTCTACTTTAACTGTTCATTTATGTCTGGGGCACAGAAAAACACTTTTACTTGCCTGATCTTCTACGCTTCAGCGGTGGTATGTTCTTGGTGTCCTCATGTCCAGTGCAGGGCCATGGTCCTTGCATCAACCTTGATGACATCAGGGAGCCTTAGCCCACTGCAGCATAGGGGAGAAGAGGCTGCAGCAGGGAGCGGTCAGGAAGCACAGAGGTGCCCGTGGGAGTGGAGGGTCAAGTAAATAAAAACGCTTTACCAAGTCCCCTAGACATAAGCAACCAGCCAACTAATGCAGTGCTGGCACAGCCCCACTACAAGGGAGGGTTTTCAGGTTTTCCGAAGTTCAGCCATAAAGAGAAATGAAACCTCTGCATAAAAATAAATAAATAAATGGCCCTGGGAGCTTTAGACCATAATAGACTAGCATTTATCATATATTAGCACATTATGGCAGACTTACTTGCCAAGCATTCTCCTCCAGAGCTGCTGTGTCAGCGCTCTTGTCTGTCTTTGCAGCTTCATCTTCTCATGGGCTTCCTTCCAGGCCATTTGACTGGCCGAGCCGCAATGACATCATTCCCGTACATGTGGGGAGTCACATCATTGCAGTACAGAGTGGTGTTGTAAATGTAAACTGAGTTGCGCATGCGTGACTCAGTAAACATAAACACTAAGAGGCAAGGAGAAGCAGTTATGACAGAAGAGACCATAAGGGTCTCTTCTGTCACAGAAATCATACCTGTCAGCATTTTTGTTTTCTAGTTTATTTTCACCTTAATTTGGCTTGTTCAATTAATATAGACAACTTGTGAGCACACTATGGGGGTTATTTACTAAAACTGCATGGTGCAAAAACTGATGCATCTCTACATAGAGACCCATCAGCTTCCAGGATTTATTGTCAAAGCCTAATTGAACAATTGAAGTTAGAAGCTGATTGACTACCATGCACAGCTGCACCAGATGCTGAGTGCATCAGTTTTAGTAAATCCCCACCTATGAGAAGGATAAAAAGGGAACTATCAGGGTGATCAGGGTGGCCAGTATTGTAATGAAGACCCTTTTGGGTGGCAAACTAGTTAAAAATTAAAAACAACTTAATGATAGTGGAGCTAAAGATATATATATATATATTTATCACACACACAGTATATATATTATATATGCAATGCAGAGGTACAGCACCGATCTTTAAAGGGATCACTTTGCAAAGAAACATCTATGGCGTGTCTACAGTGCAGGGGCAGCCATCTTGGCTGGGTCTGGGTTGACGGTGATTGGCTGGTGCAACAAAGCATGGAGAGAAGGGTCAGATGGCTGCTAAGAGAAAGAGAAAACAGTCTTAAAGGAGAGGGTGAAAAGGAGAAACTGGACTCCTGGCTGATTGGAGAGATTGGACTGCTGGCTGAATGTAACCCTGCCATATCTGACCACAATCGGGAGAGATTGCTCATTGCAAAGAACCTTGCCTCAGGGACTGGAACCTTCTCCCTGGGATAGTGTAAGGTGTGATTTGGATGTGTGGTGTGATCAGACTGTTCTAAAGAGCACCCCACCACTTGTAACGAAGGGAAAGAGGGACTATCTCAGCAGGATTGAAAGAGAGGCATCACAGCAAAACATCTTGGAGAACTAGATGTAGGCTGCCTCAAATCCTTCTGTCTCTTCATGTAATCCCAGACAGACTTTATAACCAGGACTCTTTCTTGCTCTTTATACTGAAGATTTGGGTCGTTGTCCGTCTGCAGAATACATTTTGGCCCAATCGTATAGCATAATGGATAAGTATCTGCCTGTATTTCTCAGCATTGAGGACACCATTGATCCTGACCAAATCTCCAACTCCATTTGCAGCAATGCAGCCCCACACTTGAAACGAACCTCCACCATGCTTCACTGTCGCCTGAAGACACTCATTACTGTGCCGCCCTCCAGCCCTTTGGCGAATAAACTGCCTTTTGCTACAGCTAAGTATTTAAAATTTTTACTTATCGATCCAGGGCACCTTCTGCCATTTTCCCGCACCCAAGTTCCTATGTTTTCATGCATAGTTGAGTCGCTTAGCCCTGTTTTCATGTCCTATGCATGAAAACATAGGAACTGGGGTGCAGGAAAATGGCAGCAGGTACTCTGGACTGATGAGTCAAAATTTTTCAGATTTGGCTGTAGCAAGAGGCAATTTGTTTGTGAAGGTCTGTAGAGCGGTACAATAATGAGTGTCTGCAGGTACCAGTAAAGCATGGTGGAGGTTCGTTTCAAGTGTGGGGCTGCATTGCTGCAAACGGAGTTGGAGATTTGGTCAGTATCAATGGTGTCCTCAATGCTGAGAAATAAAGGCAGATACTTATCCATCATGCCATTCCACCAGGGAGGAGTGTTATTGGCCCCAAATGTATACTGCAGCAGGACGACCCCAAACATACAGCCAAATGTCATTAAGAACTATCTTTAGTGTAAAGAACAACACCTGGTGGACCCCTCCTGGAGACTTGCCAGGTTTGGCCCCCACAGAGCCCTGAGCTCAACATTGAGTCCGTCTGGGATTACATGAAGAGACAGAAAGATTTGAGGCAGTCTACATCCACAGAAGATCTGTGGTTAGTTCTCCAGGATGTTTGGAATAACCTACCTGCTGGGTTCCTTAAAAAACTATGTGTAAGTGTACTTAGAAGAATTGATGCTGCTTTGAAAGCAAAGGTCGGTCACACCAAATATTGATTTGATTTGGATTTCTCTTCTGTTCAACTACTTTCCATTTTGTTAATTGCTAAAAATAAACTATTAACACTTCTATTTCTGAAAGCATTCTTAATTTACAGCATTTTTTCACACATGCCTAAGACTTTTGCACAGTACTGTATGTGTGTGTTTATTTATATCATGTTACTTTATGTACAGTGTATACATATATATAAAGCATTAAAGAACACCTCCAGCTAAAAAGTACTGTACATCAGTAAACGCATGCTGTCTAGAAACCATTGTAACTGTGTTTGAAGTAAACCTGTGAGCTCAGATTACCTTGAGTTGGTTTCAGGTTCATAGAGCAGGCACCATGACATCTATAGTCCTTCTTTTGTGCCTTCCTGTTGGCTCTTAAATGCAGCGAGAGGCCTTAATGGCCAAAAAGAATGTGCAAAAAGTGGGGGTAGGCAAAATATCACAGGAATGCAGTTTGTTCTGCACCTCTGTGACCCGTTTTCAGCCAACAGTAGGCTGAAGCCCGCTGTCGGCTGATGTCTCAGAGCCAGGCTGGGGAAAGATCGCAACCATATGGTCAGGATCCACTCAGAACCCTGGACCGGCACATGGCACAGCTTAGGTGTTTAATCGCTCAGTTCTCAGCCTTAGAGCCAGTGGGGGACAGATGCAGCATCGGACCGATGCTACATCCACCCAGGTAAGTATGGTTTCTAATACAAAAAAAACCCCCAAAAAAACATACTTTTTTTTAAATTACAGAAGTTGTGGGTGATATTTACATAAAAGAGCACCTAGGTTTCGGGGATATCCAGATGTAGGGGCTGCTGAGTGATTGTGGCCCACCTGTCACCCTGCCCAGCCCGGCATTCACTTCCAGACACTCCAAGACAATTAACAAGTTCATCAGCTTTGTTTTTGTATTTTATTGAGGGATTAGAACTTGGATGGGGTTAAGGAATTCATGGGATGCCCAGGAAAAAGATTCTTGCATGTTTTGGGACAATTTAGATACTCCATTCCTGCACAACTCTTGCTGCATACTATCTCTCCTTCTCTCTCCAGCACAGTTCTTCAGGTGCAGCTAGCACCTGGTTTGGCCTAACTCTGGTTTCAGCCAGGCCTTAGCAAAAGTACCTTATTTCAGGCAGGGATTGAAGGCCCCTATGGTGTAGCAAAGAAAGTACCAGTGCTAGCTGCCCTCTTTGGTGGACTACTGATCCCAGTCAGCCCTCTGTAGATCCTGACAGCACTCCCAGCTGCAGCGGCCCAACTTCACTGCCAGTAACATCACAGTCTCTCCCGCTGGCTCTACATCCATCTCAGACTGCACACTCCCAGTCTTCCCAGCTCTCCCGGCTGTGTATGCCACTCACAGATACCTGGTGGACCCCTCCTGGAGACTTGCCTGGCAGTATTCCCCACTGTCCTCTCCTGCACCTGTTAAAGACACCCCTTGTTTTGTGTGGGGTCCCTGTACAGCTCCGAGCCCCTGGCCCAAGGTCACCCCCCCAGACTGGGGAGCTTCCTCCAAGGCCCCGACAGCCTAATACTCCATCTCCAGTTCTTCCACCTGTACAACTCCTCCCCAGCTGGGCTGACTCTAGGTATTAAAGGAGGCCTGCCCTCTGCCAATCCAGGTTGGGGATTGGTCAGGTCTCCCTAAAACACCCCAAACAGCACCACCCTTCTTCCCCACCTTCCTTCTAGAAGCTTCTAGAAGCAGAAGGGAGGTAACTGAAAGATGATGCTAGCAAAGCTAGGCCTGCCTTAATTTACCTGTCCTAAAAAAAAAAAAACTCACTCTAGCACCTACACTAGATAGAGGGTGCTACACAGACTTTCTGAAAATTAGAGCGGAGTTCCACTGTTTTTTACGTTTATTAAAAGTTAGCTGCTACAAAAAGTGTAGCTGCTGACTTTTAATAAACAGACACTCACCTGTCCCACAGTCCAGCGATTCGGGTGCTCAAAGCCTCCCTTATCTCTCCTTTCTTTCTGTGGCGCCGTCATTACTGCTGTGGGCACCCAGCTGTGAAACAAATGCAATATAAGAAATGCAGCGCTGGACAGGTTAATGAATGTGAATGGTGAAATTAATAAACCAATTATTATAAATGGTGAGGAAACTCTCTTAGTCAATATATCAAAATGGTGACAAAATCACAATCATACAATCATACGTGATAACTGTATAGAGTGCTTCACAATACATGAACACACAGACTATAAATAAGTGAAAAAAATGTGAAGGCATATAAAAGCATAAAAGTCCAAAACAGTGAATTTGATGTTAAATATTCTATGCGGATTTCAGGGGTAAATCTTCACTGTTCAGTGTTAGCCCACCACCGGATAGATAAATTGAAGGCTTACCAGAAAGCCTGTGACCGCCCTTATTCAGGGGGGTCAAAACAAGCTTAGCAGATGTGAGTGGATCACCACAGGGATACTCCAAAGGACACCGTTGGGCCAATGCATCAGGACTCCTTCCCGGGCAGCCAACCAACCGACAGCAGCTGTGGATGTCTTCCAAAATCCTATCCTGAGGTATCCTCTCATAGGGCAAACATAGTAGCATCCACGGATCCAGTACAAAAAATTGGTGTTGTGGTGCCAAAAAAAGAAACAGAGGGAGATGCTCCACTGGTGCAAATAACTTTTTGGCTTGTTCAAATAACTTTTTGGCTTGTTTATTTAGCAGAATAAGGTATAAAACATCAATAAGAGCAAAAAGAATAAAAAAACGACACTACCGTTTTGCTCTTATTGATGTTTTATACCTTATTCTGCTAAATAAACAAGCCAAAAAGTTATTTGCACCAGCGGAGCATCTCCCTCTGTTTCTTTTTTTGGCACCACAACACCAGTTTTTTGTACTGGATCCGTGGATGCTACTATGTTTGCCCTATGAGAGGATACCCCAGGATAGGATTTTGGAAGACATCCACAGCTGCTGTCGGTTGGTTGGCTGCCCGGGAAGGAGTCCTGATGCATTGGCCCAGCGGTGTCCTTTGGAGTATCCCTGTGGTGATCCACTCACATCTGCTAAGCTTGTTTTGACCCCCCTGAATAAGGGCGGTCACAGGCTTTCTGGTAAGCCTTCAATTTATCTATCCGGTGGTGGGCTAACACTGAACAGTAAAGATTTACCCCTGAAATCCGCATAGAATATTTTACATCAAATAGACTGTTTTGGACTTTTATGCTTTTATATGCCTTCACATTTTTTTCACTTATTTATAGTCTGTGTGTTCATGTATTGTGAAGCACTCTATACAGTTATCACGTATGATTGTGATTTTGTCACCATTTTGATATATTGACTAAGAGAGTTTCCTCACCATTTATAATAATTGGTTTATTAATTTCACCATTCACATTCATTAACCTGTCCAGCACTGCACTTCATATATTGCATTTGTTTTTTTGTGCCCTCATATCGGGGTTATAGTGCACAGCAGCAGGACCTTCTTTCATTCACATTTTATTCATAGTTTTCATGCACCTAGCGCAATTCTTTTCTTTTTAACCCAGCTGTGAAAGCTTGCGCTTCACAGCCGGGTGCACACTGCGCATGAGCGATTTGCGCTGAGCTCTCCTAGTGGCCAGGCAATCTTCTGGGACCTTCAAAGTGTCCCAGAAGATGGCAGAGCAAGAGAGGGGCCGCCTAGGGGGAGAGGAGCAGTCGCCTAGGCAGCCAAGCGATGGAAGAAGGAAGTGGGACAGGAAGTACCTGTCAAAACCAGGTACCCCCCCCCCCCAAAAAAATGGCATGCCAAATGTGGCATGTAAGGGGGCGAGGAGTGCTTAAAGGGTGGAACTCTGCTTTAAGCAATTATGTGAGCAGGTACTTGGAGCTCTGTGGACCTGAGCCATCTTACAAGGTAAGAAAAGCCAATAGATTTTGAATTAAAGCCCAACTCTAGGAATTAGACTAAATCTATGTTCCCCCCACAAAAAAATGCAAAGATTTACTGTTTTTTCAATTTAGGAAAAAGAAGTAATACTTATTGTAGCATGGTCCTTTCAGTGGTACAACCAGTCGTGTGAAACCTCTCCTCTAAGGGTTCATTCACACCAGCCACTGCATTGCAAATGTTGGTGGGGCCCTTTTAGAAGGTATTTTTAAATGATGAAAAATTATTTATTTATTTCCTTACATCTTCTGTCAAACTTTCTAGAAGTAACCTAATGGGAATTATCTCAATAGAGAGAGCAAATATATATTCTGGACTGAAGACAAGATTAATATAGATTGGATAATGTAACAGTGTCTTATAAATTCAGTATATGGTCAATTACTCATCCCAGCTTGACCAAAAGCTTCCACAGTAGATAAGCTTTTAAATAGTTTTAAAACTTACATTCTGATTTATCTTAATTTAATTCTTTAAAGGAGAAGTACAACCAAAGCTCGTTTGGCTGTACTCCTCCTATAGATCTCAGGAGTGCAGTTTGTTTTGCACTCCTGTGATTGGTTTTCAGCAGACAGCGGGCTGAAGCTTGCTGTCGGCTGATGTCACAGAGCCGGTCTAGGCTCGGGCAAGATCGCGACCATATGTGTAGAGAAGACGAAAGGAACAGCTGCACTCCCAATTCAATGCAATAAAATTATTTCCAGGAGATCATAAAAAAAGATGTAAAGCCATATGGCAAAGGCAGAAAAAGGTAACGCATTTCACTCGACTAGTGTGCTTCGTCAAAATCACCATATGCCTGTACATCTGTTTTTATGATCTCCTGGAAATAAATGTATTGTATCGAATTGGGAGTGCAGCCGTTCCTTTCATCTTCTCTACACATGTTTCTGCAGCAGTGACAGGGCATGCACCCCATCTGATCATTTGTTTCATGGTTTGCAGCCTGGATGGATCGCCTAAAGCAGCTATATTTGTGGTTTGTCATCGCGACCATATGGTCGGGATCCACCCATATCCCTGTACCAGCAAGCTGCTGAGAGCCTGAGCCAGCCACTCCCGCCCTCCCCACATCCCAGCGCTCCAGTGAGGGAGGAGGGGCAAAGCAGAGACCTGCGGACTGACAATCACAAGCTCTCAGCTCAGGGAGCTCTGAGAACCGAGCGATCGGCGGTGTTTGATCGCTCAGTTCTCAGGCAGAACGATGCTGCATCCACCTAGGTATGATTAAATAAAAAAACGATTCCCATGCTTCTCTTTTAATGCCACAGATTGCTACAATGGCTACTAATCTCACTTCAGGAATTTAACAATTTATCTGATGAAGAGTTGATGTCTTTCTAGAACTGGATGACTGATCTCTTGTCTATAGAAGGCGGCTGTGAGCTTGTCTGAAATATTCAGTTATTAATTCACATGAATTAACCAACTGACAACTTTTCTATAGTACTCAGTAGAAGGGCTTTTCTAAGGTAACTGATTGATATCTCACATGAGAGAACTGGCTGATCACTTGCCTATCGTACCTGGTGAAGAGTTTCTCTGAGGTACCTGGCTAATATCTTGTCTGCAGTACCCAGCTGCTAAATTGCCAGTGAAGCCCAGTTATAGTAAAAGGCTTAAGTATGCCAGAGCTATCCGGTTACCAGTTCTCACTAACGACTTGGCTCTGAAAACCGACTAGAAGTGAACAAGATTCCCTATATATCTAATGGCTTCTCTCAGAATATCAGAGCCTCCAGACGCAGAGTGGAAAACTGTGTTATTTCGCAGCTCTTTTCACAAGCTCAGAGTTCCCGGCCGGTGCGTCCTCCCTCTCTCCTGGTCTCTGCTAGCAGTCCACTGTCTTCTCCCTCTGTTCTTCCTAAGATATTGACTCAACGCTCTCTCCCGCTCTAATGCTGGGTGCGCAGTGTGCCACTACTTATATTGGCATAGGGTGGGGTCACTGGGTGACGTCATCCAGGGGGCCCCGCATAATGGGGCGGTGACATGTTGTCACCCAGTGATCCTGCCCCCAAAGAGCGAGAAGACAGCGGACAAGGTCCGGCAGAGGCAGAAGACAGCGGACAGAGGGAGAAGAACTGGAGAGGGCTAGAAGACATCAGCAGAGAAGACCTGAACAGGGGAGAAGAATCGGCAGAGGCAGAAGACATCAGCGGAGGAGGCAGAACAGCCGGAGAGGGAAGAAGAGATCGGAAGCTGTCTTAATAAATTACTTTAAAAACCTATGTACTGCATCTTGTTTTTGAAACTTTTTTTAGGTGAATGGGTGGAGGTAAAAAAAATACATTTTTTACATTTTCAAAGCATTGGTTATGTTTTATAGCAGTAAGTAAAAAATATTGTTTTTATCTCAAAATTGTCGGTCTTTTTTTTGTTTATAGCGCAAAAAATAAAAACAGAGGTGATCAAATACCACTAAAAGAAAGCTCTATTTGTGGGAAAAAAAGGACAAACGTTTTATTTCGGTAGAGTGTCGCATGACCGCGCAATTGTCAGTTAAAGTAACACAGTGCCATATCGCAAAAAATGGTCTGGTCATGAAGGAGGGTAAACCTTCTGGAGCTGAAGTGGTAAAGTGGTAGTAAAGGCATTTTTTTAGTTTATACCTACAGGTAAGCCTATAATAAGGTATAGCAAATACCTCCTAAACGTGCACTGTTCAGGAGATATTTACTGTAGCAGCGCTGGTGATGTCACCAGTGCATGTGCGCTGCGCTATGCTGTCCATAGAGAGAGCCATGACGTGGCCGTGACTCCCACGTGCATATGCAGGAGTTACGTCATTGTAGCTCGGCCAGTCATACGGCCACAGCTTGCGAACCTAGAAGAAATACCAGGTGCAAATGGAAGCCCTGTCATCAGTGACAGTACGTCGCTGGAGGGCTTTGTTTTCAGGTAAATCTTTCATAATGTGCTAGCATGCAATGCATACTAGCACATTATGACATTAATTTCTAGGGAGAAGATTTTTGTGGTTTACTACCGCTTTAAAGCTCCATGATGAGCAGATAAACAATGATTCCTTGCAGCGGAGCTGTGTCTGCACTACAAGGGTTAACCACTTGTTGACTGCGCTATGGCTGAATGACGGCTACAGTGCGGTCATGTAGTTCTGGGACGCATAGCATCCCATGATCGCTCCCGCTGTTTAGCTCTATGATCACAGTGTCCTCTGGACAATGCTGATCTCAGATTGAGGTAAATAGCCAATTGGCAGCTCTTTACCACATGATCAGCTGTGTCCAATCACAGTTGATCACGGATGTAAATAGAAGTCGGTTATTGGCACTCCTTTCCTCATGTTGACAGCATGAGGAGAGGAGAAGAGAGCTGATAAACGGCTTCTCTATAAGGGACATCTACACTGATAATAATGGCACTGATTGTCAGTGTCCTAATTATCAGTGCAGTCCCACCAGTGCTGCCAATCTTTGCCCTCCAGTGCTGCCAATCAGTGCCCATCAGTGCTATCAATCAGTGCCTTCTACCAGTGCCACCTATTAGTGCCCATCAGTGCCACCTCATCAGTTCCCATCAGTGCAGCCTATCAGTGCCCATCAGTGTAGCTTCATCAGCGCACATCAGTGAAAGAGAAAAATTACCTGTTTTCAAAATTTGAAAAAGTTTTTTTTTTTTCAAAATTCTCTTTTCGTTTATTTAACAAAAAATAAAAAACCCAGCGGTGATTAAATATCCCCAAAAGAAAGCTCTATTTGTGTGAAAAAAATGGTAAAAATGTAGTTTGCATGCAACGTTGCATGACCGTGCAATTGTCATTAAAAATGTGACAGCGCTGAAAGCAGAAAATTGGTCTGGGCAGGAAGGGGGGAAAAGTGCCCAGTAGGCAAGTGGTAAAAGTGTTACTAAACCCAGAACCTGCATTCACAATATCTGATCTCCCACAGTACACAAAACATGTCTGGTTAAAGCTTCCATTCTCTCCTGATTGTCCTATGAGGCTGCAGGACCCCTGACCCTCTGTCTGGACAGTGCTGATTGGCCCTATGCTGATCACATGCACTCTCCCAATGAAAAAAAAAACTCTAGCAATACACACCAAACTGAGCATGTGCAGCCTGTCCCCTAATGCTTTGTTCTATCAGCAGATGGATTGGGGACAGTTGAAGAAGGGGAGGAATAGAGAACACAGGATCAAACAGCATTGTTTACACAATGCATAGGATTAACCCCTTAGGTTGCACAGTGAGTGTAACAAGCATGCTTTACTGCATGTACAGACTGAGTTTCCTGATGTGGGTTTACACTTTAATAGCTTGTTTTGTGGAGGGGAAAGGAGAAACTGTTTTACTTACCTGATCCTCCTCTCCCCCCATGATCCAGCAGTTTACTGTGCCTAGGTAACCTCACATCTAGAGTAGGGCTGTGCATCCTGCATTGGTCTTCATGATGTCAGGACCCTAGACTAGGGCATGGGGCATGTGGAAGCTGTAGGGACCAGGTAATTATATATTATTGTTGTTCCTTTAGACATAAACAAGCAATGAAACTTTACAGTGCTGGCACAGCTCCACTGCAGGCGATCATTTTCTATTTTTTAGCTTTAAGCTTTGAAAATGAAGAATAGAAGCTGATTGGCTGCTGCTCGACTTTTGATAAATCCCCCCACTCTGCTCTCCTCAGACATGAAAGAACTTTCTTTGTGTACAGAATGGCATTGTCAGCCCTTTATTTTATGTGGCTGCTGTAAGCCCATAGGCGTGTTCAGAAGGTGTGCCAGGTGTGCCTGGGCACACCCTAATCACCCCATGCTGTCTTCCGAGATCTGATCTGAAATGCTGCGTCCAAGCATTGTGTAGCCCGCGCTGCCTGTAACACAGTTTCACATGCACTAGATCGTGAGGCTTATAATAACTACTTAGTGCGTGACACTGTCAGGGAATGTAACTGCTTGCAGCGAGAGAGACCAGCTGTCACAACTCAGCGGTGATGTCGGGGGTGGGCAGGACCGAACAGCTATCAAAAACTAGCCAATGGGATGGGGTGTGGGCGGGCCGCTATGATTGGGCTGCTTTCTTAAGCAGCCCAATCATTGACTGATGTTTGATAGCTGCTTGACCCGGCCCATACCCGACATTGCGATTGAGATGAAACAGCAGGTCTCTCTCCCTGCAAGCAGATTCCCTGACAGTTTCACACACACTGAGCGGCTCTTGCAAGCCTCATGATCTGCTGCATGTGAAACTCCCCTTCTCCCCTGTCAGTGTCCATGAGTAGTGCCTATCAGTGCTGCCTATCAGTGCCAATAAGTGCCGCTTATTAGTGCCTCCTATTAGTGCTGCCAATTACTACCCGTCAAGGCTGCCAATCAGTGTAGCCTATCAATGCCAGTCAGTGCTGCCTATCAGTGCTGCTAATCAGTACCCATCAGTGCTGCCTATCAGTGCCCATCAGTGCCACCTATCGGTGCCAATCAGGGCCCACCAGTCCCCATAAGTGCTGCATATCAGTGACACCTATCAGTGCTCATCAGTGCTGCCTATCAGTGCCAGTCAGTGCTGCCTAACAGTGCCAATCAGTGCCACCTATCACTGCCCATCAGTGCTGCCAAATAGTGCCCACCAAGATTGACAATCAGTGCAGCCTATCAGTGCCAATCAGTGCTGCCTAACAGTGCCACCAATCAGTGCCCATCAGTCCTGCCGATCAGTGCCCATCAGTGCTGCCAATTAGTGGCAACAATCTGTGCTGCCTATCAGTGGACATCAATGCTGCTAATCAGTGTCAATCAGGGGCACCTATTAGTGCCCACCAGTGCTGCCAATTAGTGCCGCCTATCAGTGCCCATCAGTGGGCAGGGATGGGGAGATGAACAGCCAAGCACATTGTCCATTGGGGGGCAGGCGTCCTGGTGGGGCACAATTGAAATCTGTCAATGTTAATAATGCCACATGCAGATCTTTAGTATATAGGCAATCACCACACTACTATTTACAATAAACTACTGGAGGTAAAATAAAAAAATGTCAGTAAAAAGGGCCTGCAGCTAAGCACTGTTGCGTGTCCCCACACCACAAAAAAAAAAAAAAGTGCAGCGCTAACTTACTAATCAATAACTTAACAATAATGGTGGAATCCTCTAATGTATGGAAATCTCAATAAACTTTAATATTACCACAATACTGGTCTCTGTGATATGCAACTTCACTGGTAATAATACACATCAAACTGAGAACAAGACATGGATGAGCGAATTTGGGGCTAAGGAACTTAACTGCCCCACACAGAGTTCTGACCTCAACCCGATAGAACACCTTTGGGATGAATTAGAGCAGAGACTGCGAGCCAGGCCTTCTCCTCCAACATCAGTGCCTGACGTCACAAATGCGCTTCTGGAAGAATGGTCAAACATTCCCATAGACACACTCCTAAACCTTGTGGACAGCCTTTCCAGAAGAGTTGAAGTTGTTATAGCTGCAAAGGGTGGGTCAACTCAATAATGGGCTCTATGGACTGGAACTGGGATGCTATTAAAGGTCATATGTGTGTAAAAGCAAGTGTCCCAATACTTTTGACAATATAATGTGTGTGTGTGTGTATATATATATATATATATACAGTATCGCACAAAAGTGAGGACACCCCTCACATTTTTGTAAATATTTTATTCTATCTTTTCATGTGACAACACTGAAGAAATGACACTATGACACTTTGCTCCAATGTAAAGTAGTGTGTGTACACCTTGTATAACAGTGTAAATTTGCTGTCCCCTCAAAATAACTCAACACACAGCCATTAATGTCTAAACTGCTGGCAACAAAAGTGAAAATGTCCAAATTGGGCCCAATTAGGGTTACAAGGTCTCAGGTGTGAATGGGGAGCAGGTGTGTTAAATTTGGTGTCATCGCTCTCACTCTCTCATACTGGTCACTGGAAGTTCAACATGGCACCTCATGGCAAAGAACTCTGAGGATATGAAAAAAAGAATTGTTGCTCTATATAAAGATGGTCATAAGAAGTTTGCCAAGACCCTGAAACTGAGCTGCAGCACAGCAGCCAAGACCATACAGCGGTTTAACAGGACAGGTTCCACTCAGAACAGGTCTCTCCCCGGTCTACCAAAGAAGTTGAGTGCACATGCTTAGCGTAATATCCAGAGGTTGTCTTTGGGAAATAGATGTATGAGTGCTGCCAGCATTGCTGTACAGGTTGAAGGGGGGGGGGGGGGGGTCAGCCTGTCAGTGCTCAGACCATACGCCGCACACTGCATCAAATTGGTCTGCATGGCTGTCATCGACAATTGTGTCTTGCCTACAGTCAAGCATGGTGGTGGGAGTGTCATGGTGTGGGGCTGCATGAGTGCTGCCAGCACTACAGTTCATTGGGGGAACCATGAATGCCAACATGTACTGTGACATACTGAAGCAGAGCATCATCCCCTCCCTTTGGAGACTGGGACACAGGGTAGTATTCCAACATGATAATGACCCCAAACACACCTCCAAGATGACCACTGCCTTGCTAAAGAAGCTGAGGGTAAAGGTGGTGGACTGGCCAAGCATGTCTCCAGGCCTAAACCCTACTGAGCATCTGTGGGGCATCCTCAAATGGAAGGTGGAGGAGCGCAAGGCCTCTAACATCCACCATCTCTGTGATGTCATTATGGAAGCTCTGGTGAACTCCATGCCCAAGTGGGTTAATACAGTGCTGGAAAATAATGGTGGCCACACAAAATATTGACACTATAGGCCCAATTTGGACATTTTCACTTAGGGGTGTACTCACTTTTGTTGCCAGCGGTTTAGACATTAATGGTTGTGTGTTCAGTTATTTTGAGGGGACAGCAAATTTACACTGTTATACAAGCTGTACACTCACTACTTTACATTGCACAAAAATGTGAGGGGTGTACTCACTTTTGTGAGATACTGTATGTATATATACAGGCCCGGACTGGCCATAGGGCAGACCGGGCATTTGCCCGGTGGGCTGGGACCTCCAGCTCCATAGCCTGTTGATGATCAGGCCGCACAGCGGGAGGTAAGCGGCGCCCGCGGCCTGGACAGGGTTAACACACAGGCCACGGCCGCCGCTCACCCACCGCTATGCGGCCGTGCCTGTGTCATCTCTGGGCTCCGGCGCAACTACGATAGCGGCTGATTGGCTGAGCGGCTGAGCTGTGTGTCTCTCTCACACACAGCTCAGCCAACGCTGACAGTTCCACTGCTCCTCCTCTTCCCGCCCCTCTACTCTATCTGCTCCGCCCATACCCCTGTGTCTGCCCCGCCCATACCCCCTGTGTCTGCCCCGCCCACACCCCCTGCGTCTGCCCCGCCCACACATCTATGAGGTGAAGGAAGAAAAGATTTAAAAGCTGCACTCAGCCCGCTCCTGAGCCTCATCCTGGGGTGAGTAAGCTCACCCTCTCTCCAGCCTTCCAATGTGTATAGAAAACTAATTTAAGGGGTGTTCTGTGGACTCTGATACAAGAGGGGGACTTTGGTGAGCAGAGACCCCCTTAAATCAGTGTTCCCCTTTACATTAGAGTCCACAGAGCTCCCCCTTACAGTAAGTGGGGGCTCAGTGCGGACTCTGATGTAAGGGGGCTCAGTGCGGACTCTGATGTAAGGGGGCTCAGTGCGGACTCTGATGTAAGGGGGCTCAGTGCGGACTCTGATGTAAGGGGGCTCAGTGCGGACTCTGATGTAAGGGGGCTCAGTGCGGACTCTGATGTAAGGGGGCTCAGTGCGGACTCTGATGTAAGGGGGCTCAGTGCGGACTCTGATGTAAGGGGGCTCAGTGCGGACTCTGATGTAAGGGGGCTCAGTGCGGACTCTGATGTAAAGGGGCTCAGTGTGGACTCTGATGTAAGGGGGCTCAGTGCGGACTCTGATGTAAGGGGGCTCAGTGCGGACTCTGATGTAAGGGGGCTCAGTGCGGACTCTGATGTAAGGGGGCTCAGTGCGGACTCTGATGTAAGGGGGCTCAGTGCGGACTCTGATGTAAAGGGGCTCAGTGCGGACTCTGATGTAAGGGGGCTCAGTGCGGACTCTGATGTAAGGGGGCTCAGTGCGGACTCTGATGTAAGGGGGCTCAGTGCAGACTCTGATGTAAGGGGGCTCAGTGCGGACTCTGATGTAAGGGGGCTCAGTGCGGACTCTGATGTAAGGGGGCTCAGTGCGGACTCTGATGTAAGGGGGCTCAGTGCGGACTCTGATGTAAGGGGGCTCAGTGCGGACTCTGATGTAAGGGGGCTCAGTGCGGACTCTGATGTAAAGGGGCTCAGTGCGGACTCTGATGTAAGGGGGCTCAGTGCGGACTCTGATGTAAGGGGGCTCAGTGCGGACTCTGATGTAAGGGGGCTCAGTGCGGACTCTGATGTAAAGGGGCTCAGTGCGGACTCTGATGTAAAGGGGCTCAGTGCGGACTCTGATGTAAAGGGGCTCAGTGCGGACTCTGATGTAAGGGGGCTCAGTGCGGACTCTGATGTAAGGGGGCTCAGTGCGGACTTTGATGTAAGGGGGCTCAGTGCGGACTCTGATGTAAGGGGGCTCAGTGCGGACTCTGATGTAAGGGGGCTCAGTGCGGACTCTGATGTAAGGGGGCTCAGTGTGGACTCTGATGTAAGGGGGCTCAGTGCGGACTCTGATGTAAGGGGGCTCAGTGTGGACTCTGATGTAAGGGGGCTCAGTGCGGACTCTGATGTAAGGGGGCTCAGTGCGGACTCTAAAGTAAGGGGGCTCAGTGCGGACTCTGATGTAAAGGGGCTCAGTGCGGACTCTGATGTAAGGGGGCTCAGTGCGGACTCTGATGTAAGGGGGCTCAGTGCGGACTCTGATGTAAGGGGGCTCAGTGCGGACTCTGATGTAAGGGGGCTCAGTGCGGACTCTGATGTAAGGGGGCTCAGTGCGGACTCTGATGTAAGGGGGCTCAGTGCGGACTCTGATGTAAGGGGGCTCCTGATGTAAGGGGGCTCAGTGCGGACTCTGATGTAAGGGGGCTCAGTGCGGACTCTGATGTAAGGGGGCTCAGTGTGGACTCTGATGTAAGGGGGCTCAGTGTGGACTCTGATGTAAGGGGGCTCAGTGCGGACTCTGATGTAAGGGGGCTCAGTCCGGACTCTGATGTAAAGGGGCTCAGTGCGGACTCTGATGTAAAGGGGCTCAGTGCGGACTCTGATGTAAAGGGGCTCAGTGCGGACTCTGATGTAAGGGGGCTCAGTGCGGACTCTGATGTAAGGGGGCTCAGTGCGGACTTTGATGTAAGGGGGCTCAGTGCGGACTCTGATGTAAGGGGGCTCAGTGCGGACTCTGATGTAAGGGGGCTCAGTGCGGACTCTGATGTAAGGGGGCTCAGTGTGGACTCTGATGTAAGGGGGCTCAGTGCGGACTCTGATGTAAGGGGGCTCAGTGCGGACTCTAAAGTAAGGGGGCTCAGTGCGGACTCTGATGTAAAGGGGCTCAGTGCGGACTCTGATGTAAGGGGGCTCAGTGCGGACTCTGATGTAAGGGGGCTCAGTGCGGACTCTGATGTAAGGGGGCTCAGTGCGGACTCTGATGTAAGGGGGCTCAGTGCGGACTCTGATGTAAGGGGGCTCAGTGCGGACTCTGATGTAAGGGGGCTCAGTGCGGACTCTGATGTAAGGGGGCTCCTGATGTAAGGGGGCTCAGTGCGGACTCTGATGTAAGGGGGCTCAGTGCGGACTCTGATGTAAGGGGGCTCAGTGTGGACTCTGATGTAAGGGGGCTCAGTGTGGACTCTGATGTAAGGGGGCTCAGTGCGGAATCTGATGTAAGGGGGCTCAGTGCGGACTCTGATGTAAGGGGGCTCAGTGCGGACTCTGATGTAAGGGGGCTCAGTGCGGACTCTGATATAAGGGGGCTCAGTGTGGACTCTGATGTAAAGGGGCTCAGTGCGGACTCTGATGTAAGGGGGCTCAGTGTGGACTCTGATGTAAGGGGGCTCAGTGCGGACTCTGATGTAAGGGGGCTCAGTGCGGACTCTGATGTAAGGGGGCTCAGTGCGGACTCTGATGTAAGGGGGCTCAGTGCGGACTCTGATGTAAGGGGGCTCAGTGCGGACTCTGATGTAAAGGGGCTCAGTGCGGACTCTGATGTAAGGGGGCTCAGTGCGGACTCTGATGTAAGGGGGCTCAGTGTGGACTCTGATGTAAGGGGGCTCAGTGCGGACTCTGATGTAAGGGGGCTCAGTGCGGACTCTGATGTAAGGGGGCTCAGTGCGGACTCTGATGTAAGGGGGCTCCTGATGTAAGGGGGCTCAGTCCGGAATCTGATGTAAGGGGGCTCAGTGCGGACTCTGATGTATGGGGGCTCAGTGCGGACTCTGATGTATGGGGGCTCAGTGCGGACTCTGATGTAAGGGGGCTCAGTGCGGACTCTGATGTAAGGGGGCTCAGTGCGGACTCTGATGTAAGGGGGCTCAGTGTGGACTCTGATGTAAGGGGGCTCAGTGCGGACTCTGATGTAAGGGGGCTCAGTGCGGACTCTGATGTAAGGGGGCTCCTGATGTAAGGGGGCTCAGTCCGGAATCTGATGTAAGGGGGCTCAGTGCGGACTCTGATGTATGGGGGCTCAGTGCGGACTCTGATGTATGGGGGCTCAGTGCGGACTCTGATGTAAGGGGGCTCAGTGCGGACTCTGATGTAAGGGGGCTCAGTGCAGACTCTGATGTAAGGGGGCTCAGTGCGGACTCTGATGTAAGGGGGCTCAGTGTGGACTCTGATGTAAGGGGGCTCAGTGCGGAATCTGATGTAAGGGGGCTCAGTGCGGACTCTGATGTAAGGGGGCTCAGTGCGGACTCTGATGTAAGGGGGCTCAGTGCGGACTCTGATGTAAGGGGGCTCAGTGCGGACTCTGATGTAAGGGGGCTCAGTGTGGACTCTGATGTAAAGGGGCTCAGTGTGGACTCTGATGTAAGGGGGCTCAGTGTGGACTCTGATGTAAAGGGGCTCAGTGCGGACTCTGATGTAAGGGGGCTCAGTGCGGACTCTGATGTAAGGGGGCTCAGTGTGGACTCTGATGTAAAGGGGCTCAGTGCGGACTCTGATGTAAGGGGGCTCAGTGCGGACTCTGATGTAAGGGGGCTCAGTGTGGACTCTGATGTAAGGGGGCTCAGTGCGGACTCTGATGTAAGGGGGCTCAGTGCGGACTCTGATGTAAGGGGGCTCAGTGCGGACTCTGATGTAGGGGGCTCCTGATGTAAGGGGGCTCAGTCCGGAATCTGATGTAAGGGGGCTCAGTGCGGACTCTGATGTATGGGGGCTCAGTGCGGACTCTGATGTATGGGGGCTCAGTGCGGACTCTGATGTAAGGGGGCTCAGTGCGGACTCTGATGTAAGGGGGCTCAGTGCGGACTCTGATGTAAGGGGGCTCAGTGTGGACTCTGATGTAAGGGGGCTCAGTGCGGACTCTGATGTAAGGGGGCTCAGTGCGGACTCTGATGTAAGGGGGCTCCTGATGTAAGGGGGCTCAGTCCGGAATCTGATGTAAGGGGGCTCAGTGCGGACTCTGATGTATGGGGGCTCAGTGCGGACTCTGATGTATGGGGGCTCAGTGCGGACTCTGATGTAAGGGGGCTCAGTGCGGACTCTGATGTAAGGGGGCTCAGTGCAGACTCTGATGTAAGGGGGCTCAGTGCGGAATCTGATGTAAGGGGGCTCAGTGCGGACTCTGATGTAAGGGGGCTCAGTGTGGACTCTGATGTAAGGGGGCTCAGTGTGGACTCTGATGTAAGGGGGCTCAGTGCGGAATCTGATGTAAGGGGGCTCAGTGCGGACTCTGATGTAAGGGGGCTCAGTGCGGACTCTGATGTAAGGGGGCTCAGTGCGGACTCTGATGTAAGGGGGCTCAGTGCGGACTCTGATGTAAGGGGGCTCAGTGTGGACTCTGATGTAAAGGGGCTCAGTGTGGACTCTGATGTAAGGGGGCTCAGTGTGGACTCTGATGTAAAGGGGCTCAGTGCGGACTCTGATGTAAGGGGGCTCAGTGCGGACTCTGATGTAAGGGGGCTCAGTGTGGACTCTGATGTAAAGGGGCTCAGTGCGGACTCTGATGTAAGGGGGCTCAGTGCGGACTCTGATGTAAGGGGGCTCAGTGTGGACTCTGATGTAAGGGGGCTCAGTGCGGACTCTGATGTAAGGGGGCTCAGTGCGGACTCTGATGTAAGGGGGCTCCTGATGTAAGGGGGCTCAGTCCGGAATCTGATGTAAGGGGGCTCAGTGCGGACTCTGATGTATGGGGGCTCAGTGCGGACTCTGATGTATGGGGGCTCAGTGCGGACTCTGATGTAAGGGGGCTCAGTGCGGACTCTGATGTAAGGGGGCTCAGTGCGGACTCTGATGTAAGGGGGCTCAGTGTGGACTCTGATGTAAGGGGGCTCAGTGCGGACTCTGATGTAAGGGGGCTCAGTGCGGACTCTGATGTAAGGGGGCTCCTGATGTAAGGGGGCTCAGTCCGGAATCTGATGTAAGGGGGCTCAGTGCGGACTCTGATGTATGGGGGCTCAGTGCGGACTCTGATGTATGGGGGCTCAGTGCGGACTCTGATGTAAGGGGGCTCAGTGCGGACTCTGATGTAAGGGGGCTCAGTGCGGACTCTGATGTAAGGGGGCTCAGTGCGGACTCTGATGTAAGGGGGCTCAGTGTGGACTCTGATGTAAAGGGGCTCAGTGCGGACTCTGATGTAAGGGGGCTCAGTGCGGACTCTGATGTAAGGGGGCTCAGTGCGGACTCTGATATAAGGGGGCTCAGTGCGGACTCTGATGTAAAGGGGCTCAGTGCGGACTCTAATGTAAGGGGGCTCAGTGTGGACTCTGATGTATGGGGGCTCAGTGCGGACTCTGATGTAAGGGGGCTCAGTGCGGACTCTGATGTATGGGGGCTCAGTGCGGACTCTGATGTAAGGGGGCTCAGTGCGGACTCTGATGTAAGGGGGCTCAGTGCGGACTCTGATGTAAGGGGGCTCAGTGCGGACTCTGATGTAAGGGGGCTCAGTGCGGACTCTGATATAAGGGGGCTCAGTGTGGACTCTGATGTAAAGGGGCTCAGTGCGGACTCTGATGTAAGGGGGCTCAGTGCGGACTCTGATGTAAGGGGGCTCAGTGCGGAATCTGATGTAAGGGGGCTCAGTGCGAACTCTGATGTAAGGGGGCTCAGTGCGGACTCTGATGTAAGGGGGCTCAGTGCGGACTCTGATGTAAGGGGGCTCAGTGCGGACTCTGATGTAAGGGGGCTCAGTGTGGACTCTGATGTAAAGGGGCTCAGTGTGGACTCTGATGTAAGGGGGCTCAGTGCGGACTCTGATGTAAGGGGGCTCAGTGCGGACTCTGATGTAAGGGGGCTCAGTGCGGACTCTGATGTAAGGGGGCTCCTGATGTAAGGGGGCTCAGTCCGGAATCTGATGTAAGGGGGCTCAGTGCGGACTCTGATGTAAGGGGGCTCAGTGCGGAATCTGATGTAAGGGGGCTCAGTGCGAACTCTGATGTAAGGGGGCTCAGTGCGGACTCTGATGTAAGGGGGCTCAGTGCGGACTCTGATGTAAGGGGGCTCAGTGCGGACTCTGATGTAAGGGGGCTCAGTGTGGACTCTGATGTAAAGGGGCTCAGTGTGGACTCTGATGTAAGGGGGCTCAGTGCGGACTCTGATGTAAGGGGGCTCAGTGCGGACTCTGATGTAAGGGGGCTCAGTGCGGACTCTGATGTAAGGGGGCTCAGTGCGGACTCTGATGTAAGGGGGCTCAGTGCGGACTCTGATGTAAGGGGGCTCCTGATGTAAGGGGGCTCAGTCCGGAATCTGATGTAAGGGGGCTCAGTGCGGACTCTGATGTAAGGGGGCTCAGTGCGGAATCTGATGTAAGGGGGCTCAGTGCGGACTCTGATGTAAGGGGGCTCAGTGCGGACTCTGATGTAAGGGGGCTCAGTGTGGACTCTGATGTAAGGGGGCTCAGTGCGGACTCTGATGTAAGGGGGCTCAGTGCGGACTCTGATGTAAGGGGGCTCAGTGTGGACTCTGATGTAAGGGGGCTCAGTGCGGACTCTGATGTAAGGGGGCTCAGTGCGGACTCTGATGTAAGGGGGCTCCTGATGTAAGGGGGCTCAGTCCGGAATCTGATGTAAGGGGGCTCAGTGCGGACTCTGATGTAAGGGGGCTCAGTGCGGACTCTGATGTAAGGGGGCTCAGTGCGGACTCTGATGTAAGGGGGCTCAGTGCGGACTCTGATGTAAGGGGGCTCAGTGTGGACTCTGATGTAAGGGGGCTCAGTGTGGACTCTGATGTAAGGGGGCTCAGTGCGGACTCTGATGTAAGGGGGCTCAGTGCGGACTCTGATGTAAGGGGGCTCAGTGCGGACTCTGATGTAAGGGGGCTCAGTGCGGACTCTGATGTAAGGGGGCTCCTGATGTAAGGGGGCTCAGTCCGGAATCTGATGTAAGGGGGCTCAGTGCGGACTCTGATGTAAGGGGGCTCAGTGCGGAATCTGATGTAAGGGGGCTCAGTGCGGACTCTGATGTAAGGGGGCTCAGTGCGGACTCTGATGTAAGGGGGCTCAGTGCGGACTCTGATGTAAGGGGGCTCAGTGCGGACTCTGATGTAAGGGGGCTCAGTGCGGACTCTGATGTAAGGGGGCTCAGTGCAGAATCTGATGTAAGGGGGCTCAGTGCGGACTCTGATGTAAGGGGGCTCAGTGCAGAATCTGATGTAAGGGGGCTCAGTGCGGACTCTGATGTAAGGGGGCTCAGTGCAGACTCTGATGTAAGGGGGCTCAGTGCGGACTCTGATGTAAGGGGGGTAACCATTACAGTGCAGTCCCCTTTATATTTATATCAGTGTTACTGCACATTGCAGCGTGGAGGACCGATACCCCTCCCCCCCCCCCCCGGTCCATGGAAAAATTGGCTGCTCAGTCTAAAATGCCCGGGCCTATTTTTTGTCCCAGTCCGGGCCTGTATATATATATATATATGTGTGTGTGTGTTTGAACTTTGGGGTGCACACCCTAATGTAATAGGCTGCGCACAGCCATGCCGAAGCTCTAGCCCTGGGCAGGTGACACCTGTGTATTGCAGAGCCTCTTCTCCCTCACCAGGGAGGAGGACAGCACTGCTCAGATATCTGACTGAGGAGCGCGATCCGAGGTGAGCAGCACACGTGCACACTGAGCCCCGGCCCAGCCAATAGTAAGAAGGCTGCATTAAAAATAGAGCGAAGGGCCAGTAATGGGCGGGCCTGAGTGTCTGGCGCTGCTGGTTTGCGTACTGTAGTGACGTCAGCCCCAGCAGTGAGCAGGCAGCGGGTTCGGTGCCCGGCTCAGTCAGTCAGTAGGCGGAGGGGTCTAGTAGGAAGAGGGAGGCGGCGGGGACAAGGAGGGGATAAGCGGCTCCTGTGCGTACAAGGCGGGGGCCGAGAGCTGGGAACAGCGCACCTCACTCTGTCGCTGGATTGTAAAGGAAGAAGCGACGGGCTGCGCTCTGTGCCGGGGAGAAGGAGCAGCTTGGATGAAAGTTTGCTCGGATTTCGGTCCAGGGTAAGGAAGGCCTATCATTGGCTCCCGTCTTCTCTGCCCCCACCCCTCAGGGGTTAATGAGGAGCTAGACTGCAGATTATTATTCTTGTCTCCGATCATCTATATCTCCTGTCATCTCTCACCTGTGTCATCCTCATCCTGACCCATCCTTCACCTGTGTGTGTGACTGCATGACCTCAATTATTCATCACATAAACATTGTCTGCTCCGGTGTCACCTCTCCTCCTCCTCCTCATTGTTATTGTGCCATCTGATTCCCTCCCCATCACCTGTGTCCTGGTACTATCACTACTCCACAGCCAGCATTATTATGGTATCATCTACTTCTAATCACCTGTGTCCTACTACTAGGATTCCTCCAACCCCACACACCCCTATATGTCCAGATCTACTATTGCTATTGTATCATCTACTTACCTTAATCGCCTGTTTCCTACTACTAGGACTACTCCAGATCCAGCACTGTTAATGTATCATCTACTTCCCTTCATCACCGGTGTCCTACTACTGGGACTACTCCAGATCCAGCACTGTTAATGTATCATCTATTTCCCTTCATCACCGGTGTCCTACTACTAGGATTCCTCCAACCCCACACACCCCTATATGTCCAGATCTAGTATTGCTATTGTATCATCTACTTCTCATCACCTGTGTCCTACTACTAGGATTCCTCCAACCCCACACACCCCTATATGTCCAGATCTAGTATTGCTATTGTATCATCTACTTACCTCAATCGCCTGTTTCCTACTACTAGGACTATTCCAGATCCAACACTGTTAATGTATCATCTACTTCCCTTCATCACCGGTGTCCTACTACTAGGACTACTCCAGATCCAGCACTGTTAATGTATCATCTATTTCCCTTCATCACCGGTGTCCTACTACTAGGACTACTCCAGATCCAGCACTGTTAATGTATCATCTATTTCCCTATATCACCGGTGTCCTACTACTAGGACTACTCCAGATCCAGCACTGTTAATGTATCATCTATTTCCCTTCATCACCGGTGTCCTACTACTAGGACTACTCCAGATCCAGCACTGTTAATGTATCATCTATTTCCCTATATCACCGGTGTCCTACTACTAGGATTCCTCCAACCCCACACACCCCTGTATGTTCAGATCTAGTATTGCTATTGTATAATCTACTTACCTTCATCGCCCGTGTCCTACTTCTAGGACTATTCCAGATCCAGCATTGTTAATGTATCCTCTACTTCTCCTTATCACCTGTTTCATACTACTAGCACTACAACCCCACACTGGGCTCTACTCCACATCCAGCATTGTTATTGTATCATCTACTTCCCATCACCTGTGTCCTACTACTAGGACTACTCAAACCCCACACACCCCTGTATGGTCAGATCTAGTATTGCTATTGTATCATCCACTTCCCTTCATCGCCTGTGTCCTACTACCAGGATTACTTCAGATCCAGCATTGTTAATGTATCATCAACTTCCCTTCATCACTGGTGTCCTACTACTAGGACTACTCCAAACCCCCTACACACCCATATATGTCCAGATCTAACATTGCTATTTTATCATTTACTTCCCTTCATTGCCTGTGTTCTACTACTAGGACTACTCCACATTCAGCATTGTTATTATATCATCTACTTCCCATCACCTGTATTTTACTACTAGGACTACTCCAACCCCACACCACATCCAGCATTGCTAATGTATCATCTACTTCCCTTCATCCCCTGTGTTCTACCACTACTCAAAACCCACACAGCCCTATACGCCACATCCAGCATTATTGTATCATCTACTTCCCTTCATTGCCTGTGTTCTACTACTACTCTGTTTCCCCGAAGATAAGACCTAGCGTGATTGTCGGTGATGGCTGCAATATAAGCCCTACCCCCCCAAATAAGCCCTAGTTAAAGTCCTTGTAGGTCTTATTTTCAGGGTAGGGCTTATTTTCAGGGAAACAAGGTAGGGCTTATTTGGGGGGTAGGGCTTATATTGCAGCCATCACCGACAATCACGCTAGGTCTTATTTTCGGGGAAACAGGGTAGGACTACTCCAGATCCTGCATTGTTAATGTATCCTCTACTTCTCATTATCACCTGTTTCCTACTACTAGCACTACAACCCCACACTGGGCTCTACTCCACATCCAGAATTGTTATTGTATCATCTACTTCCCATCACCTGTGTCCCACTACTAGGACTACTCCAGATCCTGCATTGTTATTGTATCATCTACTTCCCATCACCTGTGTCTTACTACTAGCACTAATCTAGATCCATCTTTGCTATTGTATCATCTACTTCCCATCATCACCTGTTTCCTACTACTAGCTCTACTCCACATCCAGCATTGTTATTGTATCATCTACTTCTCATCACCTGTGTTCTACTACTAGGACTACTCCAACCCCACACACATTGAGAGGAGGAAGGGTTTTCTTAGCCAAACACTCTCCTGCATGTATGCTTGAGCTAAGGGCAGATGGATTCCAGGAAGTAAATGCTACATGAATCCTCTGCCCTTACTCAAGATGGCCACGACCAGAAATGCTAGGGGGTGTTTTTTTTAAAGTGATTTCTCAACAGAATAAAGCATGGAGACATGGATGGGGAAGTTTGCTTTGATTATTAAAAATGAATTAAAGTGATTGTAAACTATCACCTTGTAAAACAACCCATTCAGTTTAAAATAGAAATGAAAGGCAAAACATTTTTGTATAGATATAAAGAACATTATAAATACTTTTCTTCCCCCTTTGTTTATAAGTGATCATATTCCCTCTGTTCTCAGCTGCATAAGAGCTGGAGGGAAGAGAAACAGCAGCACACTGAGCTTGCCAGTGATAGGCTGTGCAGTGGGGGTGTGTTAGGACAAATCTGATCATTGGAGGAGAGCACACTGAGTTCCCAGCATAGCTAGAGAACTGACCACAGTGCTCTCCTGCTTAGTGTGGTCTATTTTTAATAGGAAAGCAGAGGGGACTGGCAGGAACACCAGGGATCTCACACAAAGGAAGAAATACAAAGAGAACAGGATACTTTGTTATACAATTACATGGTACAGCAGGCACATATCAGGAATATGAAGTGTTGGGGAACAAACGCTTTAGAGTGGTCTGTTATATAACAATATGTGTGCCTGTGTTATATAAAAAAAAAAAAATGCAGATTATACCTTTTATATCGGAACATCTCCCATGACTCCACGCTCTCTTTTCCCCAGCTGACAGCTATAGCGGGCACTCCCGCTGACGTCAGCCAGAGAGGAGAAAGAGCAGAGGAGTCACGTGAGTGCCGGGAGACGCTCTGATACAAGGTATAATCAGCATTTTTTTTTTTTAAATATTGTTATATAATATAGGGCATGTCCTAATATATTGTAGTTTTTAAAGTGGCAGGAAGGGGGAAGGCGGGCACTGTCACGAGCAGACAGGCAGGCAGGCAGGCAGGCAGGGGGGAGTAGAGGACAGAGCAGGGCTGTGGATGACGGAGGCACGTTAACTGACCACGGTGTCAGGGCTCAGCAGCCATGATAAACCGTGGTCAGTTTACATGGGGGAGGGCAGGATTTTTGTTGATACAGGGGGCCAAATTACACAACATAAGCACTGTGCTGTATAACATGCTTTAAGGGAACAGGATCTCTTTTTTTTTTTTTTTTTTTTTTGGGGGGGGTAACAAACACTGTTAATGTTTTTGGTGCTCAGATGAAGTGAAGATCTGCGTTTAATAAGTGTCTTTCTGTTTAGTGTCCTCTTACCTGGGTTCTACTACGAGTGCTCCAACCCCACATTGAGCTGCCCTCCCACAGCCAGCATTGTTATTAATAAGGGTCATCTGCTTCCTATCATCTGTGTCCGTGTCCTGGTACTAGAACTACTCCAGCCCCACTATGAGATGTACTCCCAGATCCAACTTTGTTATTGTATGATCCGCTTTTCATCATCGCCTGTACTCCAGCCCCACACTGAGCTCCAAGTCCAGATTTAGCATTGTTATTAATAAGTGCTTCCTCTCACCTGTGTTCTACTACTATGACTAATCCAACTCCACACTGAGCTGTACTCCCAGATACAGCATTGTTATTGTATGATTTGCTTCCCATCACCTGTGTACTAGGACTACTCCAGTCCAACAGTGAGTTGTATGTCCAGATCCAGCATTGCTATTGTGATCTGCTTCACATCACCTGTGTTCTACTACTATAAATACTCCAGCCTCACTATGAGCTGTGCTCCTAGATCCAGAATTATCAATGGCACCTGCTTCCCATCATCACCTGTGTTCTAATACTACTCCAACTTTAATATGGGCTTTACTCCCAGACCCAACATCGTTATTGTGTGATCTTCTAATTCTATGACTACTCCAGCCTCAGTATGAGCTGTGCCCCCAGGTACAGCTTTATTATTAAGTGTGATCTGCTTCACATCACCTGTGTCCTAGCACTGTGACTACTCCAGCCTCACTATGCGCTGTACTCCCAGATCCAGCACTGTTAGTATTTAAGTGTGTGCTGCTTCCCACTGTTACCTTTTTGTATTAGTACTTCAGCCTCATATTGAGCTGTGTTTCTAGGTCCATCATTGTCATGAATACCTGTGATCTACTTCCCATCAATTATGTCCTAGTAGTTGTTATATTTCAAACATCTTAACTGTACTTCCAGAAGCACTTTTAATAAAGGAAATCAATGGTTACAGCATACACTTTCATTTTAGAACATCCGCGTGGAAATCAACAATACGAATAATAACTATATTTGGCAAGCCAATATAACCGCTTTCTGAGATTTGGTGTTTACGTTTTTAAGTTAAAAACATTTTTCTTTTTGCTAGAAAATTACTTAGAACCCCCAAACATTATACATTTTTTTTTCTAACACCCTAGAGAATAAAATGGCGGTCATTGCAATACTTTTAGTCACACCGTATTTGCGCAGCGGTCTTACAAGCGCACTTTAAAAAAAAAAAAAAAAAAAATACCCTTTTTTGAATGAAAAAAAATAAGACAACAGTAAAGTTAGCCCAGTGTGTGTGTGTGTGTGTGTATGTATATATATATATATATATATATATATATATATATATATATATATATATATATATATATATATATATATATATATATATATATATATATATATAAAATATGTTACACCGAGTAAATTGCCCAACATGTCACGCTTCAAAATTGCACCTGCTCGTGGAATGGTGACAAACATTTACCCTTAAAAATCTCCATTAGCGACGTTTAGAAAATTCTACAGGTTGCATGTTTTTAGTTACAGAAGAGGTCTATGGTTAGAATTATTGTTCTCCCTCTAACGATCGTGGCGATACATCACATGTGTAGTTTGAACACTGTTTTCATATGCGGGCGCTACTTACGTATGCGTTCGCTTCTGCACGCCAGCTCGGTAGGACAGGGTGCTTTTTTAAAACTTCTTTTTTTTTTCCTCTTATTTTTCCTTTTTTTATTTTTTTTTTTATTTTTACACCGTTCTTTTAAAAAAAATAAAAATGAAAAAATTGTGTCCCTTTTATTCCTATTACAAGGAATGTAAACATCCCTTGTAATAGAAAAAAAGCATGACAGGACCTCCTTTAACCACTTCAATACCAGGCACTTTTGCCCCTTCCTGCCCAGGACAATTTCGAGCTTTCAGAGCTGTCGCACTTTGAATGACAATTGCGCGGTCATATGGCACTGTACCCAAACTAAATTTTTATCATTTTCTTCCCACAAATAGAGCTTTATTTTGGTGGTATTTTATCACCTCTGCGGCTTTTATTTTTTGCTAAACAAACTAAAAAAGACCGTCATTTTTGAAAAAAAAAAACCAAAAAAGTTTTCTTCATTTCTGACGGGCGGCACTGATTGGCACTTTATTGGGCACTGGCAGGGGGTTATGATGGTGCACTAACTGGGCACCAATTGGCAGCTTGTGGGTAATATCTGATGGGGCTGTGCTGATAATCAATGTGCTGATTATCAGCACAGATCCCCCCTCTGACAGGGAGAGCCGCCGATCAGCTCTCCCTGTCAGCACGAAAGGAGCAATGCTGTTTTCCTGGTTCACGCGATGATCAGCTGTGATTTGTCACAGCTGATCACGTGGTAAGAAGCCTCTGACACGATCGGAGATGCGGCGTGTCAGACTTGTACGTCGTGATCGCTTGGCTGCACGCCCCCGCATGTTATCCTGCTGGATGTCGTATGACGCCCAGTCAGGATAACAGAACCACTTCCCGACTGTCAGTATGCTATAGGCCGGGCGGGAAGTGGTTAAATATGAGATCTGGGGTCAAAAAGACTTACACTAAAATGCAATAAAAAAATGAGATGTCATTTTGAAGAAAAAAAAAATGTCCCTTTTAATAGCATTGGGTTGAAGTGACGTTTCTGACGTTGCTTCCGCTCTGCAATGATATGGAGACGGGTGGGGGCCATCTTCCCCTCAGTCGTCTCCATGCCTAACAGGGAGAAGACCCATTCGCTACCAACGGCTTCGGTAAGCGGCGGAGGGCACCAAAGCGCGGCGGCAGGTGAGCTTGCGGCGAACCCGCCGCAGAGACCACTTTTGTCTGAAAGCGGACCGCCCATTGAAGAAGAGGATACCGGGGTTATGGCAGCTAGCTGCTGCCATAACAACGATATCCTTCTTCAAAGTAGTGAAGTAAAATGACGGCGGGCGGTCCGTAAGTGGTTAAAAAACAAAACAAAAAAAAACTTATTTTTTGTTGTGAGTTCTGCTTAGCTTCTGGCTATCATTCTACTACTTCCTGGGTTCCCTGTATGTTTTGTTGGTTGCTTTCAGTTTCTAACTACATATCCCATGGTACTTTGCAGCAAGCAGTAATTCTGTACTGACTCCTCCTCCTAAAACTCTCAGCACCCCTGTAGTACAGAAGGCAGGCTCTGTGAAATGTGTGACACAGCAGTGCCTATCAACAGGACATAGTGAAAAGCTTTCACAGAATTCCAGGAGGTAAATGAGTGGAGATCTAAATGGACTAAGTTTACAAACTTCTAGATTGTTTAGATTAATAAGAGTAGGCCAGAAATTACTGAAATGCAGTGTGGAAACGAATATTGTGACCATAGATACTTTATTGTCCTAGTAGTAAGTCTACTCCAGCCTCCGTATGCTCTGTGCTCCCAGATTCAGCATCATTATTATGTGTGCTGCCTGAGTGCCTTTTTGCCCAGTGTGCACTTCTGAAGAGGAGTAATAACCTCCTCCTTTTTTTTTTTTTCTCATGAGCTGTTCCGTTCTAGAACGTTTAATGAAGGTAGGACAGTAAAAAAATAAGAAACCCATGAAATTATAAATCAACTTGCCACAGCTGTTAATCATAAGCTATGCATTATTTTGATGTACTGTGAGGCCGGGTTCACACCGGTACGACAAACGCTCAAACGACATTGGGTGCTCGCATGACATGTGAAAATCAATGTTTCCCTATGGGAGACATCTTAACTGGTGCAACTTTGAAAATGCTCCCTGCACTACTTTGGTCTGACTTTGATCCTACTTCAGCCCATTAAATATCACTGAAGTCGGAACGCTGTCCTAACTGATCTGACTTTGGCATGCGACTTGTGCTCTGATGATCTTGAAGGTGAACTCCACGCCAAATTAAAAAAAAAAAAAAAAAATGGCATGAGTTCCCCTCTCCAAGAGCATACCAGGCCATTCGGTGTGGTATGAATTTCATGGGGAACCCCATGCCCAAAAAACTACATTGGGGTCCCCCATTATACATACCAGACCCTTATCCGAGCACACAGCCCGGCAGGTCAGGAAAGGGGGTGGGGACGAGCGCCCCCTCCTGAACCCTACCAGGCCCCATGCCCTCAACATGGGGGGGGGGGGGGGGTGGTGGGTGCTTTGGGGCAGGGGGGGCCCTGCGCACCCCCACCCCAAAGCGCCTTGTCCCCATGTTGATGAGGACAAGGTCCTCATCCCGACAACCCTGACCGTTGGTTGTCTGGGTCTGCAGGCGGGGGGGGGCTTATCGGAATCCGGGAGCCCCCTTTTAACAAGGGGGGGGGCCAGATTCCAGCCCCCCACTATGAGTATGGGGTACATTGTACCCCTACCCATTCACCAAAAAAAAAGTCAAAAATAAAACACATTACACAGGTTTTTAAAGTAATTTACCCCATACTCATTCACAGTGTGGGGGGCTGGGATCTGGGGGCCCCCTTGTAAAAGGGGGGCTTCCAGATTCCAATAAGCCCCCCTGTCCAATGGCCAGGGTTGTCGGGAAGAGGCCCTTGTCCTGGTTAATATTAAGGGCATGCGGCCTGGTACGGTTTGGAGGGGGGGGGGCGCTCGTTCGTCCCCACCCCCTTTCCTGACCTGCCGGGCTGTGTGCTCGGATAAGGGTCTGGTATGGAATTTGGGGGGACCCCAACGCTTTTTTTTTTTTTTTTCAGCGTGGGGGTTCCCCTGAAAATCCATACCAGACCGAAGGGCCTGGTATGCTCCTGGAGGGGGAACCAATGCTGTAATTTTTATTATTATTATTATTTTTTTTTTATTTGCCGTGGAGTTCCCCCTAAAGATTCATACCAGACACAGTGCCTGGTATTGTCGGGGATCAAAGTCGAATCCTTGTTCATTGAAGTCGGACTCAAGTCACAGGGCAAAGTTGGATCCAAAGTGGTACGACTGTCGCGTCGTACCAGTGTGAACCCGGCCTTAGGCTCATTAACCAGAGAACTGTTTTGAACTTGTCATTGTCCTAGAGCGGAGTTTCCAAATTCTGTGTGTGTGTGTCTATTTATAGATATATAGATTTATGCTGGTTGTTTGTGTTTTTAACTGAAAAGGTTCTTGATCAAAGCTTAGAGGACCAATTATTACATTTTTAAAGTGGTAGTAAAGTCTTTGTTTAAAATTTTAGGTCTCTTCTGTCTTAAATGTCCCCCCTGCATGTCGGCGGGTAATGTGATCTGACACACATGCGCAGCTCTGATCATATTTGCGGCCTGTTCTGTGTGCCACGGTGATGACACTCTCCCGTGAGCATGTGTGGGAGTGATGTCACCGCAGCCTGTCCACTCAAGTGGTCAAAGAAAGGAACATCGGGGGAAGATGAAAGCAACAGCGTGCTGCTGGAGGGCTCTGTTTGCAGTCTGTCATAATGTGCTAGTGAGCAGTGCATAATAGTACATTATTATGACTTAAACCTACAGGAGGACCAGCTTTTTTATTTTTATGACTGGACTTTTCTTACCGCTTTAATATGTCAGATATAAATCCTGTAATTGTTAAAAAATTGGGATTTTATGTACGGAGGAAAGTCAGTGTTTCTCCAACTTGGATTTGGACCACCTTTTTGTAGTCCATGAGTAGCACCTGTGCTTGCCATGACCTCCTTCTAATTTCTTGGGTCCTCTGTAGGTTTATATATTCTGTTCTCAAGATGCTGCCTTCTTTGTAACAGCGAGTAAGCCCATCGCAGGCAGCAACACAGCTGTTACTACAAGATTTTGGTGCTATGGATGGCTGTTCATCTCCCTCTGCAGTGTACCACCTGCTGAGACGACATGTACAGCTAGTGAAATACACCTCGCTGTTTGTGAAGATTTGATAACAGGTTATTTCCTGGATGTGCTTGGTATATTCTACTTGGTGTTTACTGTTCATAGGAAAACTGTAGCAGATCTTGGGTTAATTCTTTTGACTTGCATGAGCTGTACATTCTGTTCGATAGTGAGAATGATCTTCATTCCAGGCTTAGTGTCTGCAGTGTTTGTACAGTCTGACTCATAGGTTTCATAACTTGGAGGAAATGTGTGGCGTAGAGTGTGGGGTTTTTTTTTTTTTTTAAATATTCATATGAAATTTACATATGTATAATAAGGCTTGCATTCATGAAATCAAGATCACTAAAGAACCCTCTTCTAGTATCTATAAACAATTGGAAATTTTGTCTCCATATTTAGTCCACCATCCTTGGAACTTGTTTGTTCCATTCAAGGCCAAACCTCCCAACTCACCATAAAATTCCAGAATAAAAAAATCTTGAAGTCTGTTGTATATTACTTATTCCAGTTAACCTCCCCTCGGTCTGTCTTCTAAAGCACCCCTGCTGTTTTGGAACTACATTTCCCATGATACTCGTGCACTCTGCAGTGTGGGTGAGTATCATGGGAAATGTAGTTCCAAAACATCTGGGGTGCCAAGGTTCACCATTACTGTTCTAAAAGCATTTCTTTCAATGTGGTCAATATTATTAGGATTATTAAATTACAGTCCCTTTCCTGGACTCCAGGAAGGAAAACCATTGCTTTAAATGTTAAAGGATTGTGACATGTTCAGGGTGTAACATGTTACTAAAGCTCCTGTGCGCATCCCGACCCGATCCCCCTTCGTGACAGCGGATGGGGATCCTCTTCAGACCTGTTGTCACCATTCAAAAAAACAGCACAGCTGTGTGGGGCTCCCACACATCCTCCTTATTCATTCTCAGAGTTCTGTGAAACGGCAAGTAAACACACAAATCCCGGTTCTGTCTGGGGGAGGAGACATATCGTTGTTCCTACTTAGTAGGGACACACGATCTGTCTCTACTCCCCAGTCGGTCCCATCCGCCCCACAGCTAAACACAGATAGGGAACACTGTTAACCGCCTTGATCATCCCCTAGTGTTAACCCCTTCCCTGCCAGGGACATTTATACAGTAATCAGTGGCTATTTTTAGCTCTGATCGCTGTATAAATGTCAATGGTCCCAAAAAGTGTCAAGTGTCCCATCTGTCCACCGCAATGTTGCAGCCCTGATTAAAAATCGCAGATCGCCACCATTACTAGTAAAAAATAAATAATAGCAATGACAAATCTATCCTCTATTTTGTAGACACTATAACTTTTGTGCAAACTAATCAGTACACGCCTATTGCGATTTTGTTTTTGGTAAAAAAAAAGTAGATGAATACATAACAACCTAAACTGATGAAGACATTATTTATTTTTTTTGTTTTTGTTTTGTTTTTATAGATTTTTTTTTTTTTTTTTTTCTCCCTCCTTACCCTGTGTCAGGCCAACTACCCTCCCTTATATAGGAAATTGACAGCGGACCTTCTACGCTGGGCTAGCAATCCGCCGCCGTGGTTCAGTAGACTGTACAAGATAAAGATAAATCTCCTTCCAAGGTTGCTGTACTTGTGTAGAACACTCAATTCTCAAGTCTCAATTCGCATGTCTGATCTCAATATTCTGCAGAGCAAGATTATGAAATTTATCTGGGGCGACAAGAGACTCAGGGTGAATAGGTATACCCTTTTATACACCCAAACTGCTCCAGACCTGGCTAAATATTTTAATGCGGTGCAATTGGCACAACTAATTTGCTACAATTCCTTGCAATGTCAACCTTCCTGGATGAAAATTGAGTAGTCTCTCCATCCCACCAAACCGATTAGTCACCTGATGTGGCTGCGAACGAGAGATAGACCAATCATAATGTGCCCCACATTATCCTTTTCTCTAAGCCTATGGGGCAGATTGATAAAACCTCATGCATTTAAATCTTCTCGTGCTCCATTGGTTCTCTTGACTGGTAATCCTGACTTCACCCCGGATTTTAATCCTCAAGGGCTCATATGGTGGACTAACAAGGGCTTGATACGTATAGTTGACATGTACGACTACAAGGGCATCTTATCAACACAAACCCTACTAGATAAGTATCAACCTCCTAACTCAGAAATGTATCATTACTCCCAGATTACATTATTTCAACACTCTACAGTGTACAAATGATTTAACAACTTCCTCCCCACTGGAATATCTATTTGGGTTTTTCGATAAACATTCCGTCCATATCTCAAAAATATATAATATCTTGACCTCTAAGTCGGAAAAATTTGTTTTTTATATGAACAAGTGGGAGCAGGATATAGAGGAAATGTTTGAAATTGATAAATAGTTCAAAATTTTCTTCAAAATCATACATTAATACCTCACCGAAGCGAACTTCAAAGTTTTGCTGCGATGGTACCAGTGAGAGTGGTGGCATGTGTCCCAGGCACTTCCCCCCTTATGGTTTAGCTGATGTGGCATGGAAGGCACAGTATGTCACATATGGTGGACGTGCCCTAAAGTCAAGCGATTTTTGGATTTACATTTACAATTTTTATCTTTTCACTAACCCAGGTGAATTTTATTAAATTGCCACAGCAGGCACTACTAGGGTGCGCAGTGGAGGGAGTGGCGGGACACATGAGGAAACTTGTATCATTCATCTTTACAGCATCCAGAATAGCGGTAGCTAAATCTTGGCAGGCACCCATGATCCCCTTCGATTTGGTGAGAACTAAGCTGTCGTGGATCATGACCAAAGAACGCCTTTCAGCGATATTACTCGATAAGCGCCCATCTTTGATAGAGTCTGGGAACCTTGGATTAAATATCAGTCCGAAGGCTTATGAGGCATCTGTACAGTTATGCCTGGAATAACAGGGGTGCACATCCCCCCCCCCCTTTCCCTCCTTTCTTCTCTCCCTTTTTTCTTTCTTCATTTTGCAGGCTTTTCTTTTCTTTCCCTACATCCTTTGAGGGACCAGTGAGCTAAATTGTATATTGATGGGCGTGAAATATGGTGGGGATTCTACCAGACTAAAATTACAACATGGACTCAGGGTTTTGCCTCCCCTCCCCCGATCATGTTAAATCATATGCCGATATGGACATTGGACACATGGATATAGAGCCCTCCTCTTCATTCTCCATGAAGTCTAAAGGAATCACGGGCCCAAGAATGTGCTAACCCTTTTTCTCCTTTCCTTTTTTTAAATTTTTTTTTTCTTACAGTCTTTTCTCATAGTTTATGTTGTTGTGGTATATAAAGATAAAAAATATAACGAGTATTATTTGTTGGAATATGTCATTCTGCCCATACCTCTAGCTTAAGACATCACTTCGTATACAGAAATACTTTTCTTTTGTCTTGGAATTTGATATGTACAGTTTAAAAAAAAAAAAAAAAAAATATTGGAAAAGAAAAACTTGATTTGTTGTAGCCGTATTAGTGCAATTGTGACAGAGAAAATTGAGTACTGTCCGTGATACTTTTTTTATTTGCACTAACATACAATTTTTCAGGACAAGCTTTCGGGGTATACCCCGAAAGCTTGTCCTTAAAAATTGTATGTTAGTGCAAATAAAAAAAAGTATCACGGACAGTACTCAATTTTCTCTGGAAAAGAAAAACAAATTGAAATATCTTAGGGGGAAGAAGTAAAAATCGAAAAAAACAAAAATAATGTGTTTGCATAAGTTTGCTAACCCTCTTATAACTGGGGATGAGGCTGTGTTCAGAATTAGGCAATCACATTCATACTCATGTTTATTAGGTGTCAGTACACACCGGCCATCATTTTAAAGTGCCTCTGATTCACCTCCAAAGTTCAGCTGTTCTAGTAGGTCTTTCCTGACATTTTCTTAGTCACATCCTACATCAAAGGCCATTGTCTGCAGAGAGCTTCCAAAGCATCAGAGGGATCTCGTTGTTAAAAGGTATCAGTCAGAGAGAATGGTACAAAAGAATTTCTAAGGCATTAGATAAACCATGGAACACAGTGAAGACAGTCATCATCAAGTGGAGAAAATATGGCACAACAGTGACATTACCAAGAACTGGAAGTCCCTCCAAAATTGATGAAAAGACGAGAAGAACACTGGTTAGGGAGGCAGCCAAGAAGTTAAGTGCAGCAGGACCGGGTGTGGAGGGGTCTACTGTTAGGCCACCTTTTTTAGAGATTTTCTGTTTCTGTTCCAAGTTAAATTATCAGTGTACAGGTGTGACCTCATAATTCCAAAAAGCAGATACCCCAGGCCACACCTCCCATTTTTTTTTTTCTCTAAAGTTTAGATTTTACAATTGGAAGCAGTGTGGGATGTGGTGCTCACGGAGTGTTTGTGATGCTCTGCAAAGCTGCATCTACTGCCAATGGAATGAGTGTATACACGCACTAGAGCTGCACAATTAATCGTCAAGAATCGTTATCGCAATCTTGGCTAAAGTGTTTCACAATTCTTTTCTATGCAAAGAATTCTCTCTGCTCTTCTGAAGCCACAGCCCTCAAAAGAAAGGAAGAGAAAAACTGGGAAGTCTGCTAAGGATCAAAACATTCTGTATCAGTTGAACTTAAATTATAAACATTGTAACAATTTGTTAATGGAATAGACTTTGTGTGTAAGTGAAAAAGGTTTAACCACTTAAACACTAAACCTTTTTCTGACATTTTGTTGGTTTCAAGTTAAGATCATTTTTTTTTTTTTTTGCTAGAAAATTACTTAGAACCCCCACACATAAAATATATATTTTTAGTAGACACCCTAGAGCAGTGATGGCGAACCTTGGCACCCCAGATGTTTTGGAACTACATTTCCCATGATGCTCATGCACCCTGCAGTGTGGTTGAGCATCATGGGAAATGTAGTTCCAAATCATCTGGGGTGCCAATGTTTGCCATCACTGCCCTAGAGAATAAAATGGTGATTTTTGCAATATTTTATGTCGCACTGTATTTGTGCAGCGGTCTTTCAAATGCAATTTTTTTGAAAAAATTTACTTTAATGAAAAAAAAAACCTAACCAGTAACGTTAGCCCATTATTTTTGTATAATGTGAAAGATTTTACGTTGTGAGAGAATCGTGATATTTTTATTCTAAGCAAAAAAATCGTGATTCTCATTTTGGCCAGAATTGTGCAGCTCTAACACGCACTTAAATTTTTCTTTTTTTTTTTTATAATTACAATAGGCATTACTGCTTACTTTTATAGCATATTTTTGTGAAGACCAAAGAGATCAACATTGTTGAAGCACTAAAAATAGGCAGGGTGTCAGGTGTGCCACACCATGAGAAATGCTATGTTCGCTGTACTGTAATTACCTTTTCATACAAATCAGTAAGGCTGTATTCACACCTGAGCGTACCGTTTTCAGGCAGAAAGTTGCGCTTTTTTGCAGGTCACTTGGTCACCAATGTAAAAAGAAGAAAAATGCCTGTAATCTGCCTAAAAAGAAGCTCCAGAACTTGTTTGAATTTCAGGCATTTTGGAGTGGAGACGTGAACCATCTCCATAGAGAATAGTTGTTGTTGTTTTTTTTTTTCCCCTCCAATGTTTTTTGTAGCTTCAGGCTTCAAGCTACAAAACGCTCAGATGTGAATGGGGTCTAAACTTGGTGTTAGAATAAAGACAACACAACACAGACTTTTAATATTCTATGCTGATGGGCAGATAATGTGATTCTTGTGTATACGTGTAAAGTAAGAATGTTGCAACTTCCTTTTGGTGATTTGAGCATACACTAGATTTTCAGATAAGCCTATTCATATTCTTTGCACATTCGATAAAAGGACAAATATTTATTGAAAATTTCACTTGCTTTTAAAATTCAATTTTACAATGAACGCAATTCCTCAATGAAAAATACATACACTATACAAAAATTTGTTCAAGAAAAAAATTCCATCCTGCTCCTGTGGTGGCTGTGGTAAAAAATGAACATTGATTTGACTCCACTAATGATTAGAGAATCAAATGAACATTCTTAAAGTCATTCATTTTGAATGAAAGTCAATGTGTATGGCCAGTATTAATTTGAACCTAAAATATCAATAGTCTATATATCATAATTATTGCTGCTACTGTAAATTATTGATGTGTCTCTACCACCAATGACTTAAAAGAGAAGGCCATACTTCTCTTTTGGGTCAAATCTGTGCACTTTTGCACTACTGTGATCCAGAATCAACCTGCTGTTGGCTGATGTCACAGAGCTGCTCCAGGCTCTGGAAGCATCCCAATCATATTGACAGGATCCTCCCAGCTGCACGAGACCTCACTCGGCCTCTCAATGTGCGGCTGAAAGCTGCAGTCAGTTGCTCCCGACTGGCGATCCAGTGAGTGCTAGAGGGGGCAGAACAGAGAGCAGTGATTGCCATGCATGTTCCAGAGCCAACTGAGAGTGATCAGTGGCCATGTGTGGCAGGGGAAGAGCTGCACCATGGAGATGAGTATGTAGGTTTATGTAAAGAGGAGTTTCAGGCTCCCCCCAAAAAATTCAGCAGCTACAAATACTGTAGCAGCTGTCTTTTTAAATAGAATACCTGGACAGGTAAGTGTTAAAAGTATCTAACGATGTCCTCACCCGAGCCTATTGTTCAATCGACTTCGGGTGCAGGCTTCGACATCTCTAGTAAGGGAAATGAGAAGTGAAGCCTTGTGGCTTCACAGCAGGTTTCTAACTGCGTATTCATGAGTTGTGCTGCACCTTGTGAATGGTTCCGTAGTCCTCTGGGACCTGTGATGTGTCCCAGAAGACTGCGGGGGGAAGGAGGGGGGGGCGCTAAACATCCGGCTTGGATCGCTACAATTATCTGGGCTACAAGTCTGATTGGGTACCTGTCAAAACCAAGTACCCGCTCCAACCCCCCCCCCCCCCCAAAAAGTGCCAAATGTGGCACTGGAAGGTGGTGGTGGGGGGGGAGGGTGCAAAGAAGTGGAGCTTTCCCTTTTTTGGTGGAGCTCTGCTTAAACTACCCCAACACTTTAACTTTTTTAATCTAGCTTTTCCTTGACAGGTTTTACTACCTACTTTTTCCTTAGAACCGTGGGTGTCCACCTACACTCTTTCGGTGGCTTGGGTATTGGCCTTCCTCCAACAGGGCATTTATGGCACACTCCACCAGGGCAATTGACATCAGGCGCCTGTGTCTTGTGTTTGCAAGTCGGCTCCTTGGTTGTCTTGTGCATGGCTTTACCAAAAAGCTGATGTGATTGCATCTTTGGCTGCAAGGTTTTGCAGGCCACTCGCTTCCTCGTTTCCTCATTGTGGGGGATGTTTTTCAAGTGTTTGCATGTTTGCCCCTGTCTTTATCCACCCCTTTTTGAGGCACTGCTTTGGGACATCCATATAGTCAAGAATGAGAAGAAGTTGAGTCAATCAATGAATATAAGAGAACTAGATTTTTTTTATTTTTTGTTACTCATCGTAAAATCCCTTTCTCTGAGGTCATTGGCAGATACAGCCACTCCTTTTACTTGGCTATTTTTCACTTGTACTGCTTTGTAACCTGCTGTCCTGCCTATAGCAGAGAAGGGGTATATACCAGATATGTTTGCCAATAGGTGGTGCTGTGGTCTTTCCTGCCAAGTGTCCTGCTCCTGTAAATGGTGCTATAAACCCTATGGTAAAGAATGAGAAGGAGCTGTAGAACTTGCAGAAGGAGATTTTATGGTGAGTAACAACAATCCAGTTTTTGTAAGGGCTGATTTTGGCTTGCTGTTAAATAAAACCTTGTTATACTAGTCCTATTTACATACTATATTATCCTTCAGCAACCCTGATAACATTGTTACAACACTGCTGATACTGTAAGAAAACATTTGGTCATTATGAATAGGTGGGATTGTTAAAGCCAATAGTTTAAAAGGTTAATGGCTCAGACTTGACAGAATTTTGGATTTACCTGTATGTAATTTATTCCTGCAAACCTCCTGCCACTTATTTGCGTGTTTTAGTGCTTGGTTACACTGGCATTTTGTTGCATCAAAACTTTTTTTTTCTCTCTATGCAAGTCGGTGAGAACTGAAAAGCAGTTTTAAAGTGATTGTAAAGTCAGAAGGTTTTTTAACTTAATGCATAATACTTACCTGAGCCCATCTCTATCCAGCGATGTTGTAGGAAGGCCCGGCACTCCCCCTCCACTCCTCATTGGCTGAGACAGCAGCATGGTGCCATTGACTCCCGCTGCTGTCAAAGTCAGTCTGCCAATGAGAAGTGAAAGGGGGCGGGGCTGGGTGGTGGCTACGTGTTTGAATGGACACAGAGCTGTTACTCCTCTGTTATCTTATCAGTACATGGTCAGCACAGGGTCATTTTATAGTCGTTTCTAGGCAGTTGAGTGTAGAGGCTTTTTTTTTGGAAAGCAAAAAGATTAGTTCAGACGCCGAGTTTAGAGGCATCTCAAGCGCCAAACGCTTCTAAACGCGGTAACTCACGTTTTGCCGCATTTCGTTTATAGCCGTTTTTTCAGTTTTGGCTATTTTGGGGATTGATCTATCTATATAAAAAAAATTTTCAAATGCGGCATGTAAACACGGCAAAATGGACGTTTTTAAACGTGGGTTACGATCTGTCAAGTTGTTCAGGAGAGGTTGTAAAAACATCCCGTGTACATTAAGCCTAAGCCAGGTGCTTGGTTTGTGGTATAGTATTTCAACATTCCCATTTGGCTGAAAGCGAAACAAAAAATAAAAATTGTCATTTAGTAGTTGCTGCGCTACTACCCTCTGAAAAGTGGTCCACTGTGAATTGCTTTTCATGGAAGCAGTAAACAAACCATTTATACTGCAAAAGTATAAATTAACTCTGTTTTTTTTTTTTTTTTTTTTTTTTAAATTTTGTTGCCTGCATGGAAAATGTAAGTGAAAACCACAAACCCTTTACGATGTTTCCTGTTGCTAAATGTCATTCTGTTTAGTATGAGATGGTGGCCTCTCATTATTGCAATGTTTCTTGATTTAGTGATTGGTTATAAATATGTTCTTTTATGGTTTTGCTTTTGTATTTGTTGTAGAATTGTAAATGAATGCAGTCACAGCGTAGGGAAGGTAGCTTACATTCTGAAGGCTGCCTGTATTGCACTCTGTCATGAATGCCAGTACTTTAAGCTACTATCTGTTAAGGGTATATTATGATTACCTTCCTAACTAACGCAGTTCCTGCCTCCAGGAAGGAAGACCTTCTAATGTTGACCACAAACTGATATTTTTGTGCTATGTGACTGCACCACAGAAGAAAAGCATCAGTAGAAAGTCTTTTTGAATCATCCTTTCCTTTTACAGAATACAATAGCATGAACTATTGACTAGGGGCTCCTGGTTCATAATCTTCTATGGATAAGGCACTTTACAGTTCTAGTATTGTGATCAGTAGAAGCACTAATCTTCCATTTACAGTAACATGCCATCTATTGCTGCTTTCAGTAACTGAAGACCCCTGCCTCTGAAGAGGCCTTGTACTGTAGAAGTATCAAGAAGATGACATGGGATTAGTTACCACTATTACATATAGACTCCCGCAGTTTTTCTTTTTTTTTTTTCTCCTCCTAATGATTTATCATACATTGTCCCACTGTCTTTGTGGAGACACCCATCTTGGTAAAAGAGGGCCTTGGTGCTGCCATTTTTGTTATGGCACGTATACAGATGTCCTAAAGGTCTCTGCTTGGCCTTCAGGTCCTAGGACAGCCCTTCTACACATGTGCGCATGCACAGGGGATTCCTCAACATGCACAAACACTGCAAAGTGTTGTATTTTTTACAACCATCATCTTTTGCACGTAAATTGGAGATTAGGTGCTAGGTGATATGTGAAAATACTCCAGAGCTGATGCATGCATGAAGATCAGTCGCACAGCGGCAGGCACAATCATGATGGAAGACGATCCGATCCGCTACTCCTTCCATGCTCTTTAAAAAAACTTCTAAATGATTGATATTGATACAGCAGTTATTAACGCGTTTCAGCTGTGTCTGCCTTATTCAAGGATAAAACACATTAACAACTGCTGTATCGATATTGTGTCCTTTTTGTGGGGAAAAAAAATTCAAGATTTTTAAACCGCATGCACGTAATACCGATTTGTCTTCCTTCATCGTTCGTGCATACACTGGGGGAGCGATGCATGTGCAGATTTCCTGCAGGGCTGTGTTGGGAGCAGAAGCCCTGCAGCATATATGCAGAACCTGGGTGGGGGGCAGGGGCTGGCAGATAGCCAATGTTGTTCTAGCCTAGTTGAGAAATATGGTAGTACTGCTTTGCAGCACAAAATCTCTGAAAGTCTTTAAACCCCACTAACACTGAAGTCTAGTAATTGTTAGTACCCTGTCGTGGAAATTCCACTATACGCTGCATGTAATCTGTCACTTTCAGCCTTTTGGTATAATGCATCTTAGTATGACCCTGTTTCCTGTATCTTCCCAAGTAACGCAGACCTGACCACCATCCTTACATCCTTGGCTCCACAGATCGACTGTCTGACAATGGGAGCAATCTTTATTCATATAACAGTAGAGCTTGGTTGCTTTCACAATCGGCCAATCAAGCACAGGCAAGCAGGAGGAGTTACACAGATCTCAACCAATGAACAATGACTAGGGTGGTGTATGGGTGTGTCTATGCAGGGGCAGTATGTATGATTTCCTGCCCCCTGTACCTCTAAGCCATGCTCTCCAGTAAGACAAAAGAAACCACATGCTGGCCTTAAAATCATGAATGCTGTCCGACCATAACGCACCCAAAGACTCACGTTTTTACCGTTGGCGTGAATCTTTATTCTGCATTGTTCAGAGAACAATGCATACCCGGATTATACTACTATTCCTGTGGATGGGAGATTATCTGCAGGGGCACACCATGGTCCCCCCCCCCCCCCCAGACAATCACACAGGGGCCCTTCTCTGGCGGACATATCCCCACTCTGCAAACACTTCTCTGCATCCTCAAGAAGCTTTTCACTACCAGATGGATCTCAGCGTCGGTCTGCCCCAGTCAGCTCTTTAGAGCGAGCTGCAGGAGAACTAACACTGGCTGACGCTGTGACAATACATATTGAATAGATCTTGTTAAAATTTCCCACTGCAACCCCCAAAAGAGACCTGCATGTGGGTCAATCATCATCTGGTCATTTGTAGGCTAAATCAATCAATAGTTGCTTATACAAAAAACCCTCAGCACACGTCTTATCACTCAACCAACAAGACTTGTCAAATTGTGGTCTCTATTCAGAATAGCTCTCGGCTGCGTACATTTGCAAATATATGTGAAAGCTGCATAGCTGTGCTGGTCTATAATGTCCTGGCCGACTCTAATCAATGGCAGTACATACAAGAGTTAATCAGCAGAGTTAATCAAGTATTTTCTGTTGTGCCTGGACATCGCTGATACCTTTTTTTTCTGTGGACATGCCCAATTTACCAAACAGAACATTGCACAGGTGGCACGCCATTGATGTTCACAAAGTGCCAAAATAAAAATGTTCCTTTGGCCATACCCTTCCTATTACACAAGCCGATTGTCTGTCTGACATTTTATCAGTGTTGGCTTGTCTGAGTCTCTCCACCTACAGCTATAAATTGTAGACTCCTAGCTGTGATTGGGCTCTTCATACACATTTTAATATTAGTGCTAAAGCCTGACTCTTCTCCCCCCCCCCCCCCCCCCCCCCAATCCAATTTCTTGTACCTTTTGTGTAGGCCCATTACTGTGATGACTGGTCTTGCTGGCCCCTATGGGAGGGGGAAGTGTAAATGGCATGTTGGAATGCCCTAAGACAAGTGTACTTTAACTCAGTGTTTCTCAACTCCAGTCCTCAAGGCACACCAACAGGTCATGTTTTCAGGATTTCCCTCAGATGAAGCGGCTGTGGTAATTACTAAGGCAGTGAAACTGATCAAATCACCTGTGCAAAATAGTGGAAATCCTGAAAACATGACCTGTTGGTGCGCCTTGAGGACTGGAGTTGAGAAACACTGCTTTAACTCATAGCTAGTTTCAACTGATATATCCATGTTTTCATGATTGCAGCTGCTATTTCATATGATTTTGTCAAAGCACCATTCCTTTCAGTCCATGCACAATCTGTACATTTTAGCTGATCTGCGAAGTCAGGGAAAACAGCCTGATGACAGACATTATGTGCATTTCCCCTTGACTCTAATCATTCAAACGTGTGTGTGTGTGTTTGTTTTTTTATTTTTTTTATTTGCTCTTTAAAATGAAATGTTTTAGGCAGGTAATTTAAAATGTGTCCTGCTTTTACAAATGTAGCAAGATGTTATGTTCTGTTTCCAGAAAAAAACAACCTGTTGTTATTAGTTTACAGTTTACAGTTTTTAGTGTCATTTCAAAGTTCCTTTCTGTTTTGAAATGTTTATATTTGTATGACAGGTTATGTCTGAGACCCCTTACATGTGGTTAGGGCTGATTGGGTCCGCCGGTCCTTTTTTTTTTTTGTCAGGCAGACCCGATCGGACCACACATTATCCTCTATGGGGAGGCAGAAGTCAGTGGGCATGTGTCTGCTGGAATCCGGTCCGACAAAATCCACTAGAAAACGGATGGATGGCGATATGTTCGCCATCCATCCAGCAGTTTGGATTGGATGGAAATGGACATGCAGTTCATCTCCATCCGACTGCCCCTTAGTGGAGAGCGGGCCGTGTCCTTGTCTGCTCTGCATAGCGGAGTGCACAGGATCTGTCATTCGGCTGTTTAGAGCAGGTGGATCCCGTTTGGACAGATCCGCCCCCTGTGAAAAGGGCCTAAGTATCAGCATACAGGATACATTGTCATACAAGTACATGGTACAGCAGGCACATATCAGGAATATCAAGTGTTGGGGTAACAAATGCTTAATGTAACTATGCTTTAAAGAAAAATCTATCAACCACTTGCCCTCAGGAAGATTTTACCCCCCTTCCTGACCAGGCCATTTTTTGCTATTCAGCACTGTGCTACTGTAACTGACAATTGCGCGGCCATGCATTGCTGTACCCAAACAACATTTACATCATTTTGTATTTCTCACTCAAATAGAGGTTTCTTTTGGTGGTATTTGATCACCGCTGGTTTTTTTTTTTTTTTGTGATGTAAACAAAAACAAAAAAAAATCTAATTTCTTTATAAATTTTGGCCAAAATGTATTCTGCTACAAGTCTTTGGTATAACAAATCCCAATGGGTTGTGTGAAAGTTGTAGCATCTACAGACTATGGGATATAAACTTGAATTTTTATTTTATGTATTTTTTTTTTTTTTTTAACACTACTAATGGCGTGATCAGCGACTTGCAGCGAGACTGCAATAGTGCGGTAGGCAATCTGACACCGGGGGGGTGACATCACCAGTGACCCTAATACAGTGATCACTGCTAATAATATGCACTGTCACTGTACTAATGACTGAGTAGGAAGGGGTTAACATCTAGGGCAGTGGTTCTCAACTCGGGGGTCAAATGATGATTTGCCAGGGGTCACCGAATCCTGGGCTGTTTCTGAAACCCGCCCCGCTCTCCCACCCCTCTTGCGGCCGCCCAGCTGGGCTGTTCCTGGAGCCCGCAGCCACCCACTCAGCCTCTTCACAGCCTTCCATTTAGTTCATGGCATAGCTGGAGGGCAGAGACTAGAGGTCAGCTGACTGGTGAGGAAGGTGAAGTGGGAGGGGCTGGAAGAGGCTTTATCTCCTGATTTCAGCAAAGGTATCACTGCTACAAGTAACACTGCCCGTGATTAGAGTTGCCATTAAAAGTTCCCACTACAGTTCTCAGATCAGCAGATGACCTTGATCAAGAGCACCTAAGTTGGCTGATCAGAACTCCCCCCAGCACTGCCACTCATCCCTTTCCCCCCAACTAAGGAGTAAGAGAAGGAATACAAATATAGAATACATGGAAGGGAGAGGAAAAGAGGGGGAGGAACAAAGAAAAAGGGAGAGAAAGAATAAGAGAGATGGCTAGAGAGAGGGATGGGGGGAAAAAAACAGGAAATTAGGATAGAGAGAGATAAAAGGGAAAGAAAGAACAAAGAGAGAGTGGTACAGCCTAAAATGTTCCATAAGGGGGTTTAATACTGTACAAGTGGAAGGGACTCGGGGAGCGCTAAATGTCCGTGGGTTAGGGGCGCAAATTACTTGTCTTGCCTTGGTTGCTGACAACCCACGCTATGAAAATAATTTTACTGTTAGGGGTCCCCAAAACTTGGGAAATTTTATCAAGGGGTCACGGCACTAGTAGGGTTGAGAACCACTGATCTAGGGAGATCAAGGGGTTAAATGTGTGCCTAACTATGTGTAATGCTTGTGATATGTGCTGCTTTTACCAAGGATCTTGTTTTTTTTTTTTTTCCCTTGCTTAGCAGGCTATAAAATAATGCAAGATCCCCCTGTCAGTGAACAGAGCTCTGTGTTGTTTATGATCACAGAGCTCTGTTACGTTAATCACTGAGCCAGGCCCCGGTGGTCAATCATTGGCCAAGACCTGGTTACTGGATTGTGCTGTAACGAATCACAGCACAGAGGGGCTGAAGTGGGCGTGTGGATCACGTACTTGATCCAGCGCAGAGAGGCTGCTTTGCTTCCATACTAGTACGTTAGGCGGTCTGCAAGTGATTAAAGTATATAATAACTCCGTACTTATTTTGCTGCTTATGATCCCACTTCCTGTTAGAGGGTGGCTACGTTCATTCTCCATGGTTGTACTGTATGTAGGAATGTAGCCACCCTCTTTTACTTCCAAGATGGACTGTAGACTTTGGGATGTGCACATGACTGCAGCAAACCAGCACTACTTATTCCAAATAAATGGAAGTGAGGAGGAAAAGGAGAGGTTCAGCAGCCCAAGGAGAATGTTACCAGGAGACACAATTTTTAATGAAAAATAGATTACACAGGGCCCTTAGGTAGTGGATGTACAGTACATGGATTATTCTTGGAGAAAAAGGGTGTAGTTTTATAGTCGCATAGTTTTTATAGAACCTCATCAATGTAATCACAATTCAAACAATAGTTCTACTTCACAATCCAATAATGCACAATGAGTGCTGCCTGTCTGCTGGCCATCCCTTTCCACAATCTCCTGGATTCCCTGTATGCCTTGCAGCTTCTCCACTGCTGTTTACTTTTCAATTTCTAAGGACTACATATCCCATGGTACCTTGCTGCCTAAAAGCGGTGATTCCTGTACGGACTTTGACAACCCCCTCCTCTCAGCCCCCCTGTAGTTCAGGAGGCAGGTGTTCTGTCAGAATCGGTGACCCGTCAGATTAGGTAATGGAAGTGATGTTCCGTCAGCTCTACAGAACACCTGCACTCAGAAAAAGGCGGCAACGGACATCTTACTACACCCAGCTACGTCTTGAATATAAGAGCAATTTTAGCAATAAAGTGAGTGTATATAAATATAGTATGTAGACATCTGTGATGCTGTTTTGATGTTACATTTTGAAAGAAGCTGGATGTCAGCAGTAGGAAGGTGGCGGAGGCCATGTTGGTACACCCCGCACTGCTCAGCGCTAAACCTTAAGACTTTCAAAATTAACCACTTCAATACTGGGCACTTGTACACCTTCCTGCCCAGACCAATTCTCAGCTTTCAGCGCTGTTGCACTTTGAATGACCATTGCGCGGTCATGCAACACTGTGCCCAAACTCAATTTTTATCATTTTGTTCCCACAAATAGAGCTTTCTTTTGGTGGTATTCGATCACCTCCTGGGATTTTTATTATCTGCTAAAAAATAAAAAATAAAAAGACCTAAAATTTCGAGAAAAAAAATTTTTTGTTTGTTACAAAACTTTGTAAATAAGTTTTTCTCCTTCACTGATGGGGCAATGATAGGTGGCACGGATGTACACTAATTGATGGTAAGGATGGATGCCAATCAGTGATGCCCATTGTGGGCACTGGCATCCCTGGTGGTCTAGCGTGGCATACCTGGTGGTGGCGTCCCTGATGGTTCAGTGTGGGCATCCCCGGGGGGGGGGGGGCTGCGCTGATAATCCCTCGGCACAGACCCTCCTGTCAGAGGAGCAGCCGATCGGCTCTCCTCTACTTGCGTCTGACAGACGCGAGTGAGGAAAAGCCGATCAACGGCTCTTCCTGTTTACACTGTGATCAGCCGTGATTGGACACGGCTGATCTTGTGGTAAAGAGTCTCGGTCAGACTAACACACCGCAACAACGATGGGCGCACAGCGGCTTGATATCCTGGCAACGTCCAATCAGGATATTGCAACCACTTTGCCACTGTCATTTTGCTATATGGCGGTCGGCAAGTGGTTAAACATGCAAACAGCATCACAGACGGCAATATACTGCATTTATATACGCGCACTTTATTGCTAAAACTACTCTTAAATTGAAGACGTAGCTGGGTGTAGTAAGATGTCCGCTGCTTTCTTCTGATTGCAGGTGTTCTGTCATATTAGCAAACCTGGTAGCGGTGAAACGCATGCGCAGCTGACGGACCGTCACTTCCGTTTCCTAATCTAATGGGTCGCCGATTCTGCCGGAACACCGTCTTTGTGAAATGTGTGACACAGCATTGCCTACTCACAGGGCATAATGTGTGGGGGTTTACAAACTTTAAGATCATTCAGATTAATAGGAGTGGGCTAGAAATATTTTAAATACAATGTGGAAATGAATATATGATTTTACATTTTGACCATAAATGATACTTTAGGTAAAAATGCAAGTTTTTTTTTTTTTTTTTTTCTTTTTTTGACCCCCTGGATCCCTTTTTTTTCAGGCTTTCTATTTAAAAAAAAAAAAAAAAAAAAAAAAAAAAACTGACAGGCGGACCCAATTGGTCCGCCCTTGTGAAAGGGACCTTACATGTCCATTTTATATTTTCATCAGGAGACTGGTATAGGAAAATTGATCTAATCCGTTTTTATTCATTCAATACAACACGGTTTTCCCACTATGTACACAGTTTGACCCCTTTCACACTGAGGCAGTTTTCAGGCGTTTTAGCGCTAGAAATAGCACCTGTAAAGCGCCTGAAAACTGCCTCCTATTCATTGCAATGCTTTCACACTCGGGAAGTGCGCTTGCAGAACATTAGAAAGTCCTGCAAGCAGCATCTTTCGGGCGGTTTTGGAGCGATGTATACAGCACTCCCAAAATGCCCCTGCCCATTGCAACAAATGGGCAGTGCTTCAGAAGTGCCTGAAAAGTGCTTCAGAAGCGCCGCAACACAGGAGCTTATAACCCCCCCCTTTTTTTTTTAGGGGTTAAAAGCACCCCGCTAGCGGCCGAAAAGCGTGGCAAAAGCACCGCTTGAAACAGCAGTAAATCGACGCTAAAACGAGCAGCGCTTTACCGCAAACGCACGGGCGGCCCCAGTGTGAAAGGGGTCTCTGTGAAATTCTTAGAGTAAACCAGGTTTTGAAAATACTGATTTCCTGGCTAGAAAGCTGATCTATGACTCACTCATCCAAAAAAGTATTAGGATTAAAGGTCAGTTTCATCCTTCAGATGATGTTTCATATTGCATCCACATTTAAATGTCAGTAATTTTTATATTCAGAGTCTGCAGCCCCCCCAACCACCATAAGGAGGAGAACATTCTGGAAAACGAAAAGCAGTAGCACAGATACTGTGTTAGACCTAGATGCCTTTCTCTTTAAAAAAAAAGAAAAAAAAAAAAAAGAGAAAGGCATCTAGGTCTAACACAGTATCTGTGCTACTGCTTTTCGTTTTCCAGAATGTTCTCCTCCTTTATGGTGGTTGGGGGGGCTGCAGACTCTGAATATAAAAATTACTGACATTTAAATGTGGATGCAATATGAAACATCATCTGAAGGATGAAACTGACCTTTAATCCTAATACTTTTTTGGATGAGTGAGTCATAGATCAGCTTTCTAGCCAGGAAATCAGTATTTTCAAAACCTGGTTTACTCTAAGAATTTCACAGAGACCCCTTTCACACTGGGGCCGCCCGTGCGTTTGCGGTAAAGCGCTGCTCGTTTTAGCGTCGATTTACTGCTGTTTCAAGCGGTGCTTTTGCCACGCTTTTCGGCCGCTAGCGGGGTGCTTTTAACCCCTAAAAAAAAAAAGGGGGGGTTATAAGCTCCTGTGTTGCGGCGCTTCTGAAGCACTTTTCAGGCACTTCTGAAGCACTGCCCATTTGTTGCAATGGGCAGGGGCATTTTGGGAGTGCTGTATACATCGCTCCAAAACCGCCCGAAAGATGCTGCTTGCAGGACTTTTTCTAATGTTCTGCAAGCGCACTTCCCGAGTGTGAAAGCATTGCAATGAATGGGAGGCAGTTTTCAGGCGCTTTACAGGTGCTATTTCTAGCGCTAAAACACCTGAAAACTGCCTCAGTGTGAAAGGGGTCAAACTGTGTACATAGTGGGAAAACCGTGTTGTATTGAATGAATAAAAACGGATTAGATCAATTTTCCTATACCAGTCTCCTGATGAAAATATAAAATGGACATGTAAGGTCCCTTTCACAAGGGCGGACCAATTAGGTCCGCCTGTCAGTTTTTTTTAAATTTTTTTTTTTTTTTTTTTTTTGGGGGGGACCCGATCGGACCGTTCATTGCCCTCTATGGAGCGGCAGGCGTCAACGGAGAAGTGTCTGTTAATACCCACCGACATTTCATTCGATCCTATCTGGCAAAAACACAGATGTGAGATCCAGAACAGAGCATAAATCTACTTTATATTTGGGCTAGAGAGGGTTGAATAAGGGGGATTTATTATATATATATATATATATATATATATATATATATATATATATATATATATATATATATATATATATATATATATATATATATATATATATATATATATATATATGCCATGCCCTTCTTTTTGTAGGCTTTGGATGGTCCAGGAGTGTTCATTTTATCCCCTGTTCTTCCAGATATCTCCTGTCAGCTTCAGTTTGTGTCACCCGACTCGCTGAACGCACTACCTGTTGGCAAAGATGCAGGATTAAAGCATAACTAAACTGAAGAACAAAAATATATAAATATAGAAAATCTAAAAATATATTGCAGCCTACCAGTCCCCCCCCCCCCCCCACTTCCAATATAACTGAATTGAAGAAAGGTAGACGTGTTTCAGTTTAGCCAGTGTGGCAACCATGGCTCCTTCTATCAATGCACTTTAGGGTACCCCATATTAATAGAGGGTTTCGAGTGTTGTGGGAACACATGGATATGATCTATTCTGTAGTATTTGTTGGCTTTTTAGTTCTGTTTTATGGGATTTTCAGGAAGCTGCTAGCATGTAAACACTTAAGAGTTTGGCTCCTTCTTCTTTCCTATTTTTGTTAGGATCTTGTCTAGTCCGGTAACATGAGAAATGTTACGTCGTGTGTTGCAGAATAAATCATGCTGAGTTCTACATTCTTTTTGCTACAATGAAATCCTGACTTCATTCCCCACCTTTTTGTTTTGGTGGCTTCCACTGTAACTTTGCATCTGTTTATTTGATAATTTTGATTTTAAAAATGAAATGTAATGTCACAAATGCATTATCTCAACCCCCTTCCCTCTCTGATCACTGCTTAGTTTTCATTAAAAGCTTTATTTTTTTTAGATGTACTTTTGTGGATCATGACAACATCTGCATCGGCTCCTGGCTGTTCCTTCTCCTTGCTATGTGGGATGAGCCATAAGACTTCCATTCACCTCACCACAGCTCGTGCCAGCCATACATGATTCCCTTTTTTTTTTTTTTTTTGTCTGATCAGCCAGCAGTCCATCATCGGGAGCTCAGTGTAGGAGAAATCTGCTTTGTAATTGTAAATCACTCAGGAAGTTGGATGGGTCTAAGGCTGACCATACATTCTACACATTTGTTGTACAATATTCCTTTAGATTTACCAAAACCATATACTATGAGATCAAGCCCAAACCTTTTTGATTTGTATGCAATCAGTCAGGCTCTTGCACTACATAGTTGAAGGTAAATTTTAAAGGAAATTGAATCAGAAAATTGTATAAAGTATGGCCAGCCTAAGGGTGGTTCCCGCATCTTCTCTGCCATCTAGTAGTAATAGAGTACACAGGCGCCTCAGCATATGATGAAAGTGTGAACGGATGTCCTAAAGATAAGTTAGGGCTGCTGGAGTTCATATTCAAGGGCTACATTTTGAGAACTCCTGCACAGTGCATGTTATGACTATAGGAGTGTGACCTCTCTGCCTTTTTTATGTTTCTTTTTTTTTTCTGATTTGAAGCATTCCTTAAGATTGTAGTGAACCCCCCCCCCCCCCCGACCTTGTTCAGTAATGATGTATAGGATACAGTCTGCCGATGGCATTAATGTCTTATACACACAGATACTTTGAGATCCCGCTTTCCACACCTGTGGAACCACACGTGATGCATGTTGTACAGCTGGCCATAGTAGTAAATGGCTGCACGTTCTTTTTCTTGGATGTAAGCTAATGCCCTTGTGCATCAATGTAAATACACACACACGTGATGTATTTCCTGACTACAGAATTTCCGTATTGGGGAACAAGATCTCCCCGCAAGGCACTGGTGGCAAAGCCTTCCCATACGTCACCTGTAAGGCCCTCGCTATTTCACGATGCCTGGGGGAAACAAGGAAGTTGGGATTGCATAAATGGTAATTACCACAATACATCTTTGAATAAACCCAGGCCTTGAGGATGTTTTCAAGTCCCACATTTGGGAAATGCGCTGTACATGCATACACGGGTAAATGTTGATGCCAAGAACACAGCTATTCACTGATATGGTAGGCTGTACAAGGCACTTGTGGGTCTCCTGACATGGGACTCGCTCCCCTACCCGCAACAACTGTGTTTTGATGAACTTGCTTTTGACATCAACTTTTGACTTTACTGAGATTCAAAATTTGACAGATGCATTTGACAAGTTCAAGTAGTTTTTGTATTCCTGTACACTTGTATGGGGAGAAAAGTGGTTCTGAAGCGCACAAAAGCCACACTGGGCTTGAGACTGGCAGAGAGGGATGAGGGCAGGGGAAACTTCACTGTTGGAGAAATTACATAAAGGCTGCAATTTAATGTTGAACATTTGGATAGTGTAGGTTTAGATGCCAAAGTCATGCTTGGGGAAAACAAAACTCTAGAATCTTAAAGTATAAGTCTCTCCATTTTTTAATTGAATGTGTTCTTTTCTCCAGGTACCAAAGTACATGTTGCTCTTTGTCATATTTTCCCAGGTGATGGCTGAGGCTAGCAGTGAGATCAGACAGGACGCACACCCTCCTCCTTAAGCCCCGTTCATACCTGAGCGATTTTCTGCTTGAGGCTCTAAAACAATAAATAATACTGCAGCGCTCAATAATTTGTATGAGTGTAAAGGAATGATAGATGCAATCAACAAGTATTTAAATCAACTAAGATGACAATTAAATGATTAAGCCGGTTTATAATAATATACATTTCCCCTCGGGGCTTTCACACTGGAGACACAGCAGCGGCTGTTTCAGGTCGCTTTGCAGGCGCTATTTATAGCGCCTGCAAACCGCCGCAGTGTGAAAGGGGTCTTGGGCTGAGTTCACACTATTGCTGCATGCGGCTCACAATAGGGGTCCAGTGTGTCCCTGTTCACCATTTCAGCCCAAATTTTTTGGGCTGAATTTGGACCTGAAACGGACCAAAAGATGCACAGGACATCTGTGCAAATTCGCAGTGGAGCTGCAGCAGAGATATGTGAACCGGCCCCATAGAGAGCTGATCACAATCTCCTACCATGCGAATTGGATGCGGAGAAACCACATCCAATTCACATAGGTGTGAACTCAGCATTTAAGGTTCCCCCTGTATGCTTGTGCCTGGGTACTTAAAGGTTAATGGCTTTAGAAGTATAATGGAGCGTTGCCATGTGACTACTGGGAACTTGCAGGATGCTGTGATTAAACCGCCATGGTTTTGACTCCCCTGAACTAATAAAATCCCTCTGCCTGGCAATGTATAATAGTAATACATTTAAGTGTATGATGTAGCAATTTGTAAACTAGTGGTGGAAACTTGTGAAACTGAAGTTCTTTAGTTGCTGTTGCAGAATTGGAGAAAAACCTCTCTGGCTTCATCATGTCTGGTGCTGGTTTTCAGTTCTGGAAGGTAAAGCACAAGTAGTGTCTGTGGAATCTCATGTAACACTTCATACTGGATACATGCCAGCTGATAGTGCTTCCTGCCAATCGCTGACTAACCAGTGCTGAGTCTAAATACACAATCCCATCAGATGGCAGACGAGTTCAAACCTGCTCCACCCTCATGGTTGTTAACACCTTTTCATGCTACCTCTAGCATAGTACCATTGCTTTACTCTGAGCACAGATATCGCTTAAAAGGGTTTTTGTCACCAGAAATGATCATAACCTTTTATAAATATTATCTGGATCTGTGGACGGTGAACTTTTCTTACATGTGTGAGCTTTCACATACATTTATCCACATAAATGCTTTAGAATAAAGCTGACAAATTGTAATAACTTGTCTTTTAGTTTGCACATACTATAGAACAGTTTGTGCCATATACTTTGCTATACAGTTGTACAGAAATGTCCTAATTTTAAGAATCTGATACTTACCAACCCGAAAGGTCCAGCACTGTCCCTCCTTTTTAAAGTGTTACTAAACCCACAACAGTAAAATCAGTCTGTATATGCAGTAAAGCATGCCTGTTAAACTCACTGTGGAACCTAAGGGGTTAACCCTCTGCATTGTATAAAAAGGCTGTTTGATCCTGTATGCACAGATCCTTCCCTCCCTGCACTGTCCCTGTGGACAAGTCTGGATAAGACAGAGCCTTTGGAGTCACATGCTCGTGCTAGAGAGTTTATATTTCTTGGGAGAGTGCATGTGATCAGCACAGGGCCAATCAGCGCTGTCCAGACAGAGGGTCAGGAGCCCTGCAGCCTCATAGGACAGCTCAATGCAATATGAAAATTCCTTCTACAAGCTTCACCAGGAACTGATAGAAGTCATAAGACTGCTGTATACTGCTGATGAGAAAATATATTTAGCAGTTTATATTTACTAAAATAATTGCATTTCCATGTTCTGTGTACTGTGGAGGACCAGATATAGTGACTGCAGGGTCCTGGATTTATTAACACTTTTGGCTGATTCTTCTCAAGGCTTTAGGAATACTAGTACAAGCCAGTATAGTTAGACACTTGCTGTAGTTCTACATAAATACATTAACTGCTTCAGCTCCAGAAGAATTTACCCCCTTCCTGACCAGAGCACTTTTTGCGATTCGGCACTGCATCGATTTAACTGACAATTGCGCGGTCCTGCGATGTGGCTTTCAAACCAAATTGAAGTCCTTTTTTCCCCACAAATAGAGCTTTCTTTTGGTGGTATTTGATAGCCTCTGCGGTTTTTATTTTTTGCGCTATAAACAAAAAAATAGTGACAATTTAGAAAAAAACACATTATTTTTTACTTTTTGCTATAATAAATATCCCCCAAAAATATTTTAAAACATTTTTTTCCTTGGTTTAGGCCGATACGTAGTCAGTGTATTTTTGGTAAAAAAAAAAATCGCAATAAGCGTTTATTGAGTGGTTTGCGCAAAAGTTATAGCGTTTAAAAAATAAGGGATCGTTTTTATGGCATTTTTATTATTTTTTTTTTTTTTTACTAGTAATGGCGGTGATTAGCAATTTTTATCATGACTGCGACATTATGGCGGACACATCGGATATATTTGACACATTTTTGGTACCATTGTCATTTATACAGCAATCGGTGCTATACAAATGCACTGATTTCTGTGTAAATGACACTGGCAGTAAAGGGGTTAACCACTAGGGGGCTAGGGAGGGGTTAAGTATGTCCTGGGGAGTGTTACTAACTGTGGGGGGGGGGGCTACGTGTGACATGTCACTGATCTCTGCTCCTGATCACAGGGAGCAGAGATCAGTGACACTGTCACTAGGCAGAACGGGGAAATGCTTGTTTACATTAGCATCTCCCCGTTCGTCCTCTCCGTGAGGCGCTCGCGGGTATCCCTGCGGCGATCGAGGCTGTGGGACCCGCCACCCAACTCGCGGAGCTCCCGGCCAGCGCGCACGCAGTGGCACGGCGGCAAATTCAAAGGGACGTACGGGTATGCCCATTTGCCCAGCCGTGCCATTCTGCCGACGTACGTAGGCGTGCGCCGCTTGGGAAGTGGTTAGCATAATAGCGAAGTGCAGCTTTATGACCATGTTTTCATGTTACACCTATATTTAGGTTGTCAAATAAAAGATGGCCACAGTCTGCAGAGGCCACCAAACATGCCACTCCTTGTAGGATACGGAGGCCCTTCTCCCTGCTAGTTCTTGTCAATGTTTGAATTTGATGCAGCTGTGCATGGCTCTACCTGCACATTTGGTGGATTTTTTTTTTTGGCCTTAATTTGCATAGGTTCCTTTTTTGTTTTGTCTATGACGTTGGTCATTTATTTATTTTTTTTCCCTTCGTATCTCCTCTGAGTTGCAACAAAATCAGCGAAAAGGAGCTTTTTTTTATTTGGTATTTAAGCTGCCCTTCCAAAATTACACTAAACCGGGAATGATGAGCATACCAGTACACAGAACTAAATGTTTGTACATTTGTGGTCATTGTGTATTTTGGGTTTTCTATGCTCATGTAAAAGTAACCTATTTAAAAAGCTGAAAAGAAATGGGATACAGCTTACCTGCTTAGTATTTCAGTACTGACCATTTATAGTGCTGTACTTGGTTGTGGATGGTGGGGATTACTGAGAACTCAGTGAATTGATTGAATTTTCAGACAGGCAGCCAACTTTGCCCTGGGCTGCCCCATGTAAGTTTGCTGAGCTCCTTTGGGAGTATTGCCATCGTAACTCTTGCGTGACTGCATGAAGTTGGTAGGCAGAATTGCTTTGCCTGTTGATCTGATCAAATGTGTCATTTTTCCAGCGCAGGAGGTATTTACATATGTAACCTGTAGCCAATCAGTCCAGAATTAAAATGACATTAAGCCCATGTATACATGCTTTAACCGCTTGCCTACTGGGGGCACTTATTTAAATTTTCACATGTTTAAAATCAGCCAACCTTGCCCTATATGATTGCTGTCAACGTGATCAGGTTACTATAAGGCCAATCTGTCACTTTGATAGTGTAGGTGTGCTGATTCTATGTAAAGGGTGGGAAAACCCACAGTGGTATAAAAGATCTGTCACTTTTACTGGGAAGATAATCACTGGCTGAAGAAAATGGTACCACCAACATGGCTGCAGCCATAAACTATGCTTTCATAGGTTTGTTTCACATAATTAGGACTCTGCATTGTAGAACCGAGAACCTGAGAATGGACCATGGAGTAGGTGGGCATTACAGTTTAAGCTGTGCTTCACTCTACCAATCAACATTGACTGACTACTTTTTAATACTTATGCTGCTAGTATTAGTAAATAGATAGGAAAGTATATCCTATTTACTTGTTTAAACTTTTTTTTTTTTTTTTTTTTTTTTTTTTTTTTTTACAAATTTCTTAAAGCAGAACTTTCCCTTAAGTCCTCCTCCCCTGCCACATTTGGCATGTCATATTATTATTGTTTTGGGAGGGGGTACCTATCTCAACAGGTACCCGCTCTCACTTCCGCACTGTGATAATATATATATATATTTTTTTTTTTTTTTTTTAGCAAAACAAAGCACAGAGACCTGGATGTGTAATTATTTTGAATATTACAAATGGCTTAAATAGCAATTTTGGTTTGTGGTGCTCGGATACAGTATAATTCTGCTTTAAGTGGACCATTTTTTTAAATTTTTTTTTTTTTTGTTTCCCTTAGTATCTAAAATTACAATTCACCTTTTAAAGTGTTTGTAAACCCTTTTATCTATAGGTAAGCCTAGAATAAGGCTTACCTATAGGTAGTGGAAATATCTCCTAAACGTGCGCCGTTTAGGAGATATTTCACTTGTAGTGCGCCAATGTCGTCATCGGCGCATGCGCTGTGAAGAAACGGACCACCATGCCATTTCTTTCCCCCGTGTGTGCCGTGACTGACGGCTCCCCCAGTCAGAGTTGAAGTCCGCGGCCCCAGAGGGATGAGGGGCGAAGATGGACGCAGCCAGCGCGGGCTTCGTTTGCAGGTAAGTGTCATATGCATACTAGCTCATTATGCTTTTAATTTGCAGGCCTTGTAGGGAGCCGATGGGTTTTACTTCCTCTTTAATATGTCTTGATTTTTTTTTTTTTACTAGTTTCAGACTTGGAAAATGCCAATTTCTCCTCCTGCTGCAGTTGGCTCATGTTCTCTCCTGTCCTTGGCTATTCCCAGTACTTTAATTTGATCCAGGCAGTGCCGTTCTCATTTTTATCTAAGTGATTTGCTGTCCCTCTGCCTGCTTATACCGGCTACAATAACTGAAGCCCAGAGGGTACATTTTTCAGACCAAACGCTGTTCAATCTTACACTTGCTAAGTGTTTTGGGGGATATAGAAATAGAACAAGCTTTAATTTGTTCAGGAAAAACGATCTCTCGGCCATTAACCAATACTGAGAGCCCACACTTGGTGCAGATGTAAATCTGCTCTGTAGATATGGAATTCTAGCATTCAGAATCTGCCACACTTTTTTTGCTAGTTGCTACTAAAATAACGGGATTTATTCTAACGCATCACAAAAGGGAATAATTGGAGTTACACCTTTTCCTGTTTTACTGATGCTAACAATGTCCTTTTTAAAACTTGGGGATATTACGTGACTTCTCTCCCATTCATTTTACAGACATACAACCTTTTATAATGCTGCATGTGTGTTTTTAGGTAATGACCCCAAGAGCACTATGCCCATTTTTAGGTAATTATTGTGCATGCTTCATTTCCTATGTTGTGTTTCATGACTTTTGCCCTGAAGAGACTCGGAATAAGGAACAGAGACAGCCTTTGGCCTAGCAAGCACTGGCATTGTTTCATGTCTAATTTTGTGGTAAAGGGAACTACAAAACTAAATATTGTTTTTTCTTTTGCGTAGGACCACAGAACTCGTGTCAGTGGTCATGTTGAGATCCAGGAATCCCTGTAATTAACTTTCCTGTTTCTTAATCTGGTATGTTTTTACAAAGTGTTTTTTCAGGCAAAGTTCATGGGCAATACAGTTGTGTGCAATGCAGAAAAGAAAGTTCGTAGACTTGAGATGTTTTCTTTGATTGCTTCTTAAAATAAAGAAGTGTGAATGTGAACAGCTTATGTGGTGGCATCCCTCATCGCCTTTTTACTTAACACTGGATTACAGGAATTAAATATAAAATAAAAATGTAAGAGGCATAAAAAACATTGCCTAGCTCCTCACTTCTTCACTTGGCCTCGTATTTGGATCTTGCAAAATCGCATGATCGATCCTAATTCTTGTGGAATGATGCTCTAATACTGTGCAACCCGGGGCTGGAACACACACAACAAACCAAGTTTAGCACTGTCCCCACTATACCTATTCCAACAGTAAACAGTCTGTATGTATATTCCTCGCTTAAGGTGTTGCAGCTCTCCCAAAAGTCCACTGGGTGGTAGACACGATTCTGAAAATATATAAAAACAAGAGAGAGCGCACGCCAGCCCTAGTGTGTTATCGTTTAATAGATGAAGATAAGTGTATAAAAAACGAGGGTTGCACTCACAAACATCCAGCGTTTTAAATGGCAAAACCGCTCCATAATAGCCTCCTCTCCTGGTCTGTAGGGATCAGTTAGCTCACAGCAACTAGCAGCGTGGTAAAGTATTCCAGTAAGCACAGACCGCCTGCTTGCTTGTAACACACGCCGCCCAAAGCACCCGCACGGACCAGTGGGCGCTGCCTGACATCACTCGTGTCCAGGGAGGGGATGCACAGTGATGCAGCTGACTCCTCTCGTAAGCTTCATGCAATTGCTAGGACAACATGTTTCAGAGGTGTGGCCTCGTTCTTCAGGTCAACCCGGGGCTGGAGGCTGCCACATACAGTTGTGCTCATAAGTTTACATACCCTGGCAGAATTTATGATTTATTGGCCACTTTCCAGAGACTATGAATAACACAATTTTCTTTCTCTCATGGTTGGCGTTTGGCTGAAGCCATTACTTATCAGTCAACTGTGTTTTTACTCTTTTTTTTTTTTAAATCATAATGGCAACAGAAACTAGCCAAATGACCCTGATCAAAAGTTTACACACCCCAGTTCTTAATACTGTGTATTGCCCCCTTTAACATCAATGACAGCTTGAAGTCTTTTGTGGCATTTGTGGATGAGGCTCTTTATCTTCTCATGTGGTAAAGCTGCCCATTCCTCTTGGCAAAAAGCCACCAGTTCCTGTAAATTCTTAGGCTGTCTTGCATGAACTGCACGTTTTGAGATCTCCCCAGAGTGGCTCAATGATATTGAGGTCAAGAGACTGAAATGGCCACTCCAGAACCTTCACTTTATTCTGCTGTAGCCAATGACAGGTCGACATGGCCTTGTGTTTTGGATCATTGTCATGTTTGAATGTCCAAATATGTCCCATGCGCAGCTTCCTGGCTGATGAATGCAAATGTTTCTACAGTATTTTTTGATAACATACTGCATTCATCTTGCCATCAATTTTGACCTAATTTCTTGTGCCTTTTTGTAGCTCACACATCCCCAAAACATCAGCGATCCACCTCCATGTTTCTCAGTAGGAATGGTGTACCTTTCATCATAGGCCTTGTTGACTCCTCTCCAAATGTAGCATTTATGGTTGTGGCCAAAAAGCTCAATTTTTGGTCCCATCTCTCCAAATTACTTTGTGCCAGAAGTTTTGAGGCTTGTCTCTGTGCTGTTTGGCATATTATATGCGGGATACTTTGTGGCATTTGTGTAGTAATGGCTTTTTTGGCGACTCACTCCACCATGCAGCCCATCTTTCTTCAAGTGCCTCCTTATTGTGCATCTTGAAACAGCCACAACACATGTTTTCAGAGAGTTCTGTATTTCACCTGAAGTTATTTGTGGTTTTTTCTATGCATCCCGAACAATTATGATTTAAAAAGAGTAAACACAGTTGATTGATAATAAATGGCTTCAGCCAAACGCAAACCATGAGTGAAAAACGTTTTCTCTGAAAAATGGCCAAGAAATGATAAATTCTGCCAGGGGATGTAAACTTATGAGCCCAACTGTAAGTGGCCCTAGTATTTTTAGCACAAGGTCAGCTTTAGGGCTGCAACTAATGATTATTTTCATAATCTATTGGCTGATTATTGTTTTGATTAATCAGATAACTTTAAAAAAAAGTGGTGTATAATTTTAGTTAATATGTAAAGTTTTAAAAAAGGCAATTTTTAATCTTAAATATCTTTTTGCAGTGGTAAATATAAATAACTTTTATGGTTAGGGAGCAAAAGCTTTAATCCACCCTGAGAATAACAGACAGAAGAGTATATACAGTATATCTATCAGAGGTTGAATCTGGTAGATATCAGACTCCGAGATCAAATTTTTTTTTATTTAACCGCTTCCCGACCATCCATCGCAGTTATACTGTGGCAGGTTGGCTCCCCTGGGCGAGCCGTCTTAGCTGTACGTCGGCTCTTTAGGACGCTGTAGCAGGCGTGCCCGCAGCGTGTCCCCGGAGCTGATGCCTGTGCCCGGCGGGTGCAAGTCCTGGTTCTGTCAGGGGAGAGGAGACTGATTGTGTATTCCTACTAAGTAGACCGATCGATTTCCTCGTCTAGTCAGCCACAATCCCCCCACAGTTAACCCCTTGATCGCCCCTAGTGTTAACACCTTCCCTGCCAGTGACATTTATACAGCATTCAGTGGCTATTTTTAGCTCTGATCACTGTATAAATGTCACTGTTGTCAAAAGTGTCCGATGTGTGTGTGTCGCAATGTTGCAGTCCCGATAAAAATCGCAGGTCACTGCCATTACTAGTAAAAAAAAAAAAAATAATAAAAAAAAAAAATGCCATAAATGTATCCCTCATTTTGTAAATGCTATAACTTTTGTGCAAGCCAATCAATATACGCTTCTTGCAATTTTTGGTTAAAAAAATAAAAAATAAAAAATCTTCTACATATATTTTATATGTAGTTGATGTGTTTTCTCCCCACAGATCTATACAACTTTTTGCCAACGGTTGGAACATCATCTCCCTTTGGGATTACATCCATATTCCTATGCAGTGGGACATTACACCCCTCACCCATCTGCTTATCTGTTTATTGACTTTGTATTTATTATACGATGTTTGGTCAAAAGATTCACTAATATTTCTGGACTGAAATATAATTGAGTAATATTTTTTATATTTTGGTTTAGATACGCACATACTATGCGCTACATTTTTTCTATTGTTTATCTTTTGTCTTTGTCACACTGTATGTAGCTGCTCCCCCCTTTTTTCACTAGTTAGCGCAGTGTTTTCTCGTACACCTTTTCACTATATTTTTTTATCGGCCTAAACTGATAACTGATGAAGAAACATTTCGTTTTTTTCAATTTTTTTTTTTGGATATTTTTATTCTAGCAAAAAGTACAAAATATTGTGTGTGGGTTTTTTTTTTTTTTTTTTTTTTCTTTCAAAATTGTCACTTTTTTTTTTTTTGTTTTATAGCGCAAAAAATAAAAACTGCAGAAGTGATCAAATACCACTAAAAGAAAGCTTTTATTTGTGGGGGGAAAAAGTGCCGTATTGCAAAAAATGGCCTGGTCAGGAAGGGAGCAAATCCTTCAGTGGCTGAAGTGGTTAAAGAAAAAAATGAAAGACTGAACTGTAATATATGCTGGCCATACAAAAACGATGTCTTTCTTAAAAGAAAATGTATTTTAAGGAACTAATAATGGTGCGGTCAAACCCACATTCATTTTCGACCACAGTGGCAGGAAAATTTGAAGGAGCAGAATAGAAAACTTCTTGGTTAAAGGGATTTTCAGACAATGTATGTGGTTTTCATTCAAAAATTACATTTATTTTAAAAGAATGATAAAAGCAAGTGAGATTTTCAAATGACATTCTTTCATTCAGCGAATGTGCAAAGATTTTTCATATAAATATTCTCGTCCAAAAATCGTGCATTTGTTTGCTTTTGATCCGTTTCTGCAGTGCATACGCAGCGGCTGGAAAAAAGCATAGATGTGAACGTGTCCCAAAGGAAACCATGTTAAATGAACTGCAATGTGTTTCTGCAAAAAGCACACAGGTGTGAACCAGGCCTAAGAAGTTTAGTAGTAGCAGCATGCTTTTTTTTTTTTTTGTATTGCCTGTTATGGGGTTAAAAAAAATATACTTAATTGGCCCTTTTATAGTACAAAAAGAGCAGATGATTGCTACTTTAAGGGGTTCATATAATATATATATCTCTAACACACCCAGAAGTAGGGTATAATGGGCATTATAACTAGGAGCCAGACATGAAGCTATATGAAGGGTGGAAGGGAGATGTAAATCCTTTTATATAAAAGTAGTACGTGTGTGTGTGTGTGTGTGTGTGTGTGTGTGTGTGTGTGTGTGTGTGTGTGTGTGTGTGTGTGTGTGTGTGTGTGTGTGTGTGTGTGTGTGTGTGTGTGTGTGTGTGTGTGTGTGTGTGTGTGTGTGTGTGGTTTTTTTTTTTTTTTTTTTCAAATATAGATTTTTATTATTTTTTTATAGACAAAGTCAGCATATACAACATATTACAGTATTCCTCATCAAAGTTGGTGTTCACAGGTGGATACATGACTTGGCGTAGAGGAGTATCACGAGATTTTTGGCTGAATATTCACTATTTGTAATTAACATTGGTTAATATAAATTAACTGAAATTGAAAATATAACCCAGATTTCTGTCATTGCTTCTTTGTATTTTTATGTCTGGTGGAATCGTGTGTTCTCATAATTCAGAACCATCTGAGAAGTATTCCAACTTTTAAACCGTTGGGAGTACAAAGATTCCACAAAAAGAAGAAAAAAGATGGTATAAAGGAAAAAGAAAAAAGAAAGAGAGATAAGAGGAGAGTGGATTAGAGAGAAGGGTAGGGGAGGATAATAGATATATTGGGAGGGGGGGGGGGGAATTGCGGGGTCGGCAGGCCCAGATCTACTATGTGGATTGTCCTTCATACTGTCGTACTATCAAGTAGTTAACATAGCCATACCTTCATCTGAGTATATAAACATGCTCCAGAGTGTCCTTGTCCGGAGATGTTGTTCCTGCTTGTTCTGTGCCGTTAGGACTAGGTCCTCCCAATCTCCTGATCTCCTCCACTCTGCGCAACCATAACCCTATAGTCGGAGATTAGCTTTTTTTCCATAATAATGGAATGCAAGATTTAGCTGCGTTTTTAATAAGTGTCTTACTATCGATTTTTTTTTTTTTTTTTTTTTTTTTTTTTTTTTTTTTTTTTTTTTTTGGTGCCGGAATGTTAGTGGCATGCAGCAGAATGAAAGCTGGGTCATCACTTATCTGATATTCCGTAAATTTTTGAGTGATCGTTCGGACTGTCGTCCAAAAATGTTGCAGCAGAGGGCAAGACCAGAAGCTATAAAGGAGCGTCCCTTTATCAGTTTGGCACCTCCAGCATTTATCTGAAGTAGCTGGGAAAAACTTGTGAAGTCTGGATGGGGTGTAGTACCATCTAGTTAACATCTTGTAATTAAGTTCCTGGGTCTTTGTGCAAATGGATGATTTTAGAGAGAATCCGATGATCGCTTGTTTTTGAGTGTTAGTAAACTGATAATGTAATTAATTTTCCCATTTTTGTATGTATGTCAAGTCAGGTTGTTCTGTGGGGGAGTTAATTAGAGCATACATTTTAGATAATACTTGAGGTAAAACTCCCTCGTCTCTACAATATTCTTCGAAGACCGTCAGATTTCGATTAAATTGTTGTGGGTCGGGAATTGAGTGTAGGAAATGGTGTAGCCATATTGCATCCCAGAACGGCGTTTGGAATTGACCACCGTCAGCTGTAAGGGCTTGTAAGGAGGGCCAGGCATTATGCCCCGGAAGATTTTACGCCCTTCCTGACCAGAGCACTTTTTACAATTTGGCACTGTGTCGCTTTAACTGATAATTGCGCAGTCGTTCGACGCTGTACCCAAACAAAATTTGCGTCCTTTTCCCACAAATGGAGCTTTTTTTGGTGGTATTTGATCACCTCTGCGGTTTTTATTTTTTGCGCTATCAACAAAGTGTGACAATTTTTAAGAAAAAAACTTATTTTTTTTTTTTTTTACTTTTTGCTATAATAAAATATCCCCAAATTAAAAAAAAAACAAAAACACATTTCTTCATCAGTTTAGGCCAATATATGTTCGTCTACATATTTTTGATTAAAAAATTGCAATAAGTGTATATTGATTGGTCTGCGCAAAAGTTATAGCGTCTGCAAACTATGGGAACGATTTACTGCATTTTTATTTATATTTTTACTAGTAATGGTGGTGATCTGGGGTTTTTAGCGGCGGACAGATCGAGACTTTTGACACTTTTTGGGACCATTGGCATTTATACAGCGATCAGTGCTATAAAAAGGCACTGATTACTGTGTAAATGTCACTGGCAGGGAAGGGGTTAACACTAGGGGCTGATCAAGGGGTTAATTGTGTGTTCCCTCACTGTGTTCTAACTGTATGGAGGTAGGATCGACTAGGAGAGGAGCCATATTGTTTTTCCTACTTAGTAGGAACAAACGATATGGCTCCTTTTCTCTGAAGGCACAGGCATTTGTGTGTTTACACACACACATCACGTGCTGGCGCTCGTGCACGCGATCATGCCCGCTGGCCATGCGCATCCGGTCCCCCGCCGTGCAGCGCTCGCCCTCTGGTGGCCGAAAAAGGGTAGAACGTACCCGTACGGGATTTCTCCCAGGAGAGCCATTGTGCCGCAGAATATCTGCATGTCATGGTCAGCAAGTGGTTAAATGTAATTGTAATGCCTTTTATATTGCCTCCACCTTCTCTGGGTTCAGATGCTGCACCCAGTCTTTTTAAGTGATTGTTGTTTTAAAAAAAAAAAAAAAACATATTATGCTTACCTGCTCTGTGTAATGGTTTTGCACAGAGCAGCCCTGATTCTCCTCTTCTGTGGTCCCCCCACCAACGTTTCTGGCTTCTCCTGCCTTCAGAGTGCCCCAATAGCAATCTGCAATGTATAGTATAGAGCGCCCCTATAGCAAGGTAACAAAACTTCTGCCTTTCTGCCACTGCATGTTGGCACTGGTTCCTGGCTTTTATTAACACTATCTGCAGTGTGTAGTACATTATGCAGTTTCATGGGCAAAGGATTTGGGTCAATGAAATGTACTTCTTAATTCATTTAGGATTTATATACATGTACAGTTTGTGTTGTGATTGTGAGAGTATACTTGCCATTTTTCACTTTTCATGGAATCTTGTAAAATCTCAGGTTACCTGGGGAAGTTATTATGTTATTGCATTAGTTGTATTAAGAAGTTTTTTTGAATTCTATTTTTTGTGAATTAGTCTGTATTAGGTGTGTTTCTTTCAGACACCTGAAAGTGTTTTAATGTTATAGCTCCTTCAGGCTTCATAAGGAATCTCCTTGCCAACTCCTCCCATCTCCATGACTACGCCCTGATAGGTGGAACATGTTAGAATGGGCATTCCCATGGAAAGGATTTTGTGGCTTTGCAGAATAAAGTTTTAGCAGATTGTGATGGCATCGGAGGGCGGCTGCCTGTTTCTTTAAACGACAAAGCATGAGCAGTTCCCTTTTGGCTCTCCACCTGACCCTGAAAGTGAGCCAGCGGGTTGCGCAGGCTAGTGATTGAAGAAAGATTTCACACATTCCTTTCACCCCTCTTAGATACATTCCTTTCCACATTACATGTAGTTACATAGCTGGTAAGGTTGAATAAAGACACCAGTCAAACCAGAAGTGTGTGTGTGTGTGTGTGTCACTGTCACTTTCCATATCCCTGCATATTGTGCTTGATAAGAAACTCATGTAAACGTTTTTTAATTTTATCTACACCAACTACTTACACCACCAACTGTGAAAAGGAATTCCACATCTTAGGCTCAATGCACACTGGGCTTAAAAAAAAGGCTGTTCTCTTGGGAGTAAAAAAAGCTCATATACAGCATTTTTTGTACAAAGTCTAGATGGGTTTAGAAGAGTTAAGATTTTTTTTTTTTTTTTTTTCTGCCAGTGAGCTCCAATCGGAAATGCAAACCAGAATGTTTTTTTTTTTTTTTTTTTTCCTGCCTCTAAATGTTCAACTCCAAATATACCTGTCTACGTCTTGGTGTGCATGGACACATAGGATAACATTGAGCTGCTTCTACCGGCAGAACTCAAAACTCTTGTAGAAGCAATGTTTTTTAAACGAGTGTGCAGACTTACTGTGCAAACTGTAAGGCTGGTTTCACACAGGCTGTCCGATCAGGTCTTGAAATCTGTATTGGAGGACCCTGTTGTGTTGACTCTATAGAATGTAATTCACCAAGTCTCTGGAATGTCCCTTATCTCGGTGCAAACACACAGTATTTTATAGCTGAAAGCTTGGCCTGCTTGGACCTGCTAGTAAAAAACCATCATCTATGCATGCCTTTTGATGAATGTCTATTTGGGGAATACCTTCATAAAATTATCAAGGAAGCCACTGGGAAGAAAGGTACTCCATCCCCAGAGAAATCTGCTGCTAGAAGAAAATTAAGCTGGGCTGAGTGCTGCTTAGCCATTCCTAGGAACCCTTGTATTTTTTTCAATGACTATAGGGCTTCCTGTGGCTGAAGTGGAGATCATAACGTCATCTGTGTGCCTCTCCACCTCAGCCAATAATGGTTGTATTAATTGATAACCAGGTTTAAGGAGCACTCAGCCTGACTTTTTTGTTGTTTTTTTTTTGCCAGGCAGGAGACAGGAAGTCCATGTATCACTGCAGATCTCTTTTTGATCAAATGCTTTGGAAGGCAGAGGAGAGATCTGGGATAAAGTGTTTATAAAAATAGTGTTTAAAATACATTTTAAATGAAATCAATAAATGAAAGATTTTTTTTTTAAAGTGCCCCCGACTTCCCCAAATACTGTAGTTGCTGACTTTATGAAGAGGACTCTTACCTGCTTAGGGATCCAGCGCTGTCCACACCCAGGTCGGTTCTTCTCTCGTCTTTGGGTCCCCAACCCTGCCATGTCAACCGTGGGCAGCCAGCTGTGACTCTTTGTGGCTTCTCCCAGTGCAAATACGTGAGCCGTGCTGCATCGTGGGAATGGTCCCGCAGTCTTCTGGGGCTTGTGAGGCATCCCAGAATTTGATCGTCAAAAAGGGGGGCCTAGGCGTTCCAAGCTGAAGTGGGAGCAGGTACCTATCAAAACTAAGTACCCAATCTCCCAAAAAAGTTTAAAGTGCCAAATGTGGTAGAGGAGGGGGGGGGGGAAGGACGTAAAAATCCATGCGATTCTAAAAATCATGCCTGCATTACATTTTGCACATCTAATGTGTGTAGGGCAGCCATTGAAATGCATGCATCAAACACCAGTGTTCATACAAACTTTATGAAGTGAATGAACCTTCAAAGTTAAAAAGGGTACACCCAAAAGAGCCTTCAAAGTTGCTCATACAAAAAGACCTAACTAATGCGAATGAGGACTTAAAAGGTACCATATCTTTGTATAAAAAGTCAATAATTTATGCTTCAATTGTTAAAAACCTATGGCATTTGAAAAATACAACAGTATTGCACATAAACATAGCAAGTACATAAGAGACTAAAATGTCATCACTCATCAGACTTGGACGATGAATTGCTCACTGTGACTTTGACGCGTTTCACGGGTCCATGCCTGCTTCATCAGAAAGATGGCAACAGTCAAGCTCTATAATCGTAAACAATATAATTGTCAAGATAACAATGTAGTAAAGATTAATCCATACATGTTTGCCCTCCTTATTGGGGCGCAAAAAATATTACATACCTGTACTTTGCATGTAAAACAAAATAATACACACCACCACCAACTATACACTTTCTGGAACATATAAGTCAGCTCATTCGGGATTATTCCACTCTGAGTCCACGGACCCAAGTAGATGGCAAGTTCTCAATAGGACTAACATTCAGTCACATATAAAGATACTGGAAATAAAAAAAGAGTAATATGATAGTATGGCTTAAATCAGTAGAGGAATATGCCTGCTAATAAGGGAGGGCAATGCTCGATCATCTTCTTGTTGTGGTCACAATATATGTATGGTGCGCCTAAATAGATGAGCACCATTTATAATCCAAATTAATGTCATGAGTGGGGGCCCACATTTTCCAAACTACACCCCAAGAGGGAGCTGAGAGTAGGGGTGTAGTTTGGAAAATGTGGGCCCCCAATGATGACATTATTAATTTGGATTTATTAGAAATGATGCTCATCTATTTATTTTGATGCTATATTGTTTACTATAATAGAGCTTGACTGTTTATCTTCCTGAGGAAGTGAGCATGGACCATGAAACACGTCGCAGTCACAGCGAGTAATTCATTGTCCAAGTCTGAGGATGATGAGTGATGAATTGTAGAATAAACTATTGACTTTTTATATAAAGATATGGTACCTTTTTAAAGTCCTCATTGGTTAGGTCTTTTTGTATATACAAGTTTCTAAGTATGTGGGTCCTGTCAATTGCTTCAAAAGTGATAGTAGAAATTGTGGTTTGATGCGCCATGGTGAGCAGCATTTGGCTGTGTTCTGGTGATGAATAATGTGGGCAGTGTAAAGACTATGGAGCGTTAATCTGTCACATGCTTTACATGGGTGTGGATAAGCTTGGAGATTTAAGGATGTACTGCTCAGACTTTGTCTGAAATTCTGCAGATTTGCTTGTTTGCTCAATGTCTTCCTTCTTTGTACATTTCAGGGAACTGAACAGTCATGTTAAAGTAAAGCAGAAAACTGCTGTACTGAACATGTTAAGGAGACTGGACAAGATCCGGTTCAGAGGTCAGAAGCGAGAAGAGTTTCCCGACTTGGCTGAGTCTCCCAATGCTTCCGATACAGAATGTGGAGATGATTTCCTTCTAAAAATACCTCGAACTTCGAAAGAGAATGAAGAGCTAAAGGACCCTGTGAGTATTCCAATATTTTTTCATGATTATGATGTTTTTTTTATTGTATAGTTGTATTCGAGCACTGTCCAAGTTTTTAATGGAAATATTAACTAGTAAGGTGTTTGTAGCGAGGGCTCATTTATGGTGGAGTACAATATTTTCAGCTGGCCTTGTATAAGATGTTGGTAGACATGCTGTATGGGGTGATATCCTGCATTGATGTGCTTTTTCAGTTCACCACAAGACTAAGGTTCTTAAAATTAAAACAAAAACATTTTTATGACAAAAGAACCTGTTTAAAATGTTATATGCAAGCCTGAATATGTACCCTTAAATTAAAATTATGCAGGCTTTCATATAAAGTATGGATGGTTACCCCCTTTTTAGCTTTACTTATGTTACTGAATGGCTTGTGGAATTGAGGTGAGAGCCCCTAAGGTCTTGATGCCTTGAAAATTGCCGGAATTCCTTCTGATAATACACATTTACTTCCAGCTATCTAGCGATTAGAGTATCAAACAAATAGCCATGTACAGGGCTCTGGCATGTGATACTGTTTGGCACATTCAGGAGACGGCATGTGTTGTCAGCATGCAGTTGGCAGAGCAGAACTTTTCCTAGTCTTCCAGAAGCCCAATCGTGATGTGTTATATTTCAGATTCAACAATGCATGCCTTTTCTAAGAGTGTAGTGAATAAGCCAGTTTATGTAGTTGATGCTGTCATCTTTATTGCTTATTGAGCTGAAGAACTTTCTTTCACCTAGCCAGCAGATTCCCCAGCTGGGATCCTCCTCTTAGCAACCGCTGCAGTGGTCTGGTGCCCGACATATTGCCTTGTGACAGCTGTTGGCTCTTCTGGGTGCAAGTGCTACTAGGCCTGCCCCCCTCCTCCTTTACTGACTGGTACTAGTATAGTGCCTCCTGGGATATGCACCTCATGCATCTCAGGAGGCACTGGGGGCAATGACGTCACTCGCCTAGGCTGAGACCTTTTGAAGAGAGGAAAAAAAGACCGATGTCTATCTGTATTACGGAGTGGGGGGTGGGGGCTAGTGGTGGGATGGAGAAGAGAGAAGAAAGTAAGTGCTATGGAAGGGCGAAGATCAGCTTTGTTATCCTCCTTATTTTTAGGCCTCAGTAGATTACCTTGCCTACTTTTTTTGGTAGCCAGGCGGCTAATGCAAAGAAATTTAGGTTTGAATTCCGTGTATGTATGATGTCTTTATCATTACTTGGTAGTTACTAAGGAGTTCAGAAAATCAATTGCTTTTCATTCACCAGTATACAGAAAAGGTCACGTTTCTAAGGGATCCAAAGCAAGATGGCTAAAAACAGCAATTTAGGGGTTATACAAAGTTATTAAGATAATCATACCTTTTAGAAGTTTAGCACATTCTACAAGTTCTTGGGCTGGTGCATCTCTGGAGCAAATTTGCAAGGCTGCATCATGGCCAAGTTGGTCCACTTTCATCCATTATTGCTTGGACCAGTCCTTCATGCTGTAGTCCCACCGTAGTCTGGCAAGTTCTCGTTTATCCTCTCAGGTGCAGTGCTAGAAGCAGACTGGGGAAAACTAAAATTAGTATTACTGTTCCCTCACTACATTTTGTTTTTTTTACGTCTTTTAATCTATCCTATGTTTCTCTTGGAAAACTTGAGATGCAGCCCCGTGGGATCCTAATTAAAAACTTCTCATTTGAAGTGTTTCCTGTTCTGGTGGGGGGAACTTTTTATTCTCTCAGTTGCTGTTTTTGAAACAGAGTTGCCGATAACACAAACTCTGACATGGAACTCTTGCTAATAAATTTGTGAATTTAGTTTGTTTTCAGGGCTGGTTCACACCAGAACACGGTGTGGGTTAGGCTCATTCTGTGCATGTTTACAGCATCTACTTCGGGTGACAATATAATCTTAATGATGCTCCAAATGCAAATTGCAAACACAATGCGTTTGCCTACACCAGAACTCGTGGTACTGCACTACCATGGAATTTGGTGCGGTGCCTTAATTAATGCATGCACTCAAAATGTATGAACCCTGAGTTAATGTCATGTGTTATCCTTGGGCAAACATTACTGTCCAGTAGGGCTGAAACAACTAATCAATTAATACACAACTAATTGATTACTATTTTCATAATCCAATAAACGGCCAGCCGATTGGTGGGCCTGCATACAGAATGCATTATTTGTTTACATATCAGGAAATACAGTGCAGCACACATACAGCTCAGTACATCATCCATACATGTCAGTATGTGCTTGTGAATGTGTGATGAGCAATGCCTCATGGGACATGTAGTCCTGGGCAGGAAGTGAGTGGTTCTAAAGGCAGAAGTTTTCTTTACCTTGCTGTTGGGGCACTCTTTACTGTACTTGACGCACAGCAAAAAGCAGTGTAGAAACAGATCAAAAGCAAACTGCATAGGTGTGTACCGAGCCTTATGCTGGCCACCCGGATCAATTTTCAGACAAGAATATTCAGATGAAAAATCTTTGTACATTCGCTGAATGAAAGAATGTTGTTTGAAATTTTCACTTGCTTTTAACATTCTGTTTTTAAAATGAATGTAATTTCTGAATGAAAACCACATACACTGTCTGAAAATTCCTTTGAACAAGAAGTTTTCTAAATTTTGCTGTCAGTGGTTGAAAACGAACGTCGATTGGACCCCACTAACGAAATAAATCGAACGAACGTATCAAAAATCGAACGAACGTTCTTAACCACTTCCCTACCGGGCCAATTCTGACATTTCTCTTCTACATGTAAAAATCATCATTTTTTTGCTAGAAAATTACATAGAATCCCCAAACATTATGTATGTTTTTTTTAGCAAAGACCCTAGAGAATACAATGGCGGTTGTTGCAACTTTTTATCTCACACAGTATTTGCGCAGGAAGTTTTCAAACGCAATTTTTTGGGGAAAAAAACAGTTTTGTGTTTAAAAAAAAAAATTCAAAACAGTAAAGTTAGCCCAATGTTTTTACATTTTGTGAAAGATAAAGTTATGCTGAGTAAATAGATACCTAACATGTCACGCTTCAAAATTGCACACGCTCGTGGAATGGCGCCAATGTTCGATACTTAAAAATCACCATAGGCGACGCTTGAAATTTTTTTACTGGTTACATGTTTTGAGTTACAGAGGAGGTCTAGGCACAAAATGATTGCTCTCGCTCCAACATTCGCGGCGATACCTCACATGTATGGTTTGAACACCGTTTTCATATGTGGGCGGGACTTACGTATGCGTTCGCTTCTGCGTGCGAGCACACGGGGACAATGGCACTTTAAAAAAATTTTAATTTTTTTTTTTACTGTTAATTTTATTTAATTTTTTTATTTTGACACTTAAAAAAAAAAAAAAAAAAAAAATGTGATCACTTTTATTCCTATTACAAGGAATGTAAACATCCCTTGTAATAGCAATATGACATGTCAGGTGCTCTTAATAGTGAGATATGGGGTCAATAAGACCCCATATCTCACCACTAGGCTGGAAAGCCTGAAATTAAAAGAAAAAAAATAAATCAAACGATCACCGCTTCCCAGCCGAAGCGGCGCCGTTTTTTTTGAATGGAGAGGCCGGGCATGACGTCATAACATCGCGCCCGGCCTCCGGCGACCATCTGGTCCGCCGGAAATCTCTATGATCTACATCTGGCGCCGGCGGATCCGCTCTCCACCTCACCGATCATAACGGTGAGTCGGAACAAGCACGGGAGGGGGGGGGTTTATGTTCCCTCTCGCCTCCCATAGGAACGATCAAGCAGTGGAACGGACGCTATGATCGTTCCTATGGTGTAGAGATTCGCCGGCTGAAACCGGCAATATCTGAATGATGTCTGTAACTTCAGGCATTATTCAGATATACCCGCCCAAAGCGCAGGACGTCATATGACGGTGGGCGGGAAGTGATTAAAATGATATTTTTTTTAAAGTTAGACATTGTTTTTGTATGGCCAGCATATAATATATTACAATTCTGTTTGAAAAGCTGCAAAAGAGTCTTAACTTTTTTTTTTCTTTGAAAAAAGATCTGATGATATTTACCAGATTCAACCTCTAATAGTATATACAGTATATCTCTTCTGTCTGTTATTCTCAGAGAGGACTAGAGATTTTGCTCCCTAACCATATAGTTCGTTATTTATATTTACTAAAAACAAAAATCCAAACGCACAGACCAGAGGCCAAGTGAAAAGTCAAAAAGAAAAATTAAATGTAGCTGTGGCCGCTGCTGTCCACAACTCAGACAAATAAGGACAGAAGATCTAATCGAAGGGGTGAACAGCGCTGATCAGCAGACATAAATAGGACCCTCAGAGGCAAAGTAAAAACGCTTTATTATTGTTGCAAAAACAATAAAATGTTCACTAAGGCATACAGAAGTCAATTGCTGGTCATGCAGACACTTGGATTAAAAAACTGACAGTACCTGGAGACTGGAGCCACATGGATGACACAGGGCCTTGGGGAAAACCCAGCACACAGCCGTTGGACAAAGAACACAGGAGCACCGCTGGTGGGGGGTCCGTCCAGGACCGTAAGGCCAGGGGTCCGATGAAGGGGGAACCAAACTGCAGGCACAGGAACTGTTGGGGCCAGTATACAGCGGCTGCTTGCACTGTGTACGAAGCCTGGAAGTGATGTCACAGCCTGGCAGAAGTCAGCCAAAGGAATCCAAAGTGTATGGACAAACCCTGCTGCTGGAGCCAATTAGGAACTGCCAATGCCAAGGGAGCAGAGAGTCACACATCGCTGACTGAAGACACTACATGTTTTGGGGACACGCCCCTTCTTCAGGTTACTGATTAGTCGGCTGAGTGTGAAGATTAAAAAGGGAAATTGACCCGGAAGTATAAGTGTGGGATGGGGAGGAGCTAGCAGCCCCTGTCATCCATACAGCCCCACCCACCTGAGTGGATAGTAACAATACCCAGTGCACAATACTTTATCAACAATTGCATAGCTTTAAAAATGTACTGTTAAAAAGTAATATATTAATAATAATAATAAATGTATATAATAAAACTAAAAACAACAATAATAATAATCCTAATACACATGCATGAAAATCTATATCGCATATATATGTGTGTCTTTTGTAAAATGTCCACACAATACCAGGAAGTACAGTGGTTTAGTGGTCAGCACTCTCACCCAGCAGCAAACGAGGGCCGTCGGTTCGAACCCCGACCACGACACCACCTGCCTGGAGTCTGCACGCTATCCCTGTACCTGCATTGGTTATTAATAATAAATAGAACATTTTAAATACACAGATAATGTCTATATCTCAGAAAATGCAAAAAACTGATGAAAACAGCTAAGGTATATTGTATAACTGTACGAACTTCAAGTTCTTCTTTCAACCCATTGGGAGAAAGAGTATTGAGCTTATATTATCCACATGGTTTCACGTTGGCATAGACGCAGAAATCTTTCGATCTCCGTCATGCCACCCGAAGGTGAAATATTTTATTATTTTTTTAACAATAATAAAAAGTTTTTACTTTGCCTTTGAGGGTCCTATTTATGTCTGCTGATCAGCGCTGTTCACCCCTTCAATTATAGGTTATTTACATTTACCACTGCATATAGATTTTTAAAAAAAGGCAATTTATTCTTACATCTTTACATATTAACTAAATTATACACCATACTCTTTTTTTTTTTTAAGGTTATTAATCGAAACAATAATCGGCCAACTAAGCAATTTTGAAAATAATAGTTGCAGCCCTACTGTCCAGTGTACTAAAACAAATCCATTACGCCGCTTCTTTTTTTTTTTTTTTTCTTCTCTAGCCTTTTGTAGTAATTTTAGAATGGTCTTGAAGCACTAACATATCCTAAACTTTTTTAGGCCATCCTTTGCTTAAAAGGATTTCTCAGCTTTTGGTCCTCATGCACACGGGAGATTAAAAACACTGCTTTTATGGGCTTTTGACCCTCCTTATTTCTTCTTCTAAACACCCCTCTGTTGGCCTATGTGTCTGTTCACACATAGGCGTTTAGAGGCAGAAAAAAACGCATCTCCAGCACGTTCAGGAGAGGAGTGTTTGGGCAGAAAAAATGTCAAATGTGCATAAACACTACTGCGTTAATGAATTCAATTTTTTTTTATCCACTATGTTTTCCTCCCCTGGAGCAAAGGCATTCAGAGGAGAGTAAAACAGTCCTGTGTACCTGAGATACCTGTCAATGTTGATTGAACAGAGTCCCATGTGAACATTGTGGCTTTCTTGGACAACACTTGTGATCAGCAGGTCAGCATTCTCCAATGAGGTTTTAAATAGTATGGCTGAGTATACTCTGATACATTATTTTTCTCCAGCCTATAGACTGAGTGCCGGTTCACACAGGGGCGACTTGTCAGGCGACCTAGCCGCCTGACAAGTCGCCTCCCGTTCTGTACAATGGAACCAATCTAATAGGAGCGACGCCAGTCGCTCCGACTTAGAAAAAGGTTCCTGTACTACTTTGGGGGCGACTTGCATAGACTTCTATACAGAAGTCGTTTTGCAAGTCGCCGTGGAAGTCGTGTGCAGGTCGCCTCGGTGAGGCGACCTGCAAGTCGTGCCACCCCTGTGTGAACCGGGGCTTAGAGTTTCTAGCAGTTTCTCCCAGCTATACTATAAAGCACGGATGCCTGAATTACCCTTGCAGTGGCTGTCCTGATAGTGGCTGCGTCTGAATGGTTGCAGTCATCGTTGGCTGACAATTTTCCAGCCAGCTCCTTCAAACTTTCCAATCAACGAATCTTGGGGGAAGAGGTTGGTGGCAGGGTTACCCACACAGCAAATTTCATCAGTGTGTGGCCAGCTAAATTCCGTAACAAAACAACCATTTGCTAAGACCTGTAGAAGGTGGGTGATAACTTAAGCCTGCCATAGATGATTCGATTCTCGGCCGGTTCAGCAGGGGCTGGCTGAGATTTGAACCACCTATGGGCAGGCTGATTGTACCCAAGTCAATTCATCGATCGACTTTGGTACAACCAGCATGATGGGTTTAGCAATTATTGCCAACTACTATGGCAATAATCAGTGTGTGTTTTCCCAGCAGGGGCAGCTCCCTGTGCCCCTCTGCTGATGGCTCCATGAGAGGAATGCCCTCAACAACACTGAATGTGTTGATGGGGAAACCAAGTGATTTTTTTTTTTTTTTTTTTTTTTTCCTGCAATCCGTGGTTGGCTATGGGTGGCTCCAGATAATGAAAGGCTTTTGCTGATATCAGTGTGACTGATCTTTGTACATTTTGGATACTATTATCCCTCTTGATTATGACCCGAAGGAACAGATTTTAGGTCCCTTTCATCCAAAGGGTCTGTTTTTCAGCCAGTTCTCCTCCTATGGAGTGCAGGATGTAAAAACACTTGTCCTTGCCCTGCTACCTCTGGGTCTGATCTGATACGCCATAAAAAAAAAAATGGAAGGGGATCCGCTCCCCCTATGCTGATCGAATCAGAGGGCATTCGGGTGTAAACGAACAGCCGGTCTGTTTTCATCCGGCTGCCCATAGAGAAGAGCAGGCTGTGTCCGTGTCCTCTTAGCATAAGTGGAGCAGACGCAGACCTATCATCTGGCTGCTCCGCTGCGGTCCCCTTGCTGAACAAAACTAGATTTGGCCTGTGTGAAAAGGGGCCTTTTATGTGTCTCAGCAACAACAATGTAATATTTGAGTCATTGTGGAGTAGAGCCAGACGCTTCTGTACTCGGTTTGTAATTATTTAGTCAGTTGATGTAGAAGCACAATCATTGTACAGGCTTGAATGTCTTGGGCTGCATTCACACCTGAGCATTTCAAAGTTGCGTGCTTTTACGGCGTTGTTTACCGCGGTTTTGCTGCTATTTTGTATAGGTCAAAAGGTCACCAATGTAAAAAGCAGAAAAACGTCTGTAATCTGCCCCAAAGAAGCTCATGTTTTTTTGCCCTAAAGGTGTTTTTCAAGGCGTTTTTACTTCAGGTGACAAAACGCTCAGATGTGAACAGGTGCCATTGAAATGAATGGGATTCTGTTTGTTGGGCGTTTTTCAGGCGTGTTTTTGGGTGTTTTACAAGCTGAAAACGCTCAGGTGTGAATTCAGCCCTTATGTCTGGATTCCTAAGTGTTTCCTGCTGCACACACATTACATTCAGAGTAGTAAGTAAGTAAATGACAGGCTATGGGCTGCATGAATGATGAAGCAGCTTGTGTTTCTTTAAACATGTAATTTTGTTTTATGAAATCACAGTGTGCAATGTACTTTTCAAATAATATATCAGTGTCGCGTGGTGAGGCTTTATGCAGGTCTTTAGTGTATACTATAATTGCTGATTTACTCCCTCACTTTTGGAGGCAGAGAAATTCATGTGTAATAATCCACAAAGGTAAAATGTAATGTGCTGCAGCCAGTTCATCCTTTGTGTGTGTGTCTTGGTAATATCTATATCTGAAGATCTGTCGGTGAGATTCTGACCAGACTGGGAGGATTCTCCAGGTCCTGCAGTGCTCTCACTTGGGTCCCACCCTTACATTAGATTTTTCTTTTTTTTCTTTAAGATCTTCCGTGACGTTGCATATTCCCTTACTGCTGCAGGAATGCTGACAGTAGTGGACTGCGCCTGCGTGTGCCGTGGAGTCCTATTTCTTTCACTCTCCAAGCTGTTTTAAAAAAAAAGGCTTTCTGCTCTAGTTCATAGCTGCCCAGAATGCTGCTGTTCTACTTTCCCTGTCTTATCTGATACTACAGGATTTGTGTTCTGAGCACAGATCAAGAAATAAGGTTAATACTGCTTTATTATTTACTAGCATTGTTGAGATGAAATGACAAACCAGTATATTTAATACAACAGCTGTTACCTTTTTATGGTTTGCATGACAGCGTACAGAGGATGCTGCTAATTTTTACCGTGTATATAAGCTGACTTTGCATCTTACTTGCCAGTGTTTGCCTCATATATATGGAATAGTTAATATTATCTGTGTAACTCCTTCTTAGGCTGGTTCAGGGACCATCATCATGGCATCTGGAGTATCAGAATTTAACCGGACAGAACTTGACCGACTCAATGAGATTAAAGGGCATCTGGAAATTGCCTTACTGGAAAAACACTTCCTTCGTAAGTACTGTTTATTCTTCACAAAACATTTGTTGTCAGGAGTGTCCTGAGTATATAATGGATTACACCACTGATGTAGTTCATTATGCAGTTGGCTTATTGATGCATTATTTGTTCTAGACTGATTAGTAATGTGACATGTGCCATTTTTCAAATGCCATTCATTCGTGTATAAAGAGATCTATAGCACATTTGCATGAGCTAAAAATCTACTTACACTTGTGACGTGGGTACAATATGCAAGCACATACATTGATTTGCATATGTTAGAGGTGATATGGAGCTTTTTTTTTTTTTTTTAATTTTTTTAATTTTTTTGTACTTTCTTGGACTATAGAAATGTAAACATTGAACTGCATGAAAGTCATAAAATCACTTGTCAGCTGTGGTTGGATTGCTGCATTTTTTTTTCAATTATAATTTAGTTGGTGTCTTTGTAGTGACACTTTTTTTTTTTTTTTTTTTTTTTTTGCCAAATGTACACAGACAAAAAATATGAAAATAGGTTACAAAGAGTAGTGCATGATAAACTGCAACATTACATTACCATTCCTCGTAGTCACACTTTATATATATATATATAAATATATATATATATATATATATATATATATATATATAAATATATAAATTTTTTTTTTTTTAGTGCACTATACCTAAACTTCTCAAATGATTAGGTGTAGTGCACTAAAACAATGATAGAATTAAGCGGCAAGGGTGGGTGCTTGCTATCTGCAGCAATTCGACTTTGGAGATGTTAATATTGTCAGCAGGCTTGTATGAGCAAATTGACCGTATTTTAAGAGTTTATGCTTTCTGGCAAGTTTCCTTGGAAGGTCTGGTTTCGGGAATACACACTTAAGTTATTGAATGTGGACAACTATGGCTGGAATAGATTGAAATGCTGCCAACCACTGGCTGATTCCTGCCAAAAATCTGCTACTTGGGCATTTGAGAATACTTCCACCTGTAAGTGCAGTCTTGCAAAACATAGAGGTTGGAACAAGGTCATGCACAAAAGATCAGGGTGGATTTCTCCCAAAATACATCACAAGGCTATTTAGAGGTGTAGTATGCAATACCCATGTTTTCTATTGTATTAAAACTGAAGGGGTGTGTGTAATTATTTATTGGCTATGTACACATTTTCTTAAAGGGGGATGGGATTAATTAGACACTTGTGTGACTTCGGACTGCAGAGTCGCATGACAAGTCGTGCCCCATGATTTCCAATGAGTACCATTCATATCTGTGCGACTTCAAAGTAGTCCCTGTACTACTTTGGTCCGACTTTGAAGTTTACACAGGCATTCCCTAAAATTGCGCGACTTTCAAGTCGCGGCAGTGTAAAAGGGGCTTAAAGCTGAACTCCTGGATAAGCAAACTGTCTAAATACACGAGGTATGTGTATTCCCACATAAGTCTCGGTTCAAACTGGTGCGATGCAGGAACCCTGCAAATCCAGTGCTGGTTCCCGCATCGCATCCGAGTCGCACAGTGGGTGTCAATGTGAAGTTAATGACACTCCCCAGATCGGTTTGCAGTGCGACCTGTGAAATGGTGCAGTAAATGGATCGCATGGGTGAAGTGAACACCCATGCGATGAGGTTCCAGTGCGGACCAGAAAAGGGTCCTGCACCATTTTGGTACGAATGCGATGTGATTTTCAGCCATACAGCTTGTATGGTTGAAATCGCATTGCACTGACCTCAAATGTGATCTGCACAGCGATGTATGGCATTGCACTAGTGTCAACCGGGCCTGAACTTGGCTGTCCTTTTCAGTGTGTGTCTTCTAGATCTGTAGAGTAATTTTGGTGTGAAACTTCACCTCTTACAGGAAGCTCTTGCACAAAGACTAGTCACTGCTGCTGTGTCTCCATGTAAAGTGTGACTGGTCTTGTATGCACCTCTCTAGTTTTCTGCAGGCAACCTGTAGTGGGTGGGCCTGTTGGGTCCCTCCCACATCTCTGCTCTGTTCAGGTTAGGTGCAGCACACTGATGTCATAGCTATGTTTTACCAGAGGTTAACTTGCTTTTCAAAGGACTTTGGTGAACACAATGGATTTATATCCTTTGTGTTTGTTGAGCAATATATTGAAATGAGTCTTTTGTATTGTATTGTGCTTTTTGTATTGAAAGTGTCAATAAACCCAAATTAAAAATAAGCCATTTATGGTTTCCTTCTATTAATCCTAGAGCCCAACACCCCTCCTTTTTTTATTTTCATGCATTCATTTTAACCTCCTCTGACCAGTCCCTTTTTACTTCTCTTGGTCTGATGTCTGTCCACTTCTGAATTCTAAAGGGGATCCCTCTGTTAGCTGGCCAATGATAATGAGAATTGTCCATATCATGCAGGTACTAAACAGAAGTATGCAATTTTAATGTACCTAAATTACCTGATGATCATGCCGGTCGCCTCAGCTAACTCGGTCGTCGCAGAAATAAGCCCAGCCTACTTTTTGCTATACTGTTGTGCTGTGCTGATGTATGGTACACTCTAAGGCCCCTTTCACACGGGTCAGATCCACTCAGCGGGAGATTGTGCCGTTGATCCCCGCTGAGCCGGCAGATGACAGGTCTGTCTCTGCTCACTGTGCAGGGACGGACCTGTCAGAGCTCTGCTGTTCTCTATGGCGAGATCGGATGAAAACAGACAGCCTGTCAGTTTTCATCCGATCCGCTAGACGGATGGCGAACATATCGCCATTCGTCTGTTTTGAGCGAATCTTGTCAGATCGGATGGCAGGGGGGTGTCATCGGGCACATCTCCTCTGATATCCTCCTGCCCATACAAGTCAATGAGTGGCCTGCTCAGATCCACCTTAAAAACAGACAGGTGGAATTTTTGCGAGCCAATGGTGTGAAAGGAGCTAATGGTTTGCCTGTGATTATACAGACACCAGCAGGTTGAACGAAAAAAAAAACTGACCGATGCAGCAACACACTATGTGATGTAGCAATCTCTCCAGCTGAGCTATTTTATTCTGACAGGGGGACTCCCACCTCGGTAAAATACTCTGATCTGTGCTTGCAGCCATTGGCTGCAAGTGCTGATCGAAAGCTGCTTTTCCAGTGAGACCATTGGACAAAGGCCAGTCATTAGACTGTTTTCTGTTAGACAGTGGTACACATATACTGAAAGTCAGCCAGTTGTAGAAAGGTGAATTGCGAGTGGGAAAAAATAAATGAGGCTGTCCTCTGCCTCATAAGTACCATATGGTAAATATATCAGAACTATAGTATGCTTGCCTGTAGTTGGAATTCAGTGCTTTTGACATTCCTACACTGGTTGTGTCACCTGTTTGAATCCAGTTCTGTGGCATTCCTCCAGTGCTTTCATTAACTTACTGTTTCTACATTACTGAAATATTGCACCTCAATTGGATATGTCAGTGTAGATTCTTTATGCTGTTTTAGGATACATACACATGGCTGTATGGCAACAAGATCCTGCACAAAATGTGCCCTGTATGTAACATTTGAGCGTTAATGCAGCCCATTGGTTGCTAGGAGGTAGGCAGCTTTTGCACTTTTTTAGGGTACATTTATGCTATACATTATTATATACTGGCACAAATGTTTACACGTGTACAGTGTAAAAAAAAGCACCCCATATTTAGGACCTCTGATGCAGATTTTTAAATGTATTTTTACAGATCTGAATACAGAGCAGATTTATTGATCTTTACACAGGTGTGTGCATGGACTCGTAATACACCTGTATTCAGATCTGCAACAGAAAAAGACACTTATGATAAAAACTCTTAATGTGTGCATGGGCCTTTGTAATGGTTTTGGACATCAAGGCTGGCTGTTTTCTGATATAGCCACCTTTTTGCAGCCATGTGCCCTTATACTAGTATTCAAATTTAAAAAAAAAATGTAACCTTGTATTTCAGCAAGCTCAGAATTGTTCTATTTGGTTAGAAGTTTTTGATTTGAACACTCATACTAGTGTTGCACCTGGATCTGCTTCCTTCCACAATTTACAAACTCCCTGTTGCGCATGTATGTGACTGGCAGCCTTGGTAAAAATTGAAGAGACAAGAAGGGTGTAGCCAATCTTGATTTTGTATTTGAAAAGTTGCGAAATTTATACTTCAGAGCTCCAGTTGTTTTTGTGTTTATTAAAAATCAGCAGCTACAAAAAGTGTAGCTGCTGACTTTTAATAAACACACTCACCTGTCCCAGCATCCAGCAATGTTGTCACCCAAACCGTCACTTCTCTCCCTCTCCTCTCAGCATTTCAACTGTGAGCACTCGGCTGTCACAGCTTGCGGCTTCACAGCCAGGTGTGTACTGCGTTGCACCTGCTTAATGGTCCGGCAGTCTTTTGGGACTTTGACGTGTCCCATAAGACTGCAGGGAGGGAGGGCTGGGGAGAGGAGGACTTCCACTCGGATCGCCTAGGTCAGTGATGGCGAACCTTGGCACCCCAGGAGTTTTGGAACTACTTTTCTCATAATGCTCTTGCACTCTGCAGTGTAGTTGAGCATCATGGGAAATGTAGTACCAAAACATCTGAGGTGCCAAGGTTCGCCATCACTGGCCTAGGCCCTAGGCGATCTGAGCGAAGTGGGAAGCGGGTACCCGTCAACTAGGTATCTGCTCCCCCCATTACATGCCAAATGTGGCAGGGAAGAGGGTGAGGAGTGCTTAAAGCGCAACTACCCCTTTTGGGTGGAGCTCCGCTTTAAAGTAGAATTCCAGGCTCTAACAAACTAAGCCTAAAACTGCTCCCACCCATCTTCTAATTCCTATATTACAGTGTAGAATGGAAGATGCCTATACTTGCCTATTCTCAGGGAACTCCGACCTGGTCATGTAATCGGGTTCAGTGTAGAGGAGTGGGCACTGACAACAGATGGCATGCCAGGGTAGTGACATCGCTCATAAGCTTACTATCCGGCATTTGTTGCGAGCTGTCCCTCCCAATGGCGGCTGCTCCATTAGGGGCTTATAGGAGTCGCCCCCCCGCAATCCATGCGCCCGGCCCCTAATTCACATGCAGGGCACCGGATGCATAGATTTCAATGTGGGTTTTTTTTTTCTTTTTATTAAAGCATATGATTAGAGCCTGAGGCTCTAATTGGCTTCAAAAATGGGTGGGCTCGGGGCGCAGGGCACTGTACAAATCTACATGCGGGGGGTGGGGGAGATTTGAGTAAAATTTTTAGCTGTGATATTTTTGATTTTTTTTTTCTCTTGGCTGACAAAGTAGTACTTTGTAATGGATTGATGTAGTTAGGTAAAATTTATAGAGCATTATTGAAGCTACTCATTTTACGTTGTGCTGTACTTCCTGGCACTTTATACAAGGCCACACATCTCTGATCCTGTAAACATTAATTACTGTTTGCTTGAACCCCTTTCCTCCTAGCAAAGATGCCGGGAACAAAAAAGCTCATTGGCGACAAAAGTCCTTGTGTTCTGTAAAATACATTTAGGTCTAGTAGTTGAGAGCATTAGTATGTATAGACAGTCGTGTCTGCTTGTAGCAGGCATTGACAAGCAGTCTGATTTTTGAGAAAGCTTAAAATGGGGCTAGTGTGTAAAATTCATATACCTTTACTGCATGGCTTGACAAGTTTGCTTTAAGTCTAGGAGCCAGCTAAGAAAGTGGAAAAAATATAAATAAAATTTGGCTTTTAACTAACAAAACTATATTTTCAATGTCAAAACCCCTTCTCTTATGTAGACCTGATGTGTATCTTTGCAGATTCATGGCACAGGTTTACTCAGTTAAGCCTCTCAGCTTTTGCCTATTAACCTTCTTAGGATGTCTAAGAACTTAGTACATTTAAAATAATAATAAATGAGCGATAGTCTCCAGTATCTGACTATCTTTTACAGTTTTAAATGTACTACTTAAAGTTCCTAAGACGGTTAATAGGCAAAAGCTGAGTGTAACTGTGTGTAAACCTGTGTCGTAAATCCTATGAAGATGCACATCAGGGCTACATAAGAGAAGGGGTGCTATGCTTTTATAGAAAAATAAATATATGAAGATGTACATTTTTAATACACAATGTCTCCTCTTGTACATATTACCCCTTCCCTGTACACAATGCCTCCTCCACGCATTGCCCTCTCCATGTACACACTGGCTTCCAACCCCTCTCCCTCTACCCATTGCCTTCTTGCACTTGCCAACTGTCCCCAAAAATATGGCTGAGATGTTAATTACTGCTCAGCCTGGCAAGAGTTAATGCTGATGCTGTCAGCTGCACACTGAGGAAACCTGCATTCCAAAAGGAAGCTGTGAGTCCATCTCTCTGCTCACATTCCTGATCCCAGACTCCTCTTCTGACCTGTCGGCTCCCTGGAGTACACAGCAAGGGCGGCAGAGCAGTAGCAATGATACCCAGTCCCATAAGAAGCCCTGATCGACTGCAGAGCGCTAGTGCTGATTGGAGACTTCCTGAAAGACAGACATGTGCTACTTACCCCAGGCAATAATAGCGGTACTGATCTGACTTTCTGCCACACAGTGTTTGCAGGTTCAGTGCAGAAGAACTAGTATTAGACCTGCAGCGGCCGCCCGGGCTGGGTCGCAGGCGAGACCCCTGATGCTACGCCAATGGTGAATAGGCGAACAAAAGCACAGACACCAGGACGCAATTTCTATTCGTCATGGCAACCTGGTGCCTGGGATTTTTTGAGCCCTGCTTTCACTGCGAATTTTCAGTCCACATATCCTAAAAAGATAATTGTGATCTTCTGCTTTAGCTGAGATCACGTGACACAGTACAGCAGAGAACAGGGTATGGTTTTGGGCTCCATTTTATCTTTTCATGGTATACTTTTTCATGCCATCCTGGGTACACTCTTCCTCTGCTTGGAGCTCCAGCCTCTTGGCAGTCCCTTGATGTCATTATGTATAATGCGTGACTAATAACCCTGCTTTGTACATGGAGGAGGCTGAAGTGTGATTGTGGCCGAGAGTGCCTTAGGTGGCAGCGTTGGACAGGTCGGACGAATAAAGGCATCCTATAGGAGCCAGTAAAAAAGGTAAGGATTTCTACTTTTTCCGGCACCCATAGACTTGATGAGCAGTTGACCCTTGCTGTACAGCAGGTCCCACTGGATTGCTACATATTGCCCTGTTCCTGGAGTAAAACTATAAATGACCAGTCCAATGCAAGTAGCATGTCTGTAAAATACCATTCACTTATAGATGCTCCAACTTGCATATTAAAGGACAATTGCCAGAAATCCCTTGCAGTAAACCTGAATTGTATTACTGATACACAATAGAAAGTTTACTTGGATGTGCGTGTTAATAGAGGAGTGCTGTGAAGTGAAAATAATCTGTCACTATGAGCATGCTCAAAATGAGGAGATCTAGTTGCATTAGCTGTGGCTGTTTGCCAAAAATTGGCTTTTCCATGGCATTCAGTAAAAAGTCTTTTGTTTATGGCCGGCTTTAGCAGTGTGTGAAGAATTTGTTCACACAGTAACACTTTCATCCCCATGACCTGTAGGTCTTATAAACTCCAGAAATGTTGTTATATAAAAAGCAAGGATGGCTTTCTACATCAGTTGATGTTTAGCTTTATTCTGCTGTGTTTTATATCGGAAATGCAGGAGATGTCGTTATATGAAAAATGCACCCCATGAAAATTTTTACTTTTTTCAACATATATGAACAAGCAAAAATCTGATCTTGATTCAAATAGTACTACATATAAAGGTGATTTACATGAACCAATGACAAAAACTGACATAGTGTATTTATTTTCATGAACTAAATTGACAAAAATGCAGGGTTGTCATATGGAAAAAGTAACTACACCAAATTTACTGCAACTTCAAATTCATGAAATTAGAATCTGGTGTTCAAGCTTACATGCCATTGGTTAGAGCCTTCTTTGGGAGTATGCAGATGGAACCAGTTTTATTTTTTTTTTAACAAGAAAGAACCAGTTTTATTTAAATCTCAGATTTCTAGGGTTTGGTGTTTTCTTTGCTATTGACGTGTAGTGTCATCATAGCAAGATCAATAGAACTCTTTAAGGCCTTCCAAAAATTGTGGATGACCAGGAGTCCGGCAAGGGGGTATTTATTTTAAAAGATGATAAGTTCACCTTTCATAACATGTTACACCCTGAATACGGGTGTAAGATAATACTCTAGCAACGACCCCCCCCTCCCCCAAACCCCAGTTGTGACAGCAAGTGGGGGATCTTTCTCCCCCACTCTCTGACACAATTTTTTTAAAAAAAAGTGGCCGCCCCGGGGCTCCGGCTACGTCATTCTATCACAGAGTTCTGTGAATATGAAAACTACAAGTAACAGCGTTTGTAGCTGTCAGCTTGTAGTTCACAATGAACTACCATGGCGCTGTTTTGAGTGCTCTGGTAGTCCATCAATTCTTCCTGTCAGTGTGAAACTGCCTGCACGTACAAAAGCTTACACTGACTGTTGTCCTACTGTCTGTAGGAGCCCTGCATGGCACCTGTGATCTGCTGATTGCTTTCCAGGCTCCTACAAAAAAAATAGTAAATGTAAAGTTACCTACCTGCAAAAAAATTTGCTTTTATTATTTTCTTTTAAAAAGTGAACTTGTCCTTTTAAAACATTCAACTGTAAGGAAAATGAACTACAAGTGTAGATTGCAAACCACTACTAATTTGTCCGAGGCTGGCTGGTCCAGCAATTTCCCAAGGGCTGAATGTTTGATGCTAAACAAAGCAATTATAGGAGCTTCAGGTGTCTCACAAAAAAAACCCCTACATAAGACAAACAAAGGAATCAAAACCGTATATTCAAAAAAGACTTTGGCCAACAACCCAAAAATAAGTGCTTAAAACTCCCTGTTATTTTAAAACAAATTAAAAGAAGAAATAACCTTTAGGCCATATAGTACTGGATTTGTAGAATAACTACCTAATAATAAAGTGGTACAAACAGCAGAAAATAATGAATAAATAGCAGGCACAGCCCCATTCACAGGAGAAAACCCCAACCAGGACAATATCCAAATGATACTTTATTGATTTTGAGACATACTACCATATCTATCCATGGTTTGGAATCAATAAACCTTGGTGGACAAGGGTAAAATATGTTTTCTTTATCATACATCATGGGACACAGAGCACCATAGTAATCACTATGTGGGTATATAGGCACCTTCAGGTGATGGACACTGGTATACCTAATACAGGAAGTTCTCTCCCTATATAACCCCTCCTCCTTCCAGGAGTACCTCAGTTTTTTCGCCAGTGTCTAAGGTGTTGGTCACGAGTGAAGATATGCTCTGAAGAGCTCAACTTGTGGGATCGCTCAACTGGAGGGATCCCTCCTTGATTTTAACAGCCTCCATAGACTGGACCCATCCACAGTGCCACTGAGGCCAAGGTGGATGGTACCTGGGCCTCGTATACAAAGCACAAGGTTTTGCCTGTAACACCTCTTTGCGGGGATGGACCTCAGGACCCAGGACTTTTTGGTCATGCTACATTACCTAAAGTTTTTCCTTAGGGGTGCTATACAGGTCCAAGGGAGTGGAACCCCTATAATAAGGACCTGGTCCTTGAAGATTTGCTAACGCAGCCTGCCGTGATGGGTGAAATTTGGATCTGTCTGTTACAGCAGTATCCTGCAGTGAGGATAAGGTAAGGGAAGAAGCCTAGGAACTGTAAAAAGTCAACCTATATTTTTTTTTTTTTTTCTTCCATGAAGTAAAATGTTGTCATGCCTAAAGTCTCTACTACAAGGAGTAAATGCATACCTTTTAGTACGTTGCTTCTCAGTCAGCTCAGAGTCCCAACACGTGTGTGGTCTCAGCAAGCCAGGGTGATTACTTATCCAGAACATGACATGTTTTTTTTTTCCCCTGGGGGAAGGGAGGGACAACAGTAGCTCGGGGGGGGTGCAGCAGCTTTCATAGGTTTATTTCTTTATTCCCCACAGAAGTTTTTTCAAACTTCCCGCCTCAGCCCTCCCTCTCCTCCCCTCTCGCTCTGACTAGGAGCGTGTTGAATGCCGTCCACGCGCGCAGACTATGGCTAGTGTTAACCGGGGGGGGGGTTTACGTAGGGGACGTGGCTTAGGTGCTGTGTGCGGGTCATAAGTCCACAGGGAGCACACAACGCAGGCATTGGGGACAACAGAGATGCTTCACAACTATACAGCTGGAGCCTGACACACAGGAGTGCTGGGGGCACGTAAGGTTGCACAGGCATTTCCAGTACAGGAAATAACATTTACATACAGCACTAAAGCTGAACTTTATTAGCGGCATTTTCTTTTGCTAGGCTATTTGCTCAGTGAGTTGTGCAATTTTTTTCTTGGTGCCTCTGCTTTTTGTGCTCCGCACTATGGCTCCCAAAAAAGACATCATTCCACACTGTTATCCTCTCCGGAGATACAATTGGTGCTGCAGCTGCTTCTCACATTTCAGCCCCTGTATACATGACTGAAGATGCATTTTCCTTCGCCCTGCAGGGCCTAGAAAGAAGATTAGCCACTTTAATTGCATCCCTATCCAAAAGGATAGGAAGCATGTTAGATCCCCCTCCCCCACCTCAGACCCCTTACCAAGGGAACAGTGGGTAGAGGATGAGGTGTTACCCTCAGGCGATCAGGAGGAAAGGCAAACCGATTACTCCTCTGCGGAGGAAAGAACCTTTTTCAGCCTCACAATCTGAGAGATTGCTGGTACAATCTCTTACGGAGATGGTTCATGCCTCTTTTAAGCTACCCCTTACAGTCAGCTGAAAGTTCTGTTTCTTCTTTAGGTTCCTTAAAACCTTCACAGCCTTTTCCTGTACATGCATTACTTGAAAAGCTTATTTATGCTGAATGGGATCACCCGGATAAGCATTTTCTCCCTCAAAGAGATTTACAGCACTCTATCCCATGGAGGAGAAATTCACCAAAAAATGGAATGTACCAGCAGTTGACGCTGCGATTTCCAATGTGAATAATAGTCTAACTTGCCAGTAGACAATGCACAAATGCTTAAAGATCCAACAGATAAAAGGTTGGAATTCCTGTTAAAATTCTCCTTTTTCATTAGCAGGGGCCGTTACTCAGCCTGCAGTCGATGCAATAGGCATCTGTCAGTCCCTAAAGGACCAGTTTAGACAGGCTCTTAAGAAGGTCCCTGCACAACAGGCCTGCGATTTGCAGAACTTCTAAGGGTGCTGTGTTTTGCCATAGATGCCATGGAAGACTGTATTTGCCAGGTGTCTCGCCTTGCACTTGTGCTAGTACACATGTGTAGGACCCTGTGGTTAAAAAATTGGTTAGCCAAAGCACCTTGCAAAAGGCTTCTGACTAGTTTCCCTTTTTCACGTGGCCCAGAAGGTCATGGTTTGCAGAAATCGTAAAGATGGCAGTGAAGGATCCATGGTCCCTTCCACTGCAGCCAGACCTACTCTCTCACAGGGCCAGATATTCCAGCCTACCTTACGAATGCTAAATTTAACGGTCTGGCTATTGAAACCCACATTCTGAAGAAACGTGGGCTTTCCAGGCCAGTTATCTCTACCTTGATTAATGCAAGGAAGCCAGCTTCCAAGACTATATATATTATAGAGTCTGGAGGGCTTATGTTTCCTGGTGTGAATCCAAGGGTTGGCACTCCATTGGCTGCTCTTTCTTGTAAAGAGCCATACTTGATTATTCATGAGGACAGAGTGGTGTTGCGCCCTTGTCCAGGTTTTTTGCCAAAAGTGATCTCAGGTTTTCACCTGAACCAAGATATTGTCCTGCCATAGTTTTTTCCGAAACCATGTTCCAGGAAAGAGAAGTCACTACATTGTTTTGATGTAGTGATGAGAGCGGTCAAAGTCTATTTAAAGACTGCTCAGATTCGTAAGACTGATGTCTTATTTGTTCTGCCTGAAGGTCCTAAAGAAAGGACAGGCAGCAGCGAAATTCATTGTCACCAAGTGGATTCGGCAGGTTATAAGACTTATGATTCAAGGGGTAAGATTCAACCTTTTCAAGTTGAAGCGCACTCTACCAGGGCGGTTAGTGCTTTTTGGGCAGTGCGTCACCAGGCCTCCATGGCTCAGATCGCAACCTGGTCTTTAGTACATACATTCACCAAGTTTTATCAGGTGAATGTGAGGAGGCATGAGGATATCGCCTTTGGGCGCAGTGTACTGCAGGCAGCAGTATAAGTTCTCAAGTCTAGGGGTGCCCTACGGGTTGTCTCTCCCTCCCCTCAAATAGCATTGCAATGGGACGTCCGACATAGTGATTACTATGGTGCTCTGTGTCTCATGATGTACGATAAAGAAAATAGGATATTTATAACACCTTACCTGTAAAAATCCTTTTCTTGGAGTACATCATGGGACACAATGATCCCTTCCCTCTTTTTGGTGTTTAGGTATATTGCTTTGCTACAAAAACTGAGGTATTCCTGGAAGGAGGAGGGGTTATATAGGGAGTGAACTTCCTGTATTGGGTATACCAGTGTCCATCACCTGAAGGTGCCCATAGAGCACAACAGTAATCACTATGTGGGTATGTGTCCCATGATGTACTCCAAGAAAAGGATGATATATAAGGCTGTTATAAAAATCCTATTTTTCTTTCATATACACAGTTGGGAATGCTATTAGTACATCTTAGTTTTGGAGTGTAGGGGGCCTTTAAAATCATGTGTGCAAACAACTTTTTTTTTTTTTTTTAAAGCATATGTATTGTGGTGTTGGGAATTTTATTCACGTGGGTTGGTGTAAACCTGAATATGTGAGTTGCAGTGTATTTTGATGTATATTCCCACTATTCAATTTTTTTTTTTTGTTTGCTCAGAAGACCTTTGCCAGTGAGTAGTAATGGCTAGAAACAAAAACTGTGCTGTAATCGGCTTGAGCACTAATAAGAGCTGCTGGCAAATGTAATTTATTGTGTGCCTTGTATTAGGAAATATCTAGTGCAGGAAGTTTAAAACTTACTTCTCCAATCCCTTTTAGACCATGAAACATAATTTTGAACTTACAGTATATAGTTCTTTTATGTAGAAAGCCCCCTCCACCACCCCAAAATACAGAAAAGCTACATGGAGACATTGAAGGGAGCAGCCAATCTGTTGCACTTACAGTAGACATGGGTGTCCGCTCCCCTGGACAGAAAATGCTCTGGCTGCTTGTCATATACATTTTTCTTTGTGATCCAGCCAGGGAAAGGTTATTTCAAATAACCAGGAAACGTGTAAAAAGCATTCTGGCGTTCCATTCTAACAAGTATGGCCAAATGCCATAAGTTTATTTGTTAAACCTAAGTTTAGCCTAAGGTTTTTTTTTGTTTTTTTTCAAAAATCAGCACAAGGGACAGAACTTGCATTCAATAAGAAGCTGCCAGCTTCGTAGTTGAAATCTTTCATCTTCTGTACCCCCACAGTAGTTCTCTTCCAGTGCTTTAGGGGTTAATACAGTCCCTGGATCTGGACCTATCATAAGCACTTTTCTCACTATGCTTCACTATGGTTTTCTCACTATGCTTTCCATTTCTTCCCCCCTTCTGCATTCATAGAAGCTGTACAATAGCTTCCATCAATGAAAAGTGCTTTATGAATGGAGGATGATCTAATGAATAAAAGGTCCACCTCCTTCATTCATTGTGTGTGTTTCATTGATTATGATATGGTTCTGGTGGGCATGAAGTATTTTGTGTTTAGGAACTACGCAGAGCAGAAAAACGGACCTTTATTCCTTAGTTTCAGATCCGTAGCTCATAACTGGAAAAATTTTGAAAGGTTTTTGAACATTGTTATTGCCAAAGTCCTACTTGAGTTAAAGCAGAACTATACTCCTTTCTTGTTCATACATCACAGGACACAGAGGCTTGGTAATTAGCGGGTTAGATAGTACCTTCAGGTGATTGGACACTGGTAACCCTAATTACAAGGTGAGTTCCTCCCCTATATAACCCCCCCCATATGGAGAGTACCTCAGTTTTTTTCACCAGTGTCTAAGGTGGTTGGTCACATTGAAGATGTGCTAAGAAGAAAGCTCTGTTTGGTCTCTGCGAGGACCTAGGAGCTATACAACCAGATCCATACCTCAGGCCAATATTAAAACGCCTAAGATGGATGGTGCCCGGGCGATAAGCAGAAATGAGGTTTTGCCTGCATGTCTCTCCTTGGAGGTCTGGGCTCTGGGATCCAGGCTTTGGTGTACTAATATAACAGTGGCACGAAAAGTTTCTGGCAGAGTCTTCTACATGTCCAGGGAAGAGGTTCCTGTGAGTAGGAACCCAGAACCCTGAAGGTTGGCACAACGCTACCCGCCGTGATGGGTGAAGGCTGGAATCTGTCTGTTCTCAGCAGTTCCTGCGGCGGGGATAAGGTAAGTGAAGACAATCCTAAAGTTTACACATTATGGATTATCTTCTGTGAGTAGTTTGTTTGTCTTACCTGGTTTCCACCACTACAGGGAGTAAGAGACCTGGTGTATACTTGCATGCCTTCCAGGACACATGCTCAGTGAAGCTGTGAAGCCGCTCACCTCCTCCGCTGCTGGCTCTGCCACATAAACTGAAAGGGGGGGATCCCATGCAGTCCGGGGGTCCCACGCAGTCCTCAGGGGGTCTCCTTTCTCCCCCCTCCCCCATCCGCCGCCATGATGGTCCTACACGCGCGCGCTTTTACGGCCGGGTCGGCGGGGAAGGAGGGGGGACCTGGTTGCAGCGCTGTGCACGGCGGCGCAAAGCGCCTATTTTTTAAAGCCTAAGGCGCCAGAGCTCCTGTAAGCGGTGGGACACAGAGCTGTGGACAGTAAGCATCTCAGTGGATCGGATCCTGGCAAACCTAAGACACCTCTGCATCAGGTTGTGCAGTTTGTAGCTAATGTTTATATTGTAAGACTATATAGCACAACAGTGATTGCACTTTACACTAGTACCTCTGCTTTGCAGCTTAGGACTATGTCTCCTCATAAGAGGGATTCAGAGGTAAAAGAGGCACCAAAAATCACCGCCTACATCTAGGGGTTCTGGACATGCCTGCAGGATACCACCCCCCCCCCCCCCCCCCCGCAAGACTGGTGAAAGCCTGACAGGATGAGTCTCTACCCCTGTTAGGTTTTGCAGCCTCTCCCAATGTTTCAGTCCCTGTTTATGTCAGACGCTTTGAAGGCTGCATTGGATGGTTTAGAAGGAAGGTTTACTACCTTTTGCCACATCTTCCTTAAAAAATTGCAGAAAAAGGGGAAGATCCCTTCCCTCTTCTTTGGGTTCCCTATCAGAAGAGCATTCTGATAATGAGGAAATATCCCTATCTGAGGATAGGGTTTAGGTGCAGTCAGATGATTTGGGGAAGAGGAGAATCTCTCTTCTACCTCCCAGGCCCTCAAAATGCAGGTGCAATACTATACTGAATTGGTGTGTTCCACATACAGATTGCCCTCTGCTGAGGCTGTCATATCCCCTGTTTCCTCCCTGGGGTCCCGGAAATCCCCCCCACGTACGCCTTCCCAACTCATCCTTTACTCGATAAATTGTATGAGGACTGGGGTCACCCAGATAATCTATTTTCTCCTCCTAAAAGGTTTTCTATGCTTTATCTGGTGGAGGAAAGTTTCACCAAGAAATGGGAGTCCCAGCCACAGATGCGGCTGTTTCTTGTGTGAATAAGAGCCTGACCTGTCCTGTGGACAATGCTCAAGGGTTTAAGGATCCAACTGACAAAAAAGCTGGAAACTTTATTTAAAGCCTCTTTCTCTGTGGTGGACGCTGTGGTCCAGGCCTATGGTCGCAGCAATTGGCATGGGCCAGTTCCTCAAGGAACAAATTAAGCAGGTGCTTAGCCTCCTTTCCACTGAGGAGGCCGAGGTTTATGCAGACCTTCCTAAAGCCTTGTGCTTTATGGTTGAAGCCATTATGAATTCTGCTCAGCAAGCATCTCGCCTCTCTCCTGCTGGTACACATGCGCAGGTCCCTTTGGCTTAAACATTGGGCAGCTGAGGCTTCATGCAAAAAATATTTAACTGGGTTCCCGTTTCGGGGAGAATGCCTGTTTGGGGATGATCTGGAAAAATCTATCCAGATGATTACCGGGGGTAAAACCATATTGTTACTGGTCAAAAGGAAGAGTAAACGTCCTTCATTTAGACGTTCTCTGTCCCCAGCCCCTGGAGCCTCATCCTCCAGGCAGTGGCGACGGCCTCCCCAATCCAATACTAGGGGTAAGGTCCAAAGTCAAGCCTAAGGGCAAAAAAAAACCTTGGGGTCCAAGATCTGGTAAACAGAACCTCAAAGCCTCCCTATGAAGGGGCGCCCCCACTCGACCGAGTGGGGGGGGGCTCCTGCAGTTTGCAGGCGCCTGGCCGGAAGAGATTAAGGGAGATGGGTAGCCTCCACGGTGTCTCTGGGCTACAAGCTAGAGTTCCGGGAGCGTCTGCCATCTCGTTTTCTAAGGTCAAGAGTCTCCAGAGATCCAGGGAAAAAAAGGCCCTTCTGGCCTTAGAACGTCTGTTATCCCAAAGGGTAATTTATAGAGGTGGCCCCGGAAGAGCAATGCTCGGGGTTCTACTCAAACTCTTTACGGTTCCAAAACCAAACGGAGATGTCAGACCTATTTTGGATCTAAAAGACCTGAATCAATTTCTAGACATTTGTCCTTTCCGCATGGAGACTATCCGCTCAGTAGTCTCCACCCTTCAGGGGGGAGAATTCCTGGCATCAATAGACATCAAAAATACATATCTGCATGTGCCAATATTTCCCGCTCACCAAAGTTTCCTAAGATTTGTGGTGGATCGGCGCCACTTTCAATTTGTGGCCCTTCCTTTTGGTCTTGCTACTGCTCCTCGAGTGTTCACAAAAGTTCTAGCCCCGCCCCTGGCAAATCTAAGGGCACAGGGCATAACTGTGACAGCTTATCTGGATGATTTGCTACTCGTAGAACAGTCCATAACATGCCCAAGCCACAGTGTGCTCTGCACAGTAAAGTACTTAAGAGTACCTAGGCTGGGTCCTCAATCTAGAGAAATCCTCCTTGCAGCCCCTAAAAAGGCTGGAGTGTTTGGGCATGGTCATAGACGTAATGCAAAGCAGAGTGTTCTTGACCAGATAAAAAGCCAGGGCCGTAAAAGATTTGGTCTGGGTAGTCTCAGCAAGGAGAAATCCCTCCATCCGACTATGTATGAGACTATTGGGGAAAATGGTCACCTCTTTCGAGGCTGTCCCTTATGCCCAGTTTCACTCGAGGCCTTTACAAAGCAGCATTCTCTCTGCCTGGACCAAGAGGGTTCAAGCCTTGGATCTTTCAATATGCCTATCCCCAGGGGTGCGCCACAGCCTCATATGGTGTTTACTGACCAAGAATCTTCTAAAAGGAAAGTCCTTTGTCCCAGTTACTTGGGAACTCATAACCACAGATGCCGGCCTAATAGGCTGGGGAGCAGTTCTGGAAGAAGCTTCCACCCAGGGAAGATGGTCCAGAGCCGAAAGGCTCTTGCCCGTCAACATTCTGGAAATTCGGGCAATTCATCTAGCCCTCAAGGTCTGGACTTTCAGACTACAGGGTCATCCTGTCCGGATACAGTGCGACGGCTGTGGCTTATATCAATCACCAAAGAGGCACTAGGAGCCTGGATGCGGAGGATCACATGGTGACTCACTTTTTTTTTTTTTCTGGGCAGAAAGGCATATTCCTTGCCTGTCTACGGTCTTTATTCCAGGGGTAGAAAATTGTCAGGCAGATTTTCTAAGCCGCCAGCAGCTGTGTCCAGTAGACATGTGCATTCGTTTTTGTCCGAATGCATTTTCGTCCGAATTTCAGGTATTTTCGTTATCGTTTTAACAAACGATAACTAAAGTGCAGAATCCGAAAAACGAAAGATCCGACATAAACAAATGCTTTGTTTTTGTTGCTACAACAGTTCAATATAGATAGGAGATTCGACATGATGATGACAATAACAATCTGTGTCCATCAAACCTGTGGTCGAATGTGCCTAACCTTAACTCTATTAATCCAAGATTATTCTACATAGAGAGAAAAGATTCGACATAGGGGAGAAAAGATAAATAAAAATGATGACGATGAATTGTTATTGGCTGTTTGTAACCAAAGAGGAGGAGCAGTAAAATAGCTAGAACTAAGTACACACTTACTTTGGCTTATGGTGTCTGTTGAAAGTTCTAAGAAGATTCGACGGAGCAGGTAAACTAAACGGCATCGTACAGTTTAGCTGCTCCGTCGAATCTTCTTTAAACATTCGACAGACACCATAAGCCTTCAATGACAGATTCGACCTTAATTTGGATTTTCGGACGAATGCAATTTTTAACGAAAAACTAAATAAATGAAAACGAATTTTGGGAGTAACTAAATTTTATTTTTCGGACAAAAATGAAGTTCCGAAACGAAATATTTCAGTGTGCACATGTCTAGTGTCCAGGAGAATGGTCTCTACACCCTGACATATTTCAGACCATATGTCAAAATTGGGGTACCCCAGAAGTAGACCTGTTTGCGTCCAGGTTCAACAAAAAACTGAACAGCTTTGTGTCAAGAACAAGGATATGCTAGCACAAGGGTCAGATGCCTTAACGATTCCATGGGATCGGTACTCTCTGATCTATGCCTTTCCTCCAATTCTGCTTCTTCTGCGGTTCCTTCGGAGGGTCAAAAGGGAAGTAAAGTTGGTCATTCTGGTGGCTACGACTTGGCCCAGATAACCTTGGTATGCAGAGATCATAAAAATGGCAGTGGGGAAGACTTTGGGTTCTTCCGCTGCGTCCAGATCTACTCTCACAAGGTCCAATATTCCATCCTGCTTTACAAAGTCAGAATTTGATGGTTTGGCTGCTGAGACCCACATTCTGAAAAGCCGTGGGCTCTCGGAATCAGTCCTTTTCACTCTGGTTAATGCTAGGAAGCCAGCCTCCAGACTCATCTACTACAGAATCTGGAAGGCATATGTTTCCTGGTTTGAACCCAGGGGGTGGCATCCTAGAAAGTATGCCATTAGCAGGATTCTTGCTTTTTCTTCAATTAGGCATTGAAATGAGGCTGGCTTTGAGCATTATCAAGGTCCAGATCTCTGCCTTATCAGTATTCTGTTAAAGGCCACTTGCCTCACATTCCCTGCTCCGGGCCTTTGTTCAGGGGACACTGGGCTTGAATACGCCAGTCAAACCTCCTTGTGTGCCCAAGAGATCTGAATTTGGTTTTGTCCGTTTTGCAAGAACAACCCTTTGAACCATTGCACCATGCTTCTTTAGTTCTGACAAAGAAACTGTTCTTTTTGGTAGCCATTTCCTCGGCTAGAAGGGTATCCAAATTAGCAGCTTTTTCTTGTCAAGAGCCATATTTGATTATTCACAAAGACTGGGTGGTGTTGCGTCCTCACCCGACTTTTTTACCTAAGGTGGTTTCAGGATTCCATCTGAATCCAGATGTGGTCCTACCGTCCTCCTGTCCTTTTTTCCAGATCCGCAGTCCGTGGAAGAGGTGTTACACTCTCTAGATGTAAGAGCAGTCAGTATCTATCTGCAGACAACCGCTCAGATACGAAAGACTGATTGTCTGTTTATTCTGCCAGAAGGCCCCAGAAAGGGCTAGGCAGCGTCGAAATCCACCATTTCCAGATGGATTCGGCAAGTTATTATTCAGGCCTATGGTATAAAGAAGATTATTCCTCCTCTTTCAGGTTAAGGCACACTCAACTAGAGCGATTAAGTGCTTCATGGGCAGTGCATCACCAGGCTTCCAGGGCTCAGATCTGCAAGGCTGCAACTTGGTCTTCAGTCCATACATTCACTAGATTCTATCAGGTGGATGTGAGAGGGCATGAGGGTGCCGCCTTCAGGTGCATGGTGCTGCAGGCAGCAGTATAGATCCTCTTGTCCGTTGGCGGTCAATGTATTTTCAGATCTGTGTCTCCCTCCCCTCAATTTGGGCATTGCTTTAGGACAGGCGTCTTCAAACTATGGCCCTCCAGTTGTTCAGGAACTACAATTCCCATCATGCCTAGTCATGTCTGTGAATGTCAGTGTTTTACAATGCCTCATGGGATGTGTAGTTCCGTAACAGCTGGAGGGCCGTAGTTTGAGGATCCCTGCTTTAGGACATCCCACTAAGTAATTACCAAGCCTCTGTGTCCCGTAATGTATGAACAAGAAAATAGGATTTTTACATACAGCTTACCTGTAAAATCCTTTTCTTGGGAATACATCACTGGACACAGAGCTCCCGCCCCTCTTCGGAATTATGCGTTAAGGGAATTTATTGCTTTGCTACAAAACTGAGGTACTCTCCATATGGGAGGGTATAGATAGGGGAGGAACTTGCCTTGTAATTAGGGTTACCAGTGTCCAATCACCTGAAGGTACTATCTAACCCACTAATTGCCAAGCCTCTGTGTACTGTGATGTATTCCCAAGAAAAGGATTTTACAGGTAAGCTGTATTTAAACCTATTTTTCTCTCCAGTGCTGCAGTGTCCCACAGCTCCCTTACTAGCCACTGACCTCTTCAGGTGGTTGTCTTCTGGTTACTGATCTTTTGTTTTCAATGGCTGGGCCTAGATAGTGTCACTCCTGCGCATGCACAGGAGTGTGCTTATCTTGGCATTGCTGAAATTATACACTGAGCTGTGCATGTAGGCTGGAAAGAAGCTATAATTCAGGTTTTATTGGTGTGGGGGATATAACAATTACCATATTCGGTACCTCCTGGATAATATCTTGCCTATATTTTGTACAGCTGCTAAGCACCCCTTTTGTTCTTTTTGGACAGTAGTAAACAATGTTAGTAATAATCCAATGCTGCTTTGTAAAGTGCAAACAATACAAGTGAAATTATATTAATATTGTGCAATAAACCATAAATAAAGATTGTGCAGTGTTGCCATACAGTAAAGCACTGAAATAATTGTGCAATATCCAAAGCGAATAAATCAACTATAAGCAAATGTGTCCAATTGCAATGTGAATCGGTGCATATAATTCAGTTCAATATTGTCCATATCCATCAAAGTCTTTAAAGTGCATTTATGATCAACAAATGTGCATACACTGCTTGCAGTGCTGACCAAAGTGCTCCTTCACTCTTTCAACCATAAATTTCTTGTAACTGCCTCCACCTTCCACCCTTAGTGAGCGCCACTCACCAGATTTTGATATGACCCCTTATAGTATGAGATGGTCAGTATGCGCTTAGGGGCTGTCTGCTTTTCCTGCTTGCCACCTCCTCTGCTTCAGTAGTGTATTACATTAGTGTATTACCATTAGGTTTTATTTAAAACCTCAGTACTGCAAGGTATATGCAATTCTAGAGGGTACACTATAAACCAACAAATTGTTGGCGGCGAGGGGAAGTGGCGTAAAGGGAGGGGCTACAGTCTTGGCAGAATTGCTCTGCAATTTGAAATCGCCGGCAGAATTCTGCCTATGTTTCCAAAATGCCTAAGGCTCAGTTCACACTAGGACGACTTGGGATCCGACTTGTAAGCCCTCAAGTCGCCCCAAGTCGCGCCAAGAAGAGATCAACATTACAAGGAATCAGAGCGTCTTAATAGACACTACTGAAGTCGCTCCGACTTCAGAGCGTACTCCCTGTACTACTTGGATCCGACTTGTAGGCGACCTGTACCATAGAAATCAATGGAAGTCGCCTCCAAGTTGGATCTCTATCTATACTGAAGCGACTTTACAGTTAAAAAAATTAGTTTGCCCAGGCAAACCCCTCCCTCCCAGAGAGCTGATTATTTTGTGATTGGCCACAGCCAAAGTCGCCTGTCCTGGAGGCGACTTGAAGTCGCATTGTAAATTCATCAAAGTCGCGCTGAAGTTGCGTTGAAGCCGCGTTGAAGTCGCCGTGCAAAGTCGCGCTGAAGTCGTGTTGGCCCTGTGTGAATCGAGCCTCAGGCTGCTTTTACACTGAGGCGCTTTACAGGCGCTATTGCGCTAAAAATAGCACCCGTAAAGAGCCTCTCCTCCCACTCCAGTGTGAAAGGCCGAGTACTTTAACACTGGAGCGGTGCGCTGGCAGGACGGTAAAAAAAGTCGTGTAAGCCGTATCTTTGCAGCGCTGTAGGAGCGATGTATACACCGCTCCTAAATCGCCCCTGCACATTTTATATCAGTGAGCAGCGCTGTTGCAGCGCCGCTTTGCGAGCAGTTTTAACCCTTTATCGGCTGCTAGCCGATTTCTGCCACTCTTTTATGCTTGAGGCTCCGTTTACATCTTGGCGTTCTGAAATGACGAAAAATTACAGGATGCCCACGCGTTCACTGTTACTTCCAATGGAACCCCAATCGTGGCGCAATTTTGCAGAGATTCATCGGGTGGCAATCGCGGCAAAATGACGCAAACAGAATTGCGGGACGCCTGTTGCCCATAAGGAGTACAAGGGGTGTCGCCCCGCGAATTGTGACAAAATTGTGCTGTGATTGGGGTGACGCGATTCAGAACCCCAAGATATGAACGGAGCCTTAAATTGGTGTAAGCTATAGACTATCAAAATTTGATTTGATAAGCTCTTGGGTAAAGTGATGAATTTTATATAATGTCCTTCGGTCAGTTATAACAGGTATTCAGGATTTCAACTTTCAAGTGGGTTAGATGCTTACAAACGAAAAAACACACTTTAATGAAAATAGTAAAGCAAGTGTCCATGTGTCCTGGACAATATCTTCAGGGATTTAAAATCCATACACCAATCTTTTAATGAGGGGCTGTGATGCATAACTGGTAACATAAGTGGTTCCATCGAAGTGATTTTAATTGCTATTTTCTTTTTGCTTTGACACAGAGGAAGAGCTCCGGAAGCTACGGGAAGAGACTAATGTTGAAACAATGAAGCAGGAGCTGGAAAAAGAAAGGATAAAGAGGCTAGAGCTGGAACAAAAAGTGAATGATTTGGCCAAAGCAAGGTAACCATGCAATATCCCATTTGTTTTGTGTTGATTTTCTGTGTCCTCCTGACTTGGCATGGACATTTCCCTCCTTCCACACCTCACTGATTTTCTGGATCCAGGAGTTGCCCTTTCACTTGGGTTTATGGACTATTTATTCTCTTCATACCTCATCTGTATTCTGAGGCCTAGGACTGCACTTTCAGTGGTTGCCTTGACAGATCCTCCTACCACACCTGCCTTTTTTTTTTTTTTTTTATGACCAATGGCTACAGAGATAATGTAGATTAATACTCCAGTTAATACCCTGACATGCGCTGAGAGCTTGTGTTTGCTAGTTTACGCTGGGTATACACTAGTAGAATTTCATTCAACATTTTTTGTTGAAAGAACGTTGGAAGAATGTTCATTAATTTTGCTAATCATTAGTGCGGTCAAATTGACATTAGTTTTCTACTTCAGTGATGGGAAAATTCAAAGGAATGGAATTTTTTTTTTTTTTTTTCTCAAATGTACACTTTTCTAACAGAAGCCACCAGCAGTCACAGCCAGCTTCGCAAACTAAACATGCAGTACCTGGGCCCGAAGACAGCCAAATAGCCGGCTCAGATGAGGACTGCACTGGATCCGTAGACAGGAAAGTATCAGATTTATTAAAAGTCAGCAGCTACAGTATTTGTAGCTGAAAACTTTAAAATTTTTGTTTTTAGGGTGAAGAACCTCTTTAAAGATGGTAAATAGGAGATAATGCAGCTCTCCCTTTCAATATTCTGTGAGATATGTGACTCTATCTAATGTGTAAGCTCAATAAAAATGTGAATATGTGACCAAAATGAGTACAAAATGGAGTACAAAAATGAATACAAAAAACCTCTACAAATATTCAAAATAATATATAATCAGCATTTTAAATCACCATTAGAGTCCGCAATATATACAAAAAGTCAATAGAAAGTCTGTTTTAAAGCTCCTATTTGAAAAAAATCCCAGAATGCAATTTCCACTAGGACTGCTCCTCCATTCCGTGTGCAAATGAGATGTGACCCCTTTGTCATGTACAAAGTGCTCCCACCACATTCAATCCAATGCTCTCACCTTAAAGAGTGGACTTAAACATATGTTTGTTAGGTCAAATACGCTTGGACCCTCCAGTGGTATGTATGGATATATTATTCCTTCAATGCTGGTATCCTTTATGGTGGGCACTTCCCTCTGTGGTGTCTTTAAGGGACCCTCCATCTGCTCTCCTTGGCTCCCAGACACTCAAATACAGGTTGGTATCCATAGTGTAGCATGTATAATCAGCCAACTTTTATTAATAGACATGCACTTACATTAACAACCAAGTATATGTGCCCTAAACTTTACAATACAGCTGCAAATAGGTACTCAGTGTCGTCTGCGTCACCTGGCTCCTCCCATGAATTACGTCATCAACCTCGTGACTTCCTCAGGGAAGGCGAGCGTGGTAAAAATGCTTCCAAATACAATAGCAATAGTGAACACTAGCGGAGGCCATTTTGTCGTGGTCCGCTATAGAGAAACTTAGTTATACATTTAATTCATATTTTTAACAGATTAATATGCATAAAAAATAAAATTAAATTTAAAGGCGGGCATTGCGGGAAATAACTCTAGTGGTAAATAAGGGGAACTATTAGGGAAAATAGTGTGTGTATATGTGTATATATAGTGATATGCATTAAGAACTACCAGTATATGCCATCTAGGGGTAACAGAAGGAATTACTATAAATTGTTAAATCTACTACTAAAATTGTGCCATCTATTGGTAACAGAGGAAATTGATGTAAATGATTAAAACTCCTATTAATTACTGATAAAACCGTTAAGTTCAAAATCTATATTCAACCCTTCGGGGGTGAGGGTTCTGAGTATGTACATCCACTTAGATTCTTTTTGGCTGTTTTGATCTTTTTTTCCCTTCCAATGGTTTTTAAAGTGCTCTACACCCCTGAAGTAAATGGTACAATAAATATTATTGTACCTATGTATTAATTTGTCTATTCCCCCAGTTAGCTAGTCTATTAAAACTCTGACCACATGTTACTATTGATATCACATTAATACAAGGTTAGTTATGAAACCAAGCACACGGCTTAATAACAAAGTCTTATTTATTTCCCCAAAATCATAGGAATACGCTAAAACAAAATACTAAATGGATATTACAAAGTTATACTAACAAAACACATATCAGAATATATAATACAAGAATCAATGATACTTATCACAAGGCTCTCCGCGAGACTTGTTTCTTTGAGCTGGGCTCAGATGACCTAGAGCCATGTGGCTCAGGCACAAGCCAGGAGCGATAAGGGATGAACTGCTTCCTGTGTGCCCTTTTTTACACATTCCTACAGACCCATTTGTAACCACCCCCACCATCCTCCTGTTCAATGAGGTATTGCCATGAGGTAGTCCTTCTAACATCTGTCCATTCTCCAGGAAGCCTGCTGTATTGCCTGCTAGGGGGCAGTGTTTTTCCATGAATCGCCACTATCCGACCTGGGTCAAATATTCATAGACCTCTTGGTCTTTGATCTTCTGTAGCTCAACCCATCAGTCATCTTGGCAGCAGTGGCTCTCTTTGAAGCTTTGTTTGCAGACGTGTTAATCAAGCACTTCAATCTTTATCAGACCAGGTGTTCTGGAGTCAAGCTCTACTCCCCTGCCAGGGGGCATGAATCAACACCCTGCTGGGTCAACTTGCAACTTCCAACTTAGGCCACCTGGCTGTATCAACCAGGAAGTAAACCTCCAGAAATATAACATTAGATCATGTTGCCAAAGATGGATCTTTGTTCTGGTGAATTAAAATGTTTGGAAACCCAGTTTTTTATAACCTATGAGGATGTTATGTACATGGTCATAGATTCTCTTTTTCAGGGGCCTTTTTGTTCTACACACAGACTGTTTTCCACATCCGCATTCTAATATGTATACTACTCCTTCAGTATTGCATGTAATCGGTAGTGGTGCACCGAAATGGCGATTCAGATCCAGCTCTGTGACAGTGTGAGATCGCGCTACCGGGCACTGGTGGGCGGTACCTATTGGCACCTTTAGTGCAAAAAAATGCAGTCTGCAGTCTCTGACCATCTCTTGTATCATGTCTGCAATCTTACTTAAACACATTGCTAATAGTATTGGCAAAATTTCCATTTGGTGCACCTCTAGCAGACATAGTACAGGAGACGGTCCGATAGGTGCATCTAGTGGAAATTCTGCCAATACTATTAGCAATGTGTTTAAGTAAGAGATTGCAGACATGATGCAAGAGATGGCCAGAGACTGCATTTTTCTTACACTAAAGGTGCCAATAATGGCCAACAATAAGTGCATATTAATTTAAATTGATGATATTAATTAAAAGTGGAATATAATACAATTATATATAAAAATATTTTCTAAAAACTGTCATTTTCAGTTTTTGTCTGATTTTTGGTTTCGGCACCAAAATTTCCATTTGGCGCACCCCTAGTAATCGGGTCCTTTGGATTTTTCCTTCCTGTCGTGAATGCTGTGAATTCTGATCTTTTCCTAGGGTTTTTCTTCGTTTTTTTTTTTTTGGCATCCGAAACATTTTCCACGTGTACACTTCCCCATTGAATTGGGTGCTCTTCTATATATAAATTGTGTTTTTTCTGGTAAAGTTGTACTCAAAATGTCTATCTGCTTTCATAATTGGCCAGTATTTCATTACACTTTTCTCAATGATGTCATGACATTGCTCTGGTCCTCCTAGGGCAGTGATGGCGAACCTTGGCACCCCAGATGGAACTAATTTCCCATGATGCTCATGCACTCTGCAGTGTAGTTGAGTACCATGGGAAATGAAGTTCCAAAACATCTGCGGTGCCAAGGTTCGCCATCACTGTCGTAGGGCATAGTGATGAGCAGGGAGGCCTTCTTTCCTTTGCTCATCTGTGTGCCCACTGCCCAGCCGCCGCCGCCAGCACTGGATTGGCTTTTGGGCTTCCCGATCTTCTAGGTAAGCCCAAAAACTACCTGAAAGCGGCGGGAGGGGGTGACCTCTCTTGCCACTTTTAAAAGTGACCCAGCGGCAAATCCACTGCTTGTGCCACTTTTCATGAGAGACATGAATTAAGCAAATATTCATTCAGGTTACATAAGACTCTTATCTGAAGTACTTCTGCTTGCACCTGTGCCAGTTTTCCACGAAAACACACTTGTGTGTTCTAGTGTCGCAGTTCTACATTGGAGCAGTAATCTTCTGGCACCTAGGTGCACTTAAAACACGTCGTCACTAAGTGGAGACTTCACTTTACAATGTCTAAAACATTACTTTCATTGTTTGGGTTATCCGGGATCTCAAACTGGCAGCCCTCCAGCTGTTGCAAAACTACAAGTTCCATGAGGCATTGCAAGGGCTGACAGTTACAAGCATGACTCCCACAGGCAGAAGCATGATGGAGGGCTGCCAATTTGAGACGCCTGGGTTTGATGCTATAAGCTGTTTGACTTTCTTTACTCCTGTAACAGCGTGAATAAGACCCAAGTAACAGTTCAGATGGCTGCTAGAAAGAGAGATGGAAAGTAATACATGAAGGTGTTTTTTTTTTTTTTTTTTTTTTTGCCTCTTCAGGGGAATTGACTGATAAATGGAGTATGTAGGAGCAGTGTCTAATGGGTGAGGAGAATATCTAAGTGTTATCACAGTCAATGTAATGTCTCCAAATGACCTCCCTCTGTCAGACGACAGCTGTAAAAATAGACCTGCTTGCTAATAACTTGGCTGTGTTCTGCTGTGTTTTCCACAGGGGCAGGAAAGATACAAGCCTTGCAAATTACCTTCTCTTATTGCAGCTGTACACAACATCTTTCCATATTCAACTATGTCATCTGATCATTGGAAAATGAAATGATGTACAGTGAAAATATCATTAATATTTCTCTGCACGTTTATTGTTCCCTTTAATTGCCTTACATTAAAACTTACAGTGCACACGTTTAACAAAATCTGTAATACTAACACACACCATAGACATCAACTCCCATCAAGTACTTTTGCTTTCTTGTAAGAAGAGGCTTTTGTGTTTCTTCAAGTGCTTTACATACAAGCCTATGTCATTTTGTTAGAGCTTTACAATATTTGGTGCCAAAGTACTTTCATTATATAGCAATACAAATCTGTGTATGTGTATATATAATATTTTAGTACTACTCCTATAATTTGTAAGGTTGCAGAGAGCTTCATATTGAAGCTTACCACCTGCAGATTCCAGCCAATGTACTTTTCTAGGAAGCTGTTGTTCACAGGTACCTGCGATTATGTACCTTTGCAGCTCAACGGCCATGACCACCAAACTTTCGGGACTACTTCTATGTCCTCTTTGCAGAAGAGCACCTTTCATAACACAGTGCCACACCATGGTCAGCAAACCTTAGAGATTTGGTGCTGCAAATACATTCGCCTCTGGCGGCGAGTAAAGCCTTGTACACACGCTTAGATTTTCGAACGACCGAACGTTCCGTTTTTTGTGGCATGCTAGTCTCATGTCGAAAGTGAAGAGGTTACTCACAATATGAAAATTTTCGGACGACCGAATACATGGTCAGAAGTGACGTAACGTGTTGACTAGTCTTGTATGTGTTCTTTCGTATCTGAGCATGTGTAGTCTTGCGCTTACGATTTTTTTTTTTGTACGAAAACCGTACTAATGAAACGAAAATTGGACGTTGTGATCACATCAGACAAATTTTTTTAGTCTGCACATCCAGCTTTTGTTTGATGAAAAAGCGAATTCGGCTGTCGAAGGCACTGTACTAATGATCCGAAAATTGGCAGACAGCTCGTCGTACAAATTTTTCAATCCGATTTTCATATTGTGTGTACGGACCTTTAGGCTGTTCTCGGAAGTAGAGATGTAAACATTTCTGGAAATTCTGAAACCATGAGAGATAAACCTTTTTTTTTTTTTTTTTTCTTGATAAGATGGAAATCTGAAAAACTTAAATATTCAGTGTAGAGTAGTTTTTACAAATTTTGAAAGTCATTTTGTTACACTGGGAGTGTGAAATGCAGTGTATATAAAAGTATTATGTAACTATTGGGCTTAAAATAAAAGTACAGCTTATTCAGTAAATAAAATAAACTTGTTTAGTGAAATTTTTTTTTTATTACAAATGGAAAAACAAAGACTGTATATGTTAACAGTTGAATAGGTTGTAATCTCTTTAACCACTTGCTGACTGGCTCACGCCGATATACGTCGGCAGAATGACTCTCCTGCGCAAACTGACGTAGTGGTCCCGCGGACTCTCTGTCCCGTGATCGCGGCAAGGAGAAGCAGAACGGGGAACTGCCTATGTAAACGCAACTTCCCCTATGTAAACGCATGTCCCTGTTCTGCCTAGTAACATGACAGATCTTCTGTTCCCTGTCATGTTTCAGTAAGCTCCCCAAAAAGTGTCATTGGGGTCCGATTTGTCAGCCCTGTGCCAGAGGCGGCACAGGGTTCGGAAAGAACTGCGTCCTTCGCCATTTTTTCAGAGCGCATGCGCCACTGATATCACTGGCTGCATGTAATGTAAATATCTTCTAAACGTTGGGCAGATATTTACACTACCTATAGGTAAATGTCTGCAGAGGAAGTTTATTTCCTCTTTAAACTATACATGAGAACAGATAACCACCCCTTCTTTTCCCTCATAATTAAAAGCTTCCTTCCAATATGCATTTTCAGTTCTTGACAGTGCTGATCAAGAAGTGTACCCCTGTATGTGTACAATCAGAACAGGGTTTTTTTTCCCCCTGCTTGTTCATAGTACCAGTGAAAAAAAATGCTGTTCCTCTGAAAAGCGATCTATGCTCAGATCGCCTTTCAGAAGCATTTGACATCTGGTAAAGAGGCAATATGTTGCCTCCTGACTGCCTGTTTGAACCCCCTTAAATGCATTATCACTATGCTGCAACTGCGTGCAATGCACACATTTGTGGAGTGGTTACAGTCCCATTCACCTAGGGTTATACTTCAAGGGTTCCCTGACTGGAAAAAAATTGAGAAACACTGGCATAGAGGAACCAATTTTTCTCCTGCAGAGCGGGGGAGGGGGGGGGGGATGATGGAGAAACCATTCCCTCATATACCCACTTGCGTCTGGGCCCTGGTGTTCCGCCACTGGAAAGGGCCCTGTCTAGGGGGGCCCTTCATGGTCTCTTGCATCGGGGCCCTGAAGGTTCTAGTTACGCCACTGCTCTTTTATATAGCATGTATTGAGAGTTTTTCATAGTTTGGGTTTAATGAAACTTTTATAAGTAGATATCTATGTGCAAGCGTTGCTCCTGTTTCATAGCCTTGATTCACTTATTATATGTTAGTACTGAGAACACATAAATGGCAACATTTTTTGGTAGCTTTGTTTTCATGTACAGTATGTACCTCTTAGGATATACTGTGACGCATCTTGACAAGTTTTTATGCTTTTGGGAGTACTTTCTAGCTTGTGTTTGGAGTGTAATGATATGACCCTCTGGCAGTCAAATGGCTTCTTTGGAGTAATAAGCATCAAGTTCAAATCTTAGCACCCTGTGGATGATCACCAGCTGTTAATACATGTTTCAGAAATGGTTCAAGCAAGTACAGTGGAAATGAAAGCTAAAAGACTCCTCATTTACTTTTCAATGTAAAAGCCAAGTTTTATTTGTAATTGCGTAAATTCTGATAGCCACTATAAATTTTGCTAGCTTAGTGGATTATGTAAGTATGGGAACTGATTTTGTTTGAAGTATGTTCATTGAACTATTAGTTTGACAGGATATGGCAACAACGTATATATCAGGGCCAAAAAAGAAAACAGTAAAGGAAAGAAAAAAGAAAATAAAAGCCTATCCCGAAAACAATAGTATGTGTATTGATCGTCTCACAATAATACCAACGAAGTACACCTATTTTTGGTGCTGCTGCTGTAGCCAAAGACAACTAGCATATATGTACCAAGAGTCCAGGTAAACCTACCAAGACTTAAAAAGTAGCTACCTGTGCAGTAGAAATCATAAATCAGTTGGTTTAAAAAATACAAATTTATTACTCAACTATGATAGATTATCATGTGTAAACAATCGCAATACAGCTCCATGCGAAGTAGTTCACGGGTCTCATACACCTGATGAGTTACCCGGAAATTCAAAAATTCCAACAAACACAGGTAAACACATAAACATACCACACTGTTGCACTGTCCTTGTGAAGGATTGACAAGGAAAGAACACTCCACTCCCACACACACACACACACAGCAAATGTCCAGACGTCAACTTGTACGCATTTACCCGCAAAGGAAAAAAGGACAGCAGATTAAATGAAAAATACCAGTTTGGAAAAATCTATGAAAAGGTGATTAGGCATTGCCCAAGAAAAAATTCACCATGCTATGCTGATTTCCTGCGGGTAAACCCCCGGGGGAATATGAATGATCTGTCTAACAATCACAGATGACTAAATCTCTTATTGTACGATACACCTGGCTATAATAATCAGGATTCCTGAAGTGTATATACAGGTGGGATTTAGATCACTGGCTGGAATGTACTGGTCATGGAAAGTCACTGGTATCTTATCCAAGCAGCATAATCTCCAAATGTATTTCGGATCAAAGGTATGGGCTGTTATACAGTTCAAAGTGGTAAGTAAGGTCGGCTAGATCAGCTGGTTGTGAATCAATCCCTCGTGATTACTATGCCGGTATGCTTACTGGTATGCAGATCTGCCCGGCGTTCGTTTCATCCCTTTCACAATCTAGTTCCATAAACGGGTACAGATACTATATGGTGTGAAGGCGTCTTACCGCTCCGTTGGCCGATTTGGGCGTCTATTTTACCCTTCTGATCACTCACACCGTCTGTTATTCTTTGTCCACGATCGTGGAGATAGCTTCAATTGATCACCGCCTTCATCCACTAAGCCGATACCGCTCGTAGATTTAAAACACGTTGGGTGTGTGGATAAGAAGCGCAGCTGCACTAGCCCAATGGCTTTTCCTGATGCTTCCCGTGCACGGGGGATTCCGCACAAGTCTGCGTCACGTGACAGCTGTGACGTCAACGCGTTTCGCCTCCCTCAATGGGCGTAGCTTCGTCTGGACGTAGTATATATCAGGGGTATTGAATTAAAATTCACAGAGGTCCAGTCAGTAAAATAATTTTTCCAGCAGAGGCCCAGATCACATGTTTGTGCAATGACTCTGATCATTCTTATCGCTGTCCCCCTCTACTCCTAGGTTAGGTTCACATCTCTGCTGCCCATTCCCTATTCAGAGAAACGTTCTGCCCTTTAACAGATTTAACAAGTCTGCGTCACGTGACAGCTGTGACGTCAACGCGTTTCGCCTCCCTCAATGGGCGTAGCTTCGTCTGGACGTAGTATATATCAGGGGTATTGAATTAAAATTCACAGAGGTCCAGTCAGTAAAATAATTTTTCCAGCAGAGGCCCAGATCACATGTTTGTGCAATGACTCTGATCATTCTTATCGCTGTCCCCCTCTACTCCTAGGTTAGGTTCACATCTCTGCTGCCCATTCCCTATTCAGAGAAACGTTCTGCCCTTTAACAGATGTGTGGGGGTGGCATTAATTCTTAATGGCAACCCTATACATCAACACCTATGGCACATTTCTGTGCGTGGCAAATGGCATGGTGCTGCACCATGCAGCTTGGTGTGGCACGATTAAAAAGATGGGATTTCTTAGCCTTTCTTGCAGGTAGGGCAGCACGTTAAAATTAATCGGCTGCCCTACCAGCATAGTGCATGCACAGATTGAACTAAGCCTCATCGAAAAACCTGTTCTTACATCAGCATCGTCAGGCTTCATTTCACATAACCGTCCCTCCCTTTTTATATCAGGCAGCCCCCGCCCTCTGTCCAGAGTTTTCTTTCCTCCTGCTGTGGGCTTTGTAAGGAGGACAATGGTGTCGGCTGCAGGACAGAACCGGCTCCTAAATGGTGGGCCCACAGTGGTCCAGGTTGGACAGTGACTTGGTCCAGATGTGTACCGCGGTCTGCCATTTAATGATGCCTGGTCTATATGGTATTTGCCACTGACTATGCACTTCACTGTTCTTTTGCTTGTTAATGCCGAGTTAATGCCCAAGCGCTTGAGGTGCCTAAACACGTTACATGGGTTTACAAGCATCAACAGTTTTTTTCTGCCAAAACACTGCTGCCAGGAGAAAAGGCGTCTGAGAGATGGCCAAGGCATCCAGTGTGAATGAGGCCTTACTGGTTGGATCACCAGATGAAAATAGAAGAAAGAGGGCCTATAGAAAAAATGAATGCAGCCATCACATCTAACAATTGGTAAGCTGTAGAGCTGCTCGATTTAATCGTTAACAAAATACAAAACACATAACTGCAGCATTCGCAGAGTCGGGCCTGATCCCTGCGAACGCTAACAGTTTTTTTGGTAGTGTTTGAAGCAGTCGCTGACAGTCGGTCACTAGTGTATCAGTAAATTTAGAGGCCAACATGTCCAATTGAAGGTACACTAGTGAAGAGGCCTACACGTTTCTGAGCCTGACAGATGAGAGTGAAGAGGAAGTTGCCATTCTGTCCAATTCTGGTTTAGAATACGAACCAGTAGACAGCAGTGGCACCCTGACGGATACCTCTGACTGAGTAGTGGTCTCTGCCAAGGTTGGGTGTACCAGATGCCGTTCTTCTGCTGTTCTGCTTTCAGCTGACCGTCCTCCCTCCACAAATCAATTTATGGGGTGCAAATTGGCTCTGGCTGTAATGCAGTATCTGGTTTCTTGCTGACTCCTTCAGAAGCTGCATCCTAGAATTTTGAGCTGACTTTCCACTATGTTGAAACAGGTGGTGGATACCCATAGGAATTTGCGGCGATAAGACTAAGAGGTTCTCTGTCCCCACAGGAGCTACCTTGTGATTTCCCCCTGCCAATCTTTCTCGTGCTGGGTGAGGAGGAAATGGTAGAGGCAGGGCCTGAGGAAGTGGACTCCTGTAAGGCAGAAAATCCTCTTAGGATGCTCAGGCCTCTCATGTCTCCATCTCTGTGGTCCACAGTGTTCTCACAGAGGAGACCTGTAAGAACTTAATATAATTTTCATTACTGGAACCGTTGGAGCCTAAGGTATCGGGGTTAGGGTCTTAGAAAGTGCCCAGTTTTTCTGGTGCATTCTCATACCGAGGTTTAAATAAGACTACTACATCCACACAGGTAAGATACCCAATGTTAGAGGTGATTTATTCTTCCAAAGCAAGTACACCTTTGCACTCTGGTACTGACTTTTATTCCAGGGTTTTTCTTCTCCCTCCATCCCTTCCCCTCAGCTAATGTAACCTCAGTGCTCATGGAAGGTGAAGGGAAGGGCAAACGAGGATGCTGTGGAGGCGCCTGATGTCCCCCCCTAACCCGAAGATGTCATTGGTTGGGTGCCGGCAGCTAAAAGGTCGTAATGGTGCACAATGAAAAAATGCGGCTTTCTGTAACTAAAAGATGGGCTTCATCCACCCGTTGGCTTGTGTACGTTTTTTGCCCATTTTGGCATTGCACCCCTGAGGAAACATAAAGTCACCTTGGTTGAAAAAGGCTGCATTAAGCGGTTTGTACAACAAGACACAATAGGTGACAGTTTCTGCAGAAAGTGGTCTGTCCCTGCTGTGGTATCTTGCTTGAACGAAACCTTTGCTGTACCACTCTAAGACTCTGTGGACCAAAAATTTAGAGGAAAGCGCACCCATTATCCTCTAAAGCAGTGGCAGAAGTTGTCTTGGGCTGGAACAAATGTTTCCTTTTGATGCTTTTCATTACTTGGGGGATAAACCGAAAATCGTCCTTTTGGAAAAAGTCCTGGAGCCCCAAGCTCACTAAGACAAACCATCTTACATAGTAGGTGAGGTTAAAAAAAGACACAAGTCCATCAAGTCCAACCTATGTTTGTGATTATGTGTCAGTATTTCCATCTTCCCAATGAAGGGGTGCCCCTACTTCTGTAAGTGGAGGAATGCTTGATGGCCTTTGTTTATCCAAAATTTCGCCAATGTATGAGCCCAAATAGTTGCATCCATTGGCTACAAGTTGGCCCTGGTTACCCAGTTCTGTAAGGTGGCCACCGCAAGGCTTCACTACCGGTTTCCCTATTGAGGGATCGGCTAGGGTGATGACACAACTGGATGCCTGGACAGGTAAGTGCCCTAATCTTAAAAGTCAGCAGCTACACTATTTGTTTGCTTTTTTTTTTGGCGTGGGGGGGGGGGGGGGGGAGATCATGAAGCTCCTCTTTAAGTAGTGGTTTTGAAGTATATATTATAGCTGCATTATAGCACTGCATCATAAATGTGACAAAATGTAAGTGTAAAACCTTTAAAGCTTAAGTTATTTTCTCTTCTCTCCCCTCTTCTTACTTTCACAGGAGACTCGCACTGGTTTCACATGGTGCACCACAGTGTACCTGAGGTTTCCCATGTACCTGAGGTTTCCCATAGACTTCTTTTTATGTCCTGTGTATTTTCTAAAAAGTGCACCAATGATGCAACATGCAGGACTTTTGGTGCACTTTCAGAAAATGCACCAAAAACATGGGACGTAATGGAGTCTATTAGAAACCGTGGGTAACCAGGACAAAAACCCTAAAAAAAAAAAATAGGTGAAAGATGTAACAAGTTCTAAAGGGGAACTTCTCCTTTTAAAATGGAATTTCACTTCATATTTACTTGTTTTAAACTTGCATGCTACACTAAAAATAGAAATGGAAGGCGCACACACAAAGCGTATTACCAGAGATAATATAATAAGAGATGTTATTATAAAAGTGGGTACTCACAAAATGCAACTGACAAAAGGCCATAAACACAGTGCATAGACATGCACATTACACGGGGTACAACTAACGCGTTTCAGGGGCGCACCCCCTTCCTAAGAGCTAGGCCCTATGGGCGCTTTTATAGGGAATGATGGAATTGAAAATTGTGTGTCAAAAAGCCACACCCTCAAAGGGGCGGGAAAGCATAAAAAAAATTGTTGATTATTTATAAAAAATATTGAAAAAAAAAAAAAAAAAAAATATATATATATATATATATATATATATATATATATATATATATATATATATATATATATATATATATAAATTTTCACACTAATGTAAAAACGACAAAATCCATGTCAAAAACTCATATAGTACACAAATAAATAATGGTGATTCATTCAAATCCATGATAAATTGCACATTCATTTATGTTTAGTCAGATGAATACAGGTGTAGAAACACATAAGCAAAAAAGGACGCAGGATTGATAAGTGGGTCAATCAATGCCTGAAGTAGCTGCGTACTTGCAGCCATTCTGATTCAAATATTGGTACTTGCAGCCATTCTGATGTGACTTTTAACACTTGGTACACAAACCAGGCCTTCCTTATTAAGCGGATCATAGAAAAAATATTGGGGTCCACTCCGATCCTTGTTTCACCAATGTTATTCCAGAACGCCCGAATGTCATTTTCTGTAGACCCAAGAACTTAAGGGGACATATTGCTCCAAGCTGCCTGATATGCCCCACAATTGACACACAATTTTCAATTCCACCATTCCCTATAAAAGCGCTTGCACATGGTGTATGAGACTAGCCTAGCTCTGAGGAAGGGGGTGTGCTCCTGAAACGCGTTAGCTGTACCCCGTGTTCTGTGCATGTCCATGCTTAGTTGCGTTTTGTGAGTACCCCCTTTTGTACTAAAATTTCTTATTAAACTATCTCTGGTAATGCACTATGTGTGTGCGCCTTCCATTTCTGTTTTTAATGTAGTTTCTTTCGGATTACCCCATCTGAGGAAGGCAGCATCCACCTAGTTCTTGGATAGCATATATCCCACCACCATTTTAGCAGACATCTGTTACTCCTCACCTTGGAGTATTAGTGCTGAAAGTTATCTGTTACATGCTACATTAATCATCTGCCCTTACTCAAGATGGCCATGGCCAGAAACACTAGGGGGTGTTTTTAAAAGTGATTTGTCAGCAAAATAAAGCATGGAGACAAGGATGGATGGGGGAGTTTACGTTGAATAAAAATAAATTTAAATTTTTGGTTTGTGGTGTACGAATCTTGATAAAATTATGCAGACATCTGTTCTCCATTGCTATTGATTAAAAATCAGCTGGTCTATCGCACCTTTCTAAAATCCACCATGGTTTTGTGTGCACAGCACAAATGGCTGCAAGATTTTAAAGATGCATTACTCTTTTTTTACTTTTCTAGGACTGAAGAATCTACCGCACAGCAACTATCAAGGGGACAGTCTCAAAACAATGGCTCAGGTATTTCTGCAGTGAGATGTATGAAAGCTTTATTTCGGTGATTATCATTTTATGAAGACTGGGGTTGATTTGCTAAAACTGGAGAGTGTAAAATTTGGTACAGCTGTGCATGATAAACAATTGACTTCTAACTTCAGCTTGTTCAATTAAGCTTTGACAACAAGCCTAGGTTCACATTGGTACGATTTGACATGCCAAATCGCATGCCAAATCGGCGGCTATTGCCGGCACATGGATTCCCAAAAGTAGTTCCTCTACTACTTTTGGCAACTTTAGGGGGCGATTTGTATAGACATCTGTGCAGGAACCCGGAAACATGTCTGTCAAATTGCCGCTACAGTTGGACTGCATTGCCAGGTTAGAAATCGTGCGAGTTCTAACCTGCAGCGATGTGAACCTAGGCTAAAACCCATAACCCATTGATTGGCTACCATGCACAGCTGCACCAGATTTTTCACTCTCCAGTTTTAGTAAATTAACCCCACTGTTTCAAGCAACCATATTTTCTGATGATGATGCTAAGATATTTATTAGAAACTGTAAATCTAACCTTCACATTTTTATTTTATAAATGTCCGACATGAAACTAGGAGGGCTGATGATATGCTCATCATATCCTAAACCATACAGGCATACATGCCATACAGGCATAACATACAGAGTTATTTGTTGTCTGTATCTGCATTGGTTTAAAGTGAACCTCTAAGGTTGAATTATAGTGATCAAACCAACAATAATATCAAAATTCGAGCATCCCCATGTTTCTTTACCGCATGTAGTTTTTTCTGTCAATCTGGGTAGGCCTTGGATCCCAGTTCATGCTGTTCAGAACCTTGCTAAAGCCTTTCCCCTGCTGTATAGCAGTCAAATGTAATCCCTCATTTAGCCCTGGTTCAATGAACAGGTGCTATATAGAAATCAAACCGGCAAGTTAAAATGGTGTAAAACTTACTCAACCTTTCTGTTGTGTGTCTGTGTGCCACACGAAGCATGGAGAAGAGAAAGAGCATCAAAGAATTGTCTGAGGATTTGAGAACAAAAATTGTGCAAAAAGCATGGACAATTTCAAGGTTACAGGTCCATCTCCAGAGAATTTAATGTTCCTGTGTCCCCTGTGCGCAACATTGTCAAGAAGTTTACAGTCCATGGCATGTAGCTAATCGACGTGGACGAAAGAGAAACATTGATCAAAGATTGCAACAAAGGATTGTTCAAATGTTGGATAAAGAACCTCAATCAGACCAATTCAAGCTGACCTTCAGGCACAGGGTGCAACTGTGTCAGCTTGCACTACACATTGATCGCCATCTAAATGGCAAGGGACGCTATCGTAGGAGACCCAGGAGGACCCCACTGTTGACACAGAAACATAAAGCCAGATTAAAGTTTGCTAAAACTTACCTGAGGAACCAATTTCCTTTGGGGAGAATGTGCTGTGAACAGATGAAACAAAATTACAGATTTTTGGTAAAGCCCAATTGTTCTGTTTTCAGAAAAAGAAATGAGGGCTGAGAAATAATATAGTCCCTACAGTCAAACATAGTGGAGATTCACTGATGTTTTGGGCTTGCTATGCTGCTTCAGGCACTGGATGTCTTGACCGTGTGCATGGCATTACGAAATCTGAAGACTACCAAAGAATTCTGGGGTGCAATGTAGGGCCTAGTGTCATAAAGTTGGGTCTCCATCAGAGGTCATGGGTCTTACAGCAGGACAGTGACCCAAAGCACATGTCAAAAAGTACCCAGGAATTGTGGTGGAGTGCTGGAGAGTACTGAACTGGCCAGTCCAGATCTAAAAGATCTTTAGCACCTGTGGAGAGCTCTCAGAACAGCAGTTGGGAAAAGAAACCCTTTTACTCTGGGAGAGCTGGAGCAGTTGGCGAAAGAGTGGTCCAAAATTTCAGCAGAGGTGTAAGAAACTCATTGATGGTTATGTGTTTTTTTTTTCCCAAGGGGTCTGCTACCAAATATCAAATTGAGGGTACCAATATTTTTGTCCAGTCCATTTTTGGAGTTGTGCGTGGAATGTGTCAGATTTGGCTTTTTGTTTCTCCAGTTTTTGTGTCATACCAATACAAACAAAAGAAATAAACATGAGAACAAGCATTATAAACATTTGTAATTGCAACAATTTTCTGGGCAAAGTGGTGCATTATTTGAGAGAAATGCAGGGGTGCCAATATTTTTGGCCATGACTGTACCTAGCATTATAGCTTAGGGAATTGAGTCTGTTGTGTTTAAAATAACTCAGTCCCACCATTTAAAACCTTTTGGAAAAAAATCTTAATATAATACAGTTAATAGTCCGGAATACAAAGGCGATGCGGATGTTGTCTCCGCACTAGGGTGAATCTGTCCAGGTATGAACTGGCTGTTGGTCTCCAGGAACAAAGAGCCCCAGGTGCTGGCTAATGCTAGTAAAGGCTGTGTGCAAATGGGAAAATCCGGACAGCCGCACTCCAGGAAATTATAATCCAAACTTCTTTATTTTAAAATCAGGAACATGTCCTACAGTACATCAAAGGCAGAGTGTACAGACAGGCAGCTGCCTGTCTGTTCACTCTGCCTTTGATGTACTGTATGACATGTTCCTGATTTTAAAATAAAGAAGTTTGGATTATAATTTCCTGGAGTGCGGCTGTCCGGATTTTCCCATTTGCACATAACACAGTTAATAGTTCCTATTCTCTTGCAGCTCCCTAACTACCTGTTTGTTTTGCATTCTAGATAATGCGTATGGAGCATAACCCCATATTTAAACTTTGTAATTGGGTGGCAGTTGGGTACACCATGGAATTCAAGTTTTTTTTAAGTAAGATGTAGCTGACAGTGGCAGGTGATGTTTCCACTTCCTCTTTCAGATAAGCCCAGAAAGCAAACCATGTGCTCCAGAGTTCAAAAATGGCTTTATGACCGATTTGGAGAATACATTGAGGATTTCAGATTTCAGCCAGAAGAGCACACCGTGGAAACAGAAGAACCATTGAGTGCAAGGAGGTAAAATCTTGTCCTTCATTTAAACCAAGCTACATTTATCAAATTTAACATGCCTTTATATCATTTATTTATTCTTTTCTTTTGCATTCATTAAGGGACATAGGATTTGGAGACATTTGAGTTCTACTGCCCTGTGCAGGATGATTTGGTCACTTCTAAAATAAAAGGGCGCATCGATCTAGCACATTACCAACATAATTTTTTTCCAAATAAAAACAACAATGGTTGTACTCACAAATGTAGTATAAAGGCATAACATGTGTGAGCAGTCACTCTCAGGCCAGGTGTAAAGAACCAGTATCGCCAGAAGACCAGGTGGTGTTAGGACTAGCTAACGCGTTTCGAGGGAGAACCCTCTTCTTCAGAGCCAAAGTGATGAATGACTGACCTCACAACCTATCTATACCCACGCACATACACACCCCCAAGCATGTGTCCAGTTCTGCCAGTCCACAAAATAGCCATAGATAACAAAAATAAATATATATAATAAAATATATATATTTATTGAAGCCTTTTAAAGTGAGGGATCCCAAATAAAGATCCAGAAAGCCTCTCTGGTTCTGAGTTTTTGGTGTTTTTTACCACTATGACAAATCACTCGGTATAGTTTCTGCGGCTTTGGAAACCTTTTATGGCATATCCATGTGATGTGTCACAGCATTGTTTCAGTGTGGCATCTGCAACATATCTGGAAGCTTACCAGTGATATTACGCAAAGCCTTTGGGTACCACTAATCCTAGGGCGCCTAGGTGGTGCACACTCTTTGTGCCCATAACTGAGGGTTACTGTGCTGAACGGTCTGTCCGAGCAAGGAATAACCAGGATATTGCGTCAACCGGAAGTGACGTGGCAGATGTCAGAAGTAGTGAGCGGAACGAATATCCTCCCTCCTTTCCGGGTTGCAGTGCTATGGCGTGTGTTCCACCCATGCACACACACACACCAAAGGTACAACCACAGCCCCAAAAAGTTTCCCTTTTATAAAAATGAGCACCCACAAATTATGGGACATTCCACCCCCTTACAGAAGGATTATAAAAGGATCACAAAGGGCATTTGGAAACCACCTTCCTACATCAGGTCAGACTAAAATGCCTCATTAAATAAACCATATTCGTTCCCCTAGTATATTTTTACACTTGGGGAATAGTAAAACGTCACTGAGCTTCCATGTAGAGAGGGGTGTAGCCCTTTTGTGGGCAGGCACAATTGGACACATGCTTGTGTGTAGATGTGTGGGTATATATAAGTTGTGAGGAGAGGTCATTCATCACTTTGGCTCTGAAGAAGAGGGTTCTCCCTCGAAATGCATCAGCCAGTCCTAACACCAGCTGATCTTTCGACGATACCGGTTCTTTACACCTGACCTGAGAGTGACTGCTCGCATCAGCTTGCGTTGTGTTATGCCTTTATACTACATTTGTATGCGATTTACAACCACTGTTTTTATTTGGAATAAAATTTGTTGGTAATGCGTTACGTCGGTGCACCCTTTTGCTATTGTCTTACAGTTCTAAATGATACCCATTGTCCCAAGGTGGGTAGCAAGGCCATTTGTGCCGAAAGAAGATATCTGTACTATGCATCCTCAGGCCTACTACTTGACGTAGGAGAATTGCTTTGAGACTGCTAAACAAGTGACCAGCCTAGTGTAACCCCTCCTCCTTTTTTGATAGTGTCCTAAGAGGATGGAGGGCTTTTTCACTTAGACCTATGTAACTGCCCACCTTTTTTATTTATTTTTTTTTAAAATTTTTTCTTTAATTCAATTTTTTAAATTTTTTTTAAAATGAAGACCTCATCTAACATAAAAGGAAGCTCAAGTCCTTTAAAGTCCTCTTAATCCTCCTTGGGTCTATTAAGTTTGGGCCCCTCAGAATTAATCTGGAAGGAATTCGCTGCAGTTTTGTAGAATTTTATGAGCCAAATGCATTATTTTCTAACTTGGGCCACAAAGGACATATGCTTTCCTTAACACCTTTTCCTGCAGATTCATTATCTGACCTGCCTGCAGCCTTAGCATCTCCGAGCCTTCAGTTGCCAAGGCTATGTGATGGTGAGTCTCAAAAAATCATGCAGGATGAAGTTGTTCCACCTTAACATCTAAGCTTGGGGAAACTAAATTGGGTCTGAATTCTCTTACAGCTTTTTGCTTGTGGTGTTGCCCACCCCTCAGTTGGACTTCTTTTGGGCATCTTAAATATCTCTGAATCCTGTGTCCCTCAATGTACTAGTCTAAAAATTATTTTCTTTGAGATAATTGAGGCGAACATGGTCTCACCCCTCACTCTTCCCTTTATGGTCTTTGCTCTTGGCATGTTTAAAAAGGCATGCTTGAAGCGGGAGGGTTTTTACCATGCTGGTCACCTCTTTTGTCAGCATCCAAATCCTCCTGTAGGTGGCATTATAACCCATGTGTCTCTAAATCCTGTATCCCTCAGTGAACTTGAAAAGTATGTACAGTGAGTACGGCAAGTTATTTTTATCATCCTTGTTTCCAAGGGAGAAGGAGAGTCTGGTCGCTCCTTATGTGGACTGCATGCACATGTGTTGAGGTACATGATAATAGAGAGCAGAAGGATGACATCCTCTTTCTGATGCTGGTCTTTCACTGTTCAATCAACAGACTTGAGAGAGGAGGGAGTAGGCCACTGTATTATTGACCTCAATTTGAGATGCTTTGGTGATATTCACAGTCCGTTGACAGGTGCATTTGACCTGCAATAGACCTTTTAAGCTGCATCAACCTGCTATATTCTGCTTTTGCATTGATTTGTATGAGGAGAAAAACAAATTCTGATGCAAATAAAAGACCATCAGCACAGACTTTAAATCTCCTGACTTGATGGATAAAAATTTAGGGCCGGTTCACATCACATGCAGTCCAGTGCATTTTTTTTTTTGTGCATCAGAAATGCAGGGATTGTAGGTTATATGGTTTCCAATGGTATAGTTCACATCGGTGCGGTCAATTCCAGAAAAAAAAAGTAGAATGTGCTGCATTGTTTCTGAACTGTACTGGAATGCGATAAAATGCATCAAAAAGCACACATCCCTTTTTAAGGTGAAGAAAGAGGGGGAAAAATGCACTGGGAAAGCATTAAAAAAACTCACCGGAAACTCGTCAAAAGCATGCATGCAGAAATTCATCCGGATTGCATCTAGACTGCATCACTATGGTGTGAACTGGCCCAAACTGTTTGTGGTATACAGAACCAGTGTATTAATGTACCTTTTAATGATGTGTATCTCATGATTATAAGCGAGACAACAGATGTCCGTACCATCGGCATACAGTGACAATACATTCCACTCCCAAGGTTTTTGTGATACTGAAACCGCTGTTAGTATTGATGCCTGTGTTTTTGGAGATTTGTTTGCAGGAATAATTCATGTACAGAGAGCTTAGCTACTTAGGAAGACCAATAACGTTAAAAATGAGTTGAAAATGGAGCCGAAGCGTGTTGCACTGTTTGCAAAAAGTGAATGGAATACGTCTCCTTGTTCTAATTTAGGGATCCATGTTTAGTGAAAAACGAAAACCTATCAGGTTCAAATGTAAATAACCGAAAGAAAACAAAGGGTTTTTAAACGAATTTTAGCCGAGAACATGGTTTTATAGTATTAATGTCTTAGAATGTGATTTATGGGGGCGTGGCCAAGATGGCGACCAGATAGGACGTGTGTGAAGGGAGCTCCGTCCTGTACCGATACATCATCCGTTCTTAGGGGACATATCCTCACCCTGACGCTACCAGGCAGTGGGGGAAACAAACGGGTATGAGAAGGGGAAGCTCCGGTTCCCAGAGGAAGAGGCAGCAGGCTCCTAGGACCTCGCTCACATCCAGCGGTGCACGCGGGGCGGCCTACACCAACATGGCGTCCCAGACGGAGCAGACTGAGTCGCCCCAACTGGGAACCGATCAGTTCCAGGCCCTCATGCAAGCCATCACAGGCTGCCAAACAACTCTAACCAACAAAATCGAGCAGATGCAGCTCGAAATGGGCCTTATTAGGCGGGACATGGACAAACATCGAGACCGACTAACGGAAGCGGAGCGGAGAGTGGGGGAGACAGAAGACACGCTCAGGGAACATTCCACCTCCCTACGCACGCTACAAGTTAAAATGAAGGCGATCGAATCCAGAGCAGAAGATCAGGAGAATAGAAATCGGCGGAACAATTTACGTATGGTTGGTCTCCCAGAAGGGGCTGAAGGGAGAGATCCTGAAAACTATGCAGAACAAATGCTGCGTGCACTTCTCCCGCAGGCGCCATTCTCCCCTCATTTTGCAGTTGAGCGGGCTCATAGGATGCCATCCGCTCCAGGCCCCCCCGGTGCTCCGCCACGTACTTTTATTTTCCGCCTTCTGAACTTTAGAGACCGAGATCTGGTTCTCAGAGAGGCCAGGAAGATTGGAGAACTGCGCTATGAGAACGCAAAAATCATGCTGTTTCCGGACTTCTCCATCGAAACACAACGACAACGAAGATCATTCGACCAGGTCAAGGCCCAATTAAGGAGCAAAGGTCTCAAGTACAGCATGATGTTTCCAGCACGCCTTAGAGTGATTGACGGCGAAACCACCAAGTTTTTCGTTTCCCCGGAGGAGGCTTCCAGATGGGTCGAATCCCTTCCTAGGCACCGTTAAGATGCCCGCCGCTTTGTCCCCCTCCCCCCTTATTTTTTGTTTTTTTTTTCGACTGCTTTGGTTTTCTCTCTTGACCACTTTGAAGGCTCCCAGTGAAGTACGCAGCTGCCGGTGAGATGCATGGCTACTTACGAACTTATTATGTGAGTTGGCTTTCCCTGAGGACTCCCCTGACGGTCAGTTTGTTTACTGTGGGGACGAGAGGGAGGAGGGGAAGCAGCATGCTTGCTTTGAGGATACATGAGATCATATCTCCTTAACACTCGGGGGCTCTCCCTTCAGGACGGAAAGGCCGACCATCCTTAGATGCTCAAGGTGTTTAATGCTACGAGAGTCCCCACCTTTCCTCCTCCCGGCTCTGTGCTTCTACTCTGACTGACATATTTTTCCTGGCAACCATAGAAAGGGACTTAAAAGAGCCTTTCTACCTTAACGTGGAGTATTCAAGTATTGCATTGGTTCTCGGGAGGACAGGCCCCCCATCCCCAGCTGACACTCTATTACTGGCCCTGCCGTTGCTAGGGGAGGAATTTGAGGGTTACAACTGCATATTATTATATAATGTAATTTTGAAAATACCCCTGGCTTGCTTCGGATGAAGTTGGGGGGGGATTAATGTGCTTAGCTGGGCTGAGGCAGGAACAGTAACTCTCTATCCACAGATGGGAGGTTAGGCATGACTTATATGTTTCCTGTCCGGTACAATCCGTCAGATGGGGATGTATTGAAGGGAGGATGGGGATGCTTGGGTTAGGTTTTGCTCCATGCCTCTTTCTCCCCCTGCAACGGGGGAAGCAGGAGGTATCTCCAGGCAGATACTTGCCCTTAGTGAGTCTGAGAGAAACAAAGGTGATTTTGATATAGGGGTGGGGATGTGGCCATCCACAAGTTCCCAGGAAACTATATATAATACTTATGGAAAAAGTTATTTTAAGTTTGTGCCCCTAGATAATTCTAGGTGAACTGTCGCCGGGGGTCTCCAAGACGGATAATTCTGTTGGGGCTCCCTTGGTGACAGTGGTTTCTATGACCGGTTGTGGGCGGGGCTCCCTGGCCCCGGCTGGGGCTCTAGGTCCTTGGTATGCTCAGTACTACGCGCCACCCCCCAAGGGAGATTTCTCCTATTTGAAATGTTTATTGGGTTAGGTTCGGGTACACATACACCCCATGAGTTTCAAATGGAGGTGTGGGGTGGGTTGGGAGGGGAGTTTGATTTGTTTCAGTTTTTTTTTTAAGTATTTTACTTTAATTGCCTATTGCTATGCCTTACAGTCTATAAGATTGCTTTGCCATGCCCACCATGACGGCTTTCAGTGGTCGATGATGTCTCTGTTGGACCCTGGCTGTGTGCGATACTCTCTCCTCCGGATCCCTCCGATAATCCACTATACTAAACTGTATGATGGCCCCTATTAAAATTTTATCCTGGAATGTCAGAGGCCTAAACCACAAAATTAAGCGCTCCCTGGTCTTTGACTATCTAAAAAAATATTCCCCTCAAATCTGCATCCTTCAAGAGACGCATCTGGTGGGTGGTAAGGTGATGGGACTTAAAAGACCTTGGGTTGGCCGACACTACCATGCCACTTACTCCAGCTACTCTAGAGGAGTTAGTGTCCTGGTACATAAAAATCTCAGTTTTGAGTTGATGGATGTGGTTACGGACCCGGAGGGGAGATATGTGTTGATCCATGCAAGCATTGACACAGTAGACATGGTGGTGGTGGGAGTATATTTGCCACCCCCGGCTAATATTTCTGTGCTGCAGAAGCTAATAGGGCTGATTGCCCAATTTCAGACTGACAATGTGGTCATAGCGGGAGATTTTAATATACCGCCAAACCCCTGTATAGATAAATTATCTCCTGATCCCGCAAGAGGTTCAGCGTTGTCCAAGTGGGCTGATGTGTACGGGTTGGTGGATGTATGGCGTTGGAAGAATCCATCAGAACGAGCTTACACCTGCCACTCCTCTTCATATAACACCTTGTCCCGTATTGATGTGGTCTATGTTGGCGGCGCAATGCTCCCCAGGGTTGTTTCAGTAGAGATACTTCCAAGGGGCATCTCGGACCACTCCCCCTTACTCTGTACAATACAAACTCATACTCCCCAAGCGGACAGACTTTGGCGACTCTCTAGATTCTGGATTGAACATCCGACCATAGAAATAGAGGTGGCCAAAGAGATAAGGAGTTTTTGGTTGACTAATGCCGATTCCACAGGGATGGCAATGGTCTGGGATTCATTTAAAGCCTACATACGAGGGTGCTATATATCATCTATTACACGAGAAAGAAACAATGATAAAATTACACTGGAGGAGGCGGAGGCCAGAGCACAGGAACTGGAATCTAGGTTTGCCATGACCTCTAATCCTATCGCGGCTCAAGATATGAAGGTAGCATATCGAGAAGTAATGTTGCTTAGGGTAAATAAGGTTCATAAACGTCAGCTCACCCAAACTCAAACGATATTCGAACATGGTGACAAGCCAGGTAGACTGCTGGCTTGGATCTCCAAGGAGCAGTCTCCAATCTCCACCATTGCGAGTCTGCGAGGGGAGGATGGGACTAAAGTGGTAGACCCAGTGAGCATCAATCGATGCTTTAAAGAATTCTATGAGGCCTTGTACTCCACTAGGGTAAATTACTCCCCGGATGAGCTCCACAATTTTCTAGAAGGGGTGACCCTCCCGACTCTCTCTGCTGAGGCGAGGGAAAATCTAGACGCCCCGATCGAAATCCCGGAGGTGCGAGCGGCATTGAAATCTATGCAGACAGGGAAGACTCCAGGGGAGGATGGGATCCCCCCTGAATTCTACAAGCAGTACCTAGATGACCTAACTATTAAATTACATGACATGTTTACAAAATCACTGCAGGACAAAGACCTCCCACCATCCATGTCCCAGGCCATCATAGTTGTAATACCCAAGCCGGGAAAAGACCCACAGTTGTGCTCCTCCTACCGACCCATCTCCCTGCTCAACTCTGACGCCAAAGTACTCACTAAAATTCTTGCCAGGCGTCTAAACGAAATTATACTTACCCTGATCCATGAAGATCAATCGGGATTCATGCCTGGCAAGGGAACAGATATTAACCTACGAAGGCTTTATGCAATCCTGGCCTCTGGAGATGAGGGAGGGGCTGAGGAAATGGTGGCCTCCCTGGACGCGGAGAAGGCCTTTGATTCAGTGGAATGGGGCTACCTCTGGGAGGTCCTCCACAAATTCGGATTTGGGCCATCCTTCATCTCCTGGGTCAGATTGATATATGGGACACCGAGGGCCAGGGTGCGTACTGGTACAGTCTTATCCGCACCCTTCGCCTTGGGCAGGGGAACGCGCCAGGGGTGCCCCCTGTCCCCGGGACTTTTCGCTCTAGCAATTGAACCTATGGCGGCACTTCTTCGGGCATCAACACAGACTAAAGGGATTGATAGAGGACCACTGCAAGAAAAGGTGTCCCTGTATGCAGATGACACCCTACTGTATTTGAGGGATGATGGGTGCTCGCTACGGTCGGCTCTGTCAATTATAGATGGCTTTGGGCGATTCTCAGGAATAAGAATAAACTGGGGGAAGTCAGTGATATTTCCCTTACATTCTGGGACAGGAGGCCAGCAAATGGACGGACAGCTGCGGAGGGTTTCTCAGTTTCGATACCTGGGAGTTGAGATACATCGGGACTTAAGGCAGTTTATCCCTCTGAATCTCAATCCGGTAGTTCAACAGACATCCCAGAGCTGTGCCAGATGGAGGTCACTCCCCCTGACACCGGTCGGAAGAGTTAACTTAATTAAAATGTCGATTCTCCCTAAGTTCACGTATCTTTTCCGCCAAGCCCCTGTACCAATACCACATAGTTTTTTTAAGAGGTTGGATAGCATTTTGGTATCCTTTGTTTGGAATGGGAGGGCTCCCAGGGTGGCCAAAGTGAAACTGCAGATGCCCACGTCGCTTGGCGGCCTGGCATTGCCGTCCCTGTTGAAATATTACTGGGCGGCGGTCTTGGTGACGGTCAAGTGGTGGCTGTCGGAGGAACCAGCCAACCCAGCCTCTTCATTGGAGGCGGCACTGCTGGGTTCATATGCGGAGCTCAGGAACCTGATACATAGGGGCCCTGGCTCTAACCCTCGGATCACCCTTCCTATGATTGCGACCCTGAAGGTGTGGGACTCAGTGGCCAGACAGGTGGGGGGCTCTGGGAGGTGGTCCCCTGAGACCCCACTGTGGGGGAATCCTCGATTATCGCATTTTCGCTCCATACCTGATCCTATTGCCTGGGCCAGATGTGGAATAACAAAATTGAGCGACATAGCGTCTCAGGGACAGCTGATTACATTTGATGCCCTAAAACAAGACCGTGATATCCCGAACCATATGTTTTTCAGGTACATCCAATTAAGACATGCCTTTAGATCACAGTTCCCCTCCTCGATCTCACTCGAGATGTCCCCGGTGGAGAAATTGCTTAGATCGCCTGATCAAACCCAAACGATGTCTACCCTATACAGTATGTTTATTACGTTGGATACCTCTGGTGTCTCCCGGCTCTTTGCTTTATGGCAAAGGGATATCCCGGAGCTAACAGATGATGATTGGGAGGAGGGTGTCCAACAGTATCTGCCCCTTGTGATTTCGGCCAGGGACAGATATATTCAGCTGAAATTTCTTCACCGAGCATATTATTCTCCGGTTCGCCTGGCAAGAATTTATTCTGACCGTACGGCTACATGCCCCAGATGTAACTACCACGAAGCAGACTTCTTTCACATAACCTGGTCTTGTCCTGTAGTAACGGAATTCTGGAAAGAAATCCTTGCTGAAATCAATAGCATTGGGAGACTAGCAGTTCCGTACGGCCCGATTCCTCTTCTTCTGGGCATAAGTGACTTCCTCGACTTAACATGGGGTAAAAAGCTGTTCCTCTTCTACACCACATTTTATGCTAGGAAGGCTATTTTGTTGAAATGGAACCAAAACTCACCACCTACTAAACAGCTATGGCAATCACTGATAAACACAGCACTCCCACTCTACAAATTGACGTATATGGGAAGAAATTGTGCAAAAAAATTTGGGAAAATATGGTCGGAATGGGTAAAGGCAAAACACCTTACTATTCCATAATGGTAATCTAAATGTTATTTAGGAATGGGAATGCCCCACCGTTTTGCCTTCCCCCCCCCCCCTCCTTAGGGCTGATCCTGAATATCTCCTTGGTATGACAGGGTAGGAGTTATTTGATATTACTCTGATAATTACAGACTAATGGTAATATTGCAATGTATACTGCATGTGCGGATGTGTGAAGCAATTCTTGTCATTTGATTATTGGATGGTATAAACTGGCAATGTAATGTTTTTTTATTTTATTTTGTCTAAAATCTTTAATAAACTTTATGTTAAAATAAAAAAAAAAAAGAATGTGATTTATGTATTGATTGTAAGGGTTCGTTTTTTTTAATGACATACTTACCTTCACTGTGCAGCTCGTTTTGCACAGAGTGGCCCCGAACCTCGTCTTCTGGGGTCCCCCGGCGGCTCCTCCCCACATCATAAAGTATATTATGCACTGACACTTGTGGTTGTAAAGAACTGCATAAATTGAAATTTCATTAAGTTTGTGTTTTCAATTTGATTGCATGGCCTAGAAAAGATAATTATGCATTATGTTTTTGTCAATATAATTAAAACATGTTAATTTTATTATAGGTTAACAGAAAATATGAGACGGTTAAGTAAGTACTGGCATTTACCTTGATGCTGAAATCACAAGATGAGTTCTAATTGTTATGCTGGTGTGGTTTCATTGTATCTGGAATGTGATTTCAATATGGAGTTTAAGAACCTAAAAATGTATTCAGTGGCTTTGTAATGTTCGCTATTATTGTCGCTGACATAAGATAGTTGGAGGTAAATCTAAAGGAAATTTAACAACAAAAGTTGTATAGTGTGTATCCAGCTTTAAAGTGTTACTAAACCCACAACAGTAAAATCAGCCTATATATGCAGTAAAGCATGCTTGTTATACTCACTGTGGAACCTAAGGGGTTAATCTTCTGCATTGTGTAAAAAGGCTGTTTGATTCTGTATGCACAGATCCTCCCCTTCTTGCATTGCCCCCAAAACATGTCCGGATAAGATAGTTACTGGAGCCAGGCTGCACATGCTCCATTTGGTGTGTATTGATTTTTTTTTTTTTCTTGGGAGAGTTTGATCAGCACAGGGCCAATAAACACTGTCCGGACAGATCCTGATAGGTCAGCCAGTGCAGTATAAAAGCTCCTCCTGCAAGCTTTAACCAGACACCGCTAGAAGTCACAAGACTGCTATATACTGTAAATGACAAAGAGTATTTAGCAGTTTATATTTAATAAAAAATACATTTCCATGTTCTGTGGACTGTAAGAGACCAGATATAGTGAATGCAGGGTCCTGGGTTTAGTAACACTTTAAATAAAACGCATGCATTTTGAAGTTTAAAAAAATGTTTTTATTAGGATCGTATTTTTGATATTGCATATATTGAAGAAAATGTTCATTAAATACAATCAAAGTGGTGGTAACATACTGTATAAGTGAAACCTGCTTTTTAGCACGTTTTCTACATTAATGGCTGCAAATCGCAGGGATCCTTTTAAATTTGGCATGGAACATTAATAAGACCTATATGCAGGGGCGTTGCTAGGGGGTGGCTTTTGGGGCTATAGCCCCGAATCTGAGGCCAATAGCCCCGAGTCTCTGCAGGGGTCCCCAAGGGGAGGGGAGGCTCTCTGGGGACCCTTATGTAGGTGGGGGGGGGCTCTCTGGGGACCCTGATGTAAGGGAGAGGCTCTCTGGGGACCCAGATTTAACGGGGAGGCTCTCTGGGGACCCTAATGTAAGGGGGCCTCTCTGGGAACCCTGATGTAAGTGGGGGGGCCCTCTGGGTACCCTGATGGAAGGGGGAGGCTCTCTGAGGACTCTGATGTAAGGAGGAGGCTCTCTGGGGACCCTGATGTAAGGTGATGTAAGGGGGGGCTCTCTGGGGACCCTGATGTAAGGGGGGACTCTCTGGGGACCCTGATGTAAGCGGGGGGCTCTCTGGGGATATATATACACCCACACGTATATTACTGTATATACATGTGTATGCCCGCCCAAGCGTATGACTTTCTTTACTACGCTGCTATGGGCTCTAGCCCCAGATCTTTTATAGACCTAGCAACGCCCCTGCCTATATGTATATTCTATCTTTCAAGCAAAGCCAGCCACACAAGCCCTAAAACAGGAAAGAGCTACAATTATGTGAATACATTTGGGCTGACATTTTGGTGAGGTGCAGATCACCATTTTCCCAGCATTGAGAAAGGTGGGCTGTCCCCCACCAAAATGGCAGACCAAATAAATATACTTAATTACTATTGTCACCTGTTTGAAATGTTTTGCTTTGCTGGACTGTTTCAGTCACTGCGTCTGTATCTCTCTCTCTCTCTCTGTGTCTTTCTCACATATTATATTTTTTTAATTCCTGTGTCTATGAGCATGATGACAAATATGGTCCATTGAGGGATGCAGCTTAATAGCAACATATCTGGGTTATAATGCTGGAGAAATGGGGAAAAAACAACATGTGGAAAACTGAAAGCCAGACCCCTCCACCTGCTCATTTCTGTTTAGTTTCCTAAAAGGAGAAGGGTGTTTTTTGTTTTTTGTTTTTGTTTTTCTGCTAACAGCTACTGGTGGATTCAGGCCAGATGGTGGAAATCCTGGAGGTCCCTAAAATGAACCAATAAGTGCAGGTTTTCCAAGTTTAAGTATAATAGTTTTCCTGCAGTCATCACTGACGATCCATCTGTGTTCCATTTAGCACAGCACTCTAATGCTGGCCATACACTATACGAAAAATCGGCCGAAAAATCGTTCGTATAGACACTTCGTTCGTTTTTCGGCAAGTTAATGGGCACAAATCGATAATCGTTTGTGACGTTTTTGTGGTAAAAAAACGAACGGGAAGTTTGGTAAATTTCTGCCGAACGTACGATAAATTGCAAGGTTAATGTGTTTCCCGTCCGAACTGTCTGCACTAGGTATATGTAAAAAAACGAACAAAAAATTATTTATTCATGTCCACTGAACAATTTATCGGTCATTATATGATGGCACGATCGTTTGCGGTCACGGTCGAACATTCGTTTTTCGAAAATGGGTTCGGCCGATTTTCTGTATAGTGTATGGCCAGCATAAGTCAGGCCGGTACATCCTGGAGATTCCTTGGGGCGTTATCAGAACCAAAGGGGGTGGCAGCTTTTTCCTGACCATGTCTTCTCAGGGGCTTACGAGGTCTGTGGTTGTGTTTTGGGTTTTTCTTAAAATTGTACCTGAGTATTTTTTGCTGTGGAATTTTTTTAGAGGCACTATATATAAGAATAGAATGTTCTTTTCGTGCTGCATAACTTTTAGACCCCTTTCACACTGAGGTGGTTTTCAGGCATTTTAGCTCTAGAAATAGCGTCTGAAAACGACCTCCCAATCACTTTTAGTGTGACTTTTCACACTGGAGCGGTGTGCTTGCTGGACATTGAGAAAATTCCTGCAAGCAGCATCTTTGAGGTGGTTTGGGAGCGCTGTATAGGAGTTGCATGAGAGTGCTGGGATTGATAACTTCCACCTTTTTGAAGCAGTCCCATTTGCTCAATTTTATTACAGAGCTTTGAAATAGAACATTTTCACAGTGTGGGAAAACGGCAGTCTTTTTTTTTTTTTTTTTTTTAAGAAGTCGCTCATCCGGTTACATCCTTGACCTAGATATTGGTCTTGGTAGCTTCAGTCTCAGGCATTGTTGGAGGGGAAGGGTTTGTCCTCCCTTATATTGGAAGATTGTCCTTAATGATTCCAATCTTCTGGGTTGGGGCACATTTCTGGTTTAGATGTCCGTTTAATGGTTGCTGGTTTCAGGAAAAATTTAAGCTTCTAATCAACTCTCAAATCTTTTAGCATAGGTTGTTTTGAAACCAAAAACCTCCTATTTACCTTATGTGGTTTCTGTTTTTCACATTATTGAAGTGTTGCCTCCCCTGTGCCTGGCACCAGTTCACCCCAAGAAGATTTATCTCCATTGCCTAGATGTGGTGAGAGCTTTCGAGGTTTATCTTTCTGCTTAATTTTTTTTTTTAAGCAGGCTGATTCCTTTTTTATCATTCAGAAAAGGCCTAAAAGAGGGACTCCATCTCAGGTTCTTGTGCCAGCCTATTAGTTAACAAATAAAGTGCCTCAGTTTCCAATAAAACCCACTCCACTTTTTAATGAGTGTTTCCTAAATTGTATTTCCAATTTTGCAGCCAAATTAGATAAAGCCTACTTTATATTTGTCACATGTTCTCATTCGTGTAGCATAACCTGAATCACACAACTTGATGTTTTCTGAAAACTCCAGAACTGAAATTTTTGCATTTGTCCACAGCTTGATAGTTTGGACTGCTTTTGGATTTCCTATATCTTTTACTTAGGAACAGGCATATCTAACACAGTTGAGCCAACCCAATTAGTAATGTTTAGAAACAACTGAAAGCCTCTCTGAAAAGAGAGGAAATGCAATATTTCCCCATTGACAAAGAGGGACACCGTTCTCCCTCATTAACATACGACGACGGCCTCTAGATCTTTAACCCTTTGTTAGCACAGACTGTGCTCAGTTCTAGTTTACAACTGATAATGTGATCGCACAGCACAGACAGGGTTAGTTATGGTAAACACTATATCCCCATGCCACCTTTACATAACAGAGGAAAATAGAATTGTTATACTTAAATTCTTATCTTGAAGTCTATTGAAGGACACCGCTCCGATGCCCCCCTACTTGGTCTACTTGCTACAACGGAACAGGTGTTAGGTGGGAGGGACTATAGCCTTAAAAGAGAGTTGGTCTTCAGTTTTCTGTGTGCCTCATGTTCATTTCATCTGTAGGTAGCAGTATAACCCTTGATCTCGTAGGCATTGTTAACACAGGTGTACTAAAGCAGACACCCGTGCGAAGGGCTGGGTTTGCCCCCCCACAGGGTGCACAGGTGTTCCATACATCCACATCCAGGCAGTCCTATTCCTGTTAGTTGGGATGCAGCAACTGCATGGACACAACTGCTGCTCCCAATTTGACATCCGTGCAGATGCAGGTCCCCAAACGCAGACAATGTGAGTTCAGGGACATATACCCGCACTGATGTCCAATTTGGAGCAGCAGCTGTGTCATGTCTGTCCCAATTGACATGAATAGGACTGCCTGCAGGTGGATGAATGGTACAGTTGTGCATCCTGTGTGAGCAAACGCGCCCCTTCCCACAAGTGTACGTTTTATATGCCTTTGTGAGTAAGTCCCTGCTATCCAGCTGTGTTCTTCAATGGACTAAAATTATTTTACTTTAAATTTAAAAAAGTACATATTTTTTTTTTTTTATGTATATAAAATACTAAACACATTTTTCCTCTTCTAGAGCGAGGTGCCAAACCTGTTACAAATTTTGTAAAGAACCTTTCTGCCTTATCAGACTGGCATTCTGTCTACACTTCTGCTATTGCCTTTATTGTAAGTAATCATACTAGCATTATGTAGCATTTTTAAAATGCAAATGCAGTTCTGTCAAATTGTTGTAAGTTGCACATTTCTATTGTGCCATGGATTTGAACATATTTTGCTCATTCTATTGACGGCTGTAAGCACTAAAAAGGGAGCAGAGGTTTGAACGGAAACAAATGGGGCAGCTGCTATTGCTGACTTGTATCTGAAGCTGTATGCTCCAATGCAGTCACTACTATTCATACTTCACTACATAGCGACACTGACTCAGAACAAGAATTAGCATATTTTGACACAAGGTTAGTTACCCCAAAGGTAAAGATATGTAAAGATGACAGCCCTGGTACATAAACCAACAAAAACATGTTGGCAGTGGCAGCTTCAGTATTTTTATACTAACTGCATCCTTGTAAATCCTAAAACAAAAATATCCTTTTTAGGGGACTCTGCCCAATCTTAGACACCTATTGTATGTCACCCTGGGTCAGAATGTGTACCAGCAGTGGTATCCTTACCGCACTATGGTTTACCATAGCATTTCTACAAAGGTTTGCTTTTGTTCTTAAAATCCCATTTCTTTTATTTCAGATTTACTGTTCCCATCTAAACATTTTTTACATTTCACAATTCAAATAAACGCAACAGAGCTTGACTTATGTGTCAGAAAGGAAACTGTGTCAGACAGTCTGCATCAGACCCAGAGCAACCAGTTTGATTTAAACATTCATTGGGAAACATAATGAAAAAGGTTAAATCTTTCCTAAAAGGCAGTATATGCTTTGTAATATAGGCTGTGTAATACTGTGATGAAGCAACTACTCCTTTAAATGAACAAGTTAATTCGAACCATTATTATATTTGAGAAGTATGAGTTTACTATATTCAGTTGTTTCCAGTGGATTATAAAGTTCACTTATTCATAGGATTACATATACTGTATGTTAATGGCTATGGGTGGCCTGCCTCTTAAAATCGGATCTATTACCCAATCTGTGCATATACTTGCTGTGTACGTATACACCTAATGCACTACTCTCTGAGAACTAACCAGCTAAATCATTTATGGAATATTTGGACATTTTGAATTATCAGTGGCTCATACTTGTCAATGTTTTCTGTCTTTCTTGACATTTATGTTGCATAATTTTGTTTTTGTCTTTTTTTTTTTTTTTCTTAGATTTACATGAATGCTGTATGGCATGGCTGGGCCATTCCTATGTTTTTATTTTTAGCTATTTTGAGGTTATCCCTAAATTACCTCATTGCCAGGTAATGTTTAAAATGTTGCTTTAAATGCCCTTTTTCCTGCTTTGCCTAAAGAACTGCAATAACTAAAATTGCACAAGGAAAAAAAAAACGACCTGCAAAAAAACTGGTGGTAGCAGTGCAAGAAGTTTTACTTTTTTCAAAGTGCTAAATGCGATATAGCAAACGTGTTTTTGTACAGAGCAATTTACCTGTGCCCTGACCATGGTTAGGAGAAAGGGTTAGGAAATAAATCCGTCATGTTTTTTGTAATAGCCAATTGTGTGTAATTGTGCCCTTTACAGGCAGCCCAGATGTCCGAACTTTTCTATGCAAAACAGTAGTGATAATTCCTTCCCGGAAAGGGATGAGCAAATCTGCCCGTGTTCTTGAAATTGAGAAAATATACACTTTTTTTTTTTCTCTGAGCCCCACTAAAATGTGTATGGGGGAAAATCCTGATATTCAATTTGTTGCTTTTTTGGGGCTAATTCCTATTGTCTAAAAGAGGAATAGAAATCAGAGTATTGCCATGGGGGACATGTACCAATGGCAAAATTGAAGAAAAAAAAAGTGCAGCAGGATAGGCCCTTTTCATTCGGCTTGGGGATGCGTTACACAGGTACCTAGTGTTACAGAACAGTATGATGTTAATGACAGCCACATATTTGGCTGTGGATTTTTTTTTTCTCTTTTCTAAAGTACATTCAGCAACACCCAAATTTGACTCATTCCTTTTAAAAGGGGAAAGAGTGGCAACATGTGCCACTGAAGACCATGTTGTCCCCCAAATGCTCACTCAACCTATGGATAATGCCTAGGTTTTGGAAAGTCCCCAGTAAGCCTAACCCCCTTCCACTGTCCTCCCAACACTCCTTCCCTTCCTCCTTGCCTTCCTCCCTTCATTCTTGAACCCTTCACCCACTTAGCAGAGTAATGGCAGCACTGGCACACATGCAAAGCCAATGTTCTCTCCAAATAGGCTCTGCACAGCTTGTTATTGTTGGCCTTTTTTAAAATATTTCTGTTGACAGTACCCTTGTGATCAGCAGCTTCTGTCTGTAAGTAGATTAACAGATAATTTGTTATGGTGTTTATTTTCTTTTTATACCATTGACCGACTTAGAACATGCTAACATTTTTGCTTTTTGAATGGCTCAAAAATATTACCAGTTTATAGTCAGATAAACTTCAACCAGTTTATAGTTCAAAGTTAATTTGTATACATGTATTGAAAATTTTGTAGTGGTAAAAAAAAGCCTCTACTTTAACTGTTATTGGTAATGTGCTTTCTTTTTTGGTTTATTTAAAGATTAAAAACTTGTTTCTTTATCGTACATCACGAGACACAGAGCCACAGAAATAACTGTATAGGTTATATGGCACCTTCAAGTGATGGACACTGGAACAGGAAGTTCAATTCCCCATATAACCCCTCCCCTTACCGTGTGTACCTCAGTTTTTTAGCCAGTGTCTTAGGTGTTGGTCACGAGTGAAGACGTGCTGTGCTGACCTCCACTGGAATATTCCTTACTGGGGCAAGCTATGCAACCGGATCAATTCAGAGTGCCTTTTCCAGGCTAAATTGAATGGTACCCGGGTCTCATGTCCGAAGAAACGAGGTTTTGCCTGTAATGCTTCTCTTTTTAGAGTGCTGGACCCTGGGATCCAGTATTTGGTTTTTTCAACCAATATTCCTGGCGGGGTGCTTTACAGGCCCAGGGCTGTGGATCCCCCAATTTAAAAAAAAAAGGGGGGGGGCCCCAGTCCCTGAAGGTTTTTAACGGAGCCCACCCAGAGTGGTGAAGATTGAGTCTGTTAGGAATTTTTCTAATTCTTGTGGGTTTTCTCCTTTAAAGTAAATGTTGTCATGCCTATAGTTACCACCGGGGGTACCCCGGAGCAGGTACCTGATTCCATGCTTGTCAGTCTCACTCTGTGTCACAAGCTGCACGCTTCCTCCTGCCCTCCTGCCCTTTTTTTTTACCATGGATTGTCCCCACACCTGGATAGCTTCACTCCAGGAGGCAGAGGGAGTATGGCATCAGTTGGCGGTGTGCCACGCCTCTCCCACCGCCATGCCTACGGTTCCCATCGGCAGCTCTCCTCCTCTCCTCCACCCCAGCCTTCCTCCATGCAATCCGGTTGGATCTGAGCCCACTCGCGCGGGAAAACGATCTGATTTAAAATAAATGAGGGGGGGGTGGGTGGTCGGAGTAAAGGGGGCGGGGCTTAGCAGCGTTGGTGTGCTTCACCGTCCACAACGTGGGCTGTGTAGCTGAAAAAAGGCACCTTTTTTCAGGTGCATACAGCTGAAGGAGCTACACAGAGCGGACGGGTGGCATGTGAGTGTAGGTGACACAGGCATTCCCAGGCACGATTACTTAAACATCAGGCTGAGCTTAATAGCAGCGGCAGTTGCTGGACTATTGCTCAGCAGTGGGTGCATTGTTTTTGGTAGTACCTCCTGTGTTTGTGTTTAGCACTATGACCAGAGGGGGTGGTACAAATGCCACAAAAACCAAGAGCACAAAGGGGTCACCCTCAGGCCCTAAGGACCCTCCCTCTGCAACACCATCCCCCCCTGAAAGACCTAGGGAGGCTTGTCAGAGTGAGTCATCTGGGTAATCAGGGGCTGCAATTGCTTCCGACACTTCAGCCCCAGTCTATATAACTGAGCAGGTTTTCTCCTCAGCTATCAGTGGATTGGAAGAAAGATTAGTGGCTTTAATCACATCTTCACAGAGTGGAAGCAAACTCATTAGGTCTCCTTCTACCACCCAGGATCCTCAAACAGAGGAACCGTGAGAGGGGGAAGAGGAATCCCCCTCAGGAGACCGTGAAGAAGCTACCCTTAACGGAGTCGGTTGAAGAGCCCACTTCCTGTTTGGGTTCACTAAAGCCTCCTCAAGCCTTGCGTGCCTTTCCTGTCCATTCATTACTAGAAAAGCTTATGTATTCTGAGTGGGATCACCCAGATAAGCATTTTTTCCTAAAAAGTTTTCAACACTTTATCCTATGGAGGAAAAATTTACTAAGATGTGGAGTATACCAGCAATTGAGGCTGCTAAATCCTCTGTGAATAAAAGTTTGACTTGTCTGGTTGACAATGCGCAATGGCTTAGGGATCCAACTGATGAAAAATTGGAATTCCTGTTAAACATTTTATCCTTGGCAGGTTCAGTCGCTGCATTTGGGGTATGTCAATCCTTAAGAGAACAAGAGACCATTTAAAATGGGTGCTCAAGGTGTTCCCTGAACAGCAGGCCCAGGAGTTAGCCGAGCTGCCAGCGGCTTTATGTTTTGCAATTGACACAATCCGAGATTCTATTCTTCAAACCTCCTTGCCTTTCGCTTGGGTTGGTACATATGCGTAGATCTTGTGGTTGAAAAGTTGGTCAGCCGAAGCGCCATGCAAAAAGGTCCTGGCTGGTTTTCCTTTCCGCGGTGAAAAGCTGTTTGGGGAGGATTTGGACAAATTCCAAAAAATATCAAGTGGGAAAAGTACCCTTTTGCCAGTTAAGAAAAACAGTTGTACACCCTGTACAATCACTTTCACCTACAGGTAAGCCTAGATTGAGGCTTACCTGCAGGTGCTGGAAATATCTCCTAAACCTACACGGTTTAGGAGATATTTACAATTCCCCGTACAATGAGGTCGTACAGGGAATTGCACACTTTAGAAAGGGCATGCTGTGCCGTTTCTAGCTGGGGTCATGCCGTGACTGGAGGTTCCCGCGCACGTGCGTGACGTCACGCGACTTTGGCCATTATGCTTAACCTTTGCAGGGAAACAAAGAGGAAGTAAAACCCATCAGGGTTTACTTCCTGTTTAAACGGGCTCTTTCTCCAGTGCCAGGGGCATCAGCCTCCAGACAGTCGCGACGGCCTCCACCGCCGGGTTCAACAGGTAAGCCTCAGGGTCAACCCCAGGGACAAAAGAAACAGATGCGTTGTTGACCCCATGGCATCAGTTCTCACTGATTTTATGCATTCCCTCCTGTTCTGCTGCTACCTCAACTTGTTCGCAGGATCAAGCGGAAAAGGAAGTCGGTAGTTCTTGTGGCCCCAGCATGACCCAGAAGATCTTGGTATGCAGAAATAGTAAAGATGGTGGTAGGGGCCCCATGGCCCCTACCACCACGTCCAGACCTACTATCACTGGGGCCAGTGTTCCATCCTACTTTACAAATGCTAAATTTAACGGTTTGGCTATTGAAACCCACATTCTGAAGAATCGTGGACTTTCAGGCTCAGTGATTTCTACCTTGATTAATGCAAGGAAGCCAGCTTCCAGAGTCAAAGGCATATGTTTCCTGGTGTGAATCCAGGGGTTGGTATCCTAGGAAGCATGTCATAGGTAGAATTCTTGCCTTTCTGCAAATGGGGCTAGAGATGAAACTGGCCTGGAGTACTATCAAGGGCCAGGTCTCTGCCTTATCAGTATTGTTTCAATGTCCGCTTGCTTCGCATTCTTTGGTCCGAAGCTTTATACAGGGGGTAACGTGGCTTAATCCACCGGTTAAAGCACCCCTGAACCCTTGGCACTTGAATTTTAGTTCTGTCGGTATTACAGAAACAGCCTTTTGAGCCGATACAACCTATTCCTTTGGTCCTTTTGACAAGGAAGCTAGTTTTTCTGGTAGCCATTTCTTCTGCAGAAAGGGTATCAGGGTTGGCAGCTCTTTCTTGTAAAGAGCCATATTTAATCATTCACAAGGATAGAGTAGTATTGCGTCCTCATCCTAGCTTTCTGCCAAAGGTGGCTTCAGGTTTTCACCTAAACCAGGATATTGTTTTACTTTCATTTTTTCCAGAACCCTGTTCTAAGGAAGCAAAGTCACTACATTCTTTGGATGTAGTGAGAGCAATCAAAATCTATTTGAAGGCGACTGCTCAGATTCGGAAAACAGATGTTTTGTTAGTGTTGCCTGAAGTTTCTAGGAAAGGATAGGCCGCATCGAAATCCACTATTGCCAAATGGATTCGGCAAGTAATTATTCAAGCTTATGGCTTGAAGAGGAAGATTCCACCTTTTTAAATCAAAGCACACTCCACCAGGGCTGTTAGTGCTTCGTGGGCAGTGCATTACCAAGCCTCCGTGGCTCAAATCTGCAAGGCCGCAACCTGGTCTTCAGTCCATACATTCACCAGATTCTATCAGGTGGATGTGAGAAAGCATGAGGATATCGTCTTTGGGCGCAGTGTATTGCAGCAGTATAGGTCCTCATGTCTGATTGCACCCTACTTTTGTTTGTGTCCCTCCCCCCTCAGGTGGCATTGCTCTGGAACATCCCATACAATTATTACTGTGGCCCTGTGTCCCGTGATGTACGATAAAGAAAATAGGATTCTTATAACAGCTTACCTGTAAAATCCTTTTCTTGGAGTACATCACGGGACACAGAGGTCCCACCCCTCTTTCTGGTTACACGTGTATTGCTTTGCTACAAAACTGAGGTACTCCCGGTAACGGGAGGGGTTATATGGGTAACTGAACTTCCTGTTTAGGGTGTGCCAGTGTCCATCACCTAAAGGTGCCATATAACCCATACAGTTATTACTGTGGCTCTGTGTCCCGTGATGTACTCCAAGAAAAAGATTTTACAGGTAAGCTGTTACAAAAATCCTATCTTTATATTAACTTAAATCTAAAAATAAAATTGACAGGGCAAAATGCTTTTGGCCTGTATAGGCCTCAGATTCAGAGATGTGTGACAGTTTTCCAACAATTAAAATAACTGTACAACTACGACACGGTTCAAAAAAAATCCCATGATAGGACAAAATACTTTTAAACTGAATAGATCTCAAATTCAGAGACTTGTCAGTTTTTCTTCCAGTAATACAAATTATAGGTTTGCAGCTAGTAACTACTTAAAAAACAAAAAACAAAAAACAATCCCACTAAAATTGCAACCCACTTGGCTGAAAAGGCTTCAAATTTAGAGACAGAAGAGTGGAATTTTCTTACATACAAAAGGAAAATGAGATGTGCCAGGAGGCGGTCATGGTGGAAGCTGCAGCTAGTGCTGTGAGGGCTGCTGTAATCTAAGCCTGATCTATTTTTCTCAGATGCCTAGCACTTTTCTGTCAAGTCCTACTGTGCTGAAGACCCGCTCATCTCATACATTCAGCAGGGCAGGCCAGGCCGGTATCTCCAGTGAAAGCTCTAGCTGCTGGTCCATCCTGGACACCCAGTAGTCCTCCCTTTTTTTAGTGTTTCAGTATCTGCCCTGTAGTCATTAGTCAGATAGCAAAATATTTGGAAGCTACCCATGATTGGCACAGTAGCCAGGTCTGGTTGCTGTGGCTTGAAAAATCTATAGACAGCCAAGTTGAGGCAGTAGCTGCTTGCTGATCCTTGTTGGAATGTCAACAGCAGAGGAACGTTGGCCAGCAGAGGGATCCCTGCCCCCCTTGGAAAATGTGTCAAAGAGGTTCAAACGTTTAAATGTTCCTTTTTTTTTTCTGGTATGGTGGCAGGAGGTTGACCATTTTGGTTTGGTAAGAGGGATCGAATAGGGTAGACAGCCATCCAACCTCGGGTATACCACACCATACCTTCAGAGTTCTAGTGAAGTCCATAGTTACATTATAGGTGAGGTTGAAAAAAGATTCAAGTCCAACCTATGTGTGTGATTATATGTCAGTATTACATTTTATATCCCTGTATATTGCGGTCGTTCAGGTGCTTATCAAATAGTTTTTTTAAACTATCGATGCTCCCCACTGAGACCACCGCCTGTGGAAGGGAATTCCACATCTTTGACGCTCTTTCAGTAAAGAACCCTCTACGTAGTAAGGTTAAACCTCCTTTTTTTCTTCTAATTTTAATGAGTGGCCACGTGTCTTGTTAAACTCCCTTCCGCAAAAAAATTTTATCCCTATTGTGGGGTCACCAGTACGGTATTTATAAATTGAAATCATATCCCCTCTCAAGCGTCTCTTCTCCAGAGAGAATAAGTTCAGTGCTCGCAACCTTTCCTCATAACTAATATCCTCCAGACCCTTTATTAGTTTTGTTGCCCTTCTTTGTACTCACTCCATTTCCAGTACATCCTTCCTGAGGACTGGTGCCCAGAACTGGACAGCATACTCTAGGTGCGGCCGGACCAGAGTCTTGTAGAGCAGGAGAATTATCTTATTTGCCATGTAGTTGCCCACCCCATTAATTTGTTCAGATCTTTTTGCAAGGTTTCCACATCCTGCAGAGAAGTTATTGCCCTGCTTGACTTAGTATCGTCCGCAAATACAGAGATTGAACTGTTTACCCCATCCTCCTGGTCATTTATGAACAAAATAAATAGGATTGGTCCCAGCACAAAACCCTGGGGGGATCCCACTACACACCCCTGACCATTCTGAGTATTCCCCATTTATCACCACCCTCTGAACTCGCCCTTGTAGCCAGTTTTCATTCCATGTACTCGCCCTATGGTCCATGCCAACGGACCTTATCTTGTACAGTAAACGTTTATGGGGAACTGTGTCAAATGCTTTTGCAAAATCCAGATACGCCACGTCTACGGGCCTTCCTTTATCTAGATGGCAACTCACCTCCTCATAGAAGGTTAATAGATTGGTTTGGCAAGAACGATTCTTCATGAATCCATGCTGATTACTGCTAATGATACCGTTCTCATTACTAAAATCTTGTATATAGTCCCTGCAAAGGCTATGGGCTGACGCCATCTTTTTGTCTAGGACTAGGTAGATTGAGTAAGACCCAGCATTTTTATGCCAGGCTTGTAAGCAAATGCCCCACTCGCTTAGTTTTTAACGTACAATTTTTTTTCTGAATCATGCATGGTACTGTTTTGGTCAACAGGGCAACTGTAAAATGCCACAGAAGTGACTGCTGGTGGTAAGCAGAAATATTACTATCCATGGGTCATTGTTCTGGTTTATTAAAGAATTTAAGATAATTTTAAGGAAACCTGTCAGCATAGAAAAACAAATATCAATTAAAAGCAAACACAGTCAGCTGACCCGGCGTTTGTGGACAAATAATACTTTAAAACAATACAAATAAATGAGCTGCTGCTATAATAAACAATTACTGAAAGAAGTTTATATAAAAATCATATATATAAATCATAGGTTAAAGGAGCGCTAGAAGGTGATATAAATAAACACCGGATGGTGATAAGTAGCCCTATGAAGGGCGAGTCTAGCAAAGACTTTAATAATCCTAAAGCGTGTTCATTCTTGTCAAAAAGGATGACAGGCCTTCACCGCACCATGTGTCACTGCTTCCCTCAAATTTAACACACCGCATGGATCCGATAAAACAGCTTTAGTGTACAAATGGATATTTAGCAAGCAGCGACTCCACTTGCTTAAATCCTTATTGATAGTCACAAGGGGATCACAAGTGCATCATTTTCGACATTTCCGACAGGTGTAATCAATCGATTGTTGCCAACAGAGACAAAAGACGCCTCCTACGTCCTGTTTTTAAGATTTCCTCTTTTTGTAACGTGTGTAGGAGCTAATAACGCTAGCTACCGGTCACCAACCACCACTTTTTATTTGCAAGATAAAGTTACAGGAAGCTCAGGAGCAAAAATCCAGAGTGCAGCCTGATGACAGCACAGACCTGGAGCTTGAACAAGATGAGGAGGACAGCCAGGAGGGACATATAGGAGCCAATGAGCCAGCAATGAGCCTGTAAGTGGAATTCCTATCTGATCATACATGTTGGAAATGATGCACTAACCCTTTGTGACTATCAATTTAAAGGGAGCGGTGTCACGTGGTGCGGTGAAGGCCTGTCATCCTTTTTGACAAGAATGAACACTCTTTAGGATTATTAAAGTCTTTGCTGGACTTGCCCTTCATAGGGCTACTTATCACTATCCGGTGTTTATTTATATCACCTTTTAGTGCTGCTTTAACCTTTGATTTACACATATGAACTTCTTGGGTTACTTATAGAAAAAACAAAGCTGCCATTTTTTGCGGGTTTTTGAGGGTTCATGCACCAGGCCAGTTATTCTCCTTTTTCTTTTGGTGAACTGCTGAGTCATGATTTTGTGTAACTTAAATACATGACATGCTCATAATTGTTCTGAATCACTGACCTGCCAAGTTGTGAGCTTTGGGAGCATGTACCTTCAAAAAAAAAAAAAAAAACAGCTCCCTGATCCTGCTTATAAACATTCATTTACAGGCATTCAGTTACGGGCTTGGCATATAAAATATAAATTAGCCTGAAGTCTTTTATCCTATTGGAAAGGCTTAGTCACTGAGTACTGAAAGAGAAGCAGCATGCCAGCCACATAAAGCTATGAGGGCAGGGTATTCTGGCAGAGAAGGGAGATCACATTGCAAATGGCTCTAGTAGTATCATGAGTGGATTGCTCAGAGATATGCCTCAGTTTTCTCCTCAGCAAATGAGCCATGTACCGGCCAGTATACAAAACACATTTACACAGTAAACAATGATCCTGGGATTTCTGTAGAAAAGACTTCCATTGCTACCATCAGTTATTTTCAGATTTATTATTTTTGTGCATTTTTACTGCTATTTATATGCTGTAAATTACTCAAAATGTTATTGAAATAGAAATTGTCATCAGAATTGGGCTTCCTTGCTTCAGCTGTCTTCTGTTGTGGTGTGTTGCAGAATCTGCTACTGATTCACCAGTCTTTCATTCATCTGCAATTATATTTTCTGTTAGCAAGTGCATTGAAAAAATATGGAGATTTTGCTCCCTAATGATAGATGCTTGGCAAGTCTGCCACACTTTCTGGTAAACCCATGGAGGACTGCAAGCTTGTGCTGATTGCAGTCTGTATGCCCTTCATCATTGAAAATTGTGAGAAGTTTTCTCCAACATTCTTTCTTTTTTTTTTCACATCCTTTTGGAGCTAGTACGTTTTCTTGGCAGAATTCCTAACCCCATATTTACCCTGCTAGTATCATGCCATTTGATGCCAGTGTGAACCAGTGTGCGATGTGGGAACCGGCACTAAATCGCAGGGTTTCCCGCACTAGTGTGAACCTGGGACTAAAGCCATTGGCATCCAGGGTTTTTAAAAGGGGGGTCAGCTGTGACAGCCACCATAATTTTGTCATGATAGGTTAGCATTAAGAAAAATAACCCCCCCCCCCCCAAAAAAAAACAAAACAAAACAAAAAAACAGGATATTAAAGTGATACCAAAGCTAAAAACGTGTTTTACTTTAATGCATTCCTTGCATTTAGGTAAACATTTTCTACTGCTTTGCCTCCGCCTTCCCTGTGTGAAGGGAAAGAGAGGGGAGATTAGATCCAGTGCTGTGCACGGTTCATCTCTTCTCCCCTCCCTTCCTCTTCACACAGCATTGGAGCAGCAGCAGGAGCCATTTGGCTGTCAATCAAATGCAGTGAGAGTGTGGCTAAGTCCTGCTGTGTAAGTCTATGGAGCGCGGCTCCATAGTCACACAACTTGGGAGCGCGCAGACACTTCGTGCCTCCATAGTAAGTGGCTTGCTGAGGGGATGCACAAAGAAGAGGGGGAGCCAGTATCACTGCTGGGGGACCCAAGAAGAGGAGAGGATCAAGGCAGTGGCAGGACAAGATCATCTAGAGCCCAGGGAGAGCATGCCAAATTGCACCCCCCCCCCCCAAGATGTATGGGTGTGTCATCAAAAATCCCCCCTTACTAGGACTAAGCCCCTTCCCAAAAAAAAAAATTCCCCTTCTCCCCCACCATATTACCTCTTCTAGCACAAATCTTCATCCCCCATCCCTCCTCTCAATGCAACCACCCCCTGCCCCAAAATCCCCTTGTGGTGCCCCCTGCACCTCACACAGTGCCCAGGGCAGCTGCCCCTCCTGGCCACCCCTTGTCCCGGCCCTGCATCAAGGCCACTCTGTGAAATACCATTGCACAGAGCAGGTGAGTATAACATGTTTGTTATTTTAATTAAGAACATTTTTTGACTTTTGTAACACTTTAAGATCATCTGCTAGTAGTGTTAGGTTCTCAAGAGAATAATTAATATGATGTTGCAAGACACATTTTCCCTTTTTGAATTCCATTCCTGTCTTTAAATGGTAGGATGAGGGCAGATTCATTGGCCAGTATTGGCTGATTCTGACTGCAAGATTTGTTCTAGGCGAATATAATTTTTTTTTCTGTTCCTGATGCAGAGAACATCATCTATCTAGTAGTAAGGGCTGGATACTTTCTGAAAAGACCATTATAATTTTTGCACATGCACTGCATGGTCTTGAAAGCCCCAAGAAGCATGGTTAGATTACCACAAACCCGTGTCTTAAGTAGAATTCCAGTCTAAAGCTGGCATATTACAAGCTAAGCCAGAAGATTGTGCGCGGCTGGGTGTTAGTGACAACTATTATTCTCTGCTGAGCGATGGCTGTATCTATGATGCATCTCAGTACATAATCTTTTGTGTGAATGAATGATTGCGTATCTGGGTTTATTTTAGAATTTATAACCAGAGAATGAGAATGTCAAGGACTTCATGTGTTTTTATGATTTGAACATGTTATTTGAATAGAACCGGAAACGGCATCAATATTGTCACCATACTGCCCACATTGAAAAACTATGAAGTTGTATTAAAAAAACTTTTATAATGGGAGTTTTGTTGAAAGAACTGTTAATCGGAAATTGCTACTTTATTTGTGTATAAAAGTAACCTATATATGCGCACACAATTTGATTTGCGCAAACAATAAAAACCCTTAGAAAATGATTTAAAAGCCATTGTTTTCTCTGTTTCCAGGATAGCATTGGCTTGGTGTGGAGACTTTAGTTTAAAGCAGTGATCCCCAAACTGCCACACTTGGGCCAGATGTAGCCCTTTGCCTGCGCTTATCTGGCCCTTGGGGATTCCTCACACAGATATAAAGTGCTATTCCCCCCCCACTGCTATAAATGTTGAAACATTTCTTTCACCGTCAATGATTGGGCAGTATTCCTTCCACTGATACAAACGATGGAGCACTCTTCCTTCCACTGACACCAATGATAGGGCATGATTCCTATCACAAATACCCATAATAGGGCATAATTCTTCCTCCTACTGACTACAGGCACTAATTTTTTTTACTCCTGCTGACCACAGTCCAACCCCCCTAAAGTGTGAAGAACTGTAAACTGGCCCTTTGTTTAAAAAGTTATGAGACCCCTGGTTTAAAGGATAAGTTCACCTTTAGTAACATGTTACACCCATATTCGGGGTGTAACATGGTACATGTTAGTAAAGCACCTGCTGGCACCACAACCGTTCCCCAATTGTGACAGTGAGCGGAGGATCCCCCACCCGCTGTCCCAATTCAAATACGGCGTGGCCATATGGGGCTCCACCTACATGGCTGCGTGATTCATTCGGCTTCCTATGAATGAACACACTAGATGTAGCATTTTCTATTGCAGTAGACAGCTTGAATTTCTCAATGAACTGCGAGGACGCTGGTGAGCACTCTTTTATAGTTCATTGATCTTCCTGGACGTATGAGCAAAAAGCTGTACTGACAGATTGCAATCTGACTTTGCATCCGTGGTCTGCTGATTTGCAAGTGAAATGCTTTACCGGCTCCTAAAGAAAAAAAATAATGCACTTTTTTTATTAACCTGCGAATAAAATGTCCATTTATTTTTATTTTTTTAAAGGTGAACTTATCCTTTTAATTTTGTGTGAAGTTGTTATTTTACTAGCTTGCCGGTGCATGCCGCAGTCAAATATGGAAACCTTTTTGCTGCAACCAGGTTATTGGTTTGGCTGCTTTTCTGCACATGCTTTTTAATGTAAAAATAATGTTGGTACCCTCAGGTGGCTGGTGCATGCCTTTTATAGCAGGGGTTTGGTGTACACTACAGGCTGCCCTTTGGGTAAATGACAGTAGCATCACCAAAGCAGCCAATGAATTGGTCAGCAAGTGCTACATATTTTCCTGCAGATCAAGTTTTCATATTTTCTGACCTATTCAGTAAACTGTATATATGTGCAAAGGATGGTCACACATAGCAACTAATCAAGTTTGCTTACATAGAGTCCTATTGCCAAATAAGTCATTTCTGGTTTCATTAGATTGTTCTTCCTTTATCATTATTCTTCACTAGCTCTGCAGGCTTTTATGTTCAGTAGGAAGCAGAAGTCCACGAAAGCTCTGAGAGCTTAGCTAACTTGTAGAGAGTGCTATTTCTGGGTGGGGATAGTGAGACCGTGTTATTGGCAAAAGAAACACTGGTGATGTAAGAAAAGGACCCTTCCGGTCGACCACACACACACACACTTACATACTTGAAAGGTCCTAGAGCACCTACATATCCAACTGTCTGATGTCTATTAGCTTTACTTAGTGGCAGTTATAAACCTAAATCCCAGTATCTCAGGTTAAATATTACTTTAGTAGTGTTTGCTTGTATATTTAAAAATTGCAGTTCTAGCTGCTTTCTATAGGAGTAGCTTAGTTTACGGTTTCTTTTATCGGATGATTTACAATAACATTTATTGTAAATCATCTGAGCTAAGCTGTGGCCATGTTGGCGCTAAAGCGCCGCACTTTAGCGCTGTTTGACCGGCGCTTTTCTGGCTCTAGCCAAAGAAGGGATTAATGGCCCGTGTTGCAGCGCTTTGGAAGCGCTGCCCATTCATTTCAATGGGGTGGGCGTTTTGGGAGAGCTGTATACAATGCTCTAACACCACCCCAAAGATGCTGCTTTCAGGACTTTTCCTAACGTCCAGCAAGCGCACCGCCCCAGTCTGAAAAGTCATACTGAAATGAATGTGAGGCGGTTTTTAGGCATTATTTAGAGGCTATTTCTAGCGCTAAAATGCCTGAAAACCGCCTCCGTGTGAAGCTGGCCTTAGCTGATCATATTTCTTAAACTTTGTGGTGTACCCATGAAGCTCTGGACTAAAGAGCAAATGTCTTTATGAATAAAGTGCATTACTGTTCTTATTGCATCTCATTTCGTAGCATATCGTGAACTAGATAAGGGAGGGATCCTGCCTTTCAATAATTGTTTACAGTGGACACATGGGGTTAAGAATTCCAGGCTTAAACTGGCCATAGATGGATTGAAATTTGCCCGAGTCAGCAGGGACTGGGCAAATTGTGATCTATCTATGGCTGTTTCCGTTTGACAAAAGACAATGTAATATTCGCCTTCTGTAGAACCAGGAATGTTTGAAAATTTTTCTTGATTGGTGGCTGAATCTGCTGATCAGTGTACTCTGGCATTGGAGGAGTCCCACTATCAGAGTACAGTGGCACAGCAGGGAGGATTCCTCCATCCACCTTGCTTGTGAGAATGGGGGAATCCATCTGTTTTTTCCATCAGCCCCAGGCCCCTTTCACACCTCAGCATTTTGTAGCTTGAAGCTCCAACACTGGAGGAGAAAAAAAATCTATTCTCTATGGAGATGGTTCACATCTATCTCTACATGTCGCCTGAAGCCATATTACTGAAGCTCATAAAAAGTTCTGGAGCTTTTTTGTAGCTCGAATCGGTCAGACTGGTGTGTTTTTGAAGTGTTTTTTGTTCCATAGAAATGCATGGAAACCCTTGATTCACACGTTTTTGAGTGTTTTTAGCGCATTTATCAGCGTTTTTTCTGCTCGAAAGCAGTAGTTGAATAAAAAGAAATAATAAAATAAAATACTTGAATAATCATAAATTATAAATAAATGCAAAATAAATATTATAAATTTACCCTATTCATTATAATAACACTTAACCCTATCTGCTAACCCTAATTTTAACCCCTAATTCTAACCTTAATCCTCATCCCTAACACCAATCCTAACCCTAATATTAACCCCTAACCTAACAAAATAAATGGGTCAATAAAATAAATTGGCCCCTAACCATAACCTTTAAACCCTAACCCTTTACAAAAAAAAGTTAAAACATTAATAAATAAAAGTGGAAGAAAAGCTGGAAAACATAGCAACAAATGATGAAACAAATGGTATTTTTCTCTATAGGCTAAAAAAACCTGACAGCTCAAAAACAGCTGAAAAAAACTCTCAAAAACGTGATACTCAGGTGTGAATGCAGCCTGACTGATTGAGCCAAAAAAAAAAAGTATCATGGTAAGCCTTAGAAGTGAGTGCACAACCTGTAGTAGTGGTCAGTATCTAGATTTGTTGGTCTCGATGTAAAAATAAAACATACAGTATTACTAGTTTCTTAAATCTCATAATCGGTATTCAGCTTTTGTATGACCATGTTAATTCTGTCTTTAGTTTAGTGTTACTTGGCACCTACTGTAATGTTGTTGTGTCTCATTTTGCTTGCAGGTTCTATGTTATTTTAATATACAGTATAGTATCCATTTGTCCCTTTTTTTTCTCATGCTTTTGTCTTTGTCTGCCTTTTTGTACTTAGGGGATGGAGAATTCAATGGAGCATTGTGCCTCAAGTATCAGAGCCTATAGTAAGTCTGACATTTCACAGTCCTACAGAGCTTTTTTTCTTTGTGATAGTTGCAGTTTAAATCCATTACGAGACCTTAAAAAAAAAAAAAAAAAAAAAAAAAAAAATTTATACGTGATTTTTTTTTAAAATTTTACATAGCCGGTTGTAAAAACCTCTCAAAATACCAGTACACTGTAATTTTCAAAGTGCCTGAAATAAAAACGGACTTATCATTTATGCTTGCCATGAAAACTAGTAGCTGGAGAACATAAATATGGAACAGTACATAATTTCTTTAGGTTGGCCTCCTGTAATTACCTGTACATCAGCATTCATTAAAGAAGGTGAAGAGACGGCACTGTAAGCCTATCAAGATATACAGCATTACACACTTCTGTCAGTTTTATGGAACTTTGCTAATAAAAGCAGAGAGTAGTTTACAAATAGAAAGTTTTATTCTCATCCCTGAGCTGCAGCTTCTTTACTATTCAATGAACAGGTCTGGGCAAGTTGCTGACCAGGCCATATTGCTTCTAACTGCAGTGGAGAAAAATTAGGTCAAGTACCTAGCAAGGCTATCCAGCAGGATAAAAAAAATCTCAATTGTTACTGAACAGAATTGCAAATCATTTAGGGTACATGCACACAGCACTGATGTTGTATTCCTAGCCAAAATTTCTTGCTTTTATTAATGCACACATTTGTGCCTACACACATAAAATAAATTCTAGCTCCCAGAATGCAATTCTAGTGTCTTAACCACTTCCGGACCGCCGCACGCTGATATACGTCCTTACTTTGAAGAGGGATATAATTGTTATGGCAGCAGCTAGCTGCCATAACCCCGGTATCCTCTTGTTCTGCCGGTGGTATGGTTTCCGATAATGGTGGTCTCTGCACCCCGCCCCGTCAAGCTCGCACGCAAAAGCGAACGCATACGTGAGTAGCGCCCGCATATGAAAATGGTGTTCAAACCACACATGTGAGGTATCGCCGCGATTGGTAGAGCGAGAGCAATCGTTCTAGCCCTAGACCTCCTCTGTAACTGAAAACATGCAACCTGTAGAATTTTTTAAACATCGCCTATGGATATTTTAAAGGCTAAAAGTTTGTCGCCATTCCACGAGCGGGCGCAATTTTGAAGTGTGACATGTTTGGTATCGATTTGCTCGGTGTAACATTATCTTTCAGAATATAAGAAAAAATTAGGCTCACTTTACTGTTGTTTTTTTTTGTTAATTCAAAAAATTGTATTTTTTTCCAAATTTTTTCCAAAAAAAATTGCAATTATAAGACTGCTGCGCAAATATGGTATGACAAAGTATTGCAACGACCGCCATTTTATTCTTTAGGGTGTTAAAAAAAAAGGTATGATGTTTGGCGGTTTTAAGTAATTTTCTAGCAAAAAAAACAGTTTTTAACTTGTAAACAACAAATCCCAGAGGCTCGGTCCTTAAGTGGTTAAGATTAAGAACATATGTGCATCTGTGGCTACACAGACTTTTTTTGTATTTTTTTTTTTTTTTTAATTTACTGGTCTATACGAATGGCATATTTACGTGCCTGTATGTACAGGCACAATGAGAACAATGGTATGCATTTACATTAGTTAACCCCTTGCCGACCGGCTCATGCCGATATATGTCGGCAGAAGGGCACGTACAGGCATATTAACATACCTGTATGTTGCCCTTTAAGATGCGGCATTGTGGGCGCGAGCTCTGGGAGTGTGATCGCGGGTCCCACGGACTTGATGTCCGATGTTGGCATATGTAGATTGTCTAGGGATATTTTTAGACCCTCGATAAGTCTGCATAAGGTGTGCCTTACAATCCCTACAGGCCTGTGAGATTAGCCCATTGAGACGTTGATAAAAAACTGACAAAGTCTCGCCGAGCAAATCCAATCTTTATTCTTTGGTGTGAATATTTAAAGGGGGCTTTCAGAAACTACCGCCCCTTGACCGCGTCATACAAATTATCCAATCAAATACAGAAACAATTTATGACAAAAGTGAAACTAATTATTTTTGAGAAATCACGTGCTTTACGGGAAACGAAACAATAAAGATAACAGGGATGTAAGAAACGAAACTAGATTACATTACACACCTAGTAATATGTGAAATAGAGTACAGGGAAAAACACAAAATGAAAACTAAATTGTAAAATGGATGTGGTTAAGCTAAATATCCCTTCATCCGATACCTGCGATCGTCTCACGGAGAGGAAAAAAGGGGAAATGCTGATGTAAACAAGCATTTCCCTGTTCTTCCTAGTGACACTGATCACAGCTCCCTGTGATCGGGAGTGGTGATCAATGTCGTGTCACACGTAGCCCAGCCCCCCCCCACAGTTAGAATCGCTCCCTAGGACACACTTAACCCCTGCAGCGCCCCCTAGTGGTTAACCCCTTTACTGCCAGTCACATTTACACAGTAATCAGTGCATTTTTAATTGCACTGATCTCTGTATAAATGTGAGTGGTCCCAAAATAGCGCCAAAGCTGTCCGATCTGTCTGCCATAATGTCGCAGTCACGATAAATATGGCAGATCACCGCCATTACTAGTAAAAAAAATAAAATAATAAAAATGCCATAAAACTATCCCCTATTTTGTAGATGCTATAACTTTTGCACAAACCAATCAATTAAAGCTTATTGTATTTTTTTTTTTTTACCAAAAATATGTAGAATTCGTATTGGCCTAAACTGAGGAAAAAGAATGTGTTTTTATATATTTCTTGGGGATATTTATTATAGTAAAAAATATTGCTTTTTTTTTTTTTCAAAATTGTCGCTCTTTTTTTTTTTTTTGTTTATAGCGCAAAAAATAAAAATGGCAGAGGTGATCAAATACCACCAAAAGAAAACTCTATTTGTGGGGAGAAAAGAACATCAATTTTGTTTGGGAGCCACGTCGCAGGATCACGCAATTGTCAGTTAAAGCGACGCAGTGCTGAATCGCAAATAACGCTCTGGTCTTTGAGCAGCCAAATGGTCCGGGGCTGAAGTGGTTAAAAAAAAAAAACTGTGTGCCTAAAAACGCTTCATTTTAAGGCATCAGTGTGCAAGAGGCCTAAAGTGAACTTGTGGCCAAATCATGCACACTGATTTATATATTTTGTATATTCTAAACAGACATTAAAGCTAGGTTCATGCCTGAGCTTCCTCATCACCTTCAGCTTCTCTAATGCATGTGTTTTTCAGGCATAAGCGTTTTTGTTTTAGCCAATGGAAAACTAGTTACTAGGAGAGGCAGGTCCAAAAACGTATGACTCTTCTCCAAAGGAAGCCCATATATGTTTTCAAGCAACAAACTTTAGGTGATACAACACTTAAGGCTCCAATACACTATAAGAAAATTGGGCGATCATTTTCGTCCAAAGAATTTTCGTACGGTTTTCGTAGAGCGTGTACACAACTTTCGACAGCCGATTCCGAATTTTCATAAGAAGATTCCTGGACGGACAAACTCGAAAAAAATTTTCGTATGGGAACAGAGCAAACGATTTTCTTTTAATGCGTACAGTTTTTGTACAAGAAAAATCAGAAAGGAAAGACTGCGCATGATCAGAAACAAACAAAAAAAGCCTTTGTCGTACGAGATTATTCGTAAGGATTTTTGTACGAATTTTCTTTTATTGGTTCCGATTTGCTGTGAAACATCGAGAAAAATTGGACGAACGCTCACCGGATTTTCTTATACTGTGTACCCCACTTTAGATGTGAACAGGAGCCTTAGAATACAATAGGAAGCCTTGCGTTGAGGTGCTTTTTAGAAGATCTTCAAATCACTCAGGTGTGAACCAGGGGGAAAGACTCTTTAAAGTTAGTCAATATTCATTTTTGTAGAGAATTTTTTTTCTTTTTTCAAAAATTTGCATCACAGGCTCAAGTAATAGCTTTTTTTTCTGAGGACAGATCTTGGCAGTCTGTTAGCCTTCTATTGTAAACATACAACCAGCAGGAGTTTCCAAACTGTTGGAACTGACTGAAGGCCTGTTTGCACCAAAGTGTGGTCTGGTAAAGGCACATTCCACGCACATTTCCTGCACTGCAGGTGAACATGCTGCCCTTGCGAAAGACATGCAGGTACCATCGAAATTCTAATGGCACCCCAAACATATCTTGCAAATGCAGCGCATTTGCGGCCACCAAATTGCTTGGTGCCGCAGTACCATACAATTTAGTGAGGCATGCTCTGAAAAAGTACTTGCACTATTTTTTTTTCCTCTGTCCAGCGTGTTTTGCAGCCCATTTAAATTAATGTGTTCTCAAAACTTCACTGCACCACAGGGGTATGAACTGCCCCTGAAATCAAATTTCAGAGTGTTTGTTGTGATCTTTGAGAATGAATAACTTCACATTAAAAACAGCTACAGAAGTCAGGGTTAGGTTTTTACACGTAATGTGCCATACAGGGGCTTCTATGGGGCAGGATTGTGTGTTTTTTGGCCTCATAGAATTTCATGGGAGCACCTGAAACATGAGTAATGTGATTTTTTTTTTTTTTTTCCTTTCTTATACACATGTTCCAATTTAAAGTCAGTGCGTCCAAAAAAACTCCCCATTCTGTTTCACAGGTAGCTCATGCAGTTTTTTTTGAGCTTGAGGTCCTGAATGCTTAAATTTGAACAGGGCCAATTTTAAAAGCATGGGTTTTGGCCTGTACCTTCAAGCTAAAAAAATGCTCAGGTGCAAATGGAGGCTTAACATTGTACCGCCACCGCTGTAAGACTTACGGTGGTAGCAGCAGGGGGTTTTGCATATACACACTGTGTGCGTCAGTGACATGCACCCACACAGATGTCAGAGTCAGAGCAGCGGCTGTGTCCATTGGGGATATCACTAGATATCAGTAGGACTGCCTGCAGGGGGATGCATGGAACACCTGTGCTTCCCCATGTGTGGAAACAGCCCTTGTGCAGGTATACTCTTCTGTATGCCTGTGTGCACGAGGTATAAGGCTCGGTTCACACTAGGGGCGGCACGACTTGCAGGTCACCTCACTGAGGCGACCTGCACACGACTGCCACGGCGACTTGCAAAACGACTTCTGTATAGAAGCCTATGCAAGTCACCTCAAGTCGCCCCAAAAGAAGTACAGGAACCTTTTTGTAAGTCAGAGCGACGCTATTAGAACGGTTCCATTGTACAGAACGGGACGCTACTTGTCAGGCGACAAGTCGTCCTAGTGTGAACCGAGCCTTACACAGGCCTCTTAACACTGTTGCCTCTTGTTATCCGCAACAGTGTATTTTAAGCCAGGTCAGGCATGCTTTATTTCTCTTCCATAAAATGCTTGAGTTTTACAAAAACTGGTACAGACAATGACAGCTGTATACCATGCTCTGGAATAATCAATGAAAAATGACATGTGATCGCCTCCAGTTACAGTGTAAAATGGGTACAGAAAGACTTTTCTGAAAGGCATATATAAGATCAATGTGATGGGTGGTAGACAATAGTTAAAGGCATCTGTACCAGCAGTCAAATATGAAGAGGGGAAAATATATAGAGGACACTAGTATAGTCGGGGGGGAAGGTAATATATTTATCATTTTGTGTTTAGGAATGTGTAAAATAATGTAATAAGACTTCGAGTTAGGGAAAATCATAAGTGCAACATCCCTGAATAAGAGACTTGCAGTAATAGAAGAGCATGGACCAACACATTGCAAAGTCAAACCTTGGTCCAAATTTTATCAATTTTTTTTATAGAAGGGTAGCACCTCATTATTTTCAGACTTCCACCTAAGCGCGGAAGGAGGAGATTGAAAAACAGTTTAGATAGCGGGAGGTCTCAATATTATCAGTAATACCAAGGAGAAAAGGAATAGGATCAGCTGATGGTAAGATGTTTCACACATTAACCATCTGTATCACCTCTCGCCAAAAATCTTGTACCTTAGGACATATCCAGAATACATGAATAAAGCCATGCAGGGTATAATACAGATGATGTAGAAATATGACTTGAATAAACCTCTAGCTGCAGCAGGGAATGTGAGGCACTATCCTAAACATACATCCCAATCTTTATTGAAAAGAGTAGGAACATCCTCCTGCCATTTGTTGAAAAGAGAAGCCATATGGGATGTGTGTACCGGGACATGTCAGTAAGATGTGGCCCTTGTGCTGATGGTGCTTCTTTTTGTTGAAACTCTTTTACAGTCCTGAAAAGTCCATAAGGTGATTCTGGCAATAATCCCTCTTGTCAATGTGTTGCTCCAAAGTCATAAAGCATTTGCGACACTTTTTGGTTCAGAAGGCTGCTACTGCACCAAATTCAGGTAGTTCTGAAATGCGCCACATTTACATTGTGGTGAAATGAATGCGCCAGGTACAGGAAAAAAACAAAAAAAAACTTCATATCTTGTGAAAGTGGAGCCAAGGAGGGCCAACTCTTTTTTGGCATGCAGAGAGATGTGGGAAAGCGTCTCTCTATGTTCTCTAAAAGTGGCACAGCGTATACCAAATTCAAGTACAAGTTCTAGACAGGTACATGAATTTGGCACATGCTGCACCACTTTTAGAGCGCACACTAGACATTCGCAAAATCTGTTTGCACCAGTCTTTATGAATCTCAGGGCATGTGTTTTACATGTTTTTTAGGTTGTATTTTCTTAATGGAAAACCCGTGTTGCATGTTTCCACTGTGTTTTCTGATTGTACTGTACTGCCACCTTCTGGTTAATCATGTAACTGTGCCGTTTAGACACAATTCAATAGTATATCATTGCGATTTATTTATTTTTGTCACCATACGGTCTTTTTATAGTTCTAATGATTATACCAGGATTTTTATTTTGCCTGATTTTATAAAAAAAAAAATGTACACACACATTTTGCAAAAAATGTCATATTTTGCTTCTTATATGAAGAAACCAATGAGAATATACTGCAAAATAAAGTTGAAAGGTAGAAAGGGAATACACTTAGATTTTCTATTATATTTTTGCATGTATCCAAGAGCAAGTGATAAGCTGAAGGTTAACTGCCATGGCCCCCAACAAAGGCATTGGGCTATCATTTATATGTTTTGTCTTTTGATAACTATTTAGAAATGTTTTACTATATTTAATTGTTTTTACTAAAACGCTAACTTTTTGCATAACTATTACATTTGTAAATAAACACAAGAGAAATATTTTGTGTGTGCAGTTTTTAGAGAATTTAGAAAATGCAAAAGCACCACAATTATAAGGGATTACTTAAAGACTCAACATTTATACCTACCTCATGATCAAGCGATCCAGCAATCTAGGAGTTTTTATTCCTGCTTCCTGTACCAATTGAACCCCACCACTGGTACTTACTAAACTGTACATCTCAGAGCGGTGAACCCCCCCACGTTGCACTTGTCGTTCATAAGTAGACTATATCTTATAGATTACCAGATCTAACCCTTTTACAACATAACATATAGACAAAAACTAACGCTGGCTGCCCCTCCTAACATTTTCTTACTAAGCATTTTGTTTGATAAATGGCAAGCAGCTTCTTAATTCGAGAGAGAGAGTGTGTGTGTGTGTGTGTGTGTGTGTGTGTGTGTGTGTGTGTATATATGTATATATATGTGTGTGTATATGTATATGTATATGTATGTATGTATGTATATATATATATATATATATATATATATATATATATATATATATATATATATATATATATATATATATATATATATATATATATATAATGTATGTATGTATATATATATATATATATATATATATATATATATATATATATATATATTTGTGTATGTGTGTGTATATATATAATAAATACTTTGTGTAAATGTTCATTGCACCGCTATTTAATAATCAGACTTGATTTTTTTTTTCCACTCATATTGAACCTCCATACATCTATATTGCCAAATACAGATGGTAAAGCTTCTCTTGTGAGTCAGTCTTTGTTGAAAGTTAAAATGTGTTCCATGATGGAATGTGTCAGCTTCATGAGGAGCACTGGCATTTCTCCTAGATGTCCCAGTCACTGCCAACACAAGACACGTCTGTGCTATCATTTTAAGCACAACGAATAACTGTTAAAGTAGCAGTACAACAGAACATCCTGACATTTCAAATGACATACGGCTTTGCAATACATTTTCTCCAAGGTAAATGCTGATCAGGCAGCAAGCAATGTATTTCTTGCATGATTAATGTATTACATTTTTGGGAATTATTCAAGGTCCTTCTAGTTATGCTTTTCAGGAGCACCATCTTTTTTAGTTCATATTTAACAATTTATCTATTTATCTGACTGATGTAGTCATTGGGTGTCATGATGATCTCTGTTCGTGCCCTGTGCTTTTTTTATATAGCTATCAAGATGAGGAATATAATTCCACACAGATGTAATTGACCCTTTTGCTGAACATTAGGCAGGGTCTAAAATGTCAGCCAGCTTTCAATTGCAAAAATGAACAGATGGGATATGGTACCCCAATACCAGTAAAAGTTTATATTCATACTTTGTAACAATCGAAACTGATGGCAATTCTTTTGATCATTTCTGTAAAGTTAATTGAAAATACCTGATAATTACTGTGTGCATAACTAGCATATAACTAGCCATTATCCATCATACAGAGTCCTGTAGAGCTTTAGGGAAGTAGAATTTAGCAATGTGCCATCCCAGCCATTGGGCTCAGCATGTGGAGCTGATCTGTAAAGTGATCTTGCAGTTAACCCTTTCCTCATTTTTAAAGAAAGAGTAGCTGTTCACTGTTTAATTTACTAGTCAATGAACTCTTAATTTGATTAAAGGGGTTGTCATTTGGTATTGGTGGTTTTTCTCTTAATTGGCAAATCCGTCCTATGCTCTAAGCATAGCAACATACTGTATATGGTTTTATATATATATTTATTTTATTTTTAGGAGCCTCCTAAAGAAGACTTGACGGTTTCTGAGAAGTTTCAGTTGGTTCTTGATGTAGCACAGAAAGCACAGGTTTGTCCCTTGCTTAATTTTGCTTGAGACTCAATTATTTGTTTTGTGTACAATATTGTTTTTTGACTCTATTTTTCAGTCTGCATTCACACTTCCGTTTAGCAGGAACAAGCATTCTTGCTCGAGAATTTAGTTGAGCGAATTGCAAGCCATTTTGCATGTCTCATAGGGGCAGCCCATTCCTGTTTATCGTCTGAAAAGGAGCTCCTGTGATTAATCACAGCAGAAGCGGCCCGTCAGCAGCATGCGCCCCCTAAGTGGGAGTGTAAAATCACGTGTATATGCATGTGATGCTGCACAGGAGGGCCGCCATGTAGCAGTAAATCTGCTATAGGGTGGTTTGAAAGTGGTTACTAAAGCCAGTCTTTACAAACTTCATTGGGAATGGTCAAAAATGTGCTTGTATTTTCTGATAACTGTACTTCAAGCATGGCAGGGTTTCCAGTTTATACATCTAGGTATTGGGAACACATACACCTAATTTGCGTGTAGAGATCCTTTCAAGAAAATGGGGAAGAAAAATGGTTCACACTTTTTTACAATCCGATTAGTTTGAATGCCCTGTCTGGTACATACAGACTTTTTTTTACTTTTGACCTTTTTGCCTTTTTGTTTCTTTTCATACAGAACCTGTTTGGCAAGATGGCAGACATACTGGAAAAAATTAAGAAGTATATATTTTATTTCTCTTTTTTAAATTTTGTTTTGCATGAGAAATATATAAACCATTCCATAGTAATCTACAATTCTGTTATTTACTTTTACAGTTTGTTTATGTGGGTCCAGCCAGAAATTACTCAAAAACTGTACATCTGCTTATGGGCAGCTTTCATAGCATCATGCTTCTGTCCATACAAACTGATTGGACTATGTATGGGTAAGTGTCCAAAATTGAGGTTTGATTTCATATTCAGTATTGATAAAATCTTTGAAGTTAGAAGTGATATTACACACAACATTTAAAACAAAATTAATATAAAGTTTTTATACTTGCCTGTTCTGAGCAACGATTTTTCACACAGCAGTCTCACCTCTTTGATGATCCCCCCGCTGGTGCTATTTGTTCCTTCTTCCAAGTGCCCCATAGTAAGCTGTGTGCTTTGGGGGACACCTGTAAGGGTGCACTCCAGAGGCGGGCTGTGTTGGACCATAGACACACACAGCAGGGTTTGGCCACGCTTCCTTCTCCCAGGGTTTCACAGACCGCAGGAGCCAGCTGCTCTCAGCATATCCTGTGAATTCAGGGAGAGCATTGCTGTAGCCGGGGGCAACGGAGTGTGAGAGAAGACAGGTAAGTGTTGGGATGGGTAAAATAGGTGGTGGGATGTTTTTTACCTTTTTAATGCAGGAAGTACATTAAGGTAAAGCATGTTTTGATTTTATAACCACTTTAAGTACTTTCAGCATCTGATTTAATAATTTCTTTATCTTTTAATCCTGGCTGTTTTCTAGTTTAAGCTGGTTCAGTGACCATTCTAACAGGGTGGCTCCTTTCCTTTGCAGCATTCTATGGAGCCATCCGTTTATACTCTCGCAGCTAATCAAGTAGGCAACCCCACTGAAAACAATAAGAGGCTGCCGGCTTTCGCAGCTAATCATGCCTACTCGTTTGTTATTCGATCAAATGCGAATGATTGGTCCTGATAAAGACTGTCTTCTTTCAGGGTTGAGCACTCGCATGTAATCGCAGCATAAGCGATTACTTGTGAGTGGGCGCAATTAGCTGCGAGAGTTGGCAGCCTCCCATTGCTTTTCGCATGTAATAATCGGGGTGCATGGATGAATGCACCCTAATACATATAACCTTTTTTTTTTCAGAAGAAAGTTATTGCCAATCAATGGGTCCGTAGTGCAAATGTAAAAATTATTCCGGTCCATCAGGGGTATACAGGAGCAATAGCTGAAGTGGTTAAAGACCTGATCAAAGTTTTTCTGTGAAGAATTGGAATTTTCCCCTCAGCCATTAGTCCGATAAGAAACCTCTAAGTGTGAATCTGATTGCTAAGCACGTTAGCATAAATTATATATGGACTTGTGTAACAATGGTGTACAATTACTTGGTGTCTTTCTAAATTCTGGATTGGTAATAATATGCTGACATTTGAGAAGTGAACAGGTAGACAAATATACATTGAAACTGACACACACGCCTATCACGTTATATTAAAGCAAAATATAAACCCAATTTTAAATAGTTTGCTTGGACCAAGATGGTCCCAACCTATTACCTTCACAAACAGATATGCCCACTGTGAGCTCTGTGTAAACTAAGCTATATAAAATATACAGCGCTGTCTTCCTGTAGCGGGATGGAGACTTCCCAGTCCTGGAACAAAATCGTTGGGGAAGCACTGCTCAGTCATTCACAGGAAGCTTTGTGATTTTTTTTTTTTTTTAAATGAGTACAAGGAATCTTTTGATTGGCTGAGGTGGAGAGTGTAGCATCTGCCCACCTCTCTACTTCAGCCAACAAGAGGAAGCCTTGTATTCATTCAGAAAATACAAAGCTTCCTGTAAATGGCTAAGCAGCTCTCAGCCCGACTCAAATTAGTTTGGTGTGTGGGATGTAAAGTGCCTGTCCCACTGCTGGAATATGGCACTATACTGTATGTACCTGTCGGTACATATAGTCTTTACAGCACTCACTGGGCACATTTGTTAGTAAAGATAACTTATTTGGACCATATTGGTCCAAACAAACCTTTTTAAAAGTGACAGCTGGAGCTGGCTTTAACCAAATTCTAGCTGTCCGGACAGCCCACCGTGAATTTACATCGCTATTTTGACCTTAAATACCTAAGTTATGGCACTAGATAGTTGCCATAACCCCGATATTTTCTTCAACGGCAGGTGGTCCGCTTTAGGATAAAAGTGATCTTCGTGGCGGATTTGGCACGAGATCACTTATCAGCAGCGGGAGAGTTGCCCACCCCCTCCCACCACATCCCGGTTCGTCCCCGCTGCTTACTGGATCGATCGGTAGCGGCGGAGACGATCCGATGCTGTCCCCTGTGAGGCAGGAAGTCAAGTGTATAAAAGGAAACCAGAAATGTGCAATATGTGCATCATAAAAAAACAAACAAAATAAATGTCAAAATAAATATCAAGATAAATTCCATCAGCATACATAAATTAACATAAATTAAGCCTGTGCTGAAATGGAAAAAAGAGGAAAAAAACTATGCTACCAAAAACACAGGAAAAAGTCCATAGAGCATTCAATTCAGTCCATTAGAAATAGATTTTTCAAATGGAAAGCCCCAATAAATCCTTTTCTGAATCGTTTTCTGAATATAGTCCCACACGATAGCCAAGAAATAATAAAAATGCCGGATGGCCGCTTACCAGAACCGTAGGACCTCTGGAGGTCCAATGGGCACAGACAGGAGGAAACACTCAGGCAAGGGCGGCAATTTCAAACATCCGTCCAGATCCTCTCCTTTCCCTGTTGATGTCCAGTACGGAGAAACGCAGCGTCGGGCGGAGCTAGAGGATTAGATGTCTCCTTTCCCTGTTGATGCCTAGTATGAAAGCATACGTAAGTCGCACCCGCTGTAAAATGTAAAAGGTGTTCAAACCACACATGTGATCGTTAAAGTGAGAGCAATAATTCTAGCAAAATACCTCCTCTGTTACTCAAAACTGGTAACCTGTAATCATTTTTAAACGTCGCCTATGGAAATTTTAAGGTGCCAGTTTGTCCCCATTCCACGACCGGGCTCAATTGACAAGTTTAGTATCAGTTTACTTGGCATAGCATTATCTTTCACAATATAAAAAAAATGGGCTAACTTTACTGTCTTGCTATTTTTTTTAATTCAAAAAAGTATATTTTTTCGAAAACAATTGCATTTGTAAGACCGCTGTGCAAATACGGTGTGACATAAAGTATTGCAACGACTGCCATTTTATTCTCTAGGGTGTTAAAAAAAAAAAATTGGGAATCTAAGTAATTTTCTAGCAAAAAAAAAAGATTTTAACTTGTAAACACCAAGTGTAAAAAATAGGCGTGGTCCTTAAGTGGTTAAACTCCAAGTTTTTACAAATCTTTTATATTATGTAATACCTATATGTACTACTTTAACCTACTATGCAATTTATCCTACCAGTAAGACACTTTCAACCCAAACCGCATATACACCCTTTCATTAAGGATTTTAGTGGTTATTTTGGTCTGATAATATGGTGTTACTAAACATTTATACTAAATATTTATTATAGAAGACAGATAAAAACTCTTATTGCCAGAAATTTTGTATAGCAGCACCCTAAAAATAAGTATACAAGTTTATTGCAAGCATAAACTGAAAAATTTAAATCTATTTACTGTACAGTAGTATTTTACTACTGTATTACAACGTAAAAGACAACTACTTTTAAAAGCAGTATGGCCAAGGCTTTTTTGACCGGATTTCTCTTCTGGGTCACTTGAATGAAGATCCGCTCCAGACTTTGAAGGGATCCTGACCATAATGACGTGATCAGCCCAGATGCCTGATCAGCAGCTGGCTCAGCCTCTCAGCGCACAGCTGAGAGCCTGAGCCAGCAGCTCTTGCCCCCTGTTTAGTTTTATGCTTTAACACGAATTGTTTGTACGTCACATATCAAATACCATTACTTACCCACATATTATTGTGTTTTTATACAGGACTTTATGCTGGTATTAAGTTTTTTCTAATAGACTTTGTTTTCAAACGTTGCCCACGACTTCGAGACAAATATGACACTCCTCACATCATCTGGACAAACCTACCCACTGACCCACAGCTTAAAGAACGAACAAATGCAACTGTGTCAAGACGGGTAAGCCTTGTGATATAGAATAAATGTTGTTTAATTCTTCCTGTATAATTACTCTTACAAGCATAAGATGCCAGTGCTCTTAAATCTAAAATTATTCACGATTCTAAAATCCAAAACCCTTGTTTCTCAATTTTAGTAAGAAAAAAAATTGGCATAGTCAAAGAATTTTGTCATGCTTACTAAAACCATTTTGAAAATTTCTTATTTGAGCCACGTAAGTAAATTTAATGAATTGGGACAAGTAACATTTCACACAGAATTCTGGGGAAAAAAGGCATTCATTTTGTGTGCATAAATACATTTTGCATGTGACTTGGAATATAGTGCATGCACTGTTTAGCCCATATTCTCTTCTGCACACAGGTATGGCATGATTTGTGCTTTATATCATTTGTTTTGCTGCTCCTGTGCTTATTTTCATGCTGCATAATTGTGTAATATGTATATTTGGGGGTACTTGATAGTTTACTTTCAGATTGTTATTTACCATTATGTGTAAATGTATAATGGAAGAACATTAGGCCATACATTTCATTTTCATTTCTACTAAATACATGTCCTTCTTTTTTGTAAAACTATCTCCACTGAATGGAGAATTTGCTATTAGCTTTTGGATACTTTTTTGTTAATCTTTCCCAACTACTATATCTATAGCCACAAAAATATTTTGGTCTTAAAAAATATATCAAATATTTAGAAAAATTAAAAACAAATTAAAGTATTTATAAAAGATAAAGTGTATATATAAACCCAAGAACAAAATGTGCTCATCAGTTCTTGGATGAGGTGGTTGCATCAGTTTTCTTTTATATTAGGCCAAGTATGTTTTCTGTCAGTACTAGAAAATACTTGTTGTTCCTGCAAGAATTCCATTATCATTGAGATTTCAAATCTCAGATGATAAAAGCCTTCCTGGTTCCCTTTTGTGATTTACAGGACACCTCCTCCAGCTGTTATGGAGAGGAGGTGTTTAGTTTCAGGTGAGCAGCACAGGGTAACCACGCTTCTCCTCATTAGATAAAATATGGTGAACTTTGTCAATCTAGGACAGAAAATCAGGAATTTCACATGAAATAGAAGGGGAAAAAAAATAAATTAGGTAAACTCGGCACACTATAGGCTGACTCAAGGTCCGAAAATACAGTTTTGGTGTCACACCGGTATGCAAGCCAATATCTACACCAAAAAACAAAACCTGAATTTTGGACCCATTTAACAAGTAATTCAAAAAGCAAACCACAAATCCTCTATCCACATTTATTAAAAGTTAAATTAAATAGCATGTGCAAATACAGGTACATTAAAAACCACGGTAAAATGTAACCACGGTAAAAACAGCATTTTTTTGCTACTTGGAACCCCAAAACTTATTTTTTCTGAAACTGGAGGCCCTGGAGATGAAAATTGTGATTGTTGCAAACCTTCATGTCACTTAATATTTGCACAGCCGTAACGCAAATGCATATTTTCAGCAAAAATACACCTAAATTAATTTTAGTGCACACAAACTAAATATAATACCCAATTATCCACGGGCAATGCTTTCAAAAGACTTTACAGGTTACCAATTTAGAGCTAAAGGGTAACTCCACTTTCGTGGGGGAAAAAAATGGCAAATAAAAAAAATATATAACTTGCACAATTGCGACTCAGTCCTATTGTAATTGAATGTTATTAAAAATTACCTTTCCTTTTCAATCTGCAGCTCAGTATTTTCCTGTAAAATGTAATATGGCTACCTGGAAGACGTTCTGTACACAGAATGTGTACATAACATCCCCCAGAAGCATCATTTCCTGCTTGTGTGATTGGCTCCCTGATTTTTCCAGAAGTCTGCACTAAGATACAAGTCAGATTTCACGCATCCCCTGCAACAAAAACATAACTTTTGGTGAGATACTCCCAATATTAAATTGCATCTAGAGGGATGCAGACACTGCAATTGTCCTCATTCAAGCCCTGCAGGTGCAACAGCTGATTGGTAATTATGAAACCACTCCCATTAGATTCACTTACCACATGAACAGAGGGACTTCTTCAAAATAACAAAAGGTAGGAATCTGCAACAAAGTTTGTTAAAATCCTTGTAATGTACATGGATCACCCAGAGGGGAATGTGTTTTTTTTTTTCCTGAACAAAAGTGGGAGTTACTCTTTTTAAATATGAGCTCTGGCACTGAAATTGTTGCTCTCACTGAAGTTTGCGATGATACCTCACGTGTGGTGCATTGTTTATATATGCACGCAGGACCTATGTGTGCATTTCCATTTGTGTGGGTGGACGGAGGGTGCTTTAATTTTTTTTTTCTTAATTTTATTTAAAGCCCAAAAAAAGAGATGATATATACTCACCTGATCTTCTGATCCTTCCCACACAAGTTTGGTCTGGCATCCCAAGACGCTCCAGCAGTCTTGAATAGTGGACTGTGGTGGAGGGTGGAGAGAGAAGAACATAGGAGGGAGGGAAAAAAGAAGGGGTGGGGGGAGAGAAGGAGAGAGGACCAGAGAAAGTGGGGCAGAGGAGGCGAATAACTGAAATCCCTTTCAGGTCTCAGCTTCAAGAAGAAGAAAAGAGTTTACTCATATGTAGGTTCAGTTGGTCCGTGAGCAACAATCCAGGTGGACAACAGCTTGTCGAACTTCTTGGGACAGTTTCTAATCTCATAAGTTATTTTGTACAATGGCAAGACCGCATTTATTGCAGACACCCAACTAGTGAGTGGGCGGATTGGGTTGCTTCCATCTAAGTAGAATCTCCCTTCGTGCATAGTAAAGTGCAAAGAAACATAACTTCATCTGTCTAGAGGTTATAATATCATCCATAATACCCAGTAACACCATGCGTGGATCAAGCTGGCTTTAAATTGATTCATTATTTTTTTTTAATTTAACTTTACAACACCCATTGTGATAGCTTGGACAATGACAGGTACTCTTTATGAAGAGATCAGGGGTTTAACAGCACCAAAACTAGAAGTGTTGAAACCCCCATCACTTACGGCCTCATTTGTCACAGAGGAGACTGGGGCATGGATGTTGCTTCATCTCCCTTGTGGGTATCCAGCCCAATCGATTAACCTACTCTGAAAAACAATATATCAAGATCGTGATCCTGGTATAACTGCTTCCATCAATGATGAGAATAAATATATGTACACTGGACAGGAAGCAGTTAATATAAATGGTATGATCTATATTATAAATCATAACATCTGTCTCGTTGTTGGAGTAAAGAATATCAACATTAATCAAGATATAGCTGCAAACACAAGCATCTAGGTCCCACTCCCAGCACAGAGCTGCTGTAGATAGGAACCCTTAAACTACTGGACAATGTGTAGTAAAAATGGCCCTATACATGGGCTAATTGCAAAGGGATGCACATATTATGTAATAAAGAATCTATAGTAAAGTATCCAAATGGAAGAATGCAAGGGTCATGGTGTAACGGGTATCTGCCAAGAAGTGTTTTTATGCAGCTCCAAGTGTGCCACTAGTGTCGGTCGGAATCCGGCAGACATACCAACTAGGCACCTGCCTAGAAGATGTCCCTAAGACAATCGTGTATGGCAGACTTGGCAGAAATTTGCTTGGATGTAGTGAGTATGGCAGTTTAATGGGAAACATACCTGCCAGAACTGTACTCAATAGTAGCTCCAAAACTAGTGGATCAAGTTGTTAGAAGATGTGTAGTGGTATGCAACCCTCTACTGTGAGGCAAGACATGGCAGCCATATGACACCACCAAGTCCACCTACAAGATGCAATGGAAATAAAAATGACCCAAAGCATACCTTACCTTTAACAAAGTATTAGTTCAAGGCTGTGCATATATAAGATTTTTATTTTTCCCCTTTTAACGATTTCAGTTTGTTTTTAACTGAATTGCACAGATTATAGGTCACATTAAAGATGAGAAAATTTCAGAAGTGATTTGATCTTTGTCTGATTTTTTTTTTTTTTTAAATCTCAAAAACCTGGCATTTTTACAGTGGTGCATAGACTTTTCATATTAACTGTATCTCCATAGCAGGAGAAAAGCCCAGTATAAAATACTGTATATACCTGTAACCCTAACAAATGCACAACCTGTGCATCTAAACTATGAGTCCAACTAACCAACTGCTGTCCTAATAGGCCATTGCTTGTGATACAAACCATCTGTATTAAGGCAAAATAATGATAAATGTGTCAACAGTCATATAGACACACTAGGTAAAATTTAATGCCCTGCAAAAGATCTCAGCCACAGAACAATAAGTCTTATGACTATGTATAAGACAAATCCAAAGATATGAGTTGTGTCCAAACATGACATTTTCAACCATATAAATGCATAGTTTTAGAGCTTGACATCTTTATTGTGGGTTTCTTTCAAAAGTCAACTAACAGATCAGCATTCAGAGCACCAGGTAACATGTGCAACAATAGAATAATACTGATCCACACATTGTGCAGCTCAGGTGGCAAAAACATATAGATATTGCCTCTGGTGTGCAAAATGTTCAGACAGATGGTATACTTCTGCAGTGTCCTGATGTCCAAAATTGAGGCCTATCCTGATCTTTTGGATATCTAGCAGGTTTTTTGGCTGTTCTTATGGAAACAATAAGTATGCCATCTTAAAAGCTTTGCACACTGGAGGCATGATTTGGATATTTTTTTTACTGTCTAAGCTGGATGATGTGTAGGGACCCTGGGGAAAGTTGGGTTTGAGAGGATATCGCTTCATATGTCAGGTACCGTATATACTCGAGTATAAGTCGAATTTTTCAGCACATTTTTTTGTGCTGAAAGTGCCCCCCTCGACTTATACTCGAGTCAAGCACTTTTCTGCAGCAAAAAATTTCATTTTCCAAACCGACTTTGGGGCCCCGTATCTCAGGGCCACTTGGTGCTAGAAACCCCAAATTTGGTATGCAAACCCAGTGGACCTGGTACCACAACATATCCAAAGCTGAAGTTCCTAGCACTAAGTGGCCCCGAGATACTGGGCCCCAAATTCGGTTCGGAAAATGTCATTCTCTGCTGCAGAAAAGTGCTTGACATTTTCTAAACCGACTTTGGGGCCCTATATCTCAGGGCCACTTGGTGCTAGGAACCCCAAATTTGGTGTGCAAACCCAGTGGAACTGGTACCATAACATATCCAAAGCTGGGGATCCTAGCACCAAGTGGCCCTGAGATACTGGGCCACAAATCTGGTTCGGAAAATGTCATTCTCTGCTGCAGAAAAGTGCTTGACATTTTCTGAACTGATTTTTGCGGCCCTGTATCTCGGAGCCACTTGGTGCTAGAAACCCCAGCTTTGGAAATGTTATGGTGCTAGTTCCACTGGGTTTGCACACCAAATTTGGGGTTCTTAGCACTAAGTGGCCCCGAGATACGGGGCCCCAAATTCTGTCAACTGTGTCTATCTGCAGCAATGTCATTTCGGGACCCTTTGGGTTCAGAGACCCCAAATTTTGGCTGCAGCTAGGGGGCATCTAGGAACCCTTAACTACCGAGTTTGAAGTTCAGGGGACCTTTGGCTGCAAATGGGCACAGTGAGGCATGCAAATGGGCACAGTGATGCTGCAAATGGGCATTGTTGACCCTCTTTTTCACTTAAAGTAGCTGTGCCTTTTGTCACCCTCGTCTTATACTCGGGTCAATACGTTTTTCCCATTTTTTTGTGGTAAATTAGGGCCTCGACTTATACTCGGAACGACTTATACTCGAGTATATACGGTATATACTTTTGTAGAAGGTATAGACAAAAAAGGTAGATAATAGTCAGTACACTATCATTTGGAATTTTTACATGACTTCAATGGTGTAAAAACTCCAAATACCTGTTGGATGTTCGTATCAGTAGCGGGATATATTTTTTTGTCCATCTAAGCCCAGGTGATATTTTGTAATGGTATTTAAAATTCATCAGAGAGACGCCCTGGAAAAGATAGGGGGGGGGGGGTGTTTGTGCATATGTATGTTCTGGGTTTTTGCTTTGTGTTTTTTTTTGTTTTGTTTTTTGTTTTATTTGTTTTTACTTCCTGCAGTGTTTGGAGGCATACTTAGCCTTGCCAAATTCTGCAAACAATATAAAAAACAAGTTTCCCCTAAGGGTACAATCTTAGAATTGCAGCATTGCTTCCTCCACTGGATAGAGTATATTCATTGTGGTATGGAAGTATAAATGTAAAAGCAGACATGGAAATGGCAATGCAATGCAGGTACCTTTTTAACATTGGGCTTTACAATTTTTTCAATTTTTATTGGTTCCCATAGTTTATCGTTGATGTAGAAAATAGCAGTAGACTGTTCATTGCAACTGTGCATTTTGTTGTGTTGTGTACATTTTCACTCAATTTCTGTGTGTAATGTGTGCATAATGATGTAAACAAGCCATCACCTTTTCTTTTGTCACTGTCACATATGTGTTTGTTTCCTTTCCTGCTAGCTGTCAGGGCATGACAAGGTATGAATCCTAGAGTGGAACTATTTTTACTTTGGCATCTTGTGTATAACTAACAGCTCAACTAGATTTGCACCAATGAGCCTGTTTTGTGGTCTGTGCATTTTTACTTGCGCTTCTGCTAAAAATCTGAATGGGTTTGCTGCAAGCTTACTAACTTTTTTATTATTTATTTATTTATTTTTTGAACATTTGGGTTGTTTTACACTGTAAAGTTTATTTTTCTGTTCATAGCAGCATTTTACTATAAATATTTCAGAGTCTTATGATTTCTGTTGCCTTGAGATAAGTTACCCTACTCCCGATGGAAAAAATGTATTTAGACTTACCACAGACCTTTGTATGAGACCACCTTCACAATTCAACTTTTTTTTAAATTAGGAATCCTGAATCATAGGTCACACAGCCTTTTTTGAGCATGTGTGTAACATAATATAAAAAGTGGTGCTAACCTACACCTAGTTTAACCTCCTTAGCGGTATTCCCGAGTGTGGCTCGGGGTGAATTTTCAGTACCAAAAGCTGTAACCCTGAGCCACATTTAGGATCGCATCGCAGGATTCAGGCAAAGTTACTTACCCTGTCCCCTGGATCCTGCAAAGTCTCCCCGCTGTGTGTGCGAGCCGTGTCCTCCGCTCGATTCATCACCGAGCCGAGCTCCGTTCCCTGCAAACGTTGCGACGCACAGGGATGGAGCATGGCGCCAAATTCAAAAAGTTAAAAACACATACTACATACAGTACACTGTAATCTTACAGATTACATAACTGTATCAAATTATTTCACATCCCTTTTGTCCCTAGTGGTTTGTCCAGTGCCCTGCATGCAGTTTTATATTATAAATACTGTTCTGTCTGCCTGGAAACTGGAGATTGTCCATAGCAAACAAAAAGCGTCCCTTTACATTAAAAGTGGTTTTAGACCAGCTAGAAAACAGCGATAATAAATTAGAATCACTCGCAGAATTGAGCGATAGTGATTTGTGATCTGTCATCAAACACTGAAAGTAATGACAGTGACAATTCTGCAACTGAGCAATGTTTCAGTGTTTTTTTGATTTGATTACATTTTTGAATAATTTTTATTATTATATTATTATTTGTTATAATTATTTATAGTTATTATATTATAATTTATGATTTTGTGTTTCAAACTTTATCATACCCAGGATGTCTACTAGACTCTTGTTTGGACAGATTTATTGCTGTGTTATTCCTAAGAATTACAGGCCTACAATATAAAACGCCAAATTTCCATGCAAAACATTGTACCGCTTTGAGCATCAAAAATCTGACACAATCATACCGCCAGGGAGGTTAAGCAAAATACCACCCACTATTTCATATTTGTAAACTGGGTAAGATGCACTCAAATCCCGGGGTAATCACTAGATATTTTGCAGCCAGTATTAAAGTAGTTGTAAACCTTTAAAATGAAAAATAAACAATGCATATTCTTATATAGTGTGTACTAGCCTCAATCCATAGCACCTAATGTTGGTTCTGGCTCCTCTGCATTTGCTATCTGTATGTGCCACTTCTAAAAGTTTTCTCGACACCAGACAATCTATGGTGGTAGCCAGCCCCCTCCTCCTCCAGCACAGAGGAGGTGATTTACAGCTGCAAATCTGCATGTTTCCCCTTGAGACTATGTAGAGGGAGGGGATGTCCATTCTTATCATTCAGGTGTGAGAATACACTCAGCTTTGTGCTGTGGAATGTGTGACGTTAGATCCCCACTTTTTGGAATCTGAGAAATGCTCTAATCTAATTTTGTGTACTTTGAAAGGCTGTGGAGGAGAGAGGACTGCAGATAAACAAATACAGCTTATGTGGGAGGATTTGCTTCAACACTGTTTCCTGAGGCTAGTCACTTCACTAGTCTGATGTAAGGGTTTATCACCGTTTTAAAGTGATACTAAAGTCTGTTTTTTTTTTTTTTCTTTTAAAAATAACACACATTATAGTGGTTTTGCACAGAGCAGCCCAGATCCTCCTCTTCTCTGGTCCCCTGCTGTCACTCCTGGCCCCTCCCTCCTGCCAAGTACCCCCATAGCAAGCAGCTTGCTATGGGGGCACTTGAGCCAAGCTGCTGCTGTGTGTGTCCATTCCGACAAGGAGCCGTGGCTAGGCCCGCTCTCTCCTCTCCTAATTGGGTCACTGACTTTGACAGCAGTGGGAACCAATGGTGCCCCTCTGCTGTCTCAGCCAATGAGGAGGGAGAGTCCTGGGCAGCCAAGACCCTTGTGCAACATTGCTGGATCCAGATGGGTCTCAGGTAAGTATGAGAGGGGGCTGCTGCACATAGAATGCATTAAAATAAAAACCTTCTGACTTTAGAACCACTTTAAGTAGAGTTGTTAAATTAGACCACATAAGGGGCTACCAGGAACAAAACCAGAAGGAGCTGTTTGTGAATTAAACTGTGTGCTTTCCAAGATACCTGACGCATAAATAAAAATGGTTAATGTGCTTTGCTTTGTTTAAAGAACACAGCTGTGTAAGTAGGTGCATGAAGGTGTAGAAAATATGACTAGAGAAAGGTTAAAGTGTAAAGGAAAGCATTTTATTTTTAAAATGACAAACGTCATACTTGCCTGCTCTGTGCAGTGGTTTTGCACAGAGCAGCCCCGATCCTCTGGCACTCTGGGCTCCTCCCCCTTGCCGAGTGCTCCCATAGCAAGCTGCTTGCTACTGGGGTACTCATGCGTGCTCGCTCCCAAGCCGGCTCTCTGTGTCCATAAGACACAGAGAGCAAATCTCAGCCCCCCCCACTCCGTTCTCACTGGCTGTGATTGACCACGGCGGGAGCCAATGGCTCTGCATCTCAGCCAGTGAGGAGGGAGAGCTGCTGCTCTCATGAACATTGCTGAACTGAGATCGGGCTTGGCTAAGTATGAGAGAGGAGCTGCACACAGTGTTTTGTACATGCATAGAATGCATGAACGGTAAAAAACCTCCAGCCTTTGGAACCACAAGCGGTATTAAAGGTAGAGGCATAATGTGCTAGTACGCACCGCATACGAGCACATTATGAAATGCTTATTTGAGAACAAAGCTCTCCAGCGCTGCGCTGTTGTCGCTGACATGCAGTGTGAATACCTCCTAAAGTATGCAGATTTAGGAGATATTCACTATACTTACAGGTACCATGGCTAGCCATCAACATGGGAATATACTTGCATTTGGACATTTAATATTAACAGTTGGAAGGAAAATCATTTGGAAGAATCCACCCAGTTCAAAACATCTATCAGGGCGCCCTAGGATGCATCTGATATCTTCTCTTTCTTCCCCTCAATTTTGGGGCTTCCTTGTATTCAAAAGATCTTTCAGGTACATGTTAGCAGTGACTATTAAAGCCTTAATCAAATTCTGTCCATGTACATATGTGGAGATTTCCTCCCATCGGGGTTGGTTGGTGATTATCCCCACGGGCTCCCCAGGCTCACTTGCCATCAAGCTGGTGACCACAACATACAGTATTTTTGAGACCTTCCGAGGCCCTGACGAAGCAGGTTAGCCCCCCGAAACTTGTCGGTCAATTCATCGGATCTCTTAACCAGGATGACCTTACCCTGGACAACTAGCTTGTAACCTTGATTTTAATTATCCTGTTTCCTCTTTTAAAAAAAAAAAAAAACATTTGTGTGTAATCTTCAATAAACCTGTTTTATTTTTAAAATACTTGGTTCAACATATATTAAACCCTGGAGGGTACATGTAAAGTCCCACAAATTCCAATGTATTGTTCTATATATGTACTTGCAGGTAAGCCTTATTATAGGCTTACCTGTAGGTACAAGTTCAAAAACAGGGTTTACTTCCACATTTAAGACAGGTTTTCTTTCAATTTGGTGCTCCATTAAGAAAGACTACCCCTCTCTTCCTGTTTTTAATGACAACCTTTTAACAGGCAAGAAGTGGAGGGAAATATCTGCACCAGGAAAGTGGGCAATAAAAAGCTGACAGGGAATGGCCATTTATGATGTATCTCTAAAGAGTTGGTTTTGTACCACGTTTTTAAAAAGTGTGTAGGTATTCTCTACTCTTTGCAACCTCTTATTTCTCTTTGTCATGATCATAGAAGCTCTGGCTATATTAATATATTGGACAACTTAAGACTTTGTTGGTATTACATATGGTTTTGTAACTGACAAAGTTGGACTATATGCAGATGATCTACTTCTATTTTTAAAAGATTCATTTTTTTAAAGGTAAACTTAGTGTTGGCCCTTTTGGTAACGGACAGTTTTTTTAAAAAAAAAAAGTGTTGTCCTAAATGTTTGTTCTCCCATAAATGCCTATACAGTCTTAACTCATCAATTGCCCTGTTCATTTGGGGTAAATCTAGACCTAAACTAAAACGAACAACTCTTCATAGACCAGGAGAGGAGCTATGGATGGCTTTACCTCATGTTTTCCATACCTGGGATCGGTTTGAGCAGGGTTTGGAGAACATTACTATAATTCTGGTGCCAAATCCAAACCCTATTCAAGTGAATGAAAGTTGAATAATTTGGGGGTGGCCATTTTCTATAATAATCAAGTGAATGGCAAACAAATGACAATGGGGGTCTGTGTATTGTCCTCATGAACCTGTACCAAAGCAAAAATGTTTTAAAATTCAATGTAGAGAGGAGCAGTGTTTTTTTGTAAAGCTTAAAGTATTTTTGAACACACTGCTTCAAAGGCCATTGTAATGCACCCTATAGAATTACATGCCTATATTTTCATAGAAAAACATATATTTTTTAATCTTCTTTTTTTTCTCAATCTTTTATGTGGCTGGCATGTGTTATCACAATTTAATCTGTCTCCCCTAAATGATATTAAAGACTTGGCTTTTAAAAAAACAAACATGTTATACTTACCTACTCTGTGCAGTGGTTTTGCACAGAGCAGCCTGGATCCTCCTCCTCTTCTTCTCCCGCCGGCATTCAGTCTTGAGTAGTTGTGACATATTAAGGTGAAGAGGTTACTGGACACAGATTCTTGTGCTTATTATGCTTTGTCTGTTGAGATTGAGTGTGTACCATAGTTCTCTTAAAAGATGACCAGTATCTTCAATCTGGTGAATCTTGGCTTAGAATACAGTTGAAAAAAATGATTATTAGTTTGATTTGTCACATTTTCTTTTAATAAAGTTGCATCAAAGGGTATGAAAAGTGTTATGCCTAGATGATATAGATGTTACATCAGTAGTAAGTCTGCAGCAAATTTATTAGACATTTATATAGTGTTACCAATTTTATGCAGCTCTCTATGTACTGTGGATTTACAGTCCTTGCCTTCAAGGAGCTGACACACTTGGGTCCCTATCTCACATGCAGATTATATTGTATAAAACAAATGTTTGGGTACCAGATAATTAATGCATGGGACCTTACACCATTCTGATGAGCTTTACTGATTCTGATCATGAAGACCTCTAATTGATTGAACTTTGCTAGTGATTCATCTGATTCACTCCGATGGAGGTGATCCTGCATTCTGGGTGGGGTCCCTCTGCTGTACGTCGAGCTGTATTTATAAATCTCCACCAGATTTAGCCAGTCAGAAAATTTACAGAATTCTTTGACCGATTCTACATTAGAAGCCTTGGTTTTGCTAATCAGTACTTAAGCCTGTTGATCTGTAATCTTCAAATTGTGTTTAAATTTAAGGGCCTGTTAACACCACACCTTTGCGATCCAGATGCTATTCTGCATGCACATTTTTGATACATTCCAGTGCACTCCAGTGCTTTTTCCTCCTTCCTTTTTTTTTTTTTTTTTTTTTTAATGCCAAAGTTTCCTGTATTTTTCCTAGTTTTGTTTTTCCTTTGCTCTAATGTGTTCCAGTACGTTTTTGATGCATTTTGCTACATTCCAGATGCGTTCCTTGCAGAAAAAAATGCAGCATGTTCTTTTGTTGACTGCACTGGAACGCCCTACACTGGTGTGAACTACGCCATTGGAATCCATTTTAACTTCTGTCTGTGTGCTTTTGATGCAGATCATAAACACACTGGACTGCATGTGTTGTGAACTGGCCCTAAATGTAGATAAAGTATAAAACAAAGATAAATATCTTGTACTTCCTTTCAGATACAAACCGTGTCTTCAAGAAGTAATGTAGCCACAGGAGCTCCACAGGGAGTAAGCCGTGATGAAGAGGGAGGGCGATATCATAGTACAAAAAAGAGCAGTTTTCATGAGATCTTCAGTTTAGCTGAAACAGAGCGACCATTGCCAGGTAATGCATTAAAGTGTGTGTGTGTTTTTTTTTGGTTTTTTTTTTGTTTTTTTATACATGCAGAAGCTTAAGGAAGTACTCATCAGACTAGTGTAATGGTATCTAGCAATAAAATGGTTTGCAAAACGTGCATGTACAGGTACAAAGAATTCACACAGGTGTCATGTATGGCGGTTGTGATAAGATGAGCAACAGAATATAAAAAAAATTTCTGCATTCAGCGGACAAACAGCAAAAAAGTGTACAGATAGACCTTTTTGTCAAGGCTCATTTATAAAAGCTGTTTTAAAAAAAACATGTTTTACTTGATGCTTTTTATTTTGTCACATTAAGCTATTCGCTGCAGATGCTGTAGGTAAAACTACACAGATGCATGTTACTTTCCAGCATGTCTCATGCATTTTGACATATATAGGGCTTTATATATAGCAAGCTAGTTACTACTACATCTAATTTTGTGCTGTGTTTAAAGCGGAGTTCCACCCGTTTTTTTAGTTAAAGTCAGCAGCTACAAAAAGCATTGCTGCTGACTTTTAATAAACCGGAACTTACCTGCAACATGGTCCAGCAATGTAGCCACTAGGAGGCTAGCTCCTCTCCCCCTCCTTTCCTCAGCGCCATCATGGTAACTGTGGGCACCCGGCCGTGACGACTTACGGCTTCACGGCCGGGCGCGAGTCGCGATGGCCTCTTCTACTGGCCAGCCGATCTTCTGGAACCTGAGTTGTGTCCCAGAAGATTGCTGGCAGGGACGGGCTGCCTAGGGCGAGAGGAGGAGTCGCCTAGGCGGCCGAAGATAGGAAGCAGGAAGTCCCACGACAAAAAGGGTACAAAATAACATGCCAAATGTGGCACGTCAGGGGGCGAGGAGCGCTTAAAGCGGAAGTTCCACTTTTGTGCGGAACTCTACTTTAAGAAGGACCTACCATCATATTACAAATAATAATCAAACACAGCAGTGTAAAATACATTAATCTAATTTTGCTCAATTGCAGGGACAGAACCGGCAGTAGAATCCTCAGCATCCAATAGATAGTGACGTTTTAGCATGCTTCCTGCATCATGCTGTGGTCTCCCCCATCCTCCCTGCCTGATAAGAGCAACAAATAAAATTATTAGCGTCATTTTTCTGAAAGTAGACACCTCATTAGATCAAATAGGTGGCACATAAAGAATTAGAACCATTTAGTCATGAATGCATCAGTATACATAGAATCAATATTTTTGTAATATAAATATAATGGCTCTGTTCAGACACTATACAGAGCCAATCCGAGCAGCTCTGTACTATGTGTTCACTGTGATGACCAATTGCAGAGATCACCAATGTAAACTGTGTTGTGCTTACATTGGTGAGCCTGCCCCTTCCTCTTACAGCGGAGAAAAAACACTACTAATCGATTAATCGACAACTAATCGATTATGAAATTGATTACTATTTTCATAATCGATTTAATCGGCCAGTAACATAATGGGGTTAAAAAAACTAAAATGAGCCCTTTATAGTACAAAAAAGCAAATAGTCGCTACTGCAAATATTACTTTCACAGTTCTACACTAAAAAAAATTAACCCCTTACAGTAGTGATTATCTGCTTTTTTTGTACTATAAAGGGCTGATATTTGTTTTTCACCCCATTATGTTACTAAATGTCTTAGACCCGGTTCACATCTATGTGTTTTTTGGTGCTTTTTGCAAAAACGCACTACAGTTCATTTACATGGTTTCCTATGGGACACGTTCACGCAAAACGGTGCTTTTTTGGTTCAATATACTTCAATAGAGAAGCTGCAGAAAAGCATGTAATGTGTTTTTGCAGCAATATGTGTTTTTTAATCTGCCCAACAACAAATTGGCCAAAAAAATGCAAAAACACAAATCGCAGCAAAATCACGTGCACAAAAATCAAAACGCACAGCAAAAAGCACTGCAGAAACAGATCAAAAGTAAACTGCATAGGTGTGTACCAAGCCTTATGCTGGCCACACGGATCAATTTTCATGCAAGAATATTCAGATGAAAAATCTTTGTACATTCACTGAATGAAAGAACGAACGTTCTTAAAATGACATTTTTTTTGAAGGAAGACATTGTTTTTGTTTTTAATAAAAAAAAATGTGATCACTGAGTCTGATATTTACCAGATTCACCCTTTAATAGTATATACAAGATATCTTCTCTAATGGTATATACAGTATATCTCTTCTGTCTTATTCTCAGAGTGGATTAGATATTTTGCTCCCTAACCATATAGTTGGTTATTTATATTTACCACTGCATAGAGATATTTAAGAATAAATTACCTTTTTTTTAAAACTTTACACATTAACTAAATTATACACCACACTTTTTTTAAGGTTATTAACCGAATAATCGATTAATCAAAACAATAATCGGCCAACTAATCGATTATGAAAATAATCGTTAGTAGCAGCCCTACTACTGTCATTGGTTCCATGTCACAAGCAAACAGCTGCTGAAGATAATCAAAGTTGTGAACAGTTTTTAACCCTTCCACAGCCCCCATTTCAAACTTGTGTCTCTGCGGTGACATGTATATTAACCCCTTCATCGCCTCCTTCCTCTGCATATGACCTCTACCTTTAGCCCCCGTTCACATCAACGCGATTTGACATGTCAAATCGCATGCCAGATCGCAGCCTATTGCTGGCAACAGCACTGTTCTAATCGGTGCGACATCGACTTTGCGCCGCCGCACTGATTTCCAAAAGTACTTCCTGCACTACTTTTTGGTGAAATTGCCCCCGAATTCTATAGACATCTGTGCTCTAACCCGCATAGATGTCTTTTAAATCACCCCCGAACTGGCACTGAAATGTGGATTTGAAATCGAGTGAGTTCAGCTGAACTTGCAGGGTTTCAAACCTGCATTCAGTGTGAACGAATGTATCTAGTGGACCATAACCATACTCTTGTTTTAACCCCCTGAATACCAGCATGTTTCAGTTTAATAAAAACTGGCAAAAAATGTAAAAAACCTTGGGGTGTCTACTTTCAAAAAACGGCCATTCTGTACTGGCATTTTTCTTTGATACAGTATATTTTATAACCAAATGTAAAGGGAAAGGTGTTTCCAAATTTTCTGGTCTTTTGTTTAGTTATTCATTGTAAAAACAGTACAGAACCAGGGGTTATTAAATAACACTAAAATAAAGCCCTAATTGTATTTAAATTTTTTTAAAATGTAAAACTCATTTAGGCACAGTGTTGTGCGACAAAGTAGTTGTCAAACGATCACAACACTGAAAAATTACCTGATATTGAAGGAGTATTACAAACTAGTACTAAATTGATTAATTAAAGCATCTATAGCTAAAAGTTCTAGTGGATTAAAATATTCTAGGTGCTTAGCATAGATGAGTTAAACCCCTGCATTTAATCAATAAACTGCTGTAACTTTTTCTGTAATTCAATCTTTTACTCGCAGCTTGTGAAAATGGCTGGCGTTGTTGCTTGATTAACAGAGACAAAAAAATGCCTACTGACTACATCAGAAATGGTGTCCTTTATGTCACTGAAAAGTAAGTGCTGCTTCATCTCCACTCTCAGATCTAGTAGCAACAGATAGTGAACTTGAACGTGTTATATAAAACATAGCTGATACATTGGGTTACTTCTAAATATACACAGCTCACGTTTATGCTGAAATAATTTACGCTTTTACTCACCTTTGCCATAAAAAGCCACTTCTGGTCGGTGGCAATTTAGCTAGGCAGTTCTACTATGGACATCTAATTAGTAGAAGTTCTAACTGCATTATTCCAGCTTTTTAGAATTGTTGTCACGAGTAAGCTTTTTAACCAAGTAACTTGAAGGAAATAAGCCATCTAAGTAAATGTTTGCATAGCTCGGTGTGAGGAAGCTGGAATAGAACTTCTTTCTAGCTCTACAAAATTAGCTGTCATGAGTGTTTAACACATTTTTATTTATTTTAGCTACATATGCTTTGAAAGTTCCAGATCTGGATCATCAAAGAAGAACAAAATCATAAAACTAACAGACATTACGGACATTCAGAAGGTATTTATAACTGTTCTCCATAGAGTGGTATATATGGAATACTACTTGACTATCTTGTTTTAGTCCCAAATTGATGTGTCTTTGTTTCATACTCTTATGAGCACATAAAAGGAGAGTTAACACATCTTGGGGTGTGAGCATACAATGCCAAATTCCAGATACTACCAACAAAAGGAGAATTACTTTTCAAAGTCAAGGGACTTAAAGGCATCGTGGGTATGAGTCGCACCTTAACCGTAACAAAAAAACATAATGTTTCATCCAGTTTCGCAATGTAGCAGAAGGTGAATCATTGCCTTCCTTCCAGAAGCACGTTGTGACCAGGTGATGGATTCTATACACTAAACCATGTTGAAGGAAGGGGCCGTTGGGGGCGCGCCCAGCGGTGATTCCTAAACAAATGGCACATCAGTTCCCACAGGAGTCACTACACCCCCCTATGACATCTACACCTATATTGGCATCTTTTTTTAGTTCAGGCACCAATGGTGGAAAAGAAGGTAATCTCTCTGGACTAATATATGATCAAAAAACTTAAACTGGAAGCAGTTAGACATTATTAATCTTTCTTCTTGAGGTGGAGGCCCATGTTCTCAGGCTTAGTTTAAGCTCCTTTATGATCAGGAACGTAGATCTTGTTCATATAGTAATGCTGAGGAAATCTGCACAGAATTTCCAGAACTTAAAAACTTGAAATTATTGGACAAAGGTGTTTTTTTTTTTTCCGAGCCTGAGAGCGAGGAAAATTCCTCCTCCTGATGAGGGTAAAAATATAGCCCAAAACCTCTTCTATAATTTCAAGGCCAAAACGAAAAATTGTCCAACTACGGTCTAATCCTTCAATATGGGCATTTCTTAGGCGCACCTTGAAGGACATAGAACAATTGTCCTTGGATAGTTGCTTCACGTTTAATCTGATGTTTTCTCATCAAAGAACCCTCTGCACACTCTTTTCTGTTTTTCTGCTTTGTTTTTAACAGATCATCACATGTGGGATTGATCCATTTTACATATACCAATAAACTTTTCTTTTATGATACCTAGTGTTGGTGTTGCTGTTAAAATGCCAATTAGGGGGTATTTTCTTTCTGCACACTTAGGGACAACACTCAGATTTTAGTGAAGCCCTCCAACAAGGGATGTCATAATAATAAATGGGGACCAATATGTTAAAATTTGCCGGAATATCTTGCAGAATGAGGAATGGTATCAACAGGTCCCCCTAACTCTAATGGATGAGATGAGGTCACGATAATGTACAATCCATGTGGTGGTTATTCCACCGTTTTTGTTTTAATGGGATTGAATAAATAATGTTTTATCTACTTGAGTTGGTAAGATGCCTTTAACCGCGTCAGCCCCTGAAGATTTTACCCCCTTTCTGACCAGAGCACCTTTTGCGATTCGGCACTGCGTCGCTTTAACTGACAATTGTGCGGTCGTTCGACGTTGCACCCAAACAAAATTTACGTCCTTTTTCTCCCACAAATAGAGCTTTCTTTTGGTGGTATTTGATCACCTCTGCGGTTTGTATTTTTTGCGCTATAAACAAAAAAAGCGTAAATTTTAAAATAAACGCAATATTTTTTACTTTTTGCTATAATAAATATCCCCCAAAATTATATATAAAAAAAACAAAAAAAAACATTTTTTTTTCTCAGTTTAGGCCGATATGTATTCTTCTACATATTTTTGGTAAAAGAAAATCGCAAAAAGCGTATATTGATTGGTTTGCGTAAAAGTTATAATGTCTACAAAATAGGGGATAGTTTTATGGCATTTTTATTAATTTTTTTTTATTATTAGTAAAATTAGTAATGGTGGCGATCTGCGATTTTTATAGGGACTGCGACATTATGGCAGACACATCAGACACTTTTGACACTATTTTGGGACCATTGTCATTTATACAGCGATAAGTGCTATCAAAATGAACTGATTACTGTGCAGATGACACTGGCAGGGAAGGGGTTAACCACTAGGGGGCGATGAAGGGGTTAAGTGTGTCCTAGGGAGTGATTCTAACTGTGGGGGGGATGGGCTACAACTCGCATGACGGGGAGCAGTGATCTCTGTCATGACATAAGGCAGAACGGGGAAATGCCTTGTTTACATACGCACTTCCCCATTCTGCGGCTTTGTGGCATGATCGCCGGGAGACCGGCGGACATACAGTCCGCCGGTCCCGCGGGCACGATCACGCTGCCTGCGCGTTGCACACCACTGACGTATATGGGCGTGCAGCAGTCAGCAAGTGGTAACTTTGGAAGGTAAGGCTCCTTTTGTTGGTCCACTCTTGTGAGCTTAAAGTGATTGTAAACCAACCCATTCAGTTTAAAACTGAAATGAAAGGCAAAACATTTGTGTATAGATATTAAAAAACATAAAGTTCCCTCTGTTCTCAGCTGCAGAAGAGCTGGGGGAGAAGCAACTACACTGATCCTCACAGTGACAGGATGTGCAGGGGGTGTGTGTCAGGACAAGTCTGATCTTATGAGGAAAGCAGGCTGAGTTCCCAGCAGAGCTAGAGAACTGACCACGATGTGCTCTCCTGCTTAGTGTGGTTAGTTTGTAATAGGAAAGAATAGGAACTGGCAGGAACACCAGGGATTTCACACAAAGGAAGCAAAACAAAGTGAACAGGATACTTTTTCATACAAGTACATGGTATAGCAGGCACATCAGGAATATGCAATGTTGGGGTAAACAAACACTTTAACTGTCTGTGTTTGTAAAAAATATCTTACCTATATATTATATAAGTATTTCGGTGTTTTCACCACAGGGTGGCACTGTGGACAGCACAATTACTGGTATACTATGCCAAATCCTAGAATAAGAATATATTGGAATTAGAAAAAATTTACTTTTCAGGCATATTGTACTGTTTAAAAATAACTATTTATTTACTAAAAATCGTTAATGAAAAAAGACTAGGACAAGGATAAAAACATTTTACATAAGTGAATGTGATTTAAAAAACATGTCTCAGTAACCAACCAAACAGTCCAGAATTCAATTCTAAACCTGGCATGGACTGGGTTGGTGGATTGACAAATATTCCTAATGGTTTGACAAATAGGCCCCTAAAAGATAATACATGTGCATACATATAAGATTATCGGAATCATCTATCATGCAGTGGTTACAGTATCTCACAAAAGTGAGTACACCCCTCACATTTTTGTAAATATTTTATTATATCTTTTCATATCACAACACTGAAGAAATTACACTTTTCTACAATGTAAAGTAGTGAGTGTACAGCTTGTATAACAGTGTAAATTTGATGTCCCCTCAAACTAACTCAACACACAGCCATTAAGGTCTAAACCGCTGGCAACAAAAATGAGTACACTCCTAAGTGAAAATGTCCAAATTGGGCCCAAAGTATTAATATTTTGTGTGGCCACCATTATTTTTCAGCCCTGCCTTAACCCTCTTGGGCATGGAGTTCACCAGAGCTTCACAGGTTGCCACTGGAGTCCTCTTCCACACCTCCATGACGACATCACGGACCTGGTGGATGTTAGAGACCTTGCGCTCCTCCACTATCCTTTTGAGGATGCTCCACAGATGCTCAATAGGGTTTATATCTGGAGACATGCTTGACCGGGCCATTACCTTTACCCTCAGCTTCTTTAGCAAGGCAGTGGTTGTCTTGGACGGGTGTTTGGGGCCATGCGGCCCAGTCTCCGAAGGGAGGGGATCATGCTCTGCTTCAGTATGTCACAGTACATGTTGCCATTCATGGTTCCCTCAATGAACTGTATCTCCCCAATGACAGCAGCACTCATGCAGCCCCAGACCATGACACTCCCACCACCATGCTTGACTGTAGGCAAGACACACTTGTTATTGAACTCCTCACCTGGTTGCTGCTACACGCGCTTGACACCATCTGAACCAAATAAGTTTATCTTGGTCTCATCAGACCACAGGACATGGTTCCAGTAATCCATGTCCTTAGTCTGCTTGTCTTCAGCAAACTGTTTGTGGGCTTTCTTGTACATCATCTTTAGAAGAGACTTCCTTCTGGGATGACAGCCATGCAGACCAATTTGATGCAGTGTGTGGCGTATGGTCTGAGCACTGACAGGCTGACCCCCCCCCACCCCTTCAACCTCCTGCAGCAATACTGGCAGCATTCATACGTCTATCTCCCAAAGGCAACCTCTGGATATGACACTGAGCATGTGCACTCATTTCCTTTGGTCGACCATGACGAGGCCTGTTCTGAGTGGAACCTGTCCTGTTAAACCACTGTATGGTCTTGTCCACCGTGCTGCAGCTCAGTTTCAGGATCTTGGCAATCTTCTTATAGCCTAGGCCAACATCTTTTTTTCAGATCCTCAGAGTTCATTGCCATGAGGTGCCATGTTAAACTTCCAGTGACCAGTATATGAGAGAGAGAGCAACAACTCCAAATTTAACACACCTGCTCCCCATTCACACCTGAGACCTTGTAACACTAACAACTCACATGACCCCGGGGAGAGAAAATGGCTATTTGGGCCCAATTTGGACATTCTCTCAGGGGTGTACTCACTTTTGTTAGCAGTGGTTTAAACATTAATGGCTTGTTGATTTATTTTGAAGGGACAGCAAATTTACACTGTTATTTAAGCAGACTACTCTACATTGTATCAAAGTGTCAAAGTGTTCAGTGTTGTCACATGAAAAGATTTTATAAAATATTTACAAAAATGTGAGGGGTGTACTCACTTTTGTCAGATACTGGGTATATATAAAGGGGTTGATACAGTCAAACCAGAATAGATCAATTCTGCTTCAATATTCAAAAGGTGCAAAAAAATTGCTCGAATAGTTTTGCGCTCTGAACGCGCTTCTTCTGGCGCTATATAGATATAATGTAAAGAAGAAAAAAGTATAATTTTGTTACTGAGGTAAGGCAGGCAGGTAGCACTGGGTACCCCTTCAACTCCAACTCCCCAGCTCGTGCTGTGTAAAACTTAATGCCCAGTATATAACCAGTCCAAATAAAGTGCTTTTCCACCATGCCAGGTCCTTATGACCTGGTATAAGCGCGTTAACAACACCCTTTATTTCCTCCAGTTATGGCACCTTCTCCAGCTCTTCCCTACCTCTATGCAAAGAAATTACCAGGATAGAGACCGCAATAGTGTAGTATTTTTCATTTAAAAAGCACTTGCAGGCTGATAAGCATTGAGAATCAATAGCACCTCCAGGTCCCAGGAAAAGTGTCTGTGCGCTCCAGCCGCCACAAATGACACAACCGGATGTGATGTCTGCGTGGCTCTGCCCAACTAGTTTTGTCGGTATGATGTCGTCGGGGTATAGTGTCTACTTCTTATGTTGCCAGATTGGGGTTGTGCACAAAAAGAGAAAATTTGTTCTTTATAGAGGGACACCAGAAGGGGTTATTTTTTCTGAGAATTGTCTGTAGCTTTTATAAAAGTGTAATGGGGTAATGTAGTGAGAGTCAAGCTTATATAAGAATAGTGCATACTTAAATTCAGAATTGACGCAGTCTATAGGTTGTTATATTTCTTTGCTTTTGTTCTCTTATTTATTGAATAATATATATGTTTTTCAGTATAAAGTTCTTTCAGTTCTCCCAGGATCAGGAATGGGAATTGCAGTTTCTACCCCGTCTACTCAAAAGGTATTTATTACATTTTTCACTTTTAACATCTTTGTAAATCATGCTGCTCAATAACTTTTAACGCTGCTCTCACTAACTGCTGTTATTTTTGTCCTGATCCATTTTTCTTTTACTTTCAAATCTAAGTGATTGTTCAACCTTCTGAATGTGTTCTCATCTTAGCAGCCACTCCTTTTTTTAACACAGTAACCTTCACCTTTGGCTAAATTATCCTCCTACCAGTGCCTGCCCCTGTTGTACCAGCTTACAACCCTGTCACAGCAAATCTTCCAAAATGTTGAAGCAGTCCCAGGTGGCTGCATGACATTGGAGGAAAAATAAAACAAAAAAGGCATTAATATGCTCTGTAGGAACTTAGGTATGCGGTCTCATCTGCCAAGTAGTCTTCACTAATATACTGTATTTATCGGCGTATAACACACGGCGGCGTATTACACGCACCCCAATTTAAGAGGGAAGTTTCAGGAAAAAAAACTTTTTTTTAAAAAATAAACCACTTTGAAGCAAAATAATGGTCAGTGAGCATCAATGCAGCCTGATCTGTGCCCATCTGCAGCTTTAGTGCAGCCTGATCTGTTCCCATCTGCAGCCTTGCTCTTGCTCTTCACTGCTGCTTTATTACTGCCCACCTGCAGCATTGCTGCTCACTGTAGCCTGATCAGTGTCCATCTGCAGCTTTGCCAAAATATAGGCTGCCATCGAGGGGAAGGAGGGGACGAGCGCTGCCGAAATAGAGCCGGATCTCCTGTGTACTCGACTCGGAGTCACGCCCAGTCCCGCCCCTTGGCCCGGATCCTATGATGGACATAACGCCGGTCCAATGCCGGGACGTTTATGCTAGATGTCCAAGGGGCGGGACTGAGCGTGACTCCGAGCCGAGTACACAGGAGATCCGGCTCTATTTCGGCAGCGCTCGTCCCCTCCTTCCCCTCGGTGGCAGCCTATATCGGCGTATAACACTCACACATGATTTTCCCCCTATTTTAAGGGGGAAAAAGTTATACACCGATAAATACGGTATTCATATTTCCTCCAGAAAGAAAAAACATTTTTCATTGCCTATTCCTTGATGTGTTCTCCATCTCCTCCTAACATTAGATATTGCAATCCATTCTGTCCGCCCCTAACTCTGACTTTATCGTGTAACACCTTGCACTCCCTTAGCTTATCAAAAGCTTTTCCTTGTTTTCCCAGATCATAGGTTAGTATATGTCCTCTTGCCCTCATTAATTCCCATCTTCATTCCTTCTTTCTTTGTCCTTTGCTGTATCATTTTTTTAACCTTTCCCACTGGCTCTTTTTCTTCTGCACTCAAATCTTCATTCGTAACCCCAGTACTCCAAAAACAAAACCTCTCTGGCCCTGCAGCCCTTTCAAGTTAAAGCCCTGTCTGAATGATACCATTTGATACCATTTTCATCCAAACTACTTGAATGACACATTTTGTTATTAAACCATGTCATTGCTAAATTCTGCCCTTATACCACTGAAACTGTACAGTGATCTTGTGTCTATAAAACTAAAGGTTATTGCAGTATACAGGTGCCCAGAGTGGACCAAGAGTGTACAGTGCATAGCACATGAGGCACAGGGAATGTACAGACAACATTTCTGATAGGAGGGTGCGGGAGTGTTTTAGCTACCAAATAGCTAATACCAAAAATAACTTCTCCTAATTGTTTTTTAGCCTATAATAAGGCTTACCTCTAGGTACAGTAAATATCTCCTAAACGTGCACCATTTAGGAGATATTTATTTGTGAATGGGCCGGTGATGTCACCGGCGCATGCGCTCTGAAGGAACGGCATGCCTGTGTCATTCCTTCAGAGTTCTGTGACAAAAACAGCTGCTCCAGCGCACATGTGCAGTAATGACGTCATCACGGTGCAGTCAATCAGATGGATGGAGGATGCAAACCCAGAAGAAAGACTGGGTGAAGATGTGTTGCTGGAGGGCTTCGCTTTAAGGTAAGTTTCACATAATGTGCTAATATGCGATGCACATTAACTTTACCTTGCAGGTAAAGTTTACATTGCGGTTTGCTACGGCTCAAAGTTCCTCTATTAACAACATTCTTAATGAAAGGTTTACATGCATTTACCTTTCATAAAGCCACACTACCCTTCATAAAGCCACACTACCATTACATATTACTTAACAATGTACAGCACAGTGCCTTGCAAAAGTATTCACCCCCTTGGCATTCACTCCTCTTGGACGGGCTCCGTGATTCGGTGTCTCTCTTTTGGGGGTGGATCAGTGTGGGCAGAGTGGGGCCAGCCGGACCCAGGCTCCGGTTTTTGGATCCGTGGGTGGTTTTGACATATCCGCCACCGTGATTTGGGCAATGGGTGCTCCAACACTGTCATGTTTGGTAAGAGCTTGTCCCACGAGTCGCCCTTGACAAAGGGACGGTCAGTTTCAGTCCCGAAACGCGTAGGCCTTCGTGGAAGACATTACAAGCATCTTTATCCAATGCACATCAGTACAGCTGTGTTTTCAGCTTTTTATTGTGTTCACTGTGTTATGTTTATTAACTATGCTAATGTTTTGTGTACATATATAAATTTTTCTATGGCATAAAATTGTTTTTACATTACGCTGTTGCCGTTAAAGTCCCACAACCTTATTTAGGGATATTTTTTTCACCTTGGCATTTTTCGTGTTTTGTTGCCTCACAACCTGGAATTAGCATGGATTGTTTGAGGATTTGCATCATTTAATTTACAGAACATGCCCACAACTTTGAAGATTTTTTTTCTTTTTATTGTGAAGCAAACAACAAATAGGACAAAATAACAGAAAAAGTCAATGTGCATAACTATTCACCCCCCTAAAGTCAATACTTTGTAGAGCTGCCTTTTGTGGCTATCACAGCTCCAAGTCACTTTGGATAAGTCTCTATGAGCTTGCCACATCTTACCACTGGGATTTTTGCCCATTCTTCCTTGAAAAACTGCTCTAGCTCCTTCAAGTTGGATGGTTTGTGCTTGTGAAAAGCAATCTTTAAGTCTGACCACAGATTTTCTATTGGATTGAGGTCTGGGCTTTGACTAGGCCATTCCAACACATTTACATGTTTCCCCTTAAGCCACTCAAGTGTTGCTTTAGCAGTGTGTTCGGGGTTATTGTCCTGCTGGAAGGTGAACCTCCATCCTAGCTTCAAATCACAGAGTGGTACAGGTTTTGCTCAAGAATATCCCTGTATTTAGCACCATCCATCTTTCCCTCAACTCTGACCAGTTTTCCAGTCCCGACTGCTGAAAAACATCCCCACAGCATGATGCTGCCACCATCATGTTTCATTGTGGGGATGGTGTTCTTTGGGTGATGTGATGTGTTGGGTTTGCCCCAGACATAGCATTTTCTTTGATGGCAAAAAAGTTAAAACGTGCCATTTTTGTTTTTTTGGCTTTTTTCTGGCCACTCTGCCATAAAGCCCAACTCTATGGAGCGTACGGCTTATTGTCATCCTATGTACGGATACTCCAGTCTCTGCTGTGGAACTCTGCAGCTCCTCCAGGGTTATGTTATATCTCTGTGCTGCCTCTCTGATTAATGCCCTCCTTGCCCGATCCGTGTGTTTTGGTGTGCGGGCGTCTTTTGCAGGTTTGCAGTTGTGCCATGTTCTTTCCATTTGGTTATGATAGATTTGATGGTGCTCCTAGGGATCATCAAAGATTTGGATATTTTTTTTTATAACCTAACCCCTAAAGGTGTGTGTATATAATATGACAGATCATGTGACACTTACATTGCACACAGGTGGACATAATTTCACTAATTATGTGACTTCTGAAGGTAATTGGTTGCACCAGAGCTTTTTATGGGCTTCATAACAAAGGGGATGAATACATGCGCACATGCAAATTATCCGTTTTTTTTATTTCTGAAAAAGTTTTATTTATATATTTTTCTAATTTTACTTCACCAACTTAGACTATTGTGTTCTGATCCATCACATATAATTCAGATTAAAAAAAACATTGAACTAAAGGCTGTAATGTAACAAAATAGGTAAAAAGCCAAGGGGGTGAATACTTTTGCAAGGCACTGTATATTTATAAACTATTCAAAAGGCCAACTAAAATTGTTGAAAGTATTTTTAATACAGTTTACCTGTCGTACACAAAATAGGCCATATTAGGTTTGCTGCCTTTCTGCTCCACCTCATCCTCCATGTTCCTCTCAGAGCTCAGGACCAACCTTTTTTTTCTTTTGTCCCTCTTCTCTTTTCCTCTCAATGTTGATATATAATTGATGGTGGCTGGGTTGAGCACAACCCTGAGTTGCTGTTATGGTGATGCTGTTGTGGGATTACAGAAGCAGTGCTGCTTCAAAACAGGCTTCAGAATGTAGGAAATATGTGTATACTTGTCTGATAATTGAACAAAAATTGTAACTTGAACTTTGTTAGTGATCGCTGTGAATGGCTAAGCAGTAGTCCAGTAAAATCCAGGCAAATAGCCTCTACATATGCATTTCACATGTGTATTTAGCCGTTTTAACTGCTAAAGGACTTGAATTCCTGTCCATCGAGTCCTAAGGAGACCTAAGTTTTCTATGCTGCCGCTCAGTAACTCTTACAGATCTTGTTAATTTCCCAGCCTATGACTGCACACTGAGCTCATATCTCTCTCATCTCACCTCCTATCAGCTTGCACATTGCACTGATTGACACAACCTATTGAGTCCTTGTTCTGCTTTTCCCTTCCTAGCTCCCTCTGAGCTCCAGTCTACAGGGATTTGGAGATCGGTACCAAATCAGATGCATGCACTTGCACAGCTTGCATTTAAAAATGTTTTCAAAGAAGTAGTATCACCAGAAGTTGCAAATGTTTGTTAAATACCCTGAAGACCCAGTGCGCATCGCACCAATTCAAATCTGTGCAGTGGCTTAGAAATAAAACCACATTTCATTTCTGTCCTGTGCTGCAGCTCCACCCCAGGCTTCAGCCCAATTTATGGGCATTCCATTGAGGGGAGCTACATTCAGCACTGCAGCCACCTCCCCCTTTTTATTATGCATCCCTCCATGTATGTTTGCAGCCCTGTACCTCCTCTGCTGACATCCAAGTACTTAAGCTTTCTGACCACATGCTGCTCCGCAACCACTGTACAGATTTGAACGGGTCAAAGTGCAATATGCACTGGGTCCCATGTTGGATTAAAAAGTATATCTTAATTTGACTTGATATTCATAGAACTTGGTTTATAGGTACCTTCAAGTGATTTAGACACTGGCAAAGCATATGCCCCTTGGGCATCCTCCTTTAACCCTACCCTACTTTGCAAATGTCCTAAGGTGAGGGATCTCTTCTACCTTACAAAGATATCACGCTTACCTTAAATAATTTTTTTACTTCACATTTTTAAATTAATTCTTTAGTCTTCTAATACAATAGAAGCCGTGCATCCAAACTGGTGCAACCTCAGTAAGTTTAGAATTGTACCTGGGCCCCATACCATTTGATACGGCCTGTAATGTTGCTTAAAGCACTGGATACTGCATGGGCATTTATCTTGGGGCTTGGTGCAACACATGTAGTTGGCCACCAGATGCTATACAGGTCCTGGGCTGTGGAACCCTATGGAACACAGACTTTGAAGACCCCTCCAGGGGTATGCCAACTATGATGGACGAAGCCTCAATCCTATAGAGGGACCAGTGAAATGGACAGGTAAGACAGGTCACCTTGTTTGTTGGACCGTTAGTGTAGCCCCATAGTAAGTGTAAGACATAACATCTGTTATTTGTGTTACACTGATACGGAAGAACATTTTTTTTCAAACGTTTTGGTGATTATGATTTACCCCTTCAGACTGAAGGCAGATATAATTTCAGGGTGACCATATCTCATAGGAATCCTGGGAAATATAAAATTAACTTTTAATTACCATAATGTGTTTAATTGCATAATGTTTCTGAAATTTTGCATGATTTCAACAGGGTTCAAAGTGTTTTGCTGCAGAATTTCTTTAGTACTTTGTGCCAGCATTGATGGAGTCCAGTTGCCCTGATACTGTTTTTGCATTTTGGCAATGTCCTGGTGAAATCTTTCACCATGTTTATCACTGACTGCACCTAGATTGTTGAAAAGGAAGCCCAAGCGTGAAAGCAGAAAATGAATCTCCAGCGATATGTTGCACTTTATGGTCTTTTATGCTGTAAGGAGTTGGTCAACTAGCTAAATTTAGTTTGGTGCTCTGTAGTTGCCAACTCTCAACAACATTCTTGAATGCTTTCTAGGCATTTTTCTCTGGACCCTAACAGATCTTTAAAATTACTGTCATTGATGACGTATCTGCGAACCAACAAAAATGCCTTCCTTAATCTTGGCATCAATTTATTCTTGGAAGCATCTGTCTCTAACAAAAATCTTCCTCACTGCTTTCACTAAATTTAACAGACTGAGTTTTAAGTGAAGTGGATGCAAAAATATCTTTAGCGAGTCAACAAGTGGTTCACACGATTTTCTGTTCTGGAATTAAATCCTTTCGGAGTAGCCATTTCTTTTTAATGTAATGTGACTCTTATCCCATTCGCATATGTAACAACTGTACTTGTTTTTTTAAAGCTGCATTCCAAGCAGAAGATCCGCTACTTTTAGATCTCCATAGATATTCCAGTTGTTCTTATTGTAGTGAATGTGCTTCAACAACAATTCCATGTTTTTGTATGTTTCTTTCAAGTGTGCAGCATAGTCAACAGGTATTGCAGATTTCTAAAATGGTATGTGAAAGGTGATATTGCAGGGTTAGTAGCCAAAAATCTATGAAACGCATAAAAGTGTTCGGGAAGCAATTTTGTTATGTTTAAGCGTTTGGGAAACTGGGAGTGTGTTTAACCACTTTAAGACCAGCCTCGTTTTGGATTTTAGGTGTTTACAAGTTTAAAACAGGTTTTTTTGCTAGAAAATTACTTAGAACCCCCAAACATTATATATTGTTTTTTTTCTAACATCCTAGAGAATACAATGGCGGTCATTGCAATACTTTTTTTTGCACCGTATTTGCGCAGCGGTCTTCTAAGCGCACTTTTTTTGGAAAAAATTCACTTTTTGGAAAAAAAAAATAAGACAACAGTAAAGTTAGCCCAATTTTTTTTTATATTGTGAAATATAATGTTACGCCAAGTAAATTGATACCCAACATGTCACGCTTCAAAATTGCGCCCGCTCGTGGAATAGCGTCAAACTTTTACCCTTAAAAATCTCCATAGGCGACGTTTAAAAAATTCTACAGATTGCATGTTTTGCGTTACAGAGGAGGTCTAGGGCTAGAATTATTGCTCTCACTCTACCGGTCGCGGCGATACCTCACATGTGTGGTTTGACTACCGTGTTCATATGCGGGCGCTACTCACGTATGCGTTCGCTTCTGCGTGCGAGCTCGTCGGGACAGGGCGCTTTAAAAATTTTTTTTTTTATTATTATTATTTATTTTATTTTATTTTATTTATTTTTTCACTGTTTTAAAAAAAAAAAAAATTTGGATCACTTTTATTCCTATTACAAGGAATGTAAACATCCCTTGTAATAGAAAAAAGCATGACAGGTCCTCTTAAATATGAGATCTGGGGTCAAAAAGTCCTCAGATCTCATATTTAGACTAAAATGCAAAAAAAAAAAAAAAAAAAAAAAAAAAGTCGTTTAAAAAAATGACATTTAAAAAATTTGTGCCTTTAAGAGAGTGGGCGGAGCCATCGTTATGACGCCGCTCCGGCCGTCACATGGTATGGAGACGGGTGGGCGCCATCTTGGCCTCACTCGTCTCTATACCGAAGCACTGACAGGACCCGATCTCCTCCGCCGTTACCGACGGCTCTGGTAAGCGGCGGAGGGTGCGGGAGAGCGGCGGGAGGGGGGGTGGCACCTCTCCCGCCGCCGATAACGGTGATCTCGCGGCGAACCCGCCGCTGAGACCACCGTTATCTTGTACAGAATCGCTCACTGTAAAGATGGATATCTCGGTTGTGGCAGCAGCTGCTGCCGTTACCGAGATATCCATCTTCAAAAAAAGGACGTATATATACAGTGAGCGGTCGGGAAGTGGTTAAGGCCCCTTTCACATGAAGCAGATCCATTTTGATGGACTCCGCTAGCTCAGCTGGGATTGCTCTGTTGACAGGTCCCTCTCTGCTCCCTGTGCGGGGATGGACCTGTCAGAGCTCTGCTGTCCTCTATGGCAAGATCGGATGAAAACTGACAGCCTGTCCGTTTTCATACGAGATCCGCTGGACGGACGGCGAATGTATCGCCATCCGTCTGTTTTGAGCGGATCTTATCGGATGGCAGGCTGATACCCACCTGCCCATAGAAGTCAATAGGTGGCCCGCTCAGATCTGCCTGAAAAACGGACAGGCGGACCGATCGTGTCAAAGGGGCCTAAGACTTATCCACTTATACACTGTTACATTTTTCATACTTGCTGCTAAAATTCCTCCATTCAGAGCTTAGTCTTACGTGAACGTGAAAGATGTTACATTACACCACAGGTTGCAAAGTTTACAGCTACTTTCGGCTGGAAAATGTTATAAGGTGCTTCGGTACTTCCTCCTGCACTTTTGCCACATGGACTTTTGCCCAGAGTCAGAAAGTTAAATTCCTCATCTAGAGGACATAGACATTGGGGATGGAGAGGATCTGGAGGCAGTGTAAAGCTTGGCTACACATTATACAATTTTCTTGTACCATTTTCCTCTAGATTTACCAAAACCATATAATATGAGGTCAGACCTAAACAATTTCAATTTGTATGCAATCAGGCAGGCCCTCTGACAAATTTGAAACATGTTCCAAATCTAAAGTCCATCAGATTTTTGACCGAAAAAGTCCGCTGCAGGTCTGATGGAGCCCACACACGGTCGGATTGTCCGCCGGATTCAGTCTGTCGGACCAGTCCGGTCGAAAAATCCGCCTGTGTGTACACGGCATAAGAGTGAGGGGACATCTGTTTGTCTCACTCTGGTTCCCAGTTATGTGGGTTTAATCAGTGGTTTCAAAGGAGTACAAAATAGATTCAAACCCTTGCTGCTTTTTTTTTTTTTTCTATCAAACCAACCAAAATCTGCACACAAACATTTAGATTTTTAGACTGCCCTGAAAGATCTCTTGTCTCAGGGAGTGGTCGTTCTAGTACCCCTTGAGGACAGGTTCAAAGCATTTTATGAAAATCTGTTAAGGGTACCAAAATACAACAGGGGTATTTGTTCTATCCTAGACCTAAAATCCCTGAACCAAGTATATTTTATATGAAACTCTGGAATTTGGTCAGTTATTGCCTCTGTAGACAACTAGGAAGCATATTTCTATTTACTGACCTCACTGCCATTTCTGCGCTCCACAGTAGCAGGCAAACACTTTAAGTTTGTTTCACTGCCTTTTTTCTTAAACAATACATTTTTATTCAAAGTTATTAATTAACAATACAAATTGTCATTTACTTTAGTCATATGTATCCAACATAGTTACATTGATTAAAAAAGGTTTTCCGTAAATATATAATACTTCATAACCTGTACCAGTCTACCCCTAATGGGTTCAAACTGTAGGCAGGGACAGGCCACCAAATTAACTAGATAATTGGGTTCAAAAAAATGAAAACTGAAATAAAACTTGCAAATCAGATTGAAAAGGTGCTGGACTACATCAAAGATATGCACATATTCGGCTTAAAGGTACTTCAAACTTAAGGATAAGTTACAGTCTTCAACCACCTCAATACAGGGCACTTTCACCCCCTTCCTGCCCAAGCCATTTTTCAGTTTTCAGCGCTGTCGCACTTTGAATGACAATTGCGCGGTCATGTTACACTGCAGCCTAATGAAGTTTTTATAATTTTTTTCCCACAAATAGAGCTTTCTTTTGGTGGTATTTGATCACCTCTGTGGGTTTATTTATTGCGCTATAAACAAAAGAAGAGGGACAATTTTGAAAAAACTCTATTTTTTATTTTTTGCTATAATAAATATCCAATTTTTAAAAAATTTTTTTACAAATTTTTTCCTCAGTTTAGGCCGATATGTATTCTTCTACATATTTTTGGTAAAAAAAAATCACGATAAGCGTATATTGATTGGTTTGCGCAAAAGTTATAGCGTCTACAAAATAGGGGACAAATTTATAGCATTTTTATTTATTTTTTTACTAGTAATGGTGGCGATCTGTGATTTTTATTGTGACTGTGATATTGCAGCGGACATATCGGACACTTTTGACACATTTTTGGGACCATTCACATTTATACAGCGATCCGTGCTATAAAAATGCATTGTTTACTGTGTAAATGTGACTGGCAGGGAAGGGGTTAACACTAGGGGGCGATCGAGGGGTTAATGTATGACCTAGGGAGGTGATTCTAACTGTGGGGGGAGGGGACTCACTAGGGGAGGAGACCGCTCGGTGTCCCTATGTACAAGGGACACACCATCGGTCTCCTCTCCTCTGACAGGACGTGGATCTGTGTGTTTACATACACAGATCCACGGTCCTGCTCTGTTACCCGGCAATCGCAGGTGCCCGGCGGCCATCACCTGGCATGCACACTGGGTCCCGAGCAACGCAGCAGGCACGGGCGCGCCCCCTAGTGGCTCGGGAGGGCGATCACGTCTCATGACGTCCACCCAGAACAAGAGATGCCTCGTCCCGCTGTCATGATGGTGGGCGGTGGCTTAGTGGTTAAAGTAGTTGGATGCTCTAGGATGGGATAGCCAGGTATTCCTTTTTTTTTTTTTTTTAATGTGATGGTGGAGTAGATTTAAGCAAGCATAAGTTCGTACTGAGCTTGAATATTTAGTCTGGCTATAGCTGTCGATAAATTCTGTGCGTCCCTGGATTTCCAGAGGCTGGTTATAGTGAGCCTTGCCGCTATTAGTGTATGGATTACTATTGTTCTAAATGTTGTAGGGTATATGTCCAAATGTAGGCAGAGTAAGGCTGTGGCCGGAGTAAGTTTAGTTCAGAAGGTTACCTGTCTGTTCGTTACATCCCCAACATATGTCATATGTAAAGGGATACATTTTTGATAATTTATATGGGGTCAAATACCATCTATTCAGTATTTTTTGTGCATTATCCCAGTGTTCGATACACAGGGAAGATTTACTGGATATATGAATGGCTTTTTTCTCACCTCGTCTTTCAGGACAGCACCTGGAGAGAGTGCAGCTCCACCCACTTCCCAGGACACACTGCAGTCATTAATTTAAAGCCTTGACACTTTCACCATGGCCTCAGTTCTAGTGTTTCCTCCAGCCATGGTGGAAGCACTGCAGGGGACCAGGGGTGTGCTGCGCTCTCTCCAGGGGGAGTAGGGTAGGAGCATACCTGTTTGTGCCTTATTTCTAGTCTATTACGGCCAGCTGCGGTGTTCCGGTGCCTTTTCACTTCTCGAGCACGGCGAGGGCAGAGGCTGACGGAGGTCACACGTCGATAGACCGGAGGGCGCGGGCTGAGGGAGTCTGCATGGTGCGGCATCTCTGGAGTCTGCACTTGTCTGGTCCGAGTGGCGGGTGACGTCACTGCCGGATGGTGCGCGACTTCCGGCCGCTGGAACGCAGAAGGGGGAGGTGGCCTCGGTGGTGTAATTTCCGGTCCTCGCAGCGGCGAATGGACCAGGAAAATTTGAAATAAAAGCTACTGGACGGCTGCTGCAAACTGGGAGAATAAAGCCAGAGAAATCAGCAGCGATGGAGGGAGCAGGAGCCATAAGCACCAGCCAAGCCCAGGTAGGAAAGGCAGTGGTCTCTGTTAATTACCTGGGCTATGTATGTTTTATTATTTTTATTTTTTTTTGTCCCTCCCTTCCTCCCCTGTAGTGGGGGGGGGGGGTGGGCGGCTGCCTCACACTACGCAGGTGACTTCTCTGGGGAGTGTGTGGTTTTTTTTTTTTGCTTTTTTTTTTGCAGCAGTGGTATTGTGGGGAATGTTTGTGCCACTGACTGCTGTTTGGGGATCTGTTGGGGAGGAGATCCAATGTACAGTATATTTACAATGGGTTTGTTGGCTTGGTGTATTTCAGACTAAAGCTAAAGAGAAAACTAAGCAGGTTTCCCCTCCCCCTAAGAAACTGCGTGCTTCATGTAAAGCTTCCCTTAGGGTGTTTTGGAACAAACCTTTGTGCGGGTCTTGCATAGCAGACTTGGTCAGAGAGGAGACTTCCACTAAAGCGCCCTCTGCCCAACCTAGTGAGATGCTCAATTAATTCTGGAAGGAATTGGAAGATATGTTTCAGTCCTTCCGCTCCTATCTGGACAAATGTCCGGTGGCGCAGTCGACAGATAGTTCTCCACCCAGCACTCACATTTCCTCTGCAGCCAGAAGAGTGGTTAGTGAGTTGGAGGATGAGGAGTAAAGTATGTCTTCAGGGTCAGACGAGGGGGAAGGCAAAGAAAAAGTGGCATATTCTTGCCGCCTCATCAGTGCTGCCTCATCAGCGCCCATCAGTGAAGGAGAAAAATTACTTATTTACAAAATTTACCGACAAACTAAGAAAAACTTTTTTTTTTCCCCAAAATTTTTGGCCTTTTTTTTGTAAAAAATAAAAAACCCAGGAGTGATTAAATACTACCAAAATAAAGCTCTGTTTGTGTGAAGAAAATGATAAAAAATTTCACATTTTTACAGTGTAGCATGACCGTGCAATTGTCATTCAAAGTGTGACAGCGCTAAAAGCTGAAAAATGGCCTGGGCAGGAAGGGGGTGTAAGTGCCCTGTGTTGAGGTGGTTAAAAAAGGCTTGGGATTCTACACTAGTCAATCTCAAACCAGCAATGACATCTCCAGTGGTGGCCAGGAATTTAGAACATTGGTTGGAACAACTAAAGGGTCATATTGAGGCAGGGACCTCTCGCAAAGATTTGCTGGATACTCTACCAGTCCTACAAAAGGCAGTATGTTACATGGCGGATGCCCCGCCTTTTTCGGTGAAGATGTCCACAAGATCTTCGGCATTAATTCAGCTAGAAGAGCTTTGTGGGTAAAGACCTAGTCAGGTAATTCAGCCTCTAAAACGAAGCTGTGTGGTCTACCCTTTGAGGGGGATCTGGTATTTGGCCCCAATCTTGACGCTGTTCTGGACAGAACAACAGGTAGGAAAAAAACATTTCCGGCCAAAAACAAAGTTGCACCATAACCTAAATTTTCGTCCTTTTTACCAGACTCGGGACTCAAAGGAAACAGAAGAGACCTTGGCGGTCCCAGAGGGGTCGAGGGAAGTCTAGGGTGTTTCGTCCCCCCAGCCAACCCGCAAAGGCCCAGTGACGGTCTCCCGACTGTGGGAGGAAGGCTCCAGTCCTTTTTGCCGCAGTGGGAGAGGGCGACATCCGGTGTGTTTTTTCTCAAAGTAATCTCAGAGGGCTATGTGTTGGAATCCTCAAAGCCCATCATCTCGATTTTGTGATGCAGCTCCCCATAGATCAAGAATAATCTTTGGTCATGACATCACTCTTGCAGGGATTCCTTCAACAGAAAGTAATCATCCCAGTGCCCCGGGAAGAGGAAGGACTAGGGTGTTTTTCACGTGTTTTTCTGGTAAAAAAAAAAAAGCAGTCGAAAGTTTAGGTTAATACTGAATTTAAAGACCTTTAAACAGGTCCATTCAAAAAATTTTGTATGGACACAATTTATTTGGTGAGGAAACTTCTTCCCGCTGGGTGCTTTCTAGCCTCCATAGATCTCAGAAAGTACAGACACATCTATCTGTTACAGTTCGAGCAACCATGTCCACGCTGGGTCTTCTCACAGCTTCAATCCCAGCTGTTCAGTGGATCCGCCTCCATGCGAGAGACCTCCAACAGGCGATTCTACAGAATTTCTTTGGAGAAGCAGATCAGGATCCCATCTCCATTAAAGAGAACGTTATGGTGGTGGAGGAGGCAAACTAATTTAAGCAAGGGTTTGTTCTGGACCTTTCCCGCAGCAAAAATCTTAACAGATGCAAGCTCCTGGGGGTGGGGTGAGCATCTCAAAAGCAAGATGGCTCAATGGTCCTGGTCAGTAGAGGCATCCTGGAGGTCCTCCAACTGGAGGGGACTAAAGGCCATTTTCCTGGGGTTGTGGGCTTTCAGACAGTTAATCAGGGGCCAACACATCCAGGTGTTAGACAATGCCACAGCAGTGGCCTACATCTCAAGACAGGGAGGCACAAGAAGCAGGTGTCTTCTAAACTTGGCCCTACAGACTCTGTCTTGGGCAGAGGACAACTTGGCATCCTTAACAGCACTGCATCTGAAGGGCAATCTAAACCCAGATAGTGGACTAGCAGAAGACGGGTGCTAGAGTCCAAATGGAGCCTAAGTCCGGAGGTTTTTCAGAGGATAGTAGACATATGGGGGGCTCCCCAGGTAGACCTTTTTGCATCACAAACAAATGCAAAAGTACCGGTCTACTTTTCTCTGAACAGGCAAGACCAAGAGGCGGGTCTGGACACACCGGCTCAGCACTGAACCTTCTGCTTGTGTTACGCTTTTCCCCCTGTGCAAATGATCCCTTTAGTGCTCAAGAAGCTATAGGGAGAAAAGATGACCCTAATTATAGTAGCCCCGTATTGGCCCAAGAGGCCTTGGTTTTCAGTCCTACTAAAGTTAGTGGTAGAGTCCCATTGGTTGCTTCCGGTCTGAAGGGACTTGCTGACTCAGGGTCCCCTTCTGCATCCCGACATAGGTCATCTCAAGCTGGCAGCTCGGTTACTGAGAAGCAAATCCTAAGGAATTAGGGTTTGTCCGAAAGTTTAATTTGTACCCTGCTGAATAGCAGGAAGAAGGTCACAAGGGCCATTTATTTTAAAACCTGAAAATGCTTCAATTCCTGGTGCGTTTCTAAAAATTACTCTCCACAGGAGGACCTTTCCGTTCTGGAATTTCTCCATGACCGGATGGAGAAGGGTTTGGCAGCCAGCACCTTAAAAGTTCAGGTAGTTGTACTGTCAGCTTTTCTAAAGAGAAGGTTATATCTAGACCCTTGGATCATCAGGTTTTTCAAGGCACTAGCTAGGGCTAGGCCGGTTCAATTTAAGTTTTTCCCCAAATGGGATATATTTTGCAGGGTCTGACTAGAAAATCTTTCGAACCACCAGAAGAAGCCACAATAAAATTTTGGTTGTTAAAGCTAACACTGCTAATAGCAGTCACTTCAGCTAGAAGGGTCAGTGAACATCAGGCATTGTCTATCATTGAGCCTTTCTTGCCAGTTTTCCCAGATCGGGTAGTACTGAGGACAGACCCAGGGTTTTTGCCGAGGGTTGCTTCAGTTTTTCACAGATCCCAAGAGATAATTCTAGCAATGTTCTGTCCATTTCAATCATGTTCTAGTCTGGAAGTAAAGAGATTTGGAGGTAACAGAGTTCAAAAAGTCCAGTTCTCTATTTGTTTTATTTTCTGGGTCTCGTAAGGGTTATTACGGAGCTTCTAAAAGCACGATTGGTAAGTGGCTTTGGATGGCTATCCACAAAGCTTATAGGGCTGCGGAAATAGAACCCCCCCGCAGGGGTAGTGGCCCATTCAACTCGGGCTGTAGCAACATCTTGGGCAGAACGAGCTGGGGCTTCGCCAGGGCCCATCTGCAAGGTGGCCACATGGATGAGTTATTCCACCTTTACTCGTCATTATAGCATGGACCTACTCTCGGTAGCAGAGCAATCGTTTGGCAGGAAGGTCCTGCAGGCGGTGGTCCCACCCTAAGAGTAAGTACTAGTTTATCATCTCCAGGTTCTGTCCTGAAAGACGAGGTGAGAAAACCTTAGTTAGGCTTACTGGTAACGGTATTTCTACGAGTCTTTCAGGACAGCACCAATGACCCTCCCTTGTTTATAAATGTTCATGTGGTGTTGTTGCTATGTTTTGCTTATATAATTTCAGCATGGCTGGAGGTACTCTGTAACAACTGAGGCCATGGTGGAAGTGTCTAGGCTTTAAAAAAATGACTGCAGTGTTTCCTGGGAAGTGGGTGGAGCTGCGTTCTCTCCAGGTGCTGTCCTGAAAGACTTGTAGAAATACCGTTACCGGTAAGTCCGGTTTTCCATTGGTCCCAAGAGAATTCTTAAGCTAAGTCTTTCTCCCATTTAATTATGTGTGTGTTTTTAATATTATTTGGGTAATTAGTAGTTCATAGAAAAAGGAAATTCCCTTTTATTTTTTTGGTTATTTTGTTGAGTGAGAAATTGCCACATTGAGGGGATTTCTATAGGATTATTAGTATTGAACTCTTTTAACCACCTCAATACTGGGTACTTTCACCCCCTTCCTTCCCAGACCAATTTTCAGCTTTCAGCGCTCTCACAATTTCAATGACAATTGCGCGGTCATACAATGTTGTACCCAAATGAAATTTTTATCATTTTGTTCACACAAATAGAGCTTTCTTTTGGTGGTATTTATTCATTACTCCGTTTTTTATTTTTTGCGATATAAGCGAAAAAAAGAGCGGAAATTTGGAAAAAAACAATATTTACTTCTTTCTATTTTAATAAAAATCCAATAAAATCGAATTTTGTCATAAATTTAAGCCAAAATGTATTCTGCTACATGTTTTTGTTAAAAAAAATCCCGTTAAGTGTATAATAATTGGTTCGTGTGATCACGGACACATGTGCGCAAATGATAATGTACAGATGTGCACAGGTGATCACGGACATATGTGTGCAGATAATCATTGGGACATGTGATTTTACTGGGACATATGTGGGGGACAGGTGTTTTTACTATGTGGGGACATGTGTTTTGGGGACATGTATTTTGGGGACATGTGTTTTGGGGACGTGTGTTGGGGACATTGTGTGTTTACTTTGTGTTTTTTACATTGTGGGGACACTAGACTGGCACTAGACTGGCGATCAGTGAGTAAAAAGCTGTAAAAAACAGCTCATACTCACTGATCACCAGCCGGCTGCAGCGATCCGCTCTCCTCTCCTCACTGACAACTTCCGTGTGAGGAGAGGAGAGCAGATTGCCTAGCAACCGGCTCTGTGTATACATCACATGACGGCTGTGATTCGACACGGCCGTCATGTGATCAGGAGGGCCAATCACAGAGCCCTCCTACCGATCGGAGATGCGCCGTGTCCGGGTGACACGAGCGCATCGGGATCACGCCGCTGCGCGGGCACGCGCGCGCGCGATCCCGCTCCTTCTGAGGGACGTTCCTGAACGTCCACTCAGAAGGAGAGATAGCCCACCCGGCCGTTTATGTGCAGTGGCCGGGTGGGAAGTGGTTAAACAGGTGATATTTCCTAGTTTGCTTAAAATTATCGTTTTATACTGCAAGGGTAGATTTATATAAAAGATGATATCCTTCCTTAACCCATTCATCAACATTTAGGCGTATATTGCAAAAATTAAATGTTCCTGTCAGTAAAGATGGGTATGGATTTATTTTTGATGACTTTAGTTTTGGAAAGTATGTGCTATTAGTGTAGCTCTGATACTAAATAAATGATTTAGGTTAATCTTTGAAAGTATAGAGTAAGCTTTTGCGAGGGCGTATAAAGCGTGTCTTTTGGTGGCTTCATTTTCTATGTTTTACCATAGTTTGTCTTCTGTGGTAGAGAACCAAAATTTCATCTGATCCAATAGGGTTGCATAATAATAATTCTTTATGTCAGGTAAATTCATTTCTCCCAAAGATTTTCTAGTGGTTAAAATGGAGAATGCCACCCTGGTTTTTTTTTTTCTGTTCCATATATAATTTTTTCATTTTGTATTTGATTGTGTAAAGAATTTGATCTAAAATAGTATTTAGGGAGGGTTTGCATTTTAAATGCAGCTATTTTTCCTACCCAGGAAAGTTGTGTTTTTTTTGTATATTTTGTAGGTCTTTGTTGCCTAGATCTAAAAGGTGGGGGTGATTAGCCTCATATATTTTGGTTGATGGGTAAGAGTTGTATCCCTAAATAAATTATTGAGGAGTTATACCAATTAAAGCCATGTTTCACATGCAGCGTATTAGTTAATGTCGCAGGAAGGTTCATAGGGAGAGCATTTTGTATGTTTTGATTAATTTTGTAATACGACACTTCGCCAAATTTTTCTATTAATTTTTGAGCTTCTGGCAGGGAAGAGGTAGGATTGGTTAATGTAAGTATGATATTGTCTGCAAAAAACCCAAAATTATGCTCATATTGTCCTATAGTTATACCTTTTAATGTTAGGGGCTGCTCTTATATATTCCGCAAGTTGTTTCACTGCCTTTTGACCTATCCTCTGCTCCTAGAACAGTGGTTCTTAAACTCTGGCCTGTTAGTGGGTCCTGAGGACAAGAGTTAAGTATTACCATGGGGAGATGCAGACTAGAATACTGCAATCACTGAGCAGCAAATATCACCTGTGATGTATTTCAGTTATCCTGCAAACCTGACCTGTTAGTGGGTCCTGAGGACAGGAGTTTAAAACCACTGTCCTAGAGTATTCACAAAGGTACTTGCACCCATTCTTGCACACTTAGGAACTCAGGACATTCAGGTCACAGGGTATCTAGACAACTTTCTTCTAAAGGACCCCTCTCGCTTCCGGCTATCTTCAAACATCCACAAGACTATTCAGATACTGCAGAGTTTGGGTTGAGTAATTCACTTTAAAAAATCTGCTCTCCAAACTTCTCTTCACCTGGAACACTTGATCTTCAATGTAGACACAGTACAAGCAAAAATATTCCTTCCAGAAAACAAACTGACCTCTCTCAGATCTTGCGCTCAGGCCTTAAGTTCAAAGAGACATCCCTCTGTGCAATTTTGCATAAGCTTCCTAGTTTTAAGGCTGTTCCATTCACTAATTTTCATTTACAGCATATCGTCTTGTTGGCATGGAACAAGCATGCTTCTTATCTAGACCCACCCATACTCCTATTCAGCCAAGCAAGAAATGTCTTAGCTTGGAGGATTTCCAACCCAACCTTGGCAGTGGGGAAGTTGTTTCTACATGTTATAACGAATGTCAGCCTGGGGAGGAGTGTTCCAATCGCTCACATTTCAGGGAACATGGTCACCCAAGGAAGCCAACACCCCATACAGTTTGTTGCTCAGAGTGATAAATATGTTTTTTCACCACTGGACCGCCTTTCTTCGAGGACACCCAATCCAGGTGCAGCCAGTTTTGTTCTTTTTGTGTTTTTTTTTTTTTTAATGTCAGACATGTTTAACTACTTCAGCTCCGGAAGGTTTATCCCCCTTCATGACCAGGCCATTTTTTGCCAATCCGGGAATGCGTTTAACTGATAATTGCTCGGTCGTGTGACGCTGTACCCAAATAAAATGTATGTATTTTGCTACATATTTTTGGTAAAAAAAATCCCAATAAGCGTATATTGATTGGTTTGCGCAAAAGTTATAGCGTCACCAAACTATGGGATTTATTTATGGAATTTGTATTTATTTTTTACTAGTAATGGCGGAGGTCAGCGACTTATAGCGAGATTGCAATACTGCGAATGACAAATCGGACACAAAGTGACAACTCTTTTTTAGGAACCAGTGACACCAATACAGTGGTCAGTGCTAAAAATATGCACTGTTACTGTACTAATGACACTGGCTGGGAACGGGTTAACCTCAGGGGTGATCAAAAGGTTAACTATGTGCCTAAAATGTGCTTGGTTACTGTGGGATGAGGTGCTTGTACTATGGGAATGCAGAGATCTGTGTCCCTGCTTTGCAGAAACCTAGGGTCCATGTCTTTCCTACTGACAGAACGATGGTCTGCCTTGTTTACATAGGTAGGCCGCTGTTCTGCTTTTTGCCTGAATGATCGGCGGGTCCAATCAGTCCTGGAAATGTCAGATCGCGTACTAGGTATGGGATCTGGCACAGAGCGGCCGCCCTGCCAAAGTAACTGTACGTGGGGTGGCCACTAAGCAGTTTTTTTTTTTTATATGCTGTCATCAGTCAGTGTCCCTGATCACTGCCACAAAAGTCATATCATGACACCATACTGTGCTGATGATGGTATGTAAAAAAAATAATTGTGAGAAAAAAATTACAGTTTCAAAAAACTTGCCATGTCTCTTACTAAATGTCTACTTTCCAGAAAGGGGTAATTTGGGGGTATTTGTACTGTCCTGACATTTTAAGGGCCTCAATGAAACTTTTATCAATTTTCAAATATATATTATATCATACTTTGTGTAAGCTATAAGTTTCCTACAGACTAAATTAATATATACCTATTGGGATTTTTGTTTACCAAAGACATTTAGCAGAATACATTTTAGCCTAAATTTTTTTTTTTCTTACATTTTTTTTCACCCCAAATTTTTAGTCTTTTCATTTATATCGCAAAAAAATAAACCCAGTGGTGATCAAACATCACAAAAAGAAAGCTCTATTTGTGTGGGAAAAAAATGAAAAAAAATCATTTGCATACAATATTGCATGGCAGCTCAATTACCAATTAAAGTAGCGCAGTGCTGAAAATGGCAAAAAATGCCCTGTCAGAAAGGAGGTAAAACCTTCTGGAGCTTAAGTGGTTAATGTATAACTACTAATCAGTATTCATTTTATAAAGCCTTCTAGTACAAGAACAATTCTGATTGGTTTGTTTGTGTATGATTTCTTTTCATTTATACTTACAGGTTGAATATGTTGGTGAAAGATTAATTGAATTTTGATGAAAATATCTCTGCTTTTTTTTTATCTTCAGCCACTGGTGTTTGGTGCCATGGTACACCGAGATGAAGCATTTGAAACCATCTTCACCCAGTATATCAAGATTACATCCACAGTAGCAAACAATGACACCTGAGATCCATCTTCGTTGTCCTAGCTTTACAGCCTTCATTTTGCCTTCCATTACTTTTACTTATTTTGCAATAATTTTACTGAATAGGTTATATTTTCTGTTACAGAGTGTTTTATGTTTTGTATACATGAGTTTTTCTTGTTTTTAAAGCATCAATCCTCCCATTTTTAAAAAAAAAATGTAAAAAAAAAACAGGAAAAAGATTAATTGTTGTGAATCCAACTGTGCCCTTTTTTCATATATTTATTTTTATATATATTGTGTTTAATAACTAGATCTGGCTGTTTTAGACAGGATATTTTTTTCCTGAGATGACTATCGAGGGCTAGAGTTGGTTAGGAAGTAGACTAAAAATCTGTCATTTCTCAGTCACAAAAATCTTCAACCTTCAAATAACAATTTTATACTGCCTGATTTTAGACTGTCCAATTAAAAAGAATGGGTGCTTTCTAGCAGTATGGCAGGAAACCTACGTTTACTCATAACCTAGGTCCAGTGTTTTATTTCAGGTCTTTGTAGTAATGATTGATGTTGGAAAAATAGGAAAATCATTCTATATACAAAAAAGAAATGTCTGCAGTTTTCTCATCTGTGTGCACTGTATGTATGTTTCTCAAAGTCTAGTTACTCCATGTTAACTATTGTCTAAGGGTCTGTTTACTCAGGTGTAAGGCCAGTGCCATGCCCTAGTTTTTCTTTTTCAGCTTCTTCTTTTAGAGATAAAGGTTTGTGTGGAAAGTATGGATTGTTATGTCAATGTACGTCTGAGATGCATAAGCAACCTTTTCTGCATCGGTATTGTAGTGTCTTCATTCATATAAGTCTGTGTTTTTTTAGTAAGGTCTCGCCCCTCTTTCATTCTTCTTACGGACAAACAGCATGTTCTTAGATGGAACCTTAGGGCAGATGTGCATAGGCCCCCATGTTCACTTGGAAAATGAAGCTTCCTGTACTGCCCTATTAGCTTAAGCAGCTATGTTTTTTCCACATTTTCTTCTGACAGTAGGCGTTTATGAACTGCCACTGAATTTTGAAGGGCTACACATACTCTAACAAGTTACATCAGACATGAAAATAGACTTCTTCATCCTAGTTTTTGTTAAAATAATAAAACATGAAGTTCACATTATTTCTGTCATCTGGTTGAAGAAACCCCAATTAGCAGTGTGCTAAACTAAGCCAGTACAGACCTTTTATTTCACATCTTTGTCCTGGGACCACAGCAATAGACCCACAATTATGTTGGAAAGAATGGTCTTTCAGATGACAAATCGTTGAACTCACACTGCATTTTAACAGCATCAAGTTGTAATTGATAGGCAAATGGCTTTTGTTTGAAAGTTTCTAGAGACCTGAGTTTACACCTTTGCCTATCAAACCTATATAGTTTATTTTTTACATCTTTTACTCTAGTAAAAGAATGATATTCGAAAGCTAAGGAATCTGCAGATAGATGTCCAAATTGTTTTGCTAAAGTTCGAGAAAAATGGTGTATGCAGTGTAAAAAAAAAAAAAAAAAAAAATCAACGCCTGTACAGTTAATAACCTATGACTCATATATGGATTAGGGAAAGTTTTATATGGCTTGGTGTTTCATAAGGCCACTAATATAATCAGTGAGGTCTTTTCATGTTATTGAAGTTACTTTTTTATGCCAGTACATGATGTAATTCTCTTTTTATTGGTTGACGAATAGCAAGCGTTACGAATATATATATATATATATATATATATATATATATATATATATATATATATATATATATATTCTCACCTACATGGAATTACAGTGAGGGGAAACAAAGTATTACGTTTGCCCACTGACAAAGAAATGATCAGTCTATAATTTTAATGGTAGGTTTATTTTAACAGTGATAGACAGAAGAACAAAAAAATCCAGAAAAACACACTTCAAAAAAAGTTATAAATTGATTTGCATTTTAATGAGTGAAATAAGTATTTGAACCCTTCACAAAACATGACTTAGTACTTGGTGGTAAGGATGAGCTCAGGCGTGTTCGCAAATGGCACATGCAGAGCCCGCCAGGAAGTCGGCACTGCACAGTGCTAATCACAGGCAGTGAGACATTTCCCGATCTCTGCAGCTGCACATCGGGACAATGTCTCACTGCTTGTGATTAGCGCTGTGCAGTGCCGACTTCCTGGCGGGCTCTGCACATGCTGTTTGTGAACTTGCCTGAGCTCATCCTTACTTGGTGGCAAAACCCTTGTTGGTAACCAGAGGTCAGACGTACGTTGTAGTTGGTCACCAGGTTTGTAAACATCTGAGGAGGGATTTTGTCCCACTCCTCTTTGCAGATCCTCTCCCAGTCATTAAGGTTTTGAGGCTGACGTTTGGTAACTTGAATCTGTGGCTAGGCCACTCCAGGACCTTAATGTGCTTCTTCTTGAGCCACTCTTTTGTTGCTTTGGCCGTGTGTTTTGGGTCATTGTCATGCTGGAATACCCATCCATGACCCATTTTCAATGCCCTGGCTGAGGGAAGGAGGTTCTCACCCAAGATTTGATGGAACATTTCCCTGTCTCTTTGATGTAGTGAAGTTGTCCTGTCCCCTTAGCAGAAAAACACCCCAAAGCATAATGGTTCCACCTCCATGTTTGACAGTGGGAATAGTTTTTCTTGGGGTCATAGGCGCAGTATTCCTCCTCCTTCAAACATGATGAGTAGAGTTGATGCCAAAGAGCTTAATTTTGGTCTCATCTGACCAAAACACTTTCACCCAGTTCTTCTCTGAATCGTTCAGATGTTCATTAGCAAACTTAAGACGGGCCTGTACATGTGCTTTCTTGAGCAGAGGGGACTTGCAGGCGCTGCAGGATTTCAGTCCTTCGCAAGGTAGTGTGTAACCAATTGGTTTCTTGGTGACTATGGTCCCAGCTGCATTGAGATCATTGAGAAAGATTCTCCCGTGTAGTTCTGGCTTGATTCCTCACCGTTCCTCAGGATCGTTGAAACTCTACAAAATGAAATCTTGCATGGAGACCTAGACAGGGGGGAGATTGACAGTTATTTTGTGTTTCTTCCATTTGTGAATAATCGCAGCAACTGTTGTCGCACTCCCACCAAACTGCTTGGTGATGGTCTTGTAGCCCATTCCAGCCTTGTGAAGGTCTGCAATCTTGTCCCTGACATCCTTGGACAGCTCTTTGGTCTTGGCCATGGTGAAGAGATTGGAATCTGCTTGCTTTTGTGGACAGGTATCTTTTATACAGGTAACAAGCTGAGATTAGGAGCACTCCCTTTAAGAGAGTGCTTCTAATCTCAGCTCGTTACCTGTAAAGAAGACACTTGAGAGCCAGAAATCTTGCTGATTGATAAGGGATCAAATACTTATTTCACTCATTAAAATGCAAATCAATTTATAACTTTTTTGAAATGCGCTTTTCTGGATATTTTTGTTGTTCTGTCTCTCACTGTTAAAATAAACCTACCATTAAAATTATAGACTGATTATTTTTGTCAATGGGCAAAAGTACAAAATCTTCAGGGGATTAAATACTAGTTTCCCTCACTGTAAGTAAAAAAGATGCTTTTGTCTGTGGTCAGATATTGGGGGGGTATTGTCATAATATGCTTCGTTTTGACAATTCATTTACTAATCTTTAGATACTGTTGTAAATTATTCTGATTTTCATACCATCTTAATGTGCCCCCTGTCAAGTTTTAAAGTGTTGCTGTACTTTTGGTTCTGACTAGACTGCACAATCGCTTGTCAGATCACACAGCCAGGCCTATATATGTGCTTTATGCTCCCATTCATTCCTGTAGAGTTTCAGAGTATGAGCTTGTACTGCACAGTTCCACAGGAGTGCAGAGCGAATGTGCGGGCCTGGCTTGGAAAGATTCTGGCAAGCAACTGTATGCTTCATCTCAGTGGACTGGGGATAGGTCAGTATAAGGGGGAAAATGCACCAAAGGTGGTACACTTTAAATTATTTCACCTAAAATGTAACTGACATTGTAAATCAAGCACAGATATGAAACAAACCTAGAGCAGTATATAGCTGCTTATTTGTCGATAAAAATCTATAGTTTTTTGGATTCTAACAGGGTTTCCATCTTGCATCTGCTAGTCCATGTTCTCATATTTGAGGTGTGTTTTTGAATGAACAGTAAAGTGGTTCCAATTTCAGAAGGTTTTTTATCTTAATGCATGCTATGCAATAAGATAACCTTCTGTGTGCAGCAGCCCTCTAATACTTACCTGAGCCCCATCTCGATCCAACGACGTTCCACGAGTCTCTGCTGCCCAGGACTACCCTCATCATTGACTGAGACAGCAGCAGTGCGCCATTAGCTCCCACTGCTGCCAATCAGTCAGTGAGCCAATGAGGGGAGAGAGAGAGAGAGAGAGCACAGCTTCCTGTCTGAATGGGCACACAGACCTGTGGCTCGGCTCGGGTTCCCCCATTGCAAGCTGTTTGCTGTGAGGGCACTTGGCAGGAGGGAGGGGCCAGGAGCACCAGCGAGGGACCAGAGAAGAGGAGGATCAGGGCTGCTCTGTGCAAAACCATTACACAGAGCAGATAAGTATAACATGTTTGTTAATTTTTATACAAAAAAAGAAAAACGAGACTTTAATATCACCTTTTAACATGTGTTTCAGTAAAGCAGCCCATGCATTCTGAGTAGGTTTAAAACACATCATGATGTACCCATGCATTTGCACTTTTTTTTTTTCTTTTCCTAACACACCACAACACACAGATAATTCACATATGTGCGTTTTAATCCATTAAAATGCTGACCTGTTGCGGCACACTAACATGGACGTTTAATTTGGTGCATTGTGGTGACATTCAAAATGCAGCACAAAAGATAAACCCAGACCCAGCTGTGAAATTCTTGGACTGATTGTACAGTACTGATGGTTGGACATGGCGCTGCTACGTCTCGGTCTATCAATTTTCATACAGCTAGGAAGAGAGGCCAATTAAGACTACAGGTTCCTGGAACTATTTCAGTCTAGAAAAAGCTGAGCATCTCAATGTGGGCCATAAATTCTGCTGTAACAGACTGGTGTGGTAATGTTTTTCATATGACTGAAAAATAATCTTATTATGGACTGTTAAAATCCTATGGTCATTTTTACAAGTGCTTTTAGAGTGTTATGTAAGTTTAGTGGCATATACCAACCAATCAGAAATGAGGTTACTGCAGTCAGATCAGTGATGTATGAGTTCTGATTGGTTGTTGTCAGATGGTGTACTTTTGAATCGTGTCCAAATAATATAACGTAAACCTGAGTAAAGGTATATTCAGAAGTGGAGAATTGTGATATAAAGGAGTTTCCTAATTAGTTATTATTATGGCACCTATAATTTACACTGGTCTTTATTCACACACAGGTTACAGTAATATGTCCTACACCATCCTTTTAGCAAGCACCACAAATCTCAATTCACCACTGTTCTAAGGCCCCAGAAGTAGTGGTTCCCAGTAGAACATTTTGTGTGTTTAAATGTCATATAGCCAAGATTCTAAAAAGCAGAGAGTACTTGATCAAAACATTGTGCAGTTTGGTTCCACATTCTAGGTCTCGCATGGTAATGGATATGTTTATGTTCACTCCCACATTTTGGGAGGTTGGAAGGATGGATCCAGATCCAGCTGGTGATGTTTCATTATCACTGCACACATTAAGCTGGCTTAATGTGCATTGTTTTTCTTTACATTTTGCACCAATGTAGTGTGGTTCAAATAATAGACATTTTTATCTTTCTCCATTTGACTTCCTCATAATAAACAGTATGTACACATAACATTTTACAGGCATCTGTCACTGACCTCCCCGATACAGAAATATGTATTTCTTTGAATTTTATAGCCTGGTTAATATGAAACCTATGCTGTCCTAAAGTACAAAGTGGAGTGTTTGGTTATCATGGCCATCCATTTTGTGGTTTGAAGCAGTAAATGAGAAAACTTAGGCACGTTGTGACAATATTTGTGATGCTCTGGGTTGCAGTGACTATTTTTGCTCTACTTCCTTTTGAATGTTCAGACCACAAAATGGCCACCATTGGTGTCTAAATGATCTTGCTTTACATGTATTGAAAGGTCTTATGAAGGGTGTAGGGCTGATCATGATATATTGTGTCTAGTTGCACAGTATACAGTATTACCATTTTGCACTATACTTGTAGGTCTACATGGCCGTGTGTTAGGTGCAGGGTAACAGTTCACTGGGAAGACTTTGAAGTATTACTCTGCATTACCTTAGTTCTTTCTGTTGAGAGAGTTCTTTATTTCTGTGTTTCTGACTTTCTACCTGGCACGCTACTCAATGGATGTAACAAAGAATTTTTTTTTTCTTTAACATACGAAAGGGTTATTTTTTTTCATGTAAATGAACTGGTACTTTTTGTGGGCTGCAGAATTAAGAACATTGTGAATTATATCTGCGCTCAGTGTTGATCAACTTTAGTGTTTTATAACTTGTAATGAAAATGAAAAACTTCAGAACGACCAATTATTACAGAACCCTGGATTTACTTTAGTTTTGTGTTGAGATAGCAATACAAAGAGCTAACTTGTGTAATGTTTTGCAGTGCTGACTTTTAACTGTGAAATGTACATTTTGTTTATATTGCATTTGTTGCTTTTTTTTTTTATAGGTGATTTCTTCTTACTGTATAGTTTAGTTGTAGCATGTTTGTTTACAGTCGTACTGGCATGTTGGAGTTCCCGGATGATAAGGGAAGATGAAAACAGCCTACTTTGTATGTGCTACTATGTTGTCCTGTTCTTTACTACTTCAGCTGCTGTGTGTATGTATATGTATATGTGTATATGTATATATATATATATATATATATATATGTGTGTGTGTATATATATATATATATATATATATATATATATATATATATATATATATATATATATATATATATATATATATATATATACACATACACACACACACAGTATGTGTACTGGGGTAAACTACTCTCTAAATTCTAGGGTTCTATATTTCCCTGCATGCCCTCCAGTCAGCAGCTGTTAGGAATCCTTTTGTGGGAGAAGTCCAGGCATTCCCTAACTCTGCTCGTGGTGTATAAAACTACCAAATAATCATACTTAACTTCTATGTCACACTGGTGAGTCTATAGCTAGTAATAAGAATTTATTGATTAGAGTCCCCTGACCATGTCCTATGGCAGTGATGGCGAACCTTGGCACCCCAGATGTTTTGGAACTACATTTTCCATGATGCTCATGCACTCTGCAGTGTAGTTGAGCATCTTGGGAAATGTAGTTCTAAAACATCTGGGGTGCCAAGGTTCACCATCACTGTCCTATGGTGTCCCTCACTCATTGGCTGATACTAGATAGCATTCCATTGCTGCAGCCTTGCTAATGATCAAGATTTTGATGCATTTTAGAAGTAGTGACTCCATTAGTGTGACATGGTCCTTAACATATATGTTTACAGATTTAAATTCTTATTCTATTCCTTTCTCCTACTGTCACGGAGAAGCTCTGCTGGATACCCCACCTCAGTGCTCCATTCAGATTTTCTATTTGATGGTCATTAAAACTATCTGCATATACACCAGCCCAGGTTATATTGGAGAGCTTTTTTGGCATCCTTATACTATGAAGTTATGCCCAGTGCTCAGCCTATGACAAAAGTGAATAGGCACATTGAACTGTGTGCTCCAGATACCATCCTTCACAGAACAGAGGAACTACAAGCTACCTGTCGCTGCTCCCCTTCCCTTCATGATATTCTAAATTCTTGCTAAGCTGCCAGCCAGCGAGGGGTTGGACTATGAGAATGAGAGCACTTCTCTTTAAGTAACTAAATACCTGTTTAATTGGCACTTAATAATTACATCTGCCCAGATTTCAGTACTTTCAAGCTTTCCAAGCTGTGTAGTAAAGCACCGTCTTTAAAGCGGTAGTAAACCGCCAGAAAAATAAAAATTGGGGCCTCCTGCATGTTTAAGTCATAAGGTACCAGTATGCACACGTACTAGCACATTATAGCAGACTTCTCTGGACACAGAGACCTCCAGCGTTGTGCTGTCATGGCGCCCCAGCACTTCCATCTTCACCCAGTCTTTCTTAGAGGTTCGTGGACTCCAGCTCTATGAATGGCTGGGGCCAAGATGACATCACTCCCACCTATGCACATGGCAGCTCCGGCATAAAGCTTTGAAGGTACGGGACGGGTATGCCATCCCTTTAGAGTGCATATGCCGGTGAGGTCAACGGCTGCATGCAGTGTGAATATCTCCTAAACAGTGCAAGTTTAGAAGATATTCCCTGTACCTACAAGTAAGTCTTATTAAAGGCTTACCTGTAGGTACAAGGTCAAAAGTGGACTTTCCTTCCACTTTAAGAACCAGTTTACTAAACATGCATTGGTGGAGCTTCAGTTTTCCATGCAGTATGTAAAATATACTTGCTGCTCAGCCCTCACATCTCTGTCCACTAGGTTCCAGGCAAAAATACATTCTGGGCCTTCAAACGTTTTTTTTTTTTTTTTTTCTTTTTTTTTTTTTTCTGCTGAACAACTGTACACAGCATTTGGGTTATAGAAAAAAAATATTTTGGGGGCTGGTTATTACAGCTTTTAAATAGCTTTTTTGAAATATCCTTTGCTTACTTATTTTGTTTATAAAGCTGCTGTGAGCAGTTTCTTCATTTACTTTTGCTGTCTCCAACTGGAAGATATGGTTTCATGAACTGATAGACATAATCGGGACATTGATCATTACATTTGTGTTTAACATTTGATGTTTTAATGCTGAAAAGTAAGTGTTAGGTCAGTTAGAATTCTTTTTGGATTTAAACAGAGTAGTAAAAGTTTTTGCCAGTACCCGGGGGAGTATAAGTGTCATTTGGAACCACCTAACCTGAAATGACTAGAGTCCTAGGCATTCGGGTGGTGGCTCCATTCTGTTCACCTCTGCCCACCAATAGCAATGCAGTTAGCATAACATCAGTTAAGGCCATGACTCTAACTTTTTCACTATGAGTTGGCATATCCTCGCCCCTATATCCTCTGAAAATTTCAAAATGCACTGCCAGCTTGTTAAGGCCCTTGGATGCCACAGGTTCACAGCATACATCTGCCACCGGGGTTTTGTCTATACTTCTGTTTTTCTCTAAATACTTGACTTTTTACACCATCCAAAAAGGTTGTTCCTATTCTTTAATGCGTAAATAACTTGCTATAGCTCATCAACCAAAGTTAAAACAAAAAAATCATATTATCAAACTTTGTGTGATTTGATCCACTTTACGGTAATTGTTGAACCATGTCCATTACATATATATTTTATACTCCTGGTTGGTATCGTCTAGACCTCATACACAATGTTTGCGTACAGGCAGGGGGTCTCTCCTTACATCGGTAATGCTACCAATTTGCGTAAGATCAGTATATATACTATAATTTTTAAAAGCTGTTATATACTGTACAGATAAAGTTGAGTAGATGCCCAGTAAACCTCATGTTGCACTATGGGTAGCTCCAGAAGGATTTCACAACAGTTTACTATCCAGTTATAGGAGGCCAATATATGTTGGCATACTCACTAGCCAAATCATTGCTTTCTCTTTAATTGGTGAGCTCTGGAGTATGTTTGGGTTGCTGGTCCTATTCCCATTTTCAAAACAGGTGTATTTCTTATTAGAAGGTTACTCCAGTCAGCTGCAAACTTTGTTTCCAGCTAAGTTTCTTTAAATAGGTGCACTTTATCTATTGACTGCTGTTACTATAGTGCAGTTTTCAGAAATCCTTCAACTCTGACTAGCTGCATTATGGCAATTAACATCTAATTGCAAAACAGTAAGGCAGAGACAAGTTGCATTTTAAGGGATTATTGTGCCTGGAGGCTGTTAAAAAAAACAAAAAAAAACCTGCAGCAGGTTGGAGAAGCCATTTTTACATGTGCTGTTGATTCACCTGCTGCATACATATGGATCCCATTTATGATATTAGATGATAAGCAACCTCCTGTTTCTGTCTGGATTTCATTGTAAAAAAAAAAAAAAAACTGTCATCGTAGACCTGATGTTTCCTCTTGAAACTACAAAAATGAAATGTATATATTTTTGACACGTGTCTGCTATGTATAGAGATGTTAGTTTTTACTAAACTGTACATTTGGGCGGTGATTATTTCTTGTACCAAGGCTGCATTAGAACGATGTTACAATTTCTATGTCTAAGGTCTGAAAGTCTATTTTTTTGAAGTTGTGAATAAATATATCTAATACAACTTGTAACTAAATTAACTAGCCATGTACATTTTTAAAGAAAAATCTTTGTTTAACAAAACAAGTCTTGTATAAAAAATAAAAATAAAATTTCATTTCAATGAATGTTTTTTTTTTTTTTATAATATCTATCTATCTATCTATCTATCTATCTATCTATCTATCTATCTATCTATCTATCTATCTATCTATCTATCTATCTATCTATCTATCTATCTATCTATCTATCTATCTATCTATCTATCTATCTATCTATCATCTATCGCACACACTATCTCACAAAAGTGAGTACACCCCTCACATTTTTGTAAATATTTTATTATCTTTTCATGTGACAAACCAAAGAAATGACACTTTGCTTATAGTGTAAAGTAGTGAGTGTACAGCTTGTATAACAGTGTAAATTTGCTGTCCCCTCAAAATAAGTCAACACACAGCCATTAATGTCTAAACCGCTGGCAACAAAAGTGAGTACACTCAATTAGCCATTTTCCCACCCCGGTGTCGTGTGACTCGGTGTTACAAGGTCTCAGGTGTGAATGGGGAGCAGGTGTGTTAAATTTTGGGTTATCGTTCTCACTCTCTCATACTGGTCACTGGAAGTTCAACATGGCACCTCATGGCAAAGAACTCTGAGGATATGAAAAAAAGAATTATTGCTCTACATAAAGATGGCCTAGGCTATAAGTAGATTGCCAAGACCCTGAAACTGAGCTGCAGCATGGTCGCCAAGACCAACCTGTCAGTGCTCAGACCATATGCTGCACACTGCATCAAATTGGTCTGCATGGCTGTCGTCCCAGAAGGAAGCCTCTTCTAAAGATGATTCACAAGAAAGCCTGCAAGCAGTATGCTGAAGATAAGCAGACTAAGGGCATAGATTACTGGAACCATGTCCTGTGGTCTGATGAGACCAAGATGAGCTTATTTGCTTCAGATGGTGTCAAGTATGTGTGGCAGCAACCCGATGAGTAGTACAAAGACAAGTGTGTCTTGCCTACAGTGAAGCATGGTGGTGGGAGTGTCATGGTCTGGGACTGCATGAGTGCTGCCAGCACTGGGAAGCTACAGTTCATTGAGGGAACCATGAATGCCAACATGTACTGTGACATACTGAAGCAGAACATGGTGATCCTCTCCCTTCGGAGACTGGGCCACAGGGCAGTATTCCAACATAACATCCCCAAACACATGTCCAAGATGACCACTGCCTTGCTAAAGAATCTGAGGGTAAAGGTGATGGACTGGCCAAGCATGTCTCCAGACCTAAACCCTATTGAGCATCTGTGGGGCATCCTCAAATGAGAGCAGGAGGAGTGCAAGGTCTCTAACATCCACCAGCCCCTTGATGTCGTCCAGTGGCAACATGTGAAGCTCTGGTGCACTCCATGCCCAAGAGGGTTAGGGCAGTGCTGGAAAGTAATGGTGGCCACACAAAATATTGACGCTTTGGGCCCAATTTGGACATTTTCACTTAGAGGTGTACTCACTTTTGTTGCCAGCGGTTTAGACGTTAATGGCTGTGTGTTGCTTTTGAGGGGACCGCAAATTGACACTGGTGTACAAGCTGTATACTCACTACTTTACATTGCAGCAAAGTAAATTTTGATATGTTTTTTAACTGCATCTGATTTGCTTAACATGGGAATCGAATTGGCTTTAAATATGGAGCCGACTCGCACATGTCTGGGCGGCTGTGGTCCATTTCTATAAAAAAAGGGGTCCTGTGCAATTTTTGGTCCGGTTTAAGTGCAAATTAAGTAAAAAAAATTGTGCTTGAATCGGTGAACCAAAACGCGCCGGACATGTGTGAACCCAGCCTTAGTCTGTTAGGATAAGGCTCTACTAATATTGCACATCTAAACTTTGCAATATTTGCCAACTCTTCTTTGCAGAACTGCTCAAGTTCAGTTGATTTTGATGACCATTTGTGGACTGCAGTCTTCAAGTCATTCCCCAGATTTTCAATAGGGTTTAGATCTGGGCTCTGACCAAGTCATACAAGGACATTCACCTTTTTCTCCTTCAATGACTCTGTGGTCATTTTTGCTGTGTGCTTTGGGTCATTGTCATGTTGAAAGGTAAACCTTAATCCCATTGACAACTTCTTGACAGAGGGCAGTAGATTTTCCTCAAGAATTTGATGGTATTTTGCCCCATCCATTTCTTTTATCCTGACAAGTGCTCCAGTCCCTGCTGCAGAGAAACACCTCCATAACAGGCTATTACCACCTCCATGCTTTACTGTAGAAATGGTGTTAATTGGATGGTGAGCTGTATTGAATTTCCACCAGACATATCGATTGGTGTTGAGGCCAAATCAATTTTAGTCTCATCTGACCATAACACCTTTTTCCATGTGGCCTCAGAATCCTCAAGTTGTGTTTAACAACTTCACAACTGCCCCCTGTAGTACTGCGGCAGGTTGGCTCTGCTGCACGAACAGCCCCCATTGTATGTCGGCTCGCGCAGTATAGGTACCACAGCTAACACCCTAAAATATACTAGGAGAAAAATAGTGGTGAGGAAAACCGTTAAGTAATACTTTTTTTTAGAGAATGAGAAATGCCCGAAAACGAGAAAAAAAGCGAGAAAAATCAAATACTTGACTAGTGAAATAGTGCCAAAGTAAAAAATAGTAAACGCCATAAGGGAATTAATTTTAAAGAAAACAAGAAATTGAATTCCCAAAATTGCTAGGGCAAAAAAATACTATACAAGCGCTTGTTTATACTAGTGAAAAAGTGCCAAGATATTCCAAGGTAAAAAGAGAAGAGCCTCATTTGAAGATAACTGGTGTACAGAACCTCCAGACCACAAAAGATTCTTATGCTGGGAAAGCAATGAGCCAGTCCTCTGCTCCCAATTTATACCCCCCAGGGGAGGCATACAGCCCTTGCCCTGAAACCAGCTACATGAATTGGGCCGCCAAACCTGCCTCCCCCAAACTGCGGGCAAACAAATCACTGTGAATGAGCCGTGTGATGACATCGCATGCAAAACGTGCGCACATTCCGTTTTATTCGGAATTGTTTTTTGGATGTTTTTTATATCCAAGGGTATTGACTGTAGTTTGTGCAGTTCTCTGTACCGAAAGCCTACAGCAGGCAACACCAGTTTGCATGCCAGCAGTTAGCATCTGTTGCACATTATCCAGTCTATCCTGTACAGCCACTACCTCCAAATAAAACGGAACTGTTGTGATAATGATTCCTTTAAAAAGAGACTAAGCTTCTGCGGGATAGACTATGGGCAACCGCATATAGCAAGACATGTAGGCTATAACTGCACACAAAATAAGACCAGACCAAACAACATCACATTATTCACTCTATCCTGTCAAAATATTGGTTTCTGTTAACCAGTGGTCTCCAAGCTTGTAATGCCTTTTCTTACCATTGTGTACCAACGTGTGCCATCTTTAACAGCAGCAAGGTGGCTCTCCTGCGAAGGATCACGTACCTAGAATGTGATCCTGGACTTGTGGGTCTAGGGCGTGTTGCCCTGCTCCCTCTGTGATTAGACACAGTGGGAGCTCATTGGCGGTTACGCTTATTGGGATTAAAAAAATATGTAGCAGAATACATATTGGCCTAAATTCATGAAGAAATTTGCTTTTTTTGGGGGGGCGGTGGTGTATGTTTTATAGCAGAAAGCAAAAAATATTGCTTTTTTTTTTTTTCAAAATTGTCAGTCTTTTTTTGTTTATAGTGAAAAAAAACTGCAGAGGTGATCAAATACCACCAAAAGAAAGCTCTATTTGTGGGGAAAAAAGGACACATAAATCTTGTTTAGGTACAGCAATTGCACGACCACGCAATCGTCAGTTAAACTAACACAGTGCCATAACGCAAAAAATGTCCCGGTCATGAAAGGGGTAAACCTTTTGGGAGGTCAAGTGGTTATAATAATAGGTTGCAAGCTAACCACTGTAAGCATATTTCACCAACACCTCTCAATACATATAAGTAATCAATAGTGTAGCATAACCCTCAAAAATTCAATAATATTTATAATCTATTATAAACAAATATATTGTAATAAGAATCCAGAATATATGCTTCAATTAAATATAAAACAATATCACAGCCCTTCGGTATTTTCTCTTAGCTAAGTCCATAATGACAAAATCGCCATGCTGCAAAAAAACAAGTGTATCTTGATGTCAGAATAAAGCAAGTGCCACAAGTGCCTCCACCAAAGAGATAAATGAACGCTCACCTCCCAGCTATGACCACTGGATATGCAGTAAGGTCATAATATGCATGTCCCCTTCTGGGGTAAATCCACTGGTGATATTGGAATGATCTTACTCCACTTCAAAGGATATAACTTCGCAAATTTGCCTCACCCAGCGTCTCCAAGGATAAAGGTATATGCGCAAAGCAAAAAAAGAGAGAGCCTCTAGTGTTCTCCATTTTAAAAGATGATTTAATTAAATAGGTAAAAAGCTTTACAAATATAGCACTATGGCAGTGCTAGCAAAAAAATGTTCTGACAGATGAGCACCAGCCATGTGCAAGATGGCTGTGGGATGACCTCAAATGCGGAGCTCCTCCCCTATAGGTGTTGTGTCTGTGGTGGGACTTTATCAGTAGGAGACTCCACTTGCACTAACCTCTGGGTAGGTGCAACCTTTTTTTTCTATTTATTTAAACTTCAGTTAAAATGAGTGTTAGGAACCTACTCCAGCATTTTTCACAGTGGGATTGTAAACTAAATAGATTGGAATAAATGGAGTTTAAAATATACTGTAGGTGTTGTGCTCCTATTTGAGATGCCTTGCTAAGCAATTGTTTTTGCAACTCATTTTCTCTTCTTCTTTTTTTTTTTTTTTTTTTTTTTTTTCTTTTTGACCTTTTACTAATAGTTTGTAATTGGTTTATGCTGTTATCTTTAGGAGATTGAACACTCCCGAATCTCAATGCCTTAGTTTTTTGCTAGTTTCCTAGAAGAAACAGATGTTTCTACTCTAAAATCTTTCCTTTTCAGAAATATTATTTTTGTCTAGCACATTTCTTCAGTTGTTGCAGTCAGAAGTGGCTCAATTTGCAGCTTCCATGGCATTTCCACGGAACTCATGCCTGAAGCCTGCTGAGAAGTAGCGGGGCAAGCCTGTAATGTGTCCTTGAGGACTGGACTCTGTTGAAAGCGCTCACCTAGTCACCTGTACAAATGGAAAATTGTTCCTCTTGCGGGACTTTAAAAGGAGACCTACTCTGGAGTAATAAAAAGTATAGCGAGTATGATGTTTGCAATGAAGCTAGGTATTTATTGTGTGTAGACCTAAACAAATCTACAATACATGGGGTAAAAGTACAGGGGAATATAGGGAATTACAGGATGCGTGTTAATGACAAGAAACAGTTGCAATACAGACAAAGAAAACTTGTGCAGTACAAAACACCAAGATTCACAATCATAGAACTCTGGTACATAAGGAACACACATACGGGGAGTACCTGACACGTTTCAAGATATGGCTTCTCTCCAGTCTGCACGTCTGCCCCTGACACTACAACCGCTACTGGGACCTGTATCAGGTTGGACACTCTAAAGCCCCCTGGTTGAACCCTGAGCTAGGCACCGATGCTGTGGTCCCTCTGGACACCCCCTCAGTTCATACTCCTGTTACAAGGCAGTTCCACTTACCCTGCCTCCACCAGTGACCCCTTTCACACTGGGTCTCACTTTGCCTGAATATAAGGACCCCCCGCAGTGGGGTACCGCCAGGGCCCCTTCTCTCCCCTCCTCCCAGGGCCACCTCCCCCTCAACACCGGACAGGACCCTGCCCATACGGCATCAACCACCTGTTCCAGATTGGAGCTTCACCCCAGGACCTCCTACTACACCTATTGGTGCTTTCTGATGCCCTCTGTTGGGGAATACCCCCCTGGTGGCTCCACTGGGACACGGCTCATACAGTCTTCCCAATCTGGACCAGGAGCGAGCACACATTCAGCGTTCAGTGGTGATATGTCCCTCCCAACCCCTTTCCTCAAATGTTTCTAATGGATGCAGCAATACATATATCCTTCTAAGCAATACTATATGACATACCTCTGTGCTGATTCCAATCAGACAGCCCTGAAGAAGAGCATATCTCAAAACGCGTCGGATACTCCCCGTATGTGTGTTCCATATGTACCGGAGTTCTATGATTGTGAATCTTGGTGTATTGTACTACACAAATTTTCTTTGTCTGTATTGCAACTGTTTCTTGTCATTACCACACATCCTGTAATTCCCTATATTCCCCTGTACTTTTACCCCATGTATTGTAGATTTGTTTAGGTCTACACACAATAAATACCTAGCTTTATTGCAAACATCATACTCTCCATACTTTTTATTACTCCAGAGTAGGTCTCCTTTTAAAATCCTGCAAGAGGAACAATTTTCCATTTGCTCAGATTCATTGGGATGTGCGTGTCCCTACCCCATAGACCAACTTGGCACCACCCCTATTTTTCCCACCTAGTCACCTGTATGCAACATGAGCCTGGTGCAGAATAATTGAAAGGTTTAGGATCACAGTCTCTAAAGCAGGGGTCTCAAACTGGCGGCCCTCCAGCTGTTGCAAAATTACAAATCCCATCATGCCTCTGCCTGTGGGAATCATGCTTGTAACTGTCAGCCTTGCAATGCCTCATGGGACTTGTAAAATATATAATCTAAATATATAAACTCGCGCTGATGGTGTGAAATTTTTTTTTTAAATGGGTGGTAAAAAAATGGTTGGTAAAAAAACGATTGAATGAAGCTGCTATACACAAAGTGCTAGACACTTGAACATAGTGGTAAAATATATAAATACAGCGATCACAAACAAAAACCCATAATAAGTGATAACAAAAAACATAAAGTCCATACAAAACTATGAAGGTGCTTCACAAATAGTGTGTAAAAATGCAGGGAATGCTTCACATCTGGTGTGTGGAAAGTGCCAAGAAACCGTTGCAGAAAAATTTCAGGTGTACCAAGACACCCCCACATGTGTCCCCACACCAAATCTTCAAGCTTTTCAGTCTGGAAGTCAGTAAAAGCTTGTAACGATATCCAAAGAATGTTGCAGGATGGCAGGTTTACTGATGAGATGATAAACGATCCTTCAACGTTAATACTCAGCCATGCGGAAAACAGGTACCCAAAAGGGAAGAAAAAGGGGAGACCAATAGTGAAGTATGCTAAGATTGAAAATTTATTGCGCATAAAAGGTTATACTTACAAAAGTTAAAAACAGGCATTAAAACAATCAGAGGATGCAGCAAACACTATTGACAGTGTTCCCACGAGACCAGAAATGACGTGAGAACTGGAAGTGTGTCACGTCAATTAATTTCGCACTCCCACAGGGTGTCATCAAAGGACCTATCTTCCGATTGGAACTGACTACCTTAAATCACAAAAGAGAGAGGTACACTCCCCTTCCTCAACCAATCAGATCGGCACAGTGGCCATTTTGTTGGTTAGGAAAACATGTCGCCCCTATGGATAGAGCACACTCCATATGAGGGATTAAACCACCATGAAATTGGTTGGATAAACCTGAACAGACGTCAGTTGCGGTGTCATGGAAACAAATGAAAACATGTTCAATCCAATGCTTTAATATACAAGTAAGAATCACAAAAGACTCTATTGTGAAAAAAAAAGAATCACAAAAGACAAAAAAAATAAGAAAAATAAGACCATAAAGAATTTTTTTTTTTTTTTAATAACAAATAAGAAATAAAGATAATAGTAAAAAAATGAATAAAAATAACAATAAAAATGAAAATAAAAAAATAATAAGTATAAATTGAAAAAAAAATAGAAAATGAAAAAATGAAAATAGAAAAATAAAAAATAAAAATAAAATGCAAGCCTAACCAGATCAATAGATGTGATTAAAAATTAGACAGGAAACAATTAAGATCTAATTCAATGTTCAACCCCAGAGGGTTCATCGTCCTCAAACGATGAATCCACTGGGTCTCATTACAAGAGATGGCTCTCTTGAGGTTACCTCCTCTCCATTGGGCTTCAACTCGATCAATGCCACAAAAGGCGAGACCACTTGGATCCCTACCGTGGAATAACCTAAAGCAGTGGTTCTCAACTCCGGTCCTCAGGACCCACTAACAGGCCAGGTTTGCAAGATAACTGAAATACATCACAGGTGATATAATTTGCTGCTCAGTGATTGCAGTATTCTAGTCTGCATCTCCCCAAAGTAATACTTAAAATTTGGCTTGTTGGTGGGTCCTGAGGACTGGAGTTGAGAACCACTGACCTAAAGTGATTGGACAAGCTGTGGTGTTTGAAGCCCTGTTTTATCCGGTTGACATGTTCAGGTAAACGAACCCCCAGTGCTCTGGTGGTCCTGCCTATGTACTGAAGTCCACAAGGATGGGACAAGAGGTACGTCACGTGGATGGTCCCACATGTGATGAACTTGTTAATCTTAAAGGACTCACCAGAGGAGTGGGATGTGAACTCAAGTGTCTTCCTTATTCTATGTTTAGATGTTCTACACATTACGCACCTCCCACAGCTGAAAAAAAAAACTTGGTCCAAAAAGGTGACAGTCTTCTTGGGTGGATCAACCACATTAGGTGCCAACTTCAGCCGTAACGTAGGAGGTTTTGTGTAGATAAACAACGGTTTATCAGGTAGGGATTTGGCATTATCCTTCAACAGTAAGTGCCAGTGCTTACGAATAATTTTTTCTACTTGTCTATATTGCCATGTAAAACCTGTCATAAAAGCAATTCCAAAGTCTCTCATTTGCCTCTCTTTTCTTAAAGAGATCATCTCTGTTCATATTCTTTACTGAGAGCAGGGTTTTGTTCAGTTTTCGTGGGGTGTAACCCTTTTCCAAAAGTCTATCAAAAAGGACCCTCGACTGTAAATCAAAATCTTCAATCCTGGAGCAATTGCGCCTGACTCTCATGAATTGGCTCTTGGGGATGGAACTGAGCCCTCGAGGATGGTGACAGCTCCCCAAGGGAATAAAACCGTTACGATCAACTTCTTTAAAAAAGGTTTTGGTGGACAATTGATGATTATCCTTAAAAATTACAAGGTCAAGGAAGTTAATACTCTGGTTTTCAAAAACTGCAGAGAAGGAAATACCAAACCTATTCTCACCAATCTTTGACAAAAATTGTAAGAACGACTCTTTTGATCCTGCCCAAAGAATGGTAATGTCATCTATATAACGCTTGTAAAACTTGAGCTGAGGTAAGTGGCCACCAAAAAAAACATCTTTTTCCCAGTGACTCATAAAAATGTTTGCCACTGAGGGGGCGTATTAAGCCCCCATGGCCGCTCCCCTTTACAGTCTAAAAAACTGTTTGTCATGCCAGAAAAAAATATGACTCATGGCCAGATCCAAAGCATGTACCAAAAAAATCTTTTTTTATTTTTTCATCTTGGTATTGTTCAAAGCCCATACCGCCGCCTCAATAGTGTGTTTCTGCTGGATGTTGGTGTATAGGGTGTTGACATTAATACTAGCTAGAAGATGCTCATCACTGACCTCAATCCCCCCGCAATAATTGCATGAGATCCCTGCTATCCTTCAGGTAGGCTGGACAGCTCTGTGGCAAAGGCTGTAGGAAACTTCAGGTATTCACCAATTCTGGCAAACAGCGAATCTACCCCACTCACAATAGGTCTCCTAGGTGGTTTGGATGGATTCTTGTGAATTTTGGGCAATTGGTAAATTACTGGTACTCTCGGAGCATCAGGTACTAAGTACCTGGCCTCTTTCTTAGTGACAATACCCTCGTCCAAGGCATTTTTTACCAAGAGTTTGAGTTTGGCTTTGAATTTGTTAGATTTGTTTAAATTTGTTAAAAATCCACGGTTTTGTTGGCGGAAAGTCCGATCGCGTGTACACGTCATTACAGTGACCTAGTCACAGGGGGCATTAGCCCTTTCTTCTCCTGAGGAGGTTTGTGGGTACCTTCTGGGGGGGGTCATATTTCTATGTTTACCCTGTATGGTGGATCATAAACACAAAGGCAGTGGTCCTGGTGGCCTTGTCCTACATAAAATCCTCTTAACTTCCAGCAGTAGCCTGGACCAATATCCCCTGCCTGAGTCTTAACACTTCTTAAAGTTTTCCCTAAACCCTTCAGAGAAAACTTCCTTGTCTATTTTATCTAGGGAGAAATTCTCTGCTACTACATCTGAGTATATGGGAAAAATTTGAGCCTTTTCTTGTTGATTCGTAGGGGATTCAAGAGTGCTTTCCTGCTCTCTGCTTTAGAGTCCATCTCTGATTTCCCTGTTGCTGCAGAGTCAGCAGAGGATGAGGAGGACCGTACCCTATCCTTATTTTATGGAATTGGTACAGGAATGTACCCTATCCTTATTTGAGGAGTTGGTACAGGAGTTTCAGTCTGTAGACTTTACTGTCTTAAGTATACCATATCTGTCCTCACTGATGCAGTCAGCACATGCCTAGACGAGATACCTGTGTTATCTATGCCTAAAAATATCTATCTGGGTTTTCCTGAAAGCCCGTGGTCTGTTAAGATTTTTTCAGTCAATTCTCTTCTGCCACCTGTATTGTATAATCATTTGCCCAACCCGCAAAACACAACGCGGTTCTAGTACATGGATACATTTAACAAGCACTCATGGGCAAGTACACCAATGAATATAAAAAATGTAGATAAAATTTAAATAAAAATACAAAAGTTACAGCTGCTGCTATAAATTCACTCACTTATTGTAAGTAATTCTTAACACATTAATACCCTTTAAGCAGCACTTAATTAGTGAGCAACCACTAATAATTACTAAATCAAGTCCAATATGACATATATCAATACACAAAAGTCATAAAAAAGGTCATGCAATATTATGTGTCAATCAGTGTCTGTACTCACAGTTACACTACACATCACATTTTAATGGCAATCTAATTGACACACAGTCCACGGTGCATGAATAAAGTGAGTCTCTATTAGAGTGTCATCCAGAGAGAAACAGCTCTGATGAAATGAGTGATGACTGTCACCAAATGATGGGGCACTATTCCTCCCACTGAAACCAATGATGGGCCACTATTCCTCCCACTGAAACCAATGATGGGCCACTATTCCTCCCACTGACACCAATGATGGGGCACTATTCCTCCCACTGACTGCAATGTTGGGGCACTATATCGCCCACTGACACCAATGATGGGACACTATTTCTCCCACTATTTAATTAACTGACACAAATGATGGGGCACTATTCCTCCCCTTGGCACCAATGATGGGGTACTATTCCTCCCATTGGCACCAATGATGGGACACTATTCCTCCCACTGATACCAATGATGGGGCACTATTTCTCCCACTGACCCAAATAATGGGACCCTATTTCTCCCACTGACACCAATGATGGGGCACTATTCTTCTCACTGACACCAATGATGGGGAATTTTTCCTCCCATTGACCCCAATGATGGGGCACTATTCCTCCCACTGACACCAATTATGGGGCACTATTCCTTCCACTGACACCAATGATGGGACACTATTTATTCCACTTACACCAATAATGGGGCACTATTCCCCCCATTGGTACCAATGATGGGGCACTATTTCCCCCCACTGGCACCAGTGATGGGGAACTATTCCTCCCACTGATAGCAATGATGGGCACTGTTTCTCCCACTGACACCAATGATGGGATCCTATTTCTCCCACTGACACCAATGATGGGGCACTATTTATCCCACTGACACCAATGATGGGGCACTATTTCTCCCACTGACACAACGATGGGGCACTATTCCTCCCATTGATATCAGTGATGGGGCACTATTTCTCCCATGACACCAATGATGGGGCACTATTTCTCCCACTGACACCAACAATGGGGCACTATTCCCCTTCATGGAACCAATGATGGGGCACTATTCCTCCCACTGACCCCAATGATGGGGCACTATTTCTCCCACTGACAACAATGATGGGGCACTATTCCTCCCACTGACACCAATGATGGGACACTATTTCTCTCACAGACACCAATGATGGGGCACTATAGTATTTCTCCCACTGAGACCAATGATGGGGCACTATTCCTCCCATTGGCACCAATGATGGGGCACTATTCCTCCCATTGGCACCAATGATGGGGCACCATTTCTCCCACTGACACCAATGATGGGGCACTATTCCTCCCATTGGCACCAATGACGGGGCACTATTTCTCCCACTGACACCAATAATGGGGCACTATTCCTCCCACTAATACCAATGATGGGGCACTATTCCTCCAACTGATACCAGTGATAGGGCACTATTTCTGCCACTGACACCAATGAGGGGGCACTATTTCTCCCACTAACACCAATGATGGGGCACTATTTCTCCCACTGACACCAATGATGGTGCACTATTCCTCCCACTGACACCAATGAGGGGGCACTATTTCTCCCACTGACACCAAGGATGGGGCACTATTCCTCCTGGCACCAATGATGGGCACTATTCCTCCAACTGACCCCAATGATGGGGCACTATTTCTCCCACTGACCCCAATGATGGGGCAGTATTTCTCCCACTGATACCAGTGATGGGCCACTGTTTCTCCCACTAACACCAATGATGGGGCACTATTTCTCCCACTGACACCAATGATGGCGCACTATTCCTCCCACTGACACCAATGAGGGGGCACTATTTCTCCCACCAATACCAATGATGGGGCACTATTTCTCCCATTACACCAATGATGGGACCCTATTTCTCCCACTGACACCAATGTTGGGACACTACAGTATTTCTCCCACTGACACCAAGGATGGGGCACTATTCCTCCTGGCACCAATGATGGGCACTATTCCTCCAACTGACCCCAATGATGGGGCACTATTTCTCCCACTGACCCCAATGATGGGGCAGTATTTCTCCCACTGATACCAGTGATGGGCCACTGTTTCTCCCACTAACACCAATGATGGGGCACTATTTCTCCCACTGACACCAATGATGGCGCACTATTCCTCCCACTGACACCAATGAGGGGGCACTATTTCTCCCACCAATACCAATGATGGGGCACTATTTCTCCCATTACACCAATGATGGGACCCTATTTCTCCCACTGACACCAATGTTGGGACACTACAGTATTTCTCCCACTGACATCAATGATGGGGCACTATTCCTCCCATTGGCACCAATGATGGGGCACTATTTCTCCCTCTGACACCAACGATGAGGCACTATTTCTTCTGCTGACACCAACGATGAGGCACTATTCGAGCATCTTTATTTTTTATGGAATGAGATGACACTGGGATAAAAAGGAATTCGGAGCTTTCACTTTCATCTGACCATCTATATGTTCATGCTTTATTGCCAAAACACGAGAGTGTGAGGCATATTGAGTCGGTGAGTGTTGAGTTCAAGGGGAGAGGAATCACTGACACTGAGTGAACTGGTGGACTGTTTTTAGAAACTGCACATTTCCTTCACGGTGTTCTCTCTATGGACTTTTTATGGATTAAATAGTCATAATTTATATGTTTTCACCAGTGATATAATTTGTGATTGAAATTGCTCTGTGTATGTTATATGTTTATATACACTGTCACGTTATATAATTCCACATTTAAATTTATGTCGATATTTTTGGTATAGATTGTTCCATGTATGGTACATCATATCATCTCGTCACTGCACTGGATCACTTTAGCATAAGGGTTGCACAGTTTTTTGAACACTAGATTGTGTCATCACTGTCATTTAGCGCCACTTATATTGATTTGCAGGGGCCTTCCATGGGCTCTTGGGAACAATAGGAAGTTCTGAATCTATGTAGTGTCTTGCTGCCAAACACAGAGTAGTGTAGCCTCCTGAGGATTTATGTAATATTTGACTTAACTAGTGAGCGACCACTAATAATTACTAAATCAAGCGTTGCTTAACCACTTGAGCCCCGGACCATTATGCTGCCTAAGGACCAGAGGTCTTTTTCCAATTTGGCACTGCGTCGCTTTAACTTTTAATTGCGCGGTCATGCAATGCTGTACCCAAACGAAATTTGCGTCCTTTTCTTCCCACAAATAGAGCTTTCTTTTGATGGTATTTGATCACCTCTGCAGTTTTTATTTTTTGCGCTATAAACGGAAAAAGACCGAAAATTTTGAAAAAAAATGATATTTTCTACTTTTTGTTATAAAAAAAATCCAATAAACTCAATTTTAGTCATACATTTAGGCCAAAATGTATTCGGCCACATGTCTTTGGTAAAAAAAATGTCAATAAGCGTATATTTATTGGTTTGCGCAAAAGTTATAGCGTCTACAAACTAGGGTACATTTTCTGGAATTTACACAGCTTTTAGTTTATGACTGCCTATGTCATTTCTTGAGGTGCTAAAATGGCAGGGCAGTACAAAACCCCCACAAATGACCCCATTTTGGAAAGTAGACACCCCAAGGAAATTGCTAAGAGGCATGTTGAACCCATTGAATATTTATTTTTTTTGTCCCAAGTGATTGAATAATGACAAAAAAAAAAAAAAAAAATAATATTTACAAAAAGTTGTCACTAAATGATATATTGCTCACACAGGCCATGGGCCTATGTGGAATTGCACCCCAAAATACATTCAGCTGCTTCTCCTGAGTACGGGGATACCACATGTGTGGGACTTTTTGGGAGCCTAGCCGCGTACGGGACCCCGAAAACCAATCACCGCCTTCAGGATTTCTAAGGGTGTAAATTTTTGATTTCACTCTTCACTGCCTATCACAGTTTCGGAGGCCATAAAATGCCCAGGTGGCACAAACCCCCCCCAAATGACCCCATTTTGGAAAGTAGACACCCCAAGCTATTTGCTGAGAGGCATATTGAGTCCATGGAGTATTTTATATTTTGACACAAGTTGCGGGAATGTGACACTTTTTTTTTTTTTTTGCACAAAGTTGTCACTAAATGATATATTGCTCACACAGGCCATGGGCATATGTGGAATTGCACCCCAAAATACATTTAGCTGCTTCTCCTGAGTATGGGGATACCACATGTGTGGGACTTTTTGGGAGCCTAGCCGCGTACGGGGCCCCGAAATCCAATCACCGCCTTTAGCGTTTTTAAGGGCGTGAATTTTTGATTTTACTCTTCACTGCCTATCACCGTTTCGGAGGCCATGGAATGCCCAGGTGGCACAAAACCCCCCCAAATGACCCCATTTTGAAAAGTAGACACCCCAAGCTATTTGCTGAGAGGCATGGTGAGTATTTTGCAGCTCTCATTTGTTTTTGAAAATGAAGAAAGACAAGAAAAAACATTTTTTTTTTTCTTTTTTCAAATTTCAAAACTTTGTGACAAAAAGTGAGGTCTGCAAAATACTCACTATACCTCTCAGCAAATAGCTTGGGGTGTCTACTTTCCAAAATGGGGTCATTTGGGGGGGTTTTGTGCCACCTGGGCATTCCATGGCATCCGAAACTGTGATAGGCAGTGAAGAGTGAAATCAAAAATTCACGCCCTTAGAAAGCCTGAAGGCGGTGCTTGGTTTTCGGGGTCCCGTACGCGGCTAGGCTCCCAAAAAGTCTCACACATGTGGTATCTCCGTACTCAGGAGAAGCAGCAGAATGTATTTTGGGGTGTAATTTCACATATTCCCATGGCATGTTTGAGAAATATATCATTTAGTGACAACTTTGTGCAAAAAAAAAAAAAAAAAAAAAAAAAATTTGTCTCTTTCCCGCAACTTGTGTCGCAATATAAAATATTCCATGGACTCGACATGCCTCTCAGCAAATAGCTTGGGGTGTCTACTTTCCAAAATGGGGTCATTTGGGGGGGTTTTGAACTGTCCTGGCATTTTATGCACAACATTTAGAAGCTTATGTCACACATCACCCACTCTTCTAACCACTTGAAGACAAAGCCCTTTCTGACACTTATTGTTTACATGAAAAAGTTATTTTTTTTTGCAAGAAAATTACTTTGAACCCCCAAACATTATATATTTTTTTAAAGCAAATGCCCTACAGATTAAAATGGTGGGTGTTTCATTTTTTTTTTTCACACAGTATTTGCGCAGCGATTTTTCAAACGCATTTTTTGGGGAAAAAACACACTTTTTTAAATTTTAATGCACTAAAACACACTATAGTGCCCAAATGTTTGATGAAATAAAAAAGATGATCTTAGGCCGAGTACATGGATACCAAACAAGACATGCTTTACAATTGCGCACAAACGTGCAGTGGCAACAAAATAAATACATTTTTAAAAGCCTTTAAAAGCCTTTACAGGTTACCACTTTAGATTTACAGAGGAGGTCTACTGCTAAAATTACTGCCCTCGATCTGGCCTTCGCGGTGATACCTCGTTTGACGACAGACCGCCGCTTGCGTTCGCCTTAGCGCAAGAGCAGGGGGCGACAGGGGTGCTTTTTTTTTTTTTTTTTTTTCTTTATTATTTTTTTGCTTTCTTATCTTATTTTTAAACTGTTCCTTTCATTTTTTTTTTTTTTTATCATTTTTATTGTTATCTCTCCTATGATAGCAATAGGTAGTGACAGGTACTCTTTTTTGAAAAAATTGGGGTCTATTAGACCCTAGATCTCTCCTCTGCCCTCAAAGCATCTGACCACACCAAGATCGGTGTGATGAAATGCTTCCCCAATTTCCCAATGGCGCTATTTACATCTGGCGAAATCTAAGTCATAAAATGCTCGTAGCTTCCGGTTTCTTAGGCCATAGAGATGTTTGGAGGCACTCTGGTCTCTGATCAGCTCTATGGTCAGCTGGCTGAATCACCGGCTGCATTCTCAGGTTCCCTGTTGAGACAGGAGAGCCAGAGAAAAACACGGAAGACGGTGGGGGGGGGCATTCCCTCCCACGGCTTGTAAAAGCAGTCTAGAGGCTAATTAGCCGCTAGGATTGCTTTTACATGAAAGCCGACCGCTGGCTGAAAAGAATGATACCAAGATGATACCTAAACCTGCAGGCAGGCCCGGACTGGCCATAGGGCAGACCGGGCATTTGCCCGGTGGGCTGGGACCTCCAGCTCCATAGCCTGTTGATGATCAGGCCGCACAGCGGGAGGTAAGCGGCGCCCGCGGCCTGGACAGGGTTAACACACAGGCCACGGCCGCCGCTCACCCACCGCTATGCGGCCGTGCCTGTGTCATCTCTGGGCTCCGGCGCAACTACGATAGCGGCTGATTGGCTGAGCGGCTGAGCTGTGTGTCTCTCTCACACACAGCTCAGCCAACGCTGACAGTTCCACTGCTCCTCCTCTTCCCGCCCCTCTACTCTATCTGCTCCGCCCATACCCCTGTGTCTGCCCCGCCCATACCCCCTGTGTCTGCCCCGCCCACACCCCCTGCGTCTGCCCCGCCCACACATCTATGAGGTGAAGGAAGAAAAGATTTAAAAGCTGCACTCAGCCCGCTCCTGAGCCTCATCCTGGGGTGAGTAAGCTCACCCTCTCTCCAGCCTTCCAATGTGTATAGAAAACTAATTTAAGGGGTGTTCTGTGGACTCTGATACAAGAGGGGGACTTTGGTGAGCAGAGACCCCCTTAAATCAGTGTTCCCCTTTACATTAGAGTCCACAGAGCTCCCCCTTACAGTAAGTGGGGGCTCAGTGTGGACTCTGATGTAAGGGGGCTCAGTGCGGACTCTGATGTAAGGGGGCTCAGTGCGGACTCTGATGTAAGGGGGCTCAGTGCGGACTCTGATGTAAGGGGGCTCAGTGCGGACTCTGATGTAAGGGGGCTCAGTGCGGACTCTGATGTAAGGGGGCTCAGTGCGGACTCTGATGTAAGGGGGCTCAGTGCGGACTCTGATGTAAGGGGGCTCAGTGCGGACTCTGATGTAAGGGGGCTCAGTGCGGACTCTGATGTAAAGGGGCTCAGTGTGGACTCTGATGTAAGGGGGCTCAGTGCGGACTCTGATGTAAGGGGGCTCAGTGCGGACTCTGATGTAAGGGGGCTCAGTGCGGACTCTGATGTAAGGGGGCTCAGTGCGGACTCTGATGTAAGGGGGCTCAGTGCGGACTCTGATGTAAAGGGGCTCAGTGCGGACTCTGATGTAAGGGGGCTCAGTGCGGACTCTGATGTAAGGGGGCTCAGTGCGGACTCTGATGTAAGGGGGCTCAGTGCAGACTCTGATGTAAGGGGGCTCAGTGCGGACTCTGATGTAAGGGGGCTCAGTGCGGACTCTGATGTAAGGGGGCTCAGTGCGGACTCTGATGTAAGGGGGCTCAGTGCGGACTCTGATGTAAGGGGGCTCAGTGCGGACTCTGATGTAAGGGGGCTCAGTGCGGACTCTGATGTAAAGGGGCTCAGTGCGGACTCTGATGTAAGGGGGCTCAGTGCGGACTCTGATGTAAGGGGGCTCAGTGCGGACTCTGATGTAAGGGGGCTCAGTGCGGACTCTGATGTAAAGGGGCTCAGTGCGGACTCTGATGTAAAGGGGCTCAGTGCGGACTCTGATGTAAAGGGGCTCAGTGCGGACTCTGATGTAAGGGGGCTCAGTGCGGACTCTGATGTAAGGGGGCTCAGTGCGGACTTTGATGTAAGGGGGCTCAGTGCGGACTCTGATGTAAGGGGGCTCAGTGCGGACTCTGATGTAAGGGGGCTCAGTGCGGACTCTGATGTAAGGGGGCTCAGTGTGGACTCTGATGTAAGGGGGCTCAGTGCGGACTCTGATGTAAGGGGGCTCAGTGTGGACTCTGATGTAAGGGGGCTCAGTGCGGACTCTGATGTAAGGGGGCTCAGTGCGGACTCTAAAGTAAGGGGGCTCAGTGCGGACTCTGATGTAAAGGGGCTCAGTGCGGACTCTGATGTAAGGGGGCTCAGTGCGGACTCTGATGTAAGGGGGCTCAGTGCGGACTCTGATGTAAGGGGGCTCAGTGCGGACTCTGATGTAAGGGGGCTCAGTGCGGACTCTGATGTAAGGGGGCTCAGTGCGGACTCTGATGTAAGGGGGCTCAGTGCGGACTCTGATGTAAGGGGGCTCCTGATGTAAGGGGGCTCAGTGCGGACTCTGATGTAAGGGGGCTCAGTGCGGACTCTGATGTAAGGGGGCTCAGTGTGGACTCTGATGTAAGGGGGCTCAGTGTGGACTCTGATGTAAGGGGGCTCAGTGCGGACTCTGATGTAAGGGGGCTCAGTCCGGACTCTGATGTAAAGGGGCTCAGTGCGGACTCTGATGTAAAGGGGCTCAGTGCGGACTCTGATGTAAAGGGGCTCAGTGCGGACTCTGATGTAAGGGGGCTCAGTGCGGACTCTGATGTAAGGGGGCTCAGTGCGGACTTTGATGTAAGGGGGCTCAGTGCGGACTCTGATGTAAGGGGGCTCAGTGCGGACTCTGATGTAAGGGGGCTCAGTGCGGACTCTGATGTAAGGGGGCTCAGTGTGGACTCTGATGTAAGGGGGCTCAGTGCGGACTCTGATGTAAGGGGGCTCAGTGCGGACTCTAAAGTAAGGGGGCTCAGTGCGGACTCTGATGTAAAGGGGCTCAGTGCGGACTCTGATGTAAGGGGGCTCAGTGCGGACTCTGATGTAAGGGGGCTCAGTGCGGACTCTGATGTAAGGGGGCTCAGTGCGGACTCTGATGTAAGGGGGCTCAGTGCGGACTCTGATGTAAGGGGGCTCAGTGCGGACTCTGATGTAAGGGGGCTCAGTGCGGACTCTGATGTAAGGGGGCTCCTGATGTAAGGGGGCTCAGTGCGGACTCTGATGTAAGGGGGCTCAGTGCGGACTCTGATGTAAGGGGGCTCAGTGTGGACTCTGATGTAAGGGGGCTCAGTGTGGACTCTGATGTAAGGGGGCTCAGTGCGGAATCTGATGTAAGGGGGCTCAGTGCGGACTCTGATGTAAGGGGGCTCAGTGCGGACTCTGATGTAAGGGGGCTCAGTGCGGACTCTGATATAAGGGGGCTCAGTGTGGACTCTGATGTAAAGGGGCTCAGTGCGGACTCTGATGTAAGGGGGCTCAGTGTGGACTCTGATGTAAGGGGGCTCAGTGCGGACTCTGATGTAAGGGGGCTCAGTGCGGACTCTGATGTAAGGGGGCTCAGTGCGGACTCTGATGTAAGGGGGCTCAGTGCGGACTCTGATGTAAGGGGGCTCAGTGCGGACTCTGATGTAAAGGGGCTCAGTGCGGACTCTGATGTAAGGGGGCTCAGTGCGGACTCTGATGTAAGGGGGCTCAGTGTGGACTCTGATGTAAGGGGGCTCAGTGCGGACTCTGATGTAAGGGGGCTCAGTGCGGACTCTGATGTAAGGGGGCTCAGTGCGGACTCTGATGTAAGGGGGCTCCTGATGTAAGGGGGCTCAGTCCGGAATCTGATGTAAGGGGGCTCAGTGCGGACTCTGATGTATGGGGGCTCAGTGCGGACTCTGATGTATGGGGGCTCAGTGCGGACTCTGATGTAAGGGGGCTCAGTGCGGACTCTGATGTAAGGGGGCTCAGTGCGGACTCTGATGTAAGGGGGCTCAGTGTGGACTCTGATGTAAGGGGGCTCAGTGCGGACTCTGATGTAAGGGGGCTCAGTGCGGACTCTGATGTAAGGGGGCTCCTGATGTAAGGGGGCTCAGTCCGGAATCTGATGTAAGGGGGCTCAGTGCGGACTCTGATGTATGGGGGCTCAGTGCGGACTCTGATGTATGGGGGCTCAGTGCGGACTCTGATGTAAGGGGGCTCAGTGCGGACTCTGATGTAAGGGGGCTCAGTGCAGACTCTGATGTAAGGGGGCTCAGTGCGGACTCTGATGTAAGGGGGCTCAGTGTGGACTCTGATGTAAGGGGGCTCAGTGCGGAATCTGATGTAAGGGGGCTCAGTGCGGACTCTGATGTAAGGGGGCTCAGTGCGGACTCTGATGTAAGGGGGCTCAGTGCGGACTCTGATGTAAGGGGGCTCAGTGCGGACTCTGATGTAAGGGGGCTCAGTGTGGACTCTGATGTAAAGGGGCTCAGTGTGGACTCTGATGTAAGGGGGCTCAGTGTGGACTCTGATGTAAAGGGGCTCAGTGCGGACTCTGATGTAAGGGGGCTCAGTGCGGACTCTGATGTAAGGGGGCTCAGTGTGGACTCTGATGTAAAGGGGCTCAGTGCGGACTCTGATGTAAGGGGGCTCAGTGCGGACTCTGATGTAAGGGGGCTCAGTGTGGACTCTGATGTAAGGGGGCTCAGTGCGGACTCTGATGTAAGGGGGCTCAGTGCGGACTCTGATGTAAGGGGGCTCAGTGCGGACTCTGATGTAGGGGGCTCCTGATGTAAGGGGGCTCAGTCCGGAATCTGATGTAAGGGGGCTCAGTGCGGACTCTGATGTATGGGGGCTCAGTGCGGACTCTGATGTATGGGGGCTCAGTGCGGACTCTGATGTAAGGGGGCTCAGTGCGGACTCTGATGTAAGGGGGCTCAGTGCGGACTCTGATGTAAGGGGGCTCAGTGTGGACTCTGATGTAAGGGGGCTCAGTGCGGACTCTGATGTAAGGGGGCTCAGTGCGGACTCTGATGTAAGGGGGCTCCTGATGTAAGGGGGCTCAGTCCGGAATCTGATGTAAGGGGGCTCAGTGCGGACTCTGATGTATGGGGGCTCAGTGCGGACTCTGATGTATGGGGGCTCAGTGCGGACTCTGATGTAAGGGGGCTCAGTGCGGACTCTGATGTAAGGGGGCTCAGTGCAGACTCTGATGTAAGGGGGCTCAGTGCGGAATCTGATGTAAGGGGGCTCAGTGCGGACTCTGATGTAAGGGGGCTCAGTGTGGACTCTGATGTAAGGGGGCTCAGTGTGGACTCTGATGTAAGGGGGCTCAGTGCGGAATCTGATGTAAGGGGGCTCAGTGCGGACTCTGATGTAAGGGGGCTCAGTGCGGACTCTGATGTAAGGGGGCTCAGTGCGGACTCTGATGTAAGGGGGCTCAGTGCGGACTCTGATGTAAGGGGGCTCAGTGTGGACTCTGATGTAAAGGGGCTCAGTGTGGACTCTGATGTAAGGGGGCTCAGTGTGGACTCTGATGTAAAGGGGCTCAGTGCGGACTCTGATGTAAGGGGGCTCAGTGCGGACTCTGATGTAAGGGGGCTCAGTGTGGACTCTGATGTAAAGGGGCTCAGTGCGGACTCTGATGTAAGGGGGCTCAGTGCGGACTCTGATGTAAGGGGGCTCAGTGTGGACTCTGATGTAAGGGGGCTCAGTGCGGACTCTGATGTAAGGGGGCTCAGTGCGGACTCTGATGTAAGGGGGCTCCTGATGTAAGGGGGCTCAGTCCGGAATCTGATGTAAGGGGGCTCAGTGCGGACTCTGATGTATGGGGGCTCAGTGCGGACTCTGATGTATGGGGGCTCAGTGCGGACTCTGATGTAAGGGGGCTCAGTGCGGACTCTGATGTAAGGGGGCTCAGTGCGGACTCTGATGTAAGGGGGCTCAGTGCGGACTCTGATGTAAGGGGGCTCCTGATGTAAGGGGGCTCAGTCCGGAATCTGATGTAAGGGGGCTCAGTGCGGACTCTGATGTATGGGGGCTCAGTGCGGACTCTGATGTATGGGGGCTCAGTGCGGACTCTGATGTAAGGGGGCTCAGTGCGGACTCTGATGTAAGGGGGCTCAGTGCGGACTCTGATGTAAGGGGGCTCAGTGCGGACTCTGATGTAAGGGGGCTCAGTGTGGACTCTGATGTAAAGGGGCTCAGTGCGGACTCTGATGTAAGGGGGCTCAGTGCGGACTCTGATGTAAGGGGGCTCAGTGCGGACTCTGATATAAGGGGGCTCAGTGCGGACTCTGATGTAAAGGGGCTCAGTGCGGACTCTAATGTAAGGGGGCTCAGTGTGGACTCTGATGTATGGGGGCTCAGTGCGGACTCTGATGTAAGGGGGCTCAGTGCGGACTCTGATGTATGGGGGCTCAGTGCGGACTCTGATGTAAGGGGGCTCAGTGCGGACTCTGATGTAAGGGGGCTCAGTGCGGACTCTGATGTAAGGGGGCTCAGTGCGGACTCTGATGTAAGGGGGCTCAGTGCGGACTCTGATATAAGGGGGCTCAGTGTGGACTCTGATGTAAAGGGGCTCAGTGCGGACTCTGATGTAAGGGGGCTCAGTGCGGACTCTGATGTAAGGGGGCTCAGTGCGGAATCTGATGTAAGGGGGCTCAGTGCGAACTCTGATGTAAGGGGGCTCAGTGCGGACTCTGATGTAAGGGGGCTCAGTGCGGACTCTGATGTAAGGGGGCTCAGTGCGGACTCTGATGTAAGGGGGCTCAGTGTGGACTCTGATGTAAAGGGGCTCAGTGTGGACTCTGATGTAAGGGGGCTCAGTGCGGACTCTGATGTAAGGGGGCTCAGTGCGGACTCTGATGTAAGGGGGCTCAGTGCGGACTCTGATGTAAGGGGGCTCCTGATGTAAGGGGGCTCAGTCCGGAATCTGATGTAAGGGGGCTCAGTGCGGACTCTGATGTAAGGGGGCTCAGTGCGGAATCTGATGTAAGGGGGCTCAGTGCGAACTCTGATGTAAGGGGGCTCAGTGCGGACTCTGATGTAAGGGGGCTCAGTGCGGACTCTGATGTAAGGGGGCTCAGTGCGGACTCTGATGTAAGGGGGCTCAGTGTGGACTCTGATGTAAAGGGGCTCAGTGTGGACTCTGATGTAAGGGGGCTCAGTGCGGACTCTGATGTAAGGGGGCTCAGTGCGGACTCTGATGTAAGGGGGCTCAGTGCGGACTCTGATGTAAGGGGGCTCCTGATGTAAGGGGGCTCAGTCCGGAATCTGATGTAAGGGGGCTCAGTGCGGACTCTGATGTAAGGGGGCTCAGTGCGGAATCTGATGTAAGGGGGCTCAGTGCGGACTCTGATGTAAGGGGGCTCAGTGCGGACTCTGATGTAAGGGGGCTCAGTGTGGACTCTGATGTAAGGGGGCTCAGTGCGGACTCTGATGTAAGGGGGCTCAGTGCGGACTCTGATGTAAGGGGGCTCAGTGTGGACTCTGATGTAAGGGGGCTCAGTGCGGACTCTGATGTAAGGGGGCTCAGTGCGGACTCTGATGTAAGGGGGCTCCTGATGTAAGGGGGCTCAGTCCGGAATCTGATGTAAGGGGGCTCAGTGCGGACTCTGATGTAAGGGGGCTCAGTGCGGACTCTGATGTAAGGGGGCTCAGTGCGGACTCTGATGTAAGGGGGCTCAGTGCGGACTCTGATGTAAGGGGGCTCAGTGTGGACTCTGATGTAAGGGGGCTCAGTGTGGACTCTGATGTAAGGGGGCTCAGTGCGGACTCTGATGTAAGGGGGCTCAGTGCGGACTCTGATGTAAGGGGGCTCAGTGCGGACTCTGATGTAAGGGGGCTCAGTGCGGACTCTGATGTAAGGGGGCTCCTGATGTAAGGGGGCTCAGTCCGGAATCTGATGTAAGGGGGCTCAGTGCGGACTCTGATGTAAGGGGGCTCAGTGCGGAATCTGATGTAAGGGGGCTCAGTGCGGACTCTGATGTAAGGGGGCTCAGTGCGGACTCTGATGTAAGGGGGCTCAGTGCGGACTCTGATGTAAGGGGGCTCAGTGCGGACTCTGATGTAAGGGGGCTCAGTGCGGACTCTGATGTAAGGGGGCTCAGTGCAGAATCTGATGTAAGGGGGCTCAGTGCGGACTCTGATGTAAGGGGGCTCAGTGCAGAATCTGATGTAAGGGGGCTCAGTGCGGACTCTGATGTAAGGGGGCTCAGTGCAGACTCTGATGTAAGGGGGCTCAGTGCGGACTCTGATGTAAGGGGGGTAACCATTACAGTGCAGTCCCCTTTATATTTATATCAGTGTTACTGCACATTGCAGCGTGGAGGACCGATACCCCTCCCCCCCCCCCCGGTCCATGGAAAAATTGGCTGCTCAGTCTAAAATGCCCGGGCCTATTTTTTGTCCCAGTCCGGGCCTGCCTGCAGGCATCATTCTGGTATAACCACTCAAAGTTGTGAATGGCGTACCTGAAGACAAAAAAATGGTTAACAATAAAGCACAGTAAACGGTAAAGTAAAAATAATTACATACCTGAAAAACAAACATGATAAAACATAATAACAATAAAACATTGCAGAATAGAATACAGTAAAAAAGAGCAGAACAATAGAGAGAGAGAATAGAGAGAGAGAGAACAATAAAACGACAACAATTTTTTTTTATTTTATATATATATTTTTTTTTTTACACTTTTTTTGTAACTAACTTTTATAACGGTAACCGGTTCCAGGTTCGGGTCTCTCAAAATGCGATGGCATCTTGGGAGACCCTGTGAAAGTGTGCCTAGTATGTGGAATGCTGTACCCTACGCTAATACTCAACTAGTGCATGGTAGCGTTCAAAACATTCACCAATGCAAAGACCAGGATTGTCAGGACAGGAGGGACAATAATAGCGGGTGTCACGCCTATATCCGCGCTTGCTGCAGACACGACATCTTTTTTGGGGGGTTCGTTGGGTAGGGGTACTCGGGAGGACATAAAGAAAATGCCTCTCATGCAGCCGACTGCATTTAGTTGGGGATGTGAATGGGGGAAGTACAGGCGCTGCAGAAGCGGTGGGTTCCCAATTAGGATTGGCGAATGCAGCAGGAAGAGCACTATGGGCACGACAGGCCTGTGTTTGTCTTTTTGGTGGCAGCGGGACACTACTTGTGCTTGCCACCTCATCAGCTTGAACTGCACTTATGGGACTCGCCACGTCACCAAGTGTTACTGCAGTGCTGGTTTGACTACGACCGGGGTGTACTAGGCCGCTGGCGCTTGCCAGTTCACCAAAACGCTACAAAAAAAACTGTTAGCGATCGCAGGGATCAGGCCTGACTCTGCGAACGCTGCAGTTATGCGTTTAGTCTTTTGTAAGTGACAGTGATCGATCGATACTGCACTTGGGTGGGCTGGGCCGGGCGGAGGGGCAAAACGCAGGTGCTAGCGGGTATCTGTGCTGATTCCACTAACACTGCGTTTTTGGGAACCCTAAACTGCTGGGGACGCTAGTAAAGATCTGATCGGATCAGATATTGATCCGTACAGATACTATACCACTAAGGGAGGTGTACGGTGCGTGCGTGGGTGTTAGTGGTACTGGCGCTAACCTGACGCTGCCTGGGGCTGTTGCTTGCCAGTTCACCAAAACGCTACCAAAAAAACTGTTAGCGATCGCAGGGATCAGGCCTGACTCTGCGAACGCTGCAGTTATGCGTTTAGTCTTTTGTAAGTGACAGTGATCGATCGATACTGCCCTAGGGTGGGCTGGGCCGGGCGGAGGGGCAAAACGCAGGTGCTAGCAGGTATCTGGGCTGATCCCACTAACACTGCGTTTTTGGGAACCCTAAACTGCTGGGGACACTAGTATAGATCTGATCGGATCAGATATTGATCTGATCAGATACTATACCACTAAGGGAGGTGTACGGTGCGTGCGTGGGTGTTAGCGCTACTGGCGCTAACCTGACGCTGCCTGGGGCTGGTGCTTGCCAGTTCACCAAAATGCTACCAAAAAAACTGTTAGCGATCGCAGGGATCAGGCCTGACTCTGCGAACGCTGCAGTTATGCGTTTAGTGCCTTGTAAGTGACAGTGATCGATCGATACTGCACTTGGGCCGGACCGGGCAGAGGGACAAAACGCAGGTGCTAGCAGGTATCTGGGCTGATCCCGCTAACGCTGCGTTTTTGGGAACCCTAAACTGCTGGGGACGCTAGTATAGATCTGATCGGATCAGATATTGATCCGTACAGATACTATACCACTAAGGGAGGTGTACGGTGCGTGCGTGGGTGTTCGCGGTACTGGCGCTAATTTGACGCTGCCTGGGGCGACGCATATCACCGCCGGGCGATCAGGGGGCTAAACCTTTATTCGGTAATAAACGGCGGGTTCCCTGACACTATAAAAAATAAACGAACTAACCAGCGTCACCCGTAACGGTTATACGGTGATCAGTGGTGAAAGGGTTAACTAGGGGGCAATCAAGGGGTTAAAACATTTATTAGGTAGTATATGGGGGTCCCTGTCGCTATAAAACGCTGACAGCGAACCTAAATATTTACCTCACTAACTAGCGTCACCAGTGACACTAATACAGCGATCAGAAAAATGATCGCTTAGCGACACTGGTGACAGGGGGTGATCAAGGGGTTAAAACTTTATTAGGGGGGGTTAGGGGGGTACCCTAGACCTAAAGGGGGGTAATACTAACTGTCCCAACACTGTAACTGTCACAAACTGACACTATGCAGTAATCAGAAAAAAAAAAAAAAAAAAAAAAAAAAAACTGCTAGTGTCAGTTTGTGACAGGGAGGGGGGGGGGTGATTGGGGGGGGATCGGGGGGCGATCGGGGGGGGGATCGGGGTGATTTGTGTGCCTGGCATGTTCTACTGTGTCGTGTAGTGTTTGTGCACTCACAATTCAGTCTTCTCTCCTCGGCGCTGCAACGGAATACCGAGCCGAGGAGAGATGACATCATTTCCTTTGCTGCTGTTTAGCATACAGCAGCAAAGGAAGTGATCTGATTGGCCGGCGGCGATCGCGAGGGGGGGGCCACGAACGGATGGCCTCCCCCTCGTCTCCGATCGCCGGGGGACCAAACGGGACCGCCTCGGGCGGCGGGGGGGGGGGGTCCGATCGGACCCCCCACCCGCGGGAGGCAAATCACGTACATGTACGTGATTTTGCCTGCCCGTGCCGCCTTGCCGACGTCCATCGGCGTGAGGCGGTCGTCAAGTGGTTAAAGGGTATGAATGTGCCCAACCCAGATAAAGTCTTTGCTCCTCCAAAGCGCTTTGCTCAGCAATACCCTATAGTAGAGGGGTTCTTAAAAAGTGGACCTGGCCTTTTCCAGTCTTTACAAAATTTTGGCTGTCCCTGTAATGGAGATCCCAGTGTTTAAAGGCCCTGTGGATTAAAGGCTATAAGCCCTTTCCAAGTCCCTTTTCTCTCTCCCAGACCCTACTATACAACCTTGCCGATAAGGCCATATTCCTATACCAGACCTTAGCTGTCTGGTCCAAGAATTATGTCTTGGGATCCTGGATCTATCCTAGCAGATTTGTCTGTTCTCCCACAACTGAAGCTCATGCTTGTGACCCTTAGACATTAGAAATTCTGACATTTTCTTCGGAGATTCAGACAAATTTCTGAATCACAATAGTAACAAATTTCAACAAATCCAAAATAAATTATAACAAAACAAATTATCTGAATTCAAATTTGAAAATTAATTTTAATTCAAAATGGAAACATATTTTAATAAATACAGTAAGGTTTAAAAGTGAAATAAAATGATGACGGCTACTCAGGCTGCTTTGTAGAATAGAATAGAACAAAATAGAATAGAATAAAATGGCAAATAAAGGAATAGAATAGAACAGAAAATATTAAAATATAATAGAAAATAAAGGAAAAGAATAGAATAGAAAATTGTAGAATAGAATTGAATGAATATAGCTGTCTTCCGAAATTTGACTTTCGAATCGATTTGAAAATAACAAATATACCAAACAAATCTGAATATACAAAACGAATTTCAAAATTGAATCATTCTAACAAATATGATGAAACAAAATTATTAACTTAGGGAAGTACAGTACTTCTCCTGTGAATCACAGGAGTGCCGTTCATGTGGCTGAAGCCCGCTATTGGCTGACATCACAGAGGCAGTCCAGGGTGGGGAAAGATCCTGACCGTATGGTTGGGATCCACCCAGATGCCTGGTCCGGCACCCGGCTCAGCCTCTCAGTGAGCTGCTGAGAGCCTGAGCCAGTCGCTCTCACCCCCTCCACAGCCCAGTGCTCCAGTGAGCAAGGAGGGGGCAGAACAGAGAGCTGCTGACTGACAATCACCAGCTCTCTGCTCACAAAGCACTGAGCGGTCTTTGATTGTTCAGTTCTCAGTCTTACTGTAGAGCTGGCACTGGACAGATGCAGCATCCAACTAGGTGAGTACGATTTCTCCAAAAAAAACATACTTCTCTTTTAATGAACAAATCTGAAACAAAAATTTTTTTCCCTTGTGCACATTTCTAGTGACCCTACTCTTCTGTGTTGACAGGCTAGTGCAGGGGTAGACAACATGCAGGAGATCAAAGACACCCTTTTAAAAAAAAAAAAGAAACTAACTAACAAGCCCCCAATAAAAAGGAAAGACAGCATGAAGAAAACTTAGAAAAATCCAATAAAACTAATGTCACTATAGAAATATAAACTCAGCCTACCTTAAGATTTAGCTTCAGTAAGAAACTCGGTTTTCACTTTCATTCACATTTTTTTTTCATGTCTGGGGAGTGATTGGTCACCCCCACAACGCTGATGCCGGAGTCCATTATAAGGCAGAACATTTGGTACTGCAGACTGATTTGCTTGACTAGTTTTGGGGCCTGCTATCTGCTTTGATTTCTGGCTAGTGTAATGCCGCATACACACGAGCAGACTTTACGGCAGACTTTGCTCGGCGGACTTTTCGGCTGACTTTACGACGGACTTTCTGAATGAACGGACTTGCCTACACACAATCCACCAAAGTCCGTCGAATTCGTACGTGATTGTCGTACGACCGGACTAAAACAAGGAAGTTCATAGCCAGTAGCCAATAGCTGCCCTAGCGTGGCTTTTTGTCCGTCGAACTAGCATACAGACGAGCAGACTTTTCGACCGGACTCGATTTCGACGGATTAATTTAAAACATGTTTCAAATCTAAGTCCGTCCAACTTTAGAGAAAACAAAGTCCGCTGGAGCCCACACACGATCGAATTGTCCGACCAAATCCCGTCCGCCGGGCAAAGTCTGCCGTAAAGTCCGCTCGTGTGTACACGGCATGAGTAGTATGTAGCGCAGTGTCCACGGGTTAATAGTAGGTAGGGCAATGTACCGTTATCAATAGAATGTAGGGCAGTGTGCAGAGGTCAGTAGGATGTAGGGTAGTGTACAGAGGTCAGTAGGAATGTAGGGTAGTGTATAGGGGTCAATAATAGGTAGGGCAGTGTCCAGAGGTCAGTTGTATGTAGATCAGTGTCCAGAGGTCAGTAGTAGGTAGGGCAGTGTACAGAGGTCAGTAGTGTGTAGAGCAGTGTACAGGGGTCAGTAGTAGGTAGGTCAGTGTACAGAGGTCAGTAGTAGGTAGGGCAGTGTACAGAGGTCAGTAGGATTTAGGGCACTGTGCAAAGGGCAGTAGGATGTAGCTTAGTGTGCAGAGGTCAGTAGGATGAAGAGAAGTGTACAGAGGCCAGTATTATGAAAAGCAGTTTAAAGAGATCAACAGGGCAGAGACCAGGGGGTCAGTAGGGCAGAAGGCAGGGGATCAGGAGGACACTGTACTAGGGGGTCAGGAGGGCAGGGGGGGTCAGGAGAGCACGGTACGGTGGTTTTGGGAGGGCAGAGTACAAGAAAATCAGGAGGGCACAGTACTGGGGTGTCAAGAGGGTTTGGTATTGTGGGGATCAGTAGGGCACGGAACTTGGGGGTCAGGAAGGTATGGCATTAGGGGGCCAAGAGGAAATAGTACTTGGGGTCAGTAGGGCATGATACTGGGGGTCAGGAGGGTATGTTATTGGGGGGTCAGTAGGTCACGGCACTGGGGGGTCAGGAGGGTACGGTACTGGGGGGTCAGGAGGGTATGGTATGGTGGGGCAGTAGGGCATGGGACATGGGGTCAGGAGGGTACGGTACTAGGGGGTCAGGAGGGTACGGTACTAGGGGGTCAGGAAGTCATGGGTCAGGGGGGTCAGAAGAGCATGGTACCAGGAGGGCACAGTATTGGGGGGGGTCAGGAGGGTATGGTATGAACATGGGGGGTAGGAATTTATGGCATTAGAGGGCCAAGTGGAAATGGTACTGGGGGTCAGTAGGGCATGACACTGTGGGTCAGGAGGGTATGGTATTGGGGGGTCAGTATGGCATGGCACTGGGGGGTCAAGAGGGTACGGTACTGGGGGGTCAGGGGAGCATGTCATGGGGGTTCAGGAGGGTATGGTACTAGGGGTCAAGGGGGCATGCACTGGGGAGTCAGGAGGTACGGTACTGGGGATCAGGAGGGTATAGTACTGGGGGGGTCAGGAGGGCATGGTACGGGGATCAGGAGGTACAGTGCTGGGGGATCAGGAGGGTATAGTACTGGGGGGTCAGGGGGATACGGCACTAGGGGGTCAAGAGGGCATGACCCTGGGGGGTCAAGAGGGCATGGTACTGGGGGGTCAGGTGGGTACGGTACTAGAGGTTCAAGAGGGCATGGTACTGGGGGTCAGGAGGGTATGGCACTGGGGGGTCAGGAGGTACAGTACTCGGGGGTCAGGGGAACATGGCACTGGGGGTTCAGGAGGGTACGGAACTAGGGGGTCAAGGGAGAACAGACTGGGGGGGTCAGGAGGGTATGGCTCTGGGGGGTCAGTAGGGTACGGTACTGTGAGCTCAGGAGGTATGGTACTGGGGGATCAGGAGGGTATAGTACTGGGGGGTCAGGGGAGCATGGCACTGGGGAGTCAGGAGGGTACGGTACTAGGGGGTCAAGAGGGCACGACCCTGGGGGGTCAGGAGGGTACAGTACTGGAGGATTTCGAGGACTGGGGTGTCAAGAGGGCATGGTACTGGGGGTCAGAAGGGTACAGTACTAGGGGGTCAAGAGGGCACGACCCTGGGGGGTCAAGAGGGCATGGTACTGGGGGATTTAGAGGGATGGGGTGTCATGAGGGCATGGTATTGGGGGGGTCAGAGGAGTATGGTATTTGGGGGTTAGGAGGGTACGATACTAGGGGGTCAAGGGGGCACGCACTGGGGGGGCCAGGAGGGTATGGTACTGGGGGGTCAGGAGGTACAGTACTGGGGGGTCAGGGGAACATGGCACTGGTGGGTTCAGGAGGGTACGGTACTAGGAGGTCAGGAGGGTATGGCACTGAGGGGTCAGTAGGGTACGGTACTGGGGGGTCAGGAGGTATAGTACTGGGGGATCAGGAGGGTACAGTACTGGGGGGTCAGGGGAGCATGGCACTGGGGAGTCAGGATGGTACAGTACTAGGGGTCAAGAGGGCACGACACTGGGGGTCAGGAGGGTACAGTACTGGTGGATTTGGAGGGCTGGGGTGTCAGGAGGGCATGGTATTGGGGGGGTCAGAGGAGTATGGTATTGGGGGGGTCAGGAGGGTACGGTACTGGGGGGTCATGAGGGCATGGTATTGGGGGTTCAGGAGAGAATGGTATTGGGGGGTTAGGAGGGCCCAGCACTGGGGGATCAGGAGGGCTGGGGTGTCAAGAGGGCATGGTATTAGGGGTTCAGAAGATTATGGTATTGGGACCAGGAGGGAATAGTACTGTGGGGTCAGGAGGGTGCAGAAGTTGTTACCAGATGCAGAGTAGCACAGGGAAGCAGCATGTTCTCGCACTGATGCCCACTCATCCATCCTACAAGCACCTGGATGGAGGCGGGGCAGTGGGGGTGAGCACGCAAGGCTCTAGGAAAGGGCTCCTGTGGCTTTCCCCTCCCCCCAGCCAATTGTATACAGGGGCAAACCTGCCCCGCAGACTAGGATTGGCGGAGCGTGCACCTGCACTGCTCTGTACAAAGCACTGGGTCGGCGAGGCAGGGATGTCTTCGCAAGCTACCTGCCAGCGTTCGACAGGTAGCTCGAAATCGACTAGTTGCTGACCCCAAATGTATAGGTTAGGTAGACCAGTAGAGCATGGACTTCTTTTTTTGTTAGGCCCATGTTCAGGTTTAGGCCAAGAAAAATATTAAATTCCTCCACAGTTAGGGGTTACCACACCTATGGGCGGGCATAAGAAGAATAAGGATTGCTGCCAATATACTGGCTGGCGTACAGATTACACTGCTCCACAATGTAATTCAGCAGATCATCCGTTAAAAATAAATGGAAAAAAATAAATTGGGGTAACATTTTCTGTTTGTATCTGAGGGCCTGACTGCGCTGTAAAAGGGGGAATTAGAGTTTCTGCCGAAGTAGCAGACAGTCATGTGGGATATAATAGTACGTCTGGGAGGCTAGTAAGGGGCCCTGCCTCGTTGTTGTGGATGATCACTGGTGATCAGTGTGTATAAAGCTGTAAAAAATGGCTATAAACAGGCTCTGTGTGAAGAGAAGCAGAGCCGATCGCCTGACAACTGACACAGCTATCATGTGATCAGGAGGGCCAATCAGAGTCGTCCTGATGAGCAGCATGAGCTGTGTCCAGGGGACACAGGCACACTGGGATCGCGCAGCTGCATGGCCACGCGGTCGCATGCACGGTCTCGTTTTGAGGGAAGCTCCAGTACATCCACTCAGAATGTCAAAGCTCCCACCCGGCCACCGCACATAAAAGTAAAAGTTTAAAGATAACATAACTGGTGACAGAGAGAAGGTGAATCTAATAAATATCGTATTTATCGGCTTATAACACACACTTTTTTCCCCTGAAAACAGAGGATAAACAGTGCCTGTGTGTTATATGCAGATATCATGTTTTACCAACAGGGGGCGGGGATCGGGCGGTCAGCCCCAGGAGCCACCTATTGGGGCGTGTCAGGCTGGCCCCCCCACCTCTCCTGGCCCGGTACAGCACTGCCAGCATAGTCTAAAGTTGAGAAAAAAAATAACTTGCCAGCCCCTTCTCTTACACTGCTCCTCCTGTGTCAGCGTCATTGTAAAACAAAGCTTGTAAATATCTCAATAGCTCAGTTTTTTCTGGCTGCTCTCCTCCTCCCGCTTCCCCTCCTCTGAGTGTAGCTTTAGATTGGAGGAAGAGAGCGGTCACATGACCATCTATGTAATGTCAGAGGATAGCAGTCATGTGACCAGGTCAGTGGAAAAACGGAGCTACTGAGATATATGGAAGCTTCATTTTACAATAGGTGTGACACAGGAGGAGCAGTGTGGAAGGGGCTGGCAGTGATTTTCTTAACTGTAGAGTATGCTGGCAGTGCTGTCCCAGGAGACTCGGGGTCCCTGGGAGTGCAGGGAGGGGGCTTTTTACTGGATGCGGGGCTGTATAATGGATGGGGGGTGTGTACTGGGGAGGGGGGGTGTACTGGGGAGGGGGCTGTATGCTGGATGGGGGGCTGTATAATGGATGGGGGGTGTGTACTGGGGAAGGGGGGTGTACTGGGGAGGGGGCTGTATACTGGATGGGGAGCTGTGTACTGGGGAGGGGGACTGTGCACTGTAAAGGTGGCTGCAAAAACATTTTTTCCTTTAAACTTCCCTCTCCAATAAATACTTTCTTTAGCTTGGTGTATATAAATCAGTGGAACTCAGGGATAGTATTGCCACAGCCTCAAATGAACCACAATGCCTTAAAGTGATTGTAAATTAAGTTTTTTTTTTTTTTTTAAATAAAAAAAAATGTCATACTTACCTGCTCTATGCAAAGGTTTTGCACAGAGCAGACCTGAATGTCTTCTTTTTGGGTCGCCCGCGGGCACTCCTGGTTCCTCGTCTTCTCTGTGGTATTCTATAGACAGCCACTTCCTATGAGGTACCACCTGTGGGGTCACACCCGAGCCGCACTGCCTGCCACGGTAAAGCTTGTGAGATCAGAGAGAGCCACTACAGATGGGCACAGCGCTGAATCGAGTGAGGATTCAAGTAGGTATAAGAGGGGTAAGGGGGTGATACTATTATCTAATCATTTTAAATGCAGGGAATGCATGAAAGTAAAAAAATGTTTAGGCGTTAGAACCACTTTAACTCTGGTTTGGTCCAGAAACAGTAATTTAAAAGCACCTGGAACGGATGGTTTGCACCCACGTGTCCTAAAAAAAAAGTTGAGTTCTGTTAATTTGAAGAATTTGGGGCTGATTTACTAAAGGCAATTAGACCATTAACTTTGCAAGGAAAATTGCCTCAGAGTCTAGTGAATCTGGTGAAATTTAACTTTGCAAATAATACCCAATCCCATGCAGGAAAATAAAAAATATATGCATCTATTTGTCTGTAGTAAATCAAACCAATCGTTTCTAATTTTGTGTGACTCTTTAATGATTGGCTTGGTAGCAATTGACTGCCACAAGGGTAATGTGGTGTCTCTATTTAAAAAAAGGGAAAGAAGTCTTTCATAAGAAACTACAGGCCTGTAACTTTTATAGCCAAGAAGATACAGTTGTGCTCCAAAGTTTACATACCCTGGCAGAATTTATGATTTCTTGGCCATTTTTCAGAGAATATGAATGATAACACAAAAACATTTCTTTCACTCATGGTTAGTGTTTGGCTGAAGCCATTTATTATCAATCAACTGTGTTTACTCTTTTTAAATCTAAATGACAACAGAAACTACCCAAATGACCCTGATCAAAAGTTTACATACCCTGGTGATTTTGGCCTGATAACATGCACACAAGTTGACACAAAGGGGTTTGAATGGCTATTAAAGGTAACCATCCTCACCTGTGATCTGTTTGCTTGTAATTAGTATGTGTGTGTATAAAAGGTCAATACATTTCTGGACTCCTGACAGACCCTTGCATCTTTCATCCAGTGCTGCACTGACGTTTCTGGATTCTGAGTGAAATAAATATTGAACTAAATATTAGGTGGTGGTCGTTGTGGATTCCATATACACATTAACTTGTCTTTTCCTATAGTTAGCTAGTATATTAAAACTCTGATAATGTTACTGTTGATAGTACAATGATATAAGGTTAGCTATGAAAACAAACACACTGCTTAGTAAAACAACGTCTTATTTATTTCCCAAGAAAATAGGAAATGCTAACATAAAAACACTAAAGGAAAATATTACAGAGCACATAAAATACAAAAACATCAATAATACGTTATGTAAGGTCGTCCTCTAGATATTGTCTCGTCAGCTGGGCTCAAAATGGCAAGAGAGGGCCATGAGGCATGAGAGCCGTCAGGCAAGAGACCAAGAGTTATTTCCCTTCTGTGTCCGATGGGATATGGCCAAGAGGCAGTCCTTTTAATATAGCATTTCTCTGTCCATCCTCTAGGCATCCTGTATTGTCCTCTAGGGGCAAATTTCGTCCATAAATCATCGCTAAGTGATCTGGGTCATCTTCAGTGTTAGCTGGCCCTTTGATATTCTGTAGCTCAAACTCATCAATTATCTTGGCAGCAATGACTCTCTTTAAAGCTTGCTTGCAGAGTGTTAATCTTTAAGTGTTGTGCTTCCCAAGATGTGCCGCTTTGCTACTGAGTGACACACCACCATCATTCTTCAGCGACAGCTTCCATGTCACCATTCTGTGTCTTCTCCTTTCCGGTATTTTCACAACAAGGTGCAATAAAGGCAAGGGGTATCCATTTACTCACCATTTACCAGCACACACTCCAAGCAACATATTAACCAGCTTTCAGATACAGAACCTTGAGCAAAGCCTTACTCACCCATATTACTAATCTAAAATACACATATGTCACACTATACCATCACACAAATCAACCCTTTACCATAGTATATGCATATATATATATATATATGACCCATCAAATTACGCATCCCGCTCCCAACCTCCTATAACCCTTTACTGTAGGTATGAGTAGGGATTAGGCAGGTTTGCTCAAAATGGCCTTTCCTACTGCAATTTTGGCATGTCAGTGGTACTTCAGGGCTCTGAATTGGCAGGAAAGCCTCTAACTTGTACAAAGAGACCTTACCGTCAATTCATCCCTCATCTTGCATAAATAAATGTGAGACCTTCCTATATAAATGTCAAGTCCAACAACACATATAAACCTGAAATGATGACAAACCCACAAAATTCCATCCCAGTGCCTGGATTTCAGAGACCATGTCCAGGGTATACCATGCACCTGTATCTACTGTTAGGTTCACGGAACACCCTAGTTCCATGACTAACGTTACATCGGTATCCTTTAGGACAAATAAAAACAAACTTCCAAATTAATACCCAGGTGCTTCCTTCCCAGCAATGATCACTCCATCCAGTACACAGAGTGAAATATCTTCTCAACATTTCTCGTTTACCACTGTGTATTGACCTGGCATACAAAGAACATCATGGTCATGCCTCCGACAGAGGGAAATATCAGCCTGCCACCAGCTTCCATCCCCTCCGATCACAGGTTGGTAATTTAGCCTCAGATGCAACAAAGTAGAATCCCCGGTCAGTAAGCCCATTGATACCACCAAATATACAGACTGAGTCTGCACTTCTGTATATGGGATCAATGAGGAATCATAACACCTTTCATAATCCAAACTAGCACAGCCCATCCAGGCATTTGACCACTGTTTTGAATTATTGTAAGTGACAAGTTTTGGCAAAGTCTTACGGAGCTGTGATGCCAGCTCATAAGGCCACTGCAGAAAATAGAAGAAAACAGCTGAATGGCCGCACTCCAAATAACACCTTTTATTTGTGGCAAAACAGTGTAGACGATGCAAAATCTCTTACATCACGGTGATGAAAGATACAGACAGGCTAATGCGTTTCACATCAATATAGATGCTTAATCATAGCTGGTGACCATAATCAGACTGAAAATATTTATAGTGAAATAAAACCAATTAGGGGATATACAACCCCCAGAAACTCCTCCCATATCTAATCAGACTAAAGTGGAAACCAAATGTGCATAGGAAAATGGGCAGCACAAAAAAACAGAGAGCCAAAAGGATTAAGACCTCTGAAAGAATGACACAGAATTAATATATACTTTGTAAAGTCAGAATAGAACTGGTTCACTGTGTTGGCGTGCTGTCCCCTAGCAGATAATATTGCTAACAGAGTTGTAATATAGATACAATATACAGTATAAAAACATGACAAGGCACTGAACAATGCATTAAATATATCTGCACGGCTGAGTGCAATCAAACATACCACGAACAATAGTAGAGAGAGACCATCACTGGCAGAGAACCGAAGTTGACTAATGTAAGGCATGGTTATAAAACATTAAGTAATAATCAATGTTCTATCCGAGGCATATTACTGTATGAGGGGCCACTGCCCCTCATACAGAGAGTGTACAATCAGCTTAAAGTTTGTAGATACCTCCGCCTGCCCCTTCGTGCACGTCAGAGCCCATGACAGATTTCTGTCCTGTACCACCACACTCTCTACCAACCTATCAACATGGTGAACAAAATTCTTAGCCATGTTAACCTGGGTATTTATGTGACTTTGTTGAATGTTATTAAGGATGCCACAAATCTCTCTGAGTAACAAAGCTCTGCTTACTGTCTGAAGCTAAGGCTGAGAGTTTGTGCCTCAGGATACCGATGTCCACTCCATTAATAACACCCATCCCAGCTCCTATTCCCCCCAATATAGTGCTGAATACATCCCTCCTCTTTGGGGTACTCATCAGAAATAAACTTCCTGAATGCCTTCTGTGTCTGCACATCTCTGGGAGCAAGCCGCTTAGTACAATGACCACACTTGATTCAGTGCATACTCAGCACATATAGGATAATAGGTTTTTATCAAGCACTGTGAGATGTTGAAGCGCCATGTGGTGACGGCATACTGTACCCTGGTAGCCAGCGTTTGTTCCCGTTTCTCTAACAGAGCATGCTTCTGTGTGTAGTCACTGGCATTACCTGTGCAAGCTTCCAACCTCTCAGGTGAGACATCAACCAGGCATATCTCCCCCATATGCAGCTCTGGTGTACCACAATATTATTATAGGCGATTTATATAATGCCAACAGTTTACGCAGTGCTTTACAATGTATAGGGGGACAACACAATTACAATACAGTTCAATACAAAAGGTACAGGAGGGCCCTGCTTGTAGAGCTTACATTCTAAAGGGAGGGGTGGTGGTACAAAGGTAATAGCTGCAGAGAATGATTTGACCAAGAACCTCTCTGTAGGACTGTTACGATTGAGTCACCACCCCCACAAGGAAATTTTCACCCCATTGATATGTCACCTGGCCAACAGACATCTTACTTATGCATAAGTGCCAGTCTCCTGGGTACCTGCACCATAATAATTCAGTTATGTCAATACATGTCAAACATTAAAAACATTTCCTTCTTTCAATTCCTCCCTATAAAAAAAACATATTTTACATTTCTTGTTCTGAAGGATTGGCTAGGTTATTTTCCTTCCCCAACCTCCAACTACCAACCCATTGCACTTGTATTCACAGTATGTTTGCATTTATAAATGACAGGAGAGACTCTGGCAAAATGTTTCACATGTCTTGTTGATGGGCACAGTCTTTCAGATTCAGCATTAGCGCTAAATTGTTCATAAGAAAAAGAAACCTTATATTGCAAGTATTAATCTGAAACTTTTAGTTTGCCTCTTCTCCCCTGAATGTTTGTAAGAACAAATTTGCAGTGTGGTATGGCCAGGGCTTTTTTTTAGCGGGAATGTGGGAGAACGCAGTTCTGGCACCTCCAGCAATGATGGAGGGTCTATTGATGCTGGCTGCTGGGGAATCTATTGTTGCTGGCTGCTGGAGGGTCTATTATTGTTGCTGGCTGTTGGAGGGTCTATTATTGTTGCTGGCTGCTGGAGGGTCTATTATTGTTGCTGGCTGCTGGAGGGTTTATTATTGTTGCTGGCTGCTGGAGGGTCTATTGATGCTGGCTGCTGGAGGGTTTATCGTTGCTGGCTGCTGGAGGGTCTATTGTTGCTGGCTGCTGGAGGGTCTACTGTTGCTGGCTGCTGGAGGGTCTACTGTTGCTGGCTGGTGGAGGGTCTATTGATGCTGGCTATCGGGAGTTTATTGTTGCTGGGGGCGTTCATTGTTACTAGCTACAGGGGATCCATTTATCACCACAAAATTATATTTGGTTCTGTATTCTCTAAAAGCAGCATTACTGGGAGGCGTGTATAGGGTGGAACCAAGGAAAAGTGCTCTGAGGTGGGTAGGGGCAGAGACAAGATGTGGCTCTGAAGAGGGGAGTTCCTGTACCTATTTGCTCAGAAAAAAAGCCCTGGGTATGGCACAGACAAACTGCCAGCTAGATAAACATCTGCCATCCATGTTCCAGAGACCTCTCCAATCTTGCTCTATCAGGACTCTGGAAGTGAAAACAAGAGCAGAATCAAATTCTTATCCACAATATATACTCGCTTGCTATGTTTTCTTAAAGTTCCCTCCTTGGAACCCAGGAACTTAGTATTCCTGGCTTCTGAAACTCTGAACAAACTATCAAAACAACCATGATTTCTTTAGGATGAACCCACTCTAAAATGGATCCCCATAGTATGAGCAAAAAAACCCCAAAAAACAAAAAAACAATAATACTTTATGTAAGGTCGTCCTCTAGACATGGTCTCGTCAGCTGCGCTCAAAATGGCAAGAGAGGGCTATGAGGCACCAGAGCCATCAGGCAAGAGAGCCAAGAGTGATTTCCCTTCTGTGTGCACTTTTAAACTGCATTCAGACCCCCTCATACACCACACCCCACTAGCCTCCTGTCCAATGGTATATTGCCAAGAGGCAGTCCTTTTAATATATATAATTTCTCTGTCCATCCTCTAGGCATCCTGCTGTATTGTCCTCTAGGGGCAGTATTCGTCCATGAATCATTGCTATGTGACCTGGGTCATCTTCAGTGTTAGCTGGCCCTTTGATCTTCTGTAACTCAACTTCATCAAACATCTTGGCAGCAATGGCTCTCTTTGAAGCTTGCTTGCAGAGTGTTAATAAAGAAATTCAATCTTATCCCGTCAGTTGGTCTAGAACCAAGCTTTTGTTCCCATACTCCTCCGGCCAGGGGCATGAATCGACACCCTGCTGGGTCAACTTTCAACTTCCAACTTAAGTCAGCTGGCCCGCAGCCGCGCCGTGTTGCTAGGACACGGCGCGACCCCGATCTCTGTAAAGAGCCGCATCCAATCCATTACTAAGCACCTTCTGGCACAAAGTCATTTGGAGTGATGAGACCAAAATCTAGTTTTTTCGCCACAACCATAAACGCTACATTTGGAGAGGAGTCAACAAGGCCTATGATGAAAGGTACACCATTCCTACTGTGAAACAAGGAGGTGGATCGCTGATGTTTTTAGGATATGTGAGCTACAAAGGCACAGGAAATTTGGTCAAAATTGATGGCAAGATGAATGCAGTATGTTATCAAAAAATACTGGAGGAACATTTGTATTCATCAGCCAGGAAGCTGTGCATGGGATGTACTTGGACATTCCAACATGACAACGATCCAAAACACAAGGCCAAGTTGACCTGTCATTGGCTACAGAAGAATAAAGTGAAGGTTCTGGAGTGGCCATCTCAGTCTTCTGACCTCAATATCATCGAGCCACTCTAGGGAGATCTCAAACGTGCACTTCATGCAAGACAGCCCAAGAATTTACAGGAACTGGAGGCTTTTTGCCAAGAGGAATGGGCAGCTTTACCATCTGAGAAGATAAAGATGTTATTGCTGTTAAAGGGGGCAATACACGGTATTAAGAACTGGGGTATGTACACTTTTGATCAGGGTCATTTGGCTAGTTTCTGTTGTCATTATGATTTAAAGAGTAAACACAGTCGATTGATAATAAATGGCTTCAGCCAAACACTAACCATGAGTGAAAGAAAAGTTTTTGTGTTATTCATATTCTCTGAAAAATGGCCAAGAAATCATAAATTCTGCCAGGGTATGTAAACTTATGAGCACAACTGTAACTGAGAGTTTGATAAAAAACACATATAAGTGTTTTTTAGCTTGAAACTGTCGCTCTCCGTAGCCGATCCTAGTATAGATGTATGCATATTAAAGCTTCAGTCAATGCCGCTCCTCGGGCTGACATGTTTTGCCTCAACCGTCGAGGCTTAAAAATATGATTAAGCCCCAGTGGGTGGGGTGAAACATGTCAGGGGGCATGGCCCGAAGAGCGACATTGACTGAGGCTTTCATCTCACTAGGATACTAGGATCGGCTATGGTGAGCAGAGATTTCAAGCTAAAATGTTCATTGCTTACTGATTGAGTTTTTCTTACATTAACATGCCTACTATCCTGAGAGCAAATGGGGCTCTATACCCCAGCCTGGAGCGGCACCACCAAGTACTTATGGTCACAGAAGAGTTTTTGCTACAAAACAAGTGATAGCATGGATTCATGAAAGACCAAACTTGTCAAATCTACTTTCTTTGCAAAAGGGTTTTACACAGTTCTGGCTGTGTAAGCTAAGGTCTGTGGGCTTAGAAAATTCAGTTTGTAAATGAATAGAAAACTGGCTGAGAGCCCATATGCAGAGAGTAGTGGTTAATGATTCATAATCTGAATGGTCTAGAGTTAGTAGTGGTGTACCCCAAGATTCAATGTTGGGACCCTTACTTTTTAATATATTTAAAAATGATATAGAGTTTGGTATTAAAGTACCATGTCAGTGTTTGCAGATGACACCAAACTACGAGGGGAATAAAGTTCTTACAAGATACAGTTGCAATAAAAAGTATGTGAACCCTTTTGGAATGATGTGGATTTCTGCACAAATTGGTCATAAAATGTGATATGATCTTCATCTAAGTCACAACAATAGACAATCACAGTCTGTTTAAACTAATAACACACAAAGAATTAAATGTTACCGTGTTTTTTTTGAACACACCATGTAAACATTCACAGTGCAGGTGAAAAAAGTATGTGAACCCTTGGATTTAATAACTGGTTGAACCTCCTTTGGCAGCAATAACTTCAACCAAACGTTTCCTGTAGTTGCAGATCAGACGTGCACAACGGTCAGGACTAATTCTTGACCATACCTCTTTACAGAACTGTTTCAGTTCAGCAATATTCTTGGGATGTCTGGTGTGAATTGCTTTCTTGAGGTCATGCCACAGCATCTCAGTCGGGTTGAGGTCAGGACTCTGACTGGGCTACTCCAGAAAGAGTATTTTCTTGGCCTTAAGTTCTCCTGCAAAATGTCTTGATAAACTTGGGAATTGTTTTGCTTGCGTCTAGCAAGGTTACTCTGTGGTATAAGCAAGGAAGCTGAGATTTCTGCAGTGTGTAAATTGTGCTTTTACACTACAAAGATGCTGTACATACAAAACTATTACAATCTTAGGAATACAATACAAGACTGACAGATCTCTATAACAAGCAAAATGCCTATCAAATGAACAGCCTATAGTCTATATCAGTACAAATACACTTAAAAGTTACTTATCTTCTGTTACTGTATGTTCGTGATCTCCATTGGCAACGATTTTTCGGGAGCATCAGGCACTGTTCTTCTATCATGGGTGGCTTGCTTCTGATATTACAGCATGATGGTGTGTGTGTGTGTCCCTAGCTTATGCCTGAATCCCCCTTTTATGTGCCAGGCTGTTTACCATAGTTACCAAACAACAGAAAACATGCCTGTTTACTGTAGCTGTAGAAACAATGGACTGTTGAAAACTGCATCTACGTACCCATTGTCTAATCAGGCCAACACCTGACAGTAATCTAACAGTCATTCTTTCAGTTTGAGAGCTGAAAAAGACCTCAAACAACTAAATCTCTTTCTTGTGTACTGTACCAATAGAGACAATAGCCTGTTAATTGAACTGTCAATTGAATACAACAATGATATTTACCCCCATTGTATAAAACAGCATTTGTTTGAGAAATCTACTCAAGCCAAAAATTGACATTATCTCTATGACCAACCACTATTGTGTAATGTTATGTCCCATGTATTGTAAGTCTAAATAAATAAAAAAAAAAATCATATTGTAACAAACGCAATACATTCCGCCCTAGATTTTTTTTTTCTTAGACTACACACAAAATCTCTTCATTACTAAACTCATTCTAAACATTAATTTCCAAAAAAAAAAAAAGTGTGGCGCTAAACAATATATGATGCTACTATATGCAAGTCAATAGACAATAGGAGAGTCAATACCATCTGCTACAAGCATATAGTCCTTTTAGGAACATCAAAGGCACATAGTCTCTATGGCAATGTGTAAAAACAAAATAATGAAGAATAATATGAAAATCTTGACCGAAATTCTGCTCACTACCACCAAGAGTTGGAGAGGCTTACCAGATGAGGTGGACCCAATGGGGCATACGCCGGATTGGGTCGGACAAGGCTTAGGTGGTAAGTGGCTGTATGTACTCCGAGGAGGATGCGGTCTCACGAATTGGTAGTGTTCGTCCAGTGATGCCGGGAGCTTGAGAGGTGTGCACAATCTCACAGATGAGAGTCTTGAGGAAGTAATGGGGTATTCCACACAAAAACCCCTCAAAACAACATTCACCGGACCAAATTTTGATGCGGAAGGATGGAAAAAGAAAAAAAGGGCCACATAGTGTAAATCCAAAAAACTAAAATATTTATTACGGATAAAAAAGATGTACACTCACATGTAGATCCAAGACTTAAAACAGCGCTGTTAGAGAAAAAGTGGCGACAATGGGGTCCTGGCCGACGCGTTTCGTCCCAAAAGAAGTCTTTTGGGACAAAACGCGTCGGACAGGACCCCATTGTCGCCACTTTTTCTCTAACAGCGCTGTTGACCTGTCATTGGCTACAGAAGAATAAAGTGAAGGTTCTGGAGTGGCCATCTCAGTCTTCTGACCTCAATATCATCGAGCCACTCTAGGGAGATCTCAAACGTGCACTTCATGCAAGACAGCCCAAGAATTTACAGGAACTGGAGGCTTTTTGCCAAGAGGAATGGGCAGCTTTACCATCTGAGAAGATAAAGATGTTATTGCTGTTAAAGGGAGCAATACACGGTATTAAGAACTGGGGTATGTACACTTTTGATCAGGGTCATTTGGCTAGTTTCTGTTGTCATTATGATTTAAAGAGTAAACACAGTCGATTGATAATAAATGGCTTCAGCCAAACACTAACCATGAGTGAAAGAAAAGTTTTTGTGTTATTCATATTCTCTGAAAAATGGCCAAGAAATCATAAATTCTGCCAGGGTATGTAAACTTATGAGCACAACTGTAACTGAGAGTTTGATAAAAAACACATATAAGTGTTTTTTAGCTTGAAACTGTCGCTCTCCGTAGCCGATCCTAGTATAGATGTATGCATATTAAAGCTTCAGTCAATGCCGCTCCTCGGGCTGACATGTTTTGCCTCAACCGTCGAGGCTTAAAAATATGATTAAGCCCCAGTGGGTGGGGTGAAACATGTCAGGGGGCATGGCCCGAAGAGCGACATTGACTGAGGCTTTCATCTCACTAGGATACTAGGATCGGCTATGGTGAGCAGAGATTTCAAGCTAAAATGTTCATTGCTTACTGATTGAGTTTTTCTTACATTAACATGCCTACTATCCTGAGAGCAAATGGGGCTCTATACCCCAGCCTGGAGCGGCACCACCAAGTACTTATGGTCACAGAAGAGTTTTTGCTACAAAACAAGTGATAGCATGGATTCATGAAAGACCAAACTTGTCAAATCTACTTTCTTTGCAAAAGGGTTTTACACAGTTCTGGCTGTGTAAGCTAAGGTCTGTGGGCTTAGAAAATTCAGTTTGTAAATGAATAGAAAACTGGCTGAGAGCCCATATGCAGAGAGTAGTGGTTAATGATTCATAATCTGAATGGTCTAGAGTTAGTAGTGGTGTACCCCAAGATTCAATGTTGGGACCCTTACTTTTTAATATATTTAAAAATGATATAGAGTTTGGTATTAAAGTACCATGTCAGTGTTTGCAGATGACACCAAACTACGAGGGGAATAAAGTTCTTACAAGATACAGTTGCAATAAAAAGTATGTGAACCCTTTTGGAATGATGTGGATTTCTGCACAAATTGGTCATAAAATGTGATATGATCTTCATCTAAGTCACAACAATAGACAATCACAGTCTGTTTAAACTAATAACACACAAAGAATTAAATGTTACCATGTTTTTTTTGAACACACCATGTAAACATTCACAGTGCAGGTGAAAAAAGTATGTGAACCCTTGGATTTAATAACTGGTTGAACCTCCTTTGGCAGCAATAACTTCAACCAAACGTTTCCTGTAGTTGCAGATCAGACGTGCACAACGGTCAGGACTAATTCTTGACCATACCTCTTTACAGAACTGTTTCAGTTCAGCAATATTCTTGGGATGTCTGGTGTGAATTGCTTTCTTGAGGTCATGCCACAGCATCTCAGTCGGGTTGAGGTCAGGACTCTGACTGGGCTACTCCAGAAAGCGTATTTTCTTGGCCTTAAGTTCTCCTGCAAAATGTCTTGATAAACTTGGGAATTGTTTTGCTTGCGTCTAGCAAGGTTACTCTGTGGTATAAGCAAGGAAGCTGAGATTTCTGCAGTGTGTAAATTGTGCTTTTACACTACAAAGATGCTGTACATACAAAACTATTACAATCTTAGGAATACAATACAAGACTGACAGATCTCTATAACAAGCAAAATGCCTATCAAATGAACAGCCTATAGTCTATATCAGTACAAATACACTTAAAAGTTACTTATCTTCTGTTACTGTATGTTCGTGATCTCCATTGGCAACGATTTTTCGGGAGCATCAGGCACTGTTCTTCTATCATGGGTGGCTTGCTTCTGATATTACAGCATGATGGTGTGTGTGTGTGTCCCTAGCTTATGCCTGAATCCCCCTTTTATGTGCCAGGCTGTTTACCATAGTTACCAAACAACAGAAAACATGCCTGTTTACTGTAGCTGTAGAAACAATGGACTGTTGAAAACTGCATCTACATACCCATTGTCTAATCAGGCCAACACCTGACAGTAATCTAACAGTCATTCTTTCAGTTTGAGAGCTGAAAAAGACCTCAAACAACTAAATCTCTTTCTTGTGTACTGTACCAATAGAGACAATAGCCTGTTAATTGAACCGTCAATTGAATACAACAATGATATTTACCCCCATTGTATAAAACAGCATTTGTTTGAGAAATCTACTCAAGCCAAAAATTGACATTATCTCTATGACCAACCACTATTGTGTAATGTTATGTCCCATGTATTGTAAGTCTAAATAAATAAAAAAAAAATCATATTGTAACAAACGCAATACATTCCGCCCTAGATTTTTTTTTTCTTAGACTACACACAAAATCTCTTCATTACTAAACTCATTCTAAACATTAATTTCCAAAAAAAAAAAAAGTGTGGCGCTAAACAATATATGATGCTACTATATGCAAGTCAATAGACAATAGGAGAGTCAATACCATCTGCTACAAGCATATAGTCCTTTTAGGAACATCAAAGGCACATAATCTCTATGGCAACGTGTAAAAACAAAATAATGAAGAATAATATGAAAATCTTGACCGAAATTCTGCTCACTACCACCAAGAGTTGGAGAGGCTTACCAGATGAGGTGGACCCAATGGGGCATACGCCGGATTGGGTCGGACAAGGCTTAGGTGGTAAGTGGCTGTATGTACTCCGAGGAGGATGCGGTCTCACGAATTGGTAGTGTTCGTCCAGTGATGCCGGGAGCTTGAGAGGTGTGCACAATCTCACAGATGAGAGTCTTGAGGAAGTAATGGGGTATTCCACACAAAAACCCCTCAAAACAACATTCACCGGACCAGATTTTGATGCGGAAGGATGGAAAAAGAAAAAAAGGGCCACATAGTGTAAATCCAAAAAACTAAAATATTTATTACGGATAAAAAAGATGTACACTCACATGTAGATCCAAGACTTAAAACAGCGCTGTTAGAGAAAAAGTGGCGACAATGGGGTCCTGCCCGACGCGTTTCGTCCCAAAAGACGTCTTTTGGGACAAAACGCGTCGGGCAGGACCCCATTGTCGCCACTTTTTCTCTAACAGCGCTGTTTTAAGTCTTGGATCTACATGTGAGTGTACATCTTTTTTATCCGTAATAAATATTTTAGTTTTTTGGATTTACACTATGTGGCCCTTTTTTTCTTTTTCCATCCTTCCGCATCAAAATCTGGTCCGGTGAATGTTGTTTTGAGGGGTTTTTGTGTGGAATACCCCATTACTTCCTCAAGACTCTCATCTGTGAGATTGTGCACACCTCTCAAGCTCCCGGCATCACTGGACGAACACTACCAATTCATGAGACCGCATCCTCCTCGGAGTACATACAGCCACTTACCACCTAAGCCTTGTCCGACCCAATCCGGCGTATGCCCCATTGGGTCCACCTCATCTGGTAAGCCTCTCCAACTCTTGGTGGTAGTGAGCAGAATTTCGGTCAAGATTTTCATATTATTCTTCATTATTTTGTTTTTACACGTTGCCATAGAGACTATGTGCCTTTGATGTTCCTAAAAGGACTATATGCTTGTAGCAGATGGTATTGACTCTCCTATTGTCTATTGACTTGCATATAGTAGCATCATATATTGTTTAGCGCCACACTTTTTTTTTTTTTTTTGGTGTCTTTCCCATTTATACTTTGTTGGTCGTGTTGGCTGCTTCTATGTTTTTTAGTTTAGGGTAGCGCAGAATTTTTCCATACCTAAACATTAATTTCCCTTGAATGCAACACCTCCCATTTCTGTCACTGAGAAGGTGTTTCAGTCTTTAACTAAAAAGTTCATTAGAAAGTCCATGCTAAAGTTCTTTAGAAACAAGTCAAGGCTTGTAATACATCAAAGGCCTTGCTCTCCACAGCTCTTGCGATCTTCCGTCATTCTTTCCATGATGTAACCACTTTTTTCTGGTCTTCCTATGGATCAAATCGGAGACAGCCTGTGGAGTGGAAAACAAAGCGGATTATCTGTTCCTTCTAATAATACATAAACAGTAGATCCAGGCCCTTCAGCTAAAATCTCTCCTCTAAATGGCTTCTTGCCTGGATATCTGACTAACACTTTGCCCCCTGTCTGTACCCACTTCTGACCCTCCCAAAGAACATCAATAGGGAGGAGAGCAAATATACTGATATTTTGGAAGGTTTGCTGTTATGTAGCCTCACTTTCCACTCTTGCTGGGAAGTATCCACTAACCAGTCAGAGTCCCAGCCACTGTCTTGAAGCTCATCTGTCAATGCAAATGTAACTTCAAACCTTCCCGCTAGATTCCCTCTCATTTCTAGATAGGCTTCAGCTTCAGATACGTCACTCTTTATTTCTATGTCATGGGAAGCAGTAACATGGTATCTGTTAAGCCCTGTTCTTTCAGGAACCTTACATAAATACTGAACTCTGCACTCCAGCTGTGGAATCTGTGCCCCATCCCCTATCATCCTCTCATATGGTGTGCTTTTGGCTATTGGCCTAGAATTTAACAACATGACTGCCTGTGTGAGGACCTGATCTCACCCCCTTAGTGTATGTGTAAGTTTGCATATCTGGTCCTTCAATAGCCCGTTGTATCTTTCAATCAAACCAGCTGCCTGTGGATGGTATGGGATGTGGCACAACCAGTACACTCCAGAATCTTTGGCCCACTGCTGTATTGTTGATCCAGTGAAGTGTGAGCCGTTATCACTTTGGACTCGCTTGGGACAACCATAAGCAACGACAAGTTTCTGGAGCAGTTGAAGCATTGCGGCTTGATCTGCATGTTGCAGGGATGAACAAGCATAAGTCCTGAATAGGTGTCCACTGCAGTGCAACAATATCTCGGTCCATTATTTTCCCGGGGCAGGGGACCGATGAAATCGATCTGCCAGATCTCTGCAGGCCTTTCACCCCTCTTAATCGACCCGGTGGAGTACTTTTGCAATGGCCATTGTCGCACTTCTCCACACTGTACAGTTCCCTATTACAGTCTTTATCATGTCCATGGATATAGGCAATCCTCTCTGCTGTGCCCATTCATATGTTGCTTTCTGCCCCAAATGTCCAGATTGCTTGTGGGCCCAGTTGGCCAAGTTTATCAAGACAGGATCAATTGGCACAACTGCCTTCACTTTGGCGATTTCATCTGCAACTCTGTTATAGTTCTCAAAGTCTGGGACTAGGGGCACATGTGCATCAACATGCCCCTCTTTTATGGTGCAGGAGTAAGCTTCCTTCCAGATGTAGTCCCAGACTTCCTTGCCTCCCCACACCACCTTTCCATGAATCATCCATTCATTGGACTTCCACGTGGGCATCCAAGTTGTTAGTCCTTTAAAAACCGCCCAGCTGTCAGTGTAGATAGTGACATGGGAAGAAGGATCTTCCTGAAGAGTCATCACCACAGCTTTCAACTCTGCATACTGACTGGACCCTCCAATTCCGGTCTCCTGCAGGACTGTGTCTGTACTTGGGTTGTAGGCTGCTGCTGTCCATTTACGTCCAGACGAGGTGACTATGGCTGAACCATCCGTGAACCACGCCGACTCCTTCATGTCTTCTGACAGAGACTCAAAGGGTGGAGCCTCTTGAATGGGGGATGACTGCAGCACAGGAATTTCTTCTTCTGGCCAGGTGCTGGTAAAAGTAACAAGCCGTGCCAACTGTTTTGAAATGTCTCTAACATCCCCAGCAGCAATACCCCCTCTTTCTTGAAGGTACCACTTCCATTTCATCAGTGTCTGGTTCTGGGCTACAGCTGCCCTAGTGGTCAGTCTATTATCTCCCATCCTGCTATTGGCAATGCAGTATGGATGGTGACTGTGTCCTTTCCTGTAATGGTCTCTACATGTTGAAGTGCTGTGTAGGCCCCAAACAGGTAATTCTCTAGGGGCGTGTATCTCTTCTGTGCCCCTGTCAGTTGTTTGGACCAAAATCCAATGGGTATTGCTCTCAGTCCTTTCTTTCTTTTTATTTGGCTGCCATAGACTCCAAGATATGTTACCACTCTGCTCCACTACATCTAGCTGAAATGGTACTCCTTGTCTCATGGGTCCTAATCCCTGATGCTGAAAAAAAGCTTCTTTAGCAGCCAGGAATGCAGTCCACTGCTCTGAACCCCATGAGAACTCAATCTTTTTTCTGGTGACATTATATATAGGCCTCAGAATCAGTCCAAGATGTGGGATGATCGATCTCCAGAACCCCACAACTCCAATGAACTTCTGTGCCTCCTCTTTGGTAGTAGGGGGCGACAGAGCCTGGATAGTTTGCACAACTGTCTCTGGAATTTTCCTCTGCGGCCCGGTCCACATCATTCCCAGGAATTTCACTTCCGTGGCAGGTCCTTGGACTTTGTCTTTGTCGATAGTCCACCCTCTGTTCTCCATGTGATGTATCAGCAGGTGTAGTACTTCAGTTACATCTTCTTTTGTTCCAGAGATCATGATGTCATCAATGTAGTGGAACACAGCGACTTTCAAACTCAGGGTACTTAAATCTCGGGCAATCAGTCCATGACAAATCATTGGAGAATGAACATAGTCTTCAGGAAGCATGGTGAAAGTGTACTGGCGGCCGTCCCACACTATAGCAAACTGGTCTTGACACTCTGGGTCTATCAAAATCGAAAAGAAAGCATTAGCCAGGTCTATCACAGCATGATATTCTCCTGCATTTTTAGCAATTTTCCCAATAATTGAAATCATATCTGGTACAGCTGACTTCAATGGAGGTGCAACTTTGTTTAGACCTCTGTAATCCACAGTCATTCTATATGTCCCATCAGGTTTTTTTACTGAGAACACCGGAGACGAGAAAGGACTTACAGCAGGTCTAAGGATCCCTACTCTCAACAGTTCTTGAAAAGTCTCCCCAATTTCTTTGTGGCCTCCAGGAAGTCTGTACTGCTTGAGACAGACTGGCTTCTCTGGTGGAGGAATGTAGACAGGGGTCCATTTCGCATGACCTCTGACCACAGCCTTCACCGCCCTAACCAGATACGCTTTATCAGGATACCCGAATGTGAATGTACCTCTTTCAGTCTGAATTGACTGACCTTGAAGTACATCCATCCCAAGAATATTTTCAGGTAACTCTGATACCAAAACATTTGTCATAAATCCTGATCCCTTGCCAATAGCCAATTTCACCCGTATCCTAACTGCTGGTGTGGTTTGCCCTCCCAAACTTTCTACATAAATCAATTCTCCTTTGTGATGGGAAGGATTACCTTGCAAAAGTGTAACTTCAGCTCCGCTATCAACTAAAGCCATTACATGTGTAGGAGAAGATGACTTCCCCCACCATACAGTGACAGGTGCATATGGGCGTCGGTCTCCTGCTGTCACTGCCCTCACGGCTATTACAGGAGACTCACCTTCCCTTCATAAAGGATAAGGAACCTCCCAATCCCCTTTTCTGATTCTCTCTAACTCCTCCCCAGGATAAAGGGATTTGGGTTCATGTTCAGTTTTGGGAATTGGTTTGGGGCTAACAGGAGGGGTCTGTTCTGTTTTCTCTAAGTCCAGGCTGCTGTTATCTTCACTAGGAGTAGTGTTTCTAACCCTGACAGTTTTCCCTAATAAATGTTTCCACCTCTTCAGCATTTCTGCAGTAGAAATCCCATCTATCTCATCTTTAGGTACTCCTGCCTTTAATAGGTCCACCCACATTTGTTTCCTAGAAATAACTAGCCTGGTTTTCTCTTCACCTCCTGTCTTCTCTACCCCATTCCCTTTCTTCTTTGTTCTTTTCTGCTTGTATTCTTCCTGTCTGGCCTTGACCTTATCTACTGCCCTGACAGGTTTTGTTTTAGTCTCCTCTAGCTCCCCCAACTGGCTTAAAAGGGTTGTGGCTTCACGAATCTTGCTGTTTAATCCCAGGCTTCCCAACAAGGACAATAATGGAGCCCTGAGATTAAATGGCGTAGACTTCATCAGCTTAGAGCGCAGAGCAGACGTAAAGGGTTCCATATCTGGACCCATCCATTCTGGAAACATATTTAATCCAGTTATACAACCCATCTCACGTAACCTGGAAATACCCTCTCCTATTGCTCTCCATGAGTAGGTAGGTATTTTCCAGGTCAGTAGGACTAGCGTATACTCGGACTATTCCATCTCTCACGAGGTCTAACAGTGAAAAATTCACGCTAAACTCTCGGGCTTTTCGCATTGCCTGACGCAATTGTGGATCATGGGTTAACACTCCCGTAGTCACTGCTTCCTTACCTGACAAAACAACACTGTCTGCCCCTTCATCCCATAAGCGTAGGAGCCAGGTCAATAGGGGTTCCCCAGACCTTTGTTTGTATTGTTTTGCCAGCTCATGGAGTTCAGTTTGTGTAAACTCCCGTACTTCTTCAAATTCAACATCTCTGGGGTTGCGATAATGCACCTCCCCATCTGCCATATCCTCTCTATCATGTTGCCGTTTCCTATGCTTAGTAATGAGAGGTCTGGCATACTTTTTCTTTCGCACTAGCAGATCATCATGCGAAATATCAAACTCTATCTTCTCATCCTCACTATCATTTGAGGAGAGCACATCCTCACAATCCCAATTTTAGGATGTGACAATGGCACATACCCTGCCTTTACTAACAGGTTTATGCCCCTTCCTTTTCCTTAAGGCATTAATTGATTTGGTCATGAGGGCTGCACACCACTCTTGCAAATCATCAGCCCGACTAGCAGTTGAACGCACACACTCTGAAGCAACTGCTAGCTGGTCTTTTAATACCTTAACTTCTGCCTCTGCCTTCTCCCTTCTCTGTGATTCAGTGTAAATAGCATTAAGGAAATACCAGCCCACTGTGGACACAGTCCTCTTCTCTTTTTTAATTAAATCCAACCCCTTAAGGCTAAAATATACAAAATGATCTGAGACTTTATCACCCCAAGTCAGCTTCAAGGGAGAAGCATACTTCACAAATTCTTTAGCAAGAGGCTCCCACTCATTGTCTCTGGCCCAGATAGGTAAGCTGCACACTTCCTTCTGGCCACCAGAACCCTCTGCAGCCTTGCTTTTCCTAAACAACTTACGCAGCATTTTACCTAGCACAAGCTACACAACACACTACAGAAAAAAACAGGTTTGCTTCAATTGAACTATAGCACAGACCGCGGCATGAGCCCCCAAATGTTTTGCTTGCGTCTATCTAGCAAGGTTACTCTGTGGTATAAGCAAGGAAGCTGAGATTTCTGCAGTGTGTAAATTGTGCTTTTACTATACAAAGATGCTGTACATACAAAACTATTACAATCTTAGGAACACAATACAAGACTGACAGATCTCTATAACAAGCAAAATGCCTATCAAATGAACAGCCTATAGTCTATATCAGTACAAATACACTTAAAAGTTACTTATCTTCTGTTACTGTATGTTCGTGATCTCCATTGGCAACGATTTTTCGGGAGCATCAGGCACTGTTCTTCTATCATGGGTGGCTTGCTTCTGATGTTAAAGCATGATGGTGTGTGTGTGTCTGTGTCTCACTACTCACCCCTTTTATGTGTCAGGCTGTTTGCCATAGTTACCAAACAAGAGAAAACATGCCTGTTTACTGTAACAGTAGAAATGATGGACTGTTGAAAACTGTATCTACGTACCCATTGTCTAATCAGGCCAACACCTGACAGTAATCTAACATTCATTCTTTCATTTTTAGAGCTGAAAAAGACCTCAAACAACTAAATCTCTTTCTTGTGTACTGTACCAATAGAGACAATAGCCTGTTAACTGAACTGTCAATTGAATACAACAATGATATTTACCCCCATTGTATAAAACAGCATTTGTTTGAGAAATTTACTCAAGCCAAAAACTGACAATATCTCTATGACCAACCACTATTGTGTAATGTTATGTCCCATGTATTGTAAGTCTGATTAAATAAAAAAAAAAATCACATTGTAACAAACGCAATACAGGAATTCATTTTTCCTTTGATGATAGCAATCCGTCCAGGCCCTGACGCAGCAAAGCAGCCCCAAACCATGATGCCCCACCACCATACTTCACAGTTAGGATGAGGTTTTGATGTTGGTGTGCTGTGCCTCTTTTTCTCCACACATAGTGTTGTGTGTTTTTTCCAAACAACTTAACTTTGGTTTCATCTGTCCACAGAATATTTTGCCAGTACTGCTGTGGAACATCCAGGTGCTCTTGTGTAAACTGTAAACGTGCAGCAATGTTTTTTTTGGACAGCAGTGGCTTCCTTTATGGTATCCTCGCATGAAAACCATTCTTGTTTAGTGTTTTACATATTGTAGATTCGCTAACAGGGATGTTAGCATATGCCAGAGCCTTTTGTAAATCTTTAGCTGACACTCTAGGATTCTTCTTCACCTCATTGAGCAGTCTGCGCTGTGCTCTTGCAGTCATCTTTACAGGACGCCCACTCCTAGGGAGATTAGCAGCAGTGCTGAACTTTCTTCATTCATAGACAATTTGTCTTACCGTGGACTGATGAACAGCAAGGCTTTTGGACATACTTTTATAACCCTTTCCAGCTTTATGCAAGTCAACAATTCTTAATCGTGGGTCTTCTGAGAGCTCTTTTGTGCGAGGCATCATTCACATCAGGCAATGCTTCTTGTGAAAAGCAAACCCAGAACTGGAGTGTGTTTTTTGTAGAGCAGGGCAGCTGTAACCAACACCTCCAATCACATCTCATTGATTGGACCCCAGTTGGCTGATGCCTCACTCCAATTAGCTCTCGGAGATCTCATTAGTCTAGGGGTTCACATACTTTTTCCACCTGCACTGTGAATGTTAAATGGTGTGTTCAATAAAAACATGGTAACATTTAATTCTTTGTGTGTTATTAGTCTAAACAGACTGTGATTGTCTTTTGTTGTGACCTAGATGAAGATCAGATCACATTTTATGACGATTTGTGCAGAAATCCATATCATTCCAAAAGGGTTCACATACTTTTTATTGCAACTGTTTATCTCTTTTAAAAGCCAACCTGAATGAAAAAAAATATTTGGGCAGCTATGTGGCAAATTAAATTTGGTGTTGATAACATGTACGCATTTTACATTCTAGGATGAGTCAATCAAGAAGGATCACGTAGATTTTAGACTTAAAGCCCAACTCTGAGAAACTATCAAATTATTTCTTGCATTGGGGTTGTGCCTGTAGTGCAAGGGTTTATTCTTCATTTTGTCTAGGGGAGAGGAGAAGTGTCTTTATTTACCTGATTCTTTGTTCCTTCAGAATATGGCACTCCCTAATGCTCCAGTTGTGGACTGTCCTTTAGCATCCTCATGCATCCTTAAGGGCCACATATGAACTGGGATCCCCCACCCTGCACAGACAGGCACACCAAATCTTCACAGGCACTCCTCAGATAGAGAAGATTCCGTGACTTTGTTTTGCTTTTTTATTAGAGGGTAAAAACCTGTGGCTACTGATCCCAGCACCACCTCTTCAGACACTGCCAACCCACCTGGCTGCAGCTGCCTTTTTACTAGCCCTTCAGGCTAACTTCTCCCCACAGTCCTCCAGAATTACACTCACCAGCCCACTCAGCTGACTCTCAGGAGATCTCCCAGTTGTGCTGACCTGCTCCTGCTGTTCTCTCAACTTGCTCCTGTGCCTCCATGTGTAATGACAGGATCCTTCCAGCACCTGAGCCCCGGTCTAAGTTTACCCCCCCCCCCCAGACTAGGGGGCACCCATTTTCATCTTCCACGACTCCCCACCTGGCATGACTCATGCCAATTTATGAGGTAGCCTGCCCCCTGTCAGCCTTTTACTGGGGATTGACTGAGACTCTCATAGATATTGCAAGCAGCTCCTCCTAACCTCCACCCACTATGGTTAGAACATTCTCCAATGTCCCAGAAAACAGGGGGAGGCACCGGAGAAGCTGCTAGGATGAGCCATCCAGTGCTGAATCACTGAACCCTGACCCAGATTCATAGCTCAGGCTTAGCCCTGAGCTAAAAGAAATTTGCCTACACTAACACCTAGCACAACTAGAGGGTGCTACACTCATATTCAGTGCAGGGCTTTGGACCTTGCACTGGTCTAGAATGCCTAAGGACCTTAGACCAGTGGAACATAGGGTAGAAGGTGCAGCACAGATCAGTCTAGCAGTTGGGAGGATAGAGTAAGAATTTTTTTGTGTCCCCTAGACCTGAGCAATTTAAGTGTGTGTGAACCCTCACCTTGTAAAACAACCCATGCAGTTTAAATTAGAAATGAAAGGCAAAACTTTGTGTATGTATATATAAAAAAAGTAAGTAAATGTTTTTTATTTTTTAATACGTGATCACATAACCTCAGTCCTCAGCTGCATAAGAGACTTAGAGAGCAGGGGGTGGAGAAACAGCAGAACTCTGATCTTCTCAGTGAATAGCCTTGCGGGGGGGGGGGGGGGGGGGGGGGTGTATCAGCACTAGTTTTAGCCTGGAGGACAGGCAGACTGTGCTTCCAGCACAGCCAAAAATCTGATCATTCTGGGATGGATGTGCTCTCATGCCTAGTGTGGTCAGTTTGAATTAGGAAAGCAGAGCGACTGGCAGGAACACCAGGGATTTCACACAAAGGAAGCAATACAAAGAATAGGATACTCATACAAGTACATGAACTTACAGGCACATATCATGAATAAGAAATGTTGAGGTAACATATTTTTTAACCCTTGCAGTGCAGGCACAGCTCATCTGCAAGTAATGATTTAATAGTTTCCTGGAGTGAGGCCTGATACATACAGGAACACACTGGGCAGCGCTCACAGCCATTGGCTGCAAGCGCCGATTGTATGCCAACTGGCTTCTCTTGGACGAGAAAATTTCATCCAATTTTCGTCCCCTGTGTACCTAGTATTAGGCTTTAATAATAGCATGCAATGCAAAGCTGCAGTTTCTAAAGCAAACAATAAACCTTATTTTAATAAAAGAGGTACAGGTTCCAGAGAGTCATAATTTTGCCCCTGTACAAAGCATTAGAAAGGCCTCATCTGGAATATGCAGGTCAGTTTTGGGTGCCCATTTATGATGTGGGTCAACTGCAGAAATTGCAGAAAAGGGCAACTAAACTGATATGTGGCATGAGGAACCTCAGCTATGGGGAAAATGTATCTGAACTAAAGAGTGACACACTTTGAATTCCTAGAGTCCTGCTTTCAGTGAAGTTTTCTCTGTCTTGAGATCTCACAATAGCTTTAATAATTTATTATTCCTTTTTCATGTCCATAGTAAAACATAAGCTAGTGCTGGTATGAATTCAGAATTCTTGTTTTTGAATCTAAATTATCACCCTGTGAGACACATTAATAGTCCTGCCCAATTTTTTACTCATTCATTTAGAAAAAATAAGCAAATAAAATCTAAAGACATACATTTTTTTTATTTGTCATTTTTCCCTCTAATTCTTTTTTGTACTGGTTTGTTCCCTTAATAGCCATCTGGGAAAAAAAAAAGCGAATTAGAGGAAAAATCCACTAGATGGCAGCCTTTACAAAGGAAAAATAAACTGGACTTCATTTGGCTTTTCTGGTTTTAGAAACAAGAATCCATTTTCTGAATTGGCTGTGCTGTATTAGCAAAAAAGTATTTGATTTTTGAACTACATTTTTTACTTTCAAATTTTCATATGACTATTTACGAAGTTGAATAAAGGTCACACAAATGAAGGTAAAATGAGAGCACTTATTTCATGTACAGCTCTTCTGTACCATTCAAATAGGTATAAAACAAACTAGATTTTACTTCATAGCATTATGTTCTGAACATGAACAGCCATACACTTCTAATAGAGTGTTAAAAAAAAATGTATTAGGTGTGCTTATGTAATTAGTGCTGTTTTATGATGAGAAGACAATGGGCACCCAATTAGTACTTTTAATTAAAAACTATGACAGCTATTGTGAAGTATATGTAGCGCTGGTATATTTTCAATCTACTGCTTATAGGTAAATTTAGTGGGTTATCTGTTCATACATAGTCAGATTTGCCTCTGTTCCAGCTTGGCTGAGTTGCATGTAGTTTCACACTGTGCCTGTGGGTGTCGTTGTCACCATGGGTCGGTGTTGGAAAGGCAACACGCTGAAGCGGATGAGTGCTCCTCTGTCCCGGAGATAACTCAGTGGAGGTGGTCCTCCGAGTTGCATTCTGAGAGAGGGTATTTATGGGACAGACGCCATGTTTTAGGGTTCGTTTCGTTCCACCTTCTGGCCCTCCTGGCCGACAGGTATGTGCTAGGAGTACTACCTCATGGTCCTCCGTCCGGGAGGCCCACGTCGCTGCAGTGTGTGGGTGGGCCCAGAAGCCTGTCTGGGGCCTACCACAGTGGCAGAGGAATGGTCCTGAGCTGTCTGTCCTACGGGAGGAAGCTGGACAACTGAGAAGATCCCAGGGGAGGACCCGTCATGGAAGGATCATGCAGAGTGCTGGTCTGGAGAGGGGCCTGGTGACTCAGTTGGAGGACGCATCCTAAAGTAATCTTACCGCATAGTGCTGCCGGGTCGGCTTAAAGGTTCTAGAGCTGTGTTTGCTATTCATCGTAAACCATTACATCCTGTGGCAGAGGATCATACGGGTTTTGTTCCAATCAAATCTGTGGCAGAGACTTTTGTTTGTGCTGCGTACTGGCTGCTAGGTTAGTGAGAGAAACCTATCCAGGCGGGCAAAGATTGAACTATAAAGAGAGTGTACATTTATCTACAAGCTCTCAATTCCTAATACTACACCAGGAAAAGGTATTTGAACTTCCCTGCAACTCTCCTTCTACCTCTTTCCTGCTACTTCCTTCAATTTACTTTTATTAAAGCATTGGAAAAGATACTCAAGTGTCCGGTGCCTACATTGTCTGGTATTAAACTCAACGGGACCCTAGACCCGGTTCTGGTGAAATAGAGGTAACGAAGGTGACGGTAACAGCCCGCTTTAAACCAGCAGCTCCACCGTGAGTTATTGCTACATATACTTTATAAGTATACTGTACTAGTAAAAGCTGCACCCCAGTCAGATGGATTGCTTTCAAGGTCTAAAGGAAATCTGTGATTTGTTCATGCAATAGGTTAATTTTAATGGTGGCCCTACCAGCTTCTTTTCCTTCTTTTCATTCCCCTACTGCTCCTCTCGGCTACCAGAAATAAACAGAGAAAATCACAACTTGGAGCTTACACAGGCCGAGGATGCTCTCTCTGACCCATGTCACAGTGCTGGGTGCCTGAACAGTGAGTACCTAGTACCAGGGGTGGCCCTTCCATTAACGGCTCACGGGCTCAGTTCAAATCCCGGCGGGTCCCTCTCACCATAAATGGTTCCGTTGTCGGCAGGGCAGAAGATGGGAGGCAGGGTACTTGGCAGTGGAGCAGGGAGGAGGAAGTTACATCCTCCTGCTCTGCTGGGGCATGTGCTTGCACTTGATTGGTTGCTAGGATGCTAGACAGTTCTATCCACTAATAATTTTCACAGCAGAGGACACTGGGCAGTGGTGGGCAGTGGTGGTGACAGGAGGAAGTTTTTGGGCGGCTGGACCTATATTAAGGTAGGGCCTGGAGCTGCAGCTCCAATAGTCCTCTACATTAATCTGGCCCTGATAAAGGTGACAGCATCGCGGTCGGATATCGCTTCCTACTTTATGGTGTCACCCCTTTGGTGGGTGTCACCTGGGTGCAGTCCACATCCCCTGCACACCCATAGCAATGCCACTGTTGTAAAAAAAAAAATACCAGCTTCAGAGTAATCATATTAAAGGTAGATCACACTAGTTACAGAGAATGATTGCTAAAAATTTGCCTTAATTACTATTTTAAGATAAATTGGCTGTGCTGGTTTGGACATTGAACCCTTGCTTCCACCATATGCATGTAATAGTCACTGAGGTTGATCCAATAAATGCAAATAGGCTGCTCACTTTGCAAGAGAACTTTCCTTTAGGCCTCATTCACATGGGTGATTACACCTGTAGTCTGTGAACGGGTCATATCTTTAAGCAGCTGGAGCCACCAGGTTCTACGTGCAAGTAGAACGTTCATGTCAATGGAAATGCATCGACTGAATGCAGCCACTCATCACAATACGATGGCCGTGCAGACAGTATGCATTCAGGCCCAATCACCTTCCCATGCATGGCTGTGAAATTGAGATAAGCAACTATGTCCAAATGCTGCCGCATTCTCATAGACATAAGTTGATTGCCTGCATGCAGCACCTGGTGGCTACAGCCACTTAGAGACATGGCCCATTCACAGACTATGGGTGTAAGTGTCTTTGTGGATGGGACCTTAGCTTAGTTGTTGTGGTGAAAATCCACTCTGGAAATAATACCCAATAATGTGCAAAGAAAATTAAAAAAACATAATTTTTTGCTTGCACGTGATTGGATGATGGAAGCCAGCAGAGCTTCAAATTGTTTACTACTCTAATGCCGCGTACACACGGTCGGACTTTTCGTCTACAAAAGTCCAACGGACGCTGACGGACTAAAGCTGGCTGGTAATCCGATCGTGTGTGGGCTTCTCCGGACTTTCAACATACTTTTTTAGCCTCAAATCCGACGTACTTTAGATTTGAAACATGCTTCAAATCTTTACGTCGTAATTACGACGGACCCCGAAATCCGCTCGTCTGTGTGCTAGTCCGACGGACAAAAACCCACACTAGGGCAGCTATTGGCTACTGGCTATCAACTTCCTTATTTTAGTCTGGTGTACGTCATCACGTACGAATCCGTCGGACTTTTGTGTGGTCGTGTGTAGGCAAGTCCGTTCGTTAGAAAGTCTGCCACAAGTCCGCCACAAGTCCGCCGAAAGTCCACCGGAAGTCTGTCGGACAGGCTGTCGGACTTTTGTAGCTGAAAAGTCCGACCGTGTGTACGCGGCATAAGGGAAAACTCCCCTGTAAAGTAAAAATTCACTTACAAAGTGAACAGCCTATTTTCTCTTATATCAATCACAATGTATTTAGCAAACAGACTTTTTAGATTACAGTAAACATGGATACAAAGTCAATTATTTGACCCTGAAATAAATCAGACATCACTTTGTTACTATTGCTCAAAGAACCCAATGTCAAATCAGATCAGTTGTAAAAAATGTAGTTTTGTAATTGTAGGGTTAGACAATGGCATTGATTTACTAAAAGAATAAAGGCTTTTAACCTTACAAAGTAAATGTTCCCTTCTCAGCTATCGTCAGAGCAGTGTATGCAAACCATGGCTCCTACAGAGTAGGGCTTGGAGACCAATGAGAGCGTTTGAACCAGAAGATTATGGTGAGGAGGGAGAAAAGGAACTAAAACTCCATAACTCCCTTCTCTGAACCAGTGCATAGCAAATCAGAACCTTATGATGATCAAAAGGCTTGGAAAAGCTGCATGCACTTTGGAACAAATGGCTTTATAATATTAGGCTATATCTGTACTATACACCAGCTGGAATTAATGGCTGTAAAATATTATGCTAATTCTGTACTATACACCAGTGTTTCTGGATGGGCTTTGACCAGTGGGGTGTAAAGGAATGATTTGCATGGCTCTGCTGCCTGTCGTAAATAAGGATTCATTCTCCTTTTCTTAGGATTTGTGATGGAATGAGACATTGCTTTTGCTATAAGAAGGCTGTATTGAGCTATGTACTAGTCCTGTGGAGGCTTTTTGGTTCCTTTTATACCTTCTAGGTGTAGCGCACTCCTCCTTTGGGAGCTGCTGTTAGTTCATTCCTTTCTGTTAGTGTAGTTCCATTCTCCTCCCCCCGCACGAATAACACATCAGCAGACAGTCCAGAACAATTGAACATCAAACTTTATTCTTTTCCTTGCTGCATGATAGAAAAGAATGTGCATTATTTACAGTCTGTATCTTCAGGAAGTATGAGCTGCCTCTAAATCTTTGGTTCCTGTAAAAGTAGTTCTATCCTTTTCCCTTAATGAACCGACAGGTGCCTCTCTGAAAAACACCTTGGAATTCGGATGTTAGAAGTGCCAGGCCTCACCTGCCTATCTTGACTACTGAAATCCTCCCTGGTCACTTCAGGAAAAGTCCGGGCGCACCCCGATCTACTGCATCCTTTTAACAGCTGCTTCCTGCTCCGCATGTTCAGAACCATCCCAGCCGGTGACGTCTGATCCATTGCTCCTGGAGATTCTTTATATGACTTTGGTGAATGAACCATCCAGCGCTGAGGTCTCTGAACCCTCAGGCCTTCAGGTTCAAGTTCTTTTGCTATCCAGCACTGAGAACATTACACCCCCAGGCCTCCAAGCCTGCTCCTTGCTGATCACATCTTTGCAGCCTTTCTGGATTCAATTCCCATCTCCAATCACACCAGGAAACATGTGACCTTAGTTTTTATAACAGTCCCGCCTCTGCCCAAGAAAAACAATGTTTGGCTCAGAGCGGTTTCCAAAAACTACCAGCCACTCTGCTCCCTCAGTCCACCCACTTTCCAGAACATTTCAGGGAAAGTCATGGAAATCTTACAGGGCAGAGTGTAGGTGGCCACACCCCCCTCTATTCTATCAAATCTCCCAACCAAATTAACCAACCAGTTTACACCAACAGGGTAAAACACTGGCAACTTTACCTGACACTAATCCTAACTAACTAACTAGCACCCACCTAAAGGTGGTGGGCGCTACATAGACTCACTCTTTTAAGAAACAAATTTAAAAAAGTATAAAGGTGAGGTCCAAACTATATTTTGCCATGAATTTCAGTTAAACAGCCAAAAACTGCCTACTACTAGTCATAACAGATTCCACATCGATTCCCTCAACACTTACGTGAATGATGATGAATTAGTTTTTTTTTGTCTATTGGTTGAACTAGATCAGGGGTCTCAAACTGGTAGCCCTCCAGCTGTTGCGAAATTACAAGTCCCATCATGCCTCTGCCTGTGGGAGTCATGCTCGTAACTTTCAGCCTTGCAATGCCTCATGGGACTTGTAGTTTTGCAACAGCTGGAGGGCCACCAGTTTGAGTCCCCTGAACTAGATGGACGTGTGTTGCTTTTCAACCTGACTAACTATGTAACTATGTACACTACTGTCAGTCATAGACAGTCTGTGCAATGCACCAATATATACCTAAAACACAATGAGAGACGAGATGACTGTAGAAAGACAGGATCATTTTTAGGTCATTTTACTGCAAAGAAGCTCTTTTGATTTAAAATTGTTGAAAAAATTCCCTTACTAGCTTTAGGCTCCAGCGCACATGCTTTTCTTCGCATTGTGAGTAGGGAAGCCCGTTCATTTCAATGGGCTGCTCTACATGTGAGAAATGTGCAAGTCAATGACCCTTTTGTAAAATGACATGTAGCACCATCTAGTGCTAGAAGTGTAAATAATGTATATTTCTAGTACAGGTAAATGTATGCAGGCTTGGCAGGCAGCCAAGCCTGTCTGTGTTTCTGTCCTGGGTTGGGCAGAAATCCAGGGAGAGCTGGATGACTCGCAGGCAGCATCACTGAGACCTCCCCCCTACTTCTCGAATGTTCTAGTACCTTCTAGAAGAATGGGGGGGAGTAAGGTGGAGCTGCCTGGAGTATTCTGAGGGCTCTGACCAATCCCCAACTTGGATTGGCAAGGGGCAGCCCCATCAAATACTCAGGGTCAGTCCAGCTGGGGAGGAGTTGTTCCGGTGGAAGCTGAAGATGGAGTGTTAGGCTGTCGTGACCTTTGAGGGAGCTCCCCAGTCTGGGGGGGGGTGACCTTGGACCTGGGCTCAGGTGCAGACGAGACATTCCTAAAACCACGGAGGCATCCTGGACAGGAGGCATGGGAGCAAGGAGGACAGCGGGAGAACACTGCCAGGCAAGTCTCCAGGAGGAACAAGGAACAGCCAAGAGGGCTGGTGAGTGATACACACTCAGGAGGACTGGGAGGCAAGCCTGAGAGGATGGGGAGATGGAGCAGTCTGGGATGGGGGCAGAGCCAGTTAGAAGGACTGTGGTGGCACGGGCAGTGGAAAGTGTCAGCTGCAGCCAGGAGGGCTGGCAGGGCCTGAAGAGGTGGTACTGGGAGAAGTACCCACATGTGGGACAGCTAGCACTAAGGACTACCTATTTTTGCTACATCATAGGGGGCTGTGGTCCTTGCCTGCAAAGGGCATTTGCTTTGGGCCTGACTAAGTTAGTGTCAGGCCCGAACCACAGTGCTAGCTGGTCCTGGGAGTGATAGTTTGCAAGCAAGTGTATGTCCTGGAGGTGAAGAAAAGAGGTTGTATATACTAAAGATGTATATAGTTCAGTCCCTAATTTTCCTATCTTTAATCAAGTGGGCATCCCATTTGCACCCCATCCCCATCCAAGTTCTATTCCCTTAAATAAACAAAACAAAACAAAGTACAAGGACTGTGTCTTGACAGAAGTGTATCTGGAAATTCATGTGCCTTGCTGTGCAGGGTGGGAGACGAACCACAATCACCAGCAGCCCCTATGGGGGTACTGATAAACACACCACACTGATCCACATAGTGCTGTGGAGCAATGCATTTTGGCACGTGCGAATATGTGCACGTTAGCAGATGCGGCACCGCCATGCGTCTGATAAAGGGCAAAACATTTCTGTGCATGTTGGAAATTCACGCATTTTTGCATGTGTTCCGGACACACACAGAGTGTGAACGTAGCCTTGGAGTCCGTATAAATAATGGCTGACGAAAAACTGGACAAAATAGATGCACTGTGACGATAGGCATGTAAAAGCACACAGTGGAGCTGGGCACCTAATCTGAGCATCTCATGACAGTCTGAAGCTGGAGTTAATCCTGGCACCATTGAATCTGCATGTACATTGGTTCTATGCGAATTGGGCAAAACAAATGTACTTTAGGTAATTTTTTGAATGAATGCACTTTTATTATGGGCAGTAGTAAAATACCTCAATATGACCAGCAGATGGAGCTGAGGAACACAGAAAATATATACATATTTGTAACAAGAAATACAATGTAAAATAAAGGTTAGAATTTAATACTTTTTTTGCTAATTCCTTATAGCAGGGGTCCCCAACCCCTGGGCCGTGGCCCGCTACCAGACTGTGGCCTGTTTGCAGCTGGACCACGAAGGCTGCACTGTCTGACGTGCAGCGGCGACGTGTGGGCAGAGAGATGACATCATCTCTCACCACCCGCCCGCATTACCGCCATTCTGCCCGCACTGCAGGGCTGCTATACTGCTGGAGATGAGGCGGGGGAGCAGAGAGATGAGATCATCTCTCACCACCCGTCCCCCATCACTACTCTTCTTCCTCACTTGGAACCCACCACTCCAGGCCTGCCTCTGAACTAATGCACACGCCTGTGCTGCCACCACATGCAGTGACAATCTGCACCTGGTGGCAGGTGACAATCCACACCTGGTGGTAGGTGACAAGCCACATCTGGTGGCAGGTGACAAGCCACATCTGGTGGCAGGTGACCAGCTGCATCTGGTGGCAAGTGGAAAGCCACATCTGGCGGCAAGTGACAATCCACATCTGGTGGCAGGCGACGTGGCAAGTGACAAGCTGCATCTGGTGGCAGCTGTAGTGGCAAATGACAATCAGCATCTGGTGGCAAGTGACAAGCCACATCTGGTGGCAAGTGACAAACCACATCCGGTGGCAGGTGACAAATCACATCCAGTGGCAGGTGACAATCCACATCTGGTGGCAGGTGACAAGCCACATCTGGTGGCAGGTGACGTGGCAAGTGACATGCTGCATCTGGTGGCAGGTAATGTGGCAAGTGACAATCCTCATCTGGTGGCAGGCGACGTGGCAAGTGACAAACCACATCTGGTGGCAGGCAACGTGGCAAGTGACAATCCACATCTGGTGGAACTGTTTTATTTTATATTACAATAATAATAGAAATAATGAGCTTCAATCATCCTGACACCATATCAACTATGGTGCCGTGATGATTGAAGCGCTAACACCAGCCATTTCCCAGACAAATTGCCCGCGAAAACCTGCATATTTTAATCTTTCCTATTATGCTACAAGCTGATATTCACCTTTACTAAAAAGGTGAATAGAACTAAATAATGAATCATCTGCAATCTGTGTTTGGCTCTGTTCCCGCCTGAGTGCTTACATTTGAATACATTATGAAGACATGCTAAGTGTATTCAGTTTACAAGATATTAAAAATAATTATGTGGATATGTATAACTTTGCAGAGACCGTTGGATTTCAGTAAAAATAGAAAAAAAATTCACATATACAGTATATTTTTTTTCATAAATCTCTATTCATTTTCCAAAAAAATATTAACAACATATACTTTATCTTTAACGTATCCACTCTCGCAGGAGCTTTCACATAATTCCATTGATGATAATTACAATAATAAATGCATTCATTCTTCCCCTTGGGCCCTTATATTGATGGTGTGGTTTGTTATATCCCTTCACTTTTTTTTCAGACGTCTCACTACTTTTCTTCTTGCTATTTCAGCTGATTACACTTTAGGATTGCTCAGAGGCTGTTCTGGGTTCTGCTATCCAACTTGCCTATACTTTCTCATATTTTCCCCACATCCTCTATTAGAATATGTTTCCCTATATAACGGCAAATTCTCATTCACTAGATACTTCCAAAAGGCTAATGAGGGAGCTACTGCTTTTTTTCCAACTCAGTACTGTTGCCTTCCTCACATAAAAAAGCAACAGACTTACTTGTGTTCTCTACTACAGAGATGTTATTCCCCACCAGTCCCAGAATACAAATTTCTTCGACTTGTTCCAGAATAATTGATGTAACTGTAGCAATCACCCCTACAACCTCCCTCCAAAATACCACCATCGCAGGACAGGACCAAAATATATGAATGAAATCTCCTGGAACACACCCACACCTCCAACAGTTCTGGGGGTTCGATATGGACTTTCTATGTAGTCTATGGGGTGTATAATAGATTCTATGTGTTATCTTGAATTGTAGAAGTTTATCTCGGAGTGACACTAGTATCTGAAATGGAAATCCCCATATCTTTACCCAATTCTGCTCCTCTAATTTTGGAGCTTCCCTCATCCAACATGCTCATAACTTACTTATGTCTGGTAATGCAGTTTTCACTAGGTAAATATATAAAGTTGAAATGGGTTTCCTTTCCAGTCTCCTAACTATTTGTTCTAATCCTGATTCTACCAATTGTGGGAGGCCCTGAGGGAATTGGGCAGACAATGCATGGGTGAGCTGCATATGTCTTGTGCACTACCCGTTTGTGAAATGACCAGCATTACTCTGAATAATGGTGTGGTTAGAGATTACAAAGTCCCAGGCCCTCACCGCCTAATTCTGGACTCTTGCTATCAATCCTTGTCAAATCCGGGAAGTTTCTCTTGCTAGGTCCGTGGACATATAGCAAGTTTGACGGTTTAGCACTACTGGGTTGCACTCCCTTTGCTCACTCCCATCAACAGTCCATGGTACTCACAGAAAGTCAATTCCCAGTTTCCTCCATCCTCTTTACAGATACTTCTTCCTCCTCATGGTTATAACTGAACCTGCTGTCCAGCACTGGGGTCTCTGAACCACCCAGGCCTTCAAGCCTCCTCCTGCACCCGAACTTCTGCTGCCATCCAGCACTGGGGTCTCTGAACCACCCAGGCCTTCAAGCCTCCTCCTGCACCCGAACCTCTGCTGCCATCTAGCACTGGGGTCTCTGAACCACCCAGGCCTTCAAGCCTCCTCCTGCACCCGAACTTCTGCTGCCATCTAGCACTGGGGTCTCTGAACCACCCAGGCCTTCAAGCCTCTTCCTGCACCCGAACTTCTGCTGTCATCCAGCACTGGGGTCTCTGAACCACCCAGGCCTTCAAGCCTCCTCCTGCACCCGAACTTCTGCTGCCATCCAGCACTGGGGTCTCTGAACTACCCAGGCCTTCAGGCTTCCTCCTGCTGCACTACATGATTACAGCTCCTGGATCTCCTTGTACTCCCAGATCCTCTCCCTCGAGGGTAAAAGGCCAAAAATCCACCAGCTTCTACATGCTGACCTGCCCTGCTTCCAAACTTCCCATGCAGATCCCCCCAGGAGCATGTGACCTCAGCTTATATGCGAGTCCTGCCCCTGCCAATACAATTTAATGATTGGTCCAGAGCTCTCCATACAAGCTGCCTGCCACTCAAGTCCCAAATCCTGCCTCTCTTTCAGAACAATTCCACTGGAAGAATGAGGGGACGTCCTTGAGCCAGAGTGTAGGCGGCCACACCCCCATCTATTCTAACACTCACACCCACAAATAAACAACCAGGCCTAAGGGAAAAATGCAAAAATGCATATATATATATATATATATATATATATATATATATATATATATATATATATATATATATATATATATATATATATATATATATATATATGGCACTATATTGCCAAAAGTATTGGCACGCCTGCCTTTACATTCACGTGAAATTTAATGGCATTCCAGTCTTAGTCCGTAGGATTCAGTTTTGAGTTGGCCCACCCTTTGCAGCTATAACAACTTTAACAGGCCTTCTTGTCCAACATCAGTGCCATACCTCACAAATGCGCTTCTGGAAGAATGGTCAAACATTCCTATAGACACACTCCTAAACCTTGTGGACAGCCTTCCTAGAATAGTTGAAGCTGTTATAGCTGCAAAGGGTGGGCCAACTCAATATTGAACCCTACGGACTAAGACTGGGTTGCCATTATCCACTTACCTACACTTTCACCCCCTTCCTGCCCAGGCCTTTTTTCAGCTTTCAGCGCTGTCGCACTTTGAATGACAATTGCACACTGTAACAATGTGAAATTATTATAATTTTCTCCACACAAATAGAGCTTTCTTTTTAATCACTGCTGGGATTTTTATTTTTTACAAAAAAAAGAGCGAAAATTTTGCAAAAAAAAAAAATTTTTTTTAGTTTCTGTCAGTAAATTTTGTAAATAAGTAATTTTTCTCCTTCACTGATGTGTGCTGATGATGCAGCACTGATAGGCTGCACTGATGGGCACTGATGAGGTGGCACTTATGGGCACTCATTAGGTGGCACTGATGAGGAGGTACTAATATTCTGCACTTATGGGCACTGATATGTGGCACTGATGAGCACTGATAGGCGACACTGATAGGTGGCACTGGTGGGCACTGATAGCCGGCACTGATAGGTGGCATGGATAGGCGGCACTGATGGGCACTGATGGGCGGCACTAATGGGCACTGATGGGCATTGGGTGGCACTGATGGGCGTTACTGATGGGCATTGATAGGCTTTATTGATTGGCGGCACTGATGGGCACTGAAAGCCAGCACTGACTGGCATCACTAATGAGCATTGATTGCTGGCTCTGGTGGGTACTGATTGTTGGCACTGGTGGGCACTGATTGCTGGCGCTCTAATGTAATTATGCCCTGATTACATCTCTTACTGTCCCCTGCGAGGAGATGCCGCTCATCGGCTCTCCTCGCCACACACTCTTTCAGTGTGAGGCGAGGAGCGCCGATTACCGGCACTTCCTTGTTTACAGGTGACCGGCTGTGATTGGACACAGCCGATCACTTGATTAAAGAGCCACACCAGTGGCCCTTTACAGAGATCGGGGTCACGTTGTATCCTAGCAACGCGGCGAGACCACGATCGCCCCCCCCCACGGGCATGCAGGAGAGGCCGTTTGGGTGCGCAGTTATATATAACAACCACCCAGAATGAGAGCTGCACTGCCCCGCCGACATGTGCGTGTAAAGGCAGGTGTCCCAATACTTTTGAAAATATAAATATCAGTTTTACATACAGATAGTATAAATACCAGAATATGTCCTGATATCAGCTCCCTGTCATCACCTGCAGACAGCACCCTGGAGAGGAAGAGCCAACACTAGCAACCAGTCAGGCTCTGCTGCAGGGAACATGCTGACTGCATGAGAGATCAGAGTGAACAGTACTGATGACTTATCAATGTGTTGCAAGCCCTTCATCATCTAAAGCAGTGGTCTCCAAACTGCGGCCCTATGCTTGCTTTTATCCGGCCCTTGGGGCACGCTTTCATCCACTGATATAACAATGGGGCAGAATTCAGCGCGTTGGCTGAGAGCGCTGATCGGGAGTCGATCAGCTGCTGGTTTTTCAGCATGCTTGTCAGACATGTCTTCTGACATTTGGCCCGTGTTTACGGGACTTTGGCACAGATGCAATGTCCAGCCTTGCTGCTGGCAGCCTGTAAACCTCTATGAGAGGCTGAAAGCTGCTGCTGCTGTGCACCGAATGGTACTAATGTTTAGGGTTTAGTATGCACTCAGGGACTAATGCCCAGAGAACAGGCCCAGCCCTGCCCATCTGCAACTGCTTTCAGCCCCAAGATTTGCCCTCTGAAGAGCGATCTGAGCGGTGGATTGCTTTTCAAAGGGCATTTGACAGGCAGTGAGGAGGTCACTATCTATTTTAACCTCTAAAAATCTTTTGCCTGTGATTGCAGGTTAATTTAGTTGAATGGGTTGAGTTTGGTGGGTGGTACTGCTTGCTGAGCATGACAAGAGAATAGTATTTTGACTCACAAAGCATTGTGCCCACAGTATGTGTACAACCCCCATCCACTACCTTTGCAGCTTAACCTCCTTGCGCCCGAGCTATAGCTGAAAGATGGCTACAACGTGGGCCTAAATTGCGGGGAGGGCGTCTATGTTTGTCCTCCCGTGAATGAGCTGTCTGTGCGCCCCCTGCAGGCCACGCGTGGCATGCTCTGTGATCAGCGAGTCCCCTTACCACGACTCCCCGGCCCCTTACCACGTGATCAGCTGTCAACCAATGATAGCTGATAATGTGATGTAAACAGAAGCAAGTAACTGGCTTTTTTTTTCTCATGCAAAAAGCTGATTACCGGCTTCTGTAAACGGGACAACGGACCCGCACACGCAGAGGCACTGTCGCCTCATCAGTGTCCACCAGGGCCACCTACCAGTGCCTACAAGTACTGCTAAGCAGTGCCCACCAGTGCCACCTATCAGTGCTGCCAGTCAGTGCCCATCAGTGCCACCTATCAGTGCTGCCTATCAGTGTCACCTACCAGTGTCTATCAGTGCCACCTATTAGTGCCCATCAGTGCCATTCACTGCACCCTGTCAGTGCAGCCTCATCAGTGCTCACCAGTGCCGCCTCAGTGCCCATCAGTACCACCTATCAGTGCCCATCAGTACTGCCTTACCAGTGCCTATCAGTGCCACCTATCAGTGCCCATCAGTACTGCCTTACCAGTGCCCATCAGTGCCACCTATCAGTGCCACCTATTAGTGCCCATCAGTGCCATTCACTGCAACCTATCAGTGCAGCCTCATCAGTGCTCACCAGTGCCGCCTCAGTGCCCATCAGTGCCACCTATCAGTGCCCATCGGTACCGCCTTACCAGTGCCTATCAGTGCCACCTATCAGTGCCCATCAGTACAGCCTTATCAGCACACATCAGTGAAGGATAAAAATTACCTGTTTGCAAAATTTTATAACAAACTGGCTGTACTGATGGGCACTGTAAGGTGACCGCGCAATTGTCATTCAAAGTGTGACAGCGCTGAAAGCTGAAAATTGGCCTGGACAAGAAGGTGGTTTAAGTGCCCAGTAAGCAAGCGGTTAAGGTAGAGTGGTTGGGGGTGGTAAAAACACAGTTCAACTGCAAGTGCAAACATAGCCATAGAGTTTAACAGGTTGCCAGCAGCAGAGGTGGACCTCATTTATTAGAGATAAACACGCAGTGTGCATGAGACCTAACGGGTTGATTAACCACTCATTAATAGTCACCCCATTTGTAGCATGGTAAAATCAATGCGCAGTTAATGAGAACACAGTCAACATGTGGTTGAATCTCTCATTAAAATGACTCGCGTAGAACTAGCTTCATAACAAATGTATATTTTTTTTTCAGAATCCTAAACTGTATAAGGATGATGTATGCGGTGTGTTATATCAGTGTATAAATCCTATCACACAAAGGCTGCAGTGGAAGGGGACATCCTGCCGTCTGATATCTTCTATTATTAATGTGAGGCTCATCTTCTGAGTTTTACTAAATGCTCCTCTCCTCCAGTAAAGTGAAGGTGCCAGTATGATACAGTTCGGCATCTGTGCTCCATTTCCCATAAGAACTGATATAACCATGATAAATTTGTTGTTTGGAGTAAAAAAAGGGTTTGCTATAGAAGTGACACTTCACTGGTTTTCTCGGCATTTCTATGACTAATGACCACTCGTTCTCTTTACTCCTATGGTGTGTGAACAAAGACAACTTTACTTAAGTCACTTGTGCATTGACTTGTGCAAATGTTCTCCGAGAAGTTATCCAGGGTTGGATTGTGCAGTTTTTCTTTAAAGTAAAATAAATGGGTGTATTTCATTTTATTTTATCATTAAGACACAGTGCTGCTGTATTCTCTTCTCTGTTTAGTATAGTATATCACTGGAGAGATATATGGTTCTTTTTTTTTCCAAAGGCACATTATTACCGAGGTTTTATCCAATCTATATTGTGTGAGACAACAAAAGATTTTTGAAAGCCAAAAAAAAAAATAATGGTCTGTCTGCTGTCCCCTTGAAGACAAGCCATTATTTACTTTAAGATGAATTGAGCGCCGCTCTGATTCTAACACCTCACTTCTAGACTGCCGTTTATGCCCAGTGACGATTTACCTATCTGTCTTGTACAGATGCCCAGAGACAGGCAGATGTCTGTTCCAGAACAGGAGGCCAGAAGACATATACCCATCCTTTGACCTCTTGTGATCTTTTCTGCTGCTCAGCTGATGGATATATTCAGTGTACATGATGTTAACACTTTATTCCCTAGAAAAGAGAACAACCAGCATTTTACTAGCTGAAACATCTCTGTGTCGAATTATAAAAGCTTCTTAAGGTTTGAAGCCCTCAGTAATGCCCTAAGAGAAACTGTTCACCATAGCTCACAGGATTAAGCCATATACGTTTAGCCTAATACTGTTATTAGACTAAAGCTGGCCATACACCTATAGATTATCTGCAGATTTTCTATGGTTAGATAGAAAATGTGCAACAGATCTCTCCATGTTCGCTAAACTGTGTGGATGGAGGAATCTCCCACTTTTTCCATCTATCCATAGAAAATCTGCAGATAATCTATAGGTGTATGGCCAGCCTAACTCAGGAAATTCCTTTAGTAAGGCTTCATTTATAAAAGGGTAGGAAATATTGAGCAACTAATTAAATGTTAGGTATACCCTCATAGGCTGTTGAGTTTGGGGGCTAAATGTGGAGGACTTGACTACAGTAACAGCACCTCGATGTATATAGCAATGGGGTTGATTTACTAAAACTGGCAAAATGTGGCACAGTTCTGCATAGAAAGCAATAAGCTTTTAGGAACGTTTAACATTATGCTGCGTACGCACGGTCGGATTTTGTGAGCTTGTTGTCGGAAATTCCGACCATGTGTAGGCTCCATCGGACATTTTCCGTTGGAATTTCCGACAAACGAAATTTGAGATCTGGATCTCAAGTTTTCCGACAACAAAATCATAAATTCCAATCATGTGTACACAATTCTGACGCACAAAGTTCCATGCATGGTCAGAATCAAGCAGAAGAGCCGCACTGGCTATTGAACTTAATTTTTCTCGGCTCGTCGTATGTGTTGTACGTCACAGCTTTCTTGACATTCTGACTTTCCGACAAGATTTGTGTGACCGTGTGTATGCAAGACAAGTTTGAGCCAACATCCTTCGGAAAAAGAACATGGATTTTGCTGTCGGAATGTGCGATGGTGTGTACGCGGCATTAGAGTGTAACTGCCTGCGTGTATAGGAGATACGGGCTGACAGATACACAGATAGTCTGCAGGACTGTGGCATTATATTTTTTATTTATTTCAGGTACTTATATAGCGCCATCAATTTACGCAGCGCTTTACATATACATTGTACATTCACATCAGTCTCTACCCTCAAGGAGCTTACAATCTAAGGTCCCTAACTCACATTCATACATGCTAGGGACAATTTAGACAGAATCCAATTAACCTACCAGCATGTCATTGGAGTGTCGGAGGAAACCGGAGTACCCGGAGGAAACCCACACAGGCACAGGGAGAACATGCAAACTCCAGGCAGGTAGTGTCGTGGTTGGGATTTGAATCAGCAACCCTTCTTACTGCTAGGCAAAATTGCTATCCACTACACCACCGTGCCGCCCATGCCCACAGTCTGCTGATTGTGGATGCAATGCTTTACAGGTCCCTTGGGGAAAAAAAATAATACATGCATATTTTTTACCTGCAAAAAAATTTGCATTTATTATTTTTTTTTTCCAAAAGTGAACTTATCCTTAACTGAACAAGCTGAAGTTAGAAGCTGATTGGCTACCATGCACAGCTGAACCAGATTTTGCACTCTCCAGTTTTAGTAAATGAACCCCAATGTGTCCTGTCTCCCCTGCATGGGGATGTCATACACATGCAAGCTATGCTCCCTTTCATACTACTATATCCTATATTGTTAATGCCACCAGGACCCCAACAGGAAGCGGGGGGGGGGGGGGGCAGAAGAGGAACATGCCCCGGGTGAAATGTTGTTATGTCTCCCACCCAGATGTGCACCTCACTCTCTGATACAGCTACTCCGCCTCACACACTCCTACAGCCATGCCGCATTGTAACAGCTCCACCCCTTTCACTGTCTGCAGCAATTGAAACTGTCCAGGAGAGAAAACAGCTGTCCTTCCAGGGTGCAACAAGAGAAAGCCATCCTGGTAAGTGCTCTCTCCCTGTAGCAGGCAGCATGGGGTTAATTCTGTATGGAGTCTGTCTAGTCTTCAGATCAGGTCAGACAAGACTAATAGGGGCACACGGTCCAGAAATGGGTTTGTTTAGTTTAATGCACCCACAGAGTGCCCCCTAACTTCCAGGGCCGGACTGGGAATAACATCCAGCCCTGGAAAAAATTTCATACCAGCCCCACAGCATTATTATACCACCGCAACAGCATAACGTCATTGATTTCTTTTTCATGAAAGGGAAAACCATAAAATGCACATTTGAAGAGTGTATTATATATAGATAAGACAGATATGAAATCACATAGGGCTTTATATACATACATATATATATATATATATATATATAAAAAACCAAATTCCAGTTAAAAGTGGTAAGTGGTGATCAATCATCAAGGGGGACCCCAGGAACTCAGAACGTGGGAGGGGGGGAACCACCTTCCGCAGAAAGAATACACTAAGGTAAGGGGGGGTGGGTTACTGATATAAGGCTGTGCTTTATATCGGTGCCCCCTTATATTATCGTATTCACTCCCCCCTTACATCAGTGACCCCCCCTTCAGACTGGCCTAGCGGTGCTGTCACTGACCTCCTCTCAGGTGCACCGTGTAGGGCTCAGTCAGTCGGCTCCAGCTCGGTGGCTCTGATTTTATCCTATAGTCTCCTCTCCACAGTCCACACTTGTCTGACTTCTCCCATGACCCCCATCCCGGCGGTGTTTCCCACTCTTGACTCCACTGCAGACTCCCTCAGAGACTGCAGACATGATACGGGAGATGGTCAGAGACTGCAGACATGATACAGGAGATGGTCAGAGACTGCAGACATGATACAGGAGATGGTCAGAGACCATCCCCCCCCCCTCCCCATTCTTCCCCACCATTATATGAACTATATGAATTATAGTAATTATTTGCCAATGTCTTCATTTCCCTATTCATTTTTCAGTTGGTACCCCAGGGGACCATGTATCTGGACACACAATCAGCTTGGTTGTTTCCCCTTGGGGAAACTCCCCCATTTGATATATTCATGTCTGTTATTTATCCTCAGCTAATATGTATGTATGTATGCCATTCATCCCTAGCTATTATCTGTGCATGTACATTTCCCATATGTTTTGAAGTTTTTTGTTGCCCATTGCTGTCACACTATGTAATACGCTTAGAGGAACACAGACAATTGGGATCGGGTAGAATTCATTCCATCTCATTGGTATATGATTTCTCATACGTTCTCCTCTGTGTGGTTTTCACTGTGACACATCCCCCTTCCCCCCGCCCCCCCCGAGGCGCGGGTGGCCGGAGCGGCTGCCCGGCACGGAAAGCCGCCACAAGATTTCTTGGGCGGCGCTTAGGGAGGTACGTGGGCGTTTCTCCATCTCACACCCACGGCCTCCATGTTACTACTCCGGCGGGCATGCGCTGTTCGCCGGAGTGGTACTTCCGTGCCGGTGGGGCGGGTGTGCGCGACGCTGCTCCAAACGCCGTGACGTTCGCGCACGCGCTGTTGGGGCGGCGCCGCGCATCCTCGCCTCGGGGGGTCAGTATAGCACGTCTCCGCCTACATTTTCCATAACACAGCTGTGCCTCATTCTGACGCCAGCTGATTGGAACCCCTACACTACTTTAACCAGCCTCATTCATTCCCTGCCAAGGCGCTACCTATGCCGGACGCATGGATGTGAGGCTATCGTGAAGCACTCTTGCTCCCACTGAAGGTATGACTTTTCAGTTACCTCTCCCTACTCCTTCTTACTCTGACACTTCAGTTCCAGATATATTCATTATCTTACCGCTTAGCTGTATAGCTACACCTCACCATTTCTGGGCTTGTCTTTACTGTGGTCCCTGTGGGCTCCTAGGAGCATACTTACATGGGCTCTGCATTAACACAGTTGCCTTGCTCACACTTCATATATCATTGTTATGTCCCTTACTACATCACCCTACCTGCTATTTAATACCTAATGTGGAACTCTCCTACATTCATGCATATCACATTTACTCTGTGGTATGTAATTAATTATATGTTTACTTTCATTCCATATTATGTTGAACCCTTAAGCTATAACCCATATATATATATACATTTGTACTCTGCTACTTTAGTACAATACCAGCTGTATTTCTGTTAGCCCTTATTTGATGCATTTATATTTGCATTTGTTGAACCCTTAAGCTATAACCCACACATATATATATACACATGTACTCTGTCACCTCAGTACAATACTAGTTGGATTGTTGTTAGCCCCTATTTGATGTATCTATATTCGCATATATATCATCTTTTACATTCTCCCCATTATCAACCTCATTCTATTTACATATGCATCCACTACCTTCAACTTACCCTTTATGGACCCTCTTCTAAGGTCCTCTTTATATTTTTCTTATTTTTTTAGAGACGCCTTCCTGTGACCTCAGCACGCCGCTCCGGCTTGCACGCGCCCGGGTCGGGCGGGACGGGAGTATTGTCACATGGTTCCATGGCGAGTGCAGCCTTCTAACCTGCATCTCTCACCATCTAAGTACCAACATCCACATTAGCTACAACATTACTGCTTTTGCCACACCCTGCCCTTGTTTCGTGGTCCTCTTTGTTTTTAGAAATTTTCACAAGCAAACAATCATATATTTCCAGGTAGGTGATCAATGGATCATCCCAAACTTCCATCTAATACTATTGCTAGCTTCACCAATCATCTGAACCCCCCCCCTCCCCTTTTTCTCATCCCTTTTTAACTAGCCTAGATGAACCCTTCTCTCTCAACCATGCCCCTGAAGAAGGATCGTACATATAATAAGTACCCCGAAACGCGTCGGGCTTGAGAAGACCCTTTCATCACCACTTTTTTTCATGTTGCTTATCATGGTTACTATGTAGTCTTACTATGTTACTTTAGATATCTATTGCTTGTTTTTATCAATTGTACTTTTCGATTTGGAATAAAATTATATGCTTTTTATTATATACAAACGTTTTGTATTTTTACATATCCCACTTTTTGCCTTTGCAAGTGCCGGAAAAGTCCACCTAGGGGAACCCTTTGTTTTGTGTTTATGGTCAGAGACTGCAGACATGATACAGGAGCTCAATGCAGCCTCACCAGTGCCCATCAAATGCAGCCTCACCAGAGCCCATCAAATGCAGCCTCATCAGTACCAATCAAATGCAGCCTCACTGTGCCCATCATTGCAGCCTCACTGTGCCCATCAATGCAGCCTCACTGTGCCCATCAATGCAGCCTCACTGTGCCCATCAATGCAGCCTCACTGTGCTCATCAAATGCAGCCTCACTGTGCTCATCAAATGCAGCTTTACTCTGCCCGTGAATGCAGTCTCACTGTGCCCATGAATGCGGCCTCACTGTGCCCACCATTGCAGCCTCACTGTGCCCAATATTGCAGCCTCACTGTGCCCATCATTGCAGCCTCACTGTGCCCATCAATGCAGCCTCACTGTGCCCATTAATGCAGCCTCACTGTGCCCATCAAATGCAGTCTCACTGTGCCAGTGAATGCAGTCTCACTGTGCCCGTGAATGCAGTCTCACTGTGCCCAGGAATGCTGCTTCACTGTGCCCATCATTGCAGCCCCTCCTGTGCCCCATGGCCCAGTCAGCAGTCCCTGTCTGTGGGAAGGTGTGTTGTTGATGCTCGGTACGGTACCTTGCATGCCAGCAGGATATCCATGATGGCCAACAGCAGGCAGGGTCTGTTCTCGTTTTGGATGGGGACAGTGCTCCTTCCAGAGGATCTGTTTGCTGTGAGATGGAGTGGTCCCTGGCCACCTGCACCTTCAGCCATCCTCATTTTCCGGCCCCAGTCAGCCTGTCCTCTGGTCCTGGGGAAGTGGAGAGCACTGGGTGGGAGCTGGAAAGAAGGGGGAGCAGAGAGTACTGGCGGAGTTGGAGAGCACATGGGTGGGGGCAAAGAGCAGGGGGGAGTGGAGATCACAGGGATGGGGAGCGGAGAGCGCTGGGGGGGGGACTTGAGAGCACTGGGGGTCCAAAAAGAACAGAGGTGGAGAGCACTGTGGGGGCTAAGAGTGTGGGGTGGCGAAGAGCACTGGGGGAGGGGCAGAAAAACAGGGGTGGAGAGCACTGGGGGGTACAAAGAGCAGGGGGGAGTGGAGAGCAATGGGGGGAGCTTAAAAGCACCAGTGGGGGAGGGGCAGAAAAACAGGGGTGGAGAGCACTGGGGGGTACAAAGAGCAGGGGGGAGTGGAGAGCAATGGGGGGAGCTTGAAAGCACCAGTGGGGGCCAGAAAGAACAGGGGTGGAAAGCACGGGGGACTGGAGAGCACTGGCGGGGGTTGGAGAGCACATGGGTGGGGGCAAAATGCAGGGGGGAGTGGAAAGTACAGGGGTGGGGAGCGGAGAGTGCTGGGGGGGAAGCTTGAGAGCACTGGAGGGGGAGCCAAAAAAAAACAGGGGTGGAGAGCACGGGGGGCAAAGAGAACGGGGGGGCTAAGAGTGTGGGGTGGCGAAGAGCACTGGGGGAGGGGCAGAAAAAAAGGGTGGAGAGCACTGGGGGGTACAAAGAGCAGGGGGGAGTGGAGAGCAATGGGGGGAGCTTGAAAGCACCAGTGGGGGCCAGAAAGAACAGCGGTGGAAAGCACGGGGGACTGGAGAGCACTGGCGGGGGAGTGGAGAGTACAGGGGTGGGGAGCGGAGAGTGCTGGGGGGGAAGCTTGAGAGCACTGGAGGGGGAGCCAAAAAAAAACAGGGGTGGAGAGCACGGGGGGCAAAGAGCACGGGGGGGGCTGGAGAGCGATGGGTGGAGCTTGAGAGCACCGGGGGGGACCGAAAACAGGGGTGCGGAGAATGGGGGGCTGGAGAGCACTGTGGGGGGCGGAGAGCACTGGGGTGGGGGCTGGAGAGTGATGGGGAGAGCTGGAGAGCACTGGGGGGGGGAGAAAGAACATGGGTGGAGAGCACTGGGGGAGTGAAGAGCACTGAGATGGTGGCAAGAGTAGGATGGGGAGAGCTGGAGAGCAGGGGGGGCAGAAAAAACAGGGGTGGAGAGAACTGTGGGGGGGGGGCCGGAGAGTGTGGTAAGGGGAGGAGAGCATGGGGGGGGGAGCCAGGGAGCACAAGGAGAACTGGGGGGGCCAGTAAAAGAAGTTGGATAGGAGGATCGGCAGGGGGGGCGCATATAGAGGAAATTAGCTTTCTATATTCCTCCATGCAGCCGCTGAATACTTGATTCTCCTCCTCTCCCTCCTGCAAGTATTCAGCGGCTGCATGGAGGAATATAGAAAGCTAATTTCCTCTATATGCGGCCCCCCCGCCGATCCTCCTATACAGGCACACAGGGCGGACTGTACGGGCGGGCATCTACAGTATCCCTCCCTCCTGCTCCGTCCCTCTCTCCTGCTCCTGTGTGTCACGGAGCTGGCTGGGTCTGTGTTCGGCGGCCGCGCTGTAACATGGTCCCGCCCCCCTAGACCGGCTCGTGTGATAGGCAGAACACTGATTCTATCCACTATCACACAAGCCGGTCTAGGGGGGGCGGGACCATGTTACAGCGCGGCCGCCGAACAAAGACACAGAACACAGACTGTGACACACAGGAGCAGGAGGGGAGCACTGCAGCCGCAGCAACTCATGCGGCCTACCGGGAAATCTCCCGGTATCCCGGTAGGCCAGTCCGGCCCTGAGCAGGAGGGGAGCACTGCAGCCGCAGCAACTCATGCGGCCTACCGGGAAATCTCCCGGTATCCTGGTAGGCCAGTCCGGCCCTGCTAACTTCCCCCTCTTACGTACTGTATCACATTCACACATATATCAAATGAGTCTTCCTTAGACTGACACCACCGATGCAGTGACATTTTTTTCCCCACCGACACTAATGCTGCAACATTTCCCATTTTAATGACACCATCAGTGCAGATGTTTTTTTTTCTTGTCAGTGACCCCATGGATGCAGAGGCATTTTTTTTTTGCTTCCAGTAATGCCGCAGACGTAGAGGTATCTTTTTCCCTTACGGTGATGCCATGGACATGGAGGCATGTTTTCCTTCCATTGATGCTATAGACGCGGAGGCATTTTTTCCTTCCAGTGATGCCATAGATCCGGAGACATTTCTTCCTTCCAGTGTTGCCATGGACGCAGAGGCATTTTTTCCTTTCAGTGATGTGATAAATGCGGAGGCATTTTTTCCTTCCAGTGATGCCATGGATCAGGAAACATTTGTTCCTTCTAGTGATGCCATGGATGCAGAGGCATTTTTCCTTCCAGTGATGCCATGGATCTGGAGACATTTTTCTTTCCAGTAATGCCATGGATGCAGAGACATTTTTTCCTTTCAGTGATGCGATAAATGCAGAGGCATTTTTTCCTTCCAGTGATGCCATGTATCAGGAGGCATTTTTCCCTTCCAGTGATGCCATGGATGCAGAGGCATTTTTTCCTTCCAGTGATGCCATGGATGCAGAGGTATTTTTTCCTTCCAGTGATGCCATGGATGCGGAGGCATTTTTTCCTTCCAGTGATATCATGGATCCGGAAATATTTTTTCCTTCCAGTATTGCCATGGACACAGAGGCAATTTTTCCTTTCAGTGATGCCATGGATGTGGAGACATTTTTTCATTTCAGTGATGCCATGGATGTGGAAGCATTTTTTCATTTCAGTGATGCCATGGATGTGGAGGCATTTTCTCCTTTCGGTGATAGATGCAGAGGCATTTTTTCTTTCCAGTGGATGTAGAGGCATTTTCCTTCCAGTGGTACCATGGACGTGAAGGCATTTTTTCCTTCTAGTTATGCATGGATCCAGAGGCATTTTTTCCTTTCAGTGATGCCATTGATGCAGAGACATTTTTTCCTTCCAGTGATGCCATGGATGCAGAGACATGTTTTCCTTCCAGTGATACCATGGATGCAGAGACATTTTTTCCTTCCAGTGATGCCATGGATGCAGAGACATTTTTTCCTTCCAGTGATGCCATGGATGCAGAGACATTTTTTCCTTCCAGTGTTGCCATGGATGCAGAGACATTTTTTCCTTCCAGTGATGCCATGGATGCAGAGACATTTTTTCCTTCCAGTGATACCATGGATGCAGAGACATTTTTTCCTTCCAGTGATGCCATGGATGCAGAGACATTTTTTCCTTCCAGTGATGCCATGGATGCAGAGACATTTTTTCCTTCCAGTGATGCCATGGATGCAGAGACATTTTTTCCTTCCAGTGATGCCATGGATGCAGAGACATTTTTTCCTTCCAGTGATACCATGGATGTAGAGACATTTTTTCCTTCCAGTGATGCCATGGATCCGGAGACATTTTTTTCCTTCCAATGATTTCATGGATGCAGAGGTATTTTTTCCTTCCAGTTGTACCATGGATGTGATTTTTTCCTTCTAGTGATACCATGGACGCGGTGACATTTTTTCCTTCCAGTGATGCCATGAATGGGAAGGTATTTTTTCCTTCCAGTGACACAGGAAAATTACTTTCCTTCAGTGACATCACTGAATCAGGGATGTTTTTTCCTTCCAGTGACATCACTGAATCAGGGATGTTTTTTCCTTCCAGTGACACCATTAATGCTGGGACATTTTTTCCTCACGCTGATGCTGGTGCATTTCTTCCTTCTCCACTGCTAGCTCCCTATATTTCTGCAGGACAGAATGTGCACCGCTATTAAAACAGCCTTGCCCAACCTTTTCCACTCAGAAGATCCCTTGAAATAACGTTCTGATCTCACGGAACCACTGCTAAAAATTTCTATATTTACAACTCCTGATACATTTGTGTGAAGTTCAGTGGGAAGAATGCTCCTTATACTTGTGAACATTGGGAAGAAATACCACCCTTACAGATATCTAAAAGATTAACGATGTCAGTGGGAACTTATCTGAGAGGCAGAAATTACTCATTGCTCAAGGAACCCCTAGCAACCTCTGGAGGGTTCCATGGAACCATGGTTGAGAAACCCTGTATTAAAGTTTAAGTTTCCCTTTTCAGAAAAAATGAGACACAGCAGAAGCGATTATATTTGGGCTGTCTTTCTCTAAGGCTAGTGTAACATTTGTACATTGCAGGAATTGCAAAATGATATGCATTCCGTCAATCCACAAAAATTACATCAGTACTTTTTCCAAATGTTGGGGGATTTTACAGAGAATATTACGTTTTGTGAAATGCTAAGAAAACTGATGAAACACCAAGAAGTAGAATGAATCTTTACAGACATGTATTAGTCCTTATTTCATTATACGATAAATTGCTCCAATTCTTCTGGGTGTAACTTATTCCACTAAACATTCTGGAGCACATTAATGACATTTGTCACTGTATGAAGTCTTACATGCTACCAAGAGGGACATTCCTGTTAGAGGATGAGATGCAATTTATGTCACTTTTCTCACAATGCCATCTGTCACAGAGAGGGAAGAAAAATGAGTAACATACCAAAGGGTGCTCCACCTCCCACTCCAGCTGCTGAAGTGTTACAAGCCCTAGGACACTTAGGACATACTAGGACACATGATTTTGCCTTAAGACATGGGCCATTGCTCTTCAACACACTTCTGCGATCTGAGCACTCTAGTGCAATAAATATCGCCTACACTTAACCACTTCATATCCCGCGTATAGGCAAATGACATCCTCAGATGGGATCTCCCGTCCTAAGCTTCTGACGTCCTAAGCTGCACGCCGTCCTAAGCTTTACGCCGGTATAGAGGGCACGCGTGCATCGCCGCGTCACTGTGGAGCCGATGCACGTGCCCGCCGCCCGCGATGGCTCGTGACAGAGCAGGAACGTGGATCTGTGTGTGTAAACACACAGATCCACGTAATGTCAGGAGATGAGACAGACCGTGTGTTCCTAGTATATAGGAACACCGATGGGTCTCCTCCCCCAGTCAATCCAATCCCCCCACAGTTAGAACACACACTGAGGGAACACATTTAACCCCTTGATTGCCCCCTAGTGTTAACCCCTTCCCTGCCAGTGACATTTATACAGTAATCAGTGGCTATTTATAGCTCTGATTGTTGTATAAATGTCAATGGTTTAAAAAAGTGTCAAAAGTGTCCGATCTGTCTACCGCAATGTCGCAGTCTCGATAAAAATCGCAGATTGCCACCATTACTAGTAAAAAAAAAAAAAAGTGTATAAAAATGCCATAAATCTATCCCTTATTTTGTAGATGCTATAACTTTTGCACAAACCAATCAATATACGCTTATTGTAATTATGTTTACCAAAAATATGTAGAAGAATACATATCGGCCTGAACTGAGGAATAATTTGTAAAAAAAAAAAAAATTGGGATATTTATTATAGCAAAAAGTTAAAAATATTTTTTAAAAATTGTCGTCCTTTTTTTGTTTATAGTGTAAAAAATAAAAACCGCAGAGGTGATCAGATACCGTTGTTTGGGTACAACGTCGCACGACCGCACAATTGGCAGTTAAAGCATATCGCAAAAAATGGCCTGGTTAGGAAGGGGGTAAATGCTTCCCGGACTGAAGTGGTTAAAATGAGAACATATTGAGTCAGGCTCCCTTTCCTAATCTCACTTGTTGGTAAGCTTTTTTTTTTTTTCATTTCATTGGTCTTTTTGGGTATCCCAGGCCAAGTTATCTAGGGGATCCATTTGGATAGTTTTTATCATTTATTACAGCGCCGTAAATGTATGCGCTGCTTTACATACAGTATATATTTTGTACATTCACATCTGTCCCTGCCCTCAAGGAGCATACATTCTAAGGTCTCTAGCTCACATTCACACATACTGTATACATACTAGGGCCAATTGAGACATGATACAATTAGGATGATGATGATGCAGTGTATTTGTTCATAGTCAGCATGCTGTGAGAAATTCTCTGTAATGTTATTGAGCCAGCCATTTGTGTTGTATTATTTGTAATGAATATGTGACAAATAAAAAACTAAACTTAGATTTTTTTTCTGTTACCTTTGTATTTGTCATGTCAATTTGGAAGAACAGCTTGAACCAAGGGTAGAATGAATCCTGTACCTAAACTTATCTTTTTTTCTGTACTTTTTATATTTTCCTGATCACTTTGGGCATGTCCATGCCATGTTGTCATCTGGAACTGACATGGGTGCTCCACCTGTGGCCCTCCAGCTGTTGCGGAACTACAAGTTCCTTGATTCATTGCAAGGTTAGCAGTTACAAGCCTGACTCCCAAAGGCAGAGGCATGGCAGGGCTTGTAGTTCCACAACAGCTGGAGGGCCACAGGTTGAGCACCCATGGTTAGGGCATTAGGCTCAATTCACGCTTGCCCACAGTCTGTGGACTAGTTGCGGGTACAGGAATCGTACCTGTTCTTGCACCCTTAACCAACCGCAGCCAAATTGCACTGCTCTAACTAGACATGCAAGGCTGCCATTCATTCTGAATGGCACCCCCACACATCTCAGCCCACATCATGTTTGCGGGTGCGGGAACCGCAAGGAAATAGCATGGTCAAAAAGACCATGCGGTTTCCCTGTGGTCACGTTTTTTAATTGAGAGGGAAGGATTGGAGGACTTGGGCCATACTTTGGAAGTGGTTCAATTCTGACAAGGTTCTAGAAAGGTCATCAACATATATTATTTACTCCAAATTCTGAAACAGGTTCACAGTCATACCCTCATACGTTTCCACCATACCTCCCAGTTGGTTTGTAGATGGAAAGTCAGTTGCTCTATCTATGGAATGTGCAGCCTAGAACCTTTCCAATCTTTGTAATTAAAAACTATACAAACCTATGCATTATGCCGCGTACACACGGTCGGACTTTTCAGCTACAAAAGTCCAACGGACGCTGACGGACTAAAGCTGGCTGGTAATCCGATCGTGTGTGGGCTTCTCCGGACTTTCAACGTACTTTTTTAGCCTCAAATCCGACGTACTTTAGATTTGAAACATGCTTCAAATCTTTACGTCGTAACTACGACGGACCCCGAAGTCCGCTCGTCTGTATGCTAGTCCTACGGACAAAAACCCACGCTAGGGCAGCTATTGGCTACTGGCTATCAACTTCCTTATTTTAGTCCGGTGTACGTCATCACGTACGAATCCGTCGGACTTTTGTGTGGTCGTGTGTAGGCAAGTCCGTTCCTTAGAAAGTCTGCAACAAGTCCGCCGCAAGTCCGCCGAAAGTCTGTCGGACAGGCTGTCGGACTTTTGTAGATGAAAAGTCCGACCGTGTGTACGCGGCATTAGTGTTTATAAAAGGGTAGATTATTTTCTCTGTTTCCTTTTTTAAGATCATGTTAATTTGCAGAAGTCTGATAGACTTTAATTGCATTTCTACTGTATTTAACAAGATTTGCTAATGAGTATTATTTTAGAGTCTTATGACTAAACGTATGTTCTTATGGATACTGTATATAAAATTGTTTTGACAATATTATTTATGTATTTTAATTATACTGCTTTTTCAATGAAAACTGCTTTTATAAGAGTTGTCAGATGTCTTGTTACTGACCTTTCTTAAAAATCTTACTAAAAATATATATTGCATAGACTGGTGACACATATTTTCATGGCAACCAAACAAGGCTTTGCAAAAGCTAAGATTCCAGACTCTCTTACCTTGACAGCTATGAAAAATAAAATACATTAGATCTTTACTAATTAAAAAACGGATGGCAATACTTATAGATACGGTGCCAAAATTCTATAAAACGTGGGGCCCATGTGTTTCCCACATTTTGCCATCAGATTTTGATTAACATCTGATGATTCTGTAACTCCTGAGGTCCTGTATTTGGCGTTCTAGTTAATATTTCATGAATTCCAGGGTGCTCCTCCTCTCCCTTCCTCTCCTTACCCTATTTCCCTATTTGTCTTCCATCTTTTTCTCTTTATCCTCTATGTAATAGCAAATGCTAATTATCACATTGTGGGTTATGCATAGATTTATGGATACATTACTGCCCTCTGTAGGCTATCTGTGATTGCCTTCTAGCTGACTAGTTTATTGTAATATCCATGTCTCATGTTGCCTCATAGAACATGTTGTAACTTTCTTGACTTTGCAAACCTTGATCCTTTTATACAATACAAACTATTGAATGAAAAAAAAGATATATTCTGCATATAGTTTGGACATAATCTAGACAAGCTTTACTTTAAAAGAGAAGTATGGCCAAATCTTTTTTGGGCTGTACTTCTCTTTAGGGTCACAGAGAGTACATTTACTTTGTACTCTTGTGAACCAGAGTCAGCTGATAGTGGGCTATTGCTTGCTATCAACTGACAGGGCAGAGCCATGATAGGTTCAGGATAGAGCTGCATTGTCACACTGTTGCTGCAACATGGAGGTGAGTATGTACTGTATGTATGCTTTTTTAATAATCCCCAAACTTCTTCAGGTTTGTTTTAAACAAAAAAATTAAATACCAGTCATACACAGAGGGGAGAGGAGGCTAAGATGGCATTTGTTGGGAGGAACAACAGGAATATCACCCCCTAGGGGCACTTTAGATCAGTTCATAATGGGCATATATTCTGTGCGCCTAACCCTTTCAGGCTGGAGACCTAAATACTGATACCATAGCAAAACCTTAGACCATGTCTTCTCCTTTCTTTCCCAGTCAGTGAAATGGTCTGTTCCTGTTCACTTCAAATCATTTTGAGAATGTTTTACAGAACAAGTAGTTATCTCCACTAACCTGTCTTATGTTTTAACTCTGCGCCTTTAGCTACATTCTGCAGTTGGGTATACAGGTTAACCAACATACATCATTTCTCAAGGCCTTGCACATTGTGACTCCAGATTTGATCCCTAGGCAGGCCATGCACCGCAGCGGACTTCAATATGGAGACCCTGACACTAAATGTAGAACATGGAAGCTTATCACCAGTCTGAATACGGCCTTCCCTCTTCAACATGATTTCCATCTCTCGTACAGTTTATAATTATATTGTCCCTAATTATTTGGATCTTTTGCCTTATATCATGCCCCTGGTGTATTTTCAGATTTGCACTGGTCTTTAGTACTTATACGAGCTGTCTTTTATTAAATGCTGTACTTTTTCATATGCCTACTTGTGACTTCATGTGACCTGTCATGTCATGACTTTTGCTTCTTGAATTACTGTTTTCTGAGGGGATTTGGCCTTTTATTTGATTGTTTTTATATTTTTGTTATTGTTCTCTTTGTATTTCATTGAAAATTCCCAATAAGAATATAATTATAAAAAAATAATGTGGCACATGAAGTACTAAGCCCCCACTACCAGGACCCCCATCACCTGCCACTGCCAAAGCTTCCACTGTCAGCTGACTGCTTCTCCATCTGGTAATCTTCCACAACAATATATATTCCACCTACAGTATATAACTTTAAAGGTTCGCTAGGTTACACTTACTGTATAACTGTACAATGCATTCCTGTTCACAACCTGGAGGGTTAAAAGAGAAGTATGTTTTTTCTTTTTGGAGGCATACTCACCTAGGTGGTGCATCTGTCCCCCGCCGACTGAGAACGGCTGAGACCGGCTAAGAGCAGCTCGCTTAGAGCCTGAGCCAGCTGTTGGTCCAGACTCCTGGGTGGATCCTGACCATATGGTCACAAGCCCGCTGTCTGCTGAAAATAGTTCACTGGAGTGCAGAACGGCTGTGATCCACAGGAGAGGCACAGCTAAATGAGCTTTGGCTGTACTTCTCCTTTAGACCCCTTTCACACTGGGTCGTGTATACATGTATACACCGCTCCTGCCCATTGAAATCAATGGGGCAGCGCGGCTATACTGCCGGCATAGCGCAGTGGCGCTTTGCGGGTGGTTTTAACCCTTTTTCGGCCACTTACAGGGGGTAAAACTGCCATGCTAGCAGCCGAATAGCGCTGCTAAAATGACGGTGAAGCGCCGCTAAAAATAGCGGCGTTTTACCGCCTACGCCCCCACCACCCCAGTGTGAAACCGGCCTAAACTGCAGTATAACACCTAGCTTTGTGATACACAATGACTACACATTATAAAACAATTGATCTTCACTTCCCAGTAAACGACACAAATAACTTCTCTTCAGAATGAAAACTCCATTTACTGAATCGTTAGATGATATACAGTTGAAGTAAAACATTTCAGTGCATAACATTATCCGCACGTACATGGCTGTACAATGCATACGTTTGGCTGTGCATAGAGCAGTGATGCATAGAGTAGTTATAATGTCCCTACTGGTGCTGCCCATACCTTAGGCATAAAGAAGTCCTTGCTGCAAGTCCATAAATGTGGTTGCCCTAAAGAATAGGTCCCATTGGAAGGGGGATGCGGTCACAAAAGCATATCATATAGTACACTGGACCTCACTATGCAGCTCAAAAACCAGACTCCTCACCACATGGTCGGTTCCACATATATATATATGCCCTTGAAAAAGGGAAGTTACACACATGCAGGTGATACCATATCACAAAGCACATTGACCCCCTACATGCATCAGCCAATATTTAAAGGTGCAAAACACAATGATACAAAAATATAGTATACAGTAGGCACCTGTCTACAAACTTCCTTGACTGTAAAGAAAGGGAGGGTTTAGTTCCACTTTAAGTTATTAGGTAATGAAGGAAATGAGCTAAGCTCTTCCCCAGTGCATATCAACCAATGATCTTTAAGCAGCTTAGTGTGTGCAGACGAATGGAAGCTAAGGCAGAACTCTGGGGATATGAAAAAAATACTCTTGCAGTGTGGGGGGTGCCCAAATTCCTTTTTGGTATTTTTCCAGAAGACAGAGAATTAACCTGACTGGTTGCTGTGGGGAACAGCTCAATGTTTGAAATCCTTAACCAATATCATCACACATATGTTAGGTCAAATTGGTCAGCTGTGAGACCAATCAGATGGGGAAATTTGCCACAATTACTAATGAGCTTGTGGCTTAAAATACTAAGAAAATGGATATTAAACCCACCACTTCCATGGCAACCACAGACAGTTCGGAAGCTGTCATATACAGCAGTGGTAGAAATACTACTATACAGTATATGATGTTCAGCTAATGGTAATGTGTTTGGACTGAACCTTGAATTCATCCCTATTCCTGCTTATCACATATATAGGACCACTTAACATAGAATTGTCCCCTGAAAACGGAATAGAACTACTACACTCATGATGTATGTTGACTGTGAGGTCCCATTCGCACACGGCACTTTTTTATTGCATTTTATTGTGCGTTTGTCACATAACAGCATAGGGCAGCCTATTCACTTGAATGGGCTGCCATACGCGCGATAAATTAGTCCTGCACCTGTTTTTTGCTTTAAGCCTCACACATTTTTGAAGTGAACGTCTTGACGCTTTTATTTTGCATTTTGGCACACAAGAAAATGCACGACTGCTACCCGAGTTTTGGGCACCATTAAGAATTAATGGCACTGTAAGCGTGATATGCATTTAGGCACGTTTTTTGCGCATTTCCAGGAATGCATGCAGAAACAAACATTTCTGCATGCGTTCCTAAATAGAGCCTCCTTCTGCGTAGTCAGCTCCTAATCTACTTGTTACAAATGACTGATACTGATACTGTAAAACTTTGTTTGATGACTAGTCCTTTTCCCTGTTTTGCACCCTGGTTTTAGGTTGTCCACAATAACTCAGCCAACAAGATATTCTGCATCAAAGAAGAAGCTGGAGATTCGCTCACCCCCAAGAGGAATTATCCAATGGTGCCATTTTCTGATGTTCAAGTTTACAATATGTTGTGGTATACTTTTCTGTTGTTCCCAACTTTTTGGTCTGGTCCCTTGTATATTGCAACCTTAGGAGACCTCCTTATTAGGCATGAGGTTGGAGCTCCATTTAGTAGGCCAAAATGCAGTACATTTTCTCATTGAGGTATTTTAGAAAACTATACCTCATTTCAGCCACTAGATTGAGCTGATAACATAGTAATTCATCTATTAGAGAAATTATAGCCACAACTTCCCAATGTGTGTAACATTCATCCATCAAATGTTCTATAAATAGACCCCTTTATGATTTTAAATACGTCAAAAGTGCTTCACAGCTTTATCCAGTATGAAGCCAGCACACAAAATGCAGCAGTCCAGATCTCCAGCAGTCCAATACTGAATGCACAGTGCAGTGGAGGTTGACCCAAAGCCTCCTGGGATGTATGACATCAATACCCCAGGAGGCTTTTGGCCTGGGGGGCATCATTCTTATCAGGGTGAGAAAGCTGGAAGTGCAGGGCCAGGCCTACTGAAAAAGTGCCTACCCCTGCCAAAAGAAAACAGTAGCAAAATCATAGAAAGTCACAGATGAAGGTAAAGGCCTGCCTAAAGGTGAAGTGAAAGCTATGCTTTAAGGAGAAACAGAAAACTATTCTCCTCTTTTTGCACTTCCTCCCCTGTCTCCTCCTCTGTGTATGCCCTGAGTTTTAACCTTAAGGCTTAATGTGCACGGCACGTTTTTACAACCTCTCCTGAACGATTTAATTTGACAGATAGTAACCCATGTTTAAAACGTCCGTTTTGCCGTGTGTACATGCCACGTTTTGCCGTGTTTGCGTTTAGAAGCGTTTTTTTTTTTCAAAATAGCGATAAATGAAAAACTCCTGTAAACAAAATGGGGCTAAACGTGAGTTACCATTTGAAGTAGTTGTAAACACATCTTCTGAATGCATTTTTTTGGGTTCCAATAAAAAGCCCCTAAACACAACTGCCTAGAAACGACTATAACCTACCCTGTGTACTGTTATGTACTGATAAGATAACATAGAGGAGAGTTCAGGAGCAGTTGAAAAAAATGCCCAACTGCTCCTAAACGTCTGTTTACCAGCAGCAGTGTACATGAGGCCTAAATTCTCTTGCTCTCTGCCCAGTGTCTACTATGCCCCTTCTCGCCCAATGACAGTGGACATTGAATCATTCACATCATTCCTTCTAAACCAGGGATCTCAAACTGGCGGCCCTCCAGCTAATCAGTATCAGCTAGAGATGCATAACATGATAGGGAATCAGGCACTGGCTAAAAATGAGTTTCTTTCCCATTAAAAGTGCATTATTTGTTTGCATTCAGTGATTTCCTTATCTCTTCGTTTTAAACCATTATTTTACTTTTTGTTAGTCTGGAGTTCTTCTTTATTACTAGCATATTAATAACAAACAGTACCCTATTGAAATACATGCTCTTTACAGTTGTATAGCTGAATGTGACGCTGAGGTGTAAATTACCATTTGTAAGTGCTTGTATATCAAAAGAAAGAGAAAAGCGTAAGTACAAATAATTCTTGCTAGTCTGGCTCATGACATTATTGTATTATTATACATTTGTGTTTTACTTGCAGAGCAGAATTCTTCCTCTGCAAAGAATTCCAAATTATTTGGTTACCATGGAAACAATTCTAAAGCAATAAATATGTATAATTGTATGGCTTATATTTTGTAACAGTCTTGTCATGAGGATGAATGTTTTAACTATTTACCTCCCACTTACTCAAAGAGCTGCGGTTTAAAATGGAAACCAGGCTGCTTTATCAACACATTCTCACTTAAAGCGGATCTAAACCCAACGATTTAAAACTTACAAGTACATACAGTATACAGCTTTGTGTTGCGGCACAGGTGACTTCCCGTCTGATGTCAGTACAAAATCGAGTTGGGCCAAGTGCTTCTTGGCTATTCAGAGGAAGACTTGTATTTTTATCAATGAATACAAGGCTTCCTCTGTTTGGCTGAGGTGGAAATCATGACATCATCTGCCTGCTGCAACATCTCTGCCAATCAAAGGGAGGCATTCCTAAAAAAACATGGCTTCATCTGAATGGCTGCGAAGCACTCAGCCTGACTTGATTTTGCTGCCCGTTATGCTGCTTAAACATAACATTGTGTACTGGATGTAGCTAATGCTACTGCTATATAATACAGTGATACAGTGGCCAAATACCTTAGTTATGGAAATCGTTAATTTTGCACAGCTTGGTCCAAACAAACTATTTAAAGTGGAATTACTCCCTCCTATCATTTTCAGCCAAGGAAGCTGCCATCTTAGGCTTTGTTTGATCTCCAACTGCCATGATTCTGCACATGTGATCTGTTATGACACCAGCCATTGGATGGTTTGACAGTTTGGTTGAGAGCACAAGCAAATGGAACAGTTATAATCCAAACTCATGCTGGGATGTAACAGTTTTTTGAAACAGTTAAATTAATGGGTTTAGTTCTGCTTTTAGGGCTTGCTCACACCATATGTATATGAAAACTGATGGAAACTGACGAGAAAACCGCACAGATTTCACTTGCAGAGACAATAGTTTCACATCAGTTTTCATGCACGTGGACATCAGTTTTCATCCACATCATTTATGTGCCCTGTTCACACAAATGTTGTCATGTTATTTTTTTTCCTGTGCAGAAAACTGCATACACGTTGCAGATTCCTGCGCAGAAAAAATCTGCACAATGTGGTGTGAACATGGCACATAGACAACCGTTTATTTTTTGGTGCCCTTACAGAACGTGTGCACAAAAAACTGACGTCTCTGCACCATGGTGTGAACGAGGCCTTAAAGTGAAAGGAAACATGGACTTTGGCTTTAAGGCTGGATTCACACCTATGCATTTTTTGGTGCTTTTTGCATTTTGCAGATTTGCTCTACAGTCGATTTAACATGGTTTCCTATGGAACTCGTTCTGCAAATCTGCAAAATGCAAAAAGCATTAAAAATACATAGGTGTGAATCAAGCCTAAGGCCTCGCTCTCACCATGTGCAGAGATGTCAGTTTCTATGCACATGTTCTGAAGTTCGGATCTTGTAGTGATTTACCCTGTGTGACTCCACTATCCTTCACACTCACTGTTGAGTGTTAATTTTAATGTAACTATTTTAATAAACTTTTTTAAAGAAGTGTAACGGGTGTCTTGTTTCTTCCGCGGCCCTGCCAAGCTGGCCACCAAGATGTACACAGGCTTTCCAGCTTGAAAGAGAGAGAGAGCAGCCTGTTAGTTCCTGCATGGGCTTTTCACCCCTCTCCCTCTCCTCAATGACTCACACAGAGCTGTTCAATCTGCAGCCTCACATGTGCTCCTATTGGCAGGAGAGGAGCCAATTAAAGACACAGTTAAAGCAGCCAATCAGAGGGACTGTACTAAGCTGCAGGAAGCAGCTGCAATGGACTCTGGAATATGAAGTCTCAGCACAGAGCGGCTCTGCTGGCAGGAAAGGAGAGACTCCATTTTGATTCCCTGAAGAGAAGTCAGTCAGCACGAGGCAGAGGAAGAGATCAGACCTGAGGGAGAGATGCTGCCTCTTAGGTGATTTCACTGGGCAATTCAGGCCTCCGTCGCCAGTCAAGACATCCAGCCCTAGAGAGGGGGATCCCAGGTGCCCATCTAGGCGCACCTGCACTGACGGAGAAGCGTTCCAGTGTGAGGTGACCAGTCGGGTCACCAGAAGAGCCTGCCTGTTCCAGGACATTTGCTTGGGCCTTGACTGCAGGATCTGGGTCAGGGGGCTTTTGCCCATTTGCAGGAAACAGGGACACTGCACCACAGAAGGAGTTAATTGAATACTGTATACAGATATCATTGCTTGTAGTCATCTTGCTGACACTTGTAGTGCCACAGGTATATTGGATAAGGCCATCCATTTCTGGGGACACTATATACAGACCTCATTGTCCTTTCACCTTGCTGAGAAAGATCCTGCCTGCTTTACTTGTTAGTCTGGGCCAGTTGTGTTGTTTGGCCCTGCCATCCAGGAGTTTAAGTGCACCAACAAAAGTGCCTAGCTGAAGACAAAGTTTTAGCTTTTCTTCAAAAGGACTGAAGCTGCTAGTGCCATACGGATCCGCACACACATATTCGGGGCTTTGTATATGCAGTGGGTGTGTGTGGGACAGCTTATCTAGGAGGTTAAACTATTGCATGTTGATGTGAGAAAAGTGTTTAAAGTTAGGCCTGTGGTGTCAGGGGACAGGAGAGAGAGGCCTGACACAAAGAGGGTCATTCCTCTGCTCTCCTCCTGCCTGGACTCATAGAGCCAACTTGAGTAAAGGTAACTAATCCAATTTAAAGTGTCATATTGTGCTTTCTTTGCCAGTTAAGTGTGCCTCTGTTACTGTGGACTTTCTTAGGTTCAGGTTTCCCCTGAAAGCAGCTCGAATGTAAGATTGATAGCTATATTGCTCTTAATCTCAGTTATTGCTTTCCAGTTGATTACTTGAATACATATTGTTACTGTCTGTTATTCTTCCACAGAAATATTGCAGTAAAGACAATTATCATAACGTGCGTTTTTCTCATTGGTCATTGCACTTACACTATTGCCAGGTGTGCCATAGAGGGCTGATGCTGTTATTAAGGTTGAGAGGCAAAGTAACAGACTGAACAAACAAAAGAAGCTCCTTCAGGGGTATCGCTACAGAAGTACTACACTATCTGGATTTTCATTACTTTTTCATGTGATGGCCGATTGAGAGATATGTCAGGAAGCCACAGATGGATACATCTGGAATGGAGATAAGATTGATTTTAATAGAAGCGTTTTAAATTGAATTTTCAGGTGAACGGCCAATCTGCCCAATGGTGGAGTACATTGGTGAAGTATTGGATTGCATGGAGTAAAATCACTAATTTGGAAGATTGCCACTGCACTTAGCTTATTTATTTCAATTGAAATTAACTTTTTATGTACAGCCATGGCCAGATTTTTTGAGAGTGACACAAATATTAATTTTCACAAAGTCTGCTGCCTCAGTTTTTATGATGGCAATTTGCATATACTTCAGAATGTTATGAAAAGTGATCAGATGATTATTTGCAAAGTCCCTCTTTGCCATGAAATTGAACTTAATCTCCGCTCTTTTCAAGACCTCCTACTCTTAAGCTCTCTCGTCTCCTCCTCTCATGCTCATCGCCAGGATTTCTCCAGAGCTTCTCCCATCCTCTGGAACTCGCTACCTCCACCTGTCCGGCTATCCCCTACTCTTGCTACCTTCAGGAGATTCCTGAAAACTCATCTCTTCAGGAAAGCCTATAATGTCTCTAACTAATCTTTTACCACTTCCATCAGCTCATTCCCCACAGTTACAACCTTTTGTACCACCTGCCCCACCCTATTAGATTGTAAGCTCTTCTGAGCAGGGCCCTCTTAATCCTCCTGTATCTTATTGTATTATAACTGTATTGTCTCCCTTTTATATTGTAAAGCGCTGCGTAAACTGTTGGCGCTATATAAATCCTGTATAATAATAATAATAATAATAATAATTAATCCCATTAAAAACATTTCCACTGCATTTGTGAAGAAGGCTTCAAGCAGTTGATTCAGCTGCAGCATCTGGGCACCACCAGTGCAGAGCTTGCTCAGGAATGGCAGCAGGCAGGTGTGAGTACATCTGCATGCACAATGAGTAGAAGACTTTTGGAGGATGGCCTGGTGTCAAGAATGGCAGCAAAGAAGCCACTTCTGCCCAGTAAAAACATCAGGGACAGACTGATATTCTGCAAAAAGTACAGGGATTAGACTGCTGAGGACTGGGGTAAAGTCATTTTCTCTGATGAATCCCCTTTCCAATTGTTTGGGGCATCCGAAAAAAACCTTGTCCGAAGAAGAAAAGGTGAGCGCTACCATCAGTCCTGTGTCATGCCAACAGTAAAGCATCCTGAGACCATTCATGTGCGGGATTGCTTCTCAGCCAAGGGATTGGGCTCACTCACAATTTTGCCTAAGAACACAGCCATGGATAAAGAATGCTACAAAAACATAATTTGAGAGCAACTTCTCCCAACCATCCAAAAACAGTTTGGTGAGGAACAATGTCTTTTCCAGCATGATGGAGCACCTTTGCATAAGGCAAAAGATATAACTAAGTGGGTTGGTGAACAAAACATGGACATTTTAGGTCCATGGCCAGGAAAATCCCTAGACCTCAATTCCATTGAGAACTTGTGGTCAATCCTCAAGAGTTGGGTGAACAACCCCCCCCCCCCACACACACACACAAATTCTGACAAACTCCAACCATTGATTATGCAAGAATGGGCTGCCATCATTCAGGATGTGGCCCAGAAGTTGATTGACAGTATGCTGGTGCAAATTGCAGAGGTCTTAAAAAAGAAAGGTCAACACTGCAAATATTGACTCTTGGCATAAACTTCATGTCATTGTCAATAAAAGTCATTGATATGTATGAAATGCTTGTAATTATACTTCAGTATATCATAGTAACATCTGACAAAAAAAAAATCTAAAAACACCGAAGCAGCAGACTTTGTGAAAATTAATATTTGTGTAATTCTCAAAACTTTTGGCCATGGCTGTATTCACCTATTTAGATGTACAGCACTGGATTCTGGATTCACTGCCTAACAGGGCATTTGGCGCTGATTGTCACTATTTTTATAGAGGTGGATATATGGATGCATTGTTACGGTATTTAAAGAGAACATGTTTTTAAAGAGAATAATATTTATTTGAATGTCAATTTACATTGCATGGATTTGATTTTTTTTATTGTGTATCACTATGACACTTTATTTATAATTAAATATTTATATATAAATATATATATGTGTGTGTGTGTGTATATATATATATATATATATATATAGTATATAGCACCACACTATATTTGTTTGATTAATGAAAAAGAAGCCGCCACTCCAGGCAAGTGACAGGTGAGATTTTGCCCGGCTCTCTTATGTAGGTGCCTCTCCGGCTCTCTCATGTAGGTGCCCATCTGGCTCACCACCAAAGGAACATAAACTGGAAGAAGTGGCCGCGCACTGCAGGAAGCTGCCAATAGTTGCAATGATCTATTCTATAATAAAGCTGAACACCAATCACCATGGACAAAAACACCATCTTTTGTCCATGGTGTTTGGTGTTCAGCTTTATTATAGTATAAATCATTGCAACTATTGGCATCTTCCTGCGGTGCGCAGCCACTTCTTCCAGTTTAGTAACCAACATCAACCAATAGCATTTCACTTCCATTCATTCAGTGCAGTGAAAACAGTACATTTTAAATAGGGGTTGGTTGCTATGAATTCTTGAACTTTTTTTAATTTTGCTTATCACCTTTTTTAATTCAGGCCGCTCTTAGGAGTTGTTGTAGCTAAAGGACAAGGTTAACTACAGGTTTAGAAAATATTGATGCAACTATAAGCACCCAAGTGATTATAAAATACTGACAACCCTTTTTTATCAGCAGTCGGAATAACTTTGGCTTTGGATCCCGTACATGTAGACGGAAGCCGCAGGATTTTGTTTATCTGTAAAGCAGTCTGGCAGAAAGGCACACAAACAGTTAATTACTGCATCTTGGTAACATGTGTTTGGGATGCATGCTAAAGTGCCAAGTATCTTGGTAGCTTAGCAACCACAGCATCTCTTTATTTATCTTTCTCACTCAGGAGTGCGGGATTTAAAAATGAGAGCTGGTAAGTCTCTGCTCAGTCAGGCAGCATCTCGGCTCTTCTAGCTGCCTGTAAATTGGTTTTGTTCATCTGGCCCATGTCAAACAGTTATGTACATGTACACTTTGTCTACTGATCATCTCACAGATGTTTGAGAGTATAGATACAAACGTACCATGGAAGGCAGTGATCTCTTCATTAATGTAGAGGTCTGAATTATTTACAGCCTTTATACTATCCCAGGTGGAATAATGAAGCTTCAACTTAAATGGCATTTGAAGGAAAAGTCGAGACAAACAGTGCTCAGTAATAAATATGCAATGTGTGAAACTATTTACCCACGTTGGATTGTTTGCTTTCAGAAGCAACACAAAGCATTCTTAATTAAAAGGATTATTTATGATTTTAAAATCATTTTTAGAACTTTTTCTTTTTTATTATAAAGTTTTTATAAAGCCCTAGGAAACAGCTAGCAGAGTTTCTGATTTTACAGGATGTCCTGCCCATTGTATGCTAGCTGACAGTTTATAGAATGGTACGGTTGAGGCTGCCCATGTTTCTGTACTGAATGATGATAAATAAATACAGGCATACCCCACTTTTAAGTACACAACTGGACCAGAGCATGTATGTAATAAGAAAATGTATTTAAAGCGAAGCAATACCTTTTTTCACTTTTCAATGCATGTACTGCATTGCAATAGTCATCTACAGGCATAACCGATTACCTGGCTGACCCCAAAATTGAATATGTTATAGTCCTGAGTCCCCTCTCGGTGCTCCCCAAGTTTGGTGTCCCTGTCATTTATGGTTCAGGAGCAGTGCTATGTCAAGCTGACTAAGATTTCCCATAGACACCAATGTTAAATGTTAAAAACGGGGAGCAGGACCATGTCAACCTGACCAAGATTAACCATAGACGCCAATGTGTCCGTACTTGTGAGTGTACATAAAGCGGGGTATGCCTGTAGGGTGTTAATTAGAACATTGCAAATCAGAGCAGCTAGAAAAAAAAACTATTGCTGTCATAAAATCATTTATTCCTTAGCCATGTCACTTTTTTACCTTAATTGTTTTGAATAGCAACCTATTACATTTTCTGAATGAAGTTACTTATTTTAATAGAAACAAAGTCCTAGCTAATTAAGTGGATACATAGTTACATAGTTAGTAAGGTTGAATAAAGACACCAGTCCATCCAGCTCAACCTGAGTGAGTGTGGATGTGTGTCTACACTTATCCCTATTTATTTAAGGTACCCATATAGCACTGTCAAGTTACGCAACACTCCACACATGCATCACACACTCACATCGGTTACTACCCTCAAGGAGCCCACAATCCAAAGTCCCCAACTCACATTCATATACTTGGACCAATTTTGGACCGAAGCCAATTAACCTTCTAGCATGTCTTTGGAGTGTGGGAGGAAACCCACGCAGGCACAGGGAGAAAATGCAAACTCCAGGCAGGTAGTGTCGTGGTTGGGATTTGAACCAGCGACCCTTTTTACTGCTAGGCGAGAGTGCTACCCACTACACCACTGTGCCACCCATAGATACATTGGGGGTTATTTGCTAAAACTGGACAGTGCAATCTGATGCAGCAATCTAGTGTAGCTTTGCATCACCAATCAACTTCCAGATTTTATTGCTAAAGCTTAACCACTTAAGGACCAGAAGATTTTCCCCCTTAATGACCAGGCCATTTTTTGCGGTACGGCACTGCGTCGCTTTAACTGACAATTGCGCAGTCATATGACGACGTACACAAACAAAATTGATGTCCTTTTTTCCCACAAATAGAGCTTTCTTTTGGTGGTATTTTTGGTGGTATTTGATCACCTCAGCGGTTTTTATTTTTTGCGCTATAAACAAAAAAAGAGCGACAATTTTGAAAAAAACAAACAATATTTATAACAAAAAAAAGAGCGACAATTAAAAAAAATATATATTTTTACTTTTTTTTACTTTGTGCTATAATAAATATCTGAAAAAAAAGGTAAAAAAACAAAAAAAAACTAATTTCTTCATCAGTTTAGGCCAATATGTATTCTTCTACATAGTTTTGGTAAAAAATATCACAATGAGCGAATATTGATTGGTTTGCGCAAAAGTTATAACGTCTACAAAATAGAGGATAGATTTATGGTATTTTTATTATTTATTTATTTTTTTACTAGTAATGGCGGCGATCAGTGATTTTTAGCAGGACTGCGACATTGCGGCGGACAGATCGGACACCTAACTGACATTTTTGACACTTTTTTGGAACCAGTGACATTATTACAGTAATCATTGCTAAAAATAAAACACTGTTATTGTACTAATGACACTGGCAGGGAAAGGGTTAACACTAGGGGCTTTCAAGGGGTTAAATGTGTTCCCTAACTGTATGGGGGACTGTGTGACTGGGGAAATACACAGATCCGTCTTCCTGCGACAGGATCTGTGTGATCTCCCTGGTCAGAACAGAGATTTGCCTTGTTTGCACAGGCAAATCCCTGTTCTGTCCCTTTGGGGAACAATCGCGGGTGGCCGGTGGACATCGAGTCCACCCCACCCGCTGATAGACTCCAACCCGCTGGCCAGTGGTCGCGCGTGCCTACAAATTGCAGTGTACGTGCCGAGGTACAATGACGGTGATTCGCGGGAACCAGCCACTTTGCCACAGTACAGCTGTGGCGGCTGGTCTTTAAGGTTAAAGGAGTTGTAAAGTCAGGTTTTTTATCTTACAGCATTCTATGCAGTAAGATAAAAAGCCTTCTGTGTGCAGCAGCCCACCTCATCCAACCTAATACTTACCTGAGCCCCATCTCTAGCTAGCAATGTCCAGGAGACTCTCCCTCCTGATTGGCTGAGACACAGCAGCAGCGCCATTGGCTCCCGCTGCTGTCAATCAAAGTCAGTCAGCCAATCAAGAGGGAAAGGGGGCAGGGCTGGGCCTGCAGGGGTCTGCAGCCTCCTTTGAGGTAGCAACCATTTTAGTAGAGAAGAATAAATGTGCTAACTGACACTTGGTGGACTACTGATCCCAGCATATCCATTGCAAATCCCGCCAGCCCTCGTGGCTGCAAGGACTTGACTCCAAAATAACACCAAAGTCTCTCCCTCTGGCTCCACATCCATGTCTCTCCATGTCTCTCCCAGAGCTTCACACTGTGCTTCTCACTCACCGACCCTGGCATGGATCCCTCCTGAATGACTTTCCTGGCAGTGCTCCCAACTGTCCTCTTTCCGCTCCTGTTGCAGGACATCTCTCAATGACCGTGAGGCTCCCGAGCTCCAGGCCTGAGTTCACCCCCCAGAAAGGGGGTTCCCTCAGACCACGACACTCTAACACTCCATCATTTAGTTCTTCCACCGACAACCCCTCCCACAGCAGGCTGACCATGGGTATATATAGGAGGCCTGCCCCCTGCCAATCCTAGTTGGGGATTGGTCAGGGCTCCCACATACACCCCATGTCACTTCAGCTCTCTGCCCTGCCTCTTTTCCAGAACCTTCTGAAAACCAGAGGAGGCACCCAAGAGCTGAATCACATGTCAGCCACCTGCTGCTACACTAAACCACTCCCCTGCTCCCAGATAAAAACAAACAGGCCTAGCTCACAGCATAGGCCTGCCTAAATTTACCTGGGCTGACAGTACAAAACAAACCCACTACTCTAGCACCTACCTACCTAAGGTAGAGGGTGCTACACAAGTTTTTTTTTCTTTACTAAAAAGGGCATGGAGTAATTGGGCACTGCCGTTGGGGATATGTACCAAATGCAAACATGGTTGTTTGCGCCCCCCCCCGCCAAAAAAAAAAAAACACCTGCCACTGGTAACAATACCCCACTAAATGACTCATCCCTGACTGATTTCTGTTGCTAAACCAGCTAGGGGGTCATTTAAATGATAGATCTATTGCTAATTTCTGTTTGTGACTGACCTGGACTGGCCTGGAATTCTGGGTGACATCTTTTAGCAAACAACGTCAGGATCCCTGGCCAGTTTGTTGATAGAAATACTCTCATTAGTGAAATATGGAAATAGCTGTTATTGATATTCTTCTGAAAATCATAGTCACTTTGGAGCCATGCTGAATCCATTGCTTCAATACTTTAACTACTTCAGCTCCGGAAGATTTACCTCCCTTCATGAACAGGCCATTTTTTGCTATACAACACTGCGTTACTTTAACTGACAATTGCACGGTCGTGCGACGCTGTATCCAAATACATTTTACAGTATGTCCTTTTTTAAAATTTTTTTGCACTGTAAACAAAAAAAGATCGATAATTTTGAAAAAGTAAACTACATTTTTTTACTTTCTGCTTTAAAACGCATCCAATAAAAACATTTTAAAAATCAAATTCTTTATTAATTTAGGCCAATATGTATTCTGCTACATATTTTTGGTAAAAAATAAACAAATCCCAATAAGCGCATATTGATTGATTTGCGCAAAAGTTATAGTGTCTACAAACTATCAAAAATTTTTATGGAATTTTTATTTATTTATTTTTTTTACTAGTAATGGTGACAATCAGCGACTTATAGCGGGACTGCAATATGGTGGCAGACAATCAGACATTAACTGACAGTTTTGACACTTTTTTGGGACCAGTGACACTAATACAGTGATCAGTGCTCAAAATATGCATTGTCTCTGTGCTAATGACACTGGCTGCGAAGAGGTTAACATCAGGGGTGATCAAAGCGTTAACTGTGCGCCTAGCCAGTGTTTTATTACAGTGTGGGGGGCAGGGGCGTAACTAGAAATCCCAGGGCCCTATAGCAAAATGTTGTATGGGGCCCCCCTGCAAACAGACCCCCCACAAAAAATGGCGGGGCTTAAATTAAATAGTGGGCATGGCTTAAAGGGCGTGGCTCAAAGGGGGTGTGGTTCGAGGCTGAGATGAATGAGGGAGGGAGGAAGGAAGGAAGGAAAAAAGGAAGGAAGGAACAAAGGAAGGAAGTAAGGAAGGAAGATAGGAAGGGAAGGAGAGAGAAGGAAAGAGAGGGATAGAGGGACAACAGGCCCAGATCCTACACCACAATAGCAATATATGTATTCCAGAAAGTTTAACAATCAATAGATAAAGATACTCCAAACACCTGGTGTTAGTGCTTCAATCACCACGGCACTATGGTTGTTATGGTGTCAGGATGATTAAAGCGCATTATTTCTATAATTACATTGTAATATAAAATGAAATAGTTCAACTCACCATAATGCAGAATCAGTGGGAGCCCCGAGTGTGTCACTTGCCATGTCTCCTGCAACCAGATGCCATCAGGTGCCCCCCAGCAGATTCCATCCTTATATCAGGCATTCCCGGCAGAATCCGTCCCCGGTAGAGTCCCTCCTTACATCAGGTGCCCCCAGTAGAGTCCCTCATTACATCCGGCATTCCCAGTAGAGTCCCTCCTTACATCAGGCATTCCCAGTAGAGTCTCTCCTTACATCAGGTGCCCCCAGTAGAGTCCCTCCTTACGTCAGGTGCCCCCAGTAGAGTCCCTCCTTACATCAGGTGCCTCCAGTAGAGTCCCTCCTTACATCAGGTGCCCCCAGTAGAGTCCCTCCTTACATAAGGTGCCCCCAGTAGAGTCCCTCCTTACATCAGGCAGTCCCAGTAGAGTCCCTCCTTACATCAGGCATTCCCAGTAGGGTCCCTCCTTACATCAGGCATTCCCAGTAGAGTCCCTCCTTACATCAGGTGCCCCCAGTAGAGTCCCTCCTTACATCAGGTGCCCCCAGTAGAGTCCCTCCTTACATCCGGCATTCCCAGTAGAGTCCCTCCTTACATCAGGTGCCCCCAGTAGAGTCCCTCCTTACGTCAGGTGCCCCCAGTAGAGTCTAAGCGGTATGTGTGGTGAAAACCAGGCACTACTCATCACCTGTCCAATACAGTCCCAACAGTGAAGCATGGTGGTGGCAGCATCATGCTGTGGGGGTGTTTTTCAGCTGCAGGGACAGGACGACTGGTTGCAATCGAGGGAAAGATGAATGCGGCCAAGTACAGGGATATCCTGGATGAAAACCTTCTCCAGAGTGCTCAGGACCTCAGACTGGGCCAAAGGTTTACCTTCCAACAAGACAATGACCTTAAGCACACAGCTAAAATAATGAAGGAGTGGCTTCACAACAACTCTGTGACTGTTCTTGAATGGCCCAGCGAGAGCCCTGACTTAAACCCAATTGAGTATCTCTGGAGAGACCTAAAAATGGCTGTCCACCAAAGTTTACCATCCAACCTGACAGAACTGGAGAGGATCTGCAAGGAGAAATGGCAGAGGATCCCCAAATCCAGGTGTGAAAAACTTGTTGCATCTTTCCCAAAAAGACTCATGGCTGTATTAGATCAAAAGGGTGCTTCTACTAAATACTGAGCAAAAGGTCTGAATACTTAGGACCATGTGATATTTCAGTTTTTCTTTTTTAATAAATCTGCAAAAATGTCAACAATTTTGTGTTTTTCTCTCAATATGGGGTGCTGCGTGTACATTAATGAGGAAAAAAAAATTAACTTAAATGACTTTAGCAAATGGCTTTAAAAAAAAATTTAAGGGGGTCTGAATACTTTCTGTCCACTGTATATACAGTATATATATATATATATATATATATATATATATATATATATATATATATATATATATATATATATGTAATCCTGCGCACAGTGCCCACCCTGTAGCAATAAAACTGCTATAGGGTGGTTGGCAAGTGGTTAACCTGGCACAAGTATACAGCAAATTAAGTCAGAACTCCTGATCTACAAATTTGTTTTGGGTCAGAATGTACAGAAGTCAACATGACTGCAAAAGCAACAAGCATTTCCATAAGACGGTCCATCCATGGCAGCCTCATAGTTTCCTCATGACAGGTATTAAAGTAACTGTTTTTAAATCTTTATGACATTCACTTGCTTTCAACATGTTTGTAAGCAGCTTGTTGTAAAAAATAAATTGCATCAATGGAAACAAAATGTTACCAGTTCAAACAATGCAGTGCAATAAGTACAATTTGCATAACAAACATCTTATATTTTTTAACAGTTATTACATGTTGTTTTAAATCCAAAAAAGAGCTTTTTTCCATGATGCTTTACCTACCATCTTTAGTATATAAGAGAGACAGACAGATCTCTGAAAGGATAGATAATCACTAGCAGTCTTTGATCCCCATGAGTAGAAGCTATAATTAAATACAGGAAAGAGGGAAATTATTGAGCAAGTTTTGATTATAAATGGCAATAATTTTTCATGTGATTAATTCAGTCCAGCGGGAATTCTCTTAGATTTCAAAGGTTGGAATATAGTACAATGTTCTAATGAAATACCTTCAAAGAATCAGGCTTTCTTATGGGAATGTCTACTCATTAAATTAATTAATATTATATCTAAATATTTGATGTCAGGATAAAAATGCTAGCAGGAAAGTCCCCATTCATCTGGTTTACAAAAGTAAAAAAAACAAAAAAAAAAAAAACACTTAAGATAACAATTATAATGAGTATTATTCTTCTCCTATATAGGTAACAGGTATGGTTTTATATGTCAAGGCACAGTTATAATAGTAGAAGAAAGCAATATGGAGGTGTTTTTAAAGAAACAACTTGAATATTCACTTTCCCCTTCTAGCCTATGCTAAAAAATACAAAACGTTTGATTTGTTTATAAAATGATTGGACAACCAACTGTCCCAGACAACTCATAACATCCAAATAAATTCAGGACAGAAATCAAGTTAAAGAATGAAGGTTGTCTGAGGGCTCATATGAATGTAAAAAATGCTGTTAAGATCTGGATATTGTAACGTTTTTTTACAGGTCTGAATACAGCTATATTGTATTGTATGGGTCCATGCACAAAAGCTGCCCTTACTTCAGTAAATCTGCACTGCATAAGGATTAGGGATGGGCTTTATGTTCGGGCCGAACATGAGTTCCACTCCAACATTGGTTGTTCACCCGAATAGCGGACAATTTGGGGTGTTCGTGGCAAATTCGAAAGCTGCGGAACACCCTTTAAAAGTCTATTGGGGAAATCAAAAGTGCTAATTTTAAAGCAAGTTATTGTCATAAAAAGTGTTTGGAGACCTGGGTCCTGCCCCAGGGGACTTGTATCAATGCAAAAAAGTTTTTAAAATGGACGGTTTTTCAGGAGCAGTGATTTTAATAATGCTTAAAGTAAAACAATAAAAGTGTAATATTCCTTTAAATTTCGTACCTGGGGGGTGTCTATAGTATGCCTGTAAAGTGGCGCATGTTTCCACTGTTTAGAACAGTCTGACAGCAAAATGACATTTCTAAAGGAAAAAAAGTCATTTAAAACTACTCGTGGCTATAATGAATTGTCAGTCCCGGCAATACACATAAGAGTTCATTGATAAAAACGGCATGGGATTCCCCCACAGGGGAATCCAGAACCGAAATTTTAAAAAAATACATGTGTGGGGGTCCCCCCAAATTCTATACCAGGCCCTTCAGGTCTGGTATGGATATTAAGGGGAACCCTGTGCCAAAATTTTTTAAAAAATGGCATTGGGGTCCCCCTCAAAATCCATACCAGACCCTTCAGGTCTGATATGGATTTTAAGGGGAACCCCGTGCCAAAATATAAAAAAAATGGTGTGGGGGCCCCCAAAAATCCATACCAGACCCTTATCCGAGCACGCAACCTGGCAGGCCACAGGAAAAGAGGGGGGATGAGAGAGCGCCCCCCCTCCTGAACCGTACCAGGCCACATGCCCTCAAAAATGGGAGGGTGCTTTGGGGTAGCCCCCACAAAGCACCTTGTCCCCATGTTGATGGGGAGAAGGGCCTCATCCCCACAACCCTTGGCCGGTGGTTGTGGGGGTCTGCAGGCAGGGGGTTATCGGAATCTGGAAGCCCCCTTTAACAAGGGGACCCCCAGATCCCGCCCCCCCTGTGTGAATTGGTAATGGGATACAAATGTACCCCTAACATTTCACAAAAAAAGTGTCAAAAATGTTAAAAAAAGACAATAGACGGTTTTTGACAATTCCTTTATTAATGTCTTCTTCTTTCCTCGCTTCTTCTTCCATCTTCTTCTGGTCTTCCTTCGGTGTTTTCTTATCCCTCCATCTTGTTTTTCCCCGTTTCTTCCTCTATATTCCTCTGCTTCTTCTTCAGGTCTTCTCATCCGGCATCTTGCTCCGGCTTCTTCTTCTCCGATTCGTCCTCCGATCCACCTCAATGGGAGTCACCTGCTGTGTGATGCTTCTGTTCAGGTGACAGCTCCTTTATAACAGAGGGCGGGGCCACCCAGAGACCCCGCCCCCTCTGACGCACAGGGACTTCCCTGTGGCTTTCCCCGTGTTGTCAGAGGGGGTGGGGTCACCTGTTTACGTAAACGGATGACCCCGCCCCTCTCTGACACCACGGGGAAAGCCACAGGGAAGTCCCCGTGCATCAGAGGGGGGCAGGGTCACCAGGTGGCCCCACCCTCCGTTATATAAGAGCTGTCACCTGAACAGAAGCGTCACACAGCAGGAGACTCCCATTGAGGTGGATCGGAGGATGAAGCAGAGAAGAAGAAGCCGTAACAAGATGCCGGACGAGAAGAACGGAGGAAGATAGAGGAAAAAATGGGGGAAGAACAAGATGGAGGAAGAAGAAGAACACCGAAGGAAGACCAGAAGAAGATGGAAGAAGAAGCTGGGAAAGAAGAGGACATTAATAAAGGAATTGTCAAAAACCGTCTATTGTCTTTTTTTTAACATTTTTGACACTTTTTTTGTGAAATGGTAGGGGTACATTTGTACCCCATTACCAATTCACACGGGGGGCCGGGATCTGGGGCTCTCCTTGTTAAAGGGGGTTTTCAGATTCCAATAAGCCCCCCGCCTGCAGACCCCCACAACCACCAGGCAAGGGTTGTGTGGATAAGGCCCTTCTCCCCATCAACATGGGGACAAGGTGCTTTGTGGGGGCTACCCCAAAGCACCCTCCCAATGTTGAGGGCATGTGGCCTGGTATGGTTCAGGAGGGGGGGCTCTCTCATCCCCCCTCTTTTCCCGAGGCCTGCCAGGTTGTGTGCTCGGATAAGGGTCTTGTATGGATTTTTGGGGAGACCCCATGCCATTTTTTTTTATTTTGGCGTGGGGTTCCCCTTAAAATCCATACCAGATCCTTCGGGTCTGGTATGGGTTTTGAGGGGGACCCCCAAGCCATTTTTTTTTAAATTTTGGCGCGGGGTTCCCCTTAATATCCATACCAAACCCGAAGGGCCTGGTATGGAATTTCGGGGGGACCCCATGCATTTTTTTTTAATCTTGGTTCGGGGTTCCCCTGTGGGAATTCATTATAGCGAGTAGTTTTAAATGACTTTTTTCCTTGAGAAATGCTGTCAGACTGTTCTAAACAAGGGAAACATGCGCCACTTTACAGGCGTACTATAGACACCCCCCAGGTACAAAATTTAAAGGAATATTACACTTTTATTGTTTCACTTTAAGCATAATTAAAATCAGTGCTCCCGAAGGTCCCAGGTCCCCAAACACTTTTTAAGACAATACCATGCATATAAGCCTTTAAAATGAGCACTTTTGATTTTTCATGTTCGTGTCCCATAGACTTTAATGGTGTCTGCGTGTTCAAACTAATTTTTTGCCTCTTCGCGTGTTCTGGTGCGAACTGAACGGGGGGGGGGGGCCCAACTCTAATAAGGATCCATAAAATCATGGAAAAATCTGTGTCTCTGGTAAGTACTTATGTATATATATGCATCTATACACATGTAAAGCCATGCATATTTGCTAACCTGCAGTACTTACCATGTATAAAATGGCAGAATGGGAAGGTCTGGATTTTAGAAAATGTTAGGGAAAACCTAACTAAGGTTTTAGCAGGAACCATAGTTATCTAATTTTTCACATCTTTGAAATATACATTTTCAGAAAATATTATTAGAAGATTGTGAAAAATAAATGAGACTGTGCTTATGGTTAGGCAACAAAAAGAATAAACCCAAAGGAAAAGCAGCCTGTCCATACACAGGATATCAAACATAGAACCAGGTGCTGTACTAATCCAAATAAGCTAGTAGTGCAAATTCAAAAATAGTGCAAATACAACCAGTTAGCTGCTGCATAGTCACACACAAATATAAATGTGGAAAACAATGTGAAAAAATTGTGCAAATCAAATAAAGTACAGTCTGGGATGTAATCTCACAAGGTCATTATATGACACATGCAAAAACAAAGACAAGAATTTTTCAAATTGACTCATAACTTTGATTCTGCTCCTTCACCATGCTTAACACGAAGGCTTACCAAAAAAAATTACCCCCTAGCATAGAACGGTCAATAGCGCATTGTGATTACAAATCCTCTGGGGATTCTTCTTGCCAAGAATCCTCTCCAAATATCACATGCATAAAGAGAGGAGAAACAAGAGCCAGGCACTCCCAATAGTGTAAATCCGATATAAATGTTTATTAAAAAAATTATTAAAAACATGCACATATGGTTGTAAATGAAAGTGCTGTAAATAACAAAGCCCCGGACTGAATCCGTGCACTTCTGCAAGTGTGGTGACTTCATGGCGTCTGGCTTGGCCCTCCAAGTTTCGTCAAAACCAAAGTCATTGTAGGCTCACAGACTGGTTAATTAAACAAATAAATACCTAGTGGATAGGCAAGGAAGGGGGAGTTATATCATGCTATATCCGGAACCAGGAGTTACATCCATTTTAGTGTAACCCTGCATCTTGTGGTTAACAAAGAATTGTACAGTCCCTCATAGCCATCACATTAATAATTAAAACATTTACGGTATGTAATTATAACATATATAGCAGTGTTTCTGAACTCCAGTCCTCAAGGCACACCAACAGGTCATGTTTTCAGGCTTCCCATTATTTTGCACAGGTGATTTTATCAGTTTCACTGCCTTAGTAATTCCCAAAGCCGTTTCAGATGAGGGAAATCCTGAAAACATGACCTGTTGGTGCGCCTTGAGGACTGGAGTTGAGAAACACTGATATATAGAGTATAATATATCTCACGCTCTCATACTGGTGACTGGAAGTTCAAAATGGAACCTCATGGCAAAGAACTCTCTGAGTATCTGAAAAAAATATTTTTTGCTCTACATAAAGATGGACTAGGCTATAAGAAGATTGCCAAGACCCTAAAACTGAGCTGCAGCACGGTGGCCAAGACCATACAGCGTTTTAACAGGACAGGTTCCACTCAGAACAGGCCATAGTCAACCAAAGAAGCTGATTGTGCGTCATATCCAGAGGTTGTCTTTGGGAAATAGACGTATGAGTGCTGCCAACATTGCTGCAGAGGTTGAAGGGGTGGGGGTCAGCCTGTCAGTGCTCAGACCATATGCACAATACCATGCATATAAGCCATTGAGGGAACCATGAATGCCAACATGCACTGTAACACACTGAAGCAGGCATGATCCCCTCCCGTCAGAGACTGGGCCGCAGGGCAGTATTCCAACATGATAACGACCCCAAACACACCTCCAAGATGACCACTGCCTTGCTAAGGAACCTAAGGGTAAAGGTGATGGACTGGCCAAGCATGTCTCCAGACCTAAACTCTATTGAGCATCTGTGGGGCATCCTCAAACGGAAGGTGGGGGAGCGCAAGGTCTCTAACATCCACCAGCTTTGTGATCTGTGACCACTCACTTTTGTCAGATACTGTATATATATATATATATATATATATATATATATATACAGTATCACAAAAGTGGGTACACCCCTCACATTTTTGGAAATATTTTATTATATCTTTTCATGTAACAACACTGAAGAAATTACACTTTGCTATGATGTAAAGTAGTGAGTGTACAGCTTGTATAACAGTGTAAATTTGCTGTCTCCTCAAAATAACTCAACCCACAACCATTAACTTCTAAACTGCTGGCAACAAAAGTATATACAGTATCACAAAAGTGAGTACACCCCTCACATTTTTGTAAATATTTTATTATATCTTTTCATGTGACAACACTGAATAAATGACACTTTGCTATGATGTAAAGTAGTGAGTGTACAGCTTGTATAACAGTGTAAATTTGCTGTCCCTTCAAAATAACTGAACACACAACCATTAATGTCTAAACCGCTGGCAACAAAAGTGAGTAAACCCCTAAGTGAAAATGTCCAAATTGGGCCCAAAGTGTCAATATTCTGTGTGGCCACCATTATTTTCGAGCACTGCCTTAACCCTCTTGGGCATGGAGTTCACCAGAGCTTCACAGGTTGCAAACTGGAGTCCTCTCCCACTCCTCCATGACGACATCACAGAGCTGGTAGATATTAGAGACCTTGCGCTACTCCACCTTCCGTTTGAGGATGCCCCACAGATGCTCAATAGGGTTTATGTCTGTAAACATTCTTGGCCAGTCCATCACCTTTACCCTCCTCTTCTTTAGCAAGGCAGTGGTCGTCTGGGAGGTGTGTTTGGGGTCGTTATCATGTTGGAATACTGCGCTGCGGCTCAGTCTCCGAAAGGGAGGGGATCATGCTCTGCTTCAGTATGTCACAGTACATGTTGGCAATTATGGTTCCATCAATGAACTGTAGCTCCCCAGTGCAGCACTCATGCAGCCCCAGACCATGTCACTCCCGCCACCATGCTTGACTGTAGCCAAGACACACTTGTCTTTGTACTCCTCACCTGGTTGCCGCGACACACGCTTGACAGAATCTGAACCAAATAAGTTTATCTTGGTCTCATCAGACCACAGGACATAGTTCCAGTAATCCATGTCCTTAGTCTGCTTGTCTTCAGCAAACTGTTTGTGGCCTTTCTTGTGCATCATCTTTAGAAGAGGCTTCCTTCTGGGATGACAGCCATGCAGATCGATTTGATGCTGTGTGCGTCGTATAGTCTGAGCACTGACAGGCTGACCCCCCACCCTTTCAGCCTTTGCAGCAATGCTGGCAGCACTCATATGTCTATTTCCCAAAGACAACCTCTGGATATGACGCTGAGCATGTGCACTCAACTTCTTTGGTCGACCATGGCGAGGCCTGTTCTGAGTGGAACCTGTTATGTTAAACCGCTTTATGGTCTTGACCACTGTGCTGCAGCTCATTTTCAGGGTCTTGTTAATCTTCTTATAGCCTAGGCCATCTTTATGTAGAGCAACAATTCTTTTTTTCAGATCCTCAGAGAGTTCTTTGCCATGAGGATGCATGTTGAACTTCCAGTGACCAGTATGAGAGAGTGAGAGTGATAACACCAAATTTAACACACCTGCTGCCCATTCACACCTGAGACCTTGTAACACTAATGAGGCACATGACACCGGGGAGGGAAAATGGCTAATACGGCCCAATTTGGACATTTTCACTTAGGGGTGTACTCACTTTTGTTCCCAGCAATTTAGACATTATTGGCTGTGTGTTGAGTTATTTTGAGGGGACAGCACATTTACACTGTTATACAAGCTGTACACTCACTAATTTACATTGTAGCAAAGTGTCATTTCTTCAGTGCATGAAAAGATATAATAAAATATTTTTTTTTTCTTTTTTTCTAATTTCTTTTCTTATTTCTTTTTTCTAGTTCACTGGCCATGAGGAATTGTTATATTCTTTTTTAGCTACAAGATGGGGCACACGTTGGGTTAAAATAGACGGGATGTGATTTCCAGTTGTGGATATAGTGTGCAGTAACTCCCCCTTCCCTGACTGTCAATTATGTATTTAATACATAGTGAACCGACGCAGTCTTCGAGCTCCCAACAACATCAGTTATGATGAAACTTGAAGGGCAGAGCCAGACATTATGATGTCACGACGCATACGGATACAGATCGAATCCTGGGTTATGTCATTGTACAGCGCTTTCATTTATTACCACATTTGAGTGTTTTTAATAATGTTTTAAATAAACTGTAATATCTGATTTACACTATTGGAAGCACACGCCTCTTGTTTCTTCTCTCCTTGTATACATGCAATATTTAGAGGAGATTCTTGAAGAAGTTGCAGATATATCCCAGAGTATAGGTGTGTGCAGCCTATTGCATTAAGGTGTGCACCCCAAAGCTTCAACACATATGCGTTTGACATATTTACCGGCCTCTTCCCCGATCTCCAGCCTAAATTAACGGGAGAAAGGGGGAGCAAGGGAGCATATGGGGGACCCGGGCAATAGAAGGAAGAGGAACAGGAAAAGGAGGGGTGGCATATATTAGTACTGATCCCCTATATATTCCTTCTGTGGCAGCTGAATGTTGACAAAAGGGAGAGGAGGAGAAGCCTAGCTTCAGATGCTGCAGGAGGAAAATACAGATCGGTTTCACTAAATTCCACCCCTGTCACCCCTCCAGTCCAGGTTCTGAGAGTTGGCAAGGAAGGATTGCGGTTTACCTGGCACCTGCTCACCATTGACAGGTTGCCAACCCAAGGATTAGGGTGTACCCAGGCACACCTGGCACACCCCTTGCGCACGCCTATGTCCCAGAGCATTTGTAACCACTATGCCCTTTAAAACCATTCTATGGTAGGAGATCATGTTTGTCTGGTAAACCACCATGTTAAGCATGGTGGTGGAGCAGAGTCCATGTGATGAGCACATATGAAGAACTGTCATCTTTGTTTTAACATGTGTCATAAAAGGACCATGTAGGATTACTTCATGGACTGTCTTGTATTTGATTTTTTCACACTTGTGACTATGCAGCAGCTCACTGATTATTTTTCATATTTGCACTATTAGTTTATTTGGATTAGTGCAGCACCTGGGTCTATGCTTAATAATAATCAAGCATAGACATTTAACAATGTATTGAATAGATGTATGAATTATTTGAGGTGTGGAATTGTACAAATACTACTAATCTTTGGTTAGTGCATGGACAAATTAATTGGTGTTTTAATGCTGTAAATAAATAGTGCGGTACTAGTTATCAAAGGGTTAAATCCACAATGTTTAGATAAATGTACTTGTACATTAAAACATTTGTAGCTAAAACTGTGAATGTGAAAGCCAACTGCTGTGCCTTTTTCCTTTAAACTGACTGTCTCAGTGCTGTTTTAGGCATTCGCATTATAGGACACGACTAGCACCACAGGATGTATTAAAGATAGGAACAAATCATGTAGTTAGCAGGTCCAAGAAACTGTCATTTGCACTACCCAAAGCCCTTGTCTTCTAACACCAATTCAGTAGCCTTTAATTATCACAAAGACAAGCACAGAAAGCCTGGCTTAGAGACCTGGTCTAATGCGACATGTCATGAATATGGAACATAAAGAAATATACAAAGTTCCTTTTAAGTCTTCGAGTACTTAACTACCCTGAGGCTCTCTGCAGATAAATATTTTGTTTACTTAAAAAATATTGGATGTTGTTTTCTTTGCATAGCAGAAATAAGAATCAAATTAATCTTAAGCAATTCCAACTCATTCCAATACATTTTTATATATTTCACTTGAATTCCTACTTCTCCATTAAGCAAAAGTCTAAAAGAGTAGGTTTCACTGTGGTTTGTTCTCATTTTTTTTATGAAAACCTATCATAATTCTTTGCATTCTATACTCCATTGTCCAGGTATTTTACCAGTCTGGTATTCTTGTCTGAGTACATTTATCTTGCAATTATAATATTAGCTAGTAGCTAGCAAAAATAATAATAATAATAATAATAATAATAATAATAATAATAATAATAATAATAATAATGATAATAATAATTATGAATAATTAATAATATATAATAATAATATAATTATATATATTATTATTAGTTAATAATATATATAATATATTAAGAGTAGAGGCTTCTAATGCATCCTTGCAGTTCAAGGGTTCACAGAAGTAAGGGATTGCTGCTTCATAGAATATTGAAAAGTAACTGAAAGCAATCCATATGTCACTATTAATGCATCATAAAGTCCTTCTGGATAAAGAGGACCATGTGACTCACCCCATGAAAAAGCGCTGTTTCTTGGGGAGAGTCAATAACACTGTGTAAATTATGGCTTGAGCGACTTGTATCTTACACAGTGAGGCTTCTTCTGCTCTCCACAGCTGGAATGAAGGTGGTGAAGCATGTGCTCCTGTGTATCGGCGGGGGTTTAAAACAAACCTGTTGATTTATTCAGCATGGGCAAATCACTAGTTTACTTTAAGCTCACAATATACTTCCAATTTGGGGTGTTCATCAACTCAACAACAGGCAGCCTAATGTGCAGCAAATTGGAGCATAGTAGACACAGCCATAGGAAAGCCTCTCAGAAGCACCTTTGCATTCCTTGGATGATTACATTTTCCATTCCAGTAGTTTGATATCCAAGTAGGTTTCTGCTGACCTTGAAAGTTGATTGCTTGTACATTGCCTAATTATCAGGAGAGAAAGTCTAATATAACCTTTCTTTGCTTTTTAATCTATAGGTTGTATGAACACCAAACATAATCAAAGATGGAATTTTAAAGTTTTTTTTTATTTTTGTTTTTTTTACGAATAACAGTGTATTGTTAATCTAAGCATAGTCACCTGTTCTAATAGAAATACATTAGCTGTCGCTGCTGACTTATTTTCAAGGTGCATGTTCCAGTGCTGTAATATTCTTCTTCCTAAATTTGGTGGTTTGTTGACCTGCAACAGTCAGGTCAGGTACTGATATGCACAAATTCCAGCTTAGAGAATCACTAAATAGTGCAGAAAGGGTAATGATGACATCTGTGGAGGAAGCAAATTAAAAAAAAACTTCCACAATGGGATCTTCCTGTTCTGAAAAGTTCACTATGAGGACATAGAGCACAATGAAACGAACAAGTTGTTTTTTTTGTTAACAATCTGCACTCATTGGCCACTTTATTACGTACTTTATTAGGTATTTGCTAGTACCGTGTTGGACTCCCTTTTGCCTTCAGAACTGCCTTATTTATTTGTGGCATAGATTCAACATGGTGTTGGAAACATTCCTCAAAGATTTTTGTCCATTTTGACATGATAGCATCACACAGTTGCTGCAGATTTGTCGGCTGCACATACATGATGCAAATATCTCGTTCCACTACATTCCGAAGGTCCTTTATTGGATTTGAGATCTGGTGACTGTGGAGGCAATTGGAGTACAGTGAACTCACTGTAGTGTTCAAGAAACCGATTTGAGATGATTTGAGCTTCGTGACATGGTGCATTATCCTGCTGGAAGTAGCCATCAGAATATGGGTACACTGTAGTCATAAATGGATGGACATGGTCAGCAACAATACTCAGGTAGGCCGTGGCATTTAAACGATGCTCATTTGGTACTAAGGGGCCCAATGTGTGCCAAGAAAATATCCCCCACACCATTACACCACCAGACTGAACTGTTGATACGAGGCAGGAAGGATCCATGCTTTCATGTTGTCTTCACCGCGTCTAGATGCCTAAATGCATAAGTTGCCGCCATGTGATTGGCTGATTAGCAATTTGTGTTACCAAGCAATTGAACAGGTGTACCTAATAAAGTGGACAGTGAGTGTATATGTAACCCTATAAAGAAATTCACAAAGGTTGATTTTTACCTTAAGCTCCATTGCTCTTTAGTGGAAGAATAATTATATATTAACAGTAGAGGGCACAGTTTACAAAGCAAAAGCTTTAGCTTTGTTATTAAAAGTGAACATTGGAAAGTCAAATAGGATCATTAAAGATGTTAAGTAGAAATGTACAGTGTATCTGATTTTTTTTTTCAACATATTTGTTCATATTGAGGGATGAAGTGGGTGTTCATCTGTGCTGAGTAGTGAACTACATGTGGTTATTGACAACTTTTTTATCAACTGAATACTATGATCAGGCAGCCATTGTGCCTCACTGAGTAGGCTTAATGGAAATCCACATTCAACACCATGTAATTTTGTCCAAACCTATTTTTTGTCTGCAGCAGAATAGCCGTGTTTGTGGTAATTCTTCATGCTCTGTGGAGCGAAAAGTTTGGAAATTGAACTGGAAAATTGCATGCAAAAAATACATTGCAACAGGATAGTAAAGCAGATGAAATTTTGCTAAATTATTTCAGTGTCACTTTGTGCAGTCTATCATACCTAATTAAAAATATATCCAGATATTTTCAAATTGTCTTATAACGATCACAAGTATTTACATCACTGAACTTCTACTAAGCTGTAATAAATTAAGAAAGCTATAAATGATTGCAAGAGCACATACTGTATATAAAAAGCATTCACTAAAAAAAAACAAAAAAAAAACGGTTTTGTTCAAAATTGGTAAAAAAAAATAGCACAGGTGCAGGAAATGTGGATGATAGTTATAAAGTCTGTGCCTGTGTTACTGAATGGTTTGCAGGTATAAATGGTTAGAAACTTTGACATTTTACATTTTATGTTATAGGGGTTGTCTCTTTCCTGTTGTTCCTGTTGTTATACCATGAAGAATGGCAGTCAAAAGAATTTTTAGACCATGGTTACCATCCATCCCCATTTGGGCAGTCCCAGTTCTTAGGGGTCTCTCCCTGAAAAAAAAGCATCCTAAGTAAAATCCCCAGCCATGACCACCCCTACATGGCGCCACTGCATTCTGTTGCCAATTGCAGCAATCATTGGGGGGTGGTTTGGCTTTCTTTTTCCGGCCTTTGGAATTCAAAAGCTGGAGAAGGAAAGCCGACCCACTACCCAACTATTGCCCCTCACGAGCAATTGGCCAGAGAGTCCCTCAGTTCCAAGGGTGGATCATGCTGCCTGTGCAGTCAGGGACACTTTACCAGGGACACTTGTGTTCTGAGACTAGGTGATGCCATACAAGATGGATCAGGAACAGTGGGGGGTGGGGTGGGCATACTTAAACCAGGGCTGCAAAATCTGGCTAGCTTTGTATAGAGACCAATCAGCTTCCAGGTTTTATTGTCAAAGCTTAATTGAACAAGCTGAAGCTGACTGCATATGGTGCAACTCTGCTAGTTAGCCAGAGTGCTCCAGTTTTAGTAAATCTCCCCAGTGTGCTGCCGAACAAGTGTCTAAATAAACACATCCTGCCTCTCCTCCAGGTTAGTGTGAGCACAGACTTTGTTACTTTACTTACAGTCTTACTTGGCTCTCAAAAATGAAAAAAACATTTTTGCTGCAGAGATGAGCTCTTGAAGTTGGCAGTAGCATTCAATCGATTTATAATGTTTCTGTTTTGTTAGTTCAGGTAGAAAAGTGAAAAACAGCATATGCTTACTCGTTAACCATATGCGGATCTTCAGTTTTCTAACCTGAACTAGGAAAACAGAAAAGCTGTAAATTGATTAGATGCTATTGCCAATTCTGGGAGCTTCTCTCTGCAGCAAAAATGGCAGTAAAAATATAAAGATTTATTTTGTACTAAACATATAAACACCAAATACACTTATTCTAGCATACTTACTCTTGACCTTTGAAATTTGTGCCCTATTTATCCCTGACACCTACGCTCTATGTTATACTTACCCCCGACCCTTGCTGTCTGCTTATTACTCACTCCTTACCCCTGCAGTCAGTGCATTATGCACTCCTGACCCCTGTACCTTGAGTGTTACACAGTCCTTACCCCTGCACTGTTTCCATTATGCACGCCTGACCTCTGTGCATTATGCATGAAGGCTCCCTCCATGAGGTGCGTAAGAAAAAGAATATGTGTTACAGTGATCCCGTTTTTAACTATGTTGGCCTCCTGAGGACAGGATAAATGTGGTGCTTTTTATAAAAAACACATAGAATCCATGATAACTATGGATGAGCTGAACACATCTGGGTTCAGTTTGTGGAGGTTCGGCCAAAGATATAAAAAGGTTGGATGCCGAATCTAATCCCAATAGTATTTAATGGGAGCTGAATCTGTCAAATCAGTTTTCTCCATTTTAAGGTTAAAAGCCAAGAAATTGGCTATTAGGGGTTGGGCACTGCCCCAGTAGAATGAGAAAGAATGCCTAATCAGTAAAATTTGTTTTATGGTACCTTCGTCCCAAAAATGTAGTGAAAAGTTTTTTTGGAAGGGAGAGGCTATAGTGGACTTTAATGGTACTGTATACCAACTGTAGTAAACAGTCCTGAATAAAATAATGAATGACTTTTATTACAAAAATACACATGTATTCACATTTTAAGTATAAGGCTTACCGCAGGTCAGCCTGTTTTTGTAGGCGGAGTCAGACTGCATAAAGCCGGCCCGCCTCTGCCTCCGTCCCTTGTGGTCGTAGGCTCTCGTACAGCGTCATTCCCAGGCGATTCTGACGTCACTTCTGGGTTCAGAGCAGCTCGTGCGGTCCCTCGCTTCTCAGCTCTGCATCGATTGCGCTGTCCGGTGCCTCTGGGTCGGTAGAGGGGCAGGTAAGGGGAGTCTCGGCTTCCCTATTTGGTCACCCCACCGGGGTTAGTGTCACTGGTGGGGGATGCGTGGGGAGGTTAGCGGGTGTTGAGGAGTATTAGGTGCTTCTGTCAGGGGTTATCAGACTGCATTTCATATTTCCATGTCAGCATGCATGTACAGTATCCGTACCGAGGGCTCAGGAGCAGGCTGGAGGGGGGGTGCTGGTGGATTCAGGGGTAGTTCTACAGGGACCCTCGGCTCAGCTCCATGGCGTCACAATGTTTGTTGCCAGCTGCTATTTTTGGTATTCGGGGCATGTTGGGTCTATTATTCTGGTTAAAAGAAGGAAATTACTTTTTAGTATAAAAAAAAAAAAAAAAAAAACCCTCACGTTCCTGTTTCTCCTTCTATAGTGGTTTTCCACATTTCCAAGGTGCTCAGGATTCTGTTTGGGTTTCCCAGGCTGTTCAGGTATGTATTGTAGGTTTAGTTTTTTCACACTTCTACTGGTTACTCATCACGTCTATGGGTTTCTACAGATTGAGGTTGTTTTATTGGCTGGTTCTGTGACAAGTCTCCTTTTCAGTGGTCACGCAGCATATCGTTCCTTAGGCAGGTCACGTTTTTCTTATTACGTTTATCATGCATGTATGTTTCTTTCATGCATTTTATGTCTCCTTAATGCAGTTTACGTTTCCTCAATGCAGTTTACGTTTCCTTAATGCAATTTACGTTTCCTTAATGCAATTTACGTTTCATTCATGCAATCTATGTTTTATTCATGCATTCTACGTTTTATTCATGCATTCTACGTTTTATTCATGCAATCTACGTTTATTCATGCAATCTACGTTTTGTTCATGCAATCTACGTTTTATTCATGCAATCTACGTTTGTCTCATGCAAGGTACGTTTCTCACACAGGGTACGTTTTTTCGTGCAACCTATGTTTCACGGACAATCATGCTTTTGACGTTTTTTCGAGTCATTCCTGCTTTGGTGCTACTCAGGTTTTCCTACTATGTGTTAGATTATCATGCGATTACGTTTTTCATGCAAATTCACGTTTCTCGTGACGGGTGTTATCGCGTGGGTTTTTCACGTTTTCTCATGCTCACTTTTTCTCATACACTCGTTTTAATTCGCGTACTCATGATTGTTTTCATTCTTCACGCAGCTTGCGTTTCTCTGACAACTCAAGTTGCTCGCCCACGTCACGTGCTGCTTACAGTTGCTGAGGTTCCTTTATTTTTCATCTGGTTTTGACTTCTCTGTTTATGGTCCCATGGGTTTTTCTGTCACATCCTCATGATTAGTTTGGCATCTCCACTGCAGTCACCTGTCACGTGTTCAGGTTCACGCAGATTGAGTTGATCGTTTCTAATTGGCTTGTTCAGTGGCAAGTCTCCTCGTATGTATCACATACGTACACCTCAATTTTCTTCTTGCTTGTTACATGTTACTATTTTTATCACTAGCCTGACACGTTTTCAGGCCTGAATTTTCATTTTTAACTTGCCATGACCGGCATGCTCTGTCCTGTTTTAGGTTGTTTGGGGGGGGGGCGGCGGCCATTTTTTCACAGGTAAGTCAGGGGGTCAGTTTGTTTTAGTTCTTTGTTTTCTCAAGTTTTATTTGTTGTTTGCAGGTCATTTCACAAGCAGCGGATATTGGGGATTTCGCTTCCATCTCGCCTTCTTCAGCAAGGGGGTCGGAGCACAGCAGCGTACCCTCCCTCAGAACCTGGACTGTTCCTAGACTGATAGCAGAACTCCAGCGCAGGGGGATTTCATACCCGGCATTGGCCCAGAAAGCCCAACTTTTTAGGTTGCTGTTCCCTCGTACAGCAGATACAAGTGCGGAGCAAGTTACCCTACAGACTGTGGCTGCTTCCTTGGCTGAAATTCACACTACCCTTAGTTCCCTGGCCACGTCCTGCCAAGAGTTGCGCAATAGGGTGGAGGTTTTGGAGAGTCAGCCGAGTTCAGCTACGGCAGCAGCTGCCTGCCCGGTGGCTTTTGCAGATTCTGGGACCCCCTTGGTACCGGTAGGTCCAGGTAATTTTTTGTGTGCTCCCCCTGTCACCCCAGCTCATTTTATTCCGGCTAATATTAAGAAGGACATCCTAGAGGGGAAGGATGTCAACCTGGCATCCCTATTAATTGCTGCCCATGACGTTGCGGACAACAGGTCCTACGCTTGTGGGGATGTTTCGGTGGTAGTGAAGACCAGGGATCACAGGCTTAATGGCAAGTTGTCCATCCCTGAGTTTGTCTTGGCCTTTAGTCTCTACAGAGATATAATCTGCTCTGTGACTCCACTTAGGAGGGAGGAGTTGCACCTGTACCTATATGCAGTGGTCGAGTTAGGCCACAAGTATGGGGGGTCCAACTTTTATGATTAGCACCGGTCTTTTTCCGCTAAAGCTGCGTCCCGTTTTGCTCAATTTCAGGTGGTGACGGTTTGGAGCAACATAGATACCGAGTTATTTTGCCGGCATTTTGCCGGGCTCAGGTCTCTGGTATGTGCGACTTGTCAGTCATCAACGCACACGGCATACTGGTGCCCCAATTCGGAGGTTCTTGCACTACCTAGTACGTCCAGGGGGTCAGGTATGATGCTCCCTTCCCCAGGCCATCGGATAAGTTAGGCCATCCGATTAATTTTCTGGGGAAATCCCAGATTTCCAATAACTACAGCCTTAGGGTATGCAATTACAGTCAATGCCAGTTGCTGCATATCTGTACCGGGTGTTACAGGGCTCACCCTAAGTCAGCCTGTTCACTTAAGCAGAATAAAACGTCATGACTAAGCCGTATCAACGTACCTTTTTTGCAGGAGTGTTTAGCTGCCCACCCGTCACCTTCATGGAGCGTTTTTTTGGCTAAGGGTTTTACTGAGGGTTTCCACACAGGGTTTGTCTCCTTACCATCTGATAGTTTTGAGTGTGAGAACCTTAGATCATCTTCTATAGATACTGAAGCGGTAGATTTGTTACTACAGTCAGAACTTGAAAAGGGGTTTGTCATCGGGCCATTCACTTCGCCACCCTTTCGGGTATGGAGGGTCAACCCACTGGGGCTTGTTAGAGGGAAATTTTCTAATAAACCACGTTTAATCTATGACTTGTCTGCCCCTCATTCTTCACATGTTGCTAGCCTCAACTCTTTGATCCCTTCTGAAGAATTTTCTCTCAAATATGCTTCGGTGGATCAAGCGATTCAGTCTATCATTGAGGTGGGCTCAGGCGCTTGGTTGTCCAAAGCGGATAGTGCGGATGCTTTTAAGCTTCTGCCTATTCTACCGTCTCTTTGGCAGTGGCATGGTATCAAATGGAAAGGTGTTTACTATTTCGCCACCAAGCTTACGTTTGGGTCTAAAAGTAGCCCTTGGTTGTTCAACTCTTTTGCTCAGGCTCTTAGCTGGATTCTCACATACAGGGAGAATTGTCACAAGGTGATCCATTATTTAGACGATTTTCTCCTCATTGAAGGTGGTGTTCAGGTCCCTTCCGACCTTCGGAAACTCACGTCACTTTTCTCTGCACTTAACATCCCGCTTGCAGTCAAAAAGATGGAGGGTCCAGTTACCAGACTTACGTTCCTGGGTATCACGCTTGATACGCAATCCATGCAGGCCAGTCTTCCCACAGACAAGCTTGTGAGAATCAGAGATCGCATTCATGCATTTACAGTCTCCCGAGTCTGTACCAGGGTTGAATTACAGTCGCTTCTCAGTATGTTAAATTTTGCTATGAGGATTATTCCCCAGGGGAGAGCTTTTATTTCTAGATTGTTATCATTATTGCCTTCGGCCCCCAACACTGATGCTCAGGTGTTCCTGGATCCTTCCGCGCTTTCTGACCTTCTGATGTGGGATGAGTTCCTGCAGCATTGGTATGGGGTCGCTATGTTTACCCCGGCTGAGTCTAATTCCTCTCCCCAAATTTGCACAGACTCAGCAGCCAGCAAGGGCTATGCAGCCATTTTCGGTTCACATTGGATGGCAGGATCTTGGTCGGACGAGGTTTTGGCAATTCCTCGATTCACTGAGACTTCGGCTTTGTTCGAAGTGTATCCCATAGTGGCAGCTGCTCAGGTGTGGGGGCATTCATGGGCAGGACAGACAGTGTTTTTTTCGACTGATAATCAAGCAATCTCTGAGATTATCAATAGTGGCAGATCCAGATCCTTGCTGATCATGAGATTTGTGCGTAGGCTCATTTGGTTATCCCTTCATTTCAACTTTCACATCCATTGTAGATTTATCAATGGTATAGACAATATAGCTGCCGATGCTTAGAAATGGTATAGACTTCTCAGAGATTAGTTGTGAAGGAGTTGCCATCATCCCTAAACAACATAGAATAGGAACCTCAAAAAATTGGGATTTTTAAGGCAACAAAAGGCAAAAGTATTTAAAAATTGAATAAATTTATTGGTACAAAAATAGTATTAAAAAATGAATTAAACACATGGACATATACATTTGAAGGAAAAACAATATGATATATTACAGACGTGGCAAAAAATCCAACGCGTTTCAAAATAATTAAATTTCTTCTTCAGGGATAAATTTTGCCATAATCTGAAAGGCATAAAGGTAACATAAGTATACATACATACATATTTACAATACCAGAAAAGATAATGTGTGAAGAAAGCTTACAGTAATCATGATTGACCCAACGAATTCTCAGCATAACGCTCCAAAAATTTCCCCATCCGGTTAGTGAACAGTCTTTTATCGTGCAGCAGAGCCCCCAGATATCGAGATCCAAGGAGAGACGCCAAGTTACCCCAAGCGAAAGAACAACGCTTGGGGAGAAGGGGGGTGTGTACAATCTGAAAAGATATATATATATATGTATATTCATATATCCTCTGTGTGGAAAATATCACATCTGCGGAGATCAAAACCAACCTTGTATAAAAGATATGAATTGAGTATGTCTTCGAGTATAAGAAGATTATTTTCCGTATGTAATAGAGAAGGAAAGTTTTCCTTCCTATAAAAAAGAAAATATAAAATATAAAAGTTATGTATAGATAAATGAAAAAAAAAAAAAAAATATGAAAAATATGAGGGCTGACAGGGCCAATAATTCAACAGTGTGTGGGCACAAAGGCCTGAAGGATACAATAAAGCAGCGGAAATAATGTCAAAAGGAGATAGTCATTCCACTCTTCAATGATAGGAGATTCTATAAAATAAATGAAAACCCCTGTTGACCATATATTCATGGCCAAGTAGAGATAACCCCACAGAAAAAAGTAATAATAATGAAATGTGGAGAGATATCTCCCTTCCCAAGTAGTGTCCACAATATGGGAAAAGAATCCAAAAAAGAAGTAGTAAAGAGGTAAGGTGTATCATTCAAGCAAGGAGACAAAATGCGGTAATGATTGAGGCTTACCGAATATAGAATCCGCACACAGGTCCAGAAGGGACAGGGATCCGTCCCGATTCAGAGCACAGGCCCAAGGACTGTCCGTTCTCCTCAATGGGTAGCAGAGAAATGACGCTGGCGGCTCAGGGGCTCCCGGCTTTCTCCTTATGAGTCAGTGCTCTTGTTACGTTTAACGAGCGTGGGGCGATGACGTCACTCCGTCAAATGGAAGTGGCGTCACTTCCCCCGCTTCATCATTGGTCAAAGAATGTGTCCATATTGTCGGGACGTAGGAAAAGACAGGCCGATCCTCCACCCCACCCCCCCGGGCGTCAATGACCGGAAGGGCGCTGTGGAAGAGACATGCATTGCGGACACTGAGAAAGGAGCGCTCACGTGTCCGGAAGTAGAGACAGGCCGGCACTCTGCTCCGCCCACCCCTCAACCTCCATGGTCAAAGACACATGTAAGGACAGGGGCTGCCAGTACTGCTGCAAAGAACATCCGCAGCAGATTCCGGAGGATGCAGAGACATCCTCAGCCAGATCCACATGTGCATGGGAACATGTCAGAAGACAGTCCCCAACCCATTGTAGATCGAGAGGAAAAGTTTTTTGTAAAATATGTAGCCTAGTCTCAAATAAAAATAAATATAAATAATAAATAGAAAATCAATCAATAAAAGATTGTCATATATAGCTGGACAGGTGGGAAAGAAAATTACCACATGTCCAGTATTAAAGCAGAGACTCATTTATAGGAGGAAAAGAAAACCTCAAAAGGGAAATAGATCCTCCGAAGGAGAACAAAAAGCCCCCGACACAGGAAAATCCATTGTGAGCCAGCAGATGGCATCCAAGAGGCGCCACTAGATGGCAATGGAGGAAGGGGGCCCTTAAACCGAAGTTTGGCCCCCCCCACTGTGCCGGGTGCACGATATGACCACAAATCCGAATGGGGGGGATTGGACCGCCATCTAAGAAAGACTGTCATATCACGAGAGCTGAAGCGAAAATTTGTACATACAATTAAATGAGTGAATAAATCATGAAAAATAGTGTCATGGACGGGAAAAGGGAGAACAAGGCAAAAAGTTCTCCCCACCAGCCCATGAACTATCAATTGTAGAGGACAACAATGGAAAGTTCATAAATCATACATATACATTAAAAAGTACCCCAATAGACATTATCATTTCACATGTTAGTCCATAGGCTATATAAGTGTGGAAATATATGGATAGGAAGTGGGGAAATGGGGAAAAGAAGAGGGAGGAAAGAAGGGAGAGGAGAGGTTCAAGCCATGAAAATACAAGAGAGGCAGGGAAGATTAAATTCAGTCTGTTTTGCCAGAGCTAAAGCCTTCAAGAAAAGGTCTAAAACTTTCTGCCTCGTTTAGGCCTGGCGGGGTGGTGGCATCTAGATGTCTAATCCAACGCATTTCGTGTTGCAGAAGAGTCTTATTCCAGTCACCCCCTCGCAGGGGAACATGGACACGATCGACCACCGTGAAATTTTTTTTTTTTTTTTTTTCATTTATCTATACATAACTTTTATATTTTATATTTTCTTTTTTATAGGAAGGAAAACTTTCCTTCTCTATTACATACGGAAAATAATCTTTTTATACTCGAAGACATACTCAATTCATATCTTTTATACAAGGTTGGTTTTGATCTCCGCAGATGTGATATTTTCCACACAGAGGATATATGAATATACATATATATATATATCTTTTCAGATTGTACACACCCCCCTTCTCCCCAAGCGTTGTTCTTTCGCTTGGGGTAACTTGGCGTCTCTCCTTGGATCTCGATATCTGGGGGCTCTTCTGCACGATAAAAGACTGTTCACTAACCGGATGGGGAAATTTTTGGAGCGTTATGCTGAGAATTCGTTGGGTCAATCATGATTACTGTAAGCTTTCTTCACACATTATCTTTTCTGGTATTGTAAATATGTATGTATGTATACTTATGTTACCTTTATGCCTTTCAGATTATGGCAAAATTTATCCCTGAAGAAGAAATTTAATTATTTTGAAACGCGTTGGATTTTTTGCCACGTCTGTAATATATCATATTGTTTTTCCTTCAAATGTATATGTCCATGTGTTTAATTCATTTTTTAATACTATTTTTGTACCAATAAATTTATTCAATTTTTAAATACTTTTGCCTTTTGTTGCCTTAAAAATCCCAATTTTTTGAGGTTCCTATTCTAGCTGCCGATGCTTTGTCCCAGTTTAATTTCCCGTTATTTTTTCAGCAGGTCCTGGATGCAGACGCTTGCGCCACGCCTTCTCCGCAGTTCCAACAATTGGTGATGGATTAGACTCTCATTGGGTTGAAGCGGCTAATTTAATCAACAGTTCTTTATCTCTGAATACCAGGAAGGCGTATGCCACAGCTTGGAGGGTCTTCCAGGCCTCCCAGGCAAGCTTTTCTAGCTTTGACAGTTATAATATCCAGTACCTACTTTCTTTTACCGCTTTTTGCCACTCTCAACTCAAACTGGCCCATAGTACTATTAGGACGTATCTGGCTGACATTCAACACTTCATGTTTTTAGAAGACCCTAATAGGCCGTCTATTTTTTCCGCTCACCCGATCAGGTCCATCCTCAAAGGAATCCAGAAGTGTAGCCCCCCTGTCATGCTCAGCAGACTTCCCATAACTGGACACATTTTCCGGGACATGTCCGATATTCTCTCTAGATCTCCTTTTGGGTGGTTACCGAGCTTGGTGCTTAAGGCAGCGATTTATCTGGCCTTTTTCGGTTTTCTGAGGCCAGGGGAATTTGCGCATTCTGGTACAGGGTCTCGCCTACTTCTGGCCAATCAGTTGGTCAGGCACCCAGGCTATTTTTGTTTACATTTACATGCGTGCAAGACACAGCAAACAGGAGGCGGTACGGACATTAGGTACTTTGAGACCGGGAAGGCATGGTGCCCGGTGTCAGTGTTAGACCAGCTAGTCAGGGCTACGGCTGATAAACCTAGAGATGCGCCGTTGTTGCCCTTCCCTTGTGCTCCCCTCTCTGTAGCTCAATTCACTCTACATTGTCGCATCCTTTTGGCTAATCTGGGTCTGGACCCTAAGGCGTACTCTGGTCATTCTTTTAGGATAGGAGCGGCTTCTGCAGGAGTCCCTGCTCATATCATTAAGAAATTAGGCAGGTGGAGGTCAGCTTGTTTTTCTAGGTATATTCCAGATCCTTTTTTGTCGCAGGCATTTGTCAATTTGGCTGATTGAATGTGATTCAGTGTATAATAAACTTTTTGTTAAGCTTTCATCCTACTGTATTATTTTTGCCCCCTTTTAGGCATACTGACCACGTGACCCCGGCACACCTCAGGTCAATGTTCTTTGTTGTCTCTTTGTTTTCCCTTCACTATCACAGGTTGACTCTGAGTACAAGTATTAAAAATTTAATGATAATCAACAAAAAATCTTGGGAGGGGAGGAGGGGGCTAGGAGAGTCACCCTCACTATTGTGTAATAAAGTATTAGTCTCACCTTGAATATTTAAATAGAATTTACATGGACACCCATAGACATAGGAGGGACATGGAGAGAAAAAGCAAACAGATATCCACTGATGTTGATATGGATAGTAACTTCCTAAAAAAGAGCAAGCAAACACCAGAGGTCACACTGGAGTGTACCCACAGTGTTAAGCAAGGAACAGTACAGGATTAGGGGGAAGAAGTAGTTATATGATAATCATCGTTTAATCTTCATGTATATATGCAATAAAGCTCCTGAAGAAGCAGCGAATGTGATCCGTGAAACATGTCGAGCATTTCATATACAGATGATATAAATGATTCAGCTGTCACACCTCGATGTGACTTCAGAACCAAGAGTGTTTGTTGATTATCATTGAATTCTTAATACTTTAAATATGTATACAGGTGTATTTTTTGTAATAAAAGTCATTAATTATTTTATTCACGACCAGAGGCGTCGTCAGGGGGTGGCTATTGGGGCTATAGCCCTGAATCTGGGGCCTGTAGCCCCGAGTCTCTTGCCCCAGGGGTCCCTGCCTAACCAGCGGGCGGTGGCCTCTCTGCAGCCTGGCTGCACGTGTGGCAGGCGGGCTGCATGCCGATGAGAGAAGGGAGCTGGCGGACGAGCAGAGATAACATCTCTCTCCACCCGCCCCCCCCCCCCCGTATCACCACTCTCCTGCCATTACTCAGAACCGACGTGTCCCATCTGGTCTATCCATCAGCGGAGCTTTCCTCACATAAACGGTCTCCCGGCAACCAAGTGTCCTGTGACGGCTGCTTGTGACCCTCCCCTGATGGTTTCTGCAGTCCATCCTTCAGTGGAGCCCTTCATGGATAAGCGGGATATGGTGGCTCCTGATGTTGACCTGGCGACTGCTAACAGGTATTCTATCTCACACACTCAGATTCCCTGGGCCTGGTATCCCTGGTGTGTGCAGTGTGGCTCTCTGTCTCAGTGCCAGGATACCTGCTGAGCCATCCATATGGGGATCCTAAGTTCTGCACACACATAAGAGCAACCTAAATATGATATTGGACTATCATTGTTTTTAATGAAGTGAATTCTCTTCTTTTTTTTTTTTATATATATTTTTTTATTTATTTGAATTTTGGCTATCTTGCTCTTTCTGCTTGCAGTTCCTGTAAAAGCTCAATATATGATGTGGACTCTCTGGGACACAATGGATTGACTGCTTGCAGTGACAAATGCCTTTTTTTACACTAATTTGCGAACTGTAACATTTCAGTGGTGTTATTCATGCACTTTCAATTTAGATTTAATTTAATTAAATTCAATCTGATTTAATTTTATTTCTTTAATTATGTATTTATCTAATTTATTGTCATCAATTCAATTTAAATGATTTATTGTATGTATTTGTTTTATTTTTTTTGTTTTTTATTTATAATAAATAAAATATTTTTTAACCACTTGCCGCCCACCATATAGCAGACTGACGGCGGCAAAGTGGTTTCAATATCCTGACTGGGCGTCATATGACATCCTCAGGATATTGAGCTGCTGCGTGCCCCCGGGGGCGCGCATCGCGGTGATCGTTGTTGCGGGGTGTCAGTCTGACACCCCGCAACACTGATCTAGGTAAAGAGTCTGTGAAGGAGACTCTTTACCACGTGATCAGCCGTGTCCAATCATGGCTGATCACGATGTAAATAGGAAGAGCCCGTGATCGGCTTTTCCTCACTCGCATCTGACAGACGCGAATAGAGGAGAGCTGATCGGCTGCTCTCCTGACATGAGGGGTCTGTGCTGATTGTTTATCAGCACAGCCCCCCCTCGGACCCCACCGAGGACCACTAGGGAAGCCGGCCAGGACCACCAGGATGGTCATCCACACTGGACCACCAGGTGTGCCCCCTAGACCCCCAGGGAAATACTAATCTGTGCCCAGGCAGCTGCCAATCAATGCCCAGGCAGCTGCCAATCAGTGCCCACTCACAATGCCTACCATTGCCAGTGCCACTAGGGATGCCTATCAGTGTCTCATATCAGTGCCGCATATCAGTGCCCATCAGTGCCACATATCAGTGCCCAGCAGTGCCGCCTATCAGTGCCCATCAGTGCCCAGCAGTGCCGCTTATCAGTGCCCATCAGTGCCACCCATAAGAACCCATCTTTGTAGCCTTTCAGTGCCCATCAGTGTCGCTTATCAGTGCCACCCAGTGCCACCCATGAGTGCCCATCGGTGCCCCTATCAATGCCCATCTGTGCTGCATATCAGTGCCACCCATCAGTGCCGCCTACCAGTGCCCATCAGTGCAGCATATCAGTGCCCATCGTCAGTGCCCGTCAGTGCCCGCTCATTGGTGCCACCTCATCGGTGCCTCCTTATCAGTGCCTGTCAGTGCCGCCTTATCAGTGCCCATCAGTGAAAGAGAAAACTTACTTATTTACAAAAATTTTTAACAGAAACAAAAGCAAAACGTATTTTTTTCAAAATTTTCGGTCTTTTTTTTATTTGTTTAGCAAAAAATAAAAACCGCAGAGGTGATCAAATACCACCAAAAGAAAGCTCTATTTGTGGGAACAAAATGATAAAAATTTAGTTTGGGTACAGTGTTGTATGACCGCGTAATTGTCATTCAAATTGCTACAGCACTGAAAGCTGAAAATTGGTCTGGACAGGAAGGTGTATAAGTGCCCTGTATTGAAGTGGTTAAATATTTTTTATTCATTTAAATTTTTTTCTCCTTTTTCGTTTGTGAAAGTTTTTTGCTGACTGAGAAGTAACTTTAACTGTAGTTTTGTTAGCAGGCCTGCCATGATCTCCAAATTGTAACCTTATCATTGCAGGTGTCAGCGGCGGCTACCGTCATGGCTCTGCCTCTACCCACCGCCCAGCTGTGAGTGATTTAATATTACAATGTAACAATAGAAATAATGCACTTCAATCACCCTGACACCATTACAACCATGGTACCGTGATGATTGAAGCGCGCCCCCCCCCCCCGCCTGGCCTGCAAAAAGGTTGGTGACCGCTGTTTTGGACTCTAGCCCCAGATCCTTTGCAGACCTAGCAACACCCCTGTTCACGTTTACTACAGTTGGTATACGGTACTATCAAAGTCCACTATAGCCTCTCCCTTCCAAAAAACTTTACACTGCCCCAGTAGACATGTACCAATGCAGAAGAAATAAATAAATACTGTTTTGCTGGGAGCAGTTAACTTAGTAATGCTGAAAGTACAACATTCACTATTCTTTAAAAACCTGCCTGGGGAGTTCCTTAAACCTGCCTATCTTGTAAAGAGGTACAACCAAAATTACATTTAAAAAAGGAAAACAAGCCATTTAAAATGCTGGTAATACATATTTCCCTGCAAGCTTCCTTTATTTTGTAAATAATGCAATCAATGAGGATGAGGGTGTGGTATGCGTTTTCTGGGATCCTCCTTTCATTATTCACAAAAAAAAGGAAGTTTTCAGGGAAAGGTGATTTTTTGCTATACATGTAAAACAAAAAGAAAAAAAATTACATGGTCCCCTCTAAAATCAATCCCAGACCTATCCGATGGATGAGCTTAAGGTTTAGTCTGAGGCTGGGTTCACATCTAAGCTGCATGCGGCTCACAGCAGAGGTCCGGTGCGGCCCTGTTCACCCTTTCAGGTCTGATTTCAGCCCGAATTTTTGGCTGAATTTGGACCTGAAACGGACCAAAAGATGCAAAGGACCCAGTGCAAATTTGCACCAGAGCTGCAGCGGAGATACGTGAACCGGCTCCATAGAGAGCCGGTCACATTCTCCTGCTATTGCAAAGTGTATGCAGAGAACCCTCATCCAATTCGCACTAGTGTGAACCCAGCCTTAACACAAGTTCAGACTAAACCTTGGCTGTTCAGGCATTTGTACAAGCACCCAAACATTTACAAGCGGGAGCCAAACATCATGCATAATAGCAGTATTACTATCTCTATTATACATGACAGCTTCCCACTTTCAATGGTTGTTAAGGACGCCAGCGGGTGCAGCCACCATCCAGTCATTAACAACCATAGACTGCACAAAAAAAGAAATATGAGGTCCCCTTCCACCAACTACATGCCAGGCCCTCAATCCAAGCATACAGCCTGGCATGCCAGGAAAAAGGGTGGGGCTCATATTGATGAAGACTAGGGCCTCTTCCCCATAACCCTGGTCTTGTGATTGTGGGGGTGCGGGGGTGCTGGAATAATTCCCCATTCAAAAAAAAGGTAATTTGTAAATAAACACACACATGTTTTTGACAAGTGCTTTATTAAAAAATTAACACCTTCCCCAAAAAAATGCAGTACTGTAAATCCGGCATCAATCCCAATAAATGTCACCTGCTAATCTGCACCCACCAATCGTCGAGAGAAAAAAAACACTGATATAGCGTCCCGTCTGTTGATGTCACACTTCTGCCACTAATGACAGCTCTTTGGAGCGGTCATTAGGTTTTTAAATAAGGGGACAGGAATGTGGAGACATGGCCATATATGGTCAATGATGTCACCACCAACCCACTCCTTTTTCTTACATGGGTCTTGATTCCCAGCCATGTAAGTGAATGGGGCCAGTGACATCACAGTTTGTTAAGGACTGGTGTCCTTAACAACCTTTGACAATGGAAAGTTGTCATGTATAATAATACCTCTATTATGTGGCAGAGTGGTTATTGTAAAATAAAGTGTGAAATTAAAAGTAAGCCATACATGCATAGCAACAAGTGTACAGAAGGTCAGATGGCAAAAGATGTATTAGAGAAACCAAGAACACCGTGCAAAAGTGAGAGATAACATGATCTGTTTTTATCTGTTAAGCCTCCATTATGATTTGTTGGACAAATTAAAAAAACAAAACGTGTGAATTACTTACCTTCCAGTCCACCCCTATACAGTGAGCTGTCCACTCGCAGCTCATTTTACAAATTTGGCAATACTGAAGCTAACTGCTCTTGGCCTAGCCAATGAAAGCAATGGAGACCCAAAAGCCAGCCACCCACAGATGTCAGTGGCCGACAGAAAGCTCTGAGAAGCCACATCGCTGCTCTGAAGGTGAGTATAATGCCGTTTTAAGAAATATCATTCGGCGGGGAGAAGGTCCTTCTTTATATGTGACATTGAGGATTATCCCCCTTCAATTGCATGCTTAGGAGATATGTGGTTTGATGTAACATTGTAGTTTTCATGAACAGTGTCAACAATGCTGCAGGCTGGTATGACACAATTTGCATGTGCTATACGCTTTTAAAATGTTTATATTATTATTTGGTTTAATATAGCAGTAGCAGCAGCACTCCATTCTGACCCCACACAGGGGCAGAGATTCTGTGGACTCTTCAGGGGCAGGAGCAGTGCTGGTTAACCCAATACCATCTTGTTCCAGGTAAGATTGTGTGTGACAGTGGCACTAACCTGCTGTCTACCCTTCAGCAGGGAAAATTCACACATCCTTAACCTGGTGGTGCAGTGCTTCATGAATAGGTACCCCGACTTACAACATCTTCCGAGGCAGGCCAAAAGTTTGTAGCCATTTCAGGTAGTCATCCCCAGTCATTAAGCAGCTGGGTGAAATTCAGTGAGATTCCCATCTGCCCACACACTGCCTAAAAGGACATGCACACCCAGTGGCCATGCTGCATTGGTTGCACATGCATCAGCGGGCATAAATGAGTACCTGTGTGAGTATGGCACAAGGTCAGGTTCATGGAAGCTGGAGTTCTTCTCCCCACCTCAGTGGATCCTCATACAGAATGCATGCACCATGCTGTCATCACTTGAGGAGGCAACCAGAATGGTAAGCTATGACAATGTAGGCATTGTCACTATTTCCATGGTGTTCTTGCTGGAGAAGACACTGTGTGGCATTGTAGACAAGGTACTGAAAGCACAGCAGCAGAATTCAGGCATTCCAAATATTTTTCTTTCCTCCTCTTCTCAGCTATTATTTGACTACTATATTTTCCATATATTAATTTCACATTTTTACTACTAATATTTAAACGTTTTCATTTGTTTGTTCCTTAATTTTTTTTAGTGACCCATTTAAAACGAGCAAAATAATAAATAAGCTTTCATTCGATTTGTAAATAACTTTGCTATGTAATAGATCATTTTGTTTAATTAAACACAGGAGAAATATAAAACAAAATGTGCACCTTTTATTGACACTAACACTGGTCAAACTATAAAAAAAAGCATATTTATTTTTGTTTGGTTATATATTTTGTCTGTAGATTGCATAGAGAATAACATTTTTTTTAAAGACAAAATTGTCAAGAGAAAGCCTTATTTTACTGAAAATAAACAATGGGGTTGAGTTTCTAAAACTGGAGAGTGCAAAATCTTGTGCAGCTCTGCATAATAACCAATCAGCTTCCAGGTTTTATTGTCAAAGCTTAATTGAACAAGCTGAAGTCAGAAACTGATTGGTTTCTATGCAGAGCTACACCAATGTTTGCACTCTCCAGTTTTAGTAAATCAACCCCATTATACATATATATATGACTTTGTTATCTGAAGTATGACACATTTATTGCCTAATCAATAGGCCTATAGCTGAAGTGTAACAATTGTGCTGGTCCATAAGGGTAAGGTGTGAGAGCTGAAGTCGTTAAACTGCCTTCCTTTCTATACCTTGGGAAATATAGGGCTTTGTGTTTTCTTTCCTCCAAGCACCATGCATTGCTCTTGCTCTCTATTAAACATTTCAGTCATTGGGATCCATAGTGATTAATAAAAACATACATAACCTAAAGCAGGGTACACTTTTCCGAAACATATACAAGATGCATTATTATTGTATAGTTTAGTGTATGCAAAAAAACATGAAGGACTTAAACTCCCCAAGGAAACATGTTTACACAGCTTGTTCTCATCCTATTTACGGATACTTAAGCCATTTAGCCCCCAATATTGGGCTACCAAATTTAGAAATGTTTTCAATAAGCTTCCCAGCCTATGTTAGGACAATTTCTCATACAATCTAAATCATTATTATTATTTTGAAGTGGTAATTTATTAAAATAATAAGGTTGCAGCTTTGTATATTTGTTGATCTTATTTTTGGTGACATGTTTATTTTAAACTATTTCAGAAAAAATATCTGAACTTTATAATAGGCTGCAGATACAACATACAATGTATTCTAAACAGACAGTAGAGGGCAGCAGCGGTCCATGGAGATTACTTTTGGCTCTGTCTTTGTATGTCACTGTGTCTGCAAAGTGAACGGAAAATAGGTGACTAAAGATAATTAAAGAAGTACTTTTGTTAAATTAAGTCCCTGAAAATAACAAAACCACTGATTTTGCACTTCTTTGAGAAGTTATGAAAGTACACACTGTACATACAGATATAATGATGACTTTCCTGTCTGACAGAACATGCAGTAATGCCCTTTATGAGATTACTACAGTTTATTTTTCAATCATCAGGTGGTGCTGGCAAGAGCACAACATCTAAGCCTAAATTATGAGCCTCGGGCTGGTAGAAAGCCACTGGTGCTGCACCAGAGGCAAGCTCTTCACAGCCACAAAAAAAGTACTTAATCTTGAAGAAATATTATTATGAATTATTATGTTTTTAACCATACATGTAGGTGTACACGCCAAACTTAAACACTTTATTATGATTTACACTTTCCATCATTTGACCACATTTGTGAGTATGGCAAAAAAAAACCTTAATGTCATTTCCATAGGCATATACTGTAATCTGGTGCTAGTGACAGGCTTCTGGCAGTGTCATGTTGTCTGATACACCCTGCCCCATTTATATCTTCACCGTTGTTTTATTATAAATATTATAACAACAGTGCAGAGATGAACATCATACATCCATTACTTGCATCAGTTTCTGTATTAGTGAGGGTAGTTTAGGTGGCATATGATGGATTAAACCTTCCTTTAAGCTGTCCCTAGTGGCAAAATCCTGAGGCAAGACTCTCCACTTGCCTATAATTTAGGAATGATATAAGAGAAATAATACTGATGCTCATTCTGATAGTCACCAGTGAATTAATGCACTAGGACAGCCAACTCAAATACATGGCAGTTGACCACAATGCCCAACCAAGTGAACATTCCAGACTGGGCATTAGCTATTTTACTAATGGCTGTCCACTGTTGAAATGGATTGTGACTGAAGGCCGTAAAAATGTCTATGCCCACCTTTATCCAGATACCTACAAGAACCTACAAAAGTGTACCTTACCCAAAAAGTGAACCTTCCGGACCTCCTGGAATTAGTACTAGAGTTAGACACCACATCCTCTAAAGGCATAGGTACCTCTTTCAACAATGATCCAACAGTTTTATATACAGAACATATGTACCGTGTGTGTGTATATATATATATATACACATATACACATATACACACACACACACATATATATATATATATATATATATATATATATATATATATATACACATATATATACATATACATACACACACACAGTTGTACTCATAAGTTTACGTACCCTGGCAAAATGTATGATTTCTTGGCCATTTTTCAGAGAATATGAATGATAACACAAAAACATTTCTTTCACTTGTGGTTAGTGTTTGGCTAAAGCCATTTATTATCAATTAACTGTGTTTACTCTTTTCAAATCATAATGGCAACATAAACTACCCAAATGACCCCGATCAAAAGTTTACATAACCTGGTGATTTTGGCCTGATAACATGCACACAAGTTGACACAAAGGGGTTTGCATGGCTATTAAAAGGTAACCAACCTCACCTGTGATATGTTTGCTTGTAATTAGTGTGTGTGTATAAAAGGTCAATGAGTTTCTGGACTCCTGACAGACCCTTGCATTTTTCATCCAGTGCTGCACTGACGTTTCTGGATTCTGAATCATGGTAAAAGCAAAAGAATTGTCAAAGGATCTGCGGGAAAAGGTAGTTGCACTGTATAAAACAGGAAAGGGATGTAAAAAGATATCCAAGGAATTGTGAATGCCAATCAGCAGTGTTCAAACTCTAATCAAGAAGTGGAAAATGAGGGGTTCTGTTGAAACCAAACCACGGTCAGGTAGATAAACTAAAATTTCAGCCACAACAGCCAGAACAATTGTTCGGGATGCAAAGAAAAACCCACAAATAACTTCAGGTGAAATACAAGACTCTCTGAAAACATGTGGTGTGGCTGTTTCAAGATGGACAATAAGGGGGCACTTGAAGAAAGATGGGTTGCATGGTCGAGTCGCCAGAAGAAAGCCATTACTACGCAAATGCCACAAAGTATCCCGCTTACAATACGCCAAACAGCACAGAGACAAGCCTCAAACCTTCTGGCACAAAGTCATTTGGAGTGATGAGACCAAAATTGAGCTTTTTTGGCAGAGGCAGACATTAATGTTTACAATGTACCACATACTGAAATAAGGATATTTGTTATGATGGTAAGCTCCGAAGAAACTTAGGGGGTTGATCATAAAAATAATAATGTTGTATTCAGCTTTTTGGTTATTACAGGGTATACAGGAAAACTGAATAAATGTTTGTTAAGCAATACATTACTATTATACAGTAACCCTCAGCAACAGGAAAGGAATACATGTCAAAATTGAAGAGATCCTAGTCATGGACAGACAATTCATAGTAGCAAGAAATGGTAAACAATTTTACACTATTGATCATGGCAAATTGGTTTACCCTAGGGGCTCAATTTATTGGTTATTGATTTTGTTTATTAGAAAGGATCTTATGGCTCTCACTCAGATCTCCCTGAAGTGAACCCCTCCAGGAAAGGACTGAAGGAGACAGAGCCATTGAGTCCATGGCAATATTACGATACGCCTTTCTCCAGAATTCTTGTATCGTCCTACCCACATAAAAGCATGCACATTCACATAGGAGGAGATACACCACCCCCGGAGTTTGACAGTTGGCATAATGACGGGGTTTATATCGTTTGTTATTTGGAAGTATGATGTTTTTGGATGTATTAAGGAAACGGTAATAGTTGCAGCCCCTACATGTGAATGTTCCTGCACTTTTGCAGTGGTCTTTGCGCCCGTCTGCTTTAAATTCACTGGAAGTCAGCTGATCACGCAAGGATCTAGCTCGTCTGAAAGTAAATGAGGGAGATTCAGGCACAAAGGGACCTATAGTAGGGTCCAAAGTAAGGACATGCCAATACTTTTCTAGTATACGTTTGACTTTCTTGTGTTGATTGGAGAATTTAGTAATAATGGATATTGGATTTTTCTTTTTTGTTCCTAGAGGTTGAGGATTGTATAATAAATCGCTCAGAGTCCTGGTGCAGGCTCTCTTATATGCCTTCTTCAGGCATGTATTGGAGTAACCCCGTGCCAGGAGCCTGGCTTTCAATGAGTCATCTTCCCTTTTAAACACTTCATTATCTGAGCAGTTTCTCCTGATCCTCAAATATTGACTATAAAAAGGTATGGATGAAATTAATACCTGAGGGTGGAAGCTACTTGCATGTAAATTAGAATTACCTGCCGTGGGCTTCCTATACAGGCTACTGCTTAGTAAGCCGTTAGAGTCGAAAGGTACGGAGGTGGATCGCTGATGTTTTGGGGATGTGTGAGCTACAAAGGCACAGGAAATTTGGTCAAAATTGATGGCAGGAAGCTGCGCATGGGACATACTTGGACATTTCAACCCCAGATGATGACTTTTTATTTGAAACATGTCGGGTGGACCCCTCACGACTGCCGCTATATGATCTTTATGCTGTTTCCTATCTTCTAAACATGTGAGTCTGTTTTTAATCATTTTAATAAACCAATGTTGAAATGTTATCACCCTATGTGAGTATTTTTACTCCTCGCATGACATACGAACCATTCGTTTGACTTATGTTGTCTATGGATGTGGAAGCCATGCTGATATTCCTTTCTGCTGTATGGTGATGACATCTGACAAGACATACTGCCCAGACCTGTTGGTCATCAAGCTTTTTTGACTTGTATGGCGTATGCCATTTCAGGTCATTGAGTTCCGGTAAGCCTCTTCATTCTCTGGTGATGGCCCCGGCAAGGATTTAAATCTTCCGTGCACCTAAGGTCCTTCCACTGTCCACTTACCTGCCAGATTGGGTTTAATAATCCACCTGCGAGCTCGGGAGGCATTTTTCCATCATTGCCCATGCACTACCCCCATAGACTTTTGGTGCTTTTCACAATTGTTTCACATATTTGATATGGACTATTATGTTCTAAGGTTTTTCACATATTATTTGAGGTGCTGAATGTATGGAACTGTTATCGTTTCCTTCATACTAGTCACTGTTATATTTGCTTATAAGGTGCACTATGGTTTCACTTAGTAGTTTTGCCGATTAACTACATATTGTTATTAATTTTTATAGTCATATATTGTTTTGACATATCCATTCACTGTACACATTTATTGAGTTTATAGCGCTACACTTTTATTTGTTGACATTTCAACATAACAATGATTCAAAACACAAGGCAAGTCGACCTGTCATTGGCTACAGCAGAATAAAGTAAAGGTTCTGGAGTGGCCATCTCAGTCTCCTGACCTCAATATCATTGAGCCACTCTGGGAAGATCTCAAACGCGCAATTCATGCAAGACAGCCTAAGAATTTACAGGAACTGGAGGCTTTTTGCCAAGAGGAATGGGCAGCCTCATCCACAAATACCACAAAAGACTTCAAGCTGTCATTGATGTTAAAGGGGGCAATACACGGAATTAAGAACTTGGGTATGAACTTTTGATCAGGGTAATTTGGGTTTCTGTTGCCATTATGATTTAAAAAGAGTAAACAGTTGATTGATAATAAATTATATACATAAACAAGTGCAGCGCTAATAAGATACCTGTGGGAGAAACCACGATAAGATATAAAAGGATAATCAATACAATGACCTCCTATGTGTGAAAAAATATACAGTATGTATACAAAAGTATCTATGCTCTATATATGAAAAGTCAGACAGTACTCATGTAGTTTGTTTAAAAATCTAATCTAAGATTAAAACTGACATTCAATTATGAAAGCAATCATGAAGCAAAATGATAAACGAATATAAAGTCATAAGTGAATATTCCATAAACATAAGTGCAAAGTGACATGGTGACTTGAAATATATGCTTTATGTGGACACAATTTGCTAGTAGATGATCCACCACCAATAAGTACAAGGCTTCCTGTAAAAGTTGAACCCAAATAGGCATATGCCTAATGAGTCTGTAAAGCTTGTGGTGTAATACACCCAGGGGAACCATCATCGGCACACACAGCATCAGATTGGGGCTGTAGACTCCTATGGTACTTCACGGCACTGCTTCCAGTGGGTACCCACCAAAAGGGGTAATGGCCAGAGGATGAATCAGAAGGTCTCTCCCAAATGTTGTATTTTATAAGAAGAAGAAGAAATAGGCTACATAGTGTGATTCCATTTCAAAGAAAATTATATTTATTGTATAAAAAAGGGAACTGTCACATTTGTGAAGATAAAAACGCGCTTGTAATAAAAGAACATGACGCAATGGCATCAGCAGAGCCCATCCCGATGCTTTTCATCTAATGAGACATCATCTGGGATTACCATTACCCCTTTTGGTGGGTACCCACTGGAAGCAGTGCCTGATTTTTAAGCAAACTACATGAATACTGTCTGACTTTTCAGATATAGAGCATAGATACTTTTGTATACATATATTTTTTCACACATAGGAGGTCATTGTATTGCTTATCCTTTTATATCTTATCGTGGTTTGTCCCACAGGTATCATATTAGCGCTGCACTTTTTTATGTATATAGTTTTTTACTTTGTGAACTGATCTTTTGCTGTGCCGGCTGCTACCACATAATTTAAAGAGACAGCACGGTTCACCTATTTATAATTTTACAAATGATAATAAATGGCTTCAGCCAAACAGTAACCATGAGTAAAAGAAAAGTTTTTGTGTTATTCATAGCCTCTGAGAATGGCCAAGAAATCATAAATTCTGCCAGGGTATGTAAACTTATGAGCACAACTGTATGTGTATATATTTTAAGGAAAATTGTTGTCCATACTTACTGTAATTTTCCTTTCCTGGATTCTCCCCATGTCAGCCTATTATGGGTCAGCTCCACCCCCTCTGACCCCTCCAGGACCACCTCTTTTCTAGCCCATAAAGGGTGGCTGGCTGCCCACACCAGTGTTCAAAAAAAATGCGCCTCGCGACGGAAAAACTGGGTGGGAATCCTCCGGCTCACATGGGGAGGATCCAGGAAAGGAAAATTACGGTATGTATGGACAACAATTTTCCTTATTCCTGGACCTCCCCATGTCAACCTACTATGGGATGTACCAAGCAATATTAAGAAGGGAGGGAAGACAAAAAATAAGGCAAACCCTCAAAGCAATGCTACTCAAAACTTTTAATGGGCAACAGCCGCCGTAATACTGTAGAGCCAAATGTTTCCTCAGGCGGACAAGCCATATTAAGCTTGTAATGCCTAATAAAAAAGGTGTTGGACACGCTCCAGCTTGCTGCTCCGCAAACTACCTCAGGGGCGACCTTCGCGTATGCCCAGGATGCTGCCATACCCCTCGTCGAATGTGCTTTCATCTCTGAAGGAGAAGGAAGGCCCAGCGTTTTGTATGCAATATGCATGGTCTTGACAAACCAGGAAGACCCAACTCTGGATGTTGCTGGCATACCCTTTTTAGGCCCCATTGGGAAAACCTACAGCTGATCTTGTTTGCCAAAGCTTTTAGTCCATTTCAGGTAGGTTGAAACCGCAGAGACCAGGTCTAACCTACTCCACTCATCAGCTGTATCCGCCGGAAAGGCTGGAAGAAAGACCTCCCAGTTCATATGAAATTATGTGGCCACCTTAGGTAGAAAGCTCGGTATCGGCCTAAGGACTACCTTGTCTGGGAGCACCAAACAATATGGTTCTTTAGATGAGAAGGCGCACAACTCGGAGTCTCTTCTGGCCGAGGCCACGGCTAGTAAAAAACAAAACTGTTAAAAGAGATAATGAACAAGAGAGAGCTTGATCAAATGGAGGAACCAGCAATGTTCCCAAGACTAGTGTTAAGTCCTCTTTTGGAAAAAACAATTTCAATGGAGTTCTGACTTCTATGGCTGCACCTAAAAAAATCAGATCACTAATGGATGTAGAGCATATCTTGTACACGACATAGCCGACAAGGCGGGCATTTGACCCTTCAGGGAATTATAAGCTAACCCTTGGAGACTACTCTGCAGAAACTCCAAAATGTTAGATACTGAAGGAGATCCAAGGTCCCAACCCCTTTCCATAGTATTCCAGATTCGGTGATAGATTACATTCGTTCTGCCGATCCTGTAATAATGTCATCAACTTTATCCTCCTGCAGTTCGGGTGTCAGGCCCCACTCTGCAGAAGGAGATTTTGACAAGGAGGCAGAGGGATTAGTGAGGCCAACTTTATCCTCCAAGCCAGAGGGAACCGTCGCTCCCTGAGCCAGTAAGGTAGGACTACTATTGCTGTGACACTTTCTCGCTGATTCTTCAGCAGGATTTTGAGAGCCAATGGAAGCGGTGGGAACACATACACCAAGGGGAAATTCCAAGACCTGGAGCACCCTGACCCAATGCCTGTGGATGCTAGGTCCGGGTGAATAAGCAAAGCAGTTGACAATTCTCCAATGCCATGAGATCTATCGAAGGCATCCCCCAGATCCTGAGATCTTGACATGCCACCTGAAGGAGAGGGTGACTTCTTGTGCCCCCTTGATGAGACACATAAGCCACCATCGTTTTGTTGTTCAAAAGAATCTTGACAGCCCGACCTCGCAACATAGGTTGGAACACTAAGAGGGCGTCTGTCAGCATCCAATCCCAGGAAATTTGAACTTTTTGCCCCACAAAGGTACCATTGGCCTTGAACCTGCTCTCCCAGGCAGTGTGCCCTGCAGCCTGCCAGATTATCATTGCTCGACACCACTATTGGTTCTGAGGCCTTCAACGGAACTCCGCTGGAAAGATTGCGAGCTACTGACCACCAACCAGGGACCAGATTATCGGAATTGGCAGATGATCCCACTGAAGAAGAAAGTTGCATTGAAACTTCCTTCTGCGCCACCTGACCCACGGGACTACTGGACCTGTGGCTGATAAACCCCCAGATACTGCATGGATTCCTTCAGCATCATAGAAGGCCTGGCCATCACTGCTTTGTCTGAGACTGGATCCCCTGGACCTTCCTCTGAGGAAGAAAAACACGACCCTGATCCGTGTTGAATTGTACTCCCAAATACTCCAACATTTGGGTCAGATGCATCTGGCTCTTCCGAAAGTTGATCAACGAACCGAAACGAGTTAATGTTTTGCAGGTGAATTCATGTGAACTAGAAGGAGCTCATTTGACAGACCCAGAAGTAGCATGTCATCTAGATAATGAAATATTTGCACTCCCTTGACCCTGAGAGTCGCAACGACAGCAGACCGTAGCTTTAAAAAACATTCTCGGAGTCGTGCAGAAACCGAATGGGAGAGATTAAAAATGAAAGCCTTCCACGGAAGGCCTGAGAAAGCGATGGTGAGATGCGTTTATAGAGATATGAAGATACGTACGTATCCGCCAGATCAATGGAATTAATCCAGTCTCCTGACTCCACAACCGAAACGATCGTTTCCAATGACTCCATTTTGAATGGTGAAACCTTCATGTAAGAATTCAGGACTTTGAGGTCAAAAACTGGTCCGAAACCCCCTGAAGCCTCTGGGACCAAAAACAGAGGGGGAACATACTCCTTGACCCAATTCGTGCCTTGGAACCGGAAGGATGGCCCTTGCTGCCAACAGCTGCCCTATATATCCTTGCAAACATTGCCTCCTTTCCAAATCCGTAGGAAGTCCAGTTTCTATGAACAAGGTATGAGGGGGCCTTGTTCAGAACTCGAGACGATAACGTGATCGAATGATGGCTACAATCCAGGCATCATATCATTTGTCCGCCCAAACCCCCCCTGAATTGGGCTAGTCTTGCTCCTACTTGAGAGGGTTAAGCAGGGACAGCTTCAGAAGGACTTATTTGAAGCCTTAGGCTCTGTCCCCACTACTGTGATTTGTTGTGTGACCTGACACAAGCGAAGTCGCATGACAAGTCAAAACCCATGTATTTCAATGGCCCCCATTCTAATTGGTGCGACTTAAGTCGCATCGACTCCAAAAAAGTTTTTTTGCACTACTTTGTTCCCACATCTGTGCGATTTGTACTAACATGGTTTTCACAGGTAGAATGATATCGCATCACAAATCGCACAGCAAAGTCGCAGTATAAATCGCGCGACTCTAGGGATGCAGCAGTGGAAAGAGCCCCAGGAGCTTTGTTGGCCCTGGGCTTGGAAGGTTGAACCAGCTCCTCTCCACTGTCTGAAGCCCTGGCCTCTCTGAATCCTTCTTTGGATCTCTTGTTAAACTGAAAGGGCTGCTGTGTCTTAAAGATCCATTATCTTTGCTGTCATCTTGACCTTTTCGACAGCCACAACTCTACAGCAGTCTGCAAGGGGAAGAACTGCCACTTCCCAGACTTTCATCCAAACATCCATCCACCAGCTCTGCTACCCACACTCTAAGGCTGGATTCACACCCATGCACTCCCAGTGCATTCCGCACCACAGAACGTGTTCCATAGGAGACCATGATAAACGGACAGTAGTGCAAATCCGCAAAAAACACCAAAAAATGCACAGGTGCGAACCCAGCCCAAGCGCTGCTGCCACAGGAGTGAGTGCTACCGCCGGTCTGCAGGCTGCTGTCCAAACTATACGACCTTTTAGGTCTCAGCCTCAGATGGATCCGAATTGCTATCGACTTCAGAGTTAAAACGCACTGAAATCTGAATCTGCAGATGATGAAGATACAGCAGGATGAGAAGGATTCCTTGAAACACTCTTTAACCCTTCCTTGACTGTGTGCTTAATGTAGGATTTAACCTGGCGTGCTTTCGCATCATTGTCCTGAGCCGTCTGATGTCTTGACCTCTCTTGGATTGGGTCCGAGCGACTAAAGTGAGGTAAGAGCGAGGGAGATCTGGAATGCTGTGACAACAGGCATCTATCCAGCTGCATGCGATTCTGCGATTTGTCATGTCTAGTCCCTTCTTTACTCTTTTGAGGCTGGAATGCTGATTTGGAACCTCTTTGTGGGAGTTTATCTCGCATTGGGCCCTTCTCTCTGTAAAACACAGAGGATGTGCTCTCTTTAAAAAAAAAAAAAATAAATAAAAATAAATAAATACAATTAAAATAAACTTCTCCATCCAAATCTTCGGTGCTTAAGGCAGCTAGGCAGGCAGGCATAATTCTCCAGTCCTAGAAGGTAAAGGATAATAAACATACTCTGACAGACAAGTAATACAGCAGAAAGTACCTGTAAGGAAGCTTACCAGAGCAGAACAGAGAAGCAGATTGACCAGCTGGAGACTGAGATCAGCCTAGAGGACAGAATCAGCATTCAGCAGTGAGCATTCTGGTGTTTGCTAGACAACCCAAAGAGGAAGCTACCTCTGACCTCACCTGCACAACTCTGAGCTTCCTGAAAGGAGTACATGTGGAGGAGGTGAACTACAAGACCCAGCGAGCTAAACCGTGAACACACAAAAACATGGAAGGAGAGAGTGCCAGCACCTGCCTAACGAAGGTATTTACAGTCATTTATACTGCCAGTGACCTTTGCCAGTAATACACAGTCATTTATACTGTACCATACAATCCCAGCACCATGGGAACCCACCTCCTCAGGAGATTTACAGCCTAAATGGGGGGGTCTTCTGAATCAGGAGAGGCTGAACCCGACAGGATGGATGGATGGATGGAGAAGAGAAAAAAAAAAAATTAAATAAATAAAAATAAACTTTAAAAGGCGTCCGGAGCGAGGGCGAAAAAAGAACACTGGTGTGGGCAGCCAGCCGCCCTTTATGGGCTAGAAAAGAGGTGGTCCTGGAGGGGTCAGAGGGGGCAGAGCTGACCCATAGTAGGCTGACATGGGGAGGTCCAGGAAATATATATATATATATATATATATATATATATATATATATACACACACATATAGTAATATGGAGGGTCCAAGATTACCAGCCAGCCGCTTGTAAAAGTAGATAGTCTATTGACCTCTCAAAAACAAGTAAGCCAATTTTCTTCAGCAAACTTCAAGGCAAATGGTCCTTGGTATCATTAAAGTGGTTGTAAACTCTCCCCCACAACTTTATCCCATGTAAATCAGCATAAAAAACTCTAATGAACACTACTTGTAGATATCTCCTTACTTGCTTTAATCTGTTTGTAATCTGTTTTGTTCTTTAGAATCACATCACTGGAGCATGCTCATATCTTCCCTGATTCACGGCACGCTCTGTGTGTTTGTCTGTCTATTATCAGGACTCCCTGCGGCACAACACTCAAATCCCACGAGACTGCAGAATCATTCAGAGCTTCCTCCTATACCCCTTTTGACCGTGTGACATCACATGGAGTGTAAACCTGGGCATCGGACTGCATACTGCAGTCTTATCAGCTGAAGCAGGTAAGACTGACACAGGCAAACACTAGATAATCAGCACAAGTAAATACTATAAAATAAAACAAGTCGGCTATGAGCAGGGAAGCAGGGTTGCCATAGAAATGTTGGATCGAGAAGGAGGCTTGGTTAACAGTACAAGAAGGGCTCCATGTAAGGGTGTAAATAAACAATACCTAAGATGGCACTGTCTTACCCCTGGAAACATTTTTTTTAAAGTTTCTTTAAAAAGTAAGTAACATGCGATTTGGGCTGGATTACAGTGGCTATAGTTTGATAATTACTTAATATAATGGACTAAATGAAAAGAAGCATAATGCCTCGTACACACAGTCGGATTCTCCGACGGAAAATGTGTGATAGGACCTTGTTGTCGGAAATTCCGACCGTGTGTGGGCTCCATCACACATTTTCCATCGGATTTTCCGACACACAAAGTTTGAGAGCAGGCTATAAAATTTTCCGACAACAAAATCCGCTCAGAATAAATAAAGAGATGAAAGCTATTGGCTACTGCCCCGTTTATAGTCCTGACATACGTGTTTTACGTCACCGCGTTCAGAATGATCGGATTTTCTGACAACTTTGTGTGACCGTGTGTATGCAAGACAAGTTTGAGCCAACATCCGTCAGAAAAAATCCTAGGATTTTGTTGTCGGAATGTCCGATCAATGTCCAACCGTGTGTACGGGGCATTAGAGTGGGAGAGTTTACTTCCTCTTTAAGACCAAAACAAATGGCTCACTACCAGTATATTGGTCTTACACTTGGGTTTGAAGTTCCCGTCTGTTTCTGGGTATACTCTGGCTTACCCAGGGTATTAACCCTTTCGGGCCAAAGTCCCTGTAATGAGGGTTTGGAAGCTCTTTTCTACCCAAAGTCTCTCCAAACCGCCAAATTCTGGGTCCCAAATGAGGACTTACCAATTCAGAGAATACTGAAATCAGTCCTCTTCTGTTCTACCTGACTACCCTGGAATCTTTCACCTTGCATAGATGAGAATCCCTGAGTACTTAAAATGTCTCCCTTAAAGGGACCACAACCCAAACAGTGGGGAAATATATCTGCCGACCAGGACCCATCCTTGGCATCCTATAATATTATTAAAATATATAAATATATATATATATATATATATATATATAGCCATAGCAATACTGTTTTTATTAAAGTTGAGATGCACAATAGAACACTTTATTGCCTGAAAAACAAAATATAAAACTAAGAATTGTAAAAGATTCTAAACAGACTTGCTAAAAAAACATGAAAAGATCCATAATGACTTTGATATATTTGACTAATTAAAGGAGAACTACTGAAAACATACTCAGCTTATATCACAAATAAGGTAGGTGTTTGGATGAGTTTGATGGATCAAATTTAGTAGAGGAAAGTGGATATATTAAAATTTTTTGAAGAAGGTAATAGGGGAACCACTCAGTATTTCACATATAAGAAGTGTGAGAACAAGAGGTCACATTGAAGCTGGCTGTTAGTAGGTTCTAGATAAATGTACTGAAAAAGTATTTTACAGGTAGGAAGAAATAGCCTTTTAACAGAGGTTGTAGAGGTTAATACCTTAAGAGAAGAAATAAGAGAATTTGAAATTACTCTGGTAGGCAGTAGTCTGTCGCTAAAATAAAGTATGCCAAAGACTTAAGATCTATCTAAGGTTTTCAAGCATCAGGAATGGAACAAGTGTTGAAAAGCAAATAGCTCTTTTGCACTGTCAAAATTCTTCTTGGCCCAGCACTGTGTCATCGTAAGAAGTGTTCTGAACATGTTGTAAGAGTGCTCAGTGAACTATTTGTTCTATAGTGCCTGAACTGCTGCTCAAATTGCAAATAACGGGCTGCTTCAAAACTTTACTGTGGCAATAAACCCATGTGGTCAGTAACTGCTAAAAATTATACATTAACAAAATATATGTCAACATAGACCAAGCACACATGTTCTACTTCTATCAAGTCAAAATGTTAAAATCTGAATACACCAACTGTTGGTAAGTGATTTATGCATTTCCTATTGGACCTTTTGATGTGCTCTTAGTGAGTAATGACACACAAGTGTGAATGAACTGACATACGGCATCCTGTTCATTAGAATGTCTGCTGGCAAAGGGTACTTGCTTTCCTGTACTATTTGAAATAAAGATATGTAAATCTATCAGCAGTATACCAATATTTTTGGTCAAAATAATCGCAATTAAGGGTGAATGTGGTTATTTGGCTATGCAGTTACCAACTGTCACTTTAAATTTTTTATTTAAATTTGTGGTAATTTTTTTTTAAAAAAGAAAAAGAATTAGGCTTTTTTTTTGGGGGGGGGGGGGGTTTCATGTGGTTTAGTTTACTTCATTTAATGTCTTTTTGCATTTGTGCCATTTTAAATTTTGGTTTAATTGCTAGTTGTTTACATCTAAAGTCTAATGAGGGGCTGTTTGTTGGCATTAAAAAAAGGTTAGGATAGTTAAAAGTAGCTTTTGTATCCCTAAGGAGCCTATTAACCTAAAACCTCCTTCATTTCAAAATCCAAATTGATTTCAATCCCTTTTGACACAATGGTGAAAATTACCAGCAAATTTTGACGAAATTACGGGGAAAAGAAAGCACTAAATTTTACTTGTGCCTAGTATAAATTCTCCACTTCTTACAAGCTTATGTGTTAATATATTAGGTTTCAGTTTCTACAGTATAGAGCAGTTAGTCTTTAGCCACTTCAGCCCCAGAAGGATTTACCCCCTTAATGACCAGGCCATTTATTGCTATATGGCACTGCGTCGGTTTAACTGACAATTGCGTGGTCGTGTGACGTTGTACCCAAACAAAATTGATGTCCTTTTTTTCCCCATAAATAGAGCTTTCTTTTGGTGGTATTTGATCACTTCTGCAGTTTTTATTTTGTTGCGCTATAAACAAAAAAGACTGACAATTGTGAATAAAATTTAAAAATGTTTTTATACTTTCTGCTATAATACATATCCAAAAAATAAAACCACAAATTTATTCATCAGTTTAGGCCAATATGTATTCTGCTACATATTTTTTGGTAAAAAAATTACAATAAGCATATATTGATTGGTTTGCGCAAAAGTTATACCATCTACAAAATAAGGCATAGATTTATGGACTTTTTAAATTTTTTTATATTTTTACTGGTAATGGCAGCGATCTGAGATTTTTAGTGGGACTGCGACATTGCGGTGGACAAATCTGACCCCAATGACACTTTTTGGGGACCAGTGACACCAGGACAGTGATCTGTGATAAAAAAATGCACTGATCAATGTATAAATGACACTGGCAGGGAAGGGGTTAACACTAGGGGGTAATCAAGGGGTTAACTGGGTGTGTTCTAACTGTGTGGGGGATGGGCTTACTGGGGCAACACATAGATCGCTGTTCCTGATTACTAGGAACAGCAAACCTCAGTGTTGTCTCCTGTCAGAATGGGGATCCGCCTTGTTTACATAGGCAGATCCCCATTCTGCCTCTCTGTGGAGCGATCACCTGCCGCAGTATATGTACTGTGACTGGTCGGCAAGTGGTTAAATAACTTCCGTTATTTGTTTTGACTTGGAATTTTATAGATAGGCAACTCCTATCCTCATATTGATTAGTGGTACCAAATTAATAATAACTACTGCAGTAGGGAACAGACACAAAAGATACGCCAGCATCTTTCCAAATAACTGTTCTGCTTTATTATGACCCAATTGAAGGTTTTTATACACATGATTACGTAGGTATCACATTAATATCACAATTGTACTTGTATGGTAAAAAGGGGCATAACATAGGCAGACTAATTCTAATCAGGACTTAAAAGAATGCAGAAATGTAATGAAAACATTATTAGTACTGTGTGTACAGTGAGGGCAGTGTGCAATACATACAAAATAGAATACAATTATATACAGAACTTACAAATTTCCTTTACAGGTTTAAAGGAGAAATAGGGCCAAAGCTCTTTTGGTCCTACTTCTCCTGTGCGTGGACTACTGTGACCCTTATTCAGCCGATAGTGGGCTAAAATCCACTGTCGGCTGATGTTCCAAGCTCTGGAGCGATCCCAGGGCTGGACTGGGACAAAAATTTGGCCCTGGACTTCATCCAGACCCGCCCACTTTGACAGGTTTCTTCCATGCCGGCCGGACAAACCCGCTCCCCCCCAGCCGGCCAACCCTGATGGCCACCCAAGCCCCCCCCTCCCCTTCACTAGCCATTAGCCTTTCCACTTTATTAGAGTAGAACGGCTGGTACCGGTGGGGAAGTTAGTCATTATTTCACCCGGGGCAAAGAGTCATTTTGTTGCCCCCCCTAATGGGACAAGATTAGGCAAAAGTGAGAAACTCCCAGGCCATAGCTGTTGAGTCAGCTGTCTGTCCCCTCCCCCATGCTCCTTTTGGTCCCCCCCACAGTCACCGGCTCTCCGCTCACTGCAGACCGAGAACTGAGTGATCAGAAGTCTTTGATAGCTCAGTTCTTGGTCCTAGAGGCAGCCGGGGGGCAGATGCAGCATCTACCTAGGTGAATATGATTGTTTATTTTTTTGAAATTCCCAAACTTCTCTTTTAAGGGCCAATTCGCACTTTGCCATACTTGTTTGTTGTGTGTGATTCCAGTTTAATGTGCATTGTGTCAAATTTTATGGTGCATTGTGTTAAGGCTGCCTATTTAATTTTATTTATAAATGACTGCCAATGCACAATTACAAGTACAAAAAACAGACATGCAGCATATTTACCCATGCCACAAACCACAACACAAGGTAGTGCAATAATGTGCACTGAGCTGTTTTGCCTTGGGGTGCCTATGCACCAAATGAAAAGGAACTGCATGTTGCTAACACACTTAATGTGTGTGAAAAAGTGCATTGGGGTAACACACATTACTGCAACTAAACACAATGCAGTGCATAAGCGTGTGTTATTCCTAAAATTAATGTTTACACCAAACCAGATTGTAGCCTTACACTTATTATTTCACATATAATATTAAGTGGCATGCAGGTTTCATTAGCATACAGGAAGTCCCCGAGTTACGAACAAAATAGGGACTGTAGCTTTGTTCACAAGTCGAAGTTGTACATAAGTCGCAACACTGCATTTGTAAGTGTAACTTCCAGTCGGAACACTGCATTCGTAAGTGTAACTTCCGCCTGTGCATGGATGTGGGATGTTTGCTGGTTATGTTATCTGGAGCTCTTCTGGCCATGCAGTATATGTAGTACTGCAGTATGGGATGTGTCCGGAGGTATCCAGGACCAGCGTGGAGCACAAGTGGCCTGCATTTGAGGCCGTTCGTAAGTAGGAGTCGTCGTAACTCGGGTGTTCGTAACTCGGAGACTGTCTGTATCTGGCATGAGTGTGATCGGTATGGTAAGGCGAGAGCATACCAGCTTCCAACCACAGCAAGTTTGAATGCCTAACAAATGTGAAAATTCCAAAATCCACCAGAGGTAAAACTGAAACAACTTGTGTGGTTTGGCATCTTTTTCTTGACACTTACATTTGCTAGTAACTGCAAGCAACCTTGGACCAGTTTTATTTTAAATACTTCCGTAATCATGGCACTTGAATTATACAGTTAGCAACCCACTTTTTACCTCTGTAGACCTCAACATTATTCTACAAGTACCATTAAATTAGTGACATGTTCGTGCTGTCAGAGCAGTACACATGCTGAAATAATGGGCAGACAGCCATTTTGAAATGCTTTATTTAACCAGAAAATAGACAAAACAAGTCCAGCAGTGGCTTTCGTCAATCATAGAGATTGTATGTTCTTCTCCACAGAATTGGATATTTACCCACTATAGTTTCCACATATATTTACAAATGTGTGCAATCTAAACCTCTGTTTTTAACGCGAGTTGTTAGACGGGGTCAATTAGTTGTTTTTTTTTTTGCAAGCTAGCTGGTAAGTGTGCTGGGAAATGTATTGTTTATATGTGACATTTAGCCAAAACCACATCTGGCTTTTGGCATACTGATGAGCAAACCCAGTAAAATCTATTTCACTGGATATTCAAACAGTTCGAACACTAAAAAAAAATCTGTAAACATCCCCAAACATAGCGCCCGGAACACATTGAAATCTATGAGCCCCGAGTCTTGTAATCATTTTTTTCTGTCATTTTTAAAGGCCAGTCTACAGGCTTTTGGTAAAAAAGGGCATAGTTTTCTAGTTTTCTGGTCACTGCCTGGGGGAGACATAAACTAATGCAAAAAATAAAATAAATAAATAAATAAATAAATAAATATATATATATATATATATATATATATATATATATATATATATATATATATATATATATATATATATATATATATATATATATATGTATATGTATATATATATGTATATGTATATGTATATATATATGTATATGTATATATATATATATATATATGTATATATATATATATATATGTATATATATATATATATATATATATATATATATATATATATATATATATATATATATATATAGATATACAGTGGGGGCAGAAAGTATTCAGACCCCTTTCAATTTTTCACTCTTTGTTATATTGCAGCCATTTGCTAAAATCATTGAAGTTCATTTTTTTTCCTCATTAATATACACACAGCACCCCATATTGACAGAAAAACACAGAATTGTTGACATTTTTGCAGATTTATTAAAAAAGAAAAACTGAAATATCACATGGTCTTAAGTATTGAGACCCTTTGCTCAGCATTTAGTAGAAGCACCCTTTTGATCTAATACAGCCATGAGTCTTTTTGGAAAAGATGCAACAAGTTTTTCACACCTGGATTTGGGGATCCTCTGTCATTCCTCCTTGCAGATCCTCTCCAGTTCTGTCAGGTTGGATGGTAAACGTTGGTGGACAGCCATTTTTAGGTCTCTCCAGAGATGTTCAATTGGGTTTAAGTCAGGGCTCTGGCTGGGCCATTCAAGAACAGTCTGGTGGTCCCAAACATCTTCTATTTAAGGATTATGGAGGCCACTGTGCTCTTAGGAACCTTAAGTGCAGCAGAAATGTTTTTGTAACCTTGGCCAGATCTGTGCCTTGCCACAATTCTGTCTCTGAGCTCTTCAGGCAGTTCCTTTTGACCTCATGATTCTCATTTGCTCTGACATGCACTGTGAGCTGTAAGGTCTTATATAGACAGGTATGTGGCTTTCCTAATCAAGTCCAATCAGTATAATCAAACACAGCTGGACTCAAATGAAGGTGTAGAACCATCTCAAGGATGATCAGAAGAAATGGACAGCACCTGAGTTAAATGATTTTAGCAAATGGCTGCAATATAACAAAGAGTGAAAAATTTAAGGGGGTCTGAATACTTTCCGTCTCCACTGTATATTTATATATATATATATATATATACACAGTATGTATATAATATATATATATATATATATCTATATATCTATATAGATATATACACTCACAGGCCACTTTCTTAGGTACACCTTGCTAGTACCGGGTTGGACCCACGTTTACCTTCAGAAGTGCCTTAATTCCTTGTGGAATATATTCAACAAGGTGTTGGAAACATTCCTCAGAGATTTTGGTCCATAGTGACATGAAAGCATCACGCAGTTGCTGCAGATTTTTTGGTTGCACATCCATGATGCCAATCTCCCATTCCACCACATCCCAAAGGTGCTCTATTGGATTTAGATCTGGTGACTGGGGAGGCCATTGCAGTACAGTGAACTCATTGTCATGTTCAAGAAACCAGTTTTGAGATGATTTGAGCTTTGTGACATGGTGCATTATCCTGCTTAAAGTAGCCAATGAGAAGATTGGTACACTAGTCATAAAGAGATGGACATGATCAGCAATAATACTCAGGTAGCTTGTGGCGTTTTAACGATACTCAATTGGTACTAAGGGGCCCAAAGTGTGCCAAGAAAATATCCCCGACACCATTAAACCACCACCACCAGCGTAAACCGTTTTCATGCTTTGATGTTGTTAATGCCAAATTCTGACCCTACCATCTGAATGTCACCACTGAAATCAAGACTCATCAGACCAGGCAATGTTTTTCCAATCTTCTATTGTCCAATTTTGGTGAGCCTGTACAAATTGAAGCCTCAGTTTCCTCTTCTTAACTGCCAGGAGTGGCACCCGGTGTGGTCTTCTGCTGTTGTAGCCCATCTGCTTCAAGGTTTGTTGTGTTGTGCTATCAGAGATGGTATTCTGCATACCTTGGTTGTAATGAGTAGTTATTTGAGTTAATTTTGCCTTTCCATCATCTCTTTCTCTTTCTACACCATTCTCTGTAAACCCTAAAGATGTTTGTACGTGAAAATCCCTGAAATACTTCATCTGGCACCAACAACCATGCCACATTCAAAGTCACTTGAATCCCATTTCTTCCCCTTGCTGATGCTCGGTTTGAATTTCAGCAAGTTGTCTTCACCCCATCTAAATGCCTAAATGCATTGAGTTTTATTATTAACCCCTTCCCAACCGCCACCCGATGATATACGTTGGCAGAATGGCACGGGTGGGAAAAAGGGCGTACCTGTACGCCCGCCGCGTGCTCCGTGATCGTGGGTCCCTCGGACTCGATGTCCGCTGGGTGCCCGCGATCGTGTCATGGAGCCGAAGAACGGGGAGATGCCTTTGTAAACAAGGCATTTCCTCGCTCTGCCTTGTGATATGACAGAGATCACTGCTCCCAGTCATCGAGAGCAGTGATCGCTGTCATGTGAAGAGTAGCCCATCCCCCCACAGTTAGAATCACTTCCTAGGACACACTTAACCCCTTGATCGACCCCTAATATTTAACCCCCTCCCTGCTAGTGTCATTTACACAGTAATCAGTACATTGGGATAATGGTCCCAAAATAGTGTCAAAAGTGTCCTATGTCTCTGCCATAATAAAAAAAAATATTAGTAATAAAAATGCCATAAAACTATTCCCTATTTTGTAAACGCTATAACTTTTGCCCAAACCAATCAATATACTCTTATTGTGATTTTTTTTACCAAAAATATGTAGAAGAATACATATCGGCCTTAACTAAGGAAAAAAAAAAATTTTATATATTTTTGGAGGATATTTATTATAGCAAAATATAAAAAATATTGTGTTTTTTTTTTAAATTGTTGCTCTTTTTTTTGTTTATAGCGAAAAAAATAAAAACCGCAGAGGTGATCAAATACCACCAAAAGAAAGCTCTATTTGTGATAGATAGATAGATAGATAGATAGATAGATAGATAGATAGATAGATAGATAGATAGATAGATAGATAGATAGATAGATAGATAGATAGATAGATAGATAGATAGATAGATAGATAGATAGCCATATGCTAAATTTCATACATGGAGCTGAAAATGTACATTGCAGTAACATTATGACCTTTCCTTTTATAGCTTTAAAGTATGGTGCTCATGCTGCTGGGTTGCTATCTACAATGTAATCAAATGAAATCAAACGCGTGCTTGTGAATCCTTCTACAATATTTTCTCTGTGTGTTTTTTTACTTCATTGGGGGTTTTTTTTCTGTCTCCCTATCTTCTTCTCTTTCTCAAGCAATATTTTCCATGACCTTTTTCAGCTTCCAACATCTATCACTTCTGCTCATGAATGCATCAAATTGCTTTCAAATATGAAACACATTCCCTTGCTCTATTCATCCTTAGACAGCGCCAACCTGAAGAAAACTTCCCTCTGACCACTTAACATTAAGCCTGCATTGACATTTTCATATTGCCACCCTCTCTCCATTAAATGTATGTAACATCAAGTGTACACAAATTTGCTAACAGACAATTCACAGTATAGGTTAAAAATATAAAAAGGCGTAGGGTGCTCAGAAACGCTGTTATGTTTCTCTGGGCTACATTGAATTTCTCGTTTCTCAGAAGGTGCTATACACAGTATATATATATATATATATATATATATATATATATATATATATATAAATACAAGGCATTTTAGGACACGCCGGTTTTAATTTATGACAACTTGAAGAAAGTAAAATTAAGTTGAAAGATAAATAGAGAAAGTGCACAAAATGCTGTTTTAGGGTCCATTTACTGTGCATTGAGCACATGTAAACGTATGTGCGTTGACATAAGTTGGAATGCTGCATTGTGATGTGTTGCGATTTAACATGCACTTTTCTGTCCAGGCCCTCTGTCACGCACCATCTCTGGTCGTGTCCACACATCTTAAATTACTGGGACCGGGTGTTCAGTTTTATTTTCAGGGTCACACAATGTTGTATCCATAAAGATCTTGTTTACTCCTTGACAACTCAGCCTACCCAGACTCAACCGGATGTACTGGATGTCTATCTGCTTATTAGTTGCCCGCAGAGCTATACAAAAGAAATAGACATCATATCGGGCGTCAAAAGCGAGATGAAAACATTTTTATACCGTGAAAACCTTGAAATTGAACTTTTCAGCTTAATCCTTGTTCATCATTTCAAATCCAGAAGGCAAGCATTTATGGAATAGACCCTATCAAAATCAGAAGTGTCTGCCCTTTTGTTTTCTTTCTATTTTATGGACTGGCCCCACCAACAATACCCTTATACTGCAAGGGACAACCCAGCTCCCTCCAATCTTGCCAGCATAGTTGCAGCCTTACCTAACAATTGCTGACTCTAGGTAGGATTCCCAGGCTTGTGGAGTTATCTCTTAGTTTGTTTTAAGTTGTATTTTGATTTACCGTATTATTTGATCTTAGTCCAATATAGTTTCAACCTTGGGCCTCACTCTGCCATCCCCTTCCTGAGCTGGAGTCGGCCGATGTGTATTCATCCACATTTCTCCATATTTCTTTTGGTGAATTTATTACAACATACAGTCATGGGTGTGCACAGCCTATTGCATTAGGGTGTGCACCCCAAAGCTCAAACATAGCGTGCATGTGTGTGTGTGTGTGCGTGTGTGTATGTATGTATGTGTAATATATATGTACACACACCCTTATAAATAAATGTAATAAACATTTTAAAATGTATTAAAACGGTGTTAGTAGGGCAATGGATGTGTCAGTAGGGCAGAGGTTGGTATCAGTAGTTTTTTATTATTTTATTTTTGTATTATTTTTTACATTTTTTTTAGGAGTTGGGGGGCTTTGGTGAAATATCAGGAGGGGTAATCTGTGCTGCACAGGTTGATTAGGGTGTGTCTAGGCACACCAAGCAAACCCCCCGCGCACGCCTATGCATACAGTATATTCTGTTTTTGAATAGCACAATAGCTCAACTAATGGTAACATTCCTTACTGACTCTTCTCTGTTAGATTTGTATCTGAAACCTTACTTCTGTATGGTCAATGTTGCTTGTGTTTTGTAAAACCCAATAAGAAGTATGGAAAAAATAAACATGCACTTTTTTCTCTCACTTGCTAAGGATTTACAGCACAGCAGAGGAGACAAGCGTTTGCTGGCCTACTATTTGTCTTGTGGGTTGATGTGAGCTGCACTGACATGTATTGCCATTGGCTGGATTGCGTGTGTCAAAAAAAGTAGGGCTTGCACTACTTTCTTCCCACTGCAAAAAAACAAAACAAAAAAAACAAAACAAATTTTTATTAATTCCTCTGATTAATTGTCCTGGACCTATTTTTACTTTTTCCGGTCAGACTCCATACGATTACGTCATGCATGCACAAGTATATATACATTTATTCTCTCTCTCTATATATATTCTACACCAAAGATTACCCATCTCCACCACCCAAATGGAGATTATTATCATTTTTCATTATTAACATTTTTACACGTAAACTTTACACACTTTTTATACACTGCCTATATATATATATATATATATATATATATATATATATATATATATATATATATATATATATATATATATATATTTCTATATAAGGTTTCCTATTGTTACTCTGACCCCCCATTGGTTAATTGTATTGTGAAGGTTAATCCAGCTGTAGCTGTTTCCAAGTCTTGCAGCATACACTGGGTTAACTACATCTCCTATATAAACCTAAGGGCAGCACCCAATAGCCAGCTGATAAAGGAGGCATGGCCTTGCTCCGAAACGCGTTCTGATTGGCCAAAGACTGTGGTGGCCAACACCAAGGTTGACAGCTCTGGAAAACTTTCACCCCAGGAGTTTGAGTCGGCGTTCCCAAGTCCTCTCGAGGCTGCAGTTTCAGCTGACACCCGATGCTTGTGGCTAACAATATAGGATCCATCGGCGGCTTCTTTCACTGCTGCACCTGGCAAGCCTTCAACTAAGACTATAACCCCATTGAAACTGAAGGCGGTTTTTAGGCATTTTAGCAATAGAAATAGCACCTGTAAAGCGCCTGAAAACAGCCTCCTATGCCTTCCCAGTGTGAAAGGCCGAGTGCTTTCACGCTGGGGCGGTGCGCTTGCAGGACGTTACAAAAAGTCCTGTAAGCGGCATCTTTGGGACGGTTTGGGAGCACAGTGCAATCTGGGAGGATACAAATCCTCTATCTTCTTAAATGGGAGACAAATGGTAGACTTGATGTCTTATGAAAAATGTGTTTTTAAAGAGGGAGTCCTGCGAAAAAATTTTTTTAGAATGTCAGCAGCTACAAATACTGCAGCTGCTGACTTTTAAAACAAGGATACTTACCTGTCTCAGGGTCCAACGATGTCGGCACCCAAGGCCGAGGCCGAACCGCTGCTTGGCTCTCGGGTGCTGTCGCCACCATTTTCTGTAAGGGAATCGGGAAATGAAGCCTTGCGGCTTCACTTCCCGGTTCCCTACTGCACATGCGCGAGTCGCGCTGCACAATCAGAATGGTCCCTGCTGTCTCTGTGACCCATGTGTGTCTCAGCAGACAGCACAGGGGGACGGGAAGTGGCGTAGACTCCCGTGGGAGTCTACGCCCGGAAGTGGATGCAAATACCTGTATTAGACAGGTGTCTGCACCCCCCTCCCCCCTGATAGGTGCCAAATGTGACACCGGAGGGGGGAGAGTTCCAAAAAGCGGAGGTTCAATTTTTGTGTGAACCTTCACTTTAATGATTAATTTTTAATCAATCTAACAAAGACATGTTGAATTTTTAAAAGAGTTTTTGGAATGTACAGTATCTCACAAAAGTGAGTACACCCCTCACATTTTTGTAACTATTTAATCATATCTTTTCATGGGACAACACTGAAGAAATGACACTTTGCTACAATGTAAAGTAGTAAGTGCAAAGCTTGTATAACAGTGTAATTTGCTGTCCCCTTAAAATAACTCAACACACAGCCATTAATGTCTATAATGCTGGCAACAAAAGTGAGCACACTCCTGAGTCAAAATGTCCGAATTGGGCCCAAAGTGTCAATATTTTGTGTTACCACCATTATTTTCCAGCACTGCCTTGACCCTCTTGGGCATGGAGTTCACCAGAGCTTCAGAGGTTGCCATTGGAGTCCTCCGTGATGTTGTCATGATACATGACGATATCGCGGAGCTGGGGGATGTTAGAGACCTTGCGCTCCTCCGCCTTCCATTTGAGGATGCCCTACAGATGCTCAGTAAGATTTAGGTCTGGAGACAATCTTGGCCAGTCCATCACCTTTAACCTCAGCTTCTTTAGCAAGGCAGTGGTCATCTTGGAGGTGTGTTTGGGGTCATTATCATGTTGGAATAATGCCTCATGCTCTGCTTCAGTATGTCACAGTACATGTTGCCATTCATGGTTGCCTCAATAAACTGTAGCTCCCCTGTGCTGGCAGCACTCCTGCAGGCCCAGACCATGACACTCCCACCACCATACTTGACTGTAGGCAAGACACACTTGTCTTTGTACTCCTCACCTGGTTACCGCCACAAACGCTTGACACCATCTGAACCAAATAAATTTATCTTGGTCTCATCAGAACACAGGACATGGTTCTAGTAACCCATGTCCTTAGTCTGCCTGTCTTCAGCAAACTGTTTGCGGGCTTTCCTGTGCATCATCTTTAGAAGAGGCTTACTTCTGGGATGACAGCCATGCAGACAGATTTGATGCAGTGTGCAGCGTATGGTCTGAGCACTGACAGGCTGACCCCCCCACCCCTTCAACCTCTGGAGCAATGCTGGCAGCACTCATACGTCTATTTCCCAAAGATAACCTCTGTATATGACGCTGAGCATGTGCACTCAACTTCTTTGGTCGACCAAGGTGAGGCCTGTTCTGAATGGAACCTGTCCTGTTAAACCGCTGTATGGTCTTGGCCACCGTGCTGCAGCTCATTTTCAGGGTCTTGGCAAACTTCTTATAGCCTAGGCCATCTTTATGTAGAGCAACAATAATTTTTTTCAGATCCTCAGAGAGTTCCTTGCCATGAGGTGCCATGTTAAACTTCCAGTGACCAGTATGAGAAAGTGAGAGCGATAACATCAAATTTAACACACCTGCTCCCCATTCACACCTGAGACCTTGTAACACTAACGAGTAACATGATACCGGGGATGGAAAATGGCTAATTGGGCCCAATTTGGACATTTTCACTTAGGGGTGTACTCACTTTTGTTATCAGTGGTTTAGACATTAATGGCTGTGTGTTGAGTTATTTTGAGGGAACAGCAAATTTACACTGTTATACAAACTGTACACTCACTACTTTACATTATTGCAAAGTGTAATTTCTTCAGTGTTGTCACATGAAAAGATATAATAAAATACCGTATTTATCGGCGTATAACACGCGCCGGCGTATAACACGCACCCCAAGTTTAGGAGAGAATTTTAAGAAAAAAAACTTTTAGGAGGGAAGTTTAAGGAAAAGAAACTTACATTAAAATGCCCATCAATGCAGCCTCATCAGTGTTCATCTGCAGCCTTGTTAGTGTCATTGCAGCCTTTTCAGTGTCAGTGCAGCCTTGTCAGTGCAGCTTTGCCCCAGTGCAGCCTTGTCAATGCAGGCTTGTCCCCAGTGCAGCCTTGTCAGTGCAGCCTTGTCAATGCAGCCTTGTCCCCAGTGCAGCCTTGTCAATGCAGCCTTGTCCCCAGTGCAGCCTTATCAATGCAGCCTTGCCCCCAGTGCAGCCTTATCAATGCAGCCTTGTCCCCAGTGCAGCCTTATCAATGCAGCCTTGTCCTTGCAGCCTTGTCCCCAGTGCAGCCTAGTGTCCATGCCTCCTGCCTCCTGCCGCCGCCGCCGCCATACACATGGTAGTAGTTTTAAATATGGTGCCGCGGAGTTCGGAGAGACTCGGCGCCGGCGGAAGTGAACGAACGCCGCGGAGATACACATAGCCGAGGGTTCTCGGCTCTTTCCGGTGTTCTGCCGAGAAAGTTCCGCTCGGCGGATTCGTTCCCCCTCTACTGCGCATGCGCAGTAGAAGCCGGCGGAAATAGCCGAAGCGGAACAGCTGAAAATCAGCTGTACACGGCGCCTGTAAGAGGGCCCCTCGCGGGCTCGCTTCGCTCGCCACGCTTCGCTCACCACGCTTCGCTCGCCACGCTTCGGGCACGGCCTCGCTGCGCTCGGCACTTTTAGATTCCCCCTCTAGGTCCACTTGGATAGAGGGGAAATAACCTGGACCCAGAGCGCAGGCGCCGTGTACAGCTGATCGAAGCGTTTGAGCTTCGGCTATCTCCGGCGGCCGACAGTAGTACGTACTGCGCAGGCGCTGCGCCTGCGCAGTACAGGGGGGAACCTATCCGCCGAAGGAACTTATTCGGCAAGACACCGGCGCCGCTCACAGTCCCGCCCAGTCCCACCCTATGATGGACATAACACAGGTCCAATGGCGGGACTGGGCGTGACAGTGAGCGGCGCCGGAAAGAGCCGAATACACCCGACTATGTGTATCTCGGCTCTGTGATTTCGGCGGCGCTCGTTCAGCACCGCCGAGTCCCTCCGAAGTCCGCGGCGCCATATTTGAAACTACTCGCTATGTAAATGTCGGCGGCGATCGCCGACATTCACATAGCGATAGCGGGGATCGGCGTATAACATGCACCCACGACTTTCCCCTGATTTTAAGGGGAAAAAAGTGCGTGTTATACGCCGATAAATACGGTATATATAAAAATGTGAGATACTGTATATTTGTCCATTGGAGGGTTAATCATAGTCCCATTATACAAGGTCTTGCCCTTTGAATTAATGCATATGTAGTCATCAGTACAAAGTAAAAAAATGGACACTTTTCTGCTTAGTCAGCAAATCTGAGAATGTCACAGGAATTCAGTGCGCTTTGAATTATTTAATTTAGGGATGAGACCCTACAATAGTAATGGAAAAGATTTGGCACTGCTCCCACGCATTTAATAGTTTTTTACATATGAATTTAGTTACCACTTCCCCTTCAGCACTTGTGAACTTACAGAAACTGTAGAGTGCAGCAGCATCAGGGTTCTTCAAACGGTGTGTACTCCATCCATCTAGCTCAACTACAGCCTCCCTGGGAATGGGTCTTCAGTATTGCACAGTAAGGTAATTAGCTTTCCCTTCCTCCTAAGCACTGGAAAAATCTTTAGTGGGCTAAGCAGATAACAAAATACAGTAAATGTGCCATCTCCCTTTAATACTCCAATTGGATATACTGTATATTGAATGCATTTTGTGGTGGGTTTTTGCATTGCATAGTTTTTGGGAAATCTAAAGCAGAATATAGGGACAGGACATGGCAAGTGTGGACAGCTTTAAGAGTCAGGGTTGTACTGGGTGAGGAATGTAAGTTGATATTGCCTGGTGAATTAGTTACTGTAGTACTCAAGGAAATATTTTCATGTAGAGTTATATCAAGGCTACAGTATGTATGTCATTCTCTTGTTGGCAATTTAGTTTACACTGTTGAGCAACTATATAATTGTGTGATATTCTCAATGCCATAGCAATGATAGGAGGTCAGACTGTATAAAGTCGAGGTTTCAATAAATATTACAGAATTCATGTTCAATAAATTGTTGGAATGATCTTCCTTGAAAGCTAGTTCAGACGTTAATGTTTGTACAATTATTGTGGTCAAACATGCTAGCAAAGTTTATCGTTTTCTATAAAGAAATCATAAAGTCTGTATGTTGACTTGAATCAACTTCTTAACCACTTCCAGCCCAGGCCTATTCTGCCACTCCTCTCCTACATGTATAAGTCATAATTTTTTTGGTTGAGAATTAAACCTAAATTGAGCACACACTATTATAAAAACAGATATCCTGATGGCTATGACCATATTCTTGTAATGACCATTATTTTTAAAGTGATACTAAACAGAGCTGTGGTAATTTGCATTATTCGTTCACATAATATATGTACATCATGCACTGCATTAAAAAAAAAAAAAGTACTCACCCTACCTTTTTTTTCTGCAGCACTGTTTAGTGGTCTTGTGACCTTTCTGTGGGAAGAACTTCTATTGCTCTGCTGAAGTATACTTTACAAATCAGTAGAAAAGAGTGCATTATTAGTATGAGACCAGCAGAGTGCTGATTGAAGTGTATATTTTTTGTGCCTTAAAGTGGAACTACACTGCATTAGATCACCACAAACCAAAAACACTATTTACCGTATTTATTGGCGTATAACACGCACATTCATTTTAAAAGGGAAGTTTCAGGAAAAAAACTTAATTTTTAAATAAACAACTTTGAAGCAAAATAAGGGTCAGTACCCATCTGCAGCAGCCTCACCATTGCCATCAATGCAGCCTGATCAATGCCCACCTGCAGCCCCACAAGTGCCATCAATGCAGCCTCATCACGCCACATTAATGCAGCCTCGCCATTGCCATCAATGCAGAAGCCTCACCATTACCATCAATGCAGCAGCTTCATCATTGGCATTAATGCAGCAGTCTCACCATTGCCATCAATGCAGCAGCCTCACCATTGCTATCAATGCAGCAGCCTCACCATTGCCATCAATGCAGCAGCCTCACCCTTGCCATCAATGCAGCAGCCTCACCATTGCCTTCAATGCATGAGCCTCACCATTGCCTTCAATGCAGCAGCCTCACCATTGCCATCAGTGCAGCCTGATCGATGCCCATCTGCAGCCTAGAGAGGACAGGGAGGGGGGGACAAGCGCTGACAGATTACATACAGTGAGAATCTCCTATGATAGACAGAACCATGGTCCAATGGCGGCCCAGGAGACAAGACATCCTATTACAGAGGCCACCAAGTAAACAGGAGATTCTCACTGTATGTAATCTGACGGCGCTCATCCCGCCACCCTCCCTGTCCCCTCAGAGGCAGCTAAAATTGAAGTATTGGCGTATAACACGCACACGCTATTTGCACCTGATTTTCATGGTGAAAAAGTGAGTGTTATACGCCAATAAATACAGTAATTCATTTTTAATATTCAGAGCAACTCACTTATCCATCTGTGTCTCCATGCTTTAGTTTGCTGAGAAATCACTTTGAAAAACACCCTTCTAACTTTCTAGCTGTGGCCATCTTGAGTAAGGGCAATTGATTAATGTAGAAATTGCTTCCTAGAATCTATGTGCCCTTAGCTCTGGCATGCAGATAGGAGGTTGTGCTTAGCTAAGAATACCCCTCCTCCCCTTCTGAAGACTCATATAATGTATGACATCATTTGCCCAGGCCTGGAAACCAGGAAGAAACTGAAGAAATGTAAAAAAAAAAGTTTAAAACAAGTAAATATGATCTACTCTCATCTATTTACTAACACTAGCAGCATAAGGATTAAAAATAGTCAATATTGATTTAGAGAGGGAAGTCCTGCTTTAAGATGGTGTAGGCGGAGTCAAATATGAATGGCAGTACATTTCACTTTGTTCACAACTTTGGGCATGGAGAAGGAAGGAGGTAGGGGTTTGACATTTTACACTGTGTGTCACGGAAGTACCATCTATAGTGAAGTCTCTAGGCGCATACATAGGGCACAGGGGGCACAGATCTATGGGTGCTCACCTTGCTGTGCATAGACGTGCGCATGCACGGGCGAGTGCGCACCCACCGCTAACATTGGCACCAATGGGACTATTTAAGCTGTACTGTGTCTGATTTACAGCTTTTACCCATGTTTCTGCATCTATTCCTGTGTTTGACTTCTGTTATTGACCCGGCTTGCCCTGACCTCGCTTGAACGCTACGTGCCCTGACCTCGGCTTGTTTTTGGACCCTGCTCTGCCTTCCACTCTAATTGTTGCCCACCCTTGCCTGTATCCTGATCATTCTCTGCCTGCCATGCATGCCTGCACCGGACTATTTTTTGCTGACCTGACTTGTCTAATCTTGCATCCAGTTGTATGTCTGTCCTGCCCTGCATACTACCTGGTTCCTACTGGTTCTTCACAATGCTCTTCTTCTGATCTCGTGGCCACTGTCGCAACATCAGTGGTCCCTGAGCTGGGGCTGTACAAGAGGCCTCCAGGACTCAAGTCTACTTCTAAATTGGCAGTCTCCTGTATACTTTTTACCCTAATACTCAGCATCTCATATACCGCTCCTGTAGGTGTTCTTGCTCTTATTTCTTGTTTTAAAAATTCTCCATCTTAATACACAATATATACCACAATACTCTGTGCTCCTGAAGAAGCGTGAATGCACGTGCAACATGTTGATCCTACATGAATTTTGAACAACAATACTTTACCATCTGTCTGTCCTTCAGCCATACTCTCGGACACATGTTATTATGGAATGACGCTTACATCTTCCAAGTCTTCCTGTAGTTGTATGGTCCCGTGCAGCAGCGGTCGTACTGAGTATATGTGTATACAGATCTATTGTGGTTTTTTATGAAACTGTATATTTTGATATGGTTCTTCAATAAATATTTTTGTGTTAATTTTGTGTTACTGTGCCTAAAAAGTCCCTCCCCTTAACTATACAATCATTGTGCAATACCCATGCCTTAAAGGGGCAGCTGGCTTGGCCTACATGACTATTCTGTTAAAGAAAACATAGCTGTGCTATAGCCAGTTTTTTGTTGTCAATGATTCACTCACAGACCTCGTTCACAAGGGCATACTACAGCATACACCTGTGCGAGGGCCGTGTTTACCCACATCCCAGTGCTTACAGTCCCAATTATGTCAATTGGTGTGCAGCGACTGACAGTGTGCTATTAGGGCCGTGCACTTGCACCTAAGCTGCTGTTGGATTGGAAGCAGCAGCTGTGTCCATGCAGCCAATGCATTCCAATTGACATGAATGGCACTGCCTGCAGGGTTATGCATGGAACACCTGTATATCCCCGTGCGGGCAAATATGACCTTCACACAGGAGTACGCTGCAGTTTGCTCATGTATGACTTGCCTTTAAGCACCCACAAGCAGCCTGGATTTGTGTATTAAGGCTAAGATAACTTATAACCATGTATAAAGAGGTCAGATCCAATTAGGATCAAATAGGATTTATTTACTAAAAGAGTTGAGCATCTTCACTTTCAAAGTAAATTTTCACCTTAATGCATGAAGTATAGCAAAAGAAAAATTTACTTTGCAAAGTACAGTTTAAAAAATGCTAATGTCACTGCTTGTGCTCCTAGGTTCTACGCTAATCAATGATTGGTTAATACATCTCCAAATAAATGTTCAGTTATTTCAAGTTTTAACATTTTAAAACTGGACCTGCAGCCCTTTATATAGGGGTTGGGAGGGTTCCATAGACATAGAACAACAAAAAAATATGAATTAAATATGGGTGCAAAAAAAAAAAAATAGGAAAAACAAAGGAAAATAGTAAAAAAATAATGTCAGTCTTGTAAAAATGACAAGGTGGATTCTGACACATGATGAGTCCTCTGTGATGGGTCTGTATCTGACAGCTCCCTGTGGCCATATTTCATCCATATTATTTGTTTTACTTCACAAAAAATACCCAATCATGTGCAAAGGAATAAAAAAAAATACCCCTACGTTTTTTTAATTGCACTTAATTGGGAGGAGTGAAGTCAGCACAATGCCACCTCATTTATTAAGCTAAGTGCATTTCCTCTTTGAAAAACATTTTTACTTAGTTTAGTGCTGATTGAAATTATTTATTTGCCAAAAAAATCCTGTTTTTTAAAATTTTCCTTGCACATGATTGGGTACTCTTTGCAAAGTAAATTTTGACTTTATTCCACCCCCTTGACTAAGATAAATAAAAACTTACTTTGAAAATGAACATGCTTTACTCCTTAAAGTGGTTGTTAAAAAAAAAGTAAAGTAAAAGTAAAAAAAAAAAAGATTTAATGCCAGACCCTCTCTTTTATCAAGACATAACACACTGTGTAACTGTTTGTGTAAAATGATGTCTGTAATTACTGTATCTCAGAGCTTTTCTATCCGGTTAAGTGTTCTCCGGTTGCTCTACTTTTCAGATCTAAGGGCAACAGCGGGAGAGGCCAAAATCCTTCTCTGACGTCAGCCGGGGAGGTCATGTGACCACTGTGCTGTCCGCTCCTCTTGCTGTAGCCCTTAGATCGGAGGAGGAGAGTGTTCGGAGGCCATGTGACTGGCCATAAAAGCACTGCGATAAGGTAATTACAGACATTGTTTTACACAAACAAGTACACAGTGTGTTGTGTCTTGATAAAAGAGAGGGGCTGGCAGTAATATTTATTTAACTTTACTGCCAGCTACTAATATAGAGGGAAGGGGTAGCTCACACACACAGGAGCTGACAGGGAGGGAGAGAGGAAGAGAGGGGGAGAGAGGAGAGCAGCGTGATGACGGAGGCACGTAAACTGACCACGGTAATCAGGGATCAGCAGCCATGTTTACCGTGGTCAGCACACAGAGGGGGCAGGATCAACCAGGTTTGCACTGTGCTGTTTAATCTGCTATAAGGCAACAGGATCCCTTTTTTGGGGGGGTAATTGTGTACAACACTGTGAGACTGAAAATGTACTACATTGTTTAAATCATGGTGAAGACACATAAAACGTTTGAGTGCATTCTCCATAACACAGTATAGTTTGTACTGACATTGTGGTTTCATGACTATGCCTTGTTCACGTGCAAAGGCTGGTTAATTTTTATAAGAACTCTGAATAAGGGTTATTTTAAATTATGCCAATTCAGCTCCCTGTTGGCCTTCCATCCTTTTTCGTGATGGCAATGCTTTGGGAGCAATTGGCTAACAACATATAACATAATCAAGTACAGCATGTAAATATTGTTTATCAGATTAATTATGCCCTATACAATCCTAAAGCGCATAATTAAAAAGGCTAATTGAAACTATTATTTGCAAAAGTTGTACACGTTACCGCATAGCAGCATTCCATTTTCTGTTTACCTTTCTAGTTCTATATCCTATCACAATACATTTTGTGATCTCCTTGTGTATTACTGTGACATTGACTGTTTAATGTGATTAGGGATGGCTTGGACCACATCAGGTGCAATCTTAACATAATAAAATAAATACATTTATGCTGCTTTCCAACTGGAAGGTGCTGATCTTGAGGAAAGTTTATTGTCAGTCAATCCATTGTTATCTCTGAAATCCACATGTGCTCTTCAGATTGAATGTTAAAATAACCTGGACAAGGTTGAAAGTAGAAACGCAGAAATGACTTTCAGGCATCTAAAAATCCAGCGAGCACTTCATCATGAAAGCATCAGTGGTTAAAAATGAGGTAGTCAACAAACTGAATTTGAGGCAGAAAGGTGAGAGAAGGAACGAAATGTAAAGGACATAGATCTAAGGTCCAAAGTAACATCTGCGATAGTGCATCTAATTCAGTTATTATTCCATCTGCCGGCTGATCTAGACACTGAGCCAAGAAAATGTGATACTATGTGTATATAGAAGGTTTACACTCCACTGCACCATGATGAAAACGTATTAGAGCACAGGCGAAAAAAAAAATCACCCCATCCAATTGCTTCACCCACCAAGAGAATCTGTGTCACAGAAAGAACAATAGCCATTCAAATCACCAATAAATTGGCTACATTTGATTTTCTTCTGCAATCTTTATTCCCTCAAGGTGTCATCTGGAAGAGGACGATTACATTATCCATCATTACCTACAAAGAAACAAGGGCAGCTTGATAATGCTAAATATTGAGTTATTATTGATTTATCCTATTCACATATGTTACCAAGGTAAATGTCCATCAAAAACAGCACTAAAGATAGCCTAAGTTAAAAACCGATGTCTGCCCAGCTGTCTGTTATTATTAAAATAGATTCCAATAAATGTATTTATATGGACCTACATAGTAATAAGAGCTGCTGACCTTGACTCCAACTGGATGGTAATAAAGGCCTATCTGCATATCTACAGCGCTTATCATTGTCCTATACTACTTAGTGCCACTTGTGTGAAGATTCATTTTCATTTTTTGGGCTTTTATAAGACAAAAGATGAAGATAACTCTTTTATCCTTAAACATTTCTGGACTAATAAAGATTTTCTGAAATGCTATTCTTGGGAGATGGTGTTGACCTGTACCTCGAACTCTTTGTTGGCAACCACATAAATCATTAGGAAGTGGATTCCTAAAAAATTCCATTCCATGTCTAACCTACATTTTTATGGCAGCAATTAGTGCTTCCCCGTTCCTCCCACAGAAAAAGGTCACCATTGCAGCACTTGAGAAGAATGTGTAATGAGAGATAGAAAAAAAAGTAGATTAATAAACACATAACACACAAAAAAAATTACATGGTGAAAGCAGGAGATGAAATGTTTTAGGTCATGATAATGTCATTATATTTAAAATGTAAAAGAAAAATGGGCAGCCTTTTTATAATATGCCACATGAAAGCAGATTATTTTAGTTGATTAGCCATTTCATATGTTCATTTCTCTTTTATTGATCAACCATTTGTTTTGCAGTGTGGCCCTGGCACAAGCTGAATAAGATATAACAGACCCATGGAAATGTATTTTAGTATTTTATTTATAAACTAATCAGAAGCACAAATGTAATACAGACAGTGAGCTATAGTTTACCTCAACGTAAAATGTACTAATATTTGTGAACAGATGCAATTACAATTTTAAATGGGCTTAGCTACCAAAGACAGCCAAAGATTTATGTATGGTTTGGCTTAGCAAACTTGACATTTATAATATATAAAGTTTTAAAAGAAGCACATTCACAAAAGCTAGGCAAGCAAATCCAAGGTGACTTTTTTTTCAAAGATCAGCAACAGCCACTGAAAGAAGATGTCAGATTTCTGTTTAATGACTAAAACTAAAAGACTACTGCTTTCTGGAATAAATGAAGAGGAAAGACACAAACTGAAAGTGTTTGTAATCTTTTCCTTTCTTTTATCATACGAGTATCTGCAGATAAGTGTGCGCTGTCCAGTAAAACTCCTATTGAAAATCTCTGGCAAAAGGTATGAAAGATAGATTTAAATCTGCTTTATATTCAGCAGCTGTTTGCAACAATGTGGCACAAAACTTGTTTTTTTTTAGCAGTAGGCAGAGCTTTAGATTCAGTTATAGATGACTGCCTGCTGCAAACAGGTTAGAAACTACAATGAGGAATTTGTGATGGATCTGAGTTTTTTTAACCAACATACACTATATTACCAAAAGTATTGGGGCGCCTGCCTTTGCGCACACATGAACTTTATTGGCATTCCAGTCTGATGCCCCGTACACACGGTCGGATTTTCCGATGGAAAATGTCCGATCAGAGCGTGTTGTCGGAAATTACGACCGTGTGTGGGCTCCATCGGACATTTTCCATTGGATTTTCCGACACACAAAGTTGGAGAGCAGGAGATAAAATTTTCCGACAACAAAATCTGTTGTTGGAAATTCCGATCGCGTGTACACAAATCCGACGGACAAAGTGCCTCGCATGCTCAGAATAAATAAAGAGATGAAAGCTATTGGCCACTGCCCCGTTTATAGTCCCGACGTACGTGTTTTACGTCACCGCGTTTAGAACGATCGGATTTTCCAACAACTTTGTGCGACTGTGTGTAGACAAAACAAGTTTGAGCCAACATCCGTCGGAATAAATCTTAGGATTTTGTTGTCGGAATGTCCGAACAAAGTCCGACCGTGTGTACGCCCTATAAGTCCGTAGGGTTCAATATTAAGTTGGCCCAGCCTTTGCAGCAATAACAGCTTCAACTCTTCTAGGAAGGCCGTCCACAAGGTTTAGGAGTGTGTCTATGGGAATGTTTGACCGTTCTTCCAGAAGCGCATTTGCGAGGTCAGACACTGATGTGGACAAGAAGGCCTGGCTCTCAGTCTCCGCTCTAATTCATCCCAAAGGTGTTCTATCGGGTTGAGGTTAGGACTCTGTGCAGACCAGTCAAGTTCCTCCACCCTATGCTCACTCATCCATGTCTTTATGGACCTTGCTTTGTGCACTGGTGTGCAGTCATTTTGGAACAGGAAGGGCCACCCCCAAACTGTTCCCACAAAGTTGGAGCATGAAATTGTTCTAAATGGGCCAAGCCCAACCCCTGAAAACAACCCCACACCATTGTCACACCATTGTTGAAATTTTCCAATATGTCTTGGTATGCTGACGCCTTAAGTGGTTCCCTTCACTGGAACTAAAGGGCCAAGCCCAACCCTTCAAAAACAACCCCACACCATAATCCCCCCTCCACCAAATGATTTGGACAAGTGCACAAAGCAAGGTCCATAAATACATGGATGAGCAAAATTGAGGTGAAGGAACTTAACTGGCCTGCACATTGTCCTGACCTCAACCCGATAGAATACATTTGGGATGAATTAGAGAGGAGACTGCGAGCCAGGCCTTCTCGTCCACATCAGTGCCTGACCTTACAAATGCGCTTTTGGAAGAATGGTCAAACATTCCCATAGACACACTCCTAAACCAACCTTGTGGACAGCCTTCCCAGAAGAGTTAAAGCTGTTATAGCTGCAAAGGGTGGGCCAACTTAATTTTGAACCCTACGGACTAAGACTGAGATGCCATTAAAGTCCATGTGCGGGTAAAGGCAGGCATCCCAATATTTTTGGTAATATAGTGTATCTTTTACCTCTCTCTTTCTATAATTTAAAAGTTTATTTAATTCACACAGACCTTTTTTTTTTTAACTGGTGACCTCCATTTGTGTAGTAGTTTGGAGGTGTGTGATATGCAATGTTTGAATTTTGAATCGGACTAGCATACGCAATACATTTATGGCTACAATTTCTTAGATCTGCATGTGTGTAAATACACTGTATCTCAGTTTGCTGTGTGAACTGCTTTGTTCTCAATTTAAGTCAATATGAATAGTCAAAAGCAGCTCAGAAGCCCCACGCAGCTTGAAAGCAAAGCAAATACAAGACATTTCCAACAAAAATGCTGCCTATGACATGTTTATGTGAAGCCCATTTACACTAACTCTTATTGTATTCCGTATATAGCACCAGCATATTCAGCCACGCTTTGCATTAGTTCCTACCCCACAGGATCTAATACCTGTAGCATATTTCAACAGATATGTACTGTACATGATGAAACCATCATGGCAACAGAATGCAATTAACCTTTAAGAATGAGTATGAAAAGTAGTAGAAGTAAAGGAAGGGATCCGGAGGAAAATAGTGTAAACGGGGGTGGGGGGATGTGGAAACTTCACATAGACTGTCCCTGTTAGTCATCAAGTCCAAGACTCCAATACTGTAAGGCAAGAGTGTTGACTATTTAATATCATCAGGATTTAAAAGTATTACACCAAGTATTCTCTAATACTCTACATATACCAAGGAGGAGAGGAGTTTTGACATGATGTTGGGGTATATATGCTGGCTCTGAAAAACACAAAACAGATACATCATTGTACGGTCCTCTATTTTATCTTGCTTCCTAAACAGGGCCAAATCTAGCCTGTCAGAAGTGTGGGTGCAGTATAAAATGTCAAGGGGGCAGAGGATAGGAGGCCAGCAGAGCAGTGTACAGGGGTCTTCAGGACAAAGGATAGAGTCAGCAGTTTGTTGGGCAGGGTACAGAGGGATAACAACAAAACCTGGGGAATGCCCAGGAAAAAATTCCAAGCCTACTTACCACCAGCTCGCAGACAACCAATTGACCTGTCTAACAGTGCGTTAAAAACAGGGGTTCAGTCCGCACGCATTTGCAAACGCATGCGTAAGCCACAGAGCCACGTCACGGCACCCTGTAATCTGTGGTCCTAACACTAAAATTTGGGTGTCCCCACAGTGGAGGCACATGCATTCTAATGGATAAGTGAGAGCAGGTGGACTGAAGGGAGCCCACCCCTTCTTAAAGGTACAGGGCACACCAAACACCCAGCAGGTAGCACAATGGCTGCAAAGGTGCTGGTGCGTTGCTGGACCAATACACACACCCACGTGATTGCAAAAAACTTGCCACCACCCTCACTTATAGCTGGCTATTGCAGTAAGAGGCATTGGAAGGCCACAAACAGATAACAACAAAACCTGGGGAATGCCCAGGAAAAAATTCCAAGCCTACTTACCACCAGCTCGCAGACAACCAATTGACCTGTCTAACAGTGCGTTAAAAACAGGGGTTCAGTCCGCACGCATTTGCAAACGCATGCGTAAGCCACAGAGCCACGTCACGGCACCCTGTAATCTGTGGTCCTAACACTAAAATTTGGGTGTCCCCACAGTGGAGGCACATGCATTCTAATGGATAAGTGAGGGCAGGTGGACTGAAGGGAGCCCACCCCTTCTTAAAGGTACAGGGCACACCAAACACCCAGCAGGTAGCACAATGGCTGCAAAGGTGCTGGTGCGTTGCTGGACCAATACACACACCCACGTGATTGCAAAAAACTTGCCACCACCCTCACTTATAGCTGGCTATTGCAGTAAGAGGCATTGGAAGGCCACAAACAGATAACAACAAAACCTGGGGAATGCCCAGGAAAAAATTCCAAGCCTACTTACCACCAGCTCGCAGACAACCAATTGACCTGTCTAACAGTGCGTTAAAAACAGGGGTTCAGTCCGCACGCATTTGCAAACGCATGCGTAAGCCACAGAGCCACGTCACGGCACCCTGTAATCTGTGGTCCTAACACTAAATTTTGGGTGTCCCCACAGTGGAGGCACATGCATTCTAATGGATAAGTGAGGGCAGGTGGACTGAAGGGAGCCCACACCTTCTTAAAGGTACAGGGCACACCAAACACCCAGGCCATAAGCTTGTAGGGCAGTGTACAAGGGTCCACAGGGCAGAGGATAAGGGTCAGTAAGGCAGTGTACAGGGGTCAGCAGAGCTGAAGAGGTAAGTAAAGTGGCAGGTTAGAGCAGTATAGTGGCAGGCTAGAACAAATGAGTAAGCACAGTTTAGCTGTGTGAAACACGTCTACCTCTGTTCCGGCTATCGCACTTGTGGTGTATGTCATGTACCTTTCATGGAATATTCAATAAATGGACTTCTTTTACATCTGTGTGCAGCCAGTTTCTTTTATATACAGGCTAGAACAGTATAGTGGCAGATTAGGGCAACATAATGGCAGTATAGTTGCAGGTTAGGGCAATATAGCGGTAGGCTAGAGGAGTATAGTGGCAGGTTAGTGCAGTATACTAGCAGCATAGTGGCAAGTTAGGGAAGTATAGTGGCAGGTTAGGGCAATCTAGTGTCAGTATAGTAGCAGGTTAAGGCAGTACAGTGTCAGTATAGTGGCAGGTTAGGGCAGTATAGTGTTAGTATGGTGGCTGGTTAGTGCAGAATAGTAGCAATATAGTGGCAGGTTAGTGAAGTGTAGTGGCAGGTTAGTGCAGTATAGTAGAAGGTTAGGGCAGTATAGTGAAAAGTTAGGACAGTATAGTGGCAGGTTAGTGCAGAATAGTGTCAGGTTAGGGCAGTATAGTGGCAGGTTAGTGTAGTATAGTGGCAGGTTAGTGCAGTATAGTGGGCAGGTTAGGGCAGGTTAGGGCGGTATAGCCGTGCTGTCCCATTGATTTCAATAGGCAGGAGCGGTGAAGGAGTGGTATATACTCCGCTCCTTCACCGCTCCGAAGATGCTGCTAGCAGGACTTTTTTTCCCGTCCTGCTAGCGAACCGCTCCAATGTGAAAGCCCTCGGGGCTTTCACACTGGAATCAAAGCAGCGGCACTTTCAGATCAGTTTGCAGGTGCTATTATTAGCGCAATAGCACCTGCAAACCGCCCCAGTGTGAAAGGGCCCTTAGAGTGATTGTAAAGTCTTGTTTTTTTCCTGTAAAAATAATAAACATGTTATACTTACCTGCTCTGTTGCAGTGGATTTGCACAGAGCAGCCCGGATCCTCCTCTTCTCAGCTCCCTCTTCTGTGATCCTGGCCCCTCTCTCCTGTTCAGTGCCCCCCACAGCAAGCAACTTGCTATGGGGGCACCCGAGCCGAGTCACAGCTCCCTGTGTCAATTCAGACACGGAGCCCGGCCCCGTCCCTCTCTATAATTCCTGATTGGCTATCTGACTTTGATTGACATGAGAGGGAGCCAATGGCACGGCTGTTGTGTCTCAGCCAATCAGGAAGGAGAAATTTGGATGGCTCAGACACTCGTGGACATCGCTGGACAGAGAGGGACCTCAGCTAAGTATTAGGGGGTCTGAGTGGGGCTGCTGCACACAGAAGGGTTTTTTATCTTAATGCATAGTATGCATTAAGATTAAAAAATATCTGACTTTACAACCCCTTTTAATGCATTCTATGCATTAAGATAAAAAAACCTTCTGTGTGCAGCTTTCCCCCAGCCTCCCTTATGCTTACCTTGATCCAGAATTGTGCCAAAGAGCAGTAGCTCTATCCACTCTCCCTCTTCTCACAGGGCAAATTGAGGATCCATTGGCACCTGCTGCTGTCAATCAAATCCTGAGATGAGGGAGGGGGGTGTGGGGCCGAGCCCCACTGTCTGTGTCAATGGATGCAGTCAGCACAGCTAGGGATCAAGCCCACAGGCATGCCATAATAAGAAATGCCTTCTTATGGTGGCACACCGAGAAGAGGAGGACTGAGCAGGGAGACCCGAGAAGAGGAGGATCATGGCTGCTCTGTGCAAAACCATTGCACAGGGTGGGTAAGTTTTACATGTTTGTTACTTTTTTTAAAAATTGCATTTACAATCACTTTAAGATTAAATGATCTAGACCCTGCCAATGACAGCATGGGGGAGATTTACTAAAACTTATGCACACAAAATCTGGTTCAGCTGTGCATAGTAACCAATCGGCTTCCAGGTATTGTCAAAGCTTAATTGAACAAGCTGGGGAAAGAAACTGATTGGTTACTATGCACAGCTACACCAGATTTTGTGTTCACCAGTTTTAGTAAATCTCCCCTAATGTGTATTACTAAAGTAAAAGGAAAGATTTATAAAACTTACTTAATCAGTGTACATAACCCCAAAGAATATGGGAAAGATGAGATCAAAGATGTGTTTAATGAAAAACTGAAAATGACATATAACAAAGCTCTCAAAAGTCATGTGGAAATAATAATAGATGCTACTAATGCAAAGATTGGACATGAGCAGTATATAGTCTATTTATAGTCATGCTAAGCTTTCATAAAAAACTTGGTAATAATGAACAAATGACAATTAATGACATATTGGTAAAATGATTTCAATTAAATTTAAAAAAGGCAATGCTGTTTTTTTAATGGTACAATTGGCTTTATGTGGCTTTTGGGGATTACTGAAGCCCCTTTTATCTATCTGGGACCTGTTCTTGTGCCAAAAAGTCCCTCGTTAGTCTCATGACACAATAAGGAAAAAAAAACAAAATCTGTAAAAAAAGAAAAATAAGTAAAAATATTTAATGGAAGCAAATTTCACATAAGAAGCTCAACGTGTGAACTTTTGCCAACAGAGAAGTCAGTAATAAAAGAAAAGTAAAGCCAAAGCCTTTTTGTTCCTTCTTCTCCTGGGGATCACAGGAGAGCATTTCATTCTGCACTACTGTGACCCGTACATCACTCAGTTGGTCCAGGCTCAGGATAGATCCCAACTCTAATGTCGGTATCCATCCAGATGCCTATCCCACAGCTGGCTCAGTCTCTTAGTGCGCCGCTAAAAGCCTGAGCCAGCTGCTTTTGGTCCCTGCACAGCCTGGCACTCCAATGAGCACTGGAGGGGAAGAGCACTGAAGACCGAGAACTGAACAATCAGTGCTCTTTGATTGCTCAGTTCTCGGTGTATAGGTGGCAAGGGAACAGATGTAGCATTGGATCAATAATCCACCTAGGTGAGTAGGAATGTTTGTTTTTTTCATATTCTGCATTTCTTTTTTAATAACATCATGTTTAGGATATTATATGAATGGTTGATAAGTTTAAACTGGAAGGAACTTGGAGAGTGGCAGAAAATATGATATGAGAAAATTCAAAATAGAAGGAATTTGAAGATATCCAAAGCAATGTATAGAGTGCCTACAGTTGTGAAAGAGGTCAGACCTATAAGTTAGAAAGAGATCATGGGAACTAGATGACTGTGAGGAGGACTAGGTGTCTCTATATTGTGGCCAAATATAGTATGAGCCCATACTACAAAAAACAATTTTTTTTATGAGAAAAATAACTAAACATCAATGTAACAATTATTTTATTATATTTCAGTGTACCTAATGATTTTATGTTGTTGTTTTAAAAAAAAAAAAAAAAAAAGATTTCAACGGTTTTCTTAGTCAAAAGCCTACATAACAAAAAGGAACATTTTAGTCACTCTGCTAATTGGTTTCATTGGCCTTAGGCTTATTTTAAATTGTTGTATGAAAATTATCATAAGAATTCTCATTGTGAAATCCAAATAGCCACTGTTATTGTTATACTTTAATTTATTCCGGTTACGAAATTGAAAATTAAGCTTGCATTGTCACACTTTGTGGTAATCCTAATAAACAAATTTGCATGCTCCTTCAACAGCCCGAGTACTGAAAGGTGCAATGACTCTACTTTTTGTCTCTTGACCTATGAGGACGATGGACCCAGATGTGTTTGAGGATGAATACAGTCACACTGATGCTGCTTATGTTAATTTAAGAACAAAATGCCTTTAACCACTTAAGGACCGAGACTCTTTCTGAGATTTGGTGTTTACAAGTTAAAAAAAGTTTTTTTTTGCTAGAAAATTACTTAGAAACCCCAAACATTATATATATTTTTTCTAACACCCTAGAGATAAAAATGGCGGTCGTTGCAATACTTTTTGTCACATCGTATTTGCACAGCGGTCTTACAAGGTCTTTTGGAAAAAAATTACTTTTTTGAATTAAAAAATAAGACAACAGTAAACTTAGCCAATTTTTTTTTATATTGTGAAAGATAATGTTATGCCGAGTATAGAAAATCCCTTGTAATAGAAAAAAAGCATGACAGGAACTCTTAAATATGAGATCTGGGGTCAAAAAGACCTCAGATCTCATATTTACACTAAAATGCAATAAAAAAAAAGTAATGTCATTTAAAAAAAAAAAAAAAGTCCCTTTAAGAGCATTGGGCGAAAGTGACTTTTTGACTTTGCTTCCGCCCTGCACTGCAATGATATAGAGATGGGAGATGGCCATCTTCCCCTCACTCATCTCCATGTCAGGCTAGGAAAAGGATCCGATCGCCTCCGCCGCTACCAACGGCGCCGGTAACCTGCGGGGGGCACTGGAGAGCGGCGGGAGGGGGGGGCCCTCTCCTGCCGCTGCTAAAAATGATCTTGCAGCAGAGACTACTTTTATCTTGAAGCGGACAGCCCGCTCTTGAAGACAATACCGGGGTTATGGTAACTAGCTGCTACCATGCTACCATAACAATGGTATTCCTCTTCAAAGTAGACATGTAAAACGACGGCGGGTGGTCAGATTGTACATTATCTTTTTCCAGTTCTGATCTAGTATCTGTAGCATATGGATCAATGGAAAAAGTATTTGCTAATGTAGACCGTTGTTTCCTAAGGCCTGCTGAAAGTGTATTTCCACTTTTGCAGTCAAATTTGAGAAAATCCCCCTATATGCTTTTTACCTGTTCCCATTCACACAACATACCTAAAAAAATTTAAAATGATATTTCTTACCTTTTAGATGTTTCTCAGGAAAAGGTGTCATGGCTGACTGCAAGGATTTTTGAACAATGTTAGCATGAGTCCATCCTAAGTCTGCCCTTAACTTACATACAAGAAGCCTAGCTTCTTGCATTTAACCCTTTGTTAGGACAGTGTTCAAATCTAGGTACAACTGTTGATGAAGATGTGCCTGCACAGTACAGATAGGGTTCATTATAGAAAAAACAGCTGCCCAGCCCCCTCTTAAACAAAGAGAATTAGTAGGATGTTCCAGCGCTGAGGCATCTCAAAAAGTAAGTTGCCTTTTTTAAATATTTTAATTTAATTTAATAATATGTATAATTAATATTTTTATTTAGGTTCTGCTATGTGAATAGGGACTTTAACAAATATAAAGTAGGTGTTATCCTAATTCGGTTGCTAAAGTGGAAATACACTTTTAATTTACGCTTGTTTTTTAGTTTTGCTCTAATGCAAGGATTTCTCCGGTAGGGTGTACTCAGGTAGTTTTTGTGATGTGTCCTTGGCCAGACTCTGTTGTGAGATCAGATATGCAGTATAGACTAGTCTTGTATATATTTTTGACTAGTCAATCACCTATGTTTTTAACAAACATCCTGAGAAGATTTCTGAAGCCATGCTGTTGCAGTTTAAATTCTGAGCTGGAGCCCAGGCATGAGGTCCTCGGCCCTCTGGGGTCACCATGTACTACCTAATTCTTTTTTTTTAACAGGTAAAGGTTTATTAAATGACTCACACATCAAATACAGGAATATATGAAGGTTTGCACAATCCAGATCCAGCACATAAGGGTCAAACATAAAGTACACAATGCATCATAGTAGCATTCCTAAAAGGCATTGAAAAGAAACAACTGTGTCGACTAATCTTTCAAGTCCTTCTCCATGGCTTTATAGAACACCCACCCCTTCTAAAAAAAAAACAGAAAGGACAGAGAGGGGAAGGGGGGAGTATAGGGGAGGGAGGAAAAAGAAGGGGGGGTGCTACCTAATTCTTAATGAGAGCTTTACCCACACTGATCTTCCTGCTAAAAGTATATCACTGAGGACAATGAAGTCACACTTGAACCTCAGCTGGTCTGAGACATCACCCAGGTTGAGTCATAAAATATGTATAGGAACAATAAATTAACACTTGCACCTCTACTGGTCTGATGCTGCAGTAATTCCTTATTATGGATAAACCGAAGGAACCTTGTTGTATTGGATGCTACTGGTGTCTGCTGTCTACAGGAGCACCCTGAGCTCCATCCAGGGACTGTCACCATTGAGAAGATGTACTACTCCTTGGTTATTCCACCCACCCCTTTTCTTCCTGTTATGCAATAAACTTTTAAAAGACATCTATGGACTAGACTGCTGATACTGCAGGAGAATGAGTACTATGCCTTGGGAATAGATTAATCTCAACTTAGGGTCCCACTTGCACTACACAAGGCCAAACTGAGTAGAGGCACTACCAGACTATGGTCCCATGCTTCCAACTCGTGGAAGCTTAGCCTTCAGTTTACCATACAAGCACATTGTATTTTAGTAATCCAAAGAGAGAAAAACAATAAGGCGACACATTTCCTTACATAGATTTCTAATAAACTACAAGAAAATGCCCTTATTCCAAGGTTAGCATGTCTGGTTTGTTCAAATTCTATATACTGTATACATAACCATGCCATTCCTTTAATTAAAGAAAAAAAACTTGCTTCCTTTACACTGCCAAATCAATACTAAATGTATTAAATACATGTGGTAAAGACTCAAAGGAGTCCATCTACCTGAGAGTTAAAATATCTTTCTGACCATTCTACCGAATATGGTATCTTGAGGAAATTCAAATATATATATATATATATATATATATATATATATATCCTCATAAATGCTTCCTTCTGCTCCTACAGAGAGCATATGTTGTGTTAATATATGGACCTAAAATAGAACAAACAAAATATATATTATGTGATTAAAATAAAGTCATGCATTATCTGAGGAAAATCATGAATCCAATTAGCAGTTTCCTCCAGTTCCTGAAATATGCTGCTATTAAAAAAAAAAAAAATGACAAACCTTTTTTCATTCACTGCTTATCTTTCCCACTTCTTTCATATATTGTATCAGTAATATTATTAAATCATCTACCTGAAAGCATTCCCCTTTATGAAAGGATTCTAAAATTTTGTTTTGAATTATTGATGCCATTTTTGCCATCGCTGCCTGTGTGATTTTGTATACCAGGCTGTGTAATTGAGTTTAGATTACTACACTCATTATGTTGCTTTTGTACTGTTTTGTTATTTTGCTTTATTTCTGAGCATCCGTGTGAGAACACTGTGTATCCTCTTTGATGTAAGCAGTTAGCAATGTATTTTTTTTTCCTTTATGACTGATTTTTAAGGGGCATAAAATACAGAAAAGTAAATTACAGAGAATGATTCCATATAGAAGCTTTTTGAGTCCTCTCTCGCCTTTTTCAAACATCAGAACAGTTTATGAAGCAGAATAATACAGTTCAGAAAATGCGAACCCAGCCAACAAGGGTGAAAGGCTGTTAAGGTACCAGTCAACAAAGGACTATCTTAGATCTCTGCATGGTTTTATTGCAAAACAATTTAAACCATTAAAGAAAGCAGGCTTATCCAGTCAGAAAGAAGGCATCACATGCAACATTATACAGTCAAATGGACACGGAAAAGAAACACTGTGATCGATTATAGCAAACAAAGAGAAGAATAAGACCCTCGGATTAGTCTACAAAATTGAGGTAGTGGTTACTCAACAGTATTATTCATTCAGTCAATTGGCTACCTCAATTGCTGTGCAACTACTGTGCCTTAACAAACGGCTTCTGCCATAAAATGCAAATGACAATATCCCTGAGTGATTACTGGCTTTTCTACAACTGTCAGCAACTTTAAAGTTTGATTGCCTCCAGTTAGAAATCAGATATCTCATCTTTGTCTGTACAACAGGTACAGAAGCAGAATACAAATAAACACACCAGTAAGATGTAAGAGAGGGCACATTGGGGGGGTGGGGGGGGCATTCAGGCTATAAAAGAAAAGCATTTAGCTAATTGTATTTTCAGGTAAAATACTGGCCATTGGTTTGGTTATGCAATGCAGTAAAATAAGGAATGATCATCTACCTTTAAAATACATATAGCTTATGGCCGAATTGTCTCTTGAAAACAGGCATAACATATAACATTGGCGTTCTTATAATTGCAACGGGAAGAACTCCTTTTTTATACCATGTGGTGGCTAAATGTTGTGGCCAGCTTCCTCTTAAAGCAGCCAATGGACAAACAGATCGCCATGGAAATTGGGAACAATTTCTATTCGTTGCTAGAAAAAGTTGGAAGAAATCATTACATTGATCAACGCATGACCTAAAAAAAAAAACTAAAAACAATGCTACCATAGTTGAACATATAACCAGTGATAAAAGTTAATCATGATAATCTTCCAACTATAAGGGCCCGTTCATACCACATGCAGTGCAGTGCTTATTTTTCTGCATCAAAAAAGCATGGAAAGTACACTATATTAAAAGTATTGGGATGCCTTCCTTTACACCCACTTGAATTTTAATGGCATCCCAGTCCGTAGGGTTTAATATTGAGTTGACCCACCCTTTGCAGAAATAACAGCTTCACCTCTTCTGGGAAGGCTGTCCACAAGGTTTAGGAGTGTGTCTATGGTAATGTTTGACCATTCTTCCAGAAGCGCATTTGTGAGGTCAGGCACTGATGTGGATGAGAAGGCCTGGTTCGCAGTCTCCTCTCAAATTCATTCCAAAGGTGTTCTATCAGGTTGAGGTCAGCACTCTTTGCAGACTAGTCAAGTTCCCCCACCCCAAACCCGCTCGTCTTTATGGACCTTGCTTTGTGCACTGGTCCGAATCATTTGGTGAAGGGGGGATTATGGTGTGGGGTTGTTTTTGAGGGGTTAGGCTTGGCCCTTTAGTTCCAGTAAAGGGAACCACTTAAGGGATCAGCATACCAAGACATTTTGGACAATTTCATGCTCCCAACTTTGTGGGAACAGTTTGGGGATGGCCCCTTCCTGTCCCAACATGACTGCACACCAGTGCACAAACAACATGCATAAAGACATGGATGAGCGAGTTTGGGGTGGAGGAACTTAATAGAAGATTATCATTATTAACTTTTATCACAGGTTATGTTCAACTATGGTAGCATTGTTTTTTTTTGTTTTAGGTCATGCTTTGATCAATGTAATGATTTCTTCTTTTCTAGCAACAAATAGAACAAGTACAGTAGGCTGCTTTTTTTCCTGCACAGAACTGTACTGGAATGTGGTAAAATGCATCAAAAAAGCATTTAAAATGCTCATGCAGAAATGCATTCGGAACAGATCTGGAGGATATTTTTGTGGTGTGAACAGCACTAAAACAATCAGAAATAGTGTTAGAGCTGTATTAGTTTTATGTTTTTTTGTTATTTGCATAGGTTGTTTTTTAGGCTTCACCAGTAGTGAGAGGAGAAAGCCAGAGACAAGGTAAAGTTGCTATCTAGCATTTTATACTGCCTGCAATGCAGAGCGTAACTAGTTTGTACAAGGTTACTTTAAAAGCACAAATGTGTAAGATGACAGTTTTCATTATGCTAAATATGCTTATTGATCATTGACCAATGCATTAAAGCTTCTTTGTTTAGTATAAAACAATTTCCCAATGAAAGAAGAGGCACTGCTAAGGGTCATGGTGCTCTTGTTCACTACATCAGGTTATCTTGAAAAATCACATCTTTAATTGATCAGGTCTTCATTCTCAGGAAAGACTGTTGACTATCTCGGCCATGAATCTACCCAGCAATTATTTACTTTATTTGACTTCACAGCATTTCTCTTTTTACCTCTCTCCACTAAAATGTGTATTTTCCACTTTATTTCCACTCACTGTCATGGAAGGCGATTTTAATTTTCATAGTAGGTATATTAGGAATGTCTGGTTATTCAATGCTAAGTTATGTTTTAAGCGTCATTTACACTGGCATTCCTGAGTTTGGCTTTTCTAAATATAGAAGAAATGATCTGGGGAGTATAAATAACCTTTATGGGTCCCAAATCAACTTTTCCTATGTTTAAATGTTCCAACTTTACCTTGTCAGCATAACTATTAAAATAGGATCAAACTTAAAATGATATATATTTTATATATATCACTGCCCAGGAGATTGCTGGTCACTTCAAAAACAAGATTGATACAATCCGTGATGAAATCTCCACTCTACAGGTATCTCCCCCAGTTAAGACCCCATGTCAACAGGTACAACTGATACTCCCCTTATTCAAATCTGCTACTACAGACGAAGTTGCTAAACTCCTTTCTATTGCCCACCTAACCACCTGTCCCCTGGACTCTATTCCCTCTCAAATGCTACGGTCGCCCTCTGACTCCTTCCTACACTCTCTTACCCACATCTTCAATCTCTCCCTCACCTCTGGCATCTTCCCCAATGCTCTAAAACATGCACTGGTCACCCCCATACTTAAAAAGCCGTCCTTGGACCCTACCAATCTTAACAACCTATACCCTATCTCCTTGCTCCCCTTTTCCTCTAAACTCCTTGAATGCCTGGGTTACAACCAACTGAGTGACCATCTTATTAAGAATAACCTTCTTGATCCCCTTCAATCTGGATTTCGCCCTCAACACTCCACAGAAAATGCTCTTTTAAAAATCACAAATGACCTGCTAACTGCAAAAACCAATGGACACTATTCTGTACTCCTACTTCAGGACCTCTCAGCTGCCTTTGACATGGTTGACCATCCCCCCCTCCTCAAAAAACTTTACTCCCTCGGTCTCCATGACTGTGCTCTTCAGTGGCTCTCATCCTACCTATCCCAACGCACCTTCAGTGTCACTTACAATTCTACTTCCTCCACTCCTCTTCCCTTCTCCGTTGGGGTCCCCCAAGGTTCTGTTCTTGGGCCTCTTTTATTTTCAATCTACACCTCTTCCCTGGGTCAGCCTCTCACAGCTTTCAATATCATTTCTACGCTGACGACACACAAATCTATCTCTCCACCCCTCAACTCACTCCATCAGTCTCCCCACGCATCACTAACTTACTAACCGACATATCTGTATGGATGTCACACCACTTCCTAAAACTCAACTTGTCCAAAACCGAGCTTATAATATTTCCTCCAACATGTGCCTCTTCCCCTGTTTTATCTGACAAGTGCAATGGCACAACCATCCACCCATCTCCACATGTCAGGGTGCTAGGTGTTATCCTGGACTTTGAACTCTCCTTTAGGCCCCACATCCAGTCACTTTCCAAAGCTTGCCGCCTCAACCTCCGCAACATCTCTAAAGTACTTCCCTTTCTAACCAATGAAACCACAAAGCTCCTGATTCACTCCATGATTATCATTGGCCTTGACTACTGCAACTTCCTCCTCATTGGCTTACCTTTAAACAGACTATCCCCCCTTCAGTCCATCATGAATGCTGCTGCCAGACTCATCCACCCTACAAACCACTCAGTGTCTGCTACCCCTCTCTGCCAATCCCTCCATTGGCTGCCACTCACCCAACTAATTAAATTCAAAATACTAACGATAAGTTACAAAGCCATCCACAACTCTTCCCCCAGTTACATCACCAGCCTAGTCTCAAAATACCAACCTAATCGCCCTCTTTGTTCCTCCCAAGACCTCCTGATCTCTAGCTCCCTCATCACCTCCTCCCATATGTGCCTCCAGGACTTCTCCCGAGCCTCGCCCATGCTCTGGAATTCCCTACCCCAATCTGTCAGACTGTCTCCAAATATATCCACCTTTAGGCGATCCCTGAAAACTTTCCACTTCATAGAAGCCTATCCTGCCTCCATCTAACAACTGCACTATTTTCTCCATTAGCTCATCCCCCACAGCTATTACCCTTTTGTATAACTTGACCCTCCCTCCTAGATTGTAAGCTCTAATGAGCAGGGCTCTCTGATTCCTCCTGTGTTGAATTGTATTGTTATTGTACTGTCTGCCCTAATGTTGTAAAGCGCTGCGTAAACTGTCGGCATTATATAAATCCTGTATAATAACAATAATAATAATAATAATTACAGAACTTGCCCACATATGTACATAGTCCTCTGTCATTTCTGTGGCAGATTGCTATTATTAGTAAAAGATATCTGGGGATCCTGCCAGAAATACAGGCTTTACTTTACTTCCTTCCATAGATTAATAACACTGGCACTGCTGCAGTACCAGGACAGGTTCGACCAGTTCCCAGGCCAAGGATGCTGAACTGCACCCCCTCCTAATGCATGTGGTAGAATGGTTGTACCACCTTGTGGCCAATGTTTTCCACTCTTGTTCTGACTGTCTATGGTGGGTACTGAGTGTGCACTGCCCATGTGTGGCCAATTGCTTGCTTTCTTGCGACTAGAACATAGCTGCACATGTATGGTGTGTTTTTCTGTCAGCTGTGGGCAGATAGGGTGGAAAGTGGGTATGTTGGAGCACAGCGTGGCAGCAGTAGCAAACATGAAGCTGCAGCCCACTGGTTGCTAGCCACTGATTTCAAGCTTGTGTTTGGTGAGGGGCACCTTCCCCTATCACTGCACCCTGTGCTGCTGTCCCTCCTGCCCACCCCTTGTCCCGGCCCTGCACTGCTGCATTGAAATGTTGTGAGCCCTCTGTGGGAAGTCCATTGAGGACTACAGCACAACCTGCAGATGTTACCTAAGTTAGCACAGTATCTTCTGTTCATCTCTCTAATGCCAATGCTCATGGGTAGCATAGTATTGTGGCTGCATGTCAGAACAGGACATAAAGTGCCTGCTAACCACTGATGTACTCCAGGCAGAAACAATAATTTGAAGATACTTGGCACTGATGAGGAATGCTGGAGGAAAGCAGACATAGCCTTTCCACATGTATTTAAGGCTACATACGAGAATCGTTGAAAAGGGTTTACATCTACTTTATGTTTGCTGTACTTTTCTTGTCATAATTATGCTGTATTAGCTGACTAAAATGGATAGGTGACCATGCACTTTCTGATTATCTGCAGAAAAGGCTTTTTTTTAGGCTTTGTGTTCTCATGATTGTTGAGTGTATGAGTCCCCTCTTACTTTCCCACCTGTTTAAGATCTGCCTGGATATTGATAGAAGGACATGGAAGGTGTGATTAGTTAAGGGACACTTATGAATAAATATCCATTGTAAGCATGTGTTTCTATAATCCTGGGCACAATATTGGTGATTGGCTAGGTCAATTACAAATCAGACCATCCACAAAGATGACGAGATCTTGGTGCCATGAACTGCCGGCATGGCAACAGATAAAAAAGTTTTCTCTGGCTTCTCTATTTTCTGTTTTCAGATATAATCAAATACATGGAATAATTCTAGTAAAGGGTAATAATGGCTTATTGGTATGGTAATATATAATTTAGTGAAGCTTGTTGTGACAAAGAATTCAGACACAGATTTCTGCTACTTTGTTGGTACAAAAAAAAGCAAATATTACCATTATTCCGCTTAGTCTGCTACATTGTATTAAAATATGAATCCGTGTTAACTATAATTAACCAATAATATCTTTATCTGAATCAGATATTTAGTATATGTGTGATTAGGAGACTTTGATTAGCTGGACTTGTTATAAGGTAAATCCACTTTGGTGTTTTAAAATGTGAATAAGCTATTCAGACAAATTGGAATTTTATTATATTTAAAGCATTTGTTAACACTTCATATTCCTGATATGTGCCTGCAGTATCCTGTTCTCTTTGTATTGCTTCCTTTGTGTAAAGTTCCTGTCAGTCTCTCTGCTTTCCTTTCAAAAACTGACCACACTAAGCAGGAGAGCACACAGCGGTTCATTCTCTAGCCATGCTGGGAACTCAGTGTATTCTCCTCCAATGATCAGACTTGTCCTGACACACCCCCGCTGCACAACCATTCACTGGCAAGCTCAGTGTGCTGCTGCTTCTTCTCCCCCAGCTCTTATGCAGCTGAGAACAGAGGGAATGTAATCACTTATAAAAAATGTAAAAATGATATTTATAATGTTTTTTTTTTTATATATATATATATATATCTACTCTATACAAAAATCTATACAAAGCTCTTGTCATTTATGAGGGCCCTTATACATGCTTGAAAATTGAAGATTTTCACACTTATCTTGCTATGCAGAGTTTGACAGCTATTGGTGGTTTTCTGAGGGACTTCTGTTCATCCCTATTACCAATGAAGGGATACTATAGGGAACACCCCATGTCAGAGCAGGTCAAGAGGCAAGCAGACCAAAAAAGTACAAAAATGCATTCCTGGATTGTTGATCTGTGGACCTATGAAGATATGCAGTTTGCCCAGCTGTAGTCTTCATTCATCACAGGGGAGGATGAACAGATGCTGAGAACTGCTGGTGGCTATGAAAATCTGCAGAGTTGAGCAGGTGTGAAAATCTACAGAGAACTTTAAGACCTCATGCACACTGCAGCTGCCACATGCCTATTTTACATATGTTTTATTTTTTTTTCCTGCCCCTAACTGGCCTTCTATGTTAGCCTATATGTTCATGCCCACATAGGTGTTTGCAGCTGTTTAGGGGCAGGGGCATTTATTCGGAGCTGGTTTTATAAAGAGGCAATTGCTCCTCTATACAAACAAATGATATATAATAAAAAAAATAATATAAACTTTATAATTAACCTAACATCATCTGCGAAAAAACCCTGAACTGGTATATTGTATCGTTTTTCAAAAATGTATTTAGGCGGCTAACGCATAGAGCACTATGACTGTGTGTCTGTGGGCATGTGTGACGTTGTATCATGCATTTCTAAAACGTGGGACTCTTATTGAGAATGTAAACCTACTCTGTGTATAAGGGGCCCCCCAAATCTGAAGTGCCCGGGCCTCCCAAGGTCTAAATCTGACCCTGCGTTTAGGGGCAAAAATCTAAGCGCACCAAAATCACATTCAGGAGAGGAGCTTTTGGGCAGAAAAAACATTCAATGCGTGTAAATGCATTGAACTGTGCTCAAAACCCAAGCTCATTTATTGCTTGAGCGTTCATTAATTTCAATGGCCAGAATAAACTACTCTTCTGCCCAATGAAATGAATGAATGCCCAAACACTTGACGTGCCTGGAGGCATCTAAACATGATTAAAAGCATTTGAAAAATATGATGTAGATACGTTTTTAGCACTGCTTTTCTTCTGTCAGGAGAAAAGCTTGCAGAGGAGCATAGAGTGCAAGAGGCCTAAAGCTGGCCATACACTGAGAAAATGTCTGCTAGTTCCTAATTTGGATCAGGGACGTGCTGTTTCTCTGCTAGGGGGTTCTCGGCTGTTGATTGGATAGATTGATAGCAGCGCAGCTATTGGCTACCGCAGCTGTCAATCAAATCCAATGACGCGGCCGCCGGAAGCAGGGCAGATTCCTGCGTTCGCTGTCTATGGACGCCGAAAACTGGACTCGGGAGAACGCCCACAAGGTAACCCCCCGGGAGAGCGCTTCTCCCAGGGGGTTATCTGATGTGGGGAGGAGCTGAGAGAGCCGCTGAGGGACCCCAGAAGAACAGGTTCGGAGCCACTCTGTGCAAAATGAGCTGCAGAGTGGAGGTAAGTATGATATGTTTGTTATTTAAAAAAAAAAAAAACATGAACCTTTAGTGTCACTTTAAGTCTCTTTTATCTCTGAGCCCTATAAAACTCCTTCTCTGATCATGCATTTAGCTACCAGATCAAAGGGACACTTCTGGAGTACTGTTATTAGCAGGTTGTATTTGATCTGTACTACAATTGGCTATGCTTGTCGCACTATTGCCACAGCTTTTCTCAGCAGCTAACACATACATTGGGTAGCTGGGACCTTATAAGCATCAATATGTTCAAAAAATAGATAGATATATATAGATATAGATATATATCTATATTTATAGCTATAGATATATATCTATATATATTGATATATATAGATAGATATATATACTATATGTGTGTGTGTGTGTTTTTCTTCTTTGTTGTGAATATTGGTGTCCAAATAGGCCCAGTTACCCATGTGTTATGTGTTGTGTCATTTTTTGTTCAATACATTTTTATTGAAAAGAATAGTCATAATACACCATCATATTGTGAACATCAAAGAGAAATATACAATGTCAGAATACGAATGTGTGAACGGTTGGGCCCAATCATAAGTTCGGGCTGAACTTTGGTTGCTTGGACGTTCGGCGAACAACGAACATTATGCAGTGTTCGCGGCAAATTCGAAAGCAGCGGAACCCCCATTAAAGTCTATGGGGCACTAATGCCCTATACACACGGTCGGACAATGATTGGACATTCCGACAACAAAATGCATGGATTTTTTCCGACGGATGTTGGCTCAAACTTCTCTTGCATACACACTGTCGCACAAAGTTATTGGAAAATCCGATCGTTCTGAACGCGGTGACGTAAAACATGTACATCAGGACGATAAACGGGGCAGTAGCCAATAGCTTTTGTTTCTTAATTTATTCTGAGCATGCGTGGCACTTTGTGCGTCGGATTTGTATACACACGATCGGAATTTTATAGCAAGCTCTCAACCTTTGTGTGTCGGAAATTCCTATCGAAAATATGTGATGGAGCCTACACACGGTCGGAATTTCTGACAACAAGGTCCTATCACACATTTTCCATCGGAAAATCCTATCGTGTGTACAGAGCATAACATGAAAGAACAAAAGTGCTAATTTTAAAGGCTTATAAGAAAGTTATTGTCATAAAAAGTGTTTGGGGACCCAGGTCCTGCCCCAGGTGACATGTATCAATGCAAAAAAAAATGGCTGTTTTTTTGGGAGCAGTGATTTTAATAATGCTTAAAGTGAAACAATAAAAATGAAATATTCCTTTAAATATCGTGCCTGGGGGTGTCTGTAGTATGCCTGTAAAGTGGTGCAGCTTTTCGGTGTTTAGAACAGTAACACAGCAAAATGACATTTCTAAAGGAAAAAAAGTAATTTAAAACTGATCACGGCTGTAATGAATTGTCGGGTCTCGGCAATATAGATAAAACTCATTGAAAAAAATGGCATGGGTTACCCCACAGTCCATTACCAGGCCCTTTGGGTCTAGTATGAATATTAAGGGGAACCCGTACCAAAAATTTAAAAAAAATTGCGTGGGAATCCCCCAAAAATCCATACTAGGCTGTTCAGTTCTGGTATGGATATTAAGGGGAACCCTGCACCAAATGTAAAAAAAAAATTGCGTAGGGGTCCCCCCAAAATCCATACCAGACCCTAAGGGGAACCCTGCACCAAAATTTAAAAAAAAATGGTGTAGGGGTCTCCCCCAAAATTCATACCAGACCCTTATCCGAGCACGCAACCTGGCAGGCTGCAGGAAAAAAGGGGGTGACGAGAGAGCACCCCCCCTCCTGAACTGTACCAAACCACATGCACTCAACATGGGGAGGATGCTTTGGGGTCCCCAAAGCACCTTGTCCCCATGTTGATGGAGACAAGGGCTTCATCCCCACAACCCTTGCCCGGTGGTTGTGGGGGTCTGCGGGCGGGGGGCTTATCGGAATATTGGAAGCCCCTTTTAACAAGGGGACCCCCAGATCCCGGCCTCCCCCCTATGTGAATTGGTAACAGGTACATTGCACCCCTACCATTTCACAAAAAATTGTCAAAAATAGTAAAAGAGACAGGAGACATTTTGGGACAAGTCCTTTATTAAAAAATAAAAAAATAAAAATGTCCTGCGATGTAGATCTTCTCACGGTGCCTGAAGAGCCGAAAAAAGAAAGAAAAAAAAAGCCGTAACAGCTCCACTTCGAGTCGCAAAAATTTTGGGGGGACCCCTATAGCATTTTTTTTTTAAATTTGGGGCAGGGTTCACTTTAATATCCACACCAGACCTGTAAGGCCTGGTATGGATTTTGGGGGGACCCCCATGCAATTGTTTTTAAAATCTTTGGTTCAGGGTTTCCCTTAATATTCATACCAGACCCAAAGGGCCTGGTAATGGACTGGGGGGAACCCATGCATTTTTTTTTTCAATGAGTTTTATCCATATTGCTGAGACCCGGCAATTCATTACAGCCGCGATCAGTTTTAAATGACTTATTTTCCTTTAGAAATTTAATTTTGCTGTGGTACTGTTCTAAACACGGGAAAACTGCAGCACTTTACAGGCATACTAAAGACACCCCCCAGGCATGATAGTTAAAGGAATGTTTCATTTTTATTGTTTCACTTTAAGCATTATTAAAATCACTGCTCCCGAAAAAAACGGCCGTTATTTAAGCTTCTTTTTACATTGATACATGTCCCCTGGGGCAGGACCGGTCCCCAAACACTTTTTATGACAATGCATATAGGCCTTTAAAATGAGCACTTTTTATTTTTCATGTTCGTGTCTGATAGACTTTAATGGTGTTCGTGTGTTCATTGAATTTTTTTGCCTGTTCATAAGTTCTGGTGCGAACCGAACCGGGTGGAGGGGGGGGGGTGGGGTGTTCGGCTCATCCTTATGTCAGAATATCAGCTGTGTAGTTCACATACTCATAACCAAACCAAATTATCTCTGACAAAGACCTTTAACCCATCAGTAGTCAAAGAATAGTATGTTTGAAAAAAGGCTTAGGGCCTAAGATAAGAAAGATAAGATAAAAGTGGAAAATGAGGGGGGGGGGGGGAGGGGAGAAGGGTATGATGAAAAATAAAGATGTGGGGGGGGGGGTTAGCCTGCCTCATACAGATATTGCAGTTAAGTTGCATTAGAGATGATCACTCAGGCTTGGACATAATATCTGCATATGCAGTGGAGAACTTAAAGGTGAACCAGCAGGCCCACATCTTATGTGGGGTGGAGGCCTGATCTTGGAATCCATACAGTCAGGTCCATAAATATTGGGACAGCGACACAATTCTAATCTTTTTAGCTCTATACACCACCACAATGGATTTGAAATAAAATGAACAAGATGTGCTTTAACTGCAGACTTTCAGCTTTAATTTGAGGGTATTTACATCCAAATCAGGTGAACGGTGTAGGAATTACAACAGTTTGTATATGTATCTCCCACTTTTTAAGGGACCAAAAGTAATGGGACAATTGGATGCTCAGCTGTCCCGTGGCCAGGTGTGTGTTGTTCCCACATTATCCTATTTACAAGGAGCAGATAAAAGGTCCAGAATTTTAAGTGTGCTATTTGCATTTGGAATCTGTTGCTGTAAACTCTCAATATGTGATCCAAAGAGCTGTCACTATCAGTGATGCAAGCCATCATTAGGCTGAAAAAACAAAACAAACCCATCAGAGAGATAGCAAAAACATTAGGTGTGGCCAAATCAACTGTTTGGAACATCCTTAAAAAGAAAGAACACACCGGTGAGCTCAGCAACACCAAAAGACCCGGAATACCACGGAAAACAACTGTGGTGGATGACCGAAGAATTCTTTCCCTGGTGAAGAAAACACCATTCACAACAGTTGGCCAGATCAAGTACACTCTCCAGGAGGTAGGTGTATGTGTGTCAAAGTTAACAACCAAGAGAAGACTTCACCAGAATGTATACAGAGGGTTCACCACAAGATGTAAACCATTGGTAAGCCTCAAAAACAGGAAGGCCAGATTAGAGTTTGCCAAACAACAACAAAAAGCCTTCACAGTTCTGAAACAACATCCTATGGACAGATGAGACCAAGATCATTTTGTACCAGAGTGATGGGAAGAGAAGAGTATGGAGAAGGAAAGGAACTGCTCATGATCCAAAGCATACTACCTCATCAGTGAAGCATGGTGGTGGTAGTGTCATGGCGTGGGCATGTATGGCTGCCAATGGAATTGGTTCTCTTGTATTTAATGATGATGTGACTGCTGACAAAAGCAGCAGGATGAATTCTGAAGTGTTTCGGGCAATATTATCTGCTCATATTCAGCAAAATGCTTCAGAACTCATTGGACGGCGCTTCACAATGCAGATGGACAATGACCCGAAGCATACTACGAAAGCAACTAAAGAGTTTTTTAAGGGAAATAAGTGGAATTTTATGCAATGGCCAAGTCAATCACCTGACCTGAATCCGATTGAGCATGCATTTCACTTGCTGAAGACAAAACTGAAGGTAAAATGCCCCAAGAACAAGCAGGAACTGAAGACAGTTGCAGTAGAGGCCTGGCAGAGCATCACCAGCATCTGGTGATGTCTATGCGTTCCAGATTTCAGGCTGTAATTGACTGCAAAGGATTTGCAACCAAATATTAAAAAGTGAAAGTTTGATGGATGATTGTTAATCTGTCCCATTACTTTTGGTCCCTTAAAAAGTGGGAGGCACATATACAAACTGTTGTAATTTCTACACCTCAAATTAAAGCTAAAAGTCTGCAGTTAAAGCACATCTTGTTCGTTTCATTTCAAATCCATTGTGGTGGTGTATAGAGCCAAAAAGATTAGAATTGTGTCGATGTCCCAATATTTATGGACCTGACTGTATGTAAGGTCTTCCATAAGATAGATATAATTTACAACTTGTAGCCCATGTCGTATTGTAGGAATGGAAGTCTGTTTTCTGTATTTAGGTATGAGTGATTTTGCAGCATTCAAGAGATAGGGGGTAATAGATTTTTTATATCAGCCTACTGGTTCACGGATACAATGGAATAACACAACCCATGGATCATTGAAAACAGGGGAGCCTTGTATCACACTAATCCAGTGTAAAATAGATGACCAGAATGGACGAATGTGAGGACACTGCCACCAGATATGAGCGTGTGTGGCTACCATCCCGCAGCCTCTTCAGCAGAGCTCAGAAGTGTCTGGAAAAATTTTATGGAGAGATGCAGTTGTATAGTGCCACCTGGTCAGAAGCTTATAATTGGCGTCTGCAAATTTAGAAGAGATGGTGGAGGTGTGAGCCATTCGAAGAATGATGGAACGTTGGTCATCTGTTAGAGGATATTTTAGGTCCTGTTCCCATTTTGTTAGAAAGGTAGGCCAGGAATTGGGATCCAATGACAGTATAGCTTTGTGGAAAAGAGAAATGATTTTCTGCGGCGGCTGCGTGCATGCCATTTTGTTTTTCCAATGGTGTTAGATTTGAAAGTGTACGCAGTGGTTTTCAGAAGGGATTTGATGAACATTACTAGTTGGTTGTATCTCCATTGGTCCATAACTGTAACTTTGGTGTTGTTAAGCAGAGAAGTTAATGGGATTAGTCCTCTAGGAGAGATAACATGGTAAAGAAGAGCAGATGCACGAGGGATTGAATTGCGAGATTGTGGGACTAGTTCTCCTGGTGGGAAGAATGAGTGACCTGTTAAGTGCATCAAGGGGGAGTTGTAATACCATCCTTGAGACTTATGAAGGGAGCCCCAAATTGTGAAGGTAGACCTGGTCAAAAGAGATGTATTTTCAGATGCAAAGGAGGAGTGAAAGCTAAAGCTGTGTGAACAATTCCATTCTACTGAGGTCATGTTCCAATTGCACCCATAGTTTGGACTCCCAATGATTCTTCCAGTCCGATATTCTATTCAAGATGATAGCTAAGAAATATTTTTTTAAATCAGGGAGAGCTAACCCCCATCAGATTTCAATTTACTCAGAAGAGCTTATGAAATGCGGGGATGTGTCAGATGTATTTGCACACCAAGGAGGTTAGCACCGTAAAGAAACCTAAAGGAACTTTGTAAGGAATCATTTGGAATAAAAATAGCAGTCTGGGCAAGACGTTAATTTTTACTATGCTAATTCTTCCCAACCAGTAGTAGGCTAACTGGTTCCATTCATGTAGGTCTTGACGGATAGAATTCAATAGAGAATGTAATTGAGTGAAAAAGATCCCTAAGTATTTTAGTTTGTGTGGTTGCCAAGAGAAAGGGAAGGAGGGTTTCAGGAGAGTGACAATTTTATGTGGTACAGAAATGTTAAGAATTTCAGATTATGATAAGTTGATTTTGAAGTTGGACAAAGATCCAAAGGTGTCAAAAGCTGACATGAGATTAGGTAAAGAAACATTGGGTTGCTGGACATAGAATAATTATTTATTTATTTTTTCACAATAAAAGACGAAGGTAGAATAATATGTCATCAGCGTAAGCCGCATATTTATGTTCATAGGTCCCAACTTTGATTCCATGGATATTGGTGTTATGTCGTACTGTCAATAGAAAGGGTTCTAAGGAAAGGGAAAACAAAATTGGGGAGAGGGGGTAGCCCTATCTAGTTGTGTTGTGTAGGGTAAAGATATCGCTCAGAGTACCGTTGATGCAAAGTTGGGCCTTGGGGGAGTTATAAAGTGCTGATTTCCTGCTTAACATGCTAGGGCCTTTGCCTGGAAAAGATAAGGTCTCCATCAGATATTCCCAGTCCACCCTATCAAAAGCTTTTTCAGCATCAGTGGAGATTAAAAGGGTGGGCTGGGAAGATCTACGTACATGGGATATTAAGGATAGAGTTTGTGAGGAGTTATCACAAGTCTCTTGTATGAAACCTGTTAGGTCTCTAGATACCCATTGTGGGATCAGGGGAAGAAGTCTGGTCGCAAGGGTCTTAGCATACAATTTAGCAACCATATTTAAAAGGGAAATCCGTCTGTAGCTACCACATAGACTAGGGTCCTTCCCCGGTTTGGGAAGTATCGTGATAAGTACGTGTAGTGTTTCTGGTCTTAAAGAAGTTGTAAAGTCACATAACACAATTACTTATTATCTCTGTTTTTGCAAGTTATAAAGTTCAGTGTATGTGTGTTTCTTTTAAATTATAATCCTAAATACCCTTTTTCACAACGCCTCTGTGCAGTCACATGATCTCCCTCTGCTCAGCTTCCTCGAACTAAGAACAGCAGTGGGAGGACCAGAGATTCCCCAGTGATGTGAGCCAGCCAGCAGAGGCAGATCATGTGACCACGCAGAGGAGTTGCGCAAAAAGGTATTTAGGATTATCATTAAAAAAAAACAGACATAATGCAGTGAATATCTTCCTAAAACAAAGAAGGTACAAGTTATTGTGTTATGTAATGCATTAGAATAAAGGCTGGAGGAGAGGGGAGGGGCTTGGAGGAGATTGGCGCTGCAGACACAGACTGGAGCTGACAGGCAGGGAGGGAGGGGGAGAGGGGAGAGGAAAATACACTCAGAACACTGCGGAATGAGGGAGGCACATAAACTGACCTTGATAACAGGGCTCGGCAGCCATGATTACGGTGGTCAGCACACAGAGGGGAGTACAGGAACTGGGATCATTTAGGTATTTTAGATAAAAAAAGGGACAAATTACAATGAAACAGAACTATACTACTGATCATCCCTTAAAGGAACAGGAGCATTTTTTTGTTTTTTAGGGTAACAAGTTAGAAGGCTGAGTTTGACACTCGTCGGCTAGCTTTTCTGGTTCCCTCCCACCCATACCCCTTTATTTTTTCTTCATACTCAGAGTATGCCCTCTTTTAAGCATACTATCCTACACAACTCTGGCACACCTCAGGTCACTGTTGTTAGGGCGCAGCGCATTCTCAGTATCCAAACGTTGTAGCAGCATGTCTTGGAAAGCACGTTAATATGCTACTGTTAGGCCGCCTTGGCCCATGGCCGTATGTGTTGTGTCATTATGTAATTTTTGGAGATGTTGGCACCATCAGTCTTAAGTCACATTTTGATTTACAGATGACTATCAGCAGATTCCTGTAAGGAATCAATACTAAAATAGTACAATAATATAATATATCATAGTACTGCCTATTTTTTAAGGTATATTCTATCTCCACGTATAAGATCTAAATCTTTAGAGACTACATGCTTTATAAGTATCTATTCATTCCAATTGCATGTACTGATGCACTTTATCCCATAGTGACTTATAATAAATATTTTCTTGTTCTATTCAGTGGTGTCTACTACATCATGTATATGCATTGATTTTGTATACATATACATGAGACTTGAAACTTCATCATCTTGGATGTCTGTCTAGTCTTGTAAGGTGTCCCTATACCCTGAGCTACAGATTTACCAGGCAAGCATATATGTTGCCATGTTTGTGTTTGTGTGTTTTGTGTCGATATGTACTTCTCCTGGATAAATGTTGAAATAACCACTGTTGTACTTATATAGCTTTATACTACATGTAATACTTATACATATACTTTTTTGTTTTGCTTTTAAATATACCAGCACCTACCCAGTATCTGTCCTGAGGAAGCTATTTAGTGAAATGCGTCAAAGAGCATGTTTTTGGAGGCATTACTGGATCAATTCTCCTTATTAGACATATTACTAAGTCAATCCTTATACCTCTGATTCAGCCCTCTGTAACTGCATTATTGGGTAACTGGTAACTATGTCTATACAGGTTGTTGTTTGCATGTTCTTTATTTGTTTTTTAATCATGTTGTAATAAAATTTATTCTTTTTTAATGATTCTTTCCTCTCATTATGTGCCCACAAAGTCCACCAATTTTTTGAGTCTCTCAATCTTTATATACACTAAAGTACATTATCATTAATGTCTGAAACATTCGTTGCGACTGTTTACTGAGGCAAGGAGTTGCGACCCCAATGATAAGCATCCCCCTTGAAATTTTACGTTATATATACAAGTTTGTTAATGGATTTGTTGTTTGAGACTCTAGTAGATATATTATTTGTAACCTCTTATTTAACAGGAATAAATGTATGGGATGCTCAAAATGTTTGTAGGAGATATATGGGGTCCCTCTTTAGGTTTGGCAGTAGTGTATGTGTGTGTTTGTAAAGGTTTATAGACAGATGCTTGGTTATTTAATAAGGTGCTGCAAAGAGAAATGGTCACGATAAAATTAGTAACGCTAAGCAACCAGTCAGATTTCACATCAGCTGAGAAATGACCTAAAGCCTCTTGTCAGACTTATTTGTCTGTCCTTTCAGCATGGTTTAATCATAGTGGATTAATTGTACCATAGGCCCCAGGCTGTTTTCAGTTCATAGACCCCCTGACAGTTTAATTGGATCCCACATAAGGGTCAGTGTGCACAGACATTTGTGTTTTCATTTTGATGTGCATTTGTGAAGCATTTCTGCAGGATTTAGTGCGTAGTGTTTGAGTTTTGAATTCGATTTTATGCAGTGTTATACTCATTGGAAATAACCACGAGAGTGGCAGATAATATTAAAAACAAGGCATCTCTCTACAAGAAATGTACAACTGTATTGTGTATGATTATTATATAATTAATTGAAAGAAGCCTTTATTGAGAGCAACACAAAGGTTGGCATTCGATTATAAAAAGAGGCCAAAGATTTGCAAACTGAAACAGATTTCTATGAAGAGCTCATGAGTGCAGAACTCTTCTAGCATCCTGATGGGCTACCTTGGAGTCCGGGACTCCAGGCATCTTTCTGTTTCTGCTGTTATTATAATCTACCACTGAGCTTGATTTAATAAGAAACTGAGCAAAGAAAACTGAAGGGCATCACAAGCTTTAGATTATTTGTTTCATTTGAAAGACAAAATTGAGAGTCTGTTATGGGTGGTTCAATATGTGCTCAATATTTGACCAGTATTTGCTCCACATGTATTTTTAAATCACTTTCCAGGTAGCAGTGCTACTGACAAGTTAAAGCATACCCCAATCATTTTTTTTCATTTGGAGAAAATGTATTATATTTTTTATCAGGTCTTCATTTTTGTCTACTTGGTTGGGTAGATTTTCCCTCACTTCCTGTCCCTGTGACATAGGACAGGAAATGATGAGCAGTTGTCTGTGGCACAGCAAGCATTATACTGGAAAGGAAGAAACACCGCCACACACCAACTCGGCCCAAAAGATGATTCAACAAAACAGCTTTAGCCTGACTCCACCCAGGCCATGCTCCAGATGCATTTCACCCCACCCACGAGGCCTAATCATGGAGGTCCTCTATGTTTAAGCCCCTTGGGCAGAGCGAAATGCATCAGTACGTGGCCTGGGTTGTGTCAGGCTTTAACCATCTTGTTAATTCACCTTTTGGGCTGAATTGGTGTGTGGCAGTGTTTCTCCCTTTCTAGTATATGCTACAGAGCCAATGGATGGGCTTCTTCGCTGCCTGCACCCATGAGTAGGAGCCACCGGAGTTGAAGGATGGTTGTCTGGAGCGGCATCCCAAGTTTCCTAGGGTTACAGAGAGTATTATACTGTATATTTTCAGAAACTTTAACCATTCCCCATTACAGTATACTAAAATTATGCTTTTGCCTGGCCTTTATTAGAAAGGCATGTGCACTGGGTTCAATGTTGTTATGTAGAGCTGTCTCACTGACAGAAGTGACAACAGTGTCATGCCTGTCAGAAGGATTGGGGACCTCAAAAGCTCCTGAAAGGAGTTTTTTTGCTTTCTTCTCCCTTCAATGGCAGCCATGCTGCACTGTAACACCCCCACTGGCCCATTCCCATTCATTGAACACAGCATTTGAAGAGAAGACTGCTGTCCCTTCAATTGGTTCTAAAGGCACAACAATTTTTACCTTAATGCATTCCCTGCATTGAGGCTAAAAATGACCCAGTTTTGTATTCCCCCCCCAATCCTCCTTATACTTGCCTGAGCCCTCTCTTGATCAAGTGCTGTGCTTGTCAGCAGAAGTGCTGGTCTCTTTCCCTCCTCACAGCACTCAGTGAGTCCAGTGGGAGCCTTTTTCCTTCCAAAGACAACATTGTTGCAGAGACATTTTTTCCTTCCAGTGATATCACAGACATAGTTTCAGTTTTTAATTCCAGTGATATCACGGACGTAGTGACATTTTTTCATTCCAGTGATATCACGGACGTAGTGACAATTTTTCATTCCAGTGATATGACAGATGTAGTGACAGTTTTCATTCCAGTGATATCATGGACGTAGTGACATTTTTTACTTCCAGTGATATCACGGACGTAGTGACATTTTTCCATTCCAGTGATATGACAGATGTAGTGACAGTTTTTCATTCCAGTGATATCATGGACGTAGTGACATTTTTTCCTTCCAGTGATATCCCGGACGTAGTGACATTTTTTCTTTCCAGTGATATCATGGACGTAGTAACATTTTTTCTTTCCAGTAATATCACGGACGTAGTGACATTTTTTCTTTCCAGTGATATCACGGACGTAGTGACATTTTTTCTTTCCAGTGATATCATGGACGTAGTGACAATTTTTCTTTCCAGTAATATCACGGACGTAGTGACATTTTTTCTTTCCAGTGATATCACGGACGTAGTGACATTTTTTCTTTCCAGTGATATCACGGACGTAGTGACATTTTTTCTTTCCAGTGATATCACGGACGTAGTGACATTTTTTCTTTCCAGTGATATCATGGACGTAGTGACATTTTTTCCTTCCAGTGATATGACAGATGTAGTGACAGTTTTTCATTCCAGTGATATCATGGACGTAGTGACATTTTTTCCTTCCAGTGATATCCCGGACGTAGTGACATTTTTTCTTTCCAGTGATATCATGGACGTAGTAACATTTTTTCTTTCCAGTAATATCACGGACGTAGTGACATTTTTTCTTTTCAGTGATATCACGGACGTAGTGACATTTTTTCCTTCCAGTGATATCATGGACATAGTGACATTTTTTCCTTCCAGTGATATCACGGACGTAGTGACATTTTTTCTTTCCAGTGATATCACGGACGTAGTGACATTTTTTTTCCCCAGTGATATCATGGACGTAGTGACATTTTTTCCTTCCAGTGATATCATGGACGTAGTGACATTTTTTCTTTCTAGTGATATCACGGAAATAGTGACATTTTTTCTTTCCAGTGATATCACGGACGTAGTGACATTATTTTCCTTCCAGTGATATCACGGACATAGTGACATTTTTTCCTTCCAGTAATATCACAATCGTAGTAACATTTTTTCCATCCCGTGATATCACGGACGTAGTGACATTTTTTCCTTCCCGTGATATCACATACGTAGTGACAGTTTTTCATACCAGTGATATCACAGACGTAGTGATATTTTTTTATCCTTCCAGTGATTTCACGGATGTAGTGACATTTATCAATTCAAGGGGTATCTTGAATGCAGGCACATTTTTTCCCTACAGTGACACATTGACACAGAAAAATAATTTCCTTCCACTAACACCAGGGATATGTTTTCATTCCAGTGACACTATCAACACAGGGACTTTTTATCTCACACTAATGCCAGGATATTTCTTCTTTCATCACTGTTAGCTCCATATTTTTTTTAAGGGACAGAATGTGCACACTATGAAACTCTTCAGTTTGGTGTGGTGTGCCACAATCATTGGCACTAGTTTGGTGCATGTTACAACTATCATTTATGTTTTGGCTTGATAGCTTTTGCACATAAAGGAGAGCAATTATGAATAAAGTAGTGCACATCACTTCATAGATATTTGTGAGTAGAAGTGGGCTGTTTATTGGAAATACTGGTTTTAAGGCTTGCTACTGTAATACATCTGTTCATTGGTACCTTAAGTCAGGCCCGGACTGGCCATAGGGCAGACCGGGCATTTGCCCGGTGGGCTGGGACCTCCAGCTCCATAGCCTGTTGATGATCAGGCCGCACAGCGGGAGGTAAGCGGCGCCCGCGGCCTGGACAGGGTTAACACACAGGCCACGGCCGCCGCTCACCCACCGCTATGCGGCCGTGCCTGTGTCATCTCTGGGCTCCGGCGCAACTACGATAGCGGCTGATTGGCTGAGCGGCTGAGCTGTGTGTCTCTCTCACACACAGCTCAGCCAACGCTGACAGTTCCACTGCTCCTCCTCTTCCCGCCCCTCTACTCTATCTGCTCCGCCCATACCCCTGTGTCTGCCCCGCCCATACCCCCTGTGTCTGCCCCGCCCACACCCCCTGCGTCTGCCCCGCCCACACATCTATGAGGTGAAGGAAGAAAAGATTTAAAAGCTGCACTCAGCCCGCTCCTGAGCCTCATCCTGGGGTGAGTAAGCTCACCCTCTCTCCAGCCTTCCAATGTGTATAGAAAACTAATTTAAGGGGTGTTCTGTGGACTCTGATACAAGAGGGGGACTTTGGTGAGCAGAGACCCCCTTAAATCAGTGTTCCCCTTTACATTAGAGTCCACAGAGCTCCCCCTTACAGTAAGTGGGGGCTCAGTGCGGACTCTGATGTAAGGGGGCTCAGTGCGGACTCTGATGTAAGGGGGCTCAGTGCGGACTCTGATGTAAGGGGGCTCAGTGCGGACTCTGATGTAAGGGGGCTCAGTGCGGACTCTGATGTAAGGGGGCTCAGTGCGGACTCTGATGTAAGGGGGCTCAGTGCGGACTCTGATGTAAGGGGGCTCAGTGCGGACTCTGATGTAAGGGGGCTCAGTGCGGACTCTGATGTAAGGGGGCTCAGTGCGGACTCTGATGTAAAGGGGCTCAGTGTGGACTCTGATGTAAGGGGGCTCAGTGCGGACTCTGATGTAAGGGGGCTCAGTGCGGACTCTGATGTAAGGGGGCTCAGTGCGGACTCTGATGTAAGGGGGCTCAGTGCGGACTCTGATGTAAGGGGGCTCAGTGCGGACTCTGATGTAAAGGGGCTCAGTGCGGACTCTGATGTAAGGGGGCTCAGTGCGGACTCTGATGTAAGGGGGCTCAGTGCGGACTCTGATGTAAGGGGGCTCAGTGCAGACTCTGATGTAAGGGGGCTCAGTGCGGACTCTGATGTAAGGGGGCTCAGTGCGGACTCTGATGTAAGGGGGCTCAGTGCGGACTCTGATGTAAGGGGGCTCAGTGCGGACTCTGATGTAAGGGGGCTCAGTGCGGACTCTGATGTAAGGGGGCTCAGTGCGGACTCTGATGTAAAGGGGCTCAGTGCGGACTCTGATGTAAGGGGGCTCAGTGCGGACTCTGATGTAAGGGGGCTCAGTGCGGACTCTGATGTAAGGGGGCTCAGTGCGGACTCTGATGTAAAGGGGCTCAGTGCGGACTCTGATGTAAAGGGGCTCAGTGCGGACTCTGATGTAAAGGGGCTCAGTGCGGACTCTGATGTAAGGGGGCTCAGTGCGGACTCTGATGTAAGGGGGCTCAGTGCGGACTTTGATGTAAGGGGGCTCAGTGCGGACTCTGATGTAAGGGGGCTCAGTGCGGACTCTGATGTAAGGGGGCTCAGTGCGGACTCTGATGTAAGGGGGCTCAGTGTGGACTCTGATGTAAGGGGGCTCAGTGCGGACTCTGATGTAAGGGGGCTCAGTGTGGACTCTGATGTAAGGGGGCTCAGTGCGGACTCTGATGTAAGGGGGCTCAGTGCGGACTCTAAAGTAAGGGGGCTCAGTGCGGACTCTGATGTAAAGGGGCTCAGTGCGGACTCTGATGTAAGGGGGCTCAGTGCGGACTCTGATGTAAGGGGGCTCAGTGCGGACTCTGATGTAAGGGGGCTCAGTGCGGACTCTGATGTAAGGGGGCTCAGTGCGGACTCTGATGTAAGGGGGCTCAGTGCGGACTCTGATGTAAGGGGGCTCAGTGCGGACTCTGATGTAAGGGGGCTCCTGATGTAAGGGGGCTCAGTGCGGACTCTGATGTAAGGGGGCTCAGTGCGGACTCTGATGTAAGGGGGCTCAGTGTGGACTCTGATGTAAGGGGGCTCAGTGTGGACTCTGATGTAAGGGGGCTCAGTGCGGACTCTGATGTAAGGGGGCTCAGTCCGGACTCTGATGTAAAGGGGCTCAGTGCGGACTCTGATGTAAAGGGGCTCAGTGCGGACTCTGATGTAAAGGGGCTCAGTGCGGACTCTGATGTAAGGGGGCTCAGTGCGGACTCTGATGTAAGGGGGCTCAGTGCGGACTTTGATGTAAGGGGGCTCAGTGCGGACTCTGATGTAAGGGGGCTCAGTGCGGACTCTGATGTAAGGGGGCTCAGTGCGGACTCTGATGTAAGGGGGCTCAGTGTGGACTCTGATGTAAGGGGGCTCAGTGCGGACTCTGATGTAAGGGGGCTCAGTGCGGACTCTAAAGTAAGGGGGCTCAGTGCGGACTCTGATGTAAAGGGGCTCAGTGCGGACTCTGATGTAAGGGGGCTCAGTGCGGACTCTGATGTAAGGGGGCTCAGTGCGGACTCTGATGTAAGGGGGCTCAGTGCGGACTCTGATGTAAGGGGGCTCAGTGCGGACTCTGATGTAAGGGGGCTCAGTGCGGACTCTGATGTAAGGGGGCTCAGTGCGGACTCTGATGTAAGGGGGCTCCTGATGTAAGGGGGCTCAGTGCGGACTCTGATGTAAGGGGGCTCAGTGCGGACTCTGATGTAAGGGGGCTCAGTGTGGACTCTGATGTAAGGGGGCTCAGTGTGGACTCTGATGTAAGGGGGCTCAGTGCGGAATCTGATGTAAGGGGGCTCAGTGCGGACTCTGATGTAAGGGGGCTCAGTGCGGACTCTGATGTAAGGGGGCTCAGTGCGGACTCTGATATAAGGGGGCTCAGTGTGGACTCTGATGTAAAGGGGCTCAGTGCGGACTCTGATGTAAGGGGGCTCAGTGTGGACTCTGATGTAAGGGGGCTCAGTGCGGACTCTGATGTAAGGGGGCTCAGTGCGGACTCTGATGTAAGGGGGCTCAGTGCGGACTCTGATGTAAGGGGGCTCAGTGCGGACTCTGATGTAAGGGGGCTCAGTGCGGACTCTGATGTAAAGGGGCTCAGTGCGGACTCTGATGTAAGGGGGCTCAGTGCGGACTCTGATGTAAGGGGGCTCAGTGTGGACTCTGATGTAAGGGGGCTCAGTGCGGACTCTGATGTAAGGGGGCTCAGTGCGGACTCTGATGTAAGGGGGCTCAGTGCGGACTCTGATGTAAGGGGGCTCCTGATGTAAGGGGGCTCAGTCCGGAATCTGATGTAAGGGGGCTCAGTGCGGACTCTGATGTATGGGGGCTCAGTGCGGACTCTGATGTATGGGGGCTCAGTGCGGACTCTGATGTAAGGGGGCTCAGTGCGGACTCTGATGTAAGGGGGCTCAGTGCGGACTCTGATGTAAGGGGGCTCAGTGTGGACTCTGATGTAAGGGGGCTCAGTGCGGACTCTGATGTAAGGGGGCTCAGTGCGGACTCTGATGTAAGGGGGCTCCTGATGTAAGGGGGCTCAGTCCGGAATCTGATGTAAGGGGGCTCAGTGCGGACTCTGATGTATGGGGGCTCAGTGCGGACTCTGATGTATGGGGGCTCAGTGCGGACTCTGATGTAAGGGGGCTCAGTGCGGACTCTGATGTAAGGGGGCTCAGTGCAGACTCTGATGTAAGGGGGCTCAGTGCGGACTCTGATGTAAGGGGGCTCAGTGTGGACTCTGATGTAAGGGGGCTCAGTGCGGAATCTGATGTAAGGGGGCTCAGTGCGGACTCTGATGTAAGGGGGCTCAGTGCGGACTCTGATGTAAGGGGGCTCAGTGCGGACTCTGATGTAAGGGGGCTCAGTGCGGACTCTGATGTAAGGGGGCTCAGTGTGGACTCTGATGTAAAGGGGCTCAGTGTGGACTCTGATGTAAGGGGGCTCAGTGTGGACTCTGATGTAAAGGGGCTCAGTGCGGACTCTGATGTAAGGGGGCTCAGTGCGGACTCTGATGTAAGGGGGCTCAGTGTGGACTCTGATGTAAAGGGGCTCAGTGCGGACTCTGATGTAAGGGGGCTCAGTGCGGACTCTGATGTAAGGGGGCTCAGTGTGGACTCTGATGTAAGGGGGCTCAGTGCGGACTCTGATGTAAGGGGGCTCAGTGCGGACTCTGATGTAAGGGGGCTCAGTGCGGACTCTGATGTAGGGGGCTCCTGATGTAAGGGGGCTCAGTCCGGAATCTGATGTAAGGGGGCTCAGTGCGGACTCTGATGTATGGGGGCTCAGTGCGGACTCTGATGTATGGGGGCTCAGTGCGGACTCTGATGTAAGGGGGCTCAGTGCGGACTCTGATGTAAGGGGGCTCAGTGCGGACTCTGATGTAAGGGGGCTCAGTGTGGACTCTGATGTAAGGGGGCTCAGTGCGGACTCTGATGTAAGGGGGCTCAGTGCGGACTCTGATGTAAGGGGGCTCCTGATGTAAGGGGGCTCAGTCCGGAATCTGATGTAAGGGGGCTCAGTGCGGACTCTGATGTATGGGGGCTCAGTGCGGACTCTGATGTATGGGGGCTCAGTGCGGACTCTGATGTAAGGGGGCTCAGTGCGGACTCTGATGTAAGGGGGCTCAGTGCAGACTCTGATGTAAGGGGGCTCAGTGCGGAATCTGATGTAAGGGGGCTCAGTGCGGACTCTGATGTAAGGGGGCTCAGTGTGGACTCTGATGTAAGGGGGCTCAGTGTGGACTCTGATGTAAGGGGGCTCAGTGCGGAATCTGATGTAAGGGGGCTCAGTGCGGACTCTGATGTAAGGGGGCTCAGTGCGGACTCTGATGTAAGGGGGCTCAGTGCGGACTCTGATGTAAGGGGGCTCAGTGCGGACTCTGATGTAAGGGGGCTCAGTGTGGACTCTGATGTAAAGGGGCTCAGTGTGGACTCTGATGTAAGGGGGCTCAGTGTGGACTCTGATGTAAAGGGGCTCAGTGCGGACTCTGATGTAAGGGGGCTCAGTGCGGACTCTGATGTAAGGGGGCTCAGTGTGGACTCTGATGTAAAGGGGCTCAGTGCGGACTCTGATGTAAGGGGGCTCAGTGCGGACTCTGATGTAAGGGGGCTCAGTGTGGACTCTGATGTAAGGGGGCTCAGTGCGGACTCTGATGTAAGGGGGCTCAGTGCGGACTCTGATGTAAGGGGGCTCCTGATGTAAGGGGGCTCAGTCCGGAATCTGATGTAAGGGGGCTCAGTGCGGACTCTGATGTATGGGGGCTCAGTGCGGACTCTGATGTATGGGGGCTCAGTGCGGACTCTGATGTAAGGGGGCTCAGTGCGGACTCTGATGTAAGGGGGCTCAGTGCGGACTCTGATGTAAGGGGGCTCAGTGCGGACTCTGATGTAAGGGGGCTCCTGATGTAAGGGGGCTCAGTCCGGAATCTGATGTAAGGGGGCTCAGTGCGGACTCTGATGTATGGGGGCTCAGTGCGGACTCTGATGTATGGGGGCTCAGTGCGGACTCTGATGTAAGGGGGCTCAGTGCGGACTCTGATGTAAGGGGGCTCAGTGCGGACTCTGATGTAAGGGGGCTCAGTGCGGACTCTGATGTAAGGGGGCTCAGTGTGGACTCTGATGTAAAGGGGCTCAGTGCGGACTCTGATGTAAGGGGGCTCAGTGCGGACTCTGATGTAAGGGGGCTCAGTGCGGACTCTGATATAAGGGGGCTCAGTGCGGACTCTGATGTAAAGGGGCTCAGTGCGGACTCTAATGTAAGGGGGCTCAGTGTGGACTCTGATGTATGGGGGCTCAGTGCGGACTCTGATGTAAGGGGGCTCAGTGCGGACTCTGATGTATGGGGGCTCAGTGCGGACTCTGATGTAAGGGGGCTCAGTGCGGACTCTGATGTAAGGGGGCTCAGTGCGGACTCTGATGTAAGGGGGCTCAGTGCGGACTCTGATGTAAGGGGGCTCAGTGCGGACTCTGATATAAGGGGGCTCAGTGTGGACTCTGATGTAAAGGGGCTCAGTGCGGACTCTGATGTAAGGGGGCTCAGTGCGGACTCTGATGTAAGGGGGCTCAGTGCGGAATCTGATGTAAGGGGGCTCAGTGCGAACTCTGATGTAAGGGGGCTCAGTGCGGACTCTGATGTAAGGGGGCTCAGTGCGGACTCTGATGTAAGGGGGCTCAGTGCGGACTCTGATGTAAGGGGGCTCAGTGTGGACTCTGATGTAAAGGGGCTCAGTGTGGACTCTGATGTAAGGGGGCTCAGTGCGGACTCTGATGTAAGGGGGCTCAGTGCGGACTCTGATGTAAGGGGGCTCAGTGCGGACTCTGATGTAAGGGGGCTCCTGATGTAAGGGGGCTCAGTCCGGAATCTGATGTAAGGGGGCTCAGTGCGGACTCTGATGTAAGGGGGCTCAGTGCGGAATCTGATGTAAGGGGGCTCAGTGCGAACTCTGATGTAAGGGGGCTCAGTGCGGACTCTGATGTAAGGGGGCTCAGTGCGGACTCTGATGTAAGGGGGCTCAGTGCGGACTCTGATGTAAGGGGGCTCAGTGTGGACTCTGATGTAAAGGGGCTCAGTGTGGACTCTGATGTAAGGGGGCTCAGTGCGGACTCTGATGTAAGGGGGCTCAGTGCGGACTCTGATGTAAGGGGGCTCAGTGCGGACTCTGATGTAAGGGGGCTCCTGATGTAAGGGGGCTCAGTCCGGAATCTGATGTAAGGGGGCTCAGTGCGGACTCTGATGTAAGGGGGCTCAGTGCGGAATCTGATGTAAGGGGGCTCAGTGCGGACTCTGATGTAAGGGGGCTCAGTGCGGACTCTGATGTAAGGGGGCTCAGTGTGGACTCTGATGTAAGGGGGCTCAGTGCGGACTCTGATGTAAGGGGGCTCAGTGCGGACTCTGATGTAAGGGGGCTCAGTGTGGACTCTGATGTAAGGGGGCTCAGTGCGGACTCTGATGTAAGGGGGCTCAGTGCGGACTCTGATGTAAGGGGGCTCCTGATGTAAGGGGGCTCAGTCCGGAATCTGATGTAAGGGGGCTCAGTGCGGACTCTGATGTAAGGGGGCTCAGTGCGGACTCTGATGTAAGGGGGCTCAGTGCGGACTCTGATGTAAGGGGGCTCAGTGCGGACTCTGATGTAAGGGGGCTCAGTGTGGACTCTGATGTAAGGGGGCTCAGTGTGGACTCTGATGTAAGGGGGCTCAGTGCGGACTCTGATGTAAGGGGGCTCAGTGCGGACTCTGATGTAAGGGGGCTCAGTGCGGACTCTGATGTAAGGGGGCTCAGTGCGGACTCTGATGTAAGGGGGCTCCTGATGTAAGGGGGCTCAGTCCGGAATCTGATGTAAGGGGGCTCAGTGCGGACTCTGATGTAAGGGGGCTCAGTGCGGAATCTGATGTAAGGGGGCTCAGTGCGGACTCTGATGTAAGGGGGCTCAGTGCGGACTCTGATGTAAGGGGGCTCAGTGCGGACTCTGATGTAAGGGGGCTCAGTGCGGACTCTGATGTAAGGGGGCTCAGTGCGGACTCTGATGTAAGGGGGCTCAGTGCAGAATCTGATGTAAGGGGGCTCAGTGCGGACTCTGATGTAAGGGGGCTCAGTGCAGAATCTGATGTAAGGGGGCTCAGTGCGGACTCTGATGTAAGGGGGCTCAGTGCAGACTCTGATGTAAGGGGGCTCAGTGCGGACTCTGATGTAAGGGGGGTAACCATTACAGTGCAGTCCCCTTTATATTTATATCAGTGTTACTGCACATTGCAGCGTGGAGGACCGATACCCCTCCCCCCCCCCCCGGTCCATGGAAAAATTGGCTGCTCAGTCTAAAATGCCCGGGCCTATTTTTTGTCCCAGTCCGGGCCTGCCTTAAGTGCATAAAGAGAACTCTGCAACAAAAAAGAATACATCATAGATATACGTATATATACGAGTATGAATGTCTGTTTACTACAATGATTATATTGTAAGCAGCAGAACCTATATTATCATCAACTTTGCTACCAGTTCCATGTAGATGTAGTGTGGGTACTACAGAATGCACAGTTACCCAGCACAGAACTAGGGAATAAATCAGAGAGAGCTTTGACTGTTTATTGTTTATCTGGCTAGAAAGAAATTCTGAGAAAAATAATTCACATTTCAGCATCTCAAAGTAAAGTGCCCTTCTTTGCAATAAAGGAAATGAATTTAAAAATGGCTTGGCACACAATTGCTCAGATTACTTTTGCAGTTTTCAGTCCTCAAAATGCCTCTTTCAGACTTTTGAACGCTTTCATAACAATCACAAGAATAATATCTAACACAGACAGATATTCCCTTCGCCTTCAAGGTGCGGACATTTTACATAGGTTTCAATTTCTGTTTAATGGAGATAGACTTATATAATTGCTCTCAGCTTGCAAAATAAAATATGTGGATTTCATGAGTGTATTCGCTCTTCAATACAAAACGAATTCACAGTTAGGCTACAGCCATTTTAGCTGCTCTTTGTAGCCTGCAGCCACTGAAAGTGTATAGTCGCCAGCGACAGAGAACGGCTAATGGCTTTAATAACATAGACATGTTTTTTGAGGAGGGAAGAAAAGTATTGTGGGTAGAACATTAGCTAAACAAGGAATAGAAGCACTAAGTGGCTTTTTGTAGCTTGAGCGAGAATTGATTTTCATGCAATGCCTGGATGTATGGGCATGTTTTGATTTGAATAGTGCAGACACGATGAGCAGGAGAACAACCAGCCATATAATTGCTACAGGTAGATGCCTCTTTGGACGTTAGTAAAGATCTGGGTGCTTGAGGTAATTGAGTTGTTTGTTATAGAGCAGCATTAAGAAAAAACTATGTCAAAAACGTATCAGTGTTAATTCACGTCTGAGGTAACCTGAAGTATATTGGAAATAAAACCTTTAAGCTGGGAAAAGTGTTTGTTGGTATTTTCTGCTGGTGCCAGCAGCAATTAAATGTTGAAAAGCAGCTTCCTTCCTTGTTATTGTTCCCATGTATATATTGAAATGGCCGAGCCTGTGTTTTTTCTTTTTCTTTTTTTTCTTTTTTTTTTATTCTGAGAGCATTTACATTTCGGCCCTGCAGTAATGTGATAGACAGTTTCAGCAATTTATTTTCCGTTTTGTGGGCTGAACTGCCAAATACATCTTATTGGTAAGGAATATAAAGTATGGAGAGCTTGTTAAGGGCCTTACTTAACTTCTTAATATGCAGTAAATTTGCATGCCCAAAATGAGTCACATGCAAGTTGTGTTTTCATATGATAATGGAGCAGAGGAACTATGACAGATGGGGACATTAGTGTTCATCAGAGTCATTCTTGGTGTCTCCATGGTTTCACTTCTATAATATTTCTTCATTTTAACCCCTTTTAAATCTCATGCCAGTATGAACACACTACTGGTATCTACAAATTTGTCACAGCAAATAGTTAACATCTCAGTCTTCGTTAACAAAAACAATGGTGTGTCAGTTCTGTTTCACATCATTTACATATCTATATTTTCTCCTAATTGTCTGCAGTATGTGAATTGTATTGATTGTATTGTGATATTATCTAATATTGTGTTGAAACATAGAAGAATGTTTTCTAGACGATGTGAGGAAGTTCAAGTTTTTACTGATTGCAAAAAAGAAAATTGATCTGTACAAACCAAGATCTATCTTGTATAACATTGTTTGATTTATTCATAACCGTTCTTGGGTAAATAGGTAAGTTAGTTGTACACATTCATAGTTTACAGTGACAAGGAAATGTTTAGGGTCAGTGCTCCTTCATACTGGTATATTCTGAAAATATTCAGTAAAGCTGGGTGCTAGAACTGTATATGTTGTATTTACTCATTTACAAAGCAGTAACATTTTCCAAAGCAAGCACTTAATTACATGAGTCCCAGCCACTGTTTTAAAATAGCGGCCAAACTACAGCCTCTCTTAGCAGCTTCTGCAGGCCCTTGCTGGCACTAGCATTTGAATCACCAGCTGTCAGTGTCAGCCAGCCAGACAGACATTTTGACCACTTTGACCAAGCTGATGCCTGGGGAGAGAGATTTAGTATGAATGGAACTCAGAGGAACTATACAGGCCAAATAGCTAGAAGGCTGTATTGTCCTGTGTGATGCTGAAAATCCATGTGAGGATGACCCCCTTGGTGTTGAAGAATCTTCTCCTAAATAAATGTAGCAAGGTCCCAGAGAGCCAGAGATAGCTGACATCCTTCTGTATATGGTGGGTTGCAAGGCATAGTGGGTGTAATGTAAGTCAGATTCACAGGCGCCAGACACTTCTTGAATGCAAAGAGATTTTATTTCTCTTAACAGAACTTTGGGAGAGAGGGTTAGTGCCAGAACACCCTTTGGCAGACTCAGAGACTTCTACAGGAGGACAGCCATACAGGGAAAGGCATTCAGCAAGACGCCACATCTGCATGTGCAGGAACGCTGTCTCCTATGGTAACAGTCTTTAACAGTTTCTAGCACAAAGTGTAACAGTTTCTTCACTTCCATTACAATCACTTCTTGTAGTTCTTCAGCCCACTGAGCTCCCAGTCTCTCTCACTAGACTAGCCAATTCACTGCCACTGAATTCCTTGAGCTCATCCAATCTTCACTGTAGTATCTTCCTCAAGCGTTACCCCTGCTTCTCTGCTGAGTCCCTAGCTTGGCACTCCAGATACTTCTCAAACTTCACCCCACTGGCCTGCTCGGTCCCTGGCTTGACACCTGCTGAAGTTTCCCGATTCTTCACCATCTCCGGTTGGTGTGAATTCTGCTCCGGTACTTGCTTCAGCTACTCACTCTGGTCCCTGGTAATAAGGTGGATGGTCCCTTAGTGGCGAAAGCTTCCCCTCTATTTCTGACCATGACAGGTTCTCCAGCCGGCAGAACCGTCATTTCTGGTTGGACTGCAAGCCGCAATCCCAATCCTGCGCTGCTCTCTTGCTTCTGGATAGGCCCTCAGACAGTCCAGTAGCCAGATGTGCCCGGGATAGGCCCAAACTCTGGCCTAGCAGCCCGAGCAGTACAACACACATCCACCCAGACAGCCATCCAGGTGGCACAGAACCCCGATCCCCTGACTTCACCCAAATATATAGGTTCTCCCAGCAGGCCAAGGGATTCAAGAAAACCCCTGCCCATTGGCTGAGATACCCCATATACTCCTAATCTGTGCTTTGCCCTTGTCTTATCCAATGCCACCAGATACCTGGCCACCTAGCGGCAGAAGAGAGAAGTTCAGCAATTTTAGACTTAGAGTGAAATCAATTGATCCCTAACAATGAGCCAAGGTAAATACACCTGGTATGCAAATTTTGGAGCAACCCTGACTAAGCTTCATGGTGCTACATCAAAATTGGCAGAAAGGCTTTTAAATGCAAGTTGTTGATAGAACTTTACAATTCTCCTTTACTGGGGGAGGGGTACTCCAGCTATACAAACGTTCTGTTGAAAAATATTAGAAAAAAATTTATTATTTTCTACATTTTTACTATTTCTTCCAAATAAATATCAAGGAAGTAAAATATATGTATCCAAATTTGCTACCAAATTAAAGCCCTGTCTGTCCAAAACAAATGAAGAAGAAACTGTGAGACACCGAGAGATTTAGGTAGATAAGTGCTTGGGACTTAATTGGTTAATAGAATACACAGAACTGCTGCAAAGTATTGTGACTCTGCAATACTACTGATCTGGTTACATTTGCTACCAGGGCCACTACTAGTTGGGTTTTGTATGTTTGCATTGGTTTCCTACGGATGCCTCCTCCCATAACACCACAATAATACTGGAAGGTTAAATGGTTACATCCAAACTGAACTTATTGTATGTGTTGTGACATTGTTGGGTGGTAGCTCTTTGGCACCATGTAAAACAGTCTCTTTGAAAAATGACTGGTCCCATGTTTATTTTCTTATTTGGTATTAACTGAAAGCAGCTTATTTAAGCAGTAAAAACACAGACCCAAAGTCCTGCTTACTTCATCAAATACACTGGCCCATATAATCCATATTATAGTTTTTTCCTTAGACTGAACAAACTCACATTTGGTAGATAAAACCTTCATGTGCTCTTGACTTGTGGATCGGGGCATCTAGGCTTGCAGATCCACTTAACATTCTCTGAGATCTGTACTCTAGGCCCAACAGAGGAATTTTATGATTAGTCACTCTAAAGCCTCGTAAACACTATCGGACTTTAAACAAACTTTTCCGTGGATTTCTGTCCAAAGGGCGTTGGCCATGAACTTGTATTGCATACACACGGCAGGACTTTTTAGGCAATAAACATGAACGTAGTGACGTTTCAACGTACTGACAACACTTCAAAAAGAGGACGTTCAATTCTCCGACGCCACCCTTTGGTCAACTTCTGTATTGTTGTCTGATCTTTTGCATTGGTTCTGAGCATGCGTGTTTGTACTTTGTACTAAAGTCCGATGGTTTTGTGTACACACGATCGGACTTGCCGACGTAGGACTTTTGTTGCCGCCAAGTTTATCTGTTCGCACAGCCAACATTTGTTCGATGAAAAACGAAAAAGTTTGTCCAATGGAGTGTACACATGGTCTGATGTTGCCTTAAAACAGCTAATTTGCATGTTTGCTGTCAAAAAGTCAGATCGTGTGTATGGGCCTAAAGACAAACCTTTATTCCTCACCAGGCTTCCTAGGAGCCAATGACCACCCCAATCAGCATTCTGGGTGACAAATATCTCAGATCCAATCCACCACTTGCCTACTGGACACTTTCACCCCCTTCTTGCCCAGGCCAATTTTCAGCTTTCAGTGCTGTCGCACTGTGAATGACAATTGCAGTCATGCAACGCTGCACCTAAATAACATTTTTAACATTTTTTGAGACAGATAGAGTTTTCTTTTGGTAGTTTTTAATCACCACTGTTTTTTTTTTATTTTTTGCTAAACAAATGAAAAAAGACCGAAAATGTTGAAAAAAAAAGTTTTTCTTATTTTCTGTTAAAATTTTTTGTAAATAAGTAATTTTCCTCCTTCACTGATGTGCACTGATGAGGCTGCACTGATGGGCACTGATGAGGTGGCACTGATTGGCACTGATAAGGCAGCACTAATATGAAGCACTGATGGGCACTGATATGCAGCACTGATGGACACTGATAGGCGGCACTGATGAGCACTGATAGGCGGCACTAAGGTGCACTGGTAGGGAGCATTTATGGACACTGATAGGTGGCACGGATAGGCAGCAATGAAAGGCACTGATAGACGGCACTGATAGGCAGCACTAATAGTCGTCACTGATAGTTGGCACTGATGAGGAGGCACTGATGGGCACTGCCAGGCATCACTGATGGGCACTGACAGGTAGGACTGGTGGACACTAATTTTCAGTACTGGTGGGCACTGATTGGCAGCACTGGTGGGCACTGTTGGGGCTGCACTGATAATCAGGACACTGATTGTCAGTGCAGATGCCCCCTCTGAGAAAAGCCGCTAACCGGCTCTCCTCTCCTCACGCGCTGTCAGCATGACTAGAGGAATGCTGATAATCATTCATTTAATGATTCATATAATTCAAGAGCAAATGGTAGTCTCAAGCAGTGCTGACTTTGGATGGCTGCCAGCACACAACAAGCTAGACATCATATGACGTCCTCTCAGAACGAGAGTGCTCTCGCCCCATTGTCATTTTACTATACGGCAGACAGGAAGCAGTTGTTAATTTTTACAGCAAATTTACCTGACATTTACTCATCTGAAAATCCAATAATTGTTTAAGAAGTCTGATGAACCTGTATTTTAACTAATGATTCACCACTTATATGGTTAACTTTTTAAAAATTGTTTTATAAAAGTACTCCACAGGAAAAAAACTTTAACCAACCTGACACATAAACTTGTATCCTCTTTGCACTGTGCTGTAGAAGGGGGACTACTGTATTTTGGGAGGAGGGGGAGAATTCCTCTCTAAGTACACGCTCAATGATAATAGACATCTGGACTTGTATCAGCATAGCAGGGGGCTGCATGCTCACTGAAGTAAATTCTGCTTTCTTTGTTTACCAATGTTAAAAAAAAAAACGGTTTTTCCGCCTAGTGCTAGAAATGCATATAAACACAATTTCAGCACTACGGAGAGCTCCTGCCAATAAATTCACCTGCAAGCCTTAAAGCTGTCCTGACAGCTCACAGTACTTCTGACTTTCGAAGGTTGTTCACCAGCTGTTACAGTCACCTGGTACCACATTCATTCTATTATATACAGGGTGAAAGGGACTGTGGAATGCCAGGTGAATGACTTTGAATGACATTTGGGAGAATAGCTGTAAATGATGCACCAGAACTTCCCAGTGTTTCCTTTATAAATGTTTTCTATAGGTTATAGATTTCTTTGGTTTACAGCCATGAAGTAAATGTGGTGTCAGGAAAGGCCATTATTACCTTGTTTCCCTGAAAATAAGACCTAGCGTGGTTGTCAGTGATGGCTGCCATATAGGCCCTACCCCCCAAATAAGCCCTTCCCTGTTTCCCCAAAAAGAAGCCCTACCCTGAAAATAAGACCTACAAGGACTTTAACTAGGGCTTATTTGTGGGTAGGGCTTATATTGCAGCCATCACCGACAATCACGCTAGGTCTTATGTTTGGGGAAACAGGGTAAGAGGTCGTGATCAAAGCTAATCCCAAGCCACACATCATATCAATTTAGAGTAACTGAGTGAGTCACATTTATGTAAATAATGGTAACCCAAATTGAAACTTCAATAACATAATGAGCATAAAATGGTTCTGAAGACACTTCTGGTAAGCATGTTGTAAATTCTACAATTGTGAGTTATAACATAATATTGAATAACACATAAATTCAAGTTAAAACTGAGTTCTACAATTAAAAAAAAAACAAAAAAACAGCATTTTACACACAAAGAGTAAAGAGTATTCTGAAAAAGGACATTTTCTAGACTAATGGCAGGTAAGGTACACTTGAGTGCTTTTAAATAAATAAATACCTCAAAAGAGAATCTTTACTTTGATCTATATCTGGCAATGAAATTCATTCAGCCATAATATCAAGCATCTAGTATTTGCTTTTTTTGTACAGGATATACGAAGGTTTACAGGGTTGCCCTATAGCAATCTGTTTTCAATGAAGTTTTACGTGTAATTGCTATGCTTGCTGAGCAAATGAACGTCAATTATCTTCCGTGTGACAACCTGTCTGTGATCATATTTATGACAACGGGATAAAGAGCAAGGTAGCACATTTTACAAAGTGCCTTCAATGAGAGATGCTGCATAGTCCCTGCCTCAGCAATAAACCTTGTTTTGATGATAGCCATTGACTGACTTACCGATTTCACACATTAACACTGAGGAGATGACTGATTAATAGAAAAGAGCAGTGAACCAAAACATTTAAGCATTATTACAAGGAGGGCAAGAAGCCTGGTCTAAGACACAGATTAAGAGGAAGAAATAAATGAAGGCTTCAATGCCATATATGCAACAAAAATGTGCTATGTGAAAAAACACACATAAGTGCATATTTCCACACAGTCACGTAGATATTACATCTATATATATCTATATAGATATATATATCTATAAATAGATATAGATATATACAGTGGATATAAAAGTCTACACACCCCAGTTAAAATGTCAGGTTTCTGTGATGTAAAAAAATGAGACAAAGATAAATTGTTTCAGAACTTTTTCCACCTATAAACTGTACAACTCAATGCAAAACAAACTGAAATCTTTGAGGGGGAGGAAGTAAAAATAAAAAAACAAAATAACGTGGTTGCATAAGTGTGCACACCCTCTTATAACTAAGAATTAAACAATCACATTCAAACTCATGTTAAATAGGAGTCAGTACACACCTGCCATCAGTGCCTCTGATTAACTCCAAATAAAGTTCAGCTGTTCTAGAAGGTCTTTCATGACATTTTCCTAGTCACATCCTTCAGCAAAAGCCATGGTCCGCAGAGAGCTTCCAAAGCATCAGAGGGACCTCATTGTTAAAAGGTATCATTCGGGAGAAGGGTACAAAAGAATTTCCAAGGCATTAGATATACCATGGAACACAGTGAAAACAGTCATCATCAAGTGGAGATAATATGGCACAACAGTGACATTACCAAAAACTGGACTTCCCTCCAAAATAAATGAAAAGACGAGAAGAAAACTGGTCAGGGAGACTGCCAGGAGGCCTACAGCAACATTAAAAGAGCTGCAGGAATATCTGGCAAGTACTGGCTGTGTGGTACATATGACAACAATCTCCCATATTCTTCATATGGCTGGGCTATGGGGTAGAGTGGCAAAACAGAAGCCTTTTCTTACAAAGAAAAACATCAAAGCCTGGCTAAATTTTGCAAAAACACATCTGAAGTCTCCCAAAAGGATGTGGGAAAATGTGTTATAGTCTGATGAAACCAAGGTTGAACTTCCTGGCCATAATTCCAAAAGATATGTTTGGTGCAAAAACAACACTGTACATCACCAAAAGAACACCATACCCACTGTGAAGCATGGTGGTGGCAGCATCATGCTTTGGGGCTGTTTTTCTTCAGCTGGAACAAGGGCCTTAATCAAGGTAGAGGGAATTATGAACCGTTCCAAATACCAGTCAATAATGGCACAAAACCTTCAGGCTTCTGCTAGAAAGCTGAACATAAAGAGGAACTTCATCTTTCAGTATGACAACGACCCAAAGCATACATCCAACTCAACAAAGGATTGGCTTAACCAGAAGAAGAATAAAGTTTTGGAATGGCCCAGCCAGAGCCCAGACCTGAATCTGATTGAGAATCCGTGGGGTGATCTGAAGAGGGCTGTGCACAGGAGATGCACTCACAATCGTACAGATTTGGAATGTTTTTGCAAAGAAGTGTGGGCAAACATTGCCAAGTCAAGATGTGCTATGCTGATAGACTTATACCCAAAAAGACTGAGTGCTGTAATAAACTAACTACCCTAACTACCCACAGGACTAGTGATATCTATAAATGTTTCTGCAGACAGCATAGCTTCATTTTCTTTTTTGCCTTCGAAATGTTCATGGGCTAGGTGTTGTTGGACACTCCCTTACTTACCACCAATGACATGGCTTCCAATTAGGTTTAACTTCTCCTGGTCTAAAGTCTTGGACAACTAAATGTGCCATTAAAATAGGGAGCCCTTCTCTGGATCTTTGAGGCTATTATAGATTGCTTGGCTTGAATCAACCAGCTTGGATGGTGCAAGTTTGCTTCTTTCCCTGCATCTGTTTGAAACTGCTCATTTTCTGGTTATCTGTCTAAGCCATTGTTTCTCAACTACAGGTTCCCCAGCAGGTCATGTTTTCAGGCCTTCCATTATTTTGCACAGGTGATTTGATCAGTTTCACTGCCTTAGTAATTACCACAGCCATTTCATCTGAGGGAAATCCTGAAAACATGACCTGTTGAGGTGCCTTGAGGACTGAAGTTGATAAACACTGGTCTAAGCCACCCTTACCTCTTTCTTTCTCTCTGCAGTGCGGCAGGTCTGCTCCCAGGTGTAGTGATGTCATGGCTGCATGCAAATGCTCTGAAGTTAAAGCAGCCATACTAAGGCTGAGGGTGGTCCAGCAAGTTTCCCAACTCCGCCCAACGCATTTCCCAGTCCCCTGGGATTGGAGAAATAGAAGTTTTAGCAGAGTTGCAATATGAAATCCTTTCTTTCTTATGTTCAATATATATGAGTGACGGAGTTTAAGCTGGGAAGTGTTGACAGAGTTTAATCAGACGCTGGGGCTCTGGCTGTCAGCTCTATCTGCATGAGCCATAAGTCTGAATGATAATGGCTGACAGTGTCGGCTCCTTGAAAACACATCAGTGCTAATACGAACATCCGTCCGACTCTCAGAAAACGATCGGCCAAAATGAAACCAGACATCTGCGTCCTCTGATTCACCAGGATCCGATGAGCTGAAAGTTTTTCATGATACTCGGGCAAAGAAAGGGAGAGGAAAGCTCGTAGTGTAAAACTGTAAAGCTTTAATTTTCTTAAAAGACCCCCTTCCCTTAATACATTAAACTTACAAACAGATATTTAGAAAAAGCATCCAATAAAATGGTAGCATTGTACATTTGGTTCTGTTAATCTCACCTCCCGACGAGCTATAATCGTCAGTGATCGAGAAGGGGGGAGTTGGGACTTTAAATGAGGCACATTATATGTACCTCCATCCTGGGTACGAGTACGTTAAAAGAAAAGGGAATGTGGGACTTTAAATGAGGCAATTGACTCGTGGAGGTAATGTGGTTGGTAAACTTTATTTATTTGAAACAATAATATAAAGCAGATAAAAAAAAGTATTTTATATATCTGCACATACACATGGCAAAAACGTAATAGATACATATATGTCAACTTGGTAGCACATAAGAGATAGTAACTATTAATAAAGTATAATACAAGGTATTTCCTATTAGCAGGAATTGGTAACCCATATGCAAAAGAGCTGCTGTAAGATAGATGCACATACACATGAGTGGTTACATACTACTCAATGAATTTTGAATGTATAAAAGATATATATGAGCCAGTGAACAGGTAGTGAGCCAGGCTTGACTGAGCACCCCATGGAAACTCGGCGCATTTCATGGCTATCTGCCATTCATCAGGAGTTGGGTACAGAAGTAAACTGTAAATACAAATGGATATGTAGCATTAATTCATATGTCCTACCCCTTTAAGGGGAGAAAAGACCTTATGGGGATAAAGAAATCTATACTCACAGGTCGGCTAAAACACTGTACTTGACTGGCAGTGAGGAAGTAATAATCGTCAGTAGTGGTTCCTGGGGAGATACCGGAGCCAATGACCTGTGTAGCAAGCTGTGTGGTACACCTATCCTGGTGAATCAGAGGACGCAGGTGTCTGGTTTCATTTTGGTCAATCGTTTTCTGAGGGTCGGACGGATGTTGGTTTAGCAGTGATCTCAGCTACCTCACATACCTAAAGAGGCTTTTATTGATCTTCAATCCGGTGAGTGCAATTCCTATAGGGAGTATAAGCACTGGATGTGGTAATGGTCAAATGTTCAATACAGCAGATGAATCATTTATGAACTGCTACATGCAAAGCTTTGTGTTGAACTTTGGTCCCATTCAGATTTACAGACTACCTTTTTTATATATATATTTTTCATGTAACAATTTTAATTTTTTAGCGCTGCTGAAGTTTGAAGGACTATTTTTATTTTAATTTTAGTTTTGATTGCTTCCTCTTAGAAATGTTGGTTTATACTATAGCAGCTGCATAAGTATATTTTTCCTAAAGCACCAGATAAGTGATCTATTGTGTTGTTACATTGGTGCTAATGATCTCTATAATTTGAAATCATTAGGGTCTGGTAAGAGGCTAAAATACCTCATGGCCCCTTTTAGCACATTTGCACTTTTGTATTGTGAGCACTGAGCACTTTTGTTTGCACCAAGTATGGACTCTTCAAGAATTGATTTTGTGTACTGAAGAAATATTGAGTGCAAATGTGCTGAAAGTGGCTGTGAGGTGTTGTAGCCTCTTACCAGACCCTAATGATCTCAAATTACTGATATTATTAGTGCTGCTGTATATCCAAGGAGCCAATTCTCTCAGCCATGGATTATTATTCAGACCTATGGCTTCTGCATATAGAGCCGAGAGCCAAGTCTCCAGTGTCTGCTTAAACTCTGTCAACACTTCCCAGCTTAGACTCTGTCACTCATATATAGTGAACATAAAGAAAGGCGCTTGTAGCGCAACTCTGCTAAAAACTTCAATTTCTCCAATCCCAGAGGACGCCTTGTATGGGGAAACGCGTTGGGTGGAGCTGGGTCTGTGAGGTTATCACGTTGAGGCTGTGTGAATAACACCTTGGCCGAGATTTTTGAAAGCTGTCAGGACAAATGTCTGATTTATTGGAACTCACAGGCACTTTCAGCATGTTTGTACTTTTTTATTGTGAACACTGAGCACTTTTGCTTGCAACAAGTAGGGGCTTTTCAAGGCTTGATTTTGTGTCCTGAAGAAATATTGAGTTTTTTTATATGCATTCACACATTGACTCTTTTTGTAAAATATAGGTTTACATAGTTATGAACGTTATTTGCACATTATCTGCTTTCAATTATTGGATTTTGAAGTATACTGACCGCAGGGTGATTTAATTTACTTTTTATTGTGTGAGTAAGATTGTTTACACAAAGGATTGAAAGACACATGAATTCATTTTGAATATCATTTAAGGGGACTCTTTTTTGTGACCTGGTATTCAGATGTATTTGTGTGCAGCAGTTCCAATTTTTTCACCATATATACTAAGCACGAGGTTCTGCTTTGCTTTAGGGTAAATCTAATTGCTGTCTGCTTAGCAGAGAGCTTTGATGCTGATGCTGCTCATGCTGTCTTGAGTTTCACTATGTCCTAGCAACTATGGAAGGTGATGAACAGTATGTAGAAACCTAGCAGATGGGAGCCTAAATATTTATACCACCCTGGCAAATTACAAGGGGAGGTACCTCTAGGCATGCTGGGCGCCTGTATTTGTAATCGAATAGTACATGGACTCTGAGTCTTTCCTAGCAGAGGATTGCACCAGGTGGGGATGCTGCCATGTGACCTCAAGTGGGTGTCGTGAGTGCCTGAAGACTGTGTGGCTCACCCTGGTCCTACCATAGCTGATAGAGGGAGAGTTTACAGTGCAACTGGGCTGGTATTACAGAGAGAGAAGGCTGCTGTGGGGCTACAGCAGCCTTGTGAGTACAAACACCCTAAGGAGCCTTAGACAGTCAACCCCCTCTTGTGTTCTAAGTCAGCTGAGGGTCCACACAAAGAGAACACTTGCTAATGTTCTTAGAGCTTTGTCCAGAACTGTCCACTACTTTACTAAGGGACATTAATCAGTTCTACAATCAGTGTGCAGCTGCTGTGAAGAAGTCCTTATCTGCCCTCTGCAAGGACTTCACAAGTGTGAAGTGATCCCCTGCAAGGAGTCCTCAGTGTGAATAGTTCAAATTGGAAGTATCCCACTATATCTCTTACCCTATCCAAGTTCTCCAAGAAAACAGCAAAACCAAAACCCCTAGACTGGTCATTGGAGTAACAAGCAGAAGTGAGTGTGGGCACCTGGCTGTGTGAAGCTACCTTGTGCGTGGCTGTGGAGTAAAAGTGGGGAAGACCTGGGAAACATACCAGTGGCTCCTGTGGGGGTGGCGCTACATACAGTTTGATTTTAGCTGCGAGTGATTGTATGATCTCTCTTTTCACATCTCCAAAATAACTCCCAAATGCATAAACTATCACATAACCATGATAAAATACATCTCCAATATTTATCTGATTTATTAGAAATAACTGGGTATAAAAATTCACGTGTACCTGGTACCAGTGATTTACAATCTTATATTTTAGTGTTCTCTTCATATAAAGCTTTAATTGGCTCATGCCCAGATTATTAGGCAATTGAATAAAAGTTTGTCTTTTTCCAGAATTTCCTTATATTTCTTCATATAATTGTGAATAGAAAAGGAGTCACTAGAGATTGTCATTAAAAGTATATAGATAGCTGGGAACCGTCATTTACATGCAGGTCCATCTTTATGTGTGTCTTAAAATGTATTATCTGACTTGTTCTGCTTTGACTGTACAAGGCTTTTAAATTATCTATGTGTCTGATAGTAAATGTTCACATTCTGCTTGTCGCTTTTGGGAAACTGCAGACACAATACGATGTTGTTTGTTTGCACATTTTCCATAGTTAACAGTAGAGATTATTGATCTGATTTGTGCACATCAAAATCAATGATGTCACAAGGGGCGGAAATTCTTTTTACACTTTCGAAATGTGGAAACATATTTTTCTACTTTCTCGTCTCTTGTCAACAGTAGATAATTGTGGACAGCTACAGTTTTAGTTATAGAAAAGAAACAGAATTTAGAAAATCTTTACGGACATTTTTCATAGATCTTTGTGTAGGCTGCCTTTATTAATCTACTTCTGATAATGCTGACTGCCTTGGTTTCCAACATCAATCCTTCCATCTGGCCATCTGTCCTAGAACAAGCATGCAGCAGGTGAAGTCAGAGAAAATTCACATTCGGCCAGAACGGGTGCCGCCATTGGAAGTAGCTTTCTAGGAGGAACTGAGAGTGCCAGTAGGAGACCCCAGAAGAGAAGAATTCGGGTTGCTTTGTGCAAAACCATTGCACAGAGCAGGTAAGTATATCATGTTTGTTATACTAAAAAAAAAGAGTGTTTACAATCAATTTAACTGCAGTAGAAAAAAATAGATTTCAGGCTGTCTGTGCTGTTTGGCTGGGCTTTGTAAATCTGAGGAAATAAATGCAAATCTTTTGACAGGTAAAATAGCTCTCACATATATATTTCATCTGTGTATATACTGTATCGGATTGCCTGGAGTTCAGATTTAAAGCAAGCCTTCAAAGATAGAAATATAGAATCTGACATTGCTGACTTATTTGGAAAGAAGCAAACTTTGCAGCTGTCATCCTGATCCTGGCTTATGGAGGTAAATTGGGTATCTGGCTCTCCAGGAAGCAATGCCCTTAGTTTGTAATAATGTACATTTGATAAGTCAGTCTTTAGGTAAGAACAAAGTTGAACCACGGTAAGGGGGTGATTTAAATAGAGGCAGCCATCCTCAGAGTGTGTCCAGCAACTCTGCAAAACATATAAAAGAAACAAGTGGGGGGGGGGGGGGGGGGGCGCCTCTAAGTGTAGTATTAAAACAGTATAATTTATTGCACAAGATTAAAAACACTTACAAGATATAAGTGGGAGTAATGCTCATCATCAGTATGTAGTCCTGGTAGTTCTAATGCGTCCCACAGGCTCCTCGCACGATCCGGGTAGCTGGGAAAGGTCCTTCCACTCTGTTCATCTTCACTCTGCTCAGTAAGCGGAGATGGACCTGTTATCCGACTGCTCAGCGAGGATCAGCAGAGTGATCCCCGCTGAGCAAACTCATCCCACAGAATGGAGTGTGAAAGGGGCCTAAGTTTCCTTTATCATCTTTATCTTAAAAGATAAAAAAAATATATGGTAGAGAGCTGTGTGAATGCCATCATCCCAAACTGAACAAAAAAGAAATACTCTCCAATGGAATAGGGACTATTATAGGCATTTCAGACAAAGCGAACTCCAGAAGCAAAAATTGTGAAACATTATAAACTTATTTACATATCAGAATAAAAAATGTTGGATGTTAAAAGGAGTATGGCTTGTACACATACACTATATTGTCAAAAGTATTGGGGCACATGAACTTTAATGGCATCCCAGTCTTAGTCCGTAGGGTTCAATATTGATTCGGCCCACCCTTTGCAGCTATAACAGCTTCAACTCTTCAGGGAAGGCTGTCCACAAGGTTTAGGAGTGTGTCTATGGGAATGTTTGACCATTCTTCCAGAAGCGCATTTGTGAGGTCAGGCACTGATGTTGGATGTGAAGACCTGGCTCGCAGTCTCCACCCTAATTCATCCCAAAGGTGTTCTATCAGGTTGAGGTCAGGCCTTTGTGCAGGCCAGTCAAGTTCCTCCACCCTAACTCGCTCATCTGTGTCTTTATGGATGTTGCTTTTGACGATTTCAGATGCGTCTTGCATAGATATCTCTGCATGAAGTCACACAGATGTCAGCACCTGCAGTCGCACTAATGTGCGGCTTTGAAATTGTGCAATTTAAGTGAAGTCGCATGATCAGATTTAGTGTGAATGGGGGCTAAATGTAGTAACAACAAAATGTCATGGTGGGGTTATATATTATTTCCATAAATGTGTCCATGGTGCAGTTCAGAAGATGCCTGACACATTCTGACAGAATTTTATAATAAACCTGTCTGTGTAATTTGTATTATCATTTCCCTTTAAATATAGACTTTGAATGTTTGAGAAAGGTGAATGAAAGGAGTGACATACATACTTTACATTGAGCTGACACTACTACAAAAGAGTAAATTAATAACAATTTATATGGAAACGATTTATGTGCTATCAGCCATCCATTGTAGTGCTTAAAAAAGACATTATTAATCTTTGATTCCATTTGTGCACATTCATAGATGATTGAATAGGTCATTAGCTACCATATTGCTTTAAAGAGTCTGCTATTTAATGTCTTGTTGGGCTATTAAGTAGCTAAATATGCATTACCTGTTTGCCTTTATTTTGATATTGAACATGTTGCACAGGAGACATCTGTACTCGATATATCTGAAGGTGGCATCCACTGTAATGGTGATTAGAAATTAAATACTAATGCCTTCTCTGATGCAATAGAATAAATGTACAGTAATCATTTAAATGGAAGCCTGCTGAGCATTATTTGCTGAAAGAGCCACACAACATAACGCCAATATAATTTCAGCACTATGACAAAAAATATGTAAAATGTAGGTATGGTTTTACCTTATACTTCACTGTCAGGTATAAGGATGTGCAGTCCTGCGTCTTATACATGCTAGTTTTCTGAGCAATGGATTTTAGCAATCCCTGCTCCTGGCTTTCCCATACAAATTATATTTTCACCTGTCTTACTCTATCTCACCTGCCTCTCATTTCAGTGGTTGCTTTTTCTTTCTATCTGTTTGTTCTTGACCCACTATACAGTATTTGTTTATGGCTCATTGATTCTGCTTCTGCTTTGGTCCCTAGTCTTTGATTGTTGCCTTGTACCTACTTGCCTCGTCTTCCACAAATACAGGAAGGCATAGGGATGTGCGGGATAGTGTGCCAGATGTGCCTGGGCACACCCTAATCACCTTGTGCAGCGCCCTGTAATTCCCCCTGCTGCCCGGGCCCCCCATGTCCACCCCACCCCCCTGCAGTGCTGCCAGCTTCCCCCCTCTCCTCTCCCACTGGCTGCTGGGGGGATGTGTCAAGGTGGAGAGTGGGCAAAAGGGCTGGTAAATATGTAATTTACCAGCCCCTTAATTTTCTGAATGAATACAGTGAGTGATTGGTACCGACCACTACCGTGTCCATTTATAACCGAAGCATAGTGAACTGTGTTTGTGAAGGAACAGGAAGCTGCTTAGCACAAAGCACTTCCCATTCATTCATTGTCCAGTGAAGCTAAGGCTGCAGAGAAAGGGATTGGGGCACCTTTGTCCTCAGTCCCTTTCTCTGTCTCAAAAGGTAGACATCAGGGGTCTGTTTAGACTCCTGATATTTTACCAAAGTCCCCAAATAGGTCTCCTAAAAGTATTGTAAAAAAAATAAAAAATCATATTATAAAAAATAATTAAAAAAACTGTAAAAAATAATAATAAAAATAAAAAAACTACTGACACCATTCACTTCCCTACTGATACTGTCTAATGCTCTACTGACATTGTCCATGTTTTAATACATTTTAAAATGTTTGTTTACATTAATTAATAATAGTGTGTGTGTGCATGTATGTAAACTTGGGGGTGCACACCCTAATGCAATAGGTTGCACACCCCTATGCAGGAAGGAGTTTCTGTCACCAAGTCCTGGGACTGCTGAGTATTCATGGAAACATCCAACTTTTAAGGAAATTAGCTTCCTTTAGGCAGAACAGATGCTTAATCCACAAACGTTTCTTTTTTTATTCTGTGACTGGACACCATACCTATCCTATATCCATACATGTGTCTGACTACTCATTGGCCAATCTACTGGTTTGATCCCTTCCTCGGCTCACTATTATCATTTGGATATATACCCAGCATGTACCTGCCCAATTGTATTCTTGCCTGTAATGATGGAGGTTTCAAGGTTTTCTGACCTGCCATGACCAGCACCACACAATGGGCATGCTCTTATTTTGATCTTTAGCTCCTACATGTAACAATTCTTCCTCAGCAGATCATAGTTGAGCAACAGAGTTGTCCATTATTTAAATACTGTCATATCTAAACTGTACAGGATGTGTGATATACTAGACTCCTCCGTCAGTCACTCCGTCAGTCATACCTAGATTTGATCAACATTAGACAAATCCTGTGATGTTATTACAAGCAGTGATTTAACAGTCCTGTAATTCTGGAAAAAAATCTCAGCTCTCTTGATCCTGTGTAATCCTGTGTAAACTATACCTGCTATCCTATTTTTTGCATATGTTCTGCTTTCAATAAACATGATATTATGGAGAGGTGGGCACATACATCTTTTGTAAACTTGTCAGGTCTGTCTATTTCATTTTTTTTTCACTAAATTATTCATCAGTGTGTCTTGAGAACCCCAAAATAGTAGACTCTATACAAATAGTGATTTTCAATTCCATGCTGGTGCCCCTTGAATTTATCAGTGTAAAGTCCACACAATACTGATCTAGAGACTGAGGTTCATCTTATAGAAGGGGCTATGCCAGAGCTGAAAGTGGCTTTTTGCATAGTGAGTGAAAGTGGGGATTCTATGGTGTTTCAGAGAAAAACATACAAATAACACCTTTGAAGTGGCTGTATTTGAGTTATTTGATTTGCATCATCTAATTAACCACATACAAAGTTTTCTTTTTGTGAAATGCAGCAGTTTTACAACAGGCTCCTTTACTGAAATCAGGGTTTAATTTGAATTCAGAATTGAAAATAAGCTTGGCTGTCACGTTTGCCCTATTGGTGGGAGCTCATTTATTACCGTTTCCACTAGAGGGTTAACCTTATATGACATCATCATAAACTGTCTCCTCAGGCATTGTAAAAATGATTGTTCTTATAGTTTAGGCGTCTGCGCTGCAGTGAAGTGATGAGCAAGGTCTTCCTGTTAATGTAATGACAGGGTTGGAAGCACTCCCGCAGCCTGACTTTGTTTTGGAAAAGAGACACCCTCATGATCCAAGCATTATATAGAAGTGTGGAAATATCTCAGCAGTGACAGGGTGGACAACGAAGACAGGTACTCAAGAGAGTCAGGTACTCCCTTTCTGCTTAGACTACGTGAGACTAAGATTTGTCATGAATTCTCTCGTGGTTAGCCATTCATTAGAGAATGACCTGTGCTGGGACTGTAGCTGTCAAATTAATATATTGAGCTGTAGCATTCCTCAATTGGGCTTTGCTATACTTATTGCGGTATCCAATTATTAGGACATCTGACATAAAACTGACATATATATTGTTCTGATAAAATCCCTTGACACCTTGCTTTTTTGTACTCTTCCACGTTATATTGGCTCAGTTACTTTGGTCTATCTTACTGGCTTTCTAATAGACTGCAGCAGTTACTTATCCACATCTAACATTAAAAAAAAAACATGATTTTAATAAATTTGATAAGTTTACAATGCACCCAAATAAAACCATGTCTTATATCAGTTTAACCCACTTTATACAGTATTATTATGTGTCAGAAAGAGGCAAGGGGAAGCTTGTAACTGTGTAATAAAACACTTCTCTTATAAAACAATGTATCCTTTTGGCAGAATCAATCAAGTAATGGGCATCTGTATCACCATCTCCAAAAATCATGTATGTGTGCACTACAGGGTACGCAGGTCAACATCAGGAGCAATTAGCACCTTCTCTAAGTGCATCTACAAATTTTCAGATTATAAAAAAAAATCCAAATATTTTCATTTTTTAGGGGCTGCAGGAATGAGTTAGCTGTCTTTACTAAATTTGGATAAGTGAGAAGCTATGCATTACTATAAGAAGCTGTTTGATCCAAGTGTTATAAGGAAACGTTGCACACTCGGCAACCTATCTAATATTGGCAGGCCGCACAAGTAATTCATCACAATTTTGTGAAGTGGGAATTGCATAGCAACTTAAATCCCAACTCCAAGAAAGTATAAATAAATGATCTGTGGGCTTAAAGTGTTACTAAAACCAGGACCCTGCGTTCACTATATCTGCTCTCCCACAGTACACAGAACATGGAAATGCAAAAGTTTTAGTAAATATAAACTGCTAAATAACTTTTTTCATCAGCATTTAGAGTAGACTTGTGACTTCTACCAGTGTCTGGTTAAAGATTGTAGGAGGAAATTTCAATCTTCTCTGTTTGCCCTATGAGGCTGCAGGACCCCTGACCCTCTATCTGGACAGTGCTGATTGGTCCTGTGCTGATTACATGCAACAAAAAAAAACCCTCTAGCAATACACACCAAATTGAGCATGTGCAGCTTGTCCCCAAGCCTCTGTTCTATAAGGAGATGGTTTTGGAACAGCGTAAGAAGAGGAGGAATTGAGAAGACAGGATCAAACAGCCTTTTTACACAAGTCAGAGGATTACCACTTAGATTCCACAGTGAGCATAACAAGCATGCTTTACTGCATATACAGACTGAGTTTACTGTTGTGGGTTTACTAACACTTTAACTGCTTGTTTAGGTCTATGGACATAGGAAAGCTGGAAAGGGGGGAGGGGGATCACCATATGCTGGATGAGCAGAGGATCAAGTAAGTAAAGATGCTTCCCCTATACCGCAGACAAAATTAACAGTTAATCCTTGCAGTCTAGGTGTAGCCGCACGAGGGATTATTTTTTAGTTTACCAGGGTTGAACTAGTCCATGAAGTCAAGCGTTCCTTTGCTATTATATGAAGTCCTCCTCTCATTGCTCTTGTAAATGAAATTTGTAAGTTCTGTATATATTTGTATTCTATTTTGTATGTATTGCACACTGCCCTCACTGTGCACACGCCCCTTGTTACCATAAACGTACAAATGTAATATTAATGTGATACCTACATAGTCATGTGTATAAAAACCTTCAATTGGGTTATAATAAAGCAGAACAGTTATTTGGAAAGATGCTGAGCGTATCTTTTGTGTCTGTTCCCTACTGCAGTAGTTATTATTATTGATTTGGAACCACTAATCAATATGAGGATAGGAGTTGCCTATCATCAAAATGTCCTGGTCACTCTCCTCCCACACCGTCATCTTGATAGGTCTCTTCCTGTTCACCTGCTCCCTATTTTCAGTCTGCCAGGTGATCTTATCTGTTTTGCTTTCTGCTTCTTCCCTTGCAACTACAGCCTTCTATACTTGAATCATGCACCTGTATAAATAACAACTGTTGGCTTCTCAAGAACTACAGCCTCCAGGGATATACTGTATGTTATGTGGATATGCCAGGAGGGTGTGGGTGGCTGATTACTATCTCACCCTGACCTAGGTATGAGAAAGTGGGAGAGTGCAGCACTATGAAAGAAAATAGGGGACATTTAGTAAGGTATTTGGGATTGTATACAAGGGTGGAGGCTGGGCTGTCTTTAATATTGATTGGGCCCCGGGCTGTCTTTAATATTGATTGGACCCTGGGCAAACATTTTCTTGCCCCCCCCCTCTCCATGCAATTTCACTCTCCACCTGCCTGCACACCATGGACTGGGGTGGTGAGGGGAAGGTGTGATCAATGGCAGTGCTGATTTTTTACCAACTACCAACGCTACCAACATAAAGAGGAGTTTCAACACTGGCCACCAACGTAATAGGGGTTTACACTGGCCACTAATGTAATATAAGCATTCACATGAACCACCATGTAAGGAGGGGGGCCTTCACACTGGCCACTAGTGTGAATAAAAGGATTGTACCCCAAGCCCCAATTTAATGAGAAGATTTACAATGACCACCAATGTAAAGGGGATTTACACTGTTATAGGAGCATTCACAGTAGCCACCAATGTAAGGAGGGATTTACATTGACCACCAATGTAAGAGGGACCTTCACACTGGCCAATAGTGTGAATGAAAGGTATCTATACCAAGCCCCAATGTAATGAGAAGATTTACACTGACCACAAATGTAACTGAGACATTTAGCCTGTGTTCACATTTGTGTGTGTCGGGAACGCATGCAAAATCGCTTTCCTGAAACCACAGAAACCTGCTGCCCTTTAGCAGATACACAGCAGTGCCATTAATTGTTAATGACACCCTCACGCATCTGCTGACATGTGATGTGTGATTGTGAAAAAGCGTTAGGGACTTTCTCCCGCATTTCTAGCGCACAGAGCAGCCCATTGAAATAATTGGGCTGCCCTACACACCACCTACATCTTTATCCACCCTGTCAGTACACCTTCGCATCCTAAAACCCCTGCTAACCTCTGCATCCCAAACCTCCCCTATTCTCTCCACTCCAACCCTCCACCCCTTTAACTCTACCGGCCTCCTCTGCTCCTCTTTGCACCCACCTTCCTTACTCTATACATCCCCCTTGCTCACCTGTGCACCCAAACTGTAATTCCTTCTCTGCCTACCTTTGCACACCCCACACTACCCTCCCCCCACCAATTTGCTTACCTTTGCAGAACAGGCTGATGTTAGGCTGAATGACCACCGTTGCAGGCAAGACATTCAAACATGCCCCTTTATCTCCCAAGTGGGCAGCATTCAGTATTGGTGATGGTGGATATGACCTCAAGGGGCCGTGATATACATATGAATGCTGCCTCTATTTACATATGAATGATGCAGGTCCGCAACTATTTACATATTAGTGCAGCCGCTAGTTGCATATCAATGCTGGTTATTTACATGTAAGCACAGGGTCTGCAGGTGAGTCATCTGTACACAACAATAGGGTACAATAGGGCAGAGCTGGGGAGCATTAGTAGCAGCACATCACACTGAGATATCAGGACACAGCACTGGACTAAAACCTCAAGGGACGAGGGAATTTAAACTGGGATTGTTGGCAAGTATGAGGCAGCTGCTTTGGGCCTCACAACAATTACAGGGCCCAGGGCAACTGTCCCTTTTGCCCTGCCTTAAAGATGGCCCCGGGTGAAGGAAGAAGATGAGAACAAGTCTATAATGTTGAAAGAATAAAGCAATGTGTCCTTCGCGCTACAAATGAGTAAATTAAGTGAATGTGCTAGAAAAAATAAGTAAATATGTGAGTTGACGTAAAGTAAGATTGCAACAAAATCTTGAACAGTTTCCTCTTAGATCCCAATACAGCTCTGGAGAAGATGAAGTCACGAGCTGTGACGTAATGCATAGGGAGTGGCCGTGGAACGACGTAAACCGGAAGTCACGTGAGAAGGCGCCTCAGACGCCGCTGTTCTACATTTCACTGTATCTCACCTGTTTATAATGATTTTATTGTAAGAGCGCATCTGAATACCTTAATAAAACCTTTTACCTATCACCTAACTACAAAACTATTGGAGGCTTCTTTCCTTTTACCTCTTATACCACCGGGCCGTTTGTGCCTCGGTGGTATATATTATGTCAGGCCAGTGAGCTATATTGGGATCTAAGAGGAAACTGTTCAAGCCGGGCTAAAGCGATGAGGAACGTTTGAACTTCATTTTGCTGCCATACATCTATCCACCACTTGATGTCAATATACAACGCTTGTTTGTACATGCATGAAGGTGAGAGTTTAGAGAGACTGACACTTACAGGATACCATCTTTGAAGATATTTATGAACTTTGATTTATCTACACATTTTTAATGCATTTTTAATGCATTTTTTATGCATTTTTTATTCTTTATTCACTCAGCCACTGTATGCAATATCACTTTTTGATAGAATTTTTTCACTTTTTTTCAGTCTTTATGACATTAACAGAGAATTTTTATTTATTATTTGTTTATTGAGATGTCATTTGGCATTTGGCACTGTATATTTATTATGTGAGATATGATGGGATTGTGCGAGATCATTTTTATTATATATAATGTTGAAAGGCCCACCTTAAAGAGAGTCAGGCATGACCTGGATGTTAAATCTCAGTAAAAACATTTTGGGCTGGTTACAATTAACACTCTATGGTTGTTTAATTTACTAATATTGCTGCTGCACATCTCCCCTTCCCAATACTGCCTTCTTTAAGATCCCATTACTTCAGAAAACAAGGAATGTGGAACATGTGGTACCCCTCTTGCCTTTTCAGAATGCAATGCTGGATGCTGTCATAAGTGGCCAAGCAACAGGCAGATCTAAAATGCTGTCACGGAACGGGACAAAAAGCTTGTGTACTTAAGGGTTTGTTTAATAAAGCCATTACATCAGGAGAAAAGTGTGCTGCTGTCCATATATAATTATAAACTATGTCTCTCCAACTCCTAAAGTGAAACTAAAATCTCATTTTTAAAGAAAAAAAATCTACCCACGTATGTATTATTAACTTAAAAAATACATTCTAATGCTATCAGCCTCCTCCAAAATCTTTTGTGATCTGGCTTTGTGTTAGAGAGTGGCTATGATCATTCTCCATGGTCCTACTGTATGTTGGAATGTAGCCACCCTCTCATGCTTGCTCACTAAGGACCTTGGGCTCAGGGATGTGTAGTGTGCATAGAGCAGTGCACATGACCGCTACTAATGTGCACTGCCCGTTCCAAACAAATGGGACTGAGCGGGAAAAGGAGAAGCTAAGGAGCTTGCAAAGGATATTACTTGGTGGCAAAAAAACTGTAGGAATTATTTCATGAAAAAAAAAAGATTACAGGACCATTAGGCAATGGATGTGTATGGATTATTTTAGAAAATAAGGATATCATTTAGTGTCACTTTAAGCTGACTAACCCCAACTATCATATACTGCAAAAAGGGTACAAACAGTTCTTAGGAAGGACAGAAATGAAAATATTTAGGGAGGTCAAAGTGTAAGTAGATAACGCTACTGGGAACCTCGATGTTTCTTTTAACACTGTCAACAATGGTGCACCAGTTACCAGTGGGAAGCTTTCATTGGCTGTTCAACAAGATTATGTAATTAGCTATTGCAGTTTCCAGCAGTAAGCAGATGTTGAGGAGGCAGCTCAGCCTAATTAATTTAAATAATAAAAAGCATAAAAAGTGAAAATACAATAACTGTGCCCTGTTCCATGTGTTCTATCACTAATGCCGCGTACACACGGTCAGACTTTTCGGCTACAAAAGTCTGACAGCCTGTCCGACAGACTTTCGACGGACTTTTGGCGGACTTTTGGCGGACTTGCGGCAGACTTTCTAACGAACGGACTTGCCTACATACGATCACACAAAAGTCCGACGTATTCGTACGTGATGACGTACACTGAACTAAAATAAGGAAGTTGATAGCCAGTAGCCAATAGCTGCCCTAGCGTGGGTTTTTGTCCGTCGGACTAGCATACAGACGGGCGGATTTCTGGGTCCGGCATAGTTACGACGTAAAGATTTGAAGCACGTTTCAAATCTAAAGTCCGTCAGATTTGCGGCTGAAAAAGTCCGCTGAAAGTCCGGGGAAGCCCACACACGATCGGATTGTCAGCCAGCTTTGGTCCGTCAGCGTCCGTCTGACTTTTGTAGACGAAAAGTCCGACCGCGGCATAAGGGGTTTATTTATATTTTTTTCACAGAATCTTTACCCGAGATTCCCACATTTTTCCATTAGAGGCCAACTAAGAAAACGTGTAAATTTTAACTAAAACATTAAAACCCTAATGCCCCGCACACACGGTCGGATTTTCCGGCGGAAAATGTTTGATGGGAGCTTGTTGTCGGAAATTCTGACTGTGTGTAGGCTCCATCGGACATTTTCCATTGGAATTTCCGTCACACAAAATTTGAGATCTGGACCTCAAATTTTCCGACAACAAAATCCATTGTCGTAAATTCCGATCGTGTGTACACAATTCCGACGCACATAGTTCCACGTATGCTCGGAATCAAGCAGAAGAGCTGCACTGGCTATTGAACTTCATTTTTTTCGGCTTGTCGTACCTGTTGTACGTCACCGCGTTCTTGACGTTCGGAATTTCCGACAAGATTTGTGTGACCGTGTGTATGCAGGACAAGTTTGAGCCAACAACTGTCGGAAAAAATCCATGGATTTTGTTGCAGGAATGTCCGATCGTGTTTATGGGGCATAAGTGTTATGGGTCCATCCATTCATAAATACAGTGGTGGCATATGCATCCTTTTCCTGACACTTTTTATGTCATCTTCTTTTAGGACTGCAGGTGCACTAAAACTCTTTAAAAATTAGGTAACATATTCAAAGGGCTCTTTCTCTTGACATTCACGCCCTTCCTGGGTCTTTGTATGTATTAAAATTGGGTTTTTGCAGATAGTTCATGGAATTGTCCCACATATATATGACTTCTCTTGTCTTGTTTACTCAATACCAGCTGCAATTTCCTCCTAAAGTGCACCTGTAAGCTCTACCTAATATGATTTTGTTGACCCATGCTTGACAGCTGTGTGCTCACTTGACAGCATGTAAGCTGACTGCTTTACTTCCCATGATGTCTCCACTGCTCTGAGTCCCATTCCAAGTAGCTAAGCGTCGGTGACTGAATAGTTCATATACAGTGAGGTTTGCCAATTGGTCTACTTCAATAAATGTTAGCTCAGCCGCCCAAAGTACTTCACCAGTACTCCTCCTGATAGGCCAATGTATTCTTTGAAGCTCTTGGACCACATATCCATCCTTGGCTCTGTTGAATGTTTTTTCCATGTCATGTAGTGTGTGAATAATACAGATTGTGCCCCCTTTTCTCAATCTGATAAGGTATTAGACTTTTGCTGTTTACCTAAACATATTAAATTATGTACCAGTAGAAAGCAATGATTCTTATTTTTCCAGATATCTAATGCAAACAAACTCAGGTTCTCCAAAAGTTATGAGTGGTATAAAGTGACAGAAATACAGGCCAATGCATTTCCAAGACAATGGCAGAGAGCACTGATAAGATTGTTCTGGCAGGGGGGGCTATCCCCATGTCAGAACACAACAGCTCAGCGTGGGAGATCGCTGTACTAATGTCAGATGGTTAGTAAAATGGCACCGACCAGAGCTGTCAGTTTTTAGTGTGTTACCAGGCTTTACTCTAGCAGTTGGTCCCCTTCCCTGATGAAAAGATTAACTGATTGTTTTGCCTAGGGGATGATGAATAGGGTGATATACTACTCAGTAGATTTGAAGTTTTATCTGGGGATGTCATTAATGTGCTACACACTGTTATTTTTTTGTCCCCCCTATTCCTGGCTCTTCCTGGTGACACACCCAAGGCCTCATAGCTGGCTCCTTTGAAAGTTACATCACCAGTGGCTTCCAGAGAGATCTTGCCTGGTCTCACAGATGCACTGTAGAGGACTTAGCATGGTTTAGAATTATTCCATTACAAACCCCACCCGATCTTGTATAATCCATACGCTGATCTTTCCAATTATCTTGGATAAAAGACCTGGGTGGTCTATTATTAAATAAAGAACCATGGTAGGTGCTCTATTATACATGCACAAGATTGGTGCATGCACTATACAAGATCCAGTGTAATTTGTTTTTTTTTTCATTTTATTTAACAAACTGCTGCAGGTCTCCTACAACGTATATTTGAGATCAAGCACACATATCCCAGCCAGCACAGAATAAGGAAGTGAAGTGGCCAGAAAGGGGAAGGGCCAGGACGGAGCACGGAGCCTTTCACTCCACTGAGATGCGATGCACAGCTTATCCCTCCTGACAGGCAAACTTTGAGGCAAACTTTGGAGACTGTTATCAGATTGGTGCACTCACGCACCTTGCAAATTTGCTGCTGAAAACTGTGTATCTGGATTCCATCACTGAGCTGTGGGATGGCTCATAAGCATATTTGAGCATGGGATTCTGAGCCCTAAGCACTAAGATTAATGCACACACGTTGGATTTTTTATGGACTTTATGTGCATTTCTTTCATATATTGGACTTTAATAATCACGTACCACATCTTGGATTTGATATTCACACTCATTGTGTGGCACTTGGCACTTTGTTGTATTTTGCACTTATCACTGTGATATATTTATTTATATATATATATATATATATATATATTTTTTTTTTTTTTTTCACGGTAAATTTCAGACTATATAAATGATTTTTTCATCCATTATATATACAGGTAGTAGTTCAGTAATTGTTACTCTCATTCTAATGGTATACATCTAGTATATTATTTACACATTGCACTTTAAAAGCACTTGTTTTATATATATATATCCTTTGTGCCTTGCTGTGGCTGGATAAGCCGGTTATGCTGTATTTTCAATATACCTCATATGCATTAATAATCTCCAGATTGATATTTTCACCTTAGCGCAGCGTATCTTTTGTATACACAGAATAAGGAAGTGCAGCCAATTCCTTTTTTTGACAAAATGACAGCACAGGTTTCCCATCTGTAAGGGAGACAGAGCAGGGAGACTGGAAAAAAAAACAACTAAGAGAAACTGACAGGTCACTATTAGTGTATTGCTTTTTCAATTAAGATTGCATTGCTGTTGTCAGTCTTATTAAGGAAAGGACCACTTTAAGAAGCAAAACCCTGTCTCTACCAAGATGGCGCCTCCACCACTTTATTATCAAAAATAAAATGAATCTTTTAAGTAGCAGAGTGACCTCTAGGTTGTGATGCTCACTACATATCCACTTATTGTAAACTGTTTAATGTCAACATATTTATGACACTCAATCAATATAGTTAATGTTCTTCTCTGCAGGCCAGATTGTCGCAAGTATGCCTTATGTTAATAGTTAAATTTCCCATTTCTTTTTACCACAACAGCTGTGTACAGTTTATAGGAAAATGGTCAAAGGCAGCATATAATTTATTACGAGAGTTTTGATATCCAGTTTGCACTTGTACTTCAGGGGCGTTAAAAAAAAAAAAAAAAAACTACCATCAGCACTTTCACAGAGCTGTGGTCTGCATGGCAATGATATAATTGAAACCCAATTATAGTTGGCTAAGCTGATGTACAGGGAGACAAAGTGATTTGTTCAAGATGACATTGAGTGATTATAAGTAGCTGAGGCCAGAATGCATATCCAAAGTGAACACCTTCATTGCAGATTGCAGTGCTGTCTGGAAACAGCACATCAGTACTTCTATTGCTGTACTTCTAGGTACAGTTATTTCAGGGATCAGCCAGAATATATTAATGTTTCATTGTGGAGGTCCTATTGAAGGATGCTATGATAATGATGAACAATCTTTTAAATAGACTGTAGAGTTGGCAGCTCTGTATTACTCATTGAGTAGTTGGTAGTATCCTAATATGTTCTTTTATACTATAAATTACACATCCATGTTCTCTTATTTCCTACTGTAGGTCAAACCACTCATTGACATTAAAAAAAACATTAGCTGACGTATCACATCACCCATAAAACCATTTAAAGAGACATTACTGAAAACATGGACATAGTTTGCATTTTGCATATATAAGACCCTAATATGCTGGACAGACACATTATAAATAGTGTAAAGGGAGCCTGTCAGCTATTTCAAACCTAAAACCTAAGAACAGAAACGTCAAACATTGTAGCTTACCAGTCCAGATCAAATATTTGAGCAAGTACAGAAAATACTCCTTGCTCTTGCTTGAAATGCATCATCCTTGCCCCTTCCTGTGGAATGAGCTGATCGAATGCAGGCATGTTTAAATTCCAGCCTAGGTGGCAGCTATGGCTCCCTCCATTGATACACTGAAGGAGTTTATGTAGCCACCCAAGGACGGGAAGTATGTTATTCACAGTATTATCAACTGAAAATAAAGGGCAAAATCCACCCCCCCCCCCCCAAAAAAAAGAAAGCAGCAGTATTTTACATTTTTCCGGTTGGATTTTGATATGTTTTCAGGTGATTAACAAAAGAATGCTGATGATATTCATCCTAGATAGAAAAGTCTCCATTGTGTGACTCATTGATCTTCACATTGTTATCAAAGATTCACGCTGAATACTGCCTCCGGGAGCTAAGCTTTCCTTACCCATTGCCTCCTGGTGGAAATGACAGCACCACTTTGGTCAATAAATGGACAATACTTTAGTCTCTGATTTGAGAAAGTAAAACCCTTAGTAACAAAAATGAAAGCAGGATCAGAGGGGCACACTGAAGAGGCTTTTTTGGCTAATAAGGGTAATAGCAGATCCCTTGTAATTGTTTCTCCCAGATTTTTACTTTAAATATTTAGAATTGCCGTCAAGTTCACTTTAAAGTGTAATTCCACTTTTCCACTTATGCATTAGAATAACACCTACTTTAAATCTGTCACATGTTCCCATTCACATAGCAACACTTAAAAAATAAAAGGAAATACTTAAAAATTACAGCTTACCTTTTGGATAAAAAGCGCTGAAAAATTCTACTTAGTTCCCTTTGTTTATCAGGGGGCTGGAGAGCTTTGCTTGCCATAATTAACACTGTCAGTACTGTGCTGGGAGATCCCATCAGTTGTAAACTAGATTTGAACACTCTCTGTCCAAACAAAGGGTTAAAGATGTAAAAGGTGTATGTGTTCATTATATATTAATGAGGGGAAACCCAACCTGTCCTCACTTTGTCTGAGGAGAGACCAAAACTGGCCATACATGACTCAAACTGAACCATTTTCCCCATCCCTACATTCAACATGTTTGGTTGAAGTGCTGATTGAGTGAAAATAAACCGACAAGCCCTTTCATGAAAAGTCTATTGATAGAATGGAACGGAAATGGGCATATATGGTTTGAATTTTGATCCATGTATGGCCAGCTTTACTCTGGAATTGCTCAGAAATTGTTTAGAGTAGCTCTCAGTCTGCCTAGAGCCCTGCTCCAAAGCTCATTCTGTCCTAAGCCTTTCTGTTGGGAGAAATAACACTGAACTTGTTCAGAAATGGTTGCAGTCAGCCATTACACCTCTAATATGCATCCACAGCTAAGAAATATATCATTTTTTTTAATAGGTATGCAGTGTGGATGGGAACACATATCAAAGATATAGTGGGGTTTCCTCACATTTGACTGCAAAGGTGGAATAACACTTTAAGGAATCTTTAGACATGGTCTGGGCAAAGGCCCAGGAGAGATTTGGGCCATATAGGACTAGGCTCTTGAATTTTAGAAAATGTCTGTGTGACCAAGCTGACTCTTTAAAAGAGAGAAGGGAAGTGTTATCTACAGGCTGTAAGGTAAGCAGCCTATGAAAAAAAGTGGCTGGTCCTCACTCAACAGAGAACAGGCAAATGTCTTTCAGCCCATATCAACGGGAAACATCTTCCTGTCTATGGCTGGCCTAACCCATAGCATCCAATCAGATTTCAGGTTACAGAAATTTAGAGTGTTCAGAAGACAAAAATGATTGCTGATTGGATATCTATAATGACACCTTGGACTAGTTAATAAGCTTCTAGACTTATTCCCACCATACATGGTCGAATTTAGAACAAATTTTCTTTTCAAAATCAGAAAGTTCGTTTTTTTGTGATCCGATGATGCCACCATTGATTTTCGAAATTCGGCCGAATTTCGGCTGACCAAGCCTTCATTTTCACCTCATGTTGCTACAGAAAAGAATTTTCGTGGCCTGGAATCTTCTTTTCTCTCCATAAATTTTCTTTTCCTATTACATTTCTCTCATGATTCTCCCATCATTGATTAGAAAATCGTTTTGTTTTTCTAAAAATTTCCAACATGTCCGATTCCTCAAATTTGATTGCTGTGCGAAAATCGGCCGTTGATGCCGCCCACTAATGGTGCGAAATTCATACGAAAATTCTTAGATACGATTTTCGATAGAAAATTCTTTCGAAATTCGAACCGTGTATGGCCGGCATTACACCTCGTTTGAATTACTGAAATGTAAAAACGATTCTTTTGTGAGATTTTTGACACTGAACAAACAGAACTGAAGGTTACTTACCAACTTTTATAATACCTTACCAATTATTGTGTTTAATATGTCTCCCAGTTTTTCCGTTTTCTAAACATTGCAAATAGTCGCTTTTTGTGACAGAAAAGTGACAATATCCCAGGCGATCTGTAAATATTTATGACCCCTTTCCATTTTCAGGTGTCAGTTTTCATTGTAAATAATAGCTCATGTCAGTGAAACTGCGATGTCATGCAATATTTGGTTCAACAATATTCAGGCTGTTAGTGTTGATATCATGTACATTAGTTTTTATGCCAAGAGTTACAAGGTTTTGTAGGATAAGAATGGCATGTCATTTAACGCTTGGGCTGCTAAGTGTCACCAAGGCAGACCCGAATGATAAACCAGATTTGTAAAACAACAATTATCTATTGATTTAGGATTTTCTTTTAACTCAACTTTTATCTATAGAATGTGAATTCTATTTTAGCAATGTTTTCAAACATTACAAAATGCCCATTTATGTGCTAATTTTAATGCAACTATGGTGAGATTTCTTACTTCTCAGTAATGTGTTTGTATTGTTATCTGCAGCCTTGTAACTAAACTTGGTTCTGACCCACTTGAGTTTATTTTATGGAGATATTACATAAAGAATACATCATTTTAAAGCCCCACATTAGCAGTGCTGTTTGTGCTTAACTTTAATATTGGACATTTTCACTCCCTTCCTGCCCAGGCCAATGTTCAGCTTTCAGCACTCTCACACTTTGAATGACAAGTGCTCAGACATGCAACACTTTACCCAAATGACATTTTTATTACTTTTTTTCACACAAATTTCACTAGTCAGTGTCCCTGAAAAAAAAAATATTTGTTTTCTTTTTTATTACATTTTTTTTTTTTTTTTACAATTTTTTTTACATACTGTGACCAGAACTATACAGTGTTACCGTAGTAACACTGTACTACTCTGTGGAGTACATCTATTCACACAGTGTGTACTATTGTAATGCTGTGATTGGCCACAACTATCACATGGTACAGATGCACTGTGATTGGCCTTGTTGACCATGATACTATGTGATCACTATGTGATCACTGTGACCAATCACAGAGATCACACAATAGTACACAATGTATGAATGAAAGCCATTCATTGTGTACAATTGCCATGTGAACAGTGATTACATGATACTGGCAATGATCTGGTACACTGATCTGTCATCTGCTTTGTCTGGTAGACACATTGGGTGACAGATCATGGGGCAGTGCAGCCTGATCCTGAGAGGACATCCACCCAAGATAACAGCGCTCCAGCTTGGCCATCATTTTATTATAGGCCAGGTGGAAGGTGGTTAAAGTGTATTTCCATTTTTGCAGCCAAATTGGGTAACACCTACTTCATGAGTACTCAACCTGTGGCCCTCCAGATTTAGTGAAACTATAAGTCCCATGGTGCCTGTGCCTTTGGGAGACATGCTTGTATCTGACAGCCTTGCAGTGCCTCATGGGACTTGTACCTGTCAGGATTGCAATGCCTTATTTTAACGATGGGACTGGGGAGTAATTGTTAGCATAACCCTGTCTGTACTCTGCTGGCAGATCTTATAATCAGTTGCAAATTAGATTTGAACATTGTCTGTCCTAAAAAGGGTTAAAGATCTAGAGGCTTGGTTTCTTCATTGCATGTTAATGAGGGGAAACTAGACTGTCCCTACTTTGTTCGACGACAGACTAAAGCAAGGTACACATGTTGAGGTTTTGTTCAGTGAATAATAAAAAAACAACAAAAAACTCATAGATCCCCTTATAAATGTTAATGCATGGATCTCTTCCACTGTTCTATTGTATTCTGACAGTGGGACCCCCCCCTCGTCAGAATACACAGATCAGAGCTGCAGCTATTTGCTGCATGTGCTGATCAAATGCTGGTTTTTCAGCATGGCTAGTTGACAGAAGGCGGTCTAACAACTGGCTTCTTTTGAACAGAGAGGTTCCTGCTGAACTTTCAATACATGTATACCCAGCTTTACTTTGAAGATGTTGAGAGCAGCTCACAGTCTGCCCAGAGGCCTCCTCCAAAGAAACATCTCAAAGGTAAGAAATATTTTAGGTATGCTGTGTGAATGGGAACACATAAACATTTAGTGGGATTTTCTCAAACTTGACTGCAAAAATGAAATACACTTTAAAGTGGTATTAAACCCAAACATAACATTTTAATACTTTGCAGATTACCAATCCTTAAATGCGGTGGCTGCATTCGTTTTCTGTTTTCCTGTAGAGATCTAGCCAGTAACATACTTCCTGTCTTAGGATATCCCCACTCTGGATGAAGCAGCAACAAAGACACCTTTGTCTCACTTCGGTTCACTACATGAATCACCTTGGATCCCTGGACCCTATGAACTGATCACTGTTTAATTGGTAATTAGAATTCACCTCTAGTTGCACTGGACTGTTAGATTGTTTTATTCCACCTTTCTTGGTGATGCGTTTATATCCTTATCACTTTTCAACCATTTACACCTTTTTATTCAACCTTTCTTGGTGATGTGTTTATATCCTTATCACTTTTCCCTTCTTAAACTCCGAAGGTTTCTCCAACGGAACTCCGACGGAATTCCTCTCAAGCTGTCTTGCATACACACGGTCACACCAAAGTCCAACTGTCTAGAACGAGGTGACGTACAACATGTACAACGGGGCTAGAAAAAGGAAGTGCAATAGCCAGTAGCCAATAGCTTCCGTCTTGTACTTGCTTCAGAGCATGCGTCGTTTTTGGTCCGTCTGAACAGCATACAGACGAGCGGTTTTCCCGATAGGAATTGGTTCCGTCGGAAATATTTAGAACATGTTCTCTTTCTAGGTCCGTCACAATTTTCGGAAAATAAAGTCAGATGAGGCATACACACGATCGGAATAGACGATGAAAAGCCTCTGTCGGACTTTTTCTGTCAGACATTCCGCTCGTGAGTACGCGGCTTTACACCTTTTTATTCAACCTCTCCTGGTGATGCGCTTATATCCTCATCACTTTTCACTTCTTACACCTTGGCTACCACCAATACTTTCTAGTACTTCAATCCCCCTGTTGTTTACCGAGCACAGGACACCTTGCACGTGTCATTCTATAAATATATAAAAGACATATACATATATATTTTTTCATTCAGTCCATTCAGTGTTTCATTCAGTCCTTCATTGATGGTCTCAGCACTTATCGTCACTCTGACTACTTCAAGTTCTTGAAATCTGTCTTTCCTGGATGATTTTCTTGCTGGACACTCACACCTCCTCAGCTCTCGTTGGAGATGCCCCTCTTTGGAGGTCCCCGATCTACAGTGCCACACTTTTATTATATAGTCAACCTTGTAAGTAGGGTAGAGAGTGGGTTTTTGTACTTGGTTTTAATTTATTTTATTTTTTATGATTCTTTTTTCATTGGATAGGATCAGACCATACAGCAACTCCTATTATATTTTTTATTGAACTCACGCGCATGCTCCTGAAGAGTGGATCAATCCACAAAATGCATAGAGCTATTGTCACGGAACATCCCACACTCCGCTTGAGTGCTTCCGTCATATACCACTTCCTCCCAGTCTGTATACAGATATCAGATATTCCAACCTCTCTGAGCACAAAACAAGGCGACACTTGCTTGTTGCTAACATGGACTCACTCTTTATTTGAGATCTCACACAAATATATACACAGCAGAATGACTAAAACCTAACCTAATTAACATGAGCTAATTAACTAATCCTTTTACCCAGACTAAGTGACTACGTCTCCTAGCTCATTGACTATTCAACACACATTACCATAAACATCAACACAGGGTTAATTAGAACAAACAACAATGAGTTGAATACCCTTAGCACCTGTGGTAAGCCAGACTAAACTCATAATTATAGCTGACATCAGACAGGTGAGTGGAGTTGATGACATTAGCATCTTCTCACAGTATGAGTCCCAACAGTATGACTCAGTCACTATTGCTATTATGGCAAATACAGGGTCCCCAGAGTCTATGTCCTGGGGGACAAGGACCCGAAGCCAAAGTAACAACACCTCAAGGGTACCCCAAATGCCATGGCCCATAATCTGTAGGCAAGAGGCTTGCATTCAGTCCTCTCCAACAGCCTCTGTCCCGGCTAGGTCTGTCACAGCTATTATATGCCATGTCCCTATGATTCAATTGATATCTGTCAGTATGTATAATTTTTGATATTAACCGTTTATAATCATGTGGCAACCCATCAACATTGTATGTATAGATGTACATTTTTATGAATTGTACCAGTTATCATAATTGTATTGGATATACACTTACGCATGATTATGCGTTTGTATGTTAATTTATATATGCTGGGAATTGTCCATTGTATTCTCCAATGATCAGACTTGTCCTGCCACGCCCCTCTGCACAGCCTTTCACTGGCAAGCTCAGTGTACTGTTGCTTCTCCTCCCCCCAGCTGAGAACTGAGGGAATGTGATCATCTATAAAAAAAAGGGGAAAAAGGTATTTATATATTTTTTTTTTATATGTACCTTAAACATGTTTTTCCTTTTATTTGTATTTTAAACTAAAAGGGTTGTTTTATGAGGTGATCGTTTACAGTCTCTTTAAAGGTAAAAGCTTTAAAAAGAAAACAAATGCAGCCACCACATCTAAGAATTGTATATTGTACACACACTCTACACCTATGGGTGTACAGAGATATCCCTAACTATCTACACGCTAGGTATCATTTAGCTGCTTGAATTTTTTTAGTTTAATTAAGGACCATTGTTTTATATGCATTCTACAGTTACTTATTCATTTTGCATCTGGTAGATATTTTGCGGCATTTATTATGCTCATCTGCCGTGTCTGCAACAATGTGTTTTTAATAAAACAAGTAGAAAATATAAAATTGACCTTACATAAGCAGGGCCACAGCCGCTAAAGAGGTAATTGATATGATTATCATAGAACAAATTTACAGTGCCCTCTGTTTCCATATGCAATAAATAATATATCTCTGCTCTAAATGCATTGTGATGCAAAGTCAGGAACATAAGCAAAGTGATAGTTTGTGTTTAATTCTAATAAAAATTACTCAGACATACCTAGGAATGGCAGATATTATTGCACGCTAGGTAGGTTCTCTCTCAGGAATGGCCGTTTGTAATCTTACAAAGAGGGAGGGAGAAAAAGACGGAGAAAACAGAATATATATCAGACTGCTGCTCTGCTGCTCTATCTGTCAGTTGTTAACAGAAGAATGACAGGAGAATCTAATGCTGCTTACAAATGGTCAAAGCTTAACTGCAGCAAAACCTAACAGCTAAATTATCTATCTATCTATCTATCTATCTATCTATCTATCTATCTATCTATCTATCTATCTATCTATCTATCTATCTATCTATCTATCTATCTATCTATCTATCTATCTATCTATCTATCTATCTATCTATCTATCTATCTATCTATCCATCCTAATGCCTGCCAAAACATATTTTCCATTTTGTTTAGGAACTTTTGTGATTTACATTATAGAGTCGTTGTTGCCACCTTTCTGCTCCAGCATTCTAATTGGACAGAAAAAGAGCAGCGGAACACCGACAAGGTCATCTCTGTGATATCTCTTATCATAAGCATGTTCCTTGTGTTAGACTGGACTGGGAGTAATGTGCAATGTAATAGAGCCTGACTGGCTCTCATCTATTCATTGTAAAATTTTAATGCAGTTCTAAAGACTTTAGTTGATCTATGTTTGATGCTTCCCTGCATGCTAGCCCTATTATTACAATTATGCACACTTTGAGATTACTATGTAGTTGATCTGTAGTAAATTGTAAACTGCATGTATTAAAGGAATATTTCCGGTCACCTGAAAAGAAGGATACTGTCTTAGAATAAAGTGTTACTAAACCCAGTAATATGAAAATAGGTTAACCCCCCCCCACACACACACACACACCACCACCACAGTGCCCACAGCTTATAAATCTTCTTTTTACATTAAAATATTGCCACTATATACCTTTTTGGATGATCTGTATACCACTGTTACATGACAAACTGCACAGTTTCCCCAGTGCTGAGAGTTCAGGAAGGAGGAGATTTCCACTACAACCGGTATTCACACCCACATGTGTGATGTCAATATCATGTAACCTGGCAATCTCTGAGAACAAGTAACTGTTCTCTCCAGCATAAAAAGACACAACTGAGCATGTGCAGGTTGGCTACCCTGCCTGTGTTAGCTGGCCTTCCCCAGATAGACAATGCAGGAGGGGAAGGATCTGTGCATATGGGACAAATCAGCCTTTTTACACAATGCAGAGGATTAACCCCTTAAGTTCCACAGTGAGTATAACAAGCATGCCATGCTGCATATACAGACTGATTTTACTGTTGTGGGTTTAGTAACACTTTAAGGAGATGATGAATTCCCCATAACACACAACATAACATTTGTATCTGCTTAACCCCTTCACGCCTAAGGGTAAAACAAATCTAAATGTATTGATTTGTATTGTAAGTGTACTGTATGTTTTAAAGCGCTGCACAAACTGTTGACGCTATATAAATCCTGTATAATAATAATGATAATAATAATAATAAATGCCTAAGCACAATTTTGCAACATGTGTTAGTAAAACCGTACATATCATAACTACTTTGTGCATCCAGGTGGATTATACCTTGTTTTTTTCAGAACAAATTGGGCTTTCATTTGGTAGTAAATGGTTATGGATATCTCCTGATTTTTTCACTGACAGTGACAGTACTAATTGAAAAAAAAAAATCCTGCCAAAATATATTGACCGTGACCTTTGACCCTTACTTGACCCAAACACTAACCCTGGCACAAACCTTGACCTAGGTATTTTTTCTTTATATTATTTTTTATTATTTGTTTATTTTATTTATTTATACACACTCTCTGCAGGGAAAGAGAGGTGCATTGTATCTCTCTTGTCCATTCACACACAGAGAGAGAAACACGGGGAGGAAAAAAGGCCCAGTGCAGTGGGGACGTTAATATGTGTTTCGGCGCAAAGGGGTTAATGTACAGTAGACGAGGACCTACAATCCAGTACCTGCCACCCTCACATACACTGGAGTTAATTTACTAAAGGAAAATAGGCTATTCACTTTGCAAGGGAAGTTTCACTTTGCAAGGGAATTTGGCCCAGAGCTTAGTGAATGTGGTGAATTTTCACTTTGTGAAGAATACAAAATCATGTGCAAGGAGAATGAAAAAACAGCATTTTTGCTTGCACATGATTGTGGAAGTCAGTAGAGCCCCGCCTCATTCTCTAAGCCCTGGGGCACGCCGCCTTGCATCTCCTCTTGCAAAGTGAACAGCCTATTTTCCTTTAGTAAATCAACTGCACTGACTCTGGGAATGATTTACTAAAACTGGAGAGTGCAAAATCTGGTGCCACTGTGCATGGTAACCAATCAGCTTCCAACTTCAGCTTGTTCAATTAAAGTGTTGCTAAACCCAGGACCCTGCACGCACTTTATCTGGTCTCCCACAGTACACAGAACAAGGAAATGCAATCATTTTAGTAAATATAAACTGCTAAATACCTTTTCTCATCACCAGTATATAGCAGTCTTGTGACTTCTATCAGTTTCTACTTAAAGCTTGTAGGAGGGGTTTTAATACTGCACTGAGCTATCCTATTACAATCCAGCAGACCTGACCCTCTGTCTGAACAGTGCTGATTGGCCCTGTGCTGATCGCATGCACTCTCCCAAGAAAAACAAAAACAACTCTCTAGCAATACACACCAAACTGAGCATGTGCAGTCTGTCTCCAAACGCTTTGTCTTATCCGGATCTGTTTTGAAGTCAGCGGAAGAAGAGGAGGATCAGAGAAGACATAATCAAACAGCCTTTTTACACAATGCAGAGGATTAACCCCCTCAGGTTCCACAGTGAGTATAACAAGCATGCTTTACTGCATATATAGACTGATTTTGCTGTTGTGGGTTTAGTAACAAAAAAACTGGAAGCTGATTGGTTTCTATGCCAAGCTGCACCAGATTTCACACTCTCCAGTTTTAGTAAATCAACCCCTATGTGTGGGTACTAGGGGAATCTGTATGAATACAGACCGATGTCTGTTTAGACAATAATACATATACAGTAAGTATGTACAGAATTTAACTCCATCTATCATTATAAATAAGGAGCATACAACACAGCTCAGCACTGCAATGGACTTCGAGAGGCACAAAGATGTAGTCTGCTGTGTTGATTGAATATAATGACTTTGTTCTTCAATAGGAATGAATGGTGGCTGTGATAAATACATTGATGTTTGTCGGTGGCCTGACCTGATGTTTATGTTAGACTATGCCTATGAAGACAGAGTCTGTGTCCTGTGTACATGTTAAAGGTCATCCCCCCTCCCCAGCACTACATCACAAATGAAGGCTGGATGCAGCAGTCATTCTTGATGCGGAGAGAATTCCCGATGTGTCAAGAGAACTAAATTATTGTTTTCTTTGTTTAAATCTATCAGGAATAATAAGATGAGGAGAATTTTCCACACCGAATACAGTTTTACTCCTATGTACCTGTCAGTCTGGCATGCCAAACTAGAGTTTCTGGGTCACAAATGTCTGATTGAGGGCATAGGGCTACCATAACAAGATAAACATTTCTCCCTGTATGGTTATTAGTATTCCTTATGAGGCCAATTTGGCTACAAATAGCGCTTAGTGACATTCCTTTTAAAATTCAGCGCACTTATTTTGCAGTAGGCTTGCCTACATGTTGTTTTGCATATTCTAAAGCTAGCAAAATGCATACAATGGGGAAAATAATTATTTAACCCCCTGCAGGTTTTGTAAGGTTGTCCATTTATATAGAAATGCAGGGTCTATAATGTTTATTTTAGGTGGATTTTAAAAAAGAGACCGATTATTAACCAAAAACTCAATTTATAACATTTGTTTTTTCTAACGCCCACATAACCACCTGTCCCCTGGACCCTATTTCCTCTTAAAGACTACGGTCGCCCTCTGACTCTATCCTACACTCTCTAACCCACATCTTTAATCTCTCCCTCACCTCTGGCATCTTCTCCAATGCTCTATAACATGCACTTGTCACCCCCATACTTAAAAAGCTGTCCTTGGACCCTACCAATCTTAACAACCTTTGTCCCATCTCCTTGCTCCCCTTTTCCTCTAAACTCCTTGAACGCCTGGTTTACAACCACCTCATTAGGAATAACCTTCTTGATCCGCTTCAATCTGGATTTAGCCCTCAACACTCCACAGAAACTGCTCTTTTAAAACTCACAAATGACCCACTAACTGCAAAAACCAACGGACACTATTCTGTACTCCTACTTCTGGACCTTTCAGCTACCTTTGACATGGCTGACCACCCCCTTCTCCTCCAAAAACTTTACTCCCTTGGTCTCCGTGACTGTGCTGTTTGGTGGTTCTCATCCTACCTATCCCAATGCACCTTCAGTGTCACTTACAATTCTACTTCCTCCACTCCTCTTCCCTTATCCTTCAGGGTCCCCCAAAGTTCTGTTCTTGAACCTCTTTTATTTTCAGTCTACACCTCTTCCCTGGGTCAGCTGATAGCCTCTTACAGCTTTCAATATCATTTCTATGTTGACGACACACAAATCTATCTCTCCACCCCTCAACTCACTCCATCAGTCTCCTCACGCATCACTAACTTACTAACAGACATATCTGTTTATTGAATTGTATTGTAATTGTACTGTCTGCCCTCATGTTGTAAAGCGCTGCGAAAACTGCTGGCGCTATATAAATCCTGTATAGTAATAATAATATTTGATCACCTACTAACCAACAATAATTCTGGCTCCCTCAGACTGGCTACAGTATGTGCTCATGCGGTACACAGATTAGTCCTGTAAATTTAAGACGGTGCTCCTAACGACAACTCATTATGTGTTTAAGACTGGATTCACACTGGAGATTGCAGCAGCTCACAGCAGGAGTCCAGTGCGTCTCCATTCACCATTGAAGGTCTGATTTCAGCTCAAATTTTGGGCTGAATTCGGACCTGAAATGGACCAAAAGATCCACAGGGCTCCTGTTCAATTAGCACCAGAGCTGTGTGAAGCGGCTCCATAGAGAGCCGATCACAATCTCCTGCTATGTGAATTGGATGTGGGGAAACCTGCATCCAATTCACAACAGTGTAAATCCAGCCTTAAAGACACCTGTCCACAGAATCTCTCTCTTCCATTCAAACCTCACCATTGTGGGCAAGATCAAAGAGCTATCAAAGGACGTCAAGGACAAGATTGTAGACCTGCACAAGGCTTGAATGGGCTACAAGACCAACAGCAAGAAGCTTGGTGAAAAGGAGACAACTGTGGGAGCAATTATTCACAAATGGAAGAAATACAAAATAACCATCAATCGCCCTCAGTCAGGAGCTCAATGCAAGATTTCGCCTCATGGGGTAAGGGTGAACATGGGAAAAGTGAAGGATCAGCCAAGAACTACATGGGAGAAGCTTGTGAGTGATCTCAAGGCAGTTGGGACCACAGTCACCAAACAAATCATTGGGAACACAAAACGCTGCCATGGATTGAAATCCTGCAGCGCCCGCAAAGTCCCCCTCCTCAAGAAGGCACATGTACAGGCCCATCTGAAGTTTGCCAATGAACATCTAAATGATTCAGAGAAGGATTGGGAGAAAGTGTTGTGGTCAGATGAGACCAAAATTGAGCTCTTTGGCATTAACTCAACTCGCCGTGTTTGGAGGAAGAAAAATGCTATGACACTAAGAGCACCATCCCTACAGTCAAGCACGAAGATGGAAACATTATGCTTTGGGGCTATTTCTCTGCTAAAGGTACAGGACAACTTTGCCCCATTGAGGAGCCAATAGATAGGGCTATGTATTGTAATTTAAAATACACCTATGATGATAAATTATATATCCTTCATTTCTTTGTAAGTTGGCAAATTTACAAAAACTGCAGGAGATCAAATAATTTTCTGCACTGTATGATGGTGGATGGATGTGCATTGCATCAATGCTGTTTTTTAGGAAAAGAAAAAACAACATAAACAAAAATGCTCATATTGCCCAAATATAAAATGTGCAGATAGTAGAGTTGGGCCGAACACCCCCCCCAATTCAGTTTGTGCCAGAGCTCTCAAACATCGCAAAGTTCGAACCCAAACTCTGAACCCTATTAAACTTTATAGGACCCAAACTTGAAAAATCAAAAGTGCCCATTTTTAAGGTTTATATGCAAGTTATTAGCTATAAAAAGAGTATGGAGGCCCAGGTACTGCTCTAGGGGACATATATCAATGCAAAATATTTTTGATTCCTTTAAATATAGTGCCTGGGGGTCCCCTTAGTCTGCTTGTAAACTGGCACATCTGTACCGTGTATAGAACCTGCTGCAGCAAAACTGACATTTATAAAGAAAAAAAAATGATATTTAAATTGCCGGCAATACAATACGATCCCCAATCCATACCAGGCCTTTTAAAAAAAAGAATATTTGGCGTGGTGTTCCCGGCCCTCTCTTTAACAGCCCACTATTCACTGTGCCCTGATTGGCAAAGCTTTGCCAAATTAGGGTTTGAATGAACTGTGCAGTGCGCAGTGTCTTGTGGGGCGCTTGGCGGGCGAACATTCCACGGAGCGTCCTGCTAATTCAGGTGTTCACCAGCAGGCAAACAGGCGATGTTCAGCCTGAACTTTTGCTCGACTCGAACTATTCACCCAACTCTAGCAGATAGTGCCAGTCCCACCCTTATCATTTGGGAAGTAGTAATGGCTTGAAAAGAAATGGCCTAGCCATTCTTTCCCAGAGGAATACCAACCATCGGAAATTGGTTCACATGATGATTAACACTGGTGATCTTCTTCCATGATAGCTTCATATAGAATCAACTTTCACACACATCAGCAGTTGTGTTTATGGGTGGTAAAGGAAATCCATTCTCAATACCTGAAGGCTGAGCTTTCATTATCTTTACTTATGAGCTGCTTTAAGTCTTTGGTCTGATTAGTTCACATCTATTATTCAGCACAAGGACATTCAGAGTTCAGATTTTCATCCCTTGGTTTGTGTTGGAATGGTTAATTCCCCAGTGAAAGCTTAGCTTGTTTGCTGTTCTTAGATAGAGATTACTGCATCCAGTAACCAAAACAAAGGACAAGATGCTCAAACAACGATCAATATTTAAAAATCACATAGGTATTGTCAGTACGGTGGGGAAAATCATAGATAGAGACGGAAGATGTAGCACAGTTGAAAACCAAGCATGGTCACTTTATATTACAAAGGAACAGCAAATGACACATTTGAAAGGATATTAACTGATATAAATATTCTGTCAGATGCAGTAAATTTTCTGGATTAGGAAAAACAAACAAGCCACAACCTGAATCGTGATGAGCTTATTTATCCCTAATTGTGTTCTTTGTAAAGGAGCAGTTGGAACAGAACAATGTTCTGCTGGTCTCTCTGTGGAGTTTAGCAGATTTATAAATTGCAAATTATCTGTACGAAAAGCAGAGTGACCGTCTCCAAATATTATATTTTACCCATGTTAACAGAAACATAAATCAGTTTTCCCAAACCTCTGAACTCATCACAAACCTGTTTTCTAGGCCACCAGAAGATTTCCATTTGTACTAAGTAATTCTATTTTTAAAAAAGCATATTTATTATGGAACTTTTTCAATGGAAACAGAGACTACCTGGCAGGACCCATTCCATAGGGTATTAATTACACTATTCTTGAACATCCCATCACATTCTAATGATAATAATCTGACATCTAAGTAAAACCTTTGGAAGTGTTCACAGACTAAGCACAGGTACCTTTATAGCTCAACTCTGGGAAATTTGAAAATGATCCCTTGCAGTGCAGGTGCCACTGCTTTTTTTTTTTCTAGGGAGAGTAAAGTCACTTTTATCTACCTGATCCTCTGTTCTCCCTGAGCAGATAGGTTGACATAGGTTGACTGTCCATTGGCGTCTTCCTGTCCAGTGCAGGGCTATGGACCTTGGTCTTGATGATGTCAGGACCTTAGTCTACTGGAACATTAGGAAGAAGACATTACAGGGATAGGCCTAGCAGCCCAGAGGAGCAGAGGAACGGGGGGGTAAGTGAATCTTCTTTTCTATGCTACCTAAACCTAAACAAGCAGTTAGCCCTTGCAGTGTTGGATCCACCCTACTAGTAACAGACAAATGTAAAGTTTCCTGGAGTTGGCCTTTAAAGGCCATCACCATCCAAAGAAAAGCATTTTTAAGTAGGCACTATTGCATTGAACCAACCTTTGTTTTTTTATGTATTTTTTAGTCTCTTTGCATCTTCTCCCACAAGGTGACAGTGCCATTCAGTTATATACATATTATATGTTATGAAAATCAATAGGGTAAGGTGTCATCATAATTTTTACTTTTGTATTGGATGCAGAACAGAGACAGAAGTGTCAAGTCTGGTCAGGAGATCAAATCACATTTTTCCCTGAAAATGTAAGAATAGCCAGTCAGAAATGGTTCCAAACAACAATATCAGTTTTAAGCAGAGTTGGCTTTTAATCAGAAAATTATGTCATGAGCATCCCCACCCTTTTGTGTATGTCAGCTGTGGAGTGGCAGCCAACTTTTGGGTTCAGATTCAAACCTAAACTCACATGCAAGCTCAATACTTCTGTGTAACTGGAAAAGTGGATTTAAAGTGGTAGTAAAGTCCACTTTGTGATTTGAACCTACAGGTAAGCCTATAATAAGGCTTACCTGTAGGTAAAATGAATATTATTATTATTATTATACAGGATTTATATAGCACCAACAGTTTGTGCAGTGCTTTAAAAATGAGGGCAGACATTACAGTTACATTACAATTTTGTACAAGAGAAATCAGAGGGCCCTGCTCGTTAGATCTTACAATCTAAGAGGGAGGGTCAAGTGATACAAAAATGAATAACTGTGGGGATGAGCTGATGGAGAAAGTAAAAACACAGTGTATTAGTTAGAAGCAGGCTAGGCTTCTTTAAAGAGAAGGGTTTTCAGTGATAGTCTAAAGATGGATATATTAGGAGATAGTCGAACAGAATATTTCCTAAACCTGTGCTGTTTAGGAGATATTCACCCTGGATGCAGCCGGTGACATCACCGGCGAATACGCTCTGAAGGTCCAGCATACCGTGCTGGACCCTTACAGCACTGTGCCATAACCGTGGGCTCCCGTGCGTGCGGGAGTGATGTCATCATGGCTCCGGCCACTCACACAGCCAGAGTCTGTGAACACAGAAGGAGGATCAGGGAAAAATGGAAGCCTTCTCAGCGGTGACAGCACACCACTGGAGGGCTTTGTTTTAAAGTAAGTATTTTATAATGTGCTAATATGTGATGCATACCAGCACATCATGCTATTATTTTGCAAGGGAAATTTTTTTTCTTCTTTTATTGCAGCGGTTTACTACCACTTTAATTCTGTGAATTTTGGAAGTATGATGTTAGCATAATAGTGGCAATGTACAATTTATATATCACAAACGTTTAAAAAAAAAAAAAAAAAAAAAATATATATATATATATATATATATATATATATATATATATATATATAGCTATATAACTATCTATTTATCTATCTATCTATCTATATGTTAAGAGAAAGAGATGTGTTTCCTTATCAGGTAGTGCAATCAGCCTTGTTGATTGTGTCTCCATGCGTGTAATAAACCCTTCTGCAATGGAAGTCTTATACTCAGTGACTTTTTGCTGGGATTGACTTTAAGAGAAAACAGTCCAGGAATGGACTATTTTTACCAAATAGAGGGGAGCAATACGGAAGGTCTAGGAAGTATGCATTGCAAGGACAGGGCCACATTATTCCTTTTCATGTCATTGATATGAATTGGACTGGGAAAATATAGCTGGCTAGGGAGATATATCATGAATTTCAGCATGCCGTAAAGTATGTACGGGCAAATCTGATAACATTTAGGCTGCTTGAACCTTACTGCATATCATCAGCACAATTATAGCAATATGATGCTATTAGAGGTTAATGTCAGGTTCTCAATCATGTTGATAAGTTAAAGGAATATTTTTTTTAGGTTGTAACCATTTTAAAATAATCAACTTGGCTTTTGTTAATCTGCTCTTGAAACAGAAGAAAACAGCAGCAGAAAAAAAAAACACATACTGTAGATGACAGCGGTTTTGACCCATTGAATAGCATCTCTTGAAACGTATCTGTTTATTTCTCAATGCATGAAACCAACACAGGATGGCAGTATCTACACACAAACAACATACAGCTCCGAAAGAACAAATCCTCTGTGTTATTTTTTACCAGTGAAGATTCTGTGGTCAAAAGACCAGTGCCTGGAATCACAGATATTATGCACTACAATGAAGCAGCCTTTCTTTTACATACTCTTGGAATTTGTATAAGTAATCAATCCATTGTGTTTAAAGTTTACTTATAAAAATTAACTGACTCAGACTTCATGGGCAAAGATTACTTAAATCACTTTTTCCCACACAAATTGCGTAATAACCTTTTGCATGTTCAAGCAGTTTATTTCAACTTCAGTCAACTCAGTGTGTGTCTGTTGTTGCCAGATAACAATTGGGTTTTTAAGAGCTGTTTGATTTTTGCTTGCAAGAAAATGTGCAAACAAATTGCAAGTCTTTTCATCTGTCATGTCTTTGAGTCAGCTAATGTGATTCAGCCAATGAATACTTTGGAGCCTTGTTATGTAAACTGCATCTGCTAATGTTGATTTACATAGAAAATGGAATGAAGCATGCCCTTAACTTCGTCAAGTGTAACTAACTAATATATTGTACACTGCTCTGCGTACTACTGTCATATCACCGTGCTTGGCTGCTCATACTAAACATGGAAACCTAAAAACCCATACAGGCCAGGTTTACAGTAAATCATTAGTTAGTATAAAAAAGTTATTTTATTGAGATCTCAGAACAAAAACACAGAGTAAAGAAGGACATTAAAAGGTCACAATAGAAAACACAATAAAAAAAGCATTGATATTCCTGGATAATAAAAAATGATGGAAAAGTCAATTTTAGGAAATGAACTGACACTTCAGATAGAACTTCAAAGGTGTAAAACTATGTTTATTACTTGAAAAGCTGGCTGATAAATGTTATGGAATTTTGTTTGCGTTTAATCCTTCCTTGTATGTAGGGTCGTTAATTCTGTTAAGTAATCCAAACACTAATCAGCCATCATTTATGACCACCCACCTAATATTGAGTAGGTCCCCTTTTGTTGCCAAAACAGCTCTGGCCCATTGAAGCATGGATTCCACCAGACCTCTGAAGGTATGTTGTGATATCCAGGCCCAAGCCATTGGTATCAGATCCTTTAAGTCCTGTAAGTTGTGAGGTGAGGCCTCCATGGATCAGACTTGTTTTTCCAGCACATACCACAGTACTTGACAAAGGTGTGCGCAGCCTATTGCATTAGGGTGTGCACCTCAAAGCTTGCTGTGTCAGTAGAGCAGTGGACATTGTCAGTAGAGCAGTGGACGGTGTCTATAGAGCAGCGGATGCTGTCAGTAGAGCAGGGGATGGTGGAAGTAGGACAGTGGGTGGTGTCAGTCAGTACAGCAGTGGATGTGTCAGGAGGGAAGAGGTTGGTGTGAGTAGCACAGTGGATGGTATCAGTCAGGAGAGCAGTAGGCGTTGTCAGTAGGGCAGAGGACAGTGTCAGTAAAGCCGTGGATAGTGTCAATAGGTTTTTATTTTTATATATTATTTAAATTTTTAATATTTTTTACATTATTTTTTACAATTTTTTTAGATTTTTTTTTCAATATTTTAGGAGCCCCGGAGGGCTTTGGTGAACTATCAGGGGTTTGAGACAGAGAGAGGGACCGAGGACAGAGGATTTTTTCTCTGCAGCCTCGGCCGCACTGGATAGTGAATGAATGCAAAGTGCTCTGTTCAAGTAGCTTCCTGTTCACTCACAAAACTGAAGCATAGTAAATGCAGTTTACTATGTTTCAGTTATGAATGAACCCAATGAGTCATCAGTGCCAATGACTCACTGTGTTAATTTAGAAAAGGAAGGGGCCAGTAAATTAGATATTCACTGGCCACTTCCCCCATTAGCCATCCGGAAACATCCTAATGTTTACCTGCCACAGCAGCCAGTGGGAGAGGAGAGGAGGGAAGCTGGCAGCATTTTGCAAAGGGGGGGGGGTTGGTGGAGCGGTCAGCAGGGGAAACTGCATCACACAGAGTGATTTGGGTGTGCCCTGGCACATCTGGCACATCCTGTGCACACACCTATGCTTGATTAGATTGAGATCTGAGGAAACATCCTCTCACTTTCTCTCTCCAGGAACAAAAGAAGCACGTGGAAATCATCCCAAAACTCAGGAAATTAGATTTTACTGGAAACAGATGTCCACATCTGAAGAGTCCCCTCTAATCATATTCTGAGGACTAATATAAAATGTTGGATTTGCCTTCAGATTTTCTCCTGGTAATATTAGCCCCCAAGAAAAATGGAGAGCTTTGTCTAGAGTTATAGTTTAACAAAAGATATCACTATAACAGTGAACATTAGTCTATTTAAATACTTTATCTCAAAGCTATGTTAAAGAAACTATGGCTTATATGTAAAAATGCCAAATAGAATTTTGTCAATTTCAATATTCAGCACTTCATATTTTTCCCCACTAGTCCTTACATATCAAATTAGTCTAATTACGCATTATTATAAAGAAATATTTGTTCAGTATGTTTCATGTTACATAGAAGTCTGTCATGGCAGTAAGAGCAAGCATCATGTTGGCACTCAAGCAGTAGTGGTGGAGGGGATACCTTAAAGCAGAACTTTAGTCTCTCAACTATTGTTAATCTTTATGCTGCTATTATAATATATATAATATGAATTATATTATATTCACTTGTTTTAAACACTTTTTTTTACACTATTTTACACTTCTTCATCCGCCTCCTTGTTTCTGACCTAGGCCAAAATAATGTCATAAATCTCAGGAGCCTTCATGGGCCTTTTTTCTTTCATCTGGATGAGCAGAGGAGAGATATTCTCAGCTAAGCACGTCCTCCTGCTTGCATGCCTGAACTAAGGGCAGATGGATTCCAGGAAGTAAATGCTACATGAATCATTGACCTTACTCAAGATGGCAGTGGCTAGAACTGCTAGGGTGTGTTTTTAAAGTGATTTCTCAACAAAATAAAGCATGGAAACATGGATGAATCGGTGAGTTTGCTTTAAATATTAAAAATAAGTGAAATAGCGTTTTCAGTTTGTGGTGCTGAGACAGTTAAGATCGGCTTTAAATTGGCTACTCCCACTGCTGATCATCCAAAGTCTCCTGCAGTGGTCATAGAACAGGACCTGGATTCCTCCTAAATAGAGACATTTGCCAAAATTATTGCAGATGCAAAGATCAAAGATGTCAGCATATGCATAGCTATCATTAACATGGTGGAAGATAGGAGGTAACACGGAAAAGAGGTCACATGAAAAGAACTGGCTGAGGCAACATACATTTCCAGTAGAGATGGGCCGAATGACTCGAACATCGTGAAAAGTGTCCATTTTGAGGGCTTAGATGTAAGTTATTGGGCAAAGGGTATGGGGGTCTGGGTACTGCCCTGGGGGACATGTATCAATGAAAACAAAGTTTGTAAAAAACATTTTTAAATGAGCAGTGATTTACTGATGCTTAAAGTAAAATAATAAAAATGTAAAATTAATTTAAATATAGTGCCTGGGGGGGGGGGGGTCCCCTTAGTCTGCCTGTAAAGTGGTAAGTGGTGCATCTGTACCATGTATAGAACCTGTTGCAGAAAAAATGACATTTATAAATCATTGAAATGATATGCCCAGGTCAAACAGGTGCAGCAAAATTGGGCTTTGGGTGTTGGTGGTACCTGGCCTTGTGCATAATGGAAAATTTAGTTTAGTTTTGGTTCGTTGTCATTCATAAAATACATCATTTCGTTCTGTTATATTCGTTATGTTACGCTAATTCGTTTTTTGATAATTCGTTATTTCTGTAGAGTGTCGTTATACTGAATCTCAAATCATGTCGAATTCATTCATTATATCCGCTATAATTTCTTCCATATTAGTTGAAATTCGATATTTATGTATTTATATTGATTCTTGATAATGATTCTTAGTTTGGAAAGTCGTTTGTTTATTGAATCTATTAACACACGCAATGACAATATCTTTTCTCCTCTGCTCAAATACAGTACAACACCCTTCTCACTCAGTTCTCAGGAATGCACTTTGCCAGTAATACAACCTCCAGCACAAAATGAATCAGCTGATTGGACTTTAAGATTTACTTTGAGTTGACCTTTTGCTTCATTAGATCTTTAACGAATTACCGAATCATGTCGAATTCATTTGTTATATTCGCTATAATTTCTTTCGTATTAGTTGAAATTCGTTATTTTTTTATTCGGACATTTGGATGCATCCGAAAGATGCAAAATTCAGCCGAATTTCAGTTCATTACGAAACAATTTGCATATGTCTTGTGGTACCTTCACACCATAACCCTATATAGGTATTCTTGATGAAAGTAAGAATTGGCCTTGCTGTCAAAAATTTAAATGATATGCACCTGTCAAACAGGTGTGGAAAAATTGGTCTTTGGATGTTAATTGTGCCCATGAAACCTACACCGAAATTTTTTTTCACAATAAAATCAACACCCACTAACCTAGGTAGCCTAGACAGTCTTGCACAGATTCCACATCCCAAAAACACTCAATTAGCAACATCGGCAGCAGGGGCTTGATAGCTGCTTGATAGGTGCTGCTAATCCAGGAATGATTCATTTTGATAAATGTCAGCCATTCTCATCATCGCTGGAGCAACTTGAGTACTTTCTACAGAGACACACTCCACTGACACACTACAATATACTGCAGTAAAACTTCACTGACACACTTCAATATACTGCAGTAAAACTGTTCTGATGCAATTCAATAAACTGCACCAAAACTGCACTAAGACACTTCAAAATACTACCGTAAAAGTGCACTAAGGCACTTCAATATACTGCCGTAAAAGTGCACTAAGACACTTCAATAGACTGCAGTAAAAGTGCACTAAGGCACTTCAATAGATTGCAGTAAAAGTGCACTAAGGCACTTCAATAGACTGCAGTAAAAGTGTACTAGCACAGTTCAATATACTGCAGTAAAACTGCACTAACGCACTTCAATATACTGCCGTAAAAGTGCACTAAGGCACTTCAATACACTGCCGTAAAAGTGCACTAAGGCACTTCAATATATTGCAGTAAAAGTCCACTAACGCAGTTTAATATACAGCAGTAAATGTGCACTGCCCCATGTCAATATACTGCTGTAAAAGTGCACTAAGTTACTTTAATACACTGCAGTAAACGTGCACTCACATAGCTCAATATACTGTAGTAAATGTGCAGTAACGCACCACAATATACTGCAGTACACGTGCACTATCGCACCTCAATATACGGCAGTACACGTGCACTAACGCACGTCTATATACTGCTGTAAAAGTCCACTGCAATGTACTGCAGTAAATGTGCAGTAACACACGTCAATATACTGCAGTGCATGTGCACTAATGCACGTCAATATACTGCAGTACAGGTGCACTAACGCGTCAATTTACTGCACTAAACCTGCTCTGAAATACTAAACTGACACTAAAGTAAAAATGATTGGTTGCACTACACTTACATTGCACTATTACTATATTCACACTAAACTGACACTCTACACTCACAATAGAATCACAATAGCACACTATAGCACACTAACTTGCTAGTAGCAATGAACATAGCCCTGTTCTATCTATCTCCACTCCAATATCACGCTGCAAATGGCTGCTGTGGAAAGGATCCTTTTATAGTGGGGGAGGGTCTATGAGCAATGAGCCATGATTAGGCACATTCATCATTACTTTCTCCAATCATGGCTCTGACAATGTTCTGTGCCCTGATTGGGCAAATCCTTTATTGCTTCAGCCAATCAGGGCTTCTAATGCACTGTGTGGCGCACAGTGCAGTGTGGGGCGGTCGGCCGTCTGAACAAACAGTCGAACTCACTGACAATTCGCGTGTTTGTCAAATGGGCGAACAGCCAATGTTCGGCCCGAATTTATGCTTGGACCAAATCGTTCGCCCAACACTAATTTCCAGTTAGATGAACATTAAGTGGAATCCTGGGAAAACATAGCACTCAACAGTGACAGAAGCAAGACTGCATGGTATGAAATAGGGGCTTCTCTTAAAAGAAGAACCTCCTTATCATTTGATAATCCTCTTACTCATCACACCTGGAAGTACTGGGTATTTCCTGACAGCTTCGGGAGAAGAATGGTGGGCAAACTGACAGTCTCACTAGGCCTCTTTCACAGAGGTGATCAGATCAGGTGAAGCTGATCAGATGGTCCATGTATTCCTATGGACCAGCAGGTGTAAACAGACTTGTGTCTACCTCCAATCCAGCTAAAAAAAACAGAAGGAGAACTGTTCCCCTCCGTCTAGGTGGATCGGATCAGAGGGCAGTTGGGTCTAAACGAAAAGACTAGATGTAAAATATTTCTGCGCTACCCCAAAATGAAAGACAAGGAAGCAGCCAACACGACCAACAAAGTGTAAAATGGAAAAACAACAAAAAGTGTGGCGCTGAACAATGTCATATACAACTGTAAACAAGTCAATAGACAGAAAGGAGGATCATTTATATCTGTTTTAAACATATAGTCCTCATATGAACTTCAAAGATGCATAGTCTATATGGCAATATAGATCAGGGGACTGATGACGTCTTTTGAGGACGACACGCGTCGGACAGGACCCCATTGTCGCCACTTTTTCTCAAACAGCGCTGTTTTAAGTTTTGGATCTACATGTGAGTGTACATCTATTTTATCCTAAATAAATACTTTTAGTTTTTTTTTGGATTTACACTATGTGGCCCTCTTTTTCTTTTCCTATCCTTCCACATCAACTTCGGGTCCGCTGAATGTTGTTTTGGAGGGGTTTGCTTACGGAACACCCCACCACTTCCTTGAGATCTACATGACCTCCCACATCCGGGAGATTGCCCACACCTCTCAAGTTCCTGGTACTATCCGGATGAATACAACAAACTCGTGAGACCGCATCCTTCCTGGAGTATATACAGCCACTCACCACCTAAGCCTTGTCCGACCCAATCCGGCGTATGCCCCATTGGGTCCACCTCATCTGGTAAGCCTCCTCAACTCTTGGTGGTAATGAGCGGATTTTCAGTCAAGATGTCTATATAATTCTTCAATACTTTGCCTTAAACATATTGCCATATAGACTATGCATCTTTGAAGTTCATATGAGGACTATATGTTTAAAACAGATATAAATGATCCTCCTTTCTGTCTATTGATTTGTTTACAGTTGTACATGACATTGTTCAGGGTCTAAACGAAAAGTCGGTCCGTTTACACCTGACCGCCAATAGAGCACAGCAGTCTGTGTCCTTGTCCACTCTGCATCAGTGGAGCGGACACAGACCTCTTATCCGCCTGCTTAGCGGGGATCAGTGGACAGATCCCCTGCTGTGCCCCGTGTGAAAGGGGGCTAATTCTTGGTCTTGTTGAAACTTCAGTATACAGAGAATAGGGACCTGTCCTTGATGTTACACAGAGCTGTCTCTGTGGCTTTATGGGAATTTTAATCAAATCCCTTTAACTGAAAAACATTGATATCCCTTTTTGTATAAGTGATCACATTCCCTCTGTTCTCAGCTGCATAAGAGCTGGGGGAAGGAGAAGCAGAAGCACACTGAGCTTCCCAGTGAATAGCTGTGCATCGGGGGGGGCATGTTAGGACAAGTCTGATCATTGGAGGAAAGTACACTGTGTTCCCAGCATCGCTAGAGAACTGACCACAGTGTGATCTCCTGTTTAGTGTGGTCAGTTTTTAACAGGAAAGCAAGGGGACTAGCAGGATCACCAGGGATTTCACATAAAAGAGAACAGGATACTTTTGCATACAAGTACATAGTACAGCAGGCACATATCAGGAATATGAAGTGTTTGGGTAACAAGGTTCACTTTAATTCAGCTATACACAGTAAATCCAAGATGCTCCTTTTCAGTACATTTCATTTGTTTTGGAATATAAAAACAATTATTCTTTTATAGTTAGATTTTGTGGCTACATGGACTAAAGAAATGACAGGTATTTTCACTAGCAAAAACAATTGAATAGAGAAATGACCTTTAAAAAGAGTCACATGTCAGGTAAATTCGTTGGTGCATTGCTAAATAACAGGGAAAGCAGTTCATATTCAATATCTGTTGCAAACATCTTGTTCTATCTGCCAGAGCTGATGATGATTGTTGAATAGACATTTTATGCAGCGTCGCAGTGCTGTTTATTTCTTGTTTTTGCTATATCTAGAAACCCAAATTTGATTTAGGGAAGCTTCCCAGAGCAAATTGAACAGACTCAGGCAGTTTGCCTTCATGGTCAATATACAGACAATAAAAAAAAAGAAAAATAATTTCATTTTAACTCGCTTTTGTATGTTCATGTTTTGATTTGCAATTTTAATACACTATGCTGTTTGTTTGTAATTTTTCTATATTATCTCTAGTGCGGGGAGGACAATATCTACGGTTGAAAACAAGCAGATATTCCCACTTAGGGAACAGCATATCAATGATTTTGACAAAAAGTAACACTAGATGTAAAATTCTTCTTCTAAAAATTGTCATTTTGTATAATTTCATTTTTTCTCTTTAAACCTTTACCTCTCTGCTTAACAGCTGTCTTCAATTTATTGGTAATTTTCTTGCATCTGTTCCCTAAGATTGCTCTGTTGTGTTTTCTCAATTGATATAATAAAAACATGCTTTTCTGAAGTTCTGATGGGAAACTTGAGTTATGTCCTTCCTTTTTCCTCAGTCTTGTGATTTTTTTTATTTATTTAACTAATACGTTAGAGCCCTTGCACACTGGGGCGGTTTGCAGGCGCTATTGCGCTAATAATAGCGCCTGCAAACCGACCCGAAAGTGCCGCTCCTTGCATTCCAGTGTGAAAGCCCCGAGGGCTTGCACACTGGAGCGATGCGCTGGCAGGACGGTAAAAAAAGTCCTGCTAGCAGCATCTTCGGAGCGGTGAAGGAGCGGAGTGTATACCGCTCCTTTACCGCTCCTGCCCATTGAAATCAATGGGACGGCGCGGCTATACCGCCGGCAATGCGCCTCTGCAGAGGCGCTTTGCGGTGGTATTTAACCCCTTCTCGGCCGCTAGCGGGGGGTAAAACCGCCCCGCTAGCGGCCGCATACCGGCGGTAAAACGCCGCTAATAATAGCGGCGTTTTACCGCCGATGCCGCCCCCGCCCCAGTGTGCAAGGGCTCTTACAGCAAATCTACCAAACATAACACAATGAAAATGCATAAGAGTTGATCAAGTATGTTAACCCTTCCCGACCAGTGCACGCCGATATACGTTGGCAGAATGGCGCTGGTGGGCAAATAGGCGTACAGGTACGTCTCCTTTAAGAAGTGCCGCGTTCTCCATGACCACGGGTCTCACTGACTCGATGTCCGCCGGGTGCCCGCGATCGTTTCACGGATAGGTAGAATGGGGAGATGCTTTTGTAAACAAAGCATTTCCCCGTTCTGCCTAGTGACAGGACAGAGATCACTGCTCTCTGTCATCGAGAGCAGTGATAGCTGTCATGTGTGTTGTAGCCCCTGCCCCCATAGTTAGAATCACTCCCTAGGACACACTTAACCCCTTCATCGCCCCCTAGTGGTTAACCCCTTCACTGCCAGTGTCATTTACACAGTAATCAATGCATTTTTAAAGCACTGATTGTTGTATAAATGGCAATGGTCCCAAAATAGTGTCAAAAATGTCCGATGTGTCCCGATAAAAAATGCAGATTGCCGCCATTACTAATAAAAATAAAGTAAAATAAAAATGCCATAAAACTATCCCCTATTTTGTAGACGGTATAACTTTTGCACAAACCAATCAATATACACTTTTAGCGTTTTTTTTTTTTACCAAAAATAAGTAGAAGAATACATATCGGCCTAAACTGAGGAAAAAAAAAAATTATATATTTTTGGGGGATATTTATTATAGCAAAAAATAATGCGTTTTTTCAAAATTGTCACTCTTTTTTTGTTTATAGCGCCAAAAATAAAAACCGCAGAGGTGATCAAATGCCACCAAAAGAAAGCTCTATTTGTGGGGAAAAAGAAGGATGTCAATTTTGTTTGGGTACAACGCCGCACGACCGCGTAATTGTCAGTTAAAGCAATGCAGTGCAGAATTACCAAAAGTGCTCTGGTCAGGAAGGGGGTAAATCCTTCTGGGGCTGAAGTGGTTAAATAGCAAACTTGAGAGGTGTAGAGGTGAACAAGAGGTGTGGGATGAGAGTGTATAATATAATATGCACTAGCGTGTAATGGCTACTTGTAGAGTATATGATACACAGTAGAGTATATTGTAATAAGTATATTCCAGGTGGAATATAAATTGTACGGCACAGTATACAGAGCAGAATTGTGTGGAATACAGAAAGTAGCAGAACATGCTGGAGGGTGAAAGAAAAATGACCATCCCCAAACAAGATAGTGCACTAAACCTGTAGGTACTGTAAATATGAGAACCAGAACCTGTGCTAAGTGGAAGAGTGGGTTTGATAATAAAGTTGGCAGTGCCTCCAACCAGGACAGGGCCTCTGTGTACAGTGCCTTGAGAAAAGTATTCATACCCCATGAAAGTTTCCACATTTTGTCATGTTGCAACCAAAAACGTAAATGTATTTTATTGGTATTTTATGTGATAGACCAACACAAAGTGGCACATAATTGTGAAGTGGAAGAAAAATGATAAATAGTTTTCAAAATGTTTTACAAATAAACATGTGAAAAGTGTGGCGTGCATTTGTATTCAGCCCCCCTGAGTCGATACTTTGTAGAACCAGTTTCACTGCAATTACAGCTGCAAGTCTTTTTGGGGTATGTCTCTACCAGCTTTGTACATCTAGAGAGTGACATTTTTACTCATTCTTCTTTGAAAAATAGCTCAAGCTCTGTCAGATTGGATGGAGAGTGTCTGTGAACAGCAATTTTTAGGTCTTGCCACAGATTCTCATTTGGATTTAGGTCTGGACTTTGACCGGGCCATTCTAACACATGAATACACTTTGATCTAAACCAGGCGTATGGAATTAAAATTCAAGGAGGTCCGGTCGCTAAAATTTTCTTTGGGCTGAGGTTCGAATCTCAAGTCTGTGCTCAAGATTGTAGTCACTGTATGTCTATCAAAAAATGAGAAATGTACAATTTCCATAGCATTTCAACAATATTTATTGTCAAGTTTAAGTTACGACATTAAACATGTGAACAGTTGGAACTAGAATAGCTCTACATTTGCTCGTGTCTTTGTATGGAAAACAAACAACTATCTTTAACAGAAACAACATGGAAAGGAATCAATAACTTTTAATAAAACATAAAAAGGACATCGATTTTTCAAGTAAAAGAAAATAGCACCTGCTGACTTAACCACTTGACATATGCGCTATGGCTGAATGACGGCCACAGCGCGGACCTGAATTCCAGGGAGGCCGTCATATGATGGCCTCCCCTGTGCACGCGCCCTACAGGGCACGCGCTGAGCGCGCTATGATCACAAGTCACTGAGACTCGGGTGATCACTAATCTGAGTAAGCCAGCACCTACGACCTCCCAACCAGAATCGATTCACTTTTTGGTCTGTTAAAACACTCCTGGAGTGGTGACAGTTTTCTCCTATACTTGGCTTCTGGATTTTGAATTCCCAGGAGGCCTTTATATGACGGCCTCCCCTGTGCACGCGTCTACAGGGCGCGCACCGAGCGCGCTATGATCACCGAGTCACTGAGACTCCGGTGATCACCAATCCGAGTAAGGGGCTGGTCCCGGCCCCTTACCATGTGATCAGCTGTCAGCCAATGACAGCTGATCACATGATGTAAACAAAAGATCGGTAATCGTTTTTTTTTTCTACTCAGGCTGATAGCCTGAGTAGAAAAAAAAGCCGATCACCGGCTCAGATGCGAGGGACATCTGTCCCGAAGTGGAAGAGGCACATCTGCCTCATCTGTGCCACCTAACAGTGCCCACAGTGCCACCTACCAGTGCCCACATTGCCAGCTATCAGTGCCCATAGTGCCACCTATCAATGCCCACAAGTGCCAGCTATCAATGCCCACCAGTAGTGCCAATCAGTGCCACCTAGCAGTGCTGCCTATCAGCTTAACTGATCAGTGCCCATTATTGCCACCCATCAGTGCCCATCAGTGCCGCCTCATCAGCGTACATCAATGAAGGAGAAAAATTACCTATTTTAAATTTTTTATAACAAAATATAAAAAAAAAATGTTTTTCTTAAAAATTCAGTCTTTTTACATTTTTTTAACAAAAAATAAAAACCGCAGAGGTGATCAAATACCACCAAAAGAAAGCTCTATTTGTGGGGAAAAAAAATGATAAAAATTTCATTTGGGTACAGTGTTGTATGACTGCGCAATTGTCATTCAAAGTGCGTCAGCGCTAAAAGCTGAAAATTGATCTGGATAGGAGGGGGGTTTAAGTGCCCAGTAAGCAAGTGGTTAAAAAACTGAAGGTGTCAATTTGAAAAAGTGCACAAATTACCCTCTGTTTTATTTCAATTTCAATTGTACATAGATAAAAACATGGTCAAGGTGTGTAGTGCTACCTTGATTAGACAAGGGAAATCGGTCTCAGGAACAGTCTGTAGCAATGTTGCCAACCCCCCGAAGTGAAATTTACTGGCAGGATGCCAAAATTTACAAAGGAGCACCAATTTGTTACTGGCAAAAACCCATGAAATTTACTGACAGAGCCACATTTTTTACTGACACTGCTAAAAAGTAACTAAAATGGCCGTTTTTAGTGCTAAACAGTGCAAATATCAATGTTTAAATTATAAACATATAGCTAATGCTGTTAGCAATGTGTTTAAGCTAAACAAAAGTCAAAAAACATATATTTCTCCATTTACATGAAGGTCAGGTTACTATAACCCAGCCAGCTCAGAGTCCCCCCTTACATCAGAGTCTGCAGGATCCCCCCTTACAGTGAAAGGGAACTCTTATGTAAAGGGGGAATGTGTGAGATCATAATTTGAGGGGGGGCTCTGTTGACCAGAGACCACCTTATATCAGAGTCCACCGCATTCCCTTTACATCAGAGTTCCCACTTGCATCAAGGTCTGCAGCATTGCCCTTGCACTGAAAGGAGGGAATACTGCAGACTATTATATAAAGGGGAATGGCAGGAACTCTGATGTGGGGGCACTCTGGTGACTAGAGACCACCTTTCGCAGAGTGAATACACTAAAGTAAGGGGGGAGGGGGTTACTAATATAGGGGGGAACCTTTGTATCAGTGCCCCCTTACATTATTGTATTCACTCCTAACTTACATCAGCAACCCGCCCGCCCCCCCCACTCAGACTGGCCTTGCAGTGCTGTCACTGACCTCCTCTCAGGTGCATCGTGCAGGACTCAGTCAGACGGCTCCAGGTTGGCGGCTCTGGGTTTTATCCTATCTATCCCGGCGTTGTTCCTACTCTTGACTCTTCTCCAGACTGACGCAGAAGGTCGACAGTGGCTGCGGACATGACACAGGAGGTGGACAGAGGCTGCAGACATGACACAGGAGGTGGACAGAGGCTACAGACATGACACAGGAGGTGGACAGAGGCTGCAGACATGACACAGGAGGTGGACAGAGGCTGCAGACATGGCACAGGAGGTGGACAGTCACTGCGGACATGACACAGGAGGTGGACAGAGGCTGCGGACATGACACAGGAGGTGGACAGAAGCTGCTGACATGACACAGGAGGTGGACAGAGGCTGCAGACATGACACAGCAGGTGGACAGAGGCTGCGGACATGACACAGGAGGTGGACAGAGACTGCGGACATAACACAGGAGGTGGACAGAGACTGCGGACATGACACAGGAGGTGGACAGAGGCTGAAGACATGACACAGGAGGTGGACAAAGGCTGAAGACATGACACAGGAGGTGGACAAAGGCTGTGGACATGACACAGGAGGTGGACAGAGGCTGAAGACATGACACAGGAGGTGGACAAAGGCTGTGGACATGACACAGGAGGTGGACAGTGACTGCGGACATGACACAGGAGGTGGACAGTCGCTGCGGACATGACACAGGAGGTGGACAGTCACTGCGGACATAATACAGGAGGTACACCAGTGTGACAGTGTCCTCCTGTGCCCCTTTCACCTCTCCACAGGGCAGCACATCAGTGTCCTCCTCTGTCCCCTTCACCAGTTCATCCCCAGTCCTCCTCTACCATCTTTTTATCTTCCTCAGTCAGGCTCTCAGTCTCACTGACTCACTCACATGTGTGACTGTGCTGTGCTGTCCATCCTGTACTCATCACTCCCACCCTCTGCAGCAGGCATGCCCAGTGTCATTACCAGGAGCTCCTTGTGTCACAATCCGTGGTATCATGACATGCCTATCAGGTCGGGTATGGGGATTGAAGTCCATTAAAATCCAGCAATGAGGCATGTCTGAACCTTGTGTGAGCCGCCTGCCTCCTCCTGAAGCCCTACACACTTGAAGGCCCCCCGCGCCGAGAACGTGTGCCACCCTCAGCTGCTACTTTCCATTTTGTTTGCATATCAGTAATGACGCCAGCCGTGTCATTGCATTACTGCGCATGCGCTGCCAGGCCAAGTGTGTACGAGCTTTCCCGAGCCCAGCAGGTTTCAGAGCGGCGCATGCGCAGTTGAATGGTTGGCTCACGGCCATCTTTTTTATGGGCACCGTTGCCCGTAATGGACATTTACAGACACCCCAAAAATGGGCTTAAATTTACGGGCTGCCCGTAAATCTATGGGCGGTTGGCCACACTGGTCTGTAGCCATAAGTTAGTAGGATCAGTTCCTCCAAAGTGCTCTCTTAGTGCTACTTTTGTTTGCATAACAACAATTTCTGTCTGTAGAGATCCCTCATGTGCCCACTGGAAGGTCTGCATCACCTCCCTTGAAAACACTGTGACATCTTTAATGAGGAATGGATGTGGATGAACAGGAGGATCTGCTGTCCAAGATTGAAGCTGTCAAAACTTTTACTGATGTTTCCAATCAGTTTATTTATGAAGTCAACAAAAGGAGAAACATCTCTCTTTCCTTGAATCTGTTCTTTCACCTTTGTGAAATGCAAGCACTCTCCATGAAGAGCTTCCCTGAACAAATTCAGCTTTTTCAGGAAGGAACGGACAGCGGTCATCAAATCACAGATGGAATTGTTCTTGCCCTGGAACTTTAAATTGAGTTCATTAAGGTGTGATGTTATGTCCACTAGCAAAGCAATATTATCCATTGTGCTCTCATCTTGTAAAAACAGTGAAAACTGTTTTGCTCTCTGACTTTTGAGTTGCACTAAGAAAGCCACTACTTCTCTTCGAATGGACCAAAAGTGTTCCAATACACTGCCTTAACTTAGCCATCTCAGCCACCAACATTGTTGTGAAGTAAAAGGTCATTTGGATTTGTCTCAACTTCTTTAAAGTGGTTGTAAACCCACAACTCACCTTAGATTGAAGCCCCCACAGCGGTCCCAACACACTGCTCTGCCCAGCGACATGTCTCCCAGAGTTATTTGCGGGTGTCGTGGGCTCTGGCGCTGTGATTGGCTGGAGCCGCGATGACGTCACTCCTGCGCGCATGCCGGTAACGGCACATCAGCTGAAGCAATCATGCCGTTGCTTCAGTGCGCATGTGCCGATGATGTTGGCACATGCTTATACAGGGGATATCTTCTAAACCTTGCAGGTTTAGGAGAGTTCTACAGTAGATACAGGTAAGCCTTATTATAGGCTTACCTGTAATGAAAAGTGGTCTGTAAGGGTTTACAACCACTTTAAGAAACCCTTTTAATAAACGATGTTGATGGGATGAGGATACTCTGAGAAAGTTGATGAGTTTCATCATTGTGTCCATGATTTATGCAAACTTTTCTGATAGAATGGCACACAGGACAGTCTGGTGAATGATGCAGTGGTAAACAATAAGGTCAGGGTTGTCCTCTTTCAGTCGTGGCCACAGCTTCTCTCTCCTTTCCAACCATGGCAGGGGAACCCTTTGTGGTGACTGAGACCACTTTTTTCAGATCTATCTTCCTCTTTTTTAGAATCTTCTTAATGGCCTCATATATGTCTTGTCCTCTTGTGTGTGTCTCAAGTGGTGTTACTCCTAACGGGTCCTCACAGAGTTCTTTTGCTTCTTTGTGAAAAAATCTTACATACACCAAAATTTGGGCATTATCAGTTATATCTGTTGATTCATCAATGGCTAAAGAAATGCATACCGCACTCTGAAAAGCTGCATCAAGTTGTGCCAATACATCCTCTGTTAACATTTCAGTCTTTTTTGTTGCTGTTGATGCTGACAGTGGGATTTGGTTGATTTTTTCACACAGCTCATCTTTTTGTTTACCCTCAAGTAAAGTTTAAGCAACAGCATTCAAGCACTGCTTTACAAATGTACCATCGGTAAATGGTCTTTTGTGTTGCCCCAAAAGCTATGCTACTTTAAGTGAACATTCATTTGCACGCTGCTGGACTGTAAATGAATGTGAGAGGACTTTGGTGGTGATAACTAATAACTACTGCAGTAGGGAACAGACACAAAAGATACGCTCAGCATCTTTCCAAACAACTGTTCTGCTTTATTATGGTGCAATTGAAGGTTTTTATACACATGATTACGTAGGTATCACATTAATATTACAATTGTACGTTTATGGTAACAAGGGGCGTTACATAGACAGGCTAATTCTAATCAGGACTCGAAAGAATGTAAACATGTACTGAAAACATTATTAGTGCTGTGTGCACAGTGAGGGCAGAGTGCAATACATACAAAATAGAATACAATTATATACAGAACTTACACATTTCCATTACAGTCTATCTGTCATACTGGGCTTTCAGTTCAGTCATTTTACGTGCCCTCACCTCCGAATGCTGTGGATATGTTTGTTCAAACTAACCATGTTTTGTTTCGTAGTGGTGATTCACATTGCTACTTTTTATTAACGCCACGGTTTCACAACAAATAAGACAAACTGGTTTTAAACTTCCTATAGAAAGAATGAACATATATTGGTCTATCCATTCATCTTTTAAGGCTCGGTTTTCACCTACTACCTTCCTTTTCTTGACATAAGCCATGCTCTCTGGTGCTTTTGCTACTGTTTCCTCCACACACTCTGGTAACGCCCTGTAAATGTAAATGCCCCCATTAGTGTCCCCCCCACATCATTTGCCCCTAACAGAGTAATTTGTTACACTGGGTGCCCCATCAGACTACCCACATAAATCAGTTGCCACCAACAGAGTACCCCCTTATATCAGGTATTTTCATCAGAGTGCCCACTTACATCAGGTTTCTGCAATGGAAAGCCCCCTTACATTGGGTGTCTCCTATCAGTGTGCCCCCTTACATAATTTTCCCCTTCAGAGTGCCCCATTATATATGGTTCCCCATCACAGTGTTGCCTTACATAGGGTGTCCTCATCAAAGTACCTCCTTACATTAGGTGTCACCATAAGAGTACCTCTTTACATCGGATGTCCCCACATCAGGTGTGCCCATCAGAGTGCCCCCTTATGTCAGTTGTCCCCATCACAGTGCTCCTTTACATCAGGTGTCCCCATCACAGTGCCCTCTTACATTAGATGTCCCCATCACAGTGAAACCTTACATCAGATGTCCCCATCACAGTACCACCTTACATTAGTTGTCCCCATCACAGTGCCCCCTTACATCAGATGTCCCCATCACAGTGCCATCTTACATTAGTTGTCCTCATCACAGTGCCCCCTTACATCAGGTGTCCTCATCACAATGCCAACTTACATTAGTTGTCCCCATCACAGCGCCACCTTACATTAGTTGTCCCCATCACAGTGCCACCTTACATCAAGCCTTCCCGTCAGAGTATCCCCTTCCATCAGATGTCCCCATCAGTGTGCCCCCTTAACAAAAATTGTACTCATCAGAGTGCCCCTTAACATAAAATGTGCCCATCAGCGTCCCCCTTAGCATAAAACATGCCCATCAGCGTGACCCTTAACATAAAATAAGTGGCATGCTGAAGGGCACATTTTATGTTAAGGGGCACTCTGATGGGCACAACAAAATGTGCCCATCTTAGTAATCCTTTACATCAGGTGTCCCCATCACAATGCTCCTTTACATCAGGTATTGCCATCAGAGTGCCCCATACATCAGATGTCCCCATCAGAGTGCCCCTTAACCTAAAATGTACCAATCAACGTGACCCTTAAATTAAAATAATGAGCATGCTGATGGGCACATTTTATGTTAAGGGGCACTCTGATGGGCACATTTTATGTTAAGGGGCATTCTGATGGGCACAACAAAATGTGCCCATCTGCGTGCCCCTTAACATAAAATGTGCCCATCAGTGTCGCTCTTAAAATAAAATATGGCCACCAGAGTACCCCTTAACATAAAATATGCCCATCTGTGATGCTCTTAAAATGAAATATTCCCATCAGCGTGCCCCTTAACATAAAATTCCCCATCAGAGTGCCCATTATCATAAAATATGCCCATCAGCGTGACCCATAACTTAAAATAAGTTCCATGCTGATGGGCACATTTTATGTTAAGGGGCACTCTGATAGGCACATTTTATGTTCAGGGGCACTCTGATGGGCCCAACAAACTATGCCCATCAGTATACCCCTTCACAAATTATGCCATCAGTGTGCCCCTTCACAAATGATGCCATCAGTATGCCCCTTCACAAAATTTGCTATCAGTGTGCCCCTTCACAAATTATGCCATCAGTATGCCCCTTCACAAATTATGCCATCAGTGTGCCCCTTCACAAATTATGCCGTCAGTATGCCCCTTTACAAATCATGCCATCAGTGTGCCTCTTCACAAATTATGCCATCAGTGTTCCCCTTAAATTATGCCATCAGTGTGCCCCTTCATAAATTATGCCATCAGTGTGCTCCTTAAATTATGCCATCAGTGTGCCTCTTTACAAATTATGCCATCAGTGTGCCCCTTCACAAATTATGCCATTAGTATGCCCCTTCACAAATTATGCCATCAGTGTGCCCCTTAAATCATGCCATCAATGTGCCTCTTCACAAATTATGCCATTAGTAGGGATGAGCTTCGAGTTCGAGTCGAACTCATGTTCGACTCGAACATTGGCTGTTCGCAAGTTCGCCGAACAGCGAACAATTTGGGGTGTTCGGGGCAAATTCGAATGCCGCGGAACACCCTTTAAAAGTCTATGGGAGAAATCAAAAGTGCTAATTTTAAAGGCTTATATGCAAGTTATTGTCATAAAAAGTGTTTGGGGACCTGGGTCCTGCCCCAGGGGACATGGATCAATGCAAAAAAAAGTTTTAAAAACGGCCGTTTTTTCAGGAGCAGTGATTTTAATAATGCTTAAAGTCAAACAATAAAAGTGTAATATCCCTTTAAATTTCGTAGCTGGGGGGTGTCTATAGTATGCCTGTAAAGGGGCGCATGTTTCCCATGTTTAGAACAGTCTGACAGCAAAATGACATTTCGAGGGAAAAAGCACATTTAAAACTACCCGCGGCTATTGCATTGCCGACAATACACATAGAAGTTCATTGATAAAAACGGCATGGGAATTCCCCACAGGGCAACCCCGAACCAAAATTAAAAAAAAAAAATGACGTGGGAGTCCCCCTAAATTCCATACAAGGCCCTTCAGGTCTGGTATGGATATTAAGGGGAACCCCGGCCAAAATTTAAAAAAAAATGACGTGGGGTTCCCCCTAAATTCCATACCAGACCCTTCAGGTCTGGTATGGATTTTAAGGGGAACCCCGCGCCAAAAAACCCCAAAAAAACAGCTAGGGGTTCCCCCAAAAATCCATACCAGACCCTTATCCGAGCACGCAACCTGGCAGGCCGCAGGAAAAGAGGGGGGGACGAGAGTGCGCCCCCCCTCCTGAACCGTACCAGGCCACATGCCCTCAACATTGGGAGGGTGCTTTGGGGTAGCCCCCCAAAACACCTTGTCCCCATGTTGATGAGGACAAGGGCCTCATCCCCACAACCCTGGCCGGTGGTTGTGGGGGTCTGCCGGCGGGGGGCTTATCAGAATCTGGAAGTCCCCTTTAACAAAGGGACCCCCAGATCCCGGCCCCCCCGTGTAAAATGGTAAGGGGGTACTTACCCCTACCATTTCACTAAAAAACTGTCAAAAATGTTAAAAATGACAAGAGACAGTTTTTGACAATTCCTTTATTTAAATGCTTCTTCTTTCTTCTATCTTCCTTCATCTTCTGGTTCTTCTGGTTCTTCCTCCGGCGTTCTCGTCCAGCATCTCCTCCGCGGCGTCTTCTATCTTCTTCTCCTCGGGCCGCTCCGCACCCATGGCATGGAGGGAGGCTCCTGCTCTTCTCTTCATCTTCATCTCTTCTTCCTTCTTCTCTTCATCATTTTCTTCTCCGGTGACTTGACGGGACTTCCCTGTGACGTCACGGGGAATGCCACAGGGAAGTCCCTTCATGTCCCGTGCATCAGAGGGGGGCGGGGTCACCGGGTGGCCCCACCCCCATTATTTAAGAACCGGCAGACGAAGAGACGCCGTCACACAGCGGGAGCCTCCCTCCATGCCAGCATGGGTGCGGAGCGGCCCGGAGAAGAAAATGAAGAAGAGAAGAAGAGAAGAAGGAAGAAGAGAAGAAGAAGAAGATGAAGAGAAGAGCGGGAGCCTCCCTCCATGCCATGGGTGCGGAGCGGACCGAGGAAACGAAGATAGAAGACGCCGTGGAGGAGATGCTGGACGAGAACACCGAAGGAAGAACCAGAAAAAACAGAAGATGAAGGAAGATAGAAGAAAGAAGAAGCATTTAAATAAAGGAATTGTCAAAAACTGTCTCTTGTCATTTTTAACATTTTTGACAGTTTTTTAGTGAAATGGTAGGGGTAAGTACCCCCTTACCATTTCACACAGGGGGGGGGCCGGGATCTGGGGGTCCCCTTGTTAAAGGGGGCTTCCAGATTCCGATAAGCCCCCTGCCCGCAGACCCCCACAACCACCGGCCAGGGTTGTGGGGATGAGGCCCTTGTCCTCATAAACATGGGGACAAGGTGTTTTGGGGGGCTACCCCAAAGCACCCTCCCAATGTTGAGGGCATGTGGCCTGGTACAGGAGGGGGGACGCACTCTCATCCCCCCCTCTTTTCCTGCAGCCTGCCAGGTTGCGTGCCCGGATAAGGGTCTGGTATGGATTTTTGGGGGGACTCCACGCCGTTTTTTTGGGTTTTTTTGGCGCGGGGTTCCCCTTAAAATCCATACCAGACCTGAAGGGTCTGGTATGGAATTTAGGGGGAACCCCACGTCATTTTTAAAAAAAATTTTGGCCGGGGGTTCCCCTTAATTTCCATACCAGACCTGAAGGGCCTGGTATGGAATTTAGGGGGACTCCCACGTCATTTTTTTAAATTTTGGTTTGGGGTTGCCCTGTGGGGAATTCCCATGCCGTTTTTATCAATGAACTTCTATGTGTATTGTCGGCAATGCAATAGCCGCAAGTAGTTTTAAATGTTTTTTCCTTCGAAATGTCATTTTGCTGTCAGACTGTTCTAAACACGGTAAACATGTGCCCCTTTACAGGCATACTATAGACACCCCCCCAGCTACGAAATTTAAAGGGATATTACACTTTTATTGTTTGACTTTAAGCATTATTAAAATCACTGCTCCTGAAAAAATGACCGTTTTTAAAACTTTTTTTTGCATTGATCCATGTCCCCTGGGGCAGGACCCGGGTCCCCAAACACTTTTTATGACAATAACTTGCATATAAGCCTTTAAAATTAGCACTTTTGATTATTCATGTTCGTGTCCCATAGACTTTAACGGTGTTCGCGTGTTCGAACAAACTTTTTTCCTGTTCGCATGTTCTGGTGCGAACCGAACAGGGGGGTGTTCGGCTCATCCCTAGCCATCAGTTTGCCCCTTAAATTATGCCATCAGTGTGCCCCTTAAATTATGCCATCAGTGTGCCCCTTCACAAATTATGCCATCAGTGTGCCCCTTCACAAATTATGCCATCAGTGTGCCCCTTAAATTATGCCATCAGTGTGCCCCTTCACAAATTATGCCATCAGTGTGCCCCTTAAATTTTGCCATCAGTTTACCCCTTTGCAAATGATGCCATCAGTGTGCCCCTTAAATTATGCCATCAGTGTGCCCCTTCACAAATTATGCCATCAGTGTGCCCCTTAAATTTTACCATCAGTGTGCCCCTTCACAAATTATGCCATCAGTGTGCCCCTTAAATTATGCCATCAGTGTGCTCCTTCACAAATTATGCCATCAGTGTGCAGTTTAGGAAAAAAGTGCCCCACATACCTTGAGGACAGGAGTAGTCAGCACATTCGGAAAGCTGCAAGGGGCGGAAGCTACGAGATATAGTTTGCAAATGAGAGCAGGGAGTCGGGATCCGGGAACTGTGAGAAGCAGAGGGGCGCGCACGAGACCTCACGCCCAGCCGGGCCCCTGAGGATGATCACATCCATCTTTGTGTCAGAGACATGACAAGATTTGCGATGAGGGGGAGACCCTTAAGCTGTTGTCCAACCAACCTGGAATGCAGGTTCTGCTACCAACATATAGCAAGGTGACGGTATATATATAAATATAAATATACCCAGATGCTATGGGCAACAATAGTAAACTATTAAACATAGGATCACTTTCCTAATAATCCCTGCTTCTGGTCTGTTTTAAGCAGTCCATGTGGACATGTGGTCTCAAAAACCTCTCTCTCTTCACTTTCTCCCTCTGGGGGTTTCAACCCAACTACCCAAAGATAGGAAGTGCTATACATAATTAATTCTGTGATAGGAGCACAGATATTTATAAATACAGATAGTAGGAGGCAGCAGATCCCTACAATAATAACATTTATTTTTACATAAACTAGAATAAACCCCCATGTACAGCAGCACTTGGACACGGAGGAGTGAGGGGCAGCATTGTGACCCAGATAGGGTACTAGTGTTTTTTTTTTTTTTTTTTACAAACTTGTGCAACTAATACTGGGATATTCCTAAAAAAAAGTGGGGGAAGAAAGTCATGATTCCACCAATGTTCTTCTGCTTCTTCGTTGTCCAATTACAGGCCTGGGTGTGTCTAAGACCAAGATTTGTTGCTCAGTTGCAGTACTGTATATTCTGCAGAGATAGAGGTTGGAGTTCGGCTATCCTGTCTGGCTGGGGTGTCTAAATAACAATACCATTTGAAAACAATTACAATCCCTTGGCAGGTAAAATTTACTCATTTATATTTCAGCTGTGTATTTATCTGTTTGTCTTGGATTTGGTTTCAGATACGCTTCAGTAAAACATGAAAAATGTGTGTTTACACTCACCCAGAGGGTACAACCTACCAGCTGAAGGGCTCTAATTTTTATCTTTGTATTTGTCTTGTGCACTTGGCTGCACTGCCTTCTAATTCTCTAAACTTAATGATAGAAAAGTTCACCAAGAGACCAATAAAATTGCTGCTTGTGCCGATCCTGCATTAGTTTACAGCGCTTTTCCATAGGAAAAGTAAATGATATATTCATTGAAACTTCAATGAATAACATACTTTATCTACACAGTTTATAGAAACATTACTGAAAAGTAACAACATGCAGAATTTTACCACATTGTTTAGATACTTAGTTAATATATTTTAGCTTACCAATGCCTAAATGTGGTGGCTGCACATTCTAAGTGGTGCACATCTTAGCACATATGGACATGGTGCAGCAAAATAGACATTTCTAAAGGAAAAAAAACAGCAAATTTACATTTAAAATAACTCAAGGTTGCAATTGTCGCCACCAGGCTATTGAAAAAAAAAATGAAAAAACAGCGTGGGGTTCCCCCCCAGGCCCTTCGGATCTGGTATAGATTTTAAGGGGAAGCTCACGTCAAAATTTAAAAAACAATGGCATGAGGTCCCATCAAAATTCATACCAGACCCTTATCCGGGCGTGCAGCCTGGCAGGTCAGGAAAGGGGGGGGACGAGCGAGCGCCCCCCCTCCTGAACCATACCAGGCCCCATGCCCTCAACATGGTGGGGTACTTTGAGGCAGGGGGTCTCTGCCCTGCTTCTTAGCAACCAGCTTATACTGCGCCCTTATTGGGCAAAGCTTTGCTCAATCAGGGCACAAAATGCATTGTGCAGCATGCAGTGCATTGCTGGGGGTTTGGCGGGGCGAACACTTGCTGATAATGCTGCAAATTCTGGTTTTGGATGAATGGGCCGAACAGCCAATGCTTGGCCCAAACTCATGCTCGGGCCAAACCGTTCGCCAAACTCTATTTGAGATAAAGGTTTTACATAGCTGAATGAAAGCTAACAATTGTAAGCACCCCTGTCAGTGTTAAGTGGTTTGATGCAACCCTTTATATGCCAATTTTTCTGGATAGCTTGGTCTGTTAAAGGAAGTAAAAGAAATAGCAAACTTACTGGATGTATAAAAAGGTTTAAATAAGGGAAAAAAAGAAAAGCCTAACAAAAAGAAAACTAATTCTGCCATCACATTTAAGGAATGACAAGCTGCAACATATAACATTTTTGCATTTTGGTTTAGATGTGTTTTATGAACTGTTTTAACCTATTCTAAATTTGAATTATAGTGTTCCTTGCAGTAGGTCAACATTTTTGAAAAAAGGCATTTCAACTGAAGCCCCAGATATCACCAGAGGGCTGCACATTATTTTCAGTAAAGGTAATGCTAAAATAAGCTGCCAGAGACTGCAGATATGCAACAGAAGAGAAATGTATAAACTGGATCAGCAGGTAAATATAAAAAAAAAAGCCTAAAAAAGAAGCTATAAGAGCAAGCCTATCAGTAAAGTGCCTATGCATCCGGCAATACGAGCACAAAATTGGGCTCTTTGCAGATGATATTATTTTATCCCTTTATACCCCTGAGTCATTGCTTACCGGCGTGCAGGCCCTAATAGAAAAATTTGGACACATATCATACTACAAAATAATACTTGTAAATGCCATGTCCCCACCATGGGAATCTCCTCTGAAACAATCCTTCACCTAAAAAGAAAATTCCACTTCAACTGGGACTCTCCCTTTATCACATATCTGGGAATTCAACTTACTTTTCCCAATAAAAAATTATATGAAGCTAACTATCCAATTCTCTTACTTAAAATAACTGAAGACCTAAACCATATAGGTAGGAATCAGTTATCCTGGTTAGAAAGAGCGGCACCCTTTAAAATGCAAGCCCTCCCAAAAATGGCATGCCTCTGAAGACATCTGTTATGATGAAACATGTCAGGCAGGCTGACATCCGTACGCTGATTGCTGCAGCCGTTTGTGCCTATCCTTGATGCATGCTGTTTTAAGCTTCAACTGTAAGTTACTACAATAAAAGTTTTTTATCTATCATTACGGGCTTCACTATGGGTCCTTCTTTTTATTTTCTTGGATATATGATGACTACATGCCTGAATGCCTAATTCTGAAGTGACCATTGGGAGAAGTTTATATGTGAAGGAAATCCCACAGACGTTGTGGTCTGACGAGGGGTTCCAGTGGGCTGGATTTGCTGGATGCTTTTGAGTATTTATCATCTATGCCTAATCCTTAATACCTTCTGGTAAGCAGACTACATTACCACGTGGTGACGAGTGACTCTTTCTACATCTGCACAATATATTTGGTGATCGGATTCCTCCCACTCTTCAATTTCATTTTTGAACTTTTCAGCGCCGCAATAATTTATATACAGTATTTCCTTTTTCTACTCTGCTCTAACCACTAGTCAGGAGAAGACTAAAGAACATGATATGCTAAGCTGGGAAAGGGAATTAGCCAAAACCTTTACTGTAGAACAATGGAGTAAGGCTATCCATACTGACCCACTGCCTTCATTGACCATTGGAATGTTTTTCAAAAAAATTATCACAAATGGTACTTGACCCCTTATAGATTGTCAAAAATCTGTCCTGCTACCTCTAATCTATGCTGGAGGATGTGTACGCAAATAGGAAGCTTATATCATATATTGTTGAAGTGTGTACATATCCAGCCATTCTGGGTGATGGCAGCCAACCTACTTGGAGCGGTCACAAGGAATAATACTACTCTCAATATAGAACTGGCACTACTAAACCTTGGACTTAATACCTATCCTACTCCCTACAGAATAGTAACAGCTCACATTCTGTACGCAGCTAGATTAGCTATTACAAGTCAATGGAAATCCCCCTCTCCTCCCAACTTAGAAGAAGTAATAGCACGGTTGAATGTGCAATACCAACACGAAAAACTCCTTCATCTTAAAGAGTTTAAATTCTCCTCTTTCCTAAAATTCTGGAGGCCTTGGTTAAAACACCCTAAATCCTCTACAGGGCTTTTACTGTAATCCTGTTTATTAATAATAATGGTGCACCTCATCCATTCTTACTCTATTTCATAGATGTCCTGTTGCTCTGTTATTACTCTATTTACTTTATCATTAATAGCCCTTCTGTTGTTAGTATGGAAGCATTTGCTTAATCACTCTGGCGGGGTTGTTGGTCCTTACCCTGGCACAGTTTGCTCCCACTTGGGGTGTCAGGGCAGATTAGAACTATCACCTAATAAGTACTAACTTTAAGGGACTTACTATGGTAATGTCTTATCAGCACTACTGTTGATTTTTTTTCCTTTTCACCCTCCCCTTAATGTCTTTTTTCTTTTTATTGTTTGACTGAACTATAGATTATGGTATTGTATGTTACCAGGCACTATTATATAATGTCCATTGTGTTTCCGTTGTAATTGGAAAATGTCAATAAAAATATGTTTAAAGAAAAAAAACCTAAAAAAAGAATGTGTAGCTACCACATTTAAGAATTGGTAAGCTCGAAAAAAAAATGCTTTGCCAAAGGTAACTGTTGTACCTGAGGTTGCAAACTTGCCAAGTGTTGTGAATATGGCTCCTAAAAGGAGCACATTTTAGGAATTGTAAAAAAAGCTAGTGAAGAGTGCAATGTCAAAGTCGTTGGGCACCTTGGCACACATGATTTGTCGCAGAATGCTATGCATTCTGTACAGAAGGATTTTCAGAATTTTGACTAGGATCTTCAACTGTTTGGGGGGGGGGCATTTTCAGAGGTCTTACCTGTCCATAATGGACAACAGGTGAAAGTACTTCATATAGAAGATTTAAATGCTTGGTTAAAAGATTGGTGCAAAGCTGAAGGTTTTGGTTATGTTAGTCATGATGCTAGCAGGTGGTCTGACATTGAGCTGTACAAAAGTGTTTGGTCTACACCCTTCACACATGGGCACTGAGCTTCTTAGTATGGAATTTAGGAGTTTCTTGGAGAAGCATTTAAACTATAAAAGGTGCCAGAGATGCAATTGATGAGGAGCATTTCTGTCCCCACCAGCTTAAAACAAATGAGAGGATTTGTGCTGTTAAGGACTGGGCAAATGGGGTAGTCACTTCAGTTAAAGTTTGTGGAGCTAAACATAAAGCAGTAGATAGTAGTGTTTGTCACGTCATGTACGCTAATGCTTGTAGTTTAGGCAACAAGCTTTGTGAGATTACATATCTTATGTCTAGGGACAACCTGGACCTTGTTGTAAGTACAGGGACATGGGTCAAGGATTCAAATGATTGGAAAATAACAATACCAGGATATACACTATACAGGAATGACAGAGTAAGGAAGAGGGGAGATGAAGTTGCCATATATATCAAAAAGTAGCATAACATTATTTAAAAAAGTGAATGAAATAATGAAATACTTGGAACCCTCTGGGCCTGCCTTCCAACCAGAGAGGAATCTTCCCTTCGAATTGGTGTAGTATACAGACCCCCAGGACAGACTGATGATTATGATAACTTGTTGATCGATGAACTAACTCAAATGGCAATGAAGGGAGAGGTTTGTTTTAATTATGAGTGACTTCAACATGCCTGACATTAACTTGAATTCTTAAACTACTATTACAAGCAGGAGCAGGGATGTAATGCAAGCACCGAATGATGTTTCATGGAATCAATCGGTAAAAAGCCCAACCAGGTGACTATATTCTAGACCTAGTACTGACAAATGGGTATTGAATGATGTTGAGACGGGCGAAAATTTGGGTTCTAGTGATCACCAATGTCTTTGCTTCGATATTAAACAAGAATATTATACATAAAAACGTAGTTTTAGATTTAAAAAGGACACGTTTAGCTGAAATTTCTAAATAATGAATCAAAAGGTTGGAGTAAAATGACAGGACTAAGTAAGCAGTAGGCACTGTCAAAGTCTACCATCCTGGAGGCAACTAGATTATATGTCGGGCAAATTAGTAGGAAAAAACTGAAGAAAAAACCAACATGGTTCACTAAAGAGGTAAGTAGGATAGTAAAGGAAAAAAAATCAGCATATAGGAGATTCAAGGAACCAGGCAGCAAGAAGGGCAGGAAGTTGTCAATTGCAGGCCAGTGAGTTTAACATTGTTTGTAGTCAAGTTAATGGAATCACTGCTGAAAAGAAGGATCATTGATCACCCAAAAACACACAGCTTGCTGGACCCAAAGCAGCATGGTGTTACTGAGGGCAGATTATGTCAGAGTAATCTGATTGGTATTTTTGACTATATCACCAATGTTTTGAACCTGGGTGGTGCTGTGGGCATATTTCATTTCATTTCAGCAAGGCATTTGATACAGTTCCACATGGTGATCTAATACAAAAGTTGTGCAAGCTATGACTTAATCCTTGGGTGGTTTAGTGGATATGCTCCTACTCTGTCCACTTTTAGATAATCCCTAAAAATGATCTTTTCAGAGAGGCCTATCTGGTCCCCACCAAACAACTGTACATTTAGTTTCTCCATCAGCCTATCCCCACATTTATTACCTTTTGTGTCTTTGGACCCTCCCTCTTAGATTATAAGATTATAACGAGCAGGGCTCTCTGATTCCTACTGTATTAGACTGTATTGTAATTGTACTGTCTGCCCTTATGTTTTGCTGTGTAAACTGTCAGTGCTATATAAATCCTGTATAATTATAATAATAATACGCACTTGGCTAAAGGATAGATATAAGAATGTGGGTGTAAATGGTGTTCATTCAGAACATAGACCAGTGACTAGTGGTGCACCACAAGGCTCTGTATTAGGTCCTGTTCTATTTAATCTATATGTAAGTGATATAACTAAAGGGTTGTTGGGTAAGGTATGTCTTTTTACAGAGGATACAAAGGTGCATAATAGGGTTGATATCCCTAGAGGTGTCTGTAACATGGAATGTGTAATGGAAATGTGTAAGTTCTGTATATAATTGTATTCTATTTTGTATTAATTGCACACTGCCCTCACTGTTCACACAGCACTAATAATGTTTTCAGTACATGTTTACATTCTTTCGAGTCCTGATTAGAATTACCCTGCCTATGTAACGCCCCTTGTTACCATAAATGTACAATTGTAATATTAATGTGATACCTACGTAATCATGTGCATAAAAACCTTCAATTGCCTCATAATAAAGCAGAACAGTTATTTGGAAAGAGGCTGAGCGTATCTTTTGTGTCTGTTCCCTACTGCAGTAGTTATTATTTATTTGGAACCACTAATCAATATGAGGATAGGAGTTGCCTATCATCAATTTAACCGAGTCAGCATGGCGAGCTTTGCCTTAGGAGGGGATTCCAGGTGACCCTGAGTATCCGAAACGAGGAGCTTGAGATGATGCGGGAATTTCTGATAATCAGCCGGCTGAGGTAAGCCTTTTGCTTACATTTGAGTTATCAGACTTCCTTGATCGGTAAGGCATTTTCAGGACAAAGGGTACCTATTTTACTCCCCTTAATCGAACTGTATTGATTGGTGGTTATATGTTATGTTGTCACTGTCTACTGTCCATCGGAGTGTTATAGATAAGAAAGGGAAGAATAGTGCTGTTCACAGGTATATGTAGTAGATCTGCTAGATAAAGTAGTTTCGAGGCAAGAGGGTATAGGCACATGTAGAGAAGACTGGCCAGTCATTATGGGCATTGAATTAAGTAAGGAAATGAAGGGTAAGAGACCCTCAAAAATGCCCAGCGCAAGAGGAGGGCTATATATGAACCGAAGGTACGGTTCCGCCTATACTGAGCTCCTAGATTAATGTTTAAAGTGGACAGGGATCCACATTGGGTAACTGGATTACCAAGGTCCACAGGGACTAAGAATTATGCAGAGTAAACAGCTAGAGAAACAGCTATCTATGTGAGCAGGATGGATCAAGAGTGACATTAACACTAGACAGAAAGGGACATTTTCATGTTAAGTTGTGGGATGAATTTGGGGTCAGGCACTACAACTACTGTAGTAAAAGTCAGAAACAGGGTAATAAGATTTAAAACAGAATACTTCATATGCTGTCAGAGAGGGAAGATGGGATGAGCACTTTGGCTGCCCGTTTGATCATAGAAGCTAGATATAAAGGATATCTGAACAAAATAAGGAAAGCAGAATTTAGGCAGGGAAATATTAATGAAAGTTAAAAGAGCATCACTAGAGGGGACACAGCAGGGGGAAAGAGATCCTGATTCCTCTAAATCAGTGATGGCGAACCTTGGCACCCCAGATTTTTTGGAACTACATTTCCCATGATGCTCCACTACACTGCAGAGTGCATGAGCATCGTGGGAAATGTAGTCCATAAACATCTGGGGTGCCAAGGTTCGCCATCACTACCCTATATAGATCTATAGTGAGACTTAATTTAGAACATTGTGTCCAGTTATGGAGACCTCACTCACGAAAACATATTAATAAGATAGAATGAGTTCAGAGACTGGTAACAAAAATGGTGAAAAGGTGTTGGAGTATAAAGAGTTTCAAGAAAGGCTTCAGGAACTTATTATTTACAGTCTGAAGGAAATAAGGGAAAGGGGAGACATGACTGAAATGTTTAAATACATCAAGGGTGTGAATAAGGTTCAAGAGGGCATTATTTTCAATATGAAACCAAGATCAAGAACACAGGGACATAAACTGAACCTTAAACTGACTAGAGGAAAGTTCAAAAATAATCTTAGAAAGTATTATTTTACTGAAAGGGTAGTTGAAACTTGAAATAGACTTCCAGCAGAGTTAATGAATCAGGCAACAGTAAATGGCTTTAAACATGCTTAGGACAAACAGATCTATACTCAGACAAAAAAGTTAAAAAAAAACAACAAAAAATAACCAAAAAAACAAACAAAAAGCAAGAAAAGAAAATGGGCAGACTCGATGGACCACTCGGTCTTTTTTTAAGCACTCCTTGAAGAGGGCCTACTGGTAAGGACAACTTTGCCATTAATAAAACTAGGAAAATATATAATCTAAATATATAAACTTATATAAATATAAAATATTAAATATATATATAAAAAAAAAAGGGTGGTAAAAAAAAATAATTGAATGAAGCTGCTATACACAAAGTGCTAGACACTTGAACATAGTGGTAAAATATATAAATGCAGCGCTCACAAACAAAAACCCATAATAAGTTATAACAAAAACATAAAGTCCATACAAAACTATGAAGGTGCTTCACAAATAGTGTGTAAAAATGTAGGGAATGCTTCACATCTGGTGTGCGGAAAGTGCAAAGAAAATGTTGCAGAAAAATTTTCAGGTGTACCAAGACACCCCCATGTGTCCCCACTCACCAAATCACATTGACTCCCAGCTTTTCAGTCTGGGAGTCCGTAAAGGCTTGTAACGATATCCAAAGAATGTTGCAGTATGGCAGGTTCACTGATGAGATGATAAACGATCCTTCAACGTCAATACTCAGCCAAACAAAAAACATGTACCCAAAAAGGAGGAAAAAGGGGGGACCAATAGTGAAGTATGCTAAGATTGAAAATTTATTGCGCATAAGGGTCATACTTACAAAAGTGAGTTAAAATCAGGCATTGAAACAATCAGAGGATGCAGCAAACACCATTAAAAGCGGTCCCACGAGACCGGAAATGACGTCAGAACCGGAAGTGTGTCACGTCACGTCACAGTATTTGTGAAGCACCTTCATAGTTTTGTGGACTTTATGTTTTTGTTATCACTTATTATGGGTTTTTGTTTGTGAGCGCTGTATTTATATATTTTACCACTGTAAGAAAACTAGGGCACAATGTTTATCGGATGATTCAAGAGTTGATATCAAAATTATTCAAGAAAGCCCACCTGTGGCACCGAACACTCATTCTATCCTCGGCAACATATATACTACCCAAAGGTGTTTCACTGTTATTAATCTGACAGAAGCCTTTTTCACAGTACCACTACATTGAAACAGCCAGCATCTGTTTGTCTTTACTTTTGAATTACAACAGTATATATAGACCAGGCTGCCTCAAAACATGGCCTCGTGTCCTAACAACAACAGCAGAGCAATGAAGGATTGCTTATGCAGTTGATAATGCCCAAAAGATGTTGCCCTACTGCAGTATGTGCATGATTTGCTGCTGGGAGCTGGCACAAGAGAAAAATGCAGGGAAACCACTATTTCTTTGGAGAGGAATGATTAAAAGTATTCCTTTACAAACTGCAAAACAACAAAGTGTGTTTTTAAAACACTGCATCTCCCATGATTGAAACATTTGAGTCAAGACAGGAAGAAAGCAATACTGAATTGCAAAATGCCAATTATCCTGCCATTTTGGGACTGGGCTGGATATTGCAAACAATACAAACAAAACTTGTCTTAGATGTGCAAACCTTTGGGGTTGATTTACTAACAGAAAACAGACTGTATACTTCAGACATGTGCAGAACGGAAAAATTTGTTACGTTTTGGATAAATTCATTATATTACTAATTTTGTTATGTGGATTCATTTCAGAACTAGTTTAGTTTAATTTTGTTTATTCATTTTGTACCGAATTCCAAATTTTCAGAATGATTCAAATTCGAATTAGTTGAAAATTTATCGGTTCATCTGAATTTTCTGTGTGAAGAATAGCTGGTTGTTAAGGCAAGCATGCCCCAGTTGATGACGTCACGGCATGTCATCGTTTGGCCCCGCCCCTTAGTTATTTAAGAACTTTCAGACGGCGGAGCTGGCAGACAGAGCCTTTTTTGTGTGTGGAGCTCTTATTTTTTTCTGGGTCAGCGGTGGCAGCAGTGGTGCTCATTGTGTTTGATGATGGATTTTCTTCGGGGGCATTGTTTTTGCTTTTTTAATAAACTGTTTTTATTTTTTTGACACTTTTACACTGTACCCCTACTCATTCACATGAGGGAGGCCAGGATATAGGGCCCCCCTTGTTAAAGGAGGCTTCCAGGTTCCAATAAGCCCCCTACCCACAGACCCCCACAACCACTGGCCACAATTGTGGGAAAGGAGGGGGGACAAGGTGCTTTAGGGGGAGCCCCCTACCACAAAGCACATGGCCTGGTATGGTTTAGGAGGGGGGCATTTACTCGTACCCCCCCTTTCTTGACCTGCCTGGCTGCATGCTCGGGCAAGGGTCTGGTATTGCTTTTGGGGGAAACCCCATGCTGTTTTTTTTTTAAAGTTTGCAGTGAAGTTCCCCTTAAAATCCATACCAGACCCAAAGTGCCTGGTATGAATAGGGCTGAGGACCCCACATCTTTTTTCTTCTTTTTTTTCATTGCTGGCATTCTTTTGCAGGGAAACCAGCTGACAGTCATAAGTTGTTAAGGACGTGGCAGCCGGCTTCGCAGACACTTCTTAGCAGCCGGCTATTCTTCACACAGAATTTGAATCGATCAAAAAATTTTGGACCGTTTCGAATTGCTCTAAGAAATTTGGAATTCATTAGAAAACGAATAAACAAAACAAAATGAAGCAAATGTTAACGCTGCTTTATAGCTTAGTAAATGAGGAGAGGCTGTGCTAACTTCATCATCAAAACATGTTTAAGCAAAAACATTTTTTTCTTTTTTTCTTGCATATATTTGGGAATTCTGTGCAAAGTGAAGCTTCATCACATTTGCTAAGCTCTGAAGCAACTGCACTTGGAAAGTGCACAATCTATTTGCCTTTAATAAATCAACCCCACTACATTTGATTGAATGCACAGGGGAAATTAGAGCTCATTGTACCAAATAATAACTATTGTACCTGCCAGCTGGACAATGTGTTTATGGTCATGACTCCCTCTCTGAGGGCAATGGCAGTAGCTGCTAAACTGAGCTGCAAAGAAAAACTGCAGACATGGTTCTGGGAAGTTAGTTGGAAATGTATGTCTCACGTGAGCTGTAATACAGATTCAGACCATCAACATATTTCAGCAGCTGAGCAAAGTACGAGTTGGCACTCTAAACGCCTACAATTGTAACACTCAAACCAAAATTCAACCATTCTTTTGCCAGAAACTGCAAGCTGGGCAACAGAAAACCATGATTGTGGTGAGGAAATGGACTAACACTCTCAGGAAGCAGAGAGGGTTATAGATTCTTCTATCAAAGATGCTGACCTTGTGGATGGGTCCCGCTATTACACCCAGGGACATCCAGTTTCTGGATACTCTGTTGTCACCATAGATGAAATCCTATTTCAAACAATCTGGAAATCTGTCATCCCAAGTGTCAGAGCTCCCTGCATAGTAGGTAAAGGAAAGAAATGAGTGTGTACAATGACTCATGGTATGCCTTTGGCATATGTCATGATTTTGACCAATTATGGTGATTTTGAGACTTCATGACAGTTAGTTGTAAACCTATAAAATATGGTGAACACATTAAGAAAGCCCTCAAGGCACTTTGACTTCCAAATGACATCAAATTAATCAAATGTGAGGTTCATACCCAAGAGAATGATGGAGTTTCAACTGGATATGAGAAAATTGCTGATGCCACTAAATTAGCAAAATAAAACAGTAGATCTTTGTGCCCACTTCCACTCCTGAGAACCTGATCTGGTAGACCTAACAATTTGAAAGAAATTAAAATTAAAAATTGCAGATGGATATAATATTTTTATTTAATTATTTTTCAACTCCCTTTAACAGACTTAGCTGTGCAGCAAAACTGGAAGTTAGAGGGTTGAGACAAACCATGTAATACTGAAAGGGGTGCTTAGAATGAACAGTTTTTATTGATATAGTTAAAACCTTTATCCCAAAAGGAAAAAACAGCTTCTGTAACTGTTTGAAATGTGTTAAGCAGGGGTTAGGCTTTTTAGTTAGCCATTTATGTAAAGTCCATCTACTAGTTTATCTAAAAATACCCTCTTTAGACAGCCCTGCTGTCCAGGTGTGACTCTTCATAGAAAACCCATCCTAAGGCAGGAAGTGTATTGCTGGATGGACCAGTAGGTACAAATAAAGGAAAATACCCCCCCCCCCCCAAAAAAAAAGGAACAAATGCATCCACCACTTTTAAGGATTAGTTGCAATATGTTACATTTTTGTTTTGGGGTTTAATTCTACTTTTAGAGTTTGTATTCTTGGGGTGTGCAAACATGCATGTACTCATGTGAACCCACAAATCAGCTCTGTCTATAGTTTTCATAGAAGCTTCTCAATGCTCTTGTTGTGTATATCCTTTTAGTAAATCAGGCTCTGTGAGTCAACTGATTTCTTGGGGTTTATTTACTAAAGAGTATAGGATGTTCACTTTGCAAAGTAAACGTTCATTTCAGTCATCGACTCATGTTCAAGAATACAAATGCTGTCTTTTCATTAACTTTCCACATAATTGACTATTCTAAGTAAATATAGCCTCACTCTATTAACTAAAGAAAGTGAACATTTACTTTGCAAAGTGAATATACCCACTCTTTAGTACATTGACACCATGGAAAACAACGTTGGTGTGGCCAAAGTGATATTGACAGCTTTTAAAGTATACTTTATTTATTTCAGTTACTTATATAGGGCTGTCAATTTATGCAGGGCTTTATACTATATATTCCAACTTAAATCAAAAGGTATAACTTAGAGGGAACAGAGGAAGAGATTCTCATAGCAACATGAGTGGAGAGGGGCTCCCTTACAACTTCCGCCTCAACATAATCTCTCTAATCATCAGCAGCTAAAAAAAGATTTAATTCAGTATTTAACCCCTTGAGGACCAGGGTCTCCAACCTAAAAATCAATTCCTTTTCTTTTTTTAAGCAGTACTGAATTGAAGTGACCTCTGCGACTTGATAATTTAAGGGCAAAAAATTCCTTTATTTTCAGTCCATCAGGTTGTCCCTTGTGGATCAATGCAAAATGTTGAGCTAATGGGGTCTCATCCTCCTTGCTCTGTATATTGCTTAAATGTTTACCAATACCTATCTTCATGGAAAATGTAATAATATTCCCCTTCTATATAATGTTGAAAAGGGGACTAGGAACTTATGTTTAATATAATTACCCTATCTGTACCATGCTGGCAGATCTTATTATCAGTTGTAAGTTAGATGAGCACACAAACAAAGGGTTAAAGATCTTAGGACTCGGGTGGTAAACTGTATGCTAATGGGTTTTAATAAATTGTCTCTACATCTGTCCCTTTAGTTGTACATTGCAAACTATTCTGAAAAATGTTTATCCTGTCTATACAGCCAAGACACAGCTAGAAAGGTAATTTGAAATAATTTTTAGATATTGGGAACAAGTAACAAACATATACAGTAAGTGTGACTAGAAAAGTTGAAATACCCTTTAAGTATTAAGGCAGAGTCATTGTAGTAGCTAATCTATGCTGCCACTGATGGCTAGTCTCTGAAACCTCTACTTTCATTTAATAACAAAAACAAGGAAGAACAAGCATGAGAAAATGTAAAAGTCAGAAGAAATTAAGTGTAACATTGCACTCAAAATACGTTCTATATATCACTGCTTTATGGTCTTATATCATTCTCATATGTGCATATACTGTATAATTTTACTGAAGTAAGTGCTGCAGATTGGTGTTTCTGTCTAATTATGCTGACAGCAGATTGCTGGAATGCTGACATACTGATTTTCAGAATAAAAAGAAAAATATCAGCTTAGATCTAGTGGATTTAATTGACTGTACTCCGAGTCATTACATCACTGCAGTCTTTGAAACCTCTCATTAATCCTTAGTTCCTTCATTCTTCAGTTTCTAATCCAAACTCACCTCCGACCATTAATTAATGCACTCAGAAAAAACTGATGCTTAGCATCACCTAGATACAAAGAGACACAGACCCTATAATGGTCAACCAAGCATAATTTTACCTTGTGTTTACTAACGATGCTAAAAGAGCAATGGAAGCATCCAATTTTCAGCTTTATGTAATCTTGCAATTTCATTTTAAATGCTTATATCAGTCCCACATGATTAAACAGATGAAATGCGAAATGCACAGCATTAAAACAATCCTTTTAAGAACCTTGATAATTTTGACCCCAATTTAGTGTTGTTTTGATGTGATGTGAGATACTCCAAGAAAATGAATATTCCATGAATGCAGACCTTTTAACATGACTGGGTCCAGTAAGTACAAATACAAGCCACTTTTCCCCCGGTTGCTTCTCTGCCTTATTAAATACACTAACCTGAGCTTATTCCATGAACTGCTATGATGAGTTTATCTGAAGTATCACTGCACTTTCACTAAACATAATTAATTTGTACTTGTAGCTAGAGTCCATGTAAAAATGTCAGTAAAAAGGGTTATGTTTATTGAAGATTAGGGCTTGTTCTCACTGTGTGCAGAGACCTGCTTTTTTCTGTACTAGAAAAATGCAAGTCTGTGTAAGGACACACAGAAAACAATAGTTTTCTATGTGCCACTTCACACTAGGATATAGAGCTCTCAAATGCAGACCAGTGCTATGTGGAACAATTCATACTGTATTAGTTTTTCTTCAACAAACTAGAGCTATGCAAAAATATCTATTCCATGTTGCAAAGGTGTTTTTTTCCTTTTTTTATTTTATTTTTTTTAAATCACACTGCTGCTGACATTCAACCAGAAGCCAAACATCCCTCAAGATGCAAAAATATTCGATTCTACCGAACTAGAGAAAAATAACCTCCCTACTTTATTCTGAATGATAAGTTCTGTTAACGCCTCGCAACCAAGATCCTTAGCGCATCTAAACAGTGCATCCTGAGCACATTACTTCTTGTAAGCCTGTTATTTCTATGCACATGGACATGGCCCTATCATGTTCACCACTGACATTTCATTGTCTGATTGTTAATTATGTAACTAGATAATCCTCAAAATGTATTGAAAGTGAGCATCTTAAAGCGGTGTTTCACTTAAAAAAAAAAAATTAGATGTCAGCAGCTGCAAATACTGCAGCTGCTGACTTTTAACATAAGGACACTTACCTGTCCCGGGGTCCAGCGATGTCGGCACCCGAGACCGAGCCGTCCCTCGATCCTCGGGTGCTGCCGCCGCCATTCACACTGAGGGAATCAGGAAGTGAAGCGTTGCGCTTCACTGCCCGGTTCCCTACTGCGCATGCGCGAGTCGCGCTGCGCTTTCTCAATGGTCCCCGTTGTGTTGTGGGAACTGTGTATTTCCCACAACACAACGGGGGTGGGCGGGGTGTCTGCGGCTAGCTGCGGCTAGCTGTACCCGGAAGTGGGTGCAGATACCTGTATTATACAGGTATCTGCACCCCCCTCCCCCCTGAAAGGTGCCAATTGTGACACCGGAGGGGGGGAGGAATCCGATGAGCGGAAGTTCCACTTTAGGGTGGAACTCCGCTTTAATTTCTCCATTCATTTCTATGCACAGCTGAGCTGCGATGCATAGAAATGAATTAATTGTAATTCTGTGACATTTAAATAAAGTAAAAAAAAATGGTAAACAGTGCTGTACATTGTAGAACAAAAGACAACCCCCCCCCCAAAGCCTGAATGGAGCATTAATGACCCCTAAATCTTTTTTTCCAGTAGAATGATGTAGCCATGTGTTTGCATGTACACTTTTCCTCCTCTCTTCCATCCCCCTGCACCATATTTGGCCTTTTTTTTAGGAAGAAGGTATTTTTGACAAGTATTTGCTTCCACTTCTGGCCACCACTACCCTGCCTGCAACCTCCTGGAACATGTCACAGGTCCCAGGTGGATGCGGGTTCCCTTGGAATTCCCTACCCTACAATCTGTTCGACTATCTCCAACTCTATCAACTTTTAGGCAATCCCTGAAAACTTTTCTCTTCAGAGAAGCCTAGCCTGCCCTCACCTAACAACTGTTCTTTTATTTTTTCCATCAGCTCATCCCCCACAGTTATTACCTTTTGTATCACTTGACCCTCCCTCTTAGATTGTAAGCTCTAACGCACAGGGCTTTCTGATTCCTCCTGTATTGACTTGTTTTTGTAACTGTACTGTCTGCCCTAACGTTGTAAAGCACTATGCAAACTGTTGCGCTATATAAATCCTGTATAATATAATAATAATTAAGAAAGAGTGGTGCAACCTGTGAATTCGCAGGGGGGAGTCAGCTGTGAGCCAGTAGGAAATCACAGCCGGCTTCTCACACTCAAGATGGCAGCTCCAGGGACCCAAAGACTGTTGAAGAACCATCCCCGGCGATGACAGTGCTGGATCCCCTGTTTTTTAAAAGTCAGCAGCTACAGTATTTGTAGCTGCTGACTTTTAACATTCTGGAGTTATTTTTGAAATAAATCATTTTGGCCAAACTAACGTAAACGAACTATTTCCTTTACTAATATATGTGGCTGCTGTCAGCGCTGTCAGCGCTGTATAAACTGTATAAAGCATCAGTGGGGAAGACCTTCACCATGCCAACATCCAAAATATATATTCAAGGATTGACCAAGTGAAAAAATTAGCGGACTTTGTGGGCACATAATGAGAGAGAGAATCAGTAAAAAAGTATACATTTTATTACAACACAGTTAAAAAAAATATAAACAACATACGAACAACACCCTGTATGGACACAGTTACCAGTTACCCAATAATGCAGTTATAGAGATTGGACCTATGGTACAAAGATTCATTTAATACTGTATCAAGGTAAAAGAAAAATTTCTGATCCAGTAATGCCTCCAAAAACTTGCTCATCAACGTGTTTCACTAAGATATTAGCTTCGGCAGGACAGATACTGGGTAGGTGCTGGTAAACTTGTGGCTCAAGGTGTGGGAGAACTTGACCAAACTGACAAACAGCCGAAAAAACAAAATTGCATATGTGTCTCTAAAGTAGTGGTATACACATATATCATGTGGTCTATAGTAGATACTAATGGTATATAGTAGCCATGTATAGGTATATGAGTATAAATCACACACAGCGGTAAGTGGTCACAAATTCCCACTATAAGCATGTTCAATATAATATCAATAGTACCAAAAGTTAGCCCATGGATACTGGACCAAGTTATTAAATGGATAAGTATACAGTTCCCTTAAGTATATTTGAATGTGAAAAAACTGCGCTTATCGCATAGGGGGAAAGCCTTTTGTTGGGGCTCAAGTTGGTATTGCCGCATACATAGAGGAAAAGTGCGCCCCTTTTGGTACTACACCCCTGTGGACGGCTTTCCTTGCTGTGTGTGGAAAGCTTTACCCCGGATGCCTGTATACTTAGATGTGCCTGTTTTAATCATCAACCATGTGAGTTGCCAAATGTTGTACCTTCATTAAATGTAACCATATTGCTAGATTTTGCTTCTATTCCCCTTGTGGAGGCTGCCATTTGTGGATGGACATTTAATGTTTACATAACCTATCCCATTGCTATAATCTTTTTATATGGACTATAAACTGAAAGACCTATAAATAAATGGTTGTGGAACAATTCATCTGAGTTTCCATTATTTCTTATGGGGAAATTCGCTTTGATATACAAACACTTTGGATTATAAGCATGTTTCCAGAATGAATTATGCTCGCAATCCAAGGTTTAACTGTAATTGACTTATGTTTTTGTCATTCTCTGGAGACTTCTTGATCCTGAAACACTTGCATTTTAAAATGAACATTTTCATTTACATTCATTGGACTGAATAAGATGCACCATCTTCTCTGCATGACATTGGGTTAAAGAACACAGAATATTTTTCCAACTACTAAATACAAAATATCAAAACATTCTGTTCTATTCCTTTCCACAATTATTTGTGTTGCAAAGGCGTGTAAGGAAATTAGAAAGATACCATCTGCTCTGAATATTGGTAGCTGTCTGCCTTTTATTCCTAATGAAGCCCTGAATCTATTTTTTTCATCATTAAACTAAAACCTGATTGTATCTTGTAAAGAACAAACATATAGACAAATTAAGCAATTCCAGGAGGCTTTTGTATTCCTTCATGTTTTAATAGATATAGTTTTTTATATGACAATGAGCAAGTAAATGTCACCCAGAAGGTTAGTGTTCATACTTATATACTTTTATATAGCATTGAATTCACAAGACAAAGACTTCTGTACAATGCATGGGAACAATAATCAAGTATTCTCTATTTAAAAGTACATCGTCCCAGTATATCACTGGATCTTCATTACGGTCACAGTGATGGCTTCTGTATGATTGTAATCTAAGTTCTCCAAAGAAAGCCAGCCAACAGACTTCACAAAATAATACAATTCACTCACAGATTATAATGGTAATAGCCATGCCAACTTTGTGAAGTGCCTTCAGTTTTAATCAAGGTCAAAATCAGACATCCTAATGCAACGCCTCCCTAACTCCCATCTAACTAGCCATCTCCAACAGATTGAAAAAAATATATATATTTCACAACATAAAAACATAGAATTCAAATGATATGTCCCAACTCTTCCTAAAACTAGGATATCTATTTCTGTGCCTGCTCAATGCACCTGCAAACCTTTGTAGCAATTATTTGTATGGCCTTGTCTGAGGATAAGAATTGTATTAATGTAGAATGCAGTCAGTGTATTGTAAAGTCTCGTTAAGCATATATAATAACCAGCAATCTTGTTCGTGTAATTATTTTCTATCATCATTATTTTATCTGTAACAATTCATTTTTAGTTCTGTCAACTGGCATGAAAGAATTAAGTAGAAGTAACATTAGTGGAAATGTCTTGTGCGTGAGGCATGCTTGTAGAATACCTAATATCCTGCTTGCGTTGTTTAGGATGTTGAGTTCAGGTACAGTTTGTTTATTTGTTTATCTGTTAATAACATATTGAATGGATTTTTTTTTATTTTATCAGTTTTCTCACATGCAAAAGTAAAATGATTATTTTTCAGAATAAGGTTTGCTGGCAGCTGATTATTGTCATAGATAACCTAAGACAGATTTATGTCATGACATGTCAACTTATCTTGTTACTACAGACTTGGATTAAACAGTAGTAAAGTTGCTGCACCTTTATGAAAATGGCTGCTCAGTCAAACGATCCTAATCTAGAGGTAACATAATTAAAATATGATGAAGTGGACAGCAACAAATTCAAATCAAGGTGTTAGGTGCTTTGACAGATTTAGGGGATGAAAATATATTTATATATTAAAGTGGAGTTCAGTTAAAAGTTCCCTATCCATCTTTTTTTATTTATATAATAATTATTTTTTTGATGTGAGAATGCACATGAAAACTGCCACACCATTTGGCCAGTAGAGCAATGCAAAATTGACAGGATACAGTTTGCCAGTATAGTTTGAGAACCAGGAATCAGTTCTGGGTTGAAGGATGGACATTAGGAAACAAAAATACGGATGGTGGTTGGTTTAACAACTAGCAAATGATTGATAGAGGGAAGTCCTTAGCTGTTAAAGCATAAAAATATATTTTAAATTTAAGTGGAGGTTAGGCTATCAATTAGAGCGTCATTGGTTAACAGTATGGTTTGAAACCATTGGGTATATTGAAAACATTGCATTATTGATTGTTGGGTATCTGTAGGCAAAGTTTGAATGCAAAATCCCCAGATATCAAAGAATTTGTGGACCTGTGACTCCTTATGTGGGGAGGCCTCCACCCATTCCATGTGAAAAACATAAGAGAGTTTGTACAGTATATAAACAAAGAAATGGTGGGGGGGTTATTGGTACATTCACTTAGGCAAAAGGTTTTTAGTGCTACAAGGGATATGACATTTAGGAGTTGTTTACATCCTCTTGAGATTTTAACACCTGGGATGTTGATTAGGCCAAAGAGTGCTCATTCAGGGGATATAGGAATAATTTACTAAGTGTGTGGTAACATAATGCACAATTGTGTTCCAAAATCATTTAATCTTGGGACACGCGCAGAAGGCATGGAACAAGTCTGCATCTAGTTGTCCACATTTCAGGCAACAAGAAGAGGAGCTTAGGCCCACAAGGTATGAGCAATGTGGAGATATACAAGAATGATGGAAAAGCCAAAGCATCATCTCGCGGTACCTCCCTATCCATCTTAACAATAATTTTTTGTTAAACTCGTAACTGGTAAGAAAAGGATATATATTTATTTTTGCTTCAGAAAACAGAGCTCTGGTGGCTGGTCACATGACCGATGCAAAGTAAGCCAACCAGTAGTTTTGTCCAAAACACTGATCCTACACTTCACCAGAGCCCACATGGCCAGTACTGAGACATTGGTCATGTGATCAACCTTCAGCGCTAGCTGTTAAATATAATTCTTGGTATTTCAAAAAAGTTTGAGAAATACCTTTACGAAGGTGAAGCATTTAAAGATGTTAAGTACTTCCAAGTACTTAAGTACTTTAGTAAAATAGCAAATTATAACAGGAAATAATATTAAAACAGAGAATATTAATTATCAATAACATAAAACAGTGGAATTATGCTCTTGTAAGAAAGTTCTTTGTGTTTGAACTTGTTTGTGTGTCAGTGCAGAAATGTGTATACGGTAATTATGTGTCTGTTTTAAGCAGGCCCTGAGTTTCTCACAGAGATGTGCCCCCCCTCAGTCTAACCCATATGATAGAGATTGGGAGGTTGTTCTGGCCTGACTGTCTTTACCATGATTGATGAATACCATCTGTTAAGCCTTGGTTGTAAAAAATATATAATACATCATTCTAAGAATATGTATATGGTTACAACCTTCCAGATTAAATCAAAATAATGTATAGTTTAGCATGTGTCAAACACTGTACTCCATTTAGTTTCCTATATTTCCGCCTGAAAATTATTGATCGAGCCAATTTCGATCATTTCCTTTTTGTAATGTATTCCGCTAAGGAGTGTAACACAGTTATATCAAATACATTGAAAACTTAAAAACCATTAAATAATTGATCTGTATATTTTAGCTATGATCCAGTACCAGGAATAGCAAGATTAAAGAGATTTATTTTCATATATCTTTTTCATTTACTAGATAATAAAGCCACTAATAAAATCATCAATTAATTTAACACGCCCTTTGGAGTAGCAAATGTCAACACAGCAATGGATGTCTCAGATTTCTTACCAAAATGAATCTAGCAAAAGACCTAGTATGTATAATTCATTTTTATTTACTCTGTTGAAGTCTAAACACAAGTTATGTTTTTTTAATGTAAATTCATTCATATATATGTCAAATTGTTTTGGAAATACACTTCTCAATGTAAAATGTATGGTATCTCCTTTAAATGTGCTTTAGGAATACACCCATCTGAAAGGGATTATACCTGCCACTCCCTTACACATTCTAGAATTGACCTGTTTTTGGTCTCCCAGTGTTTGCTAAGCTGGAAATCCCAGGCTTCCATGGGTTCTCAAATCTGGTTGGACCACTTCCTGATTTTCTTTACCATTCTGCTCCCGCATTTAACGAAACCATTTGCCTCCTGCAGGCTTCATGAAGCTCTAACTAAAGATGTATCGACTTCAGCAGCAGTGCTACAAATGGTTTCTTCATTCCTGTCCGACCACGCTTCTGACACAACAGCAGCACCAATAAAATGGGAAGCCCTAAAATATGTAATTAGGGAGAACTTTATAGCTGAAGGAACACATTTAATAAAAAAAAACAGTCAGCAGACATTACAAGGTTTCTATATGAGATTCACTCCCTGGAGCTTCAACATAAAGCTGAGACTGGGATATTTCAACTCTTAGAACGGAAATATAAGAAACTTGCCATGGCTGCACTTCTCCCTCGCTGGGACTCCCCACACACAGGCACCGCTGAGGGTGAGGAGTCCGCTGGCTCTGAACATGTTCACCAAGCGGGCAAAGGAGAGGAATGTGCACGTCCCACAGCCCCGCCCACCGAGCTACGCCAATGGCGAGGATTCTGTCCAGGCACACCACCCACGAAAGCCGAGGGGCACTTTGCCGGTGGGCTTGACGGGTCCTGTGTGGAACTCCTACCGTGGCGCAAAGATCTGGGGGAGGGTCCCCTCCTCTGGTGAGAAATGCTCTGGAGGCTTAGACCTACATGCCCGTTGGGACTCCTGCCCCCCGCTGCCAACCCGGATGCCTGATCCTGTAGAAGGGAGGACACCTGGCTGTGCAGCCACTTGGGTCCCTTGGTCATGGCAGCTACCCGCAGCTGGGCTAGAATCAGATTGACGTCAGCCATGGTGCTGTGATGTCCAGCAGCGGGGAAACTGCTTCCTACTCTTCTGCCCCTACCACTGCTGCCCAGAGCCCTGCCTCCCCCTTAAATAAATTAAACCCCTCCCACTCTGATCTTTTACACCAATCCTTTCCTCCCCTTCCTTGCAAAACTTCCCTGCTTTTTAACCCTATGTTGCCTCCCTTTTTCACACTGTCACACTCGGCTCTTCTCTATTTGTCTCTTCTTTTCTTTCACGTCGGGCCTCACTATCCAGTGGGCTTCAACCTTTCCTTCCCTTCCATCATTAATTTGGATCAAGTAGGTTATGTAGCCTTGCGTAAGGCACAGGATAAAACTATGAAACTTTGTCCTTATTTTCCCACTCACAAAAACAGAATATACCCTTATATCTTCTTTCCCTAGATGCCAAGAAGGCATTTGATCACCTTGCCTGGGTGGTTTTACAGGAGGCATTAGAACAAATAGGTTTACCGCCAGCATTTCTTTAAAAAAGAACAGCCTTATATGCCTGCCCAACCACACGGATCAGGATGAATGGTCTCCTATATTCCCTGTATCTATCTCTAACCTAACACTTCAGGAATGCCCCCTTTCCCCTTTGTTATACATTATTGCTAGGGAACACTTGGATAATGCTCTGAGAACTAATGACTCCATATGAGGCATTGACATTCAGGGTAAACAGTTTAAACTAAGTCTGTTTGCAGACAATCTTTTACTCTATGCCTCTAACCCTGTTACATTCCCTTCCATTCTACAAGACATGGAACACTTTGGCTCCTTCAGAAATTTCCAAATTTAATGCCTCTAAGTCTCAGTGGTTTGTTGTCCCCACCACCTAGGTGCTCCTCTTTCCCCTTTCCATTGGGTTCAGATCTTGTTCAAATACCTAGGGATTCAGATCCTGACATAACTTAGTAAATTATACGACTTAAACTATCTACCTATTTTAACAGCAAGAAAACAAAGGCTATAAAGCTGGTCAAGCCTAATGCACTCCCGGTTGGGACGGATACCCTTGTTTAAGATGGCATAAATCATATGACCCGCAGACAGCTGATGAGCCATCCATTAGTAAGGATGCAGCAGCCGGGTTTCTGGCCTGCTCCTTAACAACCAGCTATTGGGGGGGGGGGGACCCGAACGCTGCATCTGAGCAATACTGCATGTGATACCACCAGCAAAACCCTGGTGATAAATATCATATCTTTTTTTACTTTCTGTTTCATATGTAAATCGGACTTAACAGTAGAGTTGGGTGAACAGTTGGGCTCGAGCATGAGTTTAGGTCTTACATTGGCTGTTCGACCATTTGCTCGGCCTGCCGAATGACCACAATGCACTGCACCGCTGCACAGTGCATTGGAAGCCCTGATTGGCTGAAGCTTGCCCACACAAAGCTTTGCCCAATCAGAGCACAGAGTACTGTTAGAGCCATGACTGGAGAAAGTAATGATGAAGCTATCCAATCGTGGCTCATTGCTTTTGATCCCACCCCACACTATAAAAATATTCTTCTCATAGCAGCCATTTGCATTGTGATATTGGCGTGGAGAGAGATAGAACATAGCTCTGTTCAGTGCTGCTAGCATGTTAGTGTGCTATAGTGTGCTATTATGCTTCTAGAGTTCAGTGTGAGTGTAGTGTAACCATTCATTTTTACTTTACTGTCAGTTTTTGTGAGTGTAGTGTGACCATTCATTTCTACTTTAGTGTCATTTTATTTTTTCAGGGCAGGTTTCCTGCAGTATATATCAGTGCATTACTGCACATTTAACGCAGTATATATCATTGCATTTACTGTATATTGCAGTGCGTCAGTGCAGTTTTACTGCAGTATATTTTAGTGTGTCAGTGGAGTGTGTGTGGTAAACACTCAAGTTAAAGTGCGCCAAACACCACTTTCCATTGATTAAAGTGCATCCACGTACACATTTCCAAATCTTTATTATGTTTTGATAATAACCCCCCCCATCGTGTCTGGGAAGCCAACAAGGAGAGGCACACATGCCCATGGCATTGTGAGGGAGCCAGCAGCATATGTGTCCACAGGAAAGGTGGACATGGTCCGTCCTTAGGCAGGGCATTATTTCCCCTGTTTAGTGATTTTGTCCGTGCCATCCAGCCACAGCATGTAGAGAAGGTGGTGGACTAGCTTACTAAACCATCCTCCTCATCCTCTGTCACCCAAGCAGAGACTAGTGCACAGTCCAGTGCAGCTGCCAGAGTGGCTTATTCTGCCTCCTGGTCCACAGCTACTCCTGCCATAGCCCCAGCATCAGGCATTGAGGAATCAGCTGAGTTCTTTTAACACATTGTCAGCCACTTGCTCCTTGATGATGCACAGCCATCAATTGATTCAGATCTGGGTTCAGAGGTTGAGGAAGGTAGGAACATGAGCCTACAGAAAGGGGAGAACACTGGTAAACAAAAAATTGGCAGTCATGTTCCCCCAGCCGCAGCGTATTGCCAAGTTGTCTCCAGTGATAATGAGGATGGATGAGATGATGATGATGATGAGGTCACTGACACGACTTGGGTGCCGGATATAGCAGAGGAGGAAAGTGAGAATGAGGCACAACTCTGAAGAGACACAACCCAGAAGAGGGAGCCATCATGGAACTGCATAACAGGCTGGACCAAGCAGGAGGGAGGACAATCACATTGTAGGATACAAGTTTTTTGGAATCATGGGCAAACATGATCTGGGAATTGCTTTCCCTATTGATGTCTGGCATGTATTCAGCTCCAAAAATCCCCCCGAAAAACAAAAAATGATCGAGTTTCAAGGGTTGTAGAGGGGGTAGGTAGCCGAAGACCTATCCCATCACTGGTCAAAATTTGGGGGCTCCTAGGACCTACGGGCTCCTTGTGTAGCCTGTCAGAAGCTACATACAGCACAGCCAATTTAAATAAAAGCTGGCACACTCTGTTTGCAGCAGACTGAAAGGATGAGCTCACAGTGCCTCTCCTCATTTCTTGTCAGAAGCACTGAGCTCAATGGACAGCTTGGAGCCTTGGACCAATGTACCTTTGGCCCCAGTTGTCCAATAAAAATACTGCAGTGGATGCTGTCCTCTTACTACAGTGTCTAAAAGACACATGCTCCCTTCCAGCCCAGCCCACTTAATTAGAAGAAAAAAATATAAGGTATAAGGTTTACCCATAATCCCATGTATTTCTCACACATTTAAGAGGGAGAAAGAGAATCTTCTGCTGCTGAAAAGGTACTGTTTTAATCAAGCTAAATCATATATTATTATGCTATATGTTATAATATAATAATTTATTATTTATCTATTTACTGTTAAATTATTGGTTTGAAGTTATAACTTCAAACTTCAGTAATTTGTCTGTTAAGCCACCTGCTTGAGTACAGTTTTTGAAAATATAGTAAATTACCTTAAAATATATAAAAACAATATATACCGTAATAACTATTTGGATATTACTTACTTATGGTAATTAACCCCTTGCCACCCAGGCCAATTCTGACACTAGAAAATTACTCAGAACCCTCAAACATTATATATATTGTTTTAGCAGACACCCTAGAGAATAAAATGGCTGTCGTTCTAACTTTTTATGTTACACGGTATTTGCACAGCAATTTTTCTGGAAAGAAACTGTTTCATGAATAAAAAAAAAAAACAGTGAAGTTAGCCTGATTTTTTTTGTATACTATGAAAGATGATGTTATGCCGAGTAAATAGATACCTAACATGTCACGCTTTACAAATTCGCACACTTGTGGAATGGCGCCAAACTTCAGTACTTAAAAATCTCCATAGGCGACGCTTTAAACATTTTTTACAGGTTACATGTTTAGAGTTACAGAGGAGGTCTAGTGCTGGAATGATTGCTCTCGCTCTAACGTTCGTGGCGTATGTAACCTGTGTGCATCTGGCTCTGATACTAGCCAGTGCCTTAACAGCCACTGACCTCAACGCACGTCCCTGACCCAAATCTTAAAAATACATTTGGATAGGGCTGTACGAATGCCGTAGCTGTGATGCTTTACTTTACAGCTGTGACTTGGGCCCTGCCCAAGAGCCACCAGGTCAGTAGGGGGCCCCATGAGAGGCTCCTGGGATCCTGTGATATTAAAGCGGTAGTAAACTTTGCTAACATTGCTACTTTTTAGAGGCTCTGAGGTAGGTTATGCCATAATGTACAAGTATGCACAGCATATTAGCACATTAGGGTACATTTACTTGTCAGACTGAGCCCTCCAGCGCTGTGCTGTCATCAATCCGGTGGGTCCTGAGCGCTTCCATCTTCACCCGGTCTTCCTTTCAGGTTCTGTGCCTTCAGTCACTTGCCTTGGCTGTGTTAATCACTCACTCCCACGCATGCTCATGCGCATCCTCTCTCTCATCCTCCCTCCCTTACCCCTCACCCATATCTCATCCCCTTTCTCTCTCTCTCATTCTCCCTCTCTCTAATTTAATTTGTTAATTTATAAAAAGCTCCACCAGAATCCTCAGCACCAGGCCCATGATGTTCTTAATCCGGCCCTGCATGTATTGGGAGCCTGCCTGCTTTAAGTGGAACCTTTCCATTCAATCTTGGAGGGGGTAATTTCCATACTATCCATCCGATAGGGCTGGACAAGGTTGAGGTATTCCCTCACAATTGCTTGATTGACTCAATACATACAGTATATCCACACCTTCTGGTAAGCGTGCCAATTTTACTACATGGTGGTGGACCGCACAACAAGGGAAAAGTTTCCATCTCACTGTGCCCCCACATGAGTGACTTCTCTTCCACTCAAGGGACTCATTTTTCATGGTGGACTATGCTTTACTGAACGTTGACTCATTTAACTTTGAGTGTTACCAGTTATAGCATGATTTTTCTACAGCATTATTTTGTTTTCAAAGATTAAATTTTTTGATTATTGCATGATCCTCATGGATCTTTTGTCACTTTGGTTGGTTTCCTAACTTGCGGAATATATGTTTTTTTTTTTTATCTGTACACATATATTTGAGCGCTGCACTATTGTTTATTTGTTTGTTTGTACTACATGTCTAGTAAAATGTCAGCCGCCATTTATAGTCTCTGTGTGCAGTTTTTGATCTCTTTTTTAAGAGTAGCGAGCAGCCACCCTATTCCACCAGATTGTGGATCTGGTATCTCCTGGCCCACTTCCCACAGCTCATCTGTTTGGGTCTTTTTTAGCACATGTGCAGCCGATCGAACTGTTGCAATTTGCAAACTTTGCCTCAAGCACATGGCGTGGCAAAAACACCAGCCATTTGGGTACCACATGCTCGACAAGGCATTTAACCTCCCACCACTCAGCCCGTTGACAAGAGCACCTGAAATCAAAAGGGACGCAATTCTGCTCCTCCTCACTTTTCCTGCCTACCGCCGCTATGCCTCATGACCTCTCAGCAGCCTCCACTGACAGGGATGATGGTATAGCGCAGGGTGTCCCAAGTCCTTGCAGCATGTCTGCTAGTAGCACACCACCAGCTGTAGACTACAGCAGGCAAATTTCTCTGCCCCATCTGCTGCAGCGGGAAAAAAAAATACAGTCACTACCACCCACATGCCCAGCATCTAAATTCAAGCTTGTCAAAGCTGCTGACTTTTCAACTCCTGCCTTCCCATCCGGTGGATTCTGCCCCCTTCCATAAATTTGCTGAATGTGCTGTATCACAATGGCAGGTTCCCAGTCCCTATTTCTTTTCACGTAAGGCTATTCCAGCCCTCTAACATCATGTGGAAGGAAATGTTGTGGCATCATTGGGCAAGGCAGTCAGCCACAAGGTCCATGTTACTGCTGACACGTGGTCCAGCAAGCATGGTCAGGGATAATTTTTATCGTTCACAGCACACTGGGTAACTGCTTACAAGTGGGAAGGATGCAGGACAAGGCTCAGTGCTGCAGTTTGTTATGCCACCACGTCTCCATACAGATAGTGGCAATAATGCGAGATTTGTCTGCTCCACCCCCTCCTTCTCCTCCTCCTCTATGCCCTCCTCTGCTGAATTGTCACATGAACCACAAGTACCCCCTAATCGTTCAAGGGGCTTTTCAATGAGTCAGGCTGAAAGGTGCCATGCAGTGCTTTAGCTGGTCTGTCTATGGCACAGAAGCCACACTGGAGCAGAGATTCTTGCAGCTCTGCAGGGGCAGGCCCAGAGGTGGTTCACGCCCAGCCAGCTGGAGCCAGGAATGGTGGTGTGCAATAATGGCACAAACCCCCTGTCCGCCCTTAGACAGGGAAAATCGACACATGTGACATGCCTGGTAGATGTCCTCATTTTCATGGTGCAGCGTTTTTTAAATAGGTACCCAGGGTTGGAAGATCTGCAGAAGCAGGCCAGAAGAGTCTGTAGCCATTTCAGGTGGTCATACACAATCAGTGCACGGTTGGCTGAAATTCAGCAGGAATTCCACCTGTCCATAAACTGCCTGATTTGGGACATGCCCACCAGGTGGAACTCGACTTTGGCAATGCTGCAGTGGCTGCACATGCAGCAGAGGGCCATCAATGAGTACCTGTGTGAGTATGGCACAACAACAGGCTCAGGCCTTTTTTCCCACGCCAATGGCTGCTGAAAAGGATGCATGCACTGAACTGTCACCATTTGAGGAGGCCACAAGGATGGTGAGCCATTGCAATGCATGCATCAGTGGCACAATCCCTGTTGTGTTCCTGCTGGAGTAGACTCTGCGTAGCATTATGGACACTTGAGGCAGAGGAGCGGGAGGAAGAGGAGGACTTCCTTTCTTCTCAAGGGCCGCTTTATGCAGACACAATTCTTTCTATGCCACAGAACACACAAGAGGACAAGGAGGAGTAGGATTCTGGGAGGCATTGATGCAGAGCAAGACATATGTCAAACCTTAACAGATGGTTTTCAATCCCCAGAACCCTTGGGAGTGATACGTGGCTGGGAGGAGGCAGTTCCAGATACTGTAATCCTCAGTAACCCCGAGGAGTCTGCTTCTCATGCCTCTGCAAACATATGGTGCATGGGCCCCCTCGTTATTCAAAGCTTGCGAAAAGGACCAGAGAATTTGTGGCATCAAGAAGAAGGATCACTATTGGTTGACAACCCTCCTTGTCCACCGTTACAAGGGTGAAGTCTCGGAAATCACACAGAGGGAGCAGAAGATGGACACCCTAAAGGGGAGTTTATGTAACGCCTTTCATGACTCTGGTAGGTTACAGTCTGGTGGAAAATGTCATTCTGAGGCTTCTGTTGGTCATGAGGAGCAGTGGAGAAGGGGGCCTTTCAACATTTTTTTAGTGCTCGGCGCCCAGGGCTGTCAGCTTCCACATCCCATCAGCAGCCTCTTCATCATACGGTGGGAGATTATCTTGGAGCGAAAGCAGATATGGAGAGCTTCCGGGTGACAATCCACTGGGTTACTGGGTCATGAGAATAGACCACTGGCCAGAACTTGCCCAGTATGCAATAGAGCTGATGGGCTGTCCTGCATTCAGTGTGCTTTCTGAATGGGCATTCAGTGCTGCTGGAGGTTTTGTGACAGATAAAAGAGCGCATCTGTCCACAGACTCTGACATTTATCAAAATGAATAAGTCCTAGATTGAACAGCAGCTATCAAGCACCTGATGCCGATGTCGCTGATTAAGTACTTTCTGGATCTCGAATCTCTGAAAGACTGTCTAAGCTACCTAGCTTTGTGGGTGTGGATTTCATCTGGAAGAAATTTTTGCTGTAGGTTTCATGGGCACAATTAACACCCAAGGACCAATTTTTCCACACCTGTTTGACAGGTGCATATCATTGCAATTTTTGAAAGCAAGGCCAATTCTTGCTTTCATCAAGAGTACCTATATAGGGTTACGGTGTGAAGGACCCACCCACACCCAAAGCCCAAGTGTCTTTGCAGCCTTGTTTCATTGCAGCCTTGTGTCTTTGCAGCCTTGTGTCATTGCAGCTTTGCTCAGGCAGGCTGATTATTTAAAATAGGCGCTGTTCTCCGCTGATTGCGACAGGAGAGGAGCGAGCGCCACAGACATACACAAAGCCGAGTGTACTCGGCTAGGCTCGGCTCCTCTCGCAGTCCCGCCCAGTCCCGCCCAGTCCCGCCCCTATGATGGACAAAACACAGGTCCAATGGCGGGACTGGGCATGACTGTGAGCGGAGCCAAAAGGAGCCGAGCCTAGCCGAGTAGACTCGGCTATGTGTATATCGGCGGCGCTCACTCCTTTCTCCTCAGCGGAGCGGAGATCGACGGGGATCGGCGTATAACACGAACCCATGGTTTTCCCCTGATTTTAAGGGGAAAAAAGTGTGTGTTATACGCCGATAAATATGGTACTTGCACATAAGTCTTCAAAATTAGCACTTTTGATTTTTCCAATTCGGGTCCTATAGACTTCAGTGGTGTTCGGTATTCCGTTCTGAATGTTTATGATGTTCAAAAGTTGTGCCGTGAACTGAACAGAGGATCGTTTGGCCCATCTCTACTTGACAGCTTATTGCGCATTTTTTTTGTGATATTTATCGGCACATTTTTCATTTTGCAATAAATACCGCATAATAGTTTTTTTGAATTGGACATTTTTTTACTGCATGCAATATTTTATGCAAATGAGTCACATGAGCGTGTTATCACACATGGTAACCTTTAGTGAATTGACCCCAATGTAACTGTGTACTTTTCCTAAAGTGCCATAAAAACAATAAAAAATGTGTTCTTCAAAAAAAGTGCTTTAGGAAAAGAAAACTTTAACCCTTGTCTTGCTAAATGTTTATTAACATATGTTACTTGTTAACTAAAGAGACTACATTGTAATGGGAAATTAACCATTTTAACTTCACAGTGTACAATGTATGGTTTAGAAGCAAATAAGAAATATATGAAAATATTGACATTTTATATACAGTACCCTGCAAACGTTTTGGCAGGTGTGAAGAAATATGTAAAGTAAGAATGTTTTCAAAAATATATATTTTAATTGTTTATTTTTTATCAATTTACAAAATGCAAAGCGAGCATTAATTCTTCTAGGTACACTTGTACACAGTTTTTGAAGGAAGTCAGCAGATAGGTTATTACAAACATCTTGGAGAACTAACTGGCCACTTTATTAGGTACACCTTGCTAGTACCAGGTTGGACCTCCTTTTGCCCTCAGAACTGCCTTAATTCTTCATGGCATAGATTCAACAAGGTGTTGGAAACATTTCTCAGAGATCACATGAAAAAATCAAGCAGGTGCTGCAGATTTGTCGACTGCACATCCATGATGCAAATCTCCCGTTCCACCACATCCCAAAGGTACACTATTGGATTGAGATCTGGTGACTGCGGAGGACATTGGAGTACAGTGAACTCATTGTCATGTCCAAGAAACTAGTTTGAGATGATTTGAGCTTTGTGACATGGTGCATTATCCTGCTGGAAGTAGCCATCAGAAGATTGGTACACTGTAGTCATAAAGGGATGAACATGGTCAGCAACAATACTCAGGTAGGACGTGGTGTTTAACCGCTTCAATACAGGGCATTTTCACCCCCTTCCTGCCCAGGCCAATTCCCAGCATTCAGCGCTGTAACATTTTGAATGACAATTACACGGTCACGTGACACTGTACCTATATGAAATTTGATCTTTTTTCCCCCACAAATAGAGCTTTCTTTTGGTGGTATTTGATTACCTCTGCAGTTTTTCTTTTTTGCGCTATAAACAAAAAAAAGGTGACAATTTTGAAAAAAAAACACAATTTAAAAAAAAACAAAAAACACTATTTTTTACTTTTTGCTATAATAAATACCCCAAATGAAAAAAAAAATTCTTCCTCAGTTTAGACTGATATGTATTCTTCTACATATTTTTGTTAAAAAAAAAAAAAAGTATATTGATTATTATTGCAATAAGCGTACATTGATTGGTTTGCGCAAAAGTTATAGCTTCTACAAAATAGGGGATATGTTTTTTGCATCTTTATTATTACTTATTTTTACTAGTAAATGCGACAATCTGCAATTTTTTTGTCAGGACTGTGACATTGCGGCGGACATATCGGACACTTTTGACACTATTTTGGGACCATTGACAATTATACAGCGATCAGTGCTATAAATATGCACTGATTACGGTATAAATGTCACTGGCAGGGAAGGGGTTAACACTAGGGGGCGATCAAGGGGTTATATGTGCTACCTAGGGAGTGATCTTAACTGTGGGGGGAGGGGACTGACTGGGGGAGGTAACTGATCGGTGTTCCCATATACTAGGAACTAAGGATGAGCCGACCACTCCCTCGGTTCGGTTCACACCAGAACATCTGAACAGGCAAAAAATTCGGAAGAACACACAAACATCGTTAAAGTCTATGGGACACGAACATGAAAAATCAAAAGTGCTAATTTTAAAGGCTTAAATGCAAGTTATTGTGATAAAAAGTGTTTGGGGCCCCAGGTCCTGCCCCAGGGGAAATGTATCAATGCAAAAAAAAAATTTTTTGGGAGCAGTGATTTTAATAATGCTTAAAGTAAAACAATAAAAATGAAATCTTCCTTTAACTATTGTGCCTGGGGGGTGTCTATAGTATGTCTGTAAGGTGGCACAGTTTTACCACATTTAGAACAGTACCATAGCAAAATGACATTTCTAAATTAAAAAGTCATTTATAACTGATTGCGGCTGTAATGAATTGTAAAAAAAATTGCGTGGGGGTCCCCCCAAAATCCATACCAGGCCCCTCAGGTCTGGTATGGAAATTAAGGGGTACCCTGTGCCAAATAAAAAAAAATGGTGGCGGGGTCCCCCCAAAATCCATACCAGACCCTTATACAAGCACACAACCTGGAAGGCCACAGGAAAAGAGGGGGGACAAGAGAGCAGCCCCCCTCTTCTGAACAGTACCAGGCCACATGCCCTCAACATGGAGAGTAGCCCCCAAAAGCACCTTGTCCCCATGTTGATGGGGACAAGGGCCTCATCCCCACAACCCTTGCCTCATCCCCACAACCCAGTGGTTGTGGGGGTATGCGGGCGGGGGGGCTTATTGGTATCTGGAAGCCTCCTTTAACAAGAGGACCCCCAGATCCCGACCCCCTATGTGAATTGGTAAGGGGTACATTGTACCCCTACCATTTCACAAAAGAAAGTGTAAAAAATAGTCAAAAAGACAGGAGACACTTAGGCACAAGTCCTTTATTAAAAGATAAAAAAATAAAAATGTCCCACGTTGTCCGTTCATCTTCTATCTCACCGCCCGACGAGCCGAAAAAAGAAAAAAAACGCAACAGCTCCGCCTTCATGGGAGGCCCCCGCTGAGTGACGCTTCTTCTTGGTGACAGTTCCTATATAGCTGAGGGCGGGGCCACTCTGTGACTTAAACGGATGAGCCCGCCTTCATCTGACATCACAAGTTTCTATCTTGTTTGGGAACTTTAGCATGAAAAGTGTTAAGGTAATATTATCACAAGTATCAAGACATTTGTGTTTCAAAGAGGCATCACTGCTTGTTGTACATATACTTCCAACATTACTGTACACAGGAGAATCAATTGACATTCATTTGGGGCAATAATTCCAACCCCCAAATCAACAACCCAACCTCATGTATTTGTCATGTCTGTACCAATAATATTATCTGCGTTGGGATAAAGCCAGACATCAATATTAATCTTCACAACGTCTTAAACAACACATCAGAAACATTTTAGCCATTGAATTGCCTCTGCTATTGAAATCTACTATTGTAAATTCAGGTGGATTTGGTTTCAAAGGGCATTTTTGTTTTATCACACTCAATTATGCTCCAACATCAATCAAACAATTTTTTTTTAACCACATAGTAACCCATGCTGTACATGTTGTCTCCTGCTCCCATCAAATAGTATAGCAAGAGTGTACAGTATATGTCATGGTATAGTCAAGCAAATTGTTAAAAAATAAAACTAAGACCCCTTTTACACTGGGGTGGTATTTAGGTGCTTTAGCGCTAGAAATAGCCTCTGCTAAGCGCCTGAAAACCGCCTCTCATTCATTCCAGTGTGCCTTTTCACACTGGGGTGATGCGCTTGCGGGACGGGAAAGAAAGTCCTGCAAGCAGCATCTATGGGGTGGGAGCGCTGTATACAAAAGGCCCCTGCCCATTGGAATGAATGGGCAGTGCTTTCAAAGCGCCTTAAAAGCGATTTGAAAGCACCGCAAAACGTGAGTTTTTAACCTCTTTTTTGGGGTTAAAAGCACCCTGCTAGCGGCCAAAAAGTGGCACAAAACGAGCAGTGCTTTACCGCGAACGCGCCCGCGGCCCCAGTGTGAAAGGGGTCTAAAACTAATAATCAGTTTACTGTCCTGTTTCACCAGTGAGGCATAAAGCAACATTGTCTTACCTATATTTGCACATGGGAGAGCAGATTGTACAGGTTTTTTTTTTTTAATTTCCCAGATTTTATTTGTGCATTTCTGTGAAATTTCAAGCATGTATTTTCAGGTGATCGGTACTTTCACAATAAAGGACAATCATGTGCTTTCATGAACATATCTCTTACCACTTGAGGATGTGGCTATGGATCTGATTACTTTGTTCTGTTTTCTAAACAACAACAGAATGGAACTGAGGATTGCTTGGTTTAATTTGTCTTCCTATTTATCGCTTCTTGGCCTTTTGGCTGAGATCAAGTGTAGTAATTTGTCTTCCAATTTTATCACTGAAATTTGTAGATTCTTAAAATATCTACAGTCATTGCAAGATAAGTTGTGTCCAAATACAGTATTTGTACTTTTTTTTCAAAAACTGTAATCATGGCAGCTAGATCTTGGTCTTGTGCAACCCCCATAACCATTACACACACAGTACCTACTCAAATTTCTTCATACAAATAAATGGATTGTCATTACTTGATGATCTTAGGCACCCTAGAATTACTGCTGTAGGAGTCTCTTCTCCTGTCCAGAATATTATTAGCTGCTTCAATCTGTCTGATTCAGTGCTATGTATTATCTCTTCTTCATTTGTTATCATTGAAGATGTTAGTCTCCAACTGAAATGACATGGTAACCAAGCCTTGAAACATACATTTTTCTGTTCATTTGTCGGGTTAAACCGGCATCGATAGGGTGGGATGTCTTTGACAATTTTCTTCAGGTGATCATAGATTTAGAAGATTACGTTTTCACAATTTGTCCAGTAATTAGAACAGAAATAGTTGCATAATAGTCCCTTCTGTCCTGGAGTAAGCAGCATGGACAGGACATGTGGCTGGGGCTTTCTCTCTGTTTCTCCAATTCCTGCTGCTGGGGTTTCTGATCCAGATACAGAAAGTGCTAATATATAATTATACACAACACTGATATTAGCAGCTAACAGTGGAGGGCAGCAGATCCCTACACTTACATGCCCTTTTATACCCCCCCCCCCCAGCTGTGCACCAGTGGGTGTATTCCCTATGACCTGGTGTCAGTGATGTTCCAAGTCTGTGTTTAAGGGAAACTGTAAAGATCTCCTGCTTTGGTGATTTATGTGAAAAAGTACATGGAATTAAAAAAGCTATCATTTTATTTGTTGATTCAAACATAAGGAGAGTTTTGCATTGCAAAAAACAGCAGAAAAGCAACAATTGTATAATACTGCAGGAAGCAGAGGCTAAGCATGTCAAATCAAATATGACTGCCACCATGCACAAGTACAATTATAAACTGTACATGAATACTATAGTTTAATAGGCCATATACACCCAGCAATAACCACTAGTGGGTGTCAGACCCAATTTGTGTACAACATGGTCCACAAAGGGAAGGGGAAATGGTGAGGAGCACCGGGGCTTTGTGGCACCCAGATATTTTAAATAGTCATACACAGTAATGAAGGTATAAAACAATAATAATGAAATATGAGTGGTGTATCCACGCAACGGAACAGAAAATTAAAAAAGTGGAGAAAATGGAAAAAAATGGAAACAATGGAAGAAATCGCATAAAGGACTGCTGCCTCCACAGATGTGATTTCCACCAAGGTGGAAAAAACAGAAGGTAAGTGAAGGGTTAGTGTGTGGGCGTGACGCTGTCCTAATTCATAGAAATACTTGGTAAATCGTGTGTAGCCAAATCCCATATGTAAAGTCGCATATAAAGTATAGACCAAAATTGCAAATTAAAAATTCAACGAAAATAAAACCAAACATAAAACAGCAAAGTGACCCCCTTTGGAGCGCTCCAGTTGACGTCTCTATGACGAAACGCATAGGGCGTGGCCTATTTTGACGCTTTTGCATCATCTCCCAGAGGATCACCAACTTAAATCTGACGCTTTCCTGTTTTGATGACATTTGGTTGCCTATTATAAACTGCTTAAATGTGAGTACCATTCTGTCATCTGCGTTCAATAAAGAGTGTTTTATGGTTTTACGCTATGGAATCTCCTCTTTCTTCTCTTATGCCTAAAACGTCACCGTGACCCAGAAACAGCCTGTGGATTGCCGCACAGTGTCATACACTGCGACTGCGCATTACCCCCGCAGGGGTTAAAGAAGCTGCCTAAAACGTCACCGTGACCCAGAAACAGCCTGTGGATTGCCGCACAGTGGCATACACTGTGACTGCGCATTACCCCCGCAGGGGTTAAAGAAGCTGGTGAGTGTCCGCATGATCACAAGACACGAGCACCTGGTCACCAAGATTAATACAAATACCTGCCTTGTTGTACAAAGATGTCAAGTTTTTCACTTAAGTTGCACTGAGCACTAGTCACGATTTAACCTATGTAATTATTCAGCAATGTTATGTTTGTCAAAGACTTTTAAATCAATCACTATATGGGGTTTTTATGCTAATGGAATAGTTTTGGCTAAAGTCATTTTTTGATTTCATCCCCTGTTCCCCTTCCCCCTCCCCCAATTCAAAGGGGGCCAACCTAGCTGTTAAATTTGCTATATGCGATTTTTTTTATATTTTGTTTATAATTTACATGCGACTTTACATGTGGGATTTGGCTACACACGCCTTACAAAGTATTTTTTAAACTAGGACAACGTTACACCTACACACTCCAAAGGGGGTCACTTTGCTGTTTTATGTTTGGTTTTATTTTGGTTGAATTTTTTATTTGCAATTTTGGTCTATACTTTATATGCGACTTTACATATGGGATTTGGCTACACACGATTTACCAAGTATTTCTATGAATTAGGACAGCGCCACACCCACACACTAACCTTTCACTTAAGGTATAAAACAAACATTTATTTACCAAGCGGTACCGATCCTTTTAGACCAGTGTGGTCTTCTTCAAGGGTTTCCCTTGGGTAGCACAACGGAGGACTCTCTAAAGTGAACACACACAATAAGTATGCTACATAACCATGTACATGAACAAACATCTAGAGGAAACAGCATCTAACATAACAAGAATGCATGTAGACTTACATAGCTGATAAACATCTAGAGGGAACAGCATATTCCATAACAAGAGTGTATGTAGACTTACATACGTAACTGTACACACTGCAAATTGATTGGTGATGCCGGAGATTATCCAGAGTGGAGGTGGAGCATAGGTAGATCGCAAGATCGCACTCTTGTTATGGAATATGCTGTTCCCTCTAGATGTTTGTAGGCCACAAATAGGCCACAAGCAACTGGAGGGTAGAATAAATGGTTGTTTTATGGCAAGGCAATTAAACGATGCATGAATCAGTAGACAGGCAATTTAACATGTTTAAAGATGCTGTACTAGCTAATGTGAACACTGATCCATAAAATGACAATTGACTGAACTGTAGTAATGCTAAAACAAATTTTAAATGATGTAAAGAAAAGTAAAATGATTGACATTAACTAACCCCATAAAAAATAAATGTCTTTGTGTGCATGCTATGCATACAGTCCCAATAGTGGGTGAGTGTTCCTAACAAAGGGTTGGCTATAAAGTACCTGATGCCTAATTGTCAGTATTAGCTGGCTATCGTTAGGGCCCTTCTGTAAGGTGGTGCAATGGATGGCTGATGGCGATCAGTTGTCCCAGAAGTCTCATTCATCATTATCATGTCCTCATGGCAATGAGTTTCCCCAGCTCTGGTCCCAAGACACAGTAACTCAGTCTCTCAGCTTCCTGGGTGCTCAGAGCACAGGAGAGGGTCTGCACACTCTTGTTCCCATGCTACTTGCCCCCTATTTAGCTGTCCCCCTGGTGGAGTGCTGGCAGGTCCGCGCCACTCTACTTCCCTTTGGCCAAGACTCCACTCAATCGTAATTTGCCTGTTAAAATTCAGAGTCTCTCTTCCCCTAGTTTGCAGGAATCACTGGGTGTTGAAGTCAAAGTCCCAATTAGTCTGTCCTGTACAGCGCTCCTTTTAGAATTACAGGTCCCTTGATCATTTCCCTTTATATTTGATTGGTCCACCACCCTGCTGCTAGGAGGAAATGGGTTAAGGAAGAAGAGGGGGATTTCACAGAAAGTTGCTCCAGCAACACAGCAGTGGCAAGGAGAGAGGGAAGAGTGGGGACAGAGTACACAGCGTTCTCTGCCACATACAGCCTGCCGCACCCAGATATTTAAAAAAAAAATAGCAATGGATAGCACAGACATGTCATAAAGGAACTTCTTCTATCTTGATTATCAGTTATGAGGCAACTATCAATTACTATTTTTAACTTACTTGATATGATAGTCACTAATGTAAAAAAACAAAAAAAAACAAAAAGAAGTGCTCTGTGTAATGCCCCGTACACACAATCGGACATTGATCGGACATTCCGACAACAAAATCCATGGATTTTTTCCGACGGATGTTGGCTCAAACTTGTTTTGCGTACACACGGTCGCACAAAGTTGTCGGAATTTACGATTGCCAAGAACGCGGTGACGTACACCACGTATGACGAGACTGGAAAAGGCCAGTTCAGAACCAAGCGCGGCACCCTTTGGGCTCCTTTTGCTAATCTCGTGTTAGTAAAAGTTTGGTGAGAGACAATTCGCGCTTTTTCAGACTCGTGGTTTTCAGATTGTTTTCTGCTGTTCAGTACCTTATACTTTGGTCTTTAAAAATTCCCATAAATGAATGTTATCTTGATGTTGGCCAAGCATGTTTGTGTCTAATCTGCTTTCCATGTTTATGTGCAAAAATACTAATTTTTTTTGTTTTCCTCCACAGTTTCCTTCCATGCCACAGGAATGGCATACTGTGGCCTCCCACTTTGCCCAGCGGTGGGACTTTCCTAACTGTGGAGGGGCAATTGATGGAAAACATGTCCACATCATCCCACCACCCAACTCGGGTTCATACTATTATAATTATAAGGGGTTCACTAGTATTGTGATGTTGGCGGTGGTGTCGGCTGCTAATGAATTTCTGTTTGTGGACGTGGGGAAGAATGGCCGGATTTCCGATGGTGGAGTCATCGCCCAGACGGAGTTCTACAGGCATCTCCAGAATGGCAGCTTGGACTTGCCACCTCCAGAAGACAATGTGGAAGGACTCCCATTTGTCTTCGTTGCGGATGAAGCTTTTGCGCTGGGGAACCAACTTATGCGGCCATTCCCGATGAGGACCCTCACCCTGGACCAGAGGGTTTTTAATTAACGGCTTAATTACCTATTTCTTACACCCATACATATGGCGGAGTACAAACTGAATCACATTATCCTACACAACTTTTTACAGCAACATTCTGCCAACTATGCTGGCTCAGTTGGGCCTGAGGCCGGAATTCAATATGAACCAACCCTGGCGGCGCTTGAAAGTGGACGTTCTGGCTTGCCCCCCCTGAGTGCCTGTGATGTCCGGCTAAGATACCTTGAATTCTTTGCAGGTAGGGGGGCTATCAATATGCCAGACAATGTGTAAAGCCTTTTTCAAATAAAAAACAACAAAATAAGCAAATCTTGGTGACATTTACTGTTTGTGTTTGTTCTAGCTGACCCTGACAGAAATGTGGTGAGTCCTGAAAATGCAAAGCACTGTTGGATGTTATTTGCTAAAGGCAAAGACTTGAAACTGCACTTGTAGTGCAAAGTGGATTTGCCCTTAGGAAATAACACCCATTGTCACAGAAAGCAGCAATTAGAGCACCCCAAAAGTGTTGTAGCGTTGAGACAATAATCCACACATCCTTGATTAACAATCTTTTTAATACCTGCACAATCACATGTGCATTTAGAAAAGGTTTTTAAAAAAAAACAACATGTTTGTTGTATAACAATTTTTGGGGTCACATTAGAAAAAGTAGAAATGTCCATTTAAGATAAAACAGGCATGTTTAAAACCAACAAGAAAGACACAAATCTTGAACTTACAAAGTTCACATTTGATAGAACTTGAAGGCAATATCAGACATGAGTATTTAGAAACTGTTTGATATTGCGTTCAGATGGGGTGAAGTCACCCCAGAAAAAGCCAAATTTTGAAGATGCACACAAATAGCCAAATGTCAACATGTGCTATCTGCCATCATGGGGGAACAAGAGACGTGTTTTGGGGGAGCAACCCCTTCCTCTCAGCTACTTTATTATTGAGGAAGTGGTTGCACCCCCAAAACGCGTCCATTGATCTTCCATGATGGCAGATAGCACATGTTGGCACACTGTGTGTATCCTCAAAATTTGGCTTTTCTACAATTTGCGCAAAAAATTTAAAAGTGTAGCACACCAGAGAAGAAAGGGCTTTGGAGGGGTTTTAAACTCTCCCCAAAACATCAATGATGTTCTTATTTTTTTGAAGAACATCATTGATGTTTTTCTTGATGTTTTCCAAGTCCCTATTACACCCCATGATCTCCCCAATCAGGATCTGTGCACTTTCTGAGGTGAAAGGATCTGGATCCACAACATCACAATCACCTAAAAAGATAGAAACCAAAAAAAAATGTATTATAAATATGCCGGCATCCATTTCTTACCTGAGCCTGTGGTCGCAGACACTCACTTGTTGTGGTGCCAATTTCCACCATGTCTTCCTCCTCCTGCTCTGTTTGTCTTGGATGCTTTTTCCCTTCTTCCAGAGGTGGGGGGTCTCTGGTCTCCTCAGATGAGGGGTGTCCTCCGAGTCTTTTCTCCCCTATGTAAAAAAAAAAATGGTATACTTAGCACAAAGATATTTGAGGGAAGAACTATAAATATGAAACATTACTTGGAAGTGGGGTACAATTGTCTGTTTTGGCAGAGTTCCAAGATGTAGAATTTTTAGTGTCCTTTGTCAAGCTTCAATACTTTACCTGTTTTGTACAAGCTTCACAGATGGAGACACCCCTATAGTATACACTGGAGCACCTGTGTGGGCCCCCTAATAAAAAGGGTGTTCTTGTGTCCCAGACTAGTGCTCCAGCGTCCAGATGTGTAAACAGCTGCTGAGTGTCCTCTCCTTACACAGAATCTAGTTTGCATTTCATTCTAGTAACAAACACATCTACACAACCAAATTATTTTCAGACAAGTGAAAAATGTTTGATACGAACGAATATTGTGCCCATGAACATGAAAGTTGACATTTTAAACTGGATAACAGTTAAGAAAAGCACATGGAGCAGCACGAACGTAATAAACACAAAAAGACTAGGAACACAGCACAACTACTTACTTTTTTGCAGCACTCTCCGGATATTTCTGTGCTGCTCGTGCTCTCTTAATTTTAGGTCCGACCCCCGCTTCCTGAGCTGATCTTTCGATAGACGTACCCCGAAATTCTGGTGCAGACTCTTGACCACTTTCTCCTTTATCCACATGCCTTTGAGCTCGAGTGTTTGGGTTCCCTGCTGTACCTCCGTAGCCACACTGTATACAGACAAGGTATAACATCAGCTGGACATCCCTTGCTTGGACTGCATACAGGCTTTTATTGCTTGCTTTGTGGTAAGCGCAAAATCTATGTGGTGGCGGATCACTGTGAGCAGTGTGTCTTTTTCATCTTCACTACCAAGTCTTCGTTGTTCTATATTGAGGGGGTTTCCTTTGGGAGTATTTTCAGTCAAGATCATATGCATATATTGACTCACATTTAATTTATATGGACATCACTGTTTTTCTATATATTTTTCTGATTATTGCATTAGTTTGAAATCTCTTTGGTGTTGTGATTTCCCAAGAGGAATTTTCAGATTATAATTTTATGATTGTAACACGTGTATGATTCATTTATACACACTTATATTTTAGCGCGTTTTTTTCTTTATGCTTGACCACTTTCGCCATTATCTTGGACATTGGGGTTGGGGTAAGGTCCATACTTTCCATCATAGTCGGCCCTCTTCAGTATGTCGACCATCTCCAACATCTCCCCAAAGGACATATTTGATGCCTTAAATCGTCTCCTTCTGGATCGGGACGTTTCTGCCTCTGGGCTTTCCTCTTCCTCCTCCTCGTTGGTGTAAATATCAGAAACCTGCTCTGACTCTGCCATGTGCTCTTCCCCACTGCGCCGAACGAGAAGGGGCAGGGAATAGACTAGAAAGAATGTCAGGGGTGGGCGGAGTTTCACGCATGCGCAGTGTCTATAAAGTGTAACATGCGTGCGTAGTACGTACGATCTGTGAGCGGAGGAAGGAGTAACGGAGTTGCCGATCGTGATGACGAAGGTACGATTTAACATTGGGCCTATACTGCTTCTAGATTGAGGCCTGTATTTGCACGTTTAGAAGACTTTAGGCTGACATTAGGGTTTGTCTTTTGTTGTGTCTTGCAGTGAAAATGGATATCTTGAAAGATAAGGACTTTATGGCAATCTTCATTGATATGTTCAGGGAGCTGCCCTGTCTGTGGCAGATAAACCAACCCGACTATAAGAACCAAACAAAGAGGAAGGCAGCGCTGGATCAATTGCTGGAATTTGTGAAGACGGTGATCCCCACGGCAGACATCACCTATTTGAAGATCCTAATTGGTGGCCTGAGGAGCACTTATCTAAGGGAGCACAAGAAGGTCCAGGATTCCCAGAGATCCAGAGCTGCAGATGACATTTATGTCCCCAGGCTATGGTACTATGACAGGTTGCATTTTCTGGCAGGTCAGACTGAACCCAGGCCAGCACTCTCCAGTCTTCCTTCCACGCTTCCTTCCCCCCCTGCTGAGGCTTCTGACGCCCAACCTGGGCCTTCCAGGCAGCAACATGTGGAGGAGCCCAGCTTGAGCCAGGTATAGCATTCTTCTAAATATTTCTGGTTGTCCAATCAGTGATGTTAAATAGATGTTAGTTTGGAGTACTAATTTATGATTGTGATTGATGATGAAAAAACTACAACCATGTCCCTTTTTCATACACAGGGAAGTCTGAGCCAGGAGGTGGCCGGGCCAAGCAGGCTGCCTGATATCCAGGTTCCTCCCTTACACCTTCAAAGACAAAGTGACAGGAAGAGGAGTAACCTGGGGGAGGCTGCCATAGGCCTCTTTTGGAAGGCTGCAGAGGCCCTGAGAAGCCCCCACAGTGTGGAGGAGGACTTTGCTGGCCTAACTGCCTGCAAAATGCTGCAGATGGAGGAGGGCCAATGACTCCTGTGTTAGTCCTTAATTTTGGAAGCTTTCAATAAGGGGTTGAGGGGCCACATTTGTAACCTCACACATAGTCCTCCTTCTCCTCCAGGTCCTACTACTCCTCCTCCTCCTCCAGGTCCTACTACTTCTCCTCCTCCTCCAGGTCCTACTCCTCCTCCTGCCACATTTCCAACACCAGAGCCACAGCCGGGAAGGAAGCGTGGAAAGAAGACCAGAGAGTGATGACCCTGGGTCCAATCTGGTCTGGCAAAAGATGCAGCCTCTTGTAGTACCACAGCCTGGGGACACAGATGTCATCTGCTGCTTTCATGATCTCTGGGACTTCTGGACCAGACTACACTCCCTTAGATATGGATTTGATGTCTGCCCTGGGGGTCCAAGGCTTCGCCAATTTCTGATGTTTCTCCAGTGTTGCCTCCCTCTTTGTTTGGTTCTGAGCCCTTAATAAAGGATTTTTTGTTTCAATTATACTTGCCTATGTGTGTTTTCCTTAAAAAAGGACAGTTTGTTTGTGAGGATTCAGGTACATTTCAAAAATACAATGTGAAATTAACAAGGGACACCAACACCAAGCAACCTTCTTGAGAATAAATAATACAAGATATCAATGGTGTTGTGGTAACTTGACACACAAAACACACAAAAATATTATGGAGTAAAACTAAAAATAAAATAAAACAAAGATCAGCCTTGAAAAAAATACAAACCCAAAAAAAACAGCCTTTAAAAATAAATAAATAAATAAAACAACAAAAAATAAATTTTGTCAGATGTGACAAATCAAAATATATTGAGGGAATCACGATAAATAATAAAGAAAGAAGTTTGTGAGAAGTCTGTGTGAATATGAGCAGCAAAACTACTTCATTCTTCTCACATTATAAAGAAGAAGAGAGTGCGCTGTATTAAATAATTTTTTTACATTGCAGCGTGACGAAAGTGCTGTATCCATTGCGAACGCTAATTTTACCAGACGGAGCTGTTCCGTCTAGGAATTTCTTCTGAGCATGCGTGGCACTTTGTGCGTCGGAACTGGCCACACACGGTCGGAATTGACGCGATCGGATTTTGTTGTTGGAAAATTTTATAGCCTGCTCTCAAACTTTGTGTGTCGGAAAATCCGATGGAAAATGTCCGATGGAGCCCACACACGGTCGGAATGTCCGACAACGCGCTCCGATCGCACATTTTCCGTCGGAAAATCCGACCGTGTGTACGGGGCATAAGAGTGCATACACATAAAAGAAAATATTTGGAGTAGCACTGCAAGGATAGCTAGGGATTATTACTGGAAATGTTTTGTATGTACATTTTGGAAAAAAGATTGTTATGTATAATAATTTTTTTTCTGTTCTCTACACAGAAAATTACCATGTAACAAAACTAAGCTCCCAGTGTCATGCTATAGGCCTTGCATGTCTTCACTACACTGCACAATACATTTGCACTATATAAAGGAAAAACAATAGTCATTATAATCATTGTCATCATACTAATAATAATATTAACAGAGTTCCGTGGTGGCCATTCTACTCGATGCTCAACAGTTGGGATATCCCTGTCATCCAAAAAAAGACTAGACTAGGGTATTTCAGGCTCCAAGGCTCTGATGTGGTAGACGAGGAAGATTATGACCATCAATCATGCTCTCTATTCTTTCAGTTATGTTGACAGGTTATACCGTCAATGCAGCATATGAAGAAGAGAAATGCTAGGTAAGTATGATAAGCACAGTGTAGAAGATATGATCACCTGAAGTAGCCAAGGCTCATTTGCAGAGGAAAGATAAAAAAAGAAGCAGAAATACAGAAAAGAGCTGGGGATAACCACTGTTTGCCATTCCTTGAAAAACACAGGCAGAAATAACAAGAAAAATCAATTAAAGACAGGAATACTAAAAACGAATCAAATGAGTTTCCACTGGCTGTACATAATTACTTACTATTGTTTTTCTAAAGTATAACTATGATCACCTAATCACCTGCTGCAAGAAAATAATGCAGACTATAATAGACACAAACAGAAACAATGACACACCTAACTTCGCAAGGTCTTATTTGTCAACGGTTGCCAAAGATCTTATGGGATTATTGCCTTCCGATAGATAAATATTTACTGTCTAGCATTTCAGATACAACAGTGGTTGACAAGGAACAAATGTGGTTAGTTAATGTCTTAAGAAGAATGCCAAATTACAAGAACAGTGGGAAAAGATTACACAGTGCCTTGAAAAAGCATTCATACCCCTTGACATTTTCCACATTTTGTCATGTTACAACCAAAAACGTAAATTTATTTTATTGGGATTTTATGTGATTAACCAACACAAAGTGGCACATAGTTGTGGAGTGGAAGTACAATGCTAAATGGTTTTCAAATTATTTTATAAATACATATCTGAAAAGTGTAGCATGCATTTGTATTCGCCCCCCCCCCCCGGGTTAATACTTTGTAGAACCACCACAATTACAGCTGCAAGTCTTTTTGGGGATGTCTCTACCAGCTTTGCAAATCTAGAGAGTGACATTTTTGCACATTCTTCTTTGCAAAATAGCTCAAGCTGTCAGATTGGATGGAGAGTGTCTGTGGACAGCAATTTTCAAGTCTCTGCCACAGATCCTTAATTGGATTTAGGTCTGGACTTTGACTGAGCCATTTTAACACATGAATATGCTTTCATCTAAAATATAATATGCATTAAAGCGGGGGTCCACCTAAACCGCCAAAAAAAAAAAAAATATTAAAAGCCAGCAGCTAAAAATACTGCCGCTGCTGACTTTAATACATGGGCACTTACCTGTCCCAGGGTCCAGCGATGTCGGCATCCTAGGTGAGGGAATCAGGAAGTGAAGCGTTGCGGCTTCACTTCCCGGTTCCCTACTGCGCATGCGTAAGTCGCGCTGCGCATCGTAACTGGTCCCCGATATCTCCTGGGAGCTGTGTGTTTCCCAGGAGACAGCGCGGACTGACAGGAAGAGGCATAGACTCCCATGGGAGTCTATGCCAGAAGTAGGTGCAAATACCTGTCTTAGACAGGTATCTGCACCCCCCTCCCCCCTGAAAGGTGCCAAATGTGACACCGGAGGGGGGGAGGGTTCCGAAAAGCGGAAGCTCCATTTTTGTGTGGAACTCCGCTTTAAGATAAAAAGCCTTCTGTGTGCAGCAGCCTCCCCTAACACTTAGCGATGTCCAGGAGTGTCTCAGCTGTCCAAGATTCTCCCTCCTGATTGGCTGAAACACAACAGCAGCACCATTGGCTGTCCCTGCTATCAATCAAAGCCAGCTATCCAATCAGGGGAGAGAAGGGGTAGGGCCGAATTAAGGGCTACATGTCTAAATGGACACAGGGAGCTGTGACTCGGCTCGGGTGCCCCCATAGCAATCTGCTTGCTATGGGGGCACTGAACAAGAGGGAGGGGCCAGGATCACAGAAGAGGGACACAAGAAGAGGAGGATCCAGGCTGCTCTGTGCAAATCCACTGCAACAGAGCATGTAAGTATGACATGTTTGTTATTTTTATAGCAAATAAAACAAGTAACCCCCTGTAATGTATTTTTATTGGTTTATCGCTTGCTGATCCTGCTGGAAGATTCTATATTTTCCACTTGCTGTAACAGACCAAGCTGTCAAGAAAAAGTGGATTGGAAGTTATGGACAAACAATTTAACATTCATGGGGATACTTCCAAATGTCAGCTTTTGTTCATATAGGTAAAAACTTTATCCTAAAAGAAAAATAAACCTGTTGCTGTAACTGCCTATTAAATATTAGCTGGATTTAGGGCTTTCTAAAAAGAAAACTTTTTTTTCATTTTGGATAGAATAAAGGAGGGTTATAACCCCTGTCAGATTTTTTTTTTGCCATCTGTGACCCATTGGGGAGATCTCTCCTCATGTCCTGTCTCATAACCAAAACAGGAAGTGAGAAGAAATCCCTTGAAATTAAGGGAAAACCCTGTTTTCACAAGGGTCAACAGAACTAGTGTCCCCATTGGAAGATGTCCCTTCTATTGTCATGGGGATATCCCAAAATGTGGGATTTTTATTCACGTTTAACAAAAATGGTAAACATGACAAATAGAAAGGGATAATCTTTTTATCTTTTTAATAAGGACACAGAGAGCAATAACGACCTAAGTGGTAGAGGGGTGCTGGACACAGATTTTTTGGACTTTATCAAAATGTGGACAAATTCATTATTTGAGCTCAAATGGCTTGTATTCAGCAGCTCACTGCAAAGAGGGGAATTCGACAGGAAAAAAACATTCATCCAAGCTGAGAAATCCAATTGTGATAGGTCAAAAACAGCACCAACATCCTTAAGAGTCTGAGATTTTTATTGTTCAACTGGTTACAACAAGCAGGTCAAAGGACAGCCATTGTGTTTTGAGGGCCACACAATCCTCCTTCATCAGGGCTGGATGAATGTTAAATGGAGTCAAAAGTACTCCTAAGCACACTTATCGGTAGGCAGAAGATGTGACAAGCAAGCGTCAGTCCTGGTGTAGAAAAAGCAAGGGCTGGTACCGTGGAAGGAGAGACTAACACCCCCTACATCAAACATAACAAACAAAAGAAGGCTTTGATGTAGTCGCTCAAGAAAGCATTCACTGCACCTCTTTACATATGTATTGTAAAGCCAGTAACATATTCCCAGCCCCTATACAATTTTTCCACAGTTTATTTTTATTTACACCATCTTGTCCTTATGTGAAACCAGAAAGAATAAAAATGTATTAATCATGGAGTAGCAGCCAATAGCCTCCCAAACAAGATAGAAAGAGAGAAACCTAACCTTATACAGTGCTGTGGGCCAGACACTTCCATATCATTGGGTGAAAACAACCCCCTTCTTTCATGGCTTGGTTTATGGTTTGGGCATGTCTTACATTAACATTTTCCCACCTGCCATATTTTTTAAGCTTTTTTAAAACATAAATTACTGATATACTTTAAAAAAAAAATAATTACATTTTTAATTACATTAGAAAAGGTACCCCAGCAATTTAAAGAACTCAAGCATAGTTTGTTAATGTACATGTAATCTCGGCCACTAAAATCTCATATAAACTTTAACATGATAATATCACTTGGGAGGTCTATTTTCATTTTAATTACTAGCTTTCATAAAAATAACAGCTGTTAATACTGATATACTTGTTTGGGCACTTTGTGTTATAAGGTGACAAAGTTCTGACCCTGTCTCCCTGAAATCTCCTGCCTGTAAACAACCCTGTCACATGCTTTCACAAACAAAAACTATATTTTTTATGTTAATGCACATTGCCCAAGCATATTTCCCTGTTGAAAATGGAAGGTCTGCTTTATGGAAAGCCACAAAGTCAAATCAGTTGCAAAGATGATTAAAAATAAAGCTTATGCTAAAAATATAACTTAGCTCTACCCCAACTTCTGACACTTTCAGAAGGCAGGAGTGATGTTACAGTTCTCCACTGCTGCTTCCCGAGATTGCTGGGTGGTCAAAATCTGCATTCCAGCATGCATGCATTCCAACCCATTGCAGGGGTGTAGTCGCATGGGATTTCAAGCTCCCAGCTATCCCAGGCAGATGTGAGGCACAGTGATGTCAACCATGCCTCCGAAATGCTGGAAGCTGGAGCTAAGGTAGGCATTTTTTTTCTTATTTTTAGCAAAAGCTTTTTTTTTTTAATTTGCAGGTGATTTGATGTTGTGGGTGGGAGGCTTTCAATAGAGAAGACCTTCTATTTATTAAAAAAAGGCCTGTGAAAAAAATATGCCCTGCGAAAAACAAACATAAGCCTGCTGTTAATGTAGCGCAAGATGACAGTGTGGCTGTATAGAGGATGCAGAACATCACCAGTATTAAGATGTGACAAAGGATGAAAATGGTAAAAATTGTTTCCTCCCTCCACCCACAAATTCTCCAAGATTCAGTAAGGGTTTACATCTACTTTAAAGGCTAACTCCACCTTTTGCAACATGTATTTAAGATGTAATATGTAACATTTTACTAGACAAAACCACCAACCTCCCCTTGACACTCCTCCCCCCCCCCCCGTGAAAGCTTGTGAGGATTATTTTCCCCTGCAGCAGCTGTCAGCTTTGAAATCCTTCCGCACAGCCATGCCATTCATTCACAGAGATCTGTGAATGAAACTTTAAGTCCCGTCTGCAGCTGCAGTGGACAGATTAGTAGTTCTCAATATAGTACAACTACCACACTTGTAGTGCATCGACACTTCTTCCAATTCTCCGACTGAAAGCATGTACTGGGCTGGAGAAAGAGTATGCAGGATCCTGGCATTGCACCCATGATCCACTGATTGTGGATGCAATGCTTTGCAGGCTCCTGTAAAAAAAAAAAATGCACATTTTTTTCCTGCAAATATACAGTATGAGCATATTTATTTTAAACATGAACTTAGCCTTTTGAGATAACTGCCAAGCCCTACACTAATCTCTCCCTAAGCATTTTATCAGTAGCACTTCCTATGCTTTTCTCATCACAACTAAAGCACATTATCAATAGGGATAAACTAAGTGTTATTTCTGAATGTAAATGGCCATATTTTCAGACTGATGTCATTACTATCCCTACCTTTCCCTTATATTGCAGATAACAACAGGCATCAGGCATCGTGGATGTACATCATGGAACCTTTTAGGGATGTATCGGAATCTGGAAGTTCCCTTAACAATAAGGGGGCCCCCAGATACCACCCCCTTCCCGGTAAATGAGTAATGCCCCTAATGGTCTCCTATGTATTTTGGGGAATAAATAAAAACAAGTGCAGAGCTGAAGATGTCAAATATGCAATAATTGACATATAAATGTGAAGCAAACACACATTCAAGTGCAGAAAGTGTAAGAAAAATTAATAAATAAAAAATAGAAAAAATATATATTAATGGTCAGATGTCCATATATGAAATATGAAACAGCAAAAAAATATATAAAAAAGTCAACATGTGCAGTATCAAATAGTGAAGGGATATCTCCTCAATTTTCAATCAGAAGGTGAGCATCAAAGGACGTGTAGATTATTCAATAGGTAAAAGGTACCCTTACCGGATCTGTAGGACGCACATACCATATGGCAGTGCGTCAAAAAGGCATAAGGAGGATCTCCCGTGATGTCATGCTGGAAAGTATCCTGTGGGTCGCGAGCACCAATGGACACCAGAAGGAAGGTGGTCCCAAATGGAGGTTCAGCAACTGTCACTCACAGTACCCGTATCAAGGGAGAGATGATCCAGGGATGGTCGTCAGCGTTCAAACATGGGAAAAGGAAAAAGAGAACTCCACATGGTGCGGGTCAACAAAATTGGGATTTATTGAAGTAAAACACCATACAGAGATAAAGATTTAAAAAGTGATCACTGTGGAAATAAAATGGCAATGTGAGAAGCTAAAAATGGTAGCCCATGGGCTACTATTTTTAGCTTCCCACATTGCCATTTTATTTTCACAATGATCACTGCCTGGCAGAAAGGCAAAATGATGGCACTGCGATGGCATGACAAGAAAGATGTGTGCCTAATAAGTTCATAATACCCCCACTGTTATGATACGCATGAAAGGTGGGAAAGAAGAAATCATGAAGCCACAAGTAGCGATAGACTACAATAACACCATGGAAGGTGTCGACAGAGCCGACCAAGCAATGATATTCTACCCAGCAATGAGGAAACAGCAAAAGAAGTACTACAAGAAGATCTTCAGGCATCTTCTTGAGCAACGCGTGTGGAATGCCTACATTCTGCTAAAAAAAAAAAAGAGTGACAAGCCTGTGATTCATTCTGACTTCATTTGGAAAGTTGCCGAACGTATCTTTGTGAACCACCAAACACCATCAATGGCTGTGACTAGAGCTGGACTTCATGCTGTTGGCATTGTCAACCCAGAACGCCTGACTGGTCATCACTTCATGGACTACATCCCAGCAACTGAGAAAAAGTCAGCACCTAACAGAAGTGAGATAACAGTGGAAAGAAAATCAGAAAGGAAACCAGGTTCCATTGTCCTGATTGTGACGTCGAACTTTGTGCAGTCCCATGTTTCAAAAATTTTCAAACCCGGGATGTTTACTAAACCAATATGCAGTGTCTAGTATTACAGTGACTAGTAATATCGCACCCTTATTGATTAACATTTATTGTTATTATATTATTTTTTTTTTATATTTATTTATTTTTATTTATCATACCCGGGATGTCTACTAGACTCTTGTTTGGACAGATTTAAGTGAGTTATTCCTAAGAATTACAGGCCTACAATATAAAACCACAAATTTCCATGCAAAACAATTTACCACTTTGACATTCAAAAATACTGACATAATCAGGATGCCAGGGAGGTTAGGTCACAACAGTACCTTTGGTAAAACTTGTCCTTTAAGGCATGACCCTATGCCATAAACATGGCCCACCTGATCCAATATTTACCTCTGTCCCAGGTGATCTTCACAGTGCAACCATTCCTTCTAAAAGCATCCCTGCCAGATACATTTCAACTTGTGCATGGCTTCCTTGGCCCCATTAGATCCTATAGGGCAGTTTTGGCGAACCTGACCAGATGTTTTGGAATTACATTTCCCATGATGCTCAACTACACTGCAAAACATCTGGAGTGCCAAAGTTTGCCATCAATGCTATAGGGAGATGAGTTCATGGTGGCTTCCAGCAGTCCTGCAGAATATGGCTGTCCCCATAGACATAAATGGTACCATGGTGTGCATGTGTAGAATGAAGAGGGCCTAAGGGGGATGCTTTTGGAAGAAAGGTTGTGTGGCGTCAAGCAGGGCCACACAGCAAAAATTGCTGAAACGTGGATAGCGGTAAGTATCAGACCAAGTGGGCTGCACTTAGTGAGGTTGAGGCATTTCTTTCAGGACAACATACAGTTGTCCTTACAATTGGATAAGAACTTGTGTAGTATTTGTATTTGCTGCTGAATTTCATTTTTTTTAAACACTACTAAAGTTCCACTTTATTTCTTGCCTATTCATGGTAGCTGAGTGCTCATATGCTCAAAATACAATGCAGGGAATGTTACTAAAAAACTGATGAGTATTTAAATGATTGAAAAAAGTTATGCTTCCCTTTAAACTTGTCTTCCCAGATATCTTGCAGAAAATACATTTTTTCCCTTTATATAGCCTCATATATTTTTCTCAGGTAAATCACCCATAAAACCCTATGGCATTGTACATCATCTACTGGGGATTAGAGAAATATACTACTTTCTATTACTTTCTGGAATTAAAGGGTTATACAGAATCTTAGTACAGTTTTCATAGTAAGTCACCTTTTTTCACCTACTTTCGAGCACTTTAAGTTAGCGAGATATTTTAAAGCTAGTAGCATCCTATGTAATTTCAGCTCATAAAGTCACTGTGTACCATTTTTAAGAAGTGGGCATTTCAGAAAAGCTTCTTATCTAGTGGCTGAAATGCTTTATTATCCAGACACAAGTTGGCCGGCTTTCTTATCAGATGCTAGATAACAATCATGCTGAAATAGCTCCTGATAGAATAGATCCAGTGCTCAATAAAAAGAATGTTACATTTCTACTTCTGCTTATTTTATCTTCCTGGGCAGGCTGGGTCTGATAAACAGAATTGTACACATGGTAGGTAATCATCAGCAGCAATCAGCAGAATGAATTTTACACTAAACTTCACCATGACATATGGATTAGTAAATGGGAAATCATTATTACATATTGGTTTACAACTACATCTCCACGGGGAACAGTTCATTCAAAGGTACCAAAATATTTGCACCACATGTACTGTATACTGTATCTTATGGACAGCAAAGAGGAAGTGTACTGTAGAAGCTAAGATATAAAAGCATACAGATTTAAAATGACAGTATATATACATGTAATAAGTTGGAATAGTAGTGTTACTATGTATTATTCAAAAAGACTTCTTAAGTGATATTAAGTCAGCAAGCTGAAATTTAATTGGCTTTGCATGTGAAGTACCTTTTCTTCTCTGAAATCCTAAGAAAAATTGGCAGCTTTTCCTGCTGGGACTATGAAATTCCCCCTTTCCCCTGTCTGGCTACACGGAATTTCTTTTCTCAGCAAAACAATTCTGCTGCCTTGACTTACAAGAGTGTTTCCAAATGCTAAGGTAAGCCCGGTTTACACTATTGCGACTCTGTGAGCTGTGTTTACACAGGCATGGTGGCCCATTCATTTGAATAAGCTGCTGTGTCTGAGTTTCAGGGAAATCGTATGGTGCAATTGCTTTGCTTTGTGCACTGGTCCTAATAATTTGGTGGAGGGGGGGTTATGGTGTGGCCTTGCTTTTCAGGAGTTGGCCCCTTAGTTCCAGTGAAGGGAACTCTTAAGGCGTCAGCATACCAAGACATTTTGGATAATTTCATGCTCCCAACTTTGTGGGAACAGTTTAGGGGTTTGCCCCTTCCTGTTCCAACAAGATTGCACATCAGTGCACAAAGCAAGGTTCATAGAGACATGGATGAGCAAGTTTGGGATGGAGAAACTTGACTGGCCTGCACAGAGTCCTTACCTCAACCTGATAGAACACATTTGGGATCATTTAGAGTACACACTGCGAGCCAGACCTTTTCGTCCATATCAGTGCCTGGCCTCACAAGTGCGCTTCTGGAAGAATGGTCAAATGTTCCCATAGACACACTCCTAAACCTTGTGGACAGCCTTACCAGAAGAGTTGAAGCTGTTATAGGGTGGGCCAAGTCAATATTGAACCCTACGGACTAAGGCTGGGATGCCATTAAAGTTCATGTGCGTGTAAAGGCAGGCGTCCCAATACTTTTGGTAATATAGTGTATATGATATACAGTATATGATATATATATATATATATATATATATATATATATATATATATATATATATATATATATATATATATATATATATATATATATGTATATCCTCCTATATATATGAAAAGCAGCCTGGCTGGACTTTATATATATACTTTCCTGTGAGCTCACCGAAACATGAGGTAATGAGAGGTCTCATCACAGACAGCAATAAAAAAAAACCTTACAGTGGTTCCAATCCTCCCCACTGTATGTAAAATGAAAATGTTGTCACATACTTGGCATTTGTTCCCCTTGAATATTTCACGTCTGGTGTGTTTTACCCCAGCCGGCGTTGGTACATTCATCTGAACTGACTCTAGTGCTTCAGCTCCAAGTACCACCCACATCCTCTTAAATAATTAGGGGTCTTCTGTTTCTGCTTCTTCCTCTGGCAGTGGGTAGTTCAGTGTTTCAGAGCACCACACTCACAAAATGATGTGTGGGGACTGTTCTATGCTGCATTCCCCTATACGCTCAGGGCAGGTTTGATAACTCATCCCCAGGGGATGTACCTAGATGTTGGAGTTGGATTCCTCAGTCAGTCAGAGGAAAGTATCAACAAATCAATTCTTGTGATAGACTAACTTGAAATAGAAAAGCACCCAACAACCAGTGCTCCCCACAGGTGAGTATAAAAAAGTCTTACCAAACTCATATGACCATCATATTATAAATGATCAAGATGCTCTTAAAGGGTTAAATATTCCCAGTCTCATGTACTCCAACATACACCTGTCCTGGGAGATGCTCACATAACTCCTCGAGAAAGTGACATGAAGAAGTAGAAGACAGCTCGCATAGGGTATTAGCGTTAAAACCATATATTTTATTAAATTGCAAAATGTGCACTCATATGTAACCAGATAAAAGTATCACATGATATGCCTCCATCAGTAAAGGTGATCTATCCAGTCCGAATTCTAGCAATGGGATGCGTGGTGACGTCACATCCGTTAGCCTCGCCCAACGCGTTTTGTTGTAGTAGATGTCATCAGGGAGCATCATGCAATCGCATCTTGACCATTTATAATATGATGGTCCTATCAGTTTGGCAAGAATTTTTTTATACTTGCCTGTGGGGAGCACAGGTTGGTGGGTGCTTTTGTATTTCATGTCAGCCTATCACAAGAATTGGATACTGTAACGCTTTTTCTATGACTGACATTGCATCAGAGAGTGGGTTTTTACACACATACCACCAGGTTATTGGAATGGTATATGGACACTTATGAACACAATCAGTTGGTTTTTGAACCTAAACTTTATTGGACTTTGGTGTCAAATTTATCACATTTACATTTTTCTTATATTTGGATATATTCATGACTGCTTATGTCTTTTCTGTGATTGCACAGATTTAAAGTGATACACAGTAGCAATTCTTTCACTCATTTGGTTTTAATTTACAATGCTGCACTTTCTCTTAAGATTTTGTTCTGATCCTGTACCTGTTGTCTTGCATTGCTGCACTATTACATTTCCATTCCGGCTCTGCTCTAGAGTCCTATTATTCTTTTGTCATCAAGTTAGTTTATACTAGAAAGCTCATAATGCTTTGAAAACATTTTTTTGTGAAATAAGGTTTTGATACTTTATATATATATAGTAAAAATATAAAACTTCAATTTATGAACATTTTTCAAAACAATGTAAAATGAAAGAAACCAAAGTTGAAATTTAATCTGCTTATATCTTACCTTAAAGTGGTTGTAAATGAAAAATTAGAAAATCATATCCTTCTATAGAGTTTATTTGTCTCAAACTGTAGCACTTCATGTCTGCTCTAATTTCTGACAGTTTTTAAGACATCACAAAATCCCTGGTGATAGCCCCCCCAACAACACACAGCAGGTGTTTGAAAATCTCAAATGTGCATGTTTCCCAGTGAGACTGTATAGGGGGTGTTCGTTCCCACCAATCAGGTCTCAGATTACACCCAGTTCTCTGCTCTGTGCTGTGCAAAGTGAGAAATCAGATCTTCTCCCTCTGACACCAGCAAGCTGAGAAATACCATCCAATCTGTGTACTTTTAATGGAAAAGAAAGAGCTGCAGATAAACAGATACAACTTATGTAGGAGATTTGATTCATCACTTTGTATCACCTAGTCAGTGGGCTTATGTAAAGGTTTATTATCATTCAATTTAGTTCCCTTCTTCCCTGCTTATCAATGTTTTAATATAATTTTAAAATAAAACGTGCTTTGTTTACATTCCTTTTTTTTTGTTTAGACCCAGTGATGTCATCAATGGGTCATTGTGCTTTTTTATGTAAGATCATAACTTTTGAAAGGGATGCTGTATATAGCTTTTTTGAAATCATCAACATGCTCTGCTTCAGTACTCTGCTTAAGTGTCCTCAACTCTGAAGCAAGCAGGGGGTGGTTCTTGGAAAAGAGTTAAAAAAATATCAAAATGCCTTTGTTGTATTTGGAGGAATGGTAATTCCTAGGCAAATGCATTTGCATGCAGACCATCCTTGGTAATGCACACATGTGATGCTGAGCCTGCATGATGAATTCTAAGGAATGAAAGGGTTGAGACAGGGAGACTTAAGCTGGGGGCGCTAGATGCTGCCAGAAATTGAGGTTCTAAGTGACTTGCTGCAGGTTCTACTGCACACTGTGAGAAGATCATAATATGCAGTAAAATCAGAGTAAGCAATTTCAGCACAGGAGAGGAACCTTTTCAAATGTGCAAGAGTGAAGGTAAGGCTGGAGCTCAGTTTTAAGCTGATGTCCAGGTAAACATATAAACCCACCAATCAAAAGTTCAATCAAATGTAGTAATTGAAGATGTAGCCCAATTGTTGTACTTGTTACATGGGCAGTATTGTTCATGGTTATTATATGCTACCCCTTTATGCCAATCCCTCCATTGGCTGCCACTCACCCAACAAACTAAGTTAAAAATACTAACAATAACTTACAAAGCCATCCACAACCTTGCCTGCAGCTACATCACTAGACTAGTCTCAAAATACAAACCTAATCCTCCTCTTTGTTCCTCCCAAAACCTCCTGCTCTCTAGCTCCCTCATCACCTCCTCCCATACTCACCTCCAGGACTTCTCCCGAGCCTCTCCCTTCCTCTGGAACTCCCTACTCCAATCTGTCCACTTTTAGGCGATCCCTGAAAACTTTTCTCTTTAGAGAAGCCTATCCTGCCTCCACCTAACAACTGTACTTTTATTTTCTTCATTAGATCATCCCGCACAGTTTTTTTTACCCTTTTGCATCACTTGACCCTCCCTCTTAGGTTGTAAGCTTTAATTTCCATGTATGCTTAGATTAGCTAGCTTCAAGGACTGCTGGGAATTGTATGCCAGGAATCTTCAGCGACACTACAACTCCACTTCCTGGAGCTATTTGCCCATTTAGAATACACTCTTTCATAGTGGCAGCTTTTGAATCTTAACTTTTCGATACTGTTTTATGTGATTTTGATATAAGGAATAAACCACTAGATATCACTTTTTTTTTTTAATCAAAACTTTTTTTATTGACAAGGATAATGGGTAACTGTACAGTACAATAAAAAGATAGAAATAGAAAATAGCAACAGAAGCGTATACATAACGTATATACCCAAATGCAGGAGTATGCAGTTACCTAGTACCAAGCCCGTATAATCTTATTTCTAGTAAAACTTGAAACGAAACGAAAGAAAACAAAAAACAAAAAACACCTTTCTCTGAGCTTGTTTGTGGGGAAATGCACCGAATGATGTTTAAACTATACGTTATATATATTGTAGGTGAAGCCCCAAGCTCAGGAAAAAAACCAAGAAACAATAAAAGGGTCTAAAACCGTAACAATCTATCCATCACTAACTGTGGAGGAGCAAGGTTCCGGGCTATCCAGCCAGCTCTGCCATATAAGGTTGAACTTTTTGACTGCATTGCAATGTCGATATGCCAACTGTTCCCTGAGGAGAAGAGAGTTAACATAGGTAATCCATTGGGCCCTAGTACGCACAGCAGATGCCAGCCAGAAGCGTTCTATAAGTTCCCTAGCAAGGTATAGTAGTCTGGTTACCATAAAATAAATACCTTTTGCATACATTTCAGCGTCAATCGCCCCTAGGAGGCACACCAATGAGGTAGATGGTATGGGCGTTTAGGCCAAAGTGGAGATAGTCTGCGTGACCTCCGTCCAATATCTTGTAAGCTTTGGACAGCGCCAGATCATATGTATGAAGTGTCCCCTATGGATGTTACACTTTGGGCATAAGGGAGAGTCTCTTCTTCCCCAATTATACAATTGAACAGGTGTGCGGTAGGACCTATGTAGTAGAATAATTGCAACAGTTTGTGGGATGCCGACACCACCGGGATTGACTTTAAAGCCATATCCCACTGGTCTCCATCTATACCTCCCACCTCAGTGGTCCAATGAGTTCTACATTTGAGGAGAGCAGGGTTCTGAATTGAAGATTCTAGTGTTGAGTAAGCTTGTGATATTACACCCCTACGGTTGGTTGTCTGCAGAACCTCCTGAAGGAGTAGAGATTTAGCAACATATAAACTAACAGTCTGTGCATGGGTTTGTAGCGCATGCCTGATTTGGAGGTATTGATAAAATTGTTTCCGTGTTAAAGAGAATTCCCCGCACAGGTGATCAAATGACTTGTGTGCCCTACCATCATACAGTTGTTTAAAAAGCCAGATCCCTTGTCGTTTCCAGAGGGAGAAACCCTGTAGTTTAATTAGTTCCGGATAATTGGGATTAATCCAAAGGGGAGTAAATTCCATTAGGCCAGCAATAGCTAGTGCCCTTTTAACTGCCTTCCAGACCCTTTGGAGCAATAATGCTGTCGGAGAGGATGAAGGAACACCCATCTCCAGATGAGAGCCAGCTGTTAACATAGGGTTAGTGCGGGACACCGATTGTACTATAGGATCATCAGAGTCACGAAGATCCCATCCTGTAAGTTGTTGCATCTGTGATGCTAAAAAGTACATCTTGGAGTGTGGAACTGCCAGCCCTTGCTATATTGTAGGGTAGTGAAGCTGATACGAGCTCGCCCCTTTTTCCAGATGAGATCACGGAATTGAGAGTTAATCCACCTGAACCATTTGTTGGAGATCCACATAGGAGAATTATGGAAAATATATAGGAGGTGCGGTGCCAAGATCATCTTGATCAGATTTACCTGCCCCACCACCAACAGTCGGAGCCTACACCATCCCTGGCATTTAGTACGTTGCTTGTCCAACAATGGAGTTAGATTAAGTTTGAGGTATTCAGTTGGATGTGGTGATACCGCTAATCCCAGGTATTTAAAGGAGCTAACAATGGCAATTTGGAACGCCTCTGCAAAGAGGGGTGATTCAAGTGGATCAAGGGGCATAATTACAGATTTGGACCAATTGATAGTGAATCCCGAGAATTCAACAAATTTAATAATAGTTGCCATCAAAATTTGCAATGATCCACTGGTATCCCCCAAGTATAATAGTGCGTTGTCAGCATAGAGAGACAATTTGTCCTCTTGCTGGTCCCTACGGTAGCCCACAATTTCCTGTTTTTTACAAATTAACATGGCAAGTGGCTCTACTGCCAATGCAAATAAAAGGGGGGGATAACGAGCATCCCTGATGAGTGCCCAGGGATAACCTGAAAGGTGAAGAAAGGGAATTATTGTTTCAGATCCTGGAGCAGAGATCGAGGAGCAGAATAAAGAACCTGCACCCAGTTGATAAAAGTGTCCCCCAAGCCAAATCTAGTTAGGATCTCCCAGAGATAGGGCCACTCAACACTGTCAAAGCCTTGGCAGCGTCTAAGGATAGAATGGCCCTACCTCCGGGATTATCCACCGGAGTCTGTAAATTAAGGAATAGGCATTGAATTTTATCCGTCATGGACCGTGTCGGGATAAATCCAGACTGGTTCAGGTGAACCAGCTGACCAACAACCCCCGAGAACCTATTAGCAAGGACCCTAAAAAGCAGCTTAACGTCTGTGTTAAGCAAAGATGTTGGGGCGATATGAATCCGGTACCTATCTATCCTTGCCTGGCTTTGGGAGGACCACAATAATGGCCTCCTTCATCGAATTAGATAAATTACCTGTTTCAGCTGCCTCACGTAAGGCCCGCAACAGCGGAGGTAGAAGGATCGGTATGGAGTATACCTCAGCAGATAGTGGATATCACTTTAAATAACGTATCACCTTGCCGTATCTATAGGATTTTTTTTAAGGGAATCTAAAGGAATAATGTATTAAATAGACTTTCACCAAACATTCATTGATGGTGATTTAACAACTGCCATTTACAACACATGAACATTGAAGATTAACCTGCAGCGAATGTTTGGTGAATAGAGTTGATTTACTAACGGCAAATAGATTGTGCACTTTGCAGTTGCTCTAGAGCTTAGTAAATGAGGTAAAGGTTCTCTTTGCAGAGAATACCTATTCACATCCAAGGAAAATAAAAAAAATGAACTTTTGCTTGCACATGATTGGATGAGGGAAGTCAGCAGAGCTTCTGCTCATTTACTAAATTCTGGAGCAACTGCACTTGCATGGTGCAACTGCCTTTAGCCTTTAGTAAATCAACCCCAATGCTCGATTTACTGCTTCATAAATACACCCCTTATAGGGCATACACACGGTCGGACTTTGTTCGGACATTCCGACAACAAAATCCTAGGATTTTTTCCGACGGATGTTGGCTCAAACTTGTTTTGCCTACACACGGTCGCACAAAGTTGTCGGAATTTCCGATCGCCAACCACGCGGTCACGTACACCACGTACCACGAGACTAGAAAAGGCCGGTTCAGAACCAAGCGCGGCACCCTTTGGGCTCCTTTTTCTAATCTCATGTTAGTAAAAGTTTGGTGAGAGACGATTCGCGCTTTTTCAGACTCGTGGCTTTCAGATCATTTTCTGCCGTCCAGTTTGTGCTTGTGGGTTTGTATCTGCTCTTCAGTGCGTGCAGTCAGTTCGTATCAGAGTTTTCTGTGTGATCTTGCCTGCTCGTTGCTGTTTTTCAGGTCGCTCTTCACAGGCCTTGCTGTTCTTCAGTGCGTTCTGTTACTTCGTTCTGAGCAGCTGACCGTTTTCTAGCCATGTTTCGTATGCGTACTCCTCGTAGAGTTCGTGCTGTGCGGGGGCTTGGTGTTGGGGTCCTGACCATGAACAGGGTGAGGAGGAGTTCATGGACCAAGAATTGGTTGCTTCAGCGTGACCAGTTCTGTCATATGCCTTTGCTCCGTGAGATTCGTGAGAATAATCCTGATGATTTCAGGAACTTTCTCAGGATGACGGACCCTGTGTTTCACCGTTTGTTGGCTTCGCTGACCCCCTATATCAGCAGGCAGGATACCTGCATGAGGCAAGCCATCACTCCGGAGCAGAGGTTGGTCGCTACCTTGCGGTATTTGGCCACAGGGAGAAGTCTGCAGGACTTGAAGTTCTCGACAGGCATCTCCCCCCAGGCTCTGGGGATCATTATCCCAGAGACCTGTTCTGCCATCATACAGGTCCTGCAGAAGGAGTATATGAAGGTAAGATTTTTATCCTTTTATATCACATTTTATTGTATTGAATGTTTGCTAATATATTGTATTTCTTTCCTCATTCCCTAATTACCATGATTGTAATATGCTGTGAATGTCCCCTTTGTTCTCATGCATGCTGGATTTTTATGTAATTATTATTTTAGGTCCTTCATACATATTTGCCCTTCACTAACCTCCCCAGCATGGTGTCTCCTGCCCTATATTCACCTCATGTAGTCACTTAACAATGTATTTTATCAGCTCCATAGTAGTGCTTTACCCCAAACACCCCCTAAAATGTTTGGAAATGTTATTTTTGATTTAAATTCAGGCAGAGTGGCAGAGGCTTTTTTTTGTGGTGTCCCCAAATAATTTTTAGTAACCCTCCCTCCCCCAACTGCTAAGTCAGCTGATCCCAATTCTCTATCTATCCTCAATCATCTATCTGCTGACTTTGCCAAACCCATACACATTATACCCATCTATTTTGTGCTCAGATTTATGGATGAATTCCCCAAAGCATGTAGTGCAAGGGCCTGCCTGTATACTTTCCAATGGTACTGTTTAAAGTTTTTGTATCCTATTATTATCTTGATAGGTAATAGCAGAATGTCCAAATGTCCTCAAATGTGTACAGTGTGTATTTATATCTTTGTATTCAGACACTTCTTACCTGTCCAGTGGTCTGCCAATAGTGTAACTAAGGAGGGTCTGTTCAAAGTAATACCCATTATTTAGGCATTCATCTCTCAATGAAGTGAAGAGGGTTACCTGTCCAAGATTTCCACACACCCCCTATAATGTTAGAAATGGCCCATGAGAGGGGGGGGGGGGGGAATATGATAGGTGTACCTTATACTTTGGCCTTGTTAAATTCCCCTTAATAAATGCTATCTGGAGGTTGCCCCATAATGTTTGTGTATAATCTGCTTGCCATGTTTCTGTGAAAAAATAGTAATGTTTATTGTTTTTTCCTCAACAGTTTCCTTCCACGCCACAGGAATGGCAGACTGTGGCCTCCCACTTTGCCCAGCGGTGGGACTTTCCTAACTGCGGAGGGGCAATTAATGGGAAACACGTCCACATCATCCCACCACCCAACTCGGGGTCGTACTATTATAATTACAAGGGGTTTAATAGTATAGTGATGTTGGCGGTGGTGTCGGCTAATTACGACTTCTTGTATGTGGACGTGGGGAAGAATGGTCGGATGTCCGATGGTGGAGTCATCGCCCAGACGGAGTTCTACAGGCGTCTCCAGAATGGCAGCTTGGACTTGCCAGCTCCAGAGGACAATGTGGAAGGTCTCCCATTTGTGTTCGTTGCTGATGAAGCGTTTGCGCTGGGGGACCACCTGATGCGGCCATTCCCGATGAGGACCCTCACCCCGAAACAGAGGGTTTTTAATCACCGGCTGGCCAGAGCACGAAGAGTGGTGGAGAACACATTTGAAATCCTGGCCAGCCGGTTCCGCCTATTTATGACACCCATCCATATGGCGGAGTATAAACTGAACCATATAATACTTGCGTGCTGTGTTCTCCATAACTTTTTAAGGAAACATTTGGCCAACTATGCTGGCTCAGTTGGGCCTGAGGCCGGAATGATGCATCAAACCACACTGACGGCGCTTGAAAGTGGCCGTCCTGCCATGCCCTCCATGAGTGCCCGTGATGTCCGGTTACGCTACCTGGAGTTCTTTGCGGGTAGGGGGGCTATCAATATGCCAGACAATCTGTAAAGCCTTTTTATAATAAAAAAAAAAGAAATTCTTGGTGGACATTTACTGCTTGTGTTTGTTTTAGCTGACCCTGACAGAAATGTGTGGAGTCCAGAAAATGGCGTGATTGTGTAACCTTATACAAAGCACTGTTGGCTGTTATTTACTAAATGCAAAGACACTTTTCACTACAAGTGCACTTGCAACTGCACTTAAACTGCACTTGTAGTGCAAAGTGGATTTAATAACCCCCATTTTCTCATAAAACAACAATTACATCACCCCAAAAACGTTGTAGCGTTGAGACAATAATCCACACATTCTTGATGAACAATCTTTTTAATACCAGCACAATCACATGTGATTTACCCAAGGTTTTTCTGACAAACCAACATGTTTGTTGTATACCAATTTTTGTGGTGGCATTATACAAAATCAAAATGTGCATTTTAAAGAAAACAGGCCTGTGTAAAACCAACAAGAAAGACACAAATCTTGATCTTACAAAGTTCACATTTGGTAGAACTTAAAGGCAATATCAGACATGAGTATTTAGGAACTGGGTTTGATATTGCGTTCAGATGGGGGGAAATCACCCCTGGAAAAGCCTAATTTGGAAGATGCACACAAATTTAACAATGTCAACATGTGCTAGCTGCCATCATGGGGGATCAAGGGATGTGTTTTGGGGGGGCAAGCCCTTCCTCTCAGCTACTTTATTATTGAGGAAGGGGTTGCACCCCCAAAACGCGTCCATTGATCTCCCGTGATGGCAGATAGCACATGTTGACACACTGTGTGCATCTTCCAAATTTGGCTTTGGGAAAAATCACAAAAACATTTAGCACATTGTAGCACACAAAAGAAGAAAGTGATTTGGAGGGGCTTTAAACTCGCCCCAAAACATCAATGATGTTTTTATATTTTGGAATAACATCATTGATGTTTTGCTTGATGATTTCCAATTGTAAATTACACCCCATGATCTCCCCGATCAGGATCTGGGCACTTTCGGATGTGAAAGGATCTTCATCCACAACCTCACGATCACCTAAAAAGAGAGGAACCCCAAAATAATTTTTGTTTCCAAAAAATGCCGCCATCCATCTCTTATCTGAGCCTGTGGTTGCAGACACTCACCTGTTGTGGTTACTAGTTCCACCACGTCTTCTTCCTCCTGCTCAGCTTGTGTTGGGGGAATTTCACCTTCTTCCAGAGGTGGGGGGTCTCTGGTCTCCTCGGATGAGGGGTGTCCTCCGAGTCTTTTCTCCCCTATGTAAAACAAAAATGGTATAATTAGCACACAGATATTTAATGGCAGAACTAGAAATAGGAAACATTGTTTGGAAGTGGGGTACAATTGTCTATTTTAGCAGAGTTCCAAGATGTAATTTTTTAAATGCCCTTTGTCAAGCTGCAATACTTTACCTGTTTGGTACAAGCTTCACAGATGGAGACCCCCCTATAGTATACACTGGAGCACCTGTGTGGCCCCCCTAATAAAAATGGTGTTCTTTTGTCCCACACTAGTGTTCCAGTGTCCAGATGTGAAAACAGCTGCTCAGTGTCCTCTCCTTACACACAATCTAGTTTGCATTTCATTCTAGTAACAAAGCCATCTACACAAACCAATTCTTTGAAGACAAGTATAGGGCCTCAAAATGCTGGCCAAATGCATATGGTGTAAACAATGGTATTTTATAGTCCGAAAGAAAAATGTGTGATCCGAACGAATAATGTGCCCATGAACATGAAAGTTGCCATTTTAAACTGTACAACAGTTCCTAAAAGCACATGGAGCAGCACGAACGTAATAAACATAAAGAATCGGAACACAGCACAACTACTTACTTTTTTGCAGCACTCTCCGGATCTTTCTGTACTGCTCATGTTCTCGTAATTTCAGGTCCGACCACCGCTTCCTGAGCTGATCTTTCGATCGTCGTACCCCGACTTTCCGGTGCAGACTCCTGACCACTTTCGCCATGATCTTGGCCTTTCGGACATTGGGGTTGGGGTAAGGCCCATACTTTCCATCATAGTCGGCCTTCTTCAGGATGTCCACCATCTCCAACATCCCCCAAAGGACATATTTGAGTCCTTCAATCTCCTTCTGGATCGGGACGTTTCAGGCTCCGGCCTTTCCTCCTCCTCCTTGTTGCTACAATTAGCACGCACCTGCTGTCTATCCGCCATGTGCTCTTCCCCCACTGCGCCGAACGAAAAGGGGCGGGGAATAGACTAGAAAGAACGTCAGGGGCGGGCGGAGTTATACGCATGCGCAGTGTGTATAAAGCGTAACACACGTTTGTCTTACGTACGATCTGTGAGCGGAGGAAGGAGCATCAGAGACGCCGATCGTGCTAACGAAGGTAGGATCTAAACTTGGGCCTATACTGCTTCGAAATGGAAGCCTATATTGTAACAAGATTAGGGGAGTTTGGCCTGACATTAGGGTTTGTCTTGTGTATTGCAGAGAAAATGGATGGCTTCAACGACCACAATTTCCTGCCCCTGTTCATAGACAAGTACAGGAAGCTGCCCTGTCTGTGGCAGGTCAGACACCCCCACTATAACCACAAACAGAAGAGGCAGGCAGCGCTGGAGAAACTGCTGGAGTTGGTGACGCCGGTGGTCCCCACGGCAACCATCCCCTATTTAAAAGCCAAAATTGGTGGCCTGAGGAGCACATATCTTAGGGAGCGCAAGAAGGTCACGGATTCCCAGAGATCCGGAGCTGCAGCAGATGACGTTTATGTCCCCAAGCTGTGGTACTACGAGAGACTGCGATTTCTGTCAGACCACACTGAAGTCAGGGAATCCCTCTCCACTCTTCCTTCCACGCTTCCTTCCACCCCAGCTGAGGCTTCCGATGTCCAACCTGGGCCTTCCAGCCAGGAAGAAGTGGAGGAGCCCAGCTGGAGTCAGGTATAGCATTCTTCTACAGATTTCTGGTCAAGAAATAAATGATGTTTATTAGATGTTATTATTGATCACTAATTGCTGATTGAAAAAAGTGTTTTACATATCAATAGACAGTAGTGGGCACCCAAAATTGGGACAAGAATGAAAACTGCTGGGCTCAGAAGGATAGTCTGTTATATTTGTTAACATTGAATTTGCAGCAGTCAGGAGGTGAAAATTATGTGTGATTGATTGAAAAAATACTAAAACTATGTCCCTTTTTCATACACAGGAAGACCTCAGCCAGGAGGAGGTTGTGGAATGTGGCAGCCAGGAGGAGGCGGGGATTAGTGGCAGCCAGGAGGAGGCAGGGCTAAGTGTCAGCCAAGAGAAGCCTGGGACCAGTCGCAGCCTGACTGAGTCTCAGGTTCCTCCCCTCCGCCTGCCACATAAATGAGCCAGGAAGATGACTCCCAGTCCTGTGTAGGATTCAGCGTACAGGCTGATCCAGGAGGCTTCTGCGTCCCTCAGAGCCTTCCCCACTCCTAAAGAGGCCTTTGCCTGCATGGCTGCCACAAAATTGCAGGGCATGCAAGGAGGGTCAACGCAGGCTCTCTGAGGACCTGATTTATAAAGTCCTACGTAAGGGGGTGAGTGGGCAACTAACACCCAAGACGGATGTCATTGAGATCGACGATCCTCCTTCTCCTCCTCCTGCTGCCACAGCTCTACCACCACAGCCACAGCCTGGAAGGAAGCGTGGAAAAGAAGACCAAAGAGTGATTGCCCTTGGTTCAGTCTGGTCTGACAGAAGATGCAGTCTCTCGTATGACCACAGCCTGGGGACACAGATGTCATCTGCTGCTTTCCGGATCTCTGGGACTTCTGGACCAGACTGCCCTCCCTAAGATAAGGACTCCTCAGGCCATCAATTTTGCTTTTAAATAATTGATGTCTGCCCTGGGGGTCCAAGGCTTCACCCACTTCTGCAGTTTCTCCAGCATTGCCTCCCTCTTTGTTTAGTTGTGAGCCCTTAATAAAATTTTTTAGGTAAATTCTACTCTCCTGTGTGTGTTTTCATCCAAAAAGGACAGTTTGTTGGTGACGATTCAGGTACATTTCTAAAGTACAATGTGAAATTAACAAGAGACAACAACACCAAACAATCTCCTGCAGATTAAATAGAACAACATATCAATGGTGTTGTGTGAACTTGTCACAAAAAACACACACAAACATTTTCAGGAGTACACATCAAAATCACCAAAAAAAAAAAAAAAAAAGAGAAACACAAAAAAAGATTCAACATTAAAGCCAAAAAAAAAATAAAATATAAAAAAAATGTTGTCAGATGTGAGAAATCAAAATATATTGAGGGAATCCAGATAAATAGTAATGAAAGAAGTTTGTGAGAAGTGTGTGTGAATATGAGCATCAAAACTACTATATTCTTGTCACATTATAAAGAAGAAAAGAGTGCGCTGTATTAAATCATTTTTAACATTGCAGCGTGACGAAAGTGCTGTATCCATTGCGAACGCTAAGTTTGCCAGAACGAGCTGTCCCGTCTCGAAATTTCTTCTGAGCATGCGTGGCACTTTGTGCGTCGGAACAGGCCACACACGGTCGGAATTGACGCGATCGGATTTTGTTGTCGGAAAATTTTATCTCCTGCTGTCCAACTTTGTGTGTCGGAAAATCCGATGGAAAATGTCCGATGGAGCCCACACACGGTCGGAATTTCCGACAACACGCTACGATCGGACATTTTCCATCGGAAAATCCAACCGTGTGTACGGGGCATTAGAGTTATGCCCCATACACACGATCAGAAATTCATTTTTTGCGCGTCCGATTTGCATACAGACGAACGCATTTTCGGATAGGAACTTTTTCCGACCGAAAAATAGAGAACCTGCTCTCAATATTTTGCTGGCTGGAATTCTGCTAGCAAAAGTCCGATGGAGCATACATACGGTCGGAATTTCTGACCAAAAGCTCACATCCGACTTTTGCTGGCAGAATTTCTGATCATGTGTATAGGGCATGAGAAATAAAAATGTCATTTTTTACTCTTATGCAAGTATCCTCTCAATTAAAACTGGCCATAGATGGTTCAAATCTTGGCTGGTTGAGCAGGAACCTGCTGAGATTTGAACCATGTATGGGCAGGCTAAATGACCAAGGTGAATGATCGAGCAACTTGAGTACAACCAGCCTGCCCATACCAGCCTATTTTACATGCAATTATTGCTAGTGGCTGGTATGGGAGCAACAATAATCACTGTGTTCTCTGAGCGAAGGCGGCTTTCCCCACCCCCTCACTGGGAGAATACAATGGCTTGGTGGGAGGGATTCCCCTGTCAACACTCACTGTGTTGATGGTAGAAGCCATGGTTGCAGGAAATAAATTTGCTCCATGTATGAGCTTCTTAATGCTAAATGCCCCTAAAATGTTGAAGAAAATTGTTAGTGCAAATACTTTCTTGGTTACTAAATGATAAAATTTTAATGATTACGGAGATAGAAAATAGTGTTCATACTTACCAAAATGTATCTGACACAGTACTCATCAATCTCAGTCCATAATAAATGTCTTCATGAGATACAAGCTTGTTAATAATTTACAAAAAAACTTCAAGGAAGTCCTAATATGGATCTAAAGTTGTAAAAAAAAAAAAAGCTCAATATGCATCAAGTGTTAGCCAAGTGTTTCTGCTTGTCAAAGTGCATTTTTACATAAATTCCGTGCCATAAAATCACCAAGTAATGCACTTGTGTTGCTATGCTGTAATCAAGGATATTAATCATGTTTTCTTTGCTTGAAATAGTCCATCAAGTTCCCACAGAGCTTAAGATTTATCTCCACTGACAAATGCATCTGGACCACATGTACTACTCAATAGAATTCGAAATGTAATGTTTAATATATAATCCCCGTCAAGGTAATGAGTACCAAGTTACAGCTGCAAAGATAATTTATCCACAAGTGCAATAGATTTGTTGGTACGTAAGCTATATTAAGTTTTGTAAAAACAAATACTGAAAATCAGACCAGGTTTCACAAAGTGTTAAAACAGTTCAACATTCATTTGTGGTAAACATCACAAAAAGGAAATGTATTTAGATGTGTGAGCATCCAATTTCCATTTTCCGACAAGACAAATAACAATACTAAATGAACAATAATGCATATCAAGCATCAATGGTTCCTAATTGTTCTGACTGATGAATGTTTATATTTCATTTGGTACTATAGTTTAGTGCACCTAATATTGAACGAACGATAGATAGATAGATAGAGAGATAGATAGATAGATAGATAGATAGATAGATAGATAGATAGATAGATAGATAGATAGATAGATAGATAGATAGATAGATAGATAGATAGATAGATAGATAGATAGATAGATAGATAGATAGATAGATAGATAGATAGATAGATAGATAGATAGATAGATAGTTCAGGCCATTGTAAAACCTTTCTCTTGCCCTTGAAAATTATCACTTTTATATATTCTTACCTTACTATTGTCATCTCTGAAACATTAAGGATGTCGTTATCTGTTTCCTTGACTACTAAAACGCCCTATTAAATCTGAGCTCTAGCTTAACAATTTTTACACACACTGAGCAAAAATAGAAAGATAATATGAAAAGGTAAATAATTCAAAGTGTAGTTTAGTGTAGTTTAGTGGATTAATTACCATCTCATGATGCAATATAAGGGCTTCAAAATTCAAAAAGTGCCAATCTATAGAAGTACCGTATATTACAAGCAGGCAAAAAAAAAAAAACTACTGATAATCATGCCAATGTGTATGGGTGCTCCCTTGTAGGAGTTGGGTTGGATCTGCAACAATACTGCCCATATAAAATGTAATTACCCAGACACCTTTTGCTACACAGTGGGGAAAGATTCTCATTGATGGTATACCCCGAACACACAACACAAAATTGCTTTACAAGTGGCCAAGTTGGAGAATGATGGAAAAGACTGAAACTGGCAAACTTAAACACTAATGTACTCCATACACGTAGGGGAAGGTTTACTAAAATTGGACAGTGCGGAATCTGGTGCAGCTATGCATAGAAACCAATCAGCTTACATGTTTTTTTGTTTTTTTGTTGTTTGTTTATGTCAAAGCTTAATTCACAAAAGTGAATGCCAACCACACTCCCAGAAGTTGCCCTCTTTTCTGATGATCTTGCCTCAGACGAGATCCCACCTGATTCTCCAAAAAAAGTAGGACACGTGCAAAGGATCAAAGATTGCAAAGATTGCTGTGTGGAGGTATATTCATTCCAAGGATGCTTTAACCAGTTCTGCTGCTCTTTTCCCAATAATTATATTGACTTTTACATTAATACAGAATACAATTAGACTTAAAGGGTTTGTAAACCCTTGTGTTTTACTCACCTGAGTCCCGTAATTCCCACGCCGGAGACACGCTTACCTTCTCTGCCGTTGTCTTGGCTCTTGATTGGATAGTCTGATAGCAGCGCAGCCATTGGTTCTCGCTGCTGTCAATCAAATCCAATGACGCAGGGGTTGGGGGGGGCGGGGCCGAGTCCGGCATTTTGTGTCTATGGACGCAAATGCTGGACTCGAGAGCGCTCCCGCACGGGGACCCCCAAGGAGAGCACTGCTCCTAGGTGGTTTCCTGATGCGGGGAGGAGCCGCGAGTGCCATTGGGGAACCCCAGAAGATGAACATCGGGGCCACTTCGTGCAAAAGAAAACTGCACAGTGGAGGTAAGTATGATATGTTTGTTATTTAAAAAAAAATGAGGGTTTAGTAACCCTTTAAAGACGAGGTTCACCTTAAAAAAAATATAAAATGCACATGTTTTTGGAGGAAAAAAATGTGCATTATCAGGCTCCTGTAGACACTTCCTCTGGAATACTGCCTGTAACCTGTATGGCTTTCAGTCTTTCAGTTAGAAAGCTGGAGGAAGTATCAATGGACCATAAATTTACTGATTATAGCACTTGTAGTCGGTTGAGAGGTAGAAATCCATCTCTCGTGGTGTGGATGAGACTTGCAGTTTATTCATTCATAGATCTCTGAAACAAAAAGAATTTTATAAGCATATAAAACTATTTTGTAAGCATATTTTCCTCAAATTATATATGCAGTGTATGAGGTATAAATTTATAAGATGGAGCAGCGATAAATCAATGTGTATATATATATATATATATATATATATATATATATATATATATATATTTTTTTTTTTTTTTTTTCGTTCTATTATCAGAAGCCAACTTCTCAGAGTGATGCGGATTGTGAGTGATACTACAATAAGAGACCAGAGATTAGATGAAATGTGCTGTAAATTTAAGGAGCGGGGCTATCCAGAAGGTTTAATTAGACAGGAATTAAATAAAATTTTGAACCTAATTAATAATTGTAATAAGAAGAGATATTCATCTGACAAACCTAGGATTCCATTTGTCTTTCAATTTAACAGTTAGTGATAAAATCTTTAATGTATTGAGAAAACATTGGACGATACTGAAACGATCATATCCTCAGATAGAGGAGTTTCAATTAACTCCCATGAAAGCATATCAGCGCAATAAAACCTTGCACGATCTTTTGGTACGATCTGAATTTAAACCTGATAGGCAGGAGGAGAAAAGAATTACTTTTCTCGGTAGTAAAAGGAAGGGCTGTTACCCCTGTCTTAATTGCATCCAATGTAACCTAATGATTAAGGGCAATAATTTCTGTCATCCTAGAACTAACAATAAGATAACAATTAATGGCTTTTACACCTGTCAGTCATCATATGTGATCTATATTCTCACATGCCCCTGTAATCTCCTTTATGTGGGGGAGACGACCCAAAAAATTAAAGACCGTATTGCACAACATCGTAGTACAATTAGACATCCCCAATCAGGCCTTCCTGTATCGCGTCATTTTTCTGAGATGGGACACAAAGACACCGATTTACGATTTATGGTGTTAGAAGAGATTCCTCACGATAAAAGAGGGGGTGATAGGATTTTGAAATTGAAAAGACGTGAGGTTTGGTGGATTAATAAATTACAGTCCTTGCATCCTGACGGTATGAACAAGGACTATGATTTATACTTATTTGTGTAGAAGTTTTGATACGAGATTGAAAAGTAGTTACAGTCATGTTTTGAATGTATTACATTTCTTTTAGATCGACCATAAAGAGCTCCCGTTGGGAATACTAGATAACAGAATATCAGCTGGAATCTATGAAGAGATCTGAGACATGATCAAGAACGTTATTATATTTATGATAAATGATTTGAAAGATCTAATTAATTAAGTGAGAGAGTTTAGTTAGTCCATAATGTCATGCTGATGGAATATGATACATAATAGGATGAATCTGTTGTAAATAATTCTTTATTAGGAAATTTAAGATGGTTCACCAGAATTGGATTTATATAGTAGGGTTAAATGCTTGAATGTGTATAAGTGGTTTGTCTATGATAATTAGTTAAGTGAACACAGGTGTGTACTGGACTGGGTGTTGATAAGAGAACATAGTGTGGTTTGGCTTTTCACACACAGCCAGAGAAGCCTGACGAAGAGCGACTTGCGCTCGGAACTGTACAGTGGCTTGCTTGTATTTGAATCATGTAATGAAAGAATTTTCAGTAAAAGGACACTTTTTGGATCAAAGCATCGTTCCACGTGTTTTTCCTATCCTTTTATGGTGGAAGCTTGGGAGTCCACCCTGACGGTGCCTTGATTGAATAAGGATTGAAAGAGAAGAGGGTCCAATTCAAATGGCAGAAAGATAAACTCCCATACCTAGGTATATTTCTAACCCCCACCTTACAGACCCTATATAAAGCCAACTACCCTCCTCTGTATGGAAAGTTAACAACAGACTTATCAAGATGGGCTGTCAGCCCTCCATCATGGTTCGGCAGACTGTACTCCATAAAAATGAATCTTTTACCAAGATTGTTGTATCTGTTTAGGACTCTCCCGATTGCTATCAACAGATCTGATCTAGAGGTGTTTCAGAAAAAAATAATGAAGTTCATTTGGGGGAACACAAGACCTAGGGTGAACAAACTAACTCTCAATGCCCCCAAAATTAAAGGAGGCTTGGGAGCCCCTAATTTGATAAAATACTTTGAAGCAGCCCAATTGGCTCAATTAATTCGCTCTCACTCGGGAGCACCTGTACCGTCTTGGATGAAAATGGAATCAGCCCCTTTCCCCACAAAACCCATCAGCCACTTGATGTGGCTTAACATGAAAGACAGACCAACCTTTATGTGCCCCACACTATCCTTCTCAATGAGTTTGTGGGATAGATTACAAAAACCTTTTGCTTTCCGCTCCATACATTCTCCCATGGCCCCCTTGGCGGGGAACCCAGATTTCACCCCAGGTCTTAATCCCCAAAGCCTATCATGGTGGACTAATAAAGGCCTGATACGCATAGCCGATATGTGTGACCATAAAGGTATATTACCGAAACAAGCATAGAAAAGTATCAATTACCTAACACAGAGTCTTATCGTTATCTCCAGTTCATTTCCTGAATACTCTACAGCGTAAGACTGACATTCTATCTTCCACCCCAATGGAATACCTATGCAAGTCTTATGATAAACACAAAGGCCACATATCACTGATCTATAGCATTCTGACTTCCAAAACGGGGAAATTACCCTACATGCTAAGGTGGGAACAGGATTTGGAGATAACGATGGAAACTGACAAATGGTATAAAATGGCACAGATGGCTTCAAAAGGCTATATTAACCTCCCTGGCGGTATTCCCGAGTCTGGCTCGGGTTGGATTTTTCCATACCAAAAGCGGTAACCCCGAGCCAGACTCGGGCTTGCATCGCAGGATCCAGGAAGAGTTTACTTACCTTGTCCCCTGGATCCTGCGATGTCTCCCCGCTGTGATCGGCGAGCCGCTGTGTCTCGCTCGATTCACAGTGCCGAGCTCCGTTCCCTGCGAGCGGTGCGACGCACGGGGACGGAGTTCGGCGGTAAATTCAAAAGTGAAACACATAGTAAAGATACAGCATACTGTAATCTTACAGATTACAGTACTGTATCAAATAACTACACATCCCCCTTGGTCCCTAGTGGTCTGCCCAGTGTCCTGCATGCAGTTTTATATATATAAAACTGTTCTTTCTGCCAGGAAACTGGAGATTGTCCATAGCAACCAAAACTGTCTCTTTACATCAAAAGTGCTTTTAGACCAGCTAGAAAAAAGCGATAATAAATTAGAATCACTCGCAGAATTGAGCAATAGTGATTTGTGGGGAAATCCGTCACCAAACACTAAAAGTAACAAAAGCGACAATTCTGCAACTGAGCAAATTTCAGTGTTTTTGATTTGATTACATTATTATATAATTTTTATTATTATTATATTATTATTTGTTATAATTATTTATAGTTATTTATTATATTATAATTTTTTATTTCGTTTTTCAAACTTTATCATACCCGGGATGTCTACTAGACTCTTGTTTGGACAGATTTAAGTGAATTATTCCTAAGAATTACAGGCCTACAATATAAAACGCCAAATTTCTGTGCAAAATAATTGTACCGCTTTCAGCACCTAAAATCAGAAATAATCATACCGCCAGGGAGGTTAATACATCCCTGATAGAAGCGAACTACAAAGTTATATTAAGGTGGTACATGGTCCCAACGAGAATCGCGACATATATTGCCGAAGCCTCTCCTTTGTGTTTCAGAGGATGCGGCAAAGAAGGTACAATGTACCACACTTGGTGGACCTGTCCTAAGGTCAAACGTTTCTGGATACGGATTTATAACTTCATATATTCACTGACCCAGGTTAACCTTACCAAATCCCCACAACAAGCTTTATTGGGAGATCAAGTAGAAGGAATACCTAGTCATACCAGGAAACTCATATCTTTTATATTTACAGCATCTAGAATAGCGGTGGCGGGAGCCTGGAGAAAGCCTCTGATTCCTTTTGAAATGGTTAAAGCAAAACTGACATGGATCATGATTAATGAACGCCTATCAGCAATTCTTTTAGACAAACAGAGGGCTTTCGACAGGATTTGGGAACCATGGTTGTCCTATTTATCAACAGGTCTTGAAAACTAACGGATCCTGAGAGGGATCCCTTGGGGTGCACTCCACCCGAACTTCTCCCTCACTCTTCCCTCTCTCTTCCACTTTCTCTCTATTATTCCTATCCTTTTTCTTTTACTGCTCTACTTCTTTAATAATCTATGCAGGACCTCCTACCTAAGACGTTACCATGGGAGCAGAAATGAAAAATCTGACATATGAGTGACAAGGGGGGGGGGTGGTGTGGGGCGGGGGCCCCCGGCCCACAGTAAAGACCCCAATTGGGGTGGGCGGTCGGGTCCCGGCGGCGCACTTCCCCTCCACATAATGCAATAAAGTGGGGGATAAGTGCTTGAACAGATGAATAAATATAATAAGTAAAACATATACCCAAATGTATTATGTTAGGTATTTAGTCAGGATACACATGTAAGTTGGAAACATCTGACTGAGTGGGTACAGACGAATAGATGTTCCTGTGGTAAAAAGAAATAATGCATAATATGGAATGTTCATAGGAGTCCTGTAGACCATATAGGTCGAAATATGTAACCCCCCCCCCATTCTCCCCCCCCCCTTTTTCCTTTTTTCACATACAATTTTAAACTGTATATGTTGTGCAATTTGTACATGTTATTCTATATATTTTTCAATAAAAATCATTGAAAGAGAAAGAGAAGAGGGTAACCCACCTGATGTTTATTTATTTTATATATATATATATATATATGTATATATATATATATATATATATATATATATATATATATATATATATATATATATATATTACAAATATCCTAAATGTATATAGTGATATGGCACTTCCTCTAATAATCGAAGTGCAATATGTGCAATATCACAATAAAAGGATATCATTCCTAAAATGCATAGACAGTATTCAATGAATGTGCAAAAATGCTATAAAATACATAATTCAGTATTAAAATAAATCCAGTGCATAAAAGTGCAATTTTCAAATAAGAAAAATAATCTTCCTAAAAGTGCATGAAGATGATCAATAAATGTGCAAATATAAAAAATATAAATCAATATTGCAATCAATGTTAATAAATCCAGTGCATATAAGTGCATATGTATAATCTCTTCAAAGGTGCAAAAATGTGCAAAAACATGCATAATGTATCCAAGTACAAAAAAAGAATTTAGGGTGATGTGATCACACTTGTTGACCCCTTTTACAATCCGCACACGGTGTGCCCCAGCCTCTCACCTCAAATGAAGACTCCAATGGGTCTAATCACACATCTGTGTAATCCACAGTGGCACTCTTCACTCCTCTCATCTCTGATAGAAAATTACACAGTAAAATGAAGCAACGGCTGTAGCTGCAGAAAGTAAAGGGCACCTCTCCTGTGCTTTCCACATGCTTTTAGACCTCCCTCTAGCTCTCCTCCAATTTAGGGGTCATAGGTGGAAATAGAAAGGATCTCCAGAGTGTAGTATTCCATAAAATATTTTTATTATAAAAGTGGTAACTTACATATAAGACTGGAATATTCAGCAATGATATAAAACAAAAACTTCAGGTCTCGGCCGCAACCAGAAATGACGTTACGCAGCTCCTCCTGACATGTTGCGTCACTGACACATGGCTTTATCAAGGGTTTCTAAAGTCACGTGACAGTGACGTGACATGTCAGCAGAAGCCTGGTGATGTCATTTCCGGTGGTGGATGAGACCGGAAGTTTTTGTTTTATATCGTTGCTGAATATGCAGCCTCACCATTGCCCAGCAATGCAGCCTCACCAGTGCCCAGCAATGCAGCCTCACCAGTGCCTATCTATGCAGCCTCACCAGTGCCCATCCAATACAACCTCAGCTTTGCCCATCAATGCAGCCTCACCAGTGCCCAGCAATGCAGCCTCACCAGTGCCCAGTAATGCAACCTTATCAGTGCCCATCTATGCAGCCTCACCAGTGCCCAGCAATGCAGCCTTTCCACTGCCCAGCAATGCAGCCTCACCAGTGCCCAGCAATGCAGCCTCACCAGTGCCCATCTATGCAGCCTCACCAGTGCCCAGCAATGCAGCCTCACCAGTGCCCAGCAATGCAGCCTCACCAGTGCCCATCTATGCAGCCTCACCAGTGCCCAGCAATGCAGCCTCACCAGTGCCCAGCAATGCAGCCTCACCAGTTTCCAGAAATGCAGCCTCGCTAGTGCCTATCCAATGCAGCCTCACCAGTGCCCAGCCAATGCAGCCTCACCAGTGCCCATCTATGCAGCCTCACCAGTGCACATTTATGTAGCCTCACCAGTGCCCAGCAATGCAGCCTCACCAGTGCCCAGAAATGCAGCCTTATCAGTGCCCAGCAATGCAGCCTTATCAGTGCCCAGCAATGCAGCCTCACCAGTGCCCATGTATGCAGCCTCACCAATGCCCATGTATGCAGCTTTACCAGTGCCCAGCAATGCAGCCTCACCTGTGCCCATGTATGCAGCCTTGCCTGTGCCCATGTATGCAGCCTTGCCTGTGCAGGGGATCAGAGAGGAGAGTCAGGCCAACGTCGCCCACTGTAACAGCTTTAATTTGAATTGCTGGGTGCCCGCCGTCACACAAGTCCCGCCTCCTGGATCAGCTCCTACCTACGATAGACAGCACATGTCCCAGTATTGGACAAGTGTGCTGTCTATAAAGGAGCCAACCTAGGAGGCGGGACCTGTGTGATGGTGAGCACCCAGCAAATCAAATTAAAGCTGTTACAGCGAGCGACACCAGCCTGACACCCCCCCAGTGTGTGGCACCTCGGACCACCCACCCCCCCCCTCTGCTTCAGCACCCGCCCAGGACCGGCCCTGCACCTGGCACCGCCCCTGCAATCCAGGGACAAGTCTGGGGACAGATTGGCTTTGGGGACGTCTGGTCACCGTATTTTAGAGTATATGTATAGTAAAAAGCATTTTTTAAAAATTTGGATAGAGTAAGTAAGGGTTAAAATCCTTGTTTGTGTTCTATTAGGAGATTTGCATTCACTTTCTGTTCTCGAGACACAACAGGAAGCAAGAGGAAATTTTTCCAAAGTAAGGGAAATCCAGACTGGAAGATTGCTCTTTTATTTATGTTCTGGTGACAACTTAAAATGTTGTATTTCCCCTCATTTTCAGTCCCAATGACAATGGTCATCAGGACAAACAGAAGGGGGTCCGTCTCCCTAACGAGGACAAGGATAAACAGAAAAAAAACTTGACAGTTTTTATCCAAGATAAAAAAAAATACTTTTGACTTTAGCTACACTTTTAAAGTACATTTGTCATGAGTAAAATACATGGACTGCTGTTGACTGTTATCCTGACCTACTGAGTCACTTAGTTAAAATGTATGCAGATTAGAAAAGACACATATCCATAACTGTGTACTTGTTCTGGGTCAGAGACTCAAATTATTGAAGCAAAATAGTCTAGCAGATGCCATCTGCCTTATACAATAAACATTAATTAATCTTCACATTGTTCTGTAAAGCATCTTATTTAAAAATAATGAATTATGACAAGTGCTAAACAATGGTAAATTTTGTTTACGGGTTTTAGTTTTATAAAGTCAGTATAGAAAAAATGTAATAATTGTGCCAATAGGAATTTAGTAAAAGTAAAGTATAATGAATGACTGTGTATAGTCTTATAACGTCTTAATTAGGAATGAGCTGAAGGCTTGCTACGAACACAGGTATGAGCAACACTTTGGCTGATCAGGCGTGCATCCAAATGCCAGAGCTCAAGGTTGATCGGTGGGAGCAGTATGTTATATACAGTAGCAGTACTTCTACTGCTACTATAAGTGACAGCTTTTTTACTGTCAATGGTTGCTAAAAAGCAGCATGTGCCAGCATCCAATGACAACACCCATCCCTATTCATTTACTGGCTGAGAATACCTGGTCATGCAAAAGAAAAGGATAGCATCACATCACTGGCTAAATATGGCCACATGACCATAATTGGGCAGTTACATTGACCAAATATAGCCATGGCCATATTTGGTTAATGATGTCACTTATGAGATGCTGCCCTTTTTGTTCACTTTTCACAGCGGAGATGTCATTCAAAGGGAGATGATAGGATTGGATGTGTCTGTTGGTCTTTAGGATGTTTTTCTTCCTGTGCGTGTCAGGTTCATTCTTCATGATTGACATGGATCTGTATTGTTAAGTGAAGTGATTGATGATGAATGTTCATTGTAGGACTTCGTTTTTTTAAATAAAGGACTTGCCAAAAACTGTGAAAGTGTTTTCTTTTTTACAGTTTACTTTTTTGTGGGAATTGTTAGAAGTACTATGTATGCATAATTTTAATATTAAAGGGGAGTCCAGAATCTGATAAGCCCCCTGCCCGCAGACCCCTACATACATTGGGCCAGGGCTGTGGGGAACAGGTCTTTGTTCTTATGTTGTCCAACATGTTGTCAAGGTGCTTTGCCATAGGTTTACCTCCGCATGTTAAGAGCATGTGGCCTGTATGGTTTAGGAGGGCGACACTGCACACTTTTACCCCCGACCTTTCCTGACCTGCCAGGTTGCAGAATTGGATCTGTTAGAGATTCTTGGTGGATTTTTAGGGGAGGCGTCTTGTTTTTTGCATGGGTTTCCCCCATATGATTTTCTTTCCTTTTTTTGTGTGGGGTTCTTCTTGAGACCCATATGAGACCCTTATCCACCAGAGAGACCTGCCTGTGTACTTAGCCTGCTGGTCAGTGGGATCCTCTCTAAACTGCTATAGCTACTGGTCTCAGAGCCTGACCCCTGACCATGACTGAATAATCTGGCTCAAACATGGGGGCTGCTATAGAAACTGCTGTGGCTCCTTTCAGGCAGCAAATTGCAGAGCTGCAATAGTTCAGTGTTACCTGCAAATTTTTTTTTCCGAACTGCAAAATGTGGTGAAAGGGAAAAAGGAGGCAATCCATGCTCTGCAGAGACGATTGATGGACCTATGTTCCTGAGATTATGCTAGCACATGTATGCCTCTAACACTTATGTTTAATGAAGACTGATGTCGATGCCTTAACTAATGTCACATTTATTTACAAACGCAACCCATTGTATATACTTCTAAAAAAAGAAGGTATTGTTTGTTATCAACCTCCTGACTAAGCAAGCCCTAGCTTAGGCTTCCCCTTATGTAGAATAAGACAGCTCAACTCTGAATAATTTTGAGACTCTTGTTTCAGAAACAAATAAGGTTTTTGATGATTCCAACCAATGCGCTACTGCCAAACCAAAGTTGCATGGTTTAAGGCAGGGTGGATACTGTTGCTGAGCACACAGCTATATTCTGATGTTGGATCTCAGATACCACTTGGAACCCAGCAGTGCAAAAGAGTCAATTCTGCCAAGGGCTCTCTAAACAGGTAAAAGATGAGCTCACCAGAGTAGAAACACCTAATGATCACAACATTTTTATCCAAAATATATACCTGAATTGATCAGAGACTTACAGAAAGGAGGAAGAAGAGACTCTAAATGTTTGGAAGTAATGGTGGCATGCATTTCTCTGCTAGTCTGTTCATTCAGAAGTATCCAAAAGTTTCTCTGGATTCTTACACTCCCGAAACTATGCAAATTGATAGTGTAGCACCCTCTAACTTAGGTTGGTAGGTGCTAGAGTAGTGTTTTTGTGTATTGCCAGTGCAGGTAAATTTAAGCAGGCCTAGCTGTGAGCTTTTCTTGATGGTTTTTTAGATCTGTTGGACCAGTTTGTGATTGCTTATATGGATGATGATCTAATTTCTTCTGATGAACATTGTCGTTGAAAGATTAAGAAAGAATCAGCTTCACATCAAACTGGAGAAATGTAAATTTGAATGAACCCAAATACAATTGTTGGAATATATTATTTCTTCAGAAAGAGTGAGCATAGATCCCAAGAGGATCACAACAGGGGTGGATTAGCCTGCCCCTAGAAACATTAAGGAAAATCAACAATTTGTTAGATTTGCCAACCTCTATAGTAAATTCAGAAGAAACTTCTTCAAGGTGATAGCACCAATTACAAAGCTGACAAATGGATGCCCTTTGTGTGGTCACCTGAGGCACAGAATGCCTTTAGTAAGCTAAAAACTCTTTTCACTTCTGCGCCAATATTGGTACATCCAAATCCTTGAACTACCTTTTATCAAGGAAGTGGATACTTCAGACTCTGCTGTGGGAACTATCTTTTCTCAGTGAAGAAGAGAAAAGATGCAGCGCCATCCTTTCTCTTGTTTAAAGTCTTCAGCCAAAGGTCGCTGGCAATTAAGAAAGGCTTTTTCAGATTGGAGGCATCTGCTGGAAGGGGCTAATCATCCTGTGAATGTTCTTACTGGTCAAAAAAATGTGGAATTAATTTGTTCTGCCAAGAGATTGTCATGTAGACAAACATGTTGGTCTCTGTTCTTTTTCAGGTTACATTTTATTATTTCGGATCAACTTGGGTCAAAGAGTGGTAAGGCCAATGCCTTATTGAAGATATTATCTAAGCCTCTCCAGGAAAGCAACTTTGAATGCACTATCCTACCTCAAAATAACTTTCTAGGGGCCACCAGTTCCAAGGCATTTTTGAGTCTCCTCAAAGAGGGGTATGAGAATGAGCCACTTCTCAGTCATCATCCTAAAAAGCTTGAGTACAAGAACAGCTTTTGGACTCAAGCACATCATGTTTATGTACCTGAATTGGTTCAAATAGAAGCCCACAAGTTGTTGCATAACTCTAAACTTGCTGGGCATTTTGGGGTTTCAAAGATGGAAGAATTTTTATCACATTTATTTTGTTGGCCTGGTTAGAAGAAAGATGTCAAGAAGTATGTGACCTCATCTCTGACCTATGCATGCAGTGAATGCAGGAGAGGTTGAAATGTACTTAGATCCTGACCGCCTAGATGGTCTGTAATCAGAAAGAGCTGGTCACAGCTATCATTCACTTTCTCTGAGCAGCAAGCAGCATTTGTTTAAAGAGGTTGTAAAGGTAAACATTTTTTTAACCTAATGCATTCACTGCATAAAGGTAAAAAACCTATCCAGGTCATCTACTCTCAGCCCCCCTAAAATATCTAGCTGAGCCAAATCTCAATTCAGCAATGTGCCCATCTACTATAGTGCTGCTCTTCTCTCTCCTCTCCCACAGGAAGCTCGGCAGCAGCTGTAGCCATTGGCTCCTGCTGCTGTCAATTAAATTCTTTGAGGAGGGAATGGAGGGCAGGGCTGAGCTGCACTGCGAGTTCTTAGTCTTGTCCTAAGCTTAGATCACACAATGCGTTAAAAACAATATAAAAATAGTACACATGGATATTCCTTTTAGCCAATTATGTCCTTAATCATAGCTATTCAGAGTCCTTATAACTTTACTATGTGCACCCGTTTAACACAGTTTCTTAACAGGAGCAAATAAAAATGACTTGAATTGTGATGCTTCTTCATGCATGAACTGACTACAATTGCATAAAAAACCAACACAGTTTGAATAAGGTTGCAGTTGTTATTTATTTGTCATGGGGTTTTAACTCACACCATTCTAACCCATTTTAGAAGACTTGTACATTTAGTGGGTTTTCTATGCTGCCACCTTTAAGATGATCATTTCTCACATTAACCTTTGTGAACAATCTGTACTGACATTTGGACAATTATGCCGCAGCACGCACAAAGGGAATCTTTTATTCTCCTAGCTATTCAAGAAGATAGCACAATTATACCTGAACATTTCCTTGTGGCCAGTATTATTGAAACAGACACCAATGAAGGGAACATAGAAAGAAAATGAATAGATTTAATATCAGAGGTATTTACAAACGAATCGCTTGCCTTGCACTGGAAATGGTACTGCTATCCCAAGTGCCATCTCAGAAATTGTGCCTTAAAATGAGAATTACCAGAATAATAGAAATTGATGTTATTAAAATAAAACTCTATTGTAACATTTCACGCACATATATTTAAAGGTTTCCATGGCTTTACAGAACTTAGTGGTGCATAAAGAGACATTTAGCCTTTGTTATCTAGGTGGAGTTGCTCTTCTCTTGTTATCTGTAAGGAGTCTGGTTCAGTGAATCTTAAAACAGATCTAATCTAACTGTTAACAGCTGAAGTCCAGATCAGAGTCTAGCAGTTGAAGCAGGAATTCATAAAAGACCAGAAATGGTACTTAAAAAAGTACCATGTAATATGAGGTTATGCTGAGAAACAATTACAAATAAGTCTGCTTTTGATTTGGACATAAAATATAAATCAGACTGTGAGGCAATCCAATCAAGCTGGTAGCAGGTACAGAGGGCAAGACATAAGAATTATCCAAAATTTATTCAAATATAAGACCTCAGCAGCTGCTAGAAGTTATGTAATGAGGTCACAGGTACTTATTATTGGGGCAATTTTATGTGGGTTTTATTATAAAAAGGAACATCCCTTTGTGGTTGGAGAAAATGAGATCGCAAAAAAAGCCAAAGAAAGCATACTAACAAGCCCTTTTGAGGCAAGTTAATTGAACATGGCTAACCTCAAATTCACATACCTCCTTATGGTTAACGTGGTTGTAAAGGAAGAATTCTATTCATTATGATAAAAATCCTTCTGTGTGCAGCAGTCCCCCTAATACTTACCTAAGCCCATCTCAATCCAGCAATGTTGCACAAGAGTCTCGGCTGTCTGGGGCTGAGACAGAAATAAAGTGCCATTGGCTCCTGCTGCTGTCATTTAAAGTCAGTAAGCCAATGAGTTGAGAGAGGGGGTGGTGGCGGGCCATGACTTTGTATCTGAATGATCACAGGGAGCTGCGGCTTGGCTCAGGTGCCCCTATAGCAAGCTGCTTGCTGTGGGAGCACTCAACAGGAGGCATAGGCCAGGAGCGCCAAAGAGGGACCCGAGAAGAGGAGGATCTGGGATGCTCTGTGCAAAACCATTGCACAGAGCAGGTAAGTATAACATGTTTGTTATTTTTAATTTAAAAAACAAGACTTTAGTATCACTTTAAGGTATATAAGTTTATGATTCTATTCCACCAAGTGCTATTTATTCTACTTTTCTTATTGAAGAACTAGCCCTATGCTGGTGAGCTTGCAGACTGGTGTTAATATAGCTAGGTGCTGCACATATTTCATGGAACCAAGAAACAAAAAAAGTCAGTGCTCAAGAGGCCTCTCACTACAGTAGGCACTCTCCGAACTCCAGGTATTTCCACGTAGGTTTGCAAAAGGGTTCTCTCTCACAAGCTAGTGCCCAGCAGTAGTAGCCAGAGGTCCTCTCCTGATGATTTGGGTTTGCTGATGGTCACAGTCACTCACCGCATCCAGCAAGAGAAACACTGATCCCCAGTGCATGCTCTCAGGATCCAGGTCCCCTCACATGTAGCATTGCACAGAATATAATGGCAGCAGAAGTCGCTAATCAGCACTTTTCTCCTGGGCAGCAATGGATCAGATAGCCGTGGCAAACTATGGTCACACACTGATGTTGCCCCTTCACTGCAACCTTGTGGTGCTCTCTCTCAGCTCCTCAGTACAGGAAAATGGTTGCAGCAGCATGGTCCATACAATGACTTCCTCCCTGCATTCTGCCAACTGATGACAAAATAGAAGCTCACTTTTTGCAGCAGCCTGGTTCACTCCTCCTTTGTTCAGTTGCATCAACCAATCACTGTCCTCCTCCAGGCTCGAACTAGACCCAGACAAGATGGCTGCCAATTCACTGGAGACACTCCATTGAGGAGCATTATAGAGTGGTCTCCTTAAAGATGGCTGATGCACTTCTGCATTAATAAATATACAGTTTAACCCTGTCCACACTGCAGAAGGACAATACAGCAGCAACAAAGGAAGAAGTTCCACAGCAGTTATCAGCTACAGTCCAGGGGACAGTAAGAATGGAGTTCCTACTTGTAATGAATTACTACTTTTCCATTCGTGAATTTTTCTGCATCAAAATGGACTTATGTCAATAGGACCGATTGTTTTGGCTTTACATCATGCTTAGAGGGCCTGCATAATTGTGTGCCTTATTAAACCTCTTTTTTTTTACTGCATGCGTTCATACAGGACCTGCCTTGCTGAAAACAATAGAGTCTGCAGTTGCTAAAGACATGAAACACAATGCTCCTTGTAGCCAAGAACTTTGTGCTCTAAAGTGACTAGGTTTTAGGTCATATGAGGGAGCTAGGGAGATGCACATTTGTATTCATGACAAGCCCGGTACTTTTTTTATTTAAAACAATAATGTAATTTGGTAATGCTGACATGTGCCCCGCTTTAGTGATAAATATAACCTCAAATTAATCCTTGACTACTAAAAAAGGCTGCTCTGCACCTGATGATTTCTGTTGTTTTTTTCAATTTAATATGTTATTATTTTTTATTTTAATGCCCGTCCCTTGAGGGTTTGATTTTTCTGAATAAACAGTGATTGGTTGCTTGTCATTGTGCTATATACATAAACTGTCCTATTCCCAAATTGGCAGTCAAGCTCCAGGATCATTTTTAAACTGAAAGATGCATGGATCTGTGTGATTAATGAATCCTTTGATTTCCATCATTATATACAGTATATTTATTGTTGTTATTTAGTGAAGACAACATGGACTGCTTAGTTTGCTTTAACATTTTTTTCAATGCCAGTCCTATTCTGTCTTTTTTCTATAATAAACACTGATATTATTAACAGTACAAGGTGTCTGCCAATCTTTACCTGACACTCTGAGATTCTTCGTTATCTGCTTGATAATTGTATGTATCCTTGTACTGATTTCCATAGGATGACAAGTCCTGATGAATTATAGAACAGAGGCCTTGGAAGTCCTTTTGCAATCTTTTCTAGCTTCAAAACATGTTTTTCTCTTAGGTGTTGTGCAATCCCATTGACCCATGTTGTACTCTTAACGGAACTCTGCTGTGAAGAAATGTTCCTGTGCATTGACCCTGTGTTCTATGGGTAACCTAAAGCCATGGCAGTATTATTCAATGTTGTTTATTACATATAAATTTAGACACCATTAAAATCATTGAACTGAATTACTAATGCTGTGAAGAAATATGTGTGTCAATTAGTGCTGCACTATCAAAATAAATTAAATATTAATATAAAAATACAAATGAATGTACTGTATATGGCTTTAAAAAAACACAACCGTACATGCAAATCCAAATGAAACATTAATAAACATGAATTATTTTCATGGATTGCACAACAAAAAGTTCATAAATGACAGTCCCACTGTGTAAAAAAGTCCAAAAATATCCAGTAAGAGTGCTATGAAAATCTTCTGTTTAATACCATCACCCGGAAACCCACAAGGGTGTGAGCTCACCTCATTGACAAGCCCCTACAGTGGAGCAAAGGAAGTCTTATATTTCTTATGATGTTGAACCAATAGCTGCGGGTGGATGCCACAATGGATTTAACAATCAGACTAACCACTATAATACTCAGCTCGGAAAAAGGAGAACAATCACAATGTGTGGACCATACTAAAAACATTTATTTATTAAAAACTTGTATGCACTCACATGTAAAACATGATATCAGGCTCATCCAGTGGTGACTGGGGGGGCACTAATCGTTTTTATCCACTAAATCATACAAAATACGAGAGTAATGCGGTATGCCATGATACCGTTTTATTGTATTAACCTAACACTTAAAAGACAAGCTGTCAAGAGTTTTCCTTTCTTACTCAGGTATTGCTTCAGAAAGAGAGGAAAACTCTCAAAAGCTTTTCTTTATAGGTTAAAGCAATTTCAGCAAACACCATGGCTGTGTAAATAATCCGTTATGTTAAATATGTCACTAATGTAGATCAATGAACAGACCCTGAGTGTTTGTTTGTGTGTGTATATGTGTAACTTTCTAATACTAGTACCATCATATACCAATTCTACCCAGCCAGCCACTTTCTACCTAGTTCAAAATGAAAATTAGACTTTTAGGCTTGATTCACACCTATGCAGGTTGCAGTTTGCATACTCCATGTGCATTTTGCATGTTTTCAATACACATTTTTGATCCATTAAAGTCTATGGAACCAAAAAACAGAAAAAAAAATCCCTGGCCCTTTCCATAAAATTCACAGATGTGAACATGACCCATAGTAAACCATGTTAAATAGACTGTATAGTATTTCTGCAAAACTGAAAATGCACTAAAAAATGCATAGGTGTGAACCAGGCCATAGACCAGGAGTCTGCTTGCTCAGCAGGAGATCTGTCTGCTGATCCCCAGCTGAGTAAAGTGGAGAAGGTGGATGTCAATGTCGGCTCAGTCTCTGTAGAGTGGACATGGACAGCTTGCTCTGCTTAATGGGCGGTCAGATGTAAATGGACCAGCTATCCGATTACACCCAACTGCCATCTGATCCAATCCACCCAGATGGAGGGAAACTGATCCCCATCTGTCTGTTTTTAGGAGATCAGATTGGATTAAATGTAGGCAAGTGTAAACAAACACATGTCCCCTTATACCTGCCACTCCATAGAGGAGAATGGTGGGTCCGATCAGGTCTACCTGAAAAACAGACAGGCAAACCTGATCAGACCACTAGTATGAAAGGGGCCTAGAGCAAGCGGACAGGAGGTGATACAATGCCTCCTCACTGCCTGTCTAATGCTCTCTGAAGAGCAATCTGAATGTGAACTGCTCTTCAGAGGGCTAATCTAGTGAGAATGAGCCATAAAGGTTGAAGATGAAGCAAGCAGAGAGAGAAAAGGTACAGAACACACAAATCCCGCATTCTTTTGTATTCATGACTTCTGCTGGTAGAAAGGAATGCATGAAGCCGATGCTCTGTCCCTCTGACAGTGTCACTGAGGATTTTTAGCAACAGCCTGGAGTTGGAGTAAATACAACATGAATAGATTGTGAGAGAACCTTTTTCTCGAGTCCTGTCCCCCTCCCCCTCTGCTACTTGCACTAAAACAACAAATCTTTCACTGCTGCTGTAGAATCTGCTTCTCTCCCCCCTGAAGCAAACATAAAGGAAAAAAAAATCACTTGAGAGCTAGAGGAACTGAGGGGTAATTTCAAATTTTTTTTCTCCTCCTCTGGAACTGCCTGATTATCAAAATGTGGTGGCAGGGGAAGAGGGAGGGGCTGCAGCATGGACACAGAATGATTGGCTAAAAGTAAGAGATTCCATAAATTCCTCCCTTCCTATGCTGGCCGAGGTGCTGGAGTGCCATCACCCAGCTTTACACCTGACTGCTGTGTGCTGTTCTCCTGACATTAAAGGTTAGACACTGACACAAACCCTGCTTAGTGTACACACAGGTGCGAGCTGGGGGGCAGAAGCACTACTCACTTCAGGAGTTGGGTCTGCCTTCAGTCATTATAACAAGCTGAAGACCGGACTTAAAAGTGTGAACTTTTTCCCGGAGGAGCCAGCTTGCTGCGACCCTGGTAGTTCCACCGCTGCCCAGCAGCCTAATTTAGATGGGGGGCACATGGGAGGGCAAGAAATAACCTAGGGGGGCAATTCTCCACCCTTGCCCCCCTGTAGCAATGCCACTGGGCTCATCTGAAAGTACACAGCCATCACCTCCACTCACGATACAGCTGAACATGCAATAGAACCGCACCACAGGAAGGATTCTCAGAAAAGAAGTGTTCTTCGATTTACCTTAAAGCAGGAATAAACCCAAAAACAAAATGTAATATATTGCAGCATACCAATCCCTAAATAAGGTGGCTGGTGATTCAGGACTTGTGTTTTAATGCAGGCAGCATAGACCTCAAAGGAACAATATTCTTATTACAAGGTCCTTTATAGAATTGTTCTACAATTTACTGTTAAACACCCAGGTTAGAAAATGTTATTTTCACATTTGTGCACCCAAGGGATTTTCTCATTTTTGAATGTGAGACAAAGAGATTATCATATGGTGAAAGTCTGGGGAGCCGTAAAGGCAGTACAGTGAGATTTAATAAATATATATAAATAGGATCATTTTTTTTCCTATGGATTGCTTTTCCATTGCTCTGGGAAGCTGTGACACTTTCCTAATCAAAAAAATGTACTTCCAGATGTGATTTGAATCACTATAATGATAGGGACTAGAAAAAGAAAAAAACAATAATGATAGATATAGAAGGAGCTCATTGGTACAGCAGCATAGATGGTGATTTAATTCCTGCATTTCAGAATTCCTTTTCTACTATAACATCAGGTTTTTTTCCATCAATCTGCAATATTCTGTCTCCATGGAAATCTTTGTGAGAAACCAAATCTTGAAGTAGCTATGAAAAAAGCACAGATTGCTTTAAAGTTGCAGTTGTTCTTAAATAAAAACATGACATTATATTTTAGCATTTTTTTTTTTAGCTATAGTGATGGCGACAGAAAAGAAAAGAAATATTCAAAACATGAGCCATAATCAGCTTGAGAAACCTATTATTTATCAAGTGAAAAACAGAGTTATACTTCAGCTCCTAACACAAACACAACTATTTATATGCTATTGGGTTACAGTAAATAGTACTTAAGCAAGCTAAAAACAATATCACTGCAAAAACAGAGAATTATGTTTGACCTGCTTCTAGATTTCTTAACTGCACTTTTGCCATTAGGTATCTGCTCACTCTCAGGTATTTTATGACAGCGAGTGGATATGTAAGGGAAATAGCAACTCTGGCTTAAAACAAGAAGGGAAATTGTGGAAAACAGTGTAGAAGACACATGGGTTGATTCATAGAATACAGAGCACATCACTATAAAATTTAGTAAAAGTAGCTGCAGACGTTAGTAGGCAGTGGGTCATGCATGCACAATCCTGTGGTCTCAATTTGGAGTTGATTTACAAAAGAAATAGCGTTTTATCTTGAAAAAGTGATTGTTCACTTAACTCAGTGGCAAAGGTGAACATGTATTCCCTAAAATCATTCAATCAAGCGTAAGCATAAATACTATTTTTTTATTTTACCTTGTACATGATTATGCATTCATAGAAATACAGCTTCACCTTATTTAATAAACTGTAAACGGCCGGTTTTCTATTTCCTACTATGTTTACTAAATTAAGCCAAATGTCTTTTGGGTTAGTTGCACCTCCCTTATAGGGTTGCATATGTTGCACTAATGTTACTATTTAGGACATTGAAGGATGGAAAAGAAGGTCAAATGCAGGTAGCCCTAGCTTATTTCAGGAGCAACTGTAGCAATCATGCAAGTTTGTTTATATGTAGTAATGGACAAAGTCACCAAAGAAAAACTAGACCCCTCATTCGACTACTGCTCATATACAATTACTTATTCATTGGGAATAGATAGATAGATAGATAGATAGATAGATAGATAGATAGATAGATAGATAGATAGATAGATAGATAGATAGATAGATAGATAGATAGATAGATAGATAGATAGATACCCTGCAGTCTCTCATGGTACATAACATACAACTGTGGTCATACAGGGAATTATTTCTTCACTCCTGGCCCAAATGTTTCCTAGAGAAAATGGGAAAAGCTATTTGGATGTCTCACTGCTGGTAAGTAAGAAAGTGAAGGAGGTGGTCAATGTCCAACCCCAGTTGGATATTAAAAACCATCATGAAAAGTTCTTCCCACATCTCAGCTGCCATAAAGGTGAGCTGTGTCCAGTTTTGGGTAACAGTGACAGGAAATCTCACTACCTTCCTAATCCACATCTATTGTAAATAGGCCCTGAGTCCTAGAACAACAGCTGCACAGTCTGCACAAATGGTTTGTCTGTCTTGGATAACGTGTCTAATTGCTTTGTCATCTAAGAAAAATCTTTCATCAAGACTGTTGGGACTTTGCAGCATGGCTTTGCAGTATGAAACAAGAATTGATCAGAAACAGTAGTAATCAGAAAAAAAAGGACTAGATACTATTTATCTGAATCATACTCTTGAACTCATATAGCCAGTGATAAATTGGCACACCTGGAATTAGTGAGGTAGTGTGATGGTTACAGAATTATGACTGGAGAAACGCTGGACTTTCACCAGGGCCCCCAAGACACCAGTACACTTTTGCTGTTTGATTTTAACAAATTGATTCTTCATTCACATTATATAGATGTCTTTATATCCCTAGAATTTCTAGTTGTTGAGCCCTTTTAGGGCCTGTTAGACTTCATCATATTTTCATGGCCCGTTTAGGTTTCTTTGGACGGTCTTGTGATGGTATGCCAATTGATGGTACCAAAACAATTCCTACAAATCAGAGAATTGACGACTTGTGCTTAGTGAGTTGAAATGGGAAGGAAAAAGAAAAGGATATTTTTCAAGAACTTGCTGGATGCACTTCACCAGAAATGAGAATGTAGCATGTGTTTTATTAGTTTCCAGCCCAGGGCAAATTGTTTTTTTTTTCAAAGCTTTCCCGGGTGATGCATGTCTGGCTTTTAGTAGATTTGATAGGAAAGCGATTCTCTAAATACACTTTATAAAGAGGAAAGGCACAATTTCTCAGATGTATACCTTATTTTTAATTGTACAGAGGGCAATTAGAGTTGTTGCTATCTATAATGCAGTTGGGACAATTTACCCCCACTTCCTGCTTTGGTGACAGGATGACTGGAAGTGAAGGAATATTTCACTAAGAGGGACAGAGACAGCAACAAATACATATTTAGTTAACAATGTGAGTAACTGTTGGAAAATCTGTTAGGTTTCTATTGCTTTCACTGTGTTCATGACCAAGGACACCAACTCTCATTCTGTGTACTGGGGTCACTGGGAAAGGAAGTAAAGGAAAATGTTCTATTAATGACAAAGCCCAACAGACGTTTTGGTTCATACTCACTCTATTGAAAACAGCAAAAAAACTAGTGTAACTTAAATGTCCTATTAATGCACGGTCCCTTCTCTAGCACAGCACAAAGCAGAATGTGTGTGTAAGGCAGCAGAAAAGGGAAACTCTGTTTTTGGATGTCCCTGAATCAAAGTCTGCATAAATACAGGCCCGTGTTTATTGGTCAAGCCTGACCATCTATTTGATTCTATTACAGACAGCATAGGAAAAGTATAGGACCACGTAAGGTCAAGGCACCACAGTCCTATTTAGAATTTCAGTGAGAAGGAGCAGTATTCTGCTTGCACTTGATTTTTATATTGTGGAAAACTGTGTTTAATGGGACGATAATTGCCTAAATGATCAAACAGAGAGTAATCGTAACTTGCAGTTTACCAAATAGGTGCAATGTTAGAAACATTACTGCAATAATGCAAAACAGGTAAAAAACCTGCATACACTGCAGAAAAAGGGGAGCTTCACAATCATGGACTCTTCACAGCGATATCTCTTTGATTCAGTCAGGGTAACATAGTCAGGGTACATAGCATAGCCTCTATAGGACTCTACAGCATTGGACAGTCAAACTGAGAATCATTACTTTAGTAAAACAATACGGAACACAGTTACTTGTAGTTATCCATATAAACAGCATCCCTCTCAGTGAAGTCCAAGGTAGATTTGGTAACATATGTGAACAGCTGCAAGAATCCATGGCCCAAGGACAAAGCACAACCCCACTGAAACTGGAATACTCTAGTGGCATTTGGGGAGGGACTCCCCACATTAGCTGGGTCTCTTGGAGAAGGCTTACATACTGGCCCAGCTGTCCATATGCTGCTTCTGACAGTAGAGAGACTCTTACCTTGCTGCAGATCACTTGTCCAGCTACCTCTGCCTCATCAGGTGTGGCCTGCAGTGGGAGGGAATCTGGGGAACCTATTTTCCCTGGGCATGTCCAGGAACCCAGAGAGCTGTGATAAAAGGAATTAAGAGGCCTGCGTGTAGGTGGGTGTCTACTAAGGTAAGCTGATGTGTTGAAAATCAAGGGTTAATGGTTGGTGCTGTAGGTATTAAACATTTAGTATGGTGATGTGTCTTTCCCTGCATGACTCACCTAACTGCTTATGAGGTGATTTATGCAGACGGAAACTGGACAGTCTGGGAATAGGAAGCAAGCAGGATGGTGTAAAGATGTAGCTGGATCAGTGGAAGTGTTACCTGTTTGTAGGACCTTGAGATGGGTTTTGAAGACTGGACTATGGATATTACTTATGAGTAGGGATTGGCCGAACACCCCCCTGTTCGGTTCGCATCCAGAACATGCGAACAGGCAAAAAATTTGTTTGAACACGCAAACACCATTAAAGTCTATGGGACTCGAACATGAAAATCAAAAGTGCTAATTTTAAAGGTTAATATGCAAGTTATTGTCATAAAAAAAAGTGTTGGGTCCTGCCCCAGGGGACATGTATCAATGCAAAAAAAAAGTTTTAAAACGGACGTTTTTTTTTTCGGGAGCAGTGATTTTAATAATGCTTGAAGTGAAACAATAAAAGTGAAATATTCCTTTAAATTTCATACCTGGGGGGTGTCTATAGTAAGCCTGTAAAGTAGCGCATGTTTCCCGTGTTATAACAGTCTAAAGAGCAAAATGACATTTCTAAAGGAAGAAAAAGTCATTTAAAAGCTCTAGTGCCGGCTATTAATGAATTGTTGGTCCTGACAATACACATAAAAGTCATTGAAAGTCATTGAAAAATAAAAAAAAGGGGGGGGGGGGGTCCCCCAAAATTCCATTACTAGGCCCTTCAGGTCTGGTATGGATATTTAGGGGAACTCTGCGCCAAAATTTAAAAAAAAATGGCGTGGGGTTTTCCCAAAAATCCACAGCAGACCCTTATCCGAGCACGCAACCTGGCAGGCCGCAGGAAAAGAGGGGGGGCGAGAGAGCACCCCCCCTCCTGAACTGTACCAGGCCACATGCCCTCAACATGGGGAGGATGTCCCCATGTTGATGGGGACAAGGGCCTCATCCCCACAACCCTTGCCCGGTGGTTGTGGGGGTCTGCAGACGGGGGGCTTATCGGAATCTGGAAGCCCCCTTTAACAAAGGGGACACCCAGATCCCGCCCCCCGTGTGAATTGGTAAGGGGTACATTGTACCCCTACCATTTCACAAAAAGAACGTGTCAAAATGTTAAAAAACCACAGGAGACGGCTTGGGACAAGTCCTTTATTAAAAATAAAAAAGAGATTCCAACAATGTAATCCAATAAATCCATGCTCCTACTCCAGCGATGTAATCCAATTCTCGATCTCCAGCGATGGATGATCTCCAGCGACTCCAGCGAGGAACACACACTGGTAAACCCGGTGTTTCCCCTTATCAGAGGGGGCGGGGTCACATGACGGGTGGCCCTGCCCTCAGCTACATAAGAGCTGTCAAGCTAGCGCCGCATCATTGGCTGGGTGCCTCCGGTGGAGGCAGGATCCTGTGCGTGTTCCTCGCTGGAGTCGCTGGAGATCATCCATCGCTGGAGATCGAGAATTGGATTACATTGCTGGAGTAGGAGCATGGATTTATTGGATTACATCGCTGGAATCTCTTTTTTATTTTTTTTTATTTTTAATAAAGGACTTGTCCCAAGCCGTCTCTTGTGGTTTTTTTAACTTTTTTTAATGTTGACACTTTCTTTTTGTGAAATGGTAGGGGTACCTTACCAATTCACATGGGGGGCGGGATCTGGGTGCCCCCTTTGTTAAAGGGGGCTTCCAGATTCCAATAAGCCCCCTGCCCGCAGACCCCCACAACCACCGGGCAAGGGTTGTGGGGATGAGGCCCTTGTCCCCATCAACATGGGGACATTAACAGGGCATGTGGCCTGGTACGGTTCAGGAGGGGGGGGCGGCTCTCTCGTCCCCCCTCTTTTCCTGCGGCCTGCCAGGTTGCGTGCTCGAATAAGGGTCTGCTGTGGATTTTTGGGGGAACCCCACGCCATTTTTATTTTTTTCTTCATTAATAGCCGGCACTAGCGCTAGCACTTTTAAATGACTTTTTTTCCTTTAGAAATGTAATTTTGCTCTCGGACTGTTATAAACAAGGGAAACATGCGCTACTTTACTATCTATCTATCTATCTATCTATCTATCTATCTATCTATCTATCTATCTATCTATCTATCTATCTATCTATCTATCTATCTATCTATCTATCCAGTATTTTCCACATTTTGTGATGTTACAACCAAAAGCGTAAATGTATTTTATTGGGGTTTTATGTGGTGGACCAACACAAAGTGGCACATGATTCTGAAGTGGAGGGAATATGATAAATGGTTTTCATTTTTTTTTACAAATAATTATGTGAAAAGTGTGGCATGCATTTATATTCAGCCCCCCTGAAAACTTTGTAGAGCCACTTTTTGCTGCAATTACAGCTGCAAGTCTTTTTGGGGATGTCTCTACCTGCTTTGCACATCTAGAGAGTGACTTTTTGCCCATTCTTATTGTATGTGAACAGCAATTTTCAAGTCTCGCCACGGATTCTCAATTGGATTTAGGTCTGGACTTTGACTGGGCTATTCTAACACGTGTATGTGCTTTGATCTAAACCATTCCATTGTAGCTCTGGCTGTATGTTAAGGGTCGTTGTCATGCTGGAAGGTGAACCTCTGCCCCAGTCTCAGGTCTTTTGCAGACTCTAACAGGTTTTCTTGTAAGATTGTTCTGTATTTGGCTCCATCCATCTTCCCATCAACTCTGACCAGCTTCCCTGTCCCTGCTGAAGAAAAACATCCCCACAACATGATGCTGCCACTAGACATGTGCAGAATGAAAAAAATTGTTATGTTTCATTTCGTTTCAATTAGTTATTTACATAAATTTGTTTAGTTAAATTAGTTTAATCCGTGTAATTTGTTTTCGGAATTCATTTTGTTTATTCATATTCAAATCGATTTGTATTTTAGAATTTGAATTCGGATCAATTTGAAAAGTTTTCGAATCAGTTTTGAATAGTTTTTGAATTCTAAAAGTTTTCCAATTTCCAAATAAAGTAAAATAGAATAGAAAATAAAGCAATAGAATAGAAGAAAAATATAATAGAATACAAAAGAATATAGCAGAAAATTAAAGAATAGAATATAATAGAGTAAAACAGAACAAAATAGGATAGAAAATAAAAGAAGAGAATAGAATGGAATAGAATAGAAAGGAATAGAATAGATCAAAAAAAGTATATAATTAAATAGATTATAACCTTCTTCTGAAATTTGAATAGAATAGAAAAGAATAGAATTAAAAAAAACAATAGAATAGAATAGAATAGAAATAATATAACCATTTTCCAAAATTCAAAATAAATTAATTTGAATTTGAATAGAGTAGAAAAGAATAGAGTAGAATAGAATAGAAAATAACACAATAGTATAAAAAAAATACAGATAAGAATAGAATAGAATAGAATGAATTTAACCATCTTCCTATTCTAAGCTATGCTTTTCTATTCTATTCAAATTCAAATTGATTCTATTTGAATTTTGGGAAATGGTTATATTCTTTCTATTCAATTCTATTGTTTTTAATTGTATTCTTTTTCTATTTGTTTATTCTATTCTTTTCTCTTTTATTATCTTATTTTCTATATTATTCAAATTTATTCTATTCGAAATTAGAATTTCGGAAAATGGTTATATTCTTTCTATTCTATTCTATTATATTCTGTTGTTTTTATTTCTATACTACTCTGTTATTCGAATGTATTCTTTTCTATTCTATTCAAATTTGAATTGATTCTATTTAAATTTTGGGAAATAATTAGATTCTTCCTATCCTATTCTTTTTTTTTCTATTCTATTCTTTTCTATTCTATTATTATGTTATGTATTCAAATTCAAATTCTGTTTGAAATTCGAATTTCAGAAGATGGTTATATTCTTATTATGTTATTCTATTCTACTTGTTTCGATTATATTTTAGTCTATTCTGTTCTTTTATTTTCTATTCCATTTTGTTCTGTTTTACTCTATTCTATATCTTTTATTTTCTGTTATATTCCTTTTTGTTCTATTATTTTTTTTCTATTCTATTCCTTTATGTTCTATTCTATTTTATTCTATTTTATTATCTTTGGAAAATTCGAATTCGAAAAGAATGTGAATTCAAAAATTATTTAAATTCGAAAACTTTTGAATGAAATTCAATTGAAAAGTATTTGAAAACGATTTGAATTTTGTCTGAATTTTTTTGTCGGATTAGTTTAAATTTGGTACCATTGTAATTCGGAAATTTGGATACATCCGAATTTCCAAAAAACAAAAAATTTCTCTGAATTTCAATTCGGAACAAAACGAACTGCACATGTCTAACTGCGGTTTCACAGTGGGGATGGTGTTTTCAGGGTGATGTGTTAGTTTTCCACACATAGCATTTTGCTTTTGGGCCAAAAAGTTCAATTTTGGTCTCATCTGACCAGAGCACCTTCTTCCACATGTCTGCTGTGTCCCCCACATGGCTTCTCTCAAAGAAATTGTCCTATTTACAGATTCTCCCACGTGAGCTGTTGATCTCTGCAGCTCCTCCAGAGTTACCATGGGCCTCTTGGCTGCTTCTATGATTAATCCTCTCCTTGCCTGGCCTGTCAGTTTAGGTGGATGGCCATGTCTTGGTAGGTTTGCAGTTGTGCCATGCTCTTTCCATTTTCTGATGATGGATTGAACAGTGGTCTGTGAGATGTTCAAAGCTTGGGATATTTTTTTATAACCTAACCCTGCTTTAAACTTCTCCACAACTTTATCCCTGACCTGTCTGGTGAGTTCCTTGGTCTTCATGATGCTGTTTGTTCAAAGGTTCTCTAACAAATCTCTGAGGGCTTCACAGAACAGCTGTATTTATACTGAGATTAAATTACACACAGGTGGACTCTATTTACTAATTATTTGACTTCTGAAGGCAATTGGTTCCACTAGATTTTCAGTAATGCCCCATACACACGATCGGATTTTCCGACAACAAAACCATGGATTTTTTTCCGAAGGATGTTGGCTCAAACTTGTCTTGCATACACACGGTCACACAAATGTGGGAAATTCCGAACGTCAAGAACGCGGTGATGTAAAACACGTACGGCGGGACTATAAAAGAAAGTTTAATAGCCAGTGTGCCACCCTTTGGGCTCCTTTTGCTAATCTCGTGTTTATCTCGTGTTAGTAGAAGTTTGGTGAGAGATGATTCACGCTTTTCAGTTTGTGCTTGTGGGTTCCTATCTGTTCTTCAGTGCGTGTTGTCAGTTCGTTCCTGTCTTTTAGTGTGTTCTATTCAATAGTTCGCTTCTGTTTTTCAGTGCGTTCTTGTCCGCTCGTTTCTGATTTTCAGTTCGTTCTTCTCAGGTCCTTTCTGATTTTCAGTGCCTTATGTCAGTTCGTTCTGAGCAGCCGACCGTTTTCAAGCCATGTTGCAGGTACGTACTCGTCGTAGAGTTTGTGCTGTGTTTGGGCTTGGTGTTGAAGTTCTTGCTTTGACCCAAGTCCAGTCCATGAACAGGGCGAGGAGGAGTTCATGGACAAGGAATTGGTTGCTCCAGCTTAACCAATTCTCGCACATGTCTTTATTGCGGGAGATCCAGGAGAATAATCCTGATGATTTCAGGAATTATTTCCGGACGACAGATCCCGTTTTTCACCGTCTGTTGTCTTTGTTGTCCCCTTATATTACGAAGCAGTACACCTGCATGCGGCAAGCCATTCACTCCTGAGCAGAGGCTCGTCGCCACCTTGCGGTACTTGGCGATGGGGAGAAGTCTCCAGGATATCAAGTTTACGACTGGAATCTCCCCCCAGGCTCTGGGAATCATTATTATAGAGACTGTTCTGCCATTATTCAGGTCCTGCAGAAGGACTATATTAAGGTAAGTTTTCTCCTTTAACATCACATTCTATGTATTTAATGTTTGCCAATGTATTTATTTCATAATTCCCAAATTACCATGATTAATATGAGTAATATGGTGTGAATGTCCTCTTTGTTCTCATGCATGCTGGAAGCTTTTAATGCTCTTTTTGACCTTCATGCATATATGCCCTCACTAACCTCCCCAGCATGCTATCCTGGGCCCATACACACCTAGCCTAGTCACTTAACAATGTATTTTGTCAGTTACATTTTAGTGCTTACCCTAAACACCCCCTAAAATGTGTCCAAATGTTATTGTTGGCCCTAAATTCAGGCAGAGTGCAAGAGGCTTTTTTTGGGGGGCCCAAACTCATTTGTAACCCTCCCTCCCCCCCAACCGCTAAGTCAGCCAATAACAATACTCTATCTGCTGACTTTGCCAATCCATACACACTATACCTACCTCTTTTGTGGTCATATTTATGGATGAATTTACCAAAGCATGTAGTGCCTGGGGCCTGCCTGAATACTTTCAAATGGTACAGTTTAAAGTTTTGTTTTCCTATTATCTTGATAGGTAACTGCAGCATGCAAAAAGGTGCTTCAATTTGTACAGTGTATATTCACATTTTTTCAGATTATGACACTTCTAACCTGTCCAGTGGGCTGCCAATAGTGTAGGTAAGGAGGGGCTGGCCAAAGTAATCCACATTATTTATGCATTCATCTCTCAATGAAGTGGAGACGGTTACCTGTCCAAAACATCCCCCCCCAAAATTGTCCCGTTCGTCTTCATAGCGGATGAAGCATTTGCGCTGGGGGACCATCTTCTGCGGCCATTCCTGATGAGAACCCTCACCCCGGTCCAGAGGGTTTTTTATTACCGGCTGGCCAGAGCCAGAAGAGTGGTGGAGAATGCCTTTGGAATAATGGCCAGCCGGTTCAGCCTGTTCCTCACAGCTATTAATATGGCAGAATATAAACTCAATCACATAATTCTATGCTGCTGCATTTTACATAACTTTTTGCGCAAAAATGCAGTAAACTATGTGGCCTCAGTTGGGACTGATGCCGGCTTACCCTATCCAACAACTCTGAGGGCTCTTGAACCTGCTCGTCCTGGCTTGCCCCCCCAAAGCACCCGTGAAGTACACCAAAAGTATCTAGAGTACTTTGCAGGTAGGGGGGCCATTGATATGCCAGAGAATGTCTAAACATGTTTTAAATACATTTTTTTTATTATAAACTAAACTCATATTTCATTTTATTTACTGCTTGTGTTTCTTTTAGCTGTCTTCTAGGTTCTCCAATGGCCTTTTTTTTGGCCATTTTCTTCAATAGTGCAAATGTAACTTATTTGATACATGAGGTGACAATCTCTTCTTCAGCTAACTATTATGTTGTGCTATGGGTCGTCTACACACACACAGTGTTTTTGTTGTTAATGTATGTAATGCATTAATTCAAAAAATAAGCATCCTTTTCAGCTCCATGAATTAATTGTTTTGAGTCCCTAAGATGGCCTGATTGGGGCAAATTTTAGAGCACTGTGGGGGTTATTTACTAAAGGCAAATCCACTTTGCACTCCAAGTGTATTTGCCTTTAGTAAATGCCCCCATTGTTACTGTAGCTACACCAACTTACTCCAAAAACTGGTATTGAGCATTGAAAGAAGAAGCCACACATTGTTGAGTAAAAAACACTTTACTCCAAGCACATTCACATGTGCGCTATAATAAAAGGTTTTTTTAGAAAACCAACATCTTTGGTTTTGTAACATTTATGTTTGACAGTAGATATAGCCTTTTTTTGGCTAAACAGGCATGTTTAAAACCATAACATATACAACTCAGGAACTTACAAAGTTCCACTTTGATAAAGTGAAGGCCATATGAGACATTAGTATGTTAAAACTGTGTTGATCTTGCCTTCATCAGATGGGGTGACGTCACCAGTATAAAAGCCAAATTTTGAAGATGCACACAAATTGGGAGTCAAAATGTGGATTTCCCTTCTGATCCCATGCATAATGTCAACATGTGCTAGCTCCCATCATGGAGGATCAACACCATCTACTTTAGTGTGGAGGAAGGGGTTGCACCCACAAAACGCGTACATTGATATCCGTGATGGCAGATAGCACATGTTGACACACTGTGTGCATCTTCAAAATTTGGCTTTCAAAAAAAAAATACAATGAGCAACTTTTCCATTTTTGTTGGTTTTAGATTCTGCCTAAAACATCAATGATGTTGTTCATTTTTTTTATGGACATCAGTGATATTTTGCTTGACCATCTCTAAATCCCGATTGCACACCATGATCTCACCAATGAGGATCTGTGCATTTGCACTGTTGAAATGAGTTTCTTCTTCCAAAACATCCACATCACCTAAAAATAAAAAACACACCATGTATTATAAATATGCAGGCATACATCTATTACCTGAAGCTGTGGTCTCAGACACTGACCTGTTGTGGTCACTATTTCGCCCACTTCATGTACCTCTCCCTCCACATCTTCTTCATGGTGTGTGGGGATTTCCCCTTCTTCATGAGTAGTGGGGTTACTGGTGGTGTTCTCAGATGCCCCAATTCTTTTCTCCCCTATGTGAATACAAAAAAGGTATATTTAGCACACAGATATTTGAGGCAAAAAAAAGTAATATGAAACATTGCTTGGAAGTGTCGTACAATTGTCTTTTTTGGCAGAGTTCCAAGCTGAAAGCATGTCTTTTTTCCCTTTCCAAACCTGAAATACGTACCTTTTTTGTTAAAGATTCACACATGGAGAGACCCCTAGTATCCACTGGAGCACCTGTGTGGGACACCCTAAAAAGTTTGTTCTGGTGTCCCACACTAGTGCTCCTGCGTCCAGATGTGTAAACAGCTGCTGATTGTCCTCTCCTTACATTAAATCAAGTTTGCATTTCATTCTAGTTACAAACTCATCTAGACAACAATGTACTAAACTTCATTTAATACAAATTGGCATAAACAAATGTAGTTAACTTGCATCTGCCAAAAACATCGTATTAGTGGGCGAACGAACAATGTTTACTATGAACGATTACTGTGCCCACGAACCTGAAACTCGCCATTTTAAACTGTACAACAGTAAAGAAAAGCACACGGAGCAGCACTAAAGTAATAATAATAATAGGAACACACGACAAATACTTTTTTGCATCACTTTCTTGATCCTTCTGTACTGATCGTGCACCCTCAATTTCAGGTCTGACCAGCGTTTCCTCAATTGCTCCTTGGATCATCGTACCCCAAAATTCCTGTGCAGACTTCTCAAAACTTTAGTCACGATCTTGGCCTTTCTCACATTTGGGTTGCTGTAAGGTCTATATTTCCCATCATAGTCGGCCCTCTTCAAGATGTCCACCATCTCCTCCATCTCTACAAAGGACATATTTGATGCCTTAAATCTCCTCCTGGATCAGGACGTTTGTGGCTCCGGGCTTTCCTCCTCGTTGCTGCTCTCTAAATGCACCTGCTGTCTCTTCTCCGCTATGTGCTCTCCCACTGCGCCGAAAGAGAAGGGGCGGGGAATATACTAGAAAGAAGGTCAGGGGCAGAGTTTCATGCATGCGCAGTGTATATAAAGCATAACACGTGTGCGTCGCACGTACGATCTGTGAGCAGAGGACAGAGTAGCGTAAGCGCCGATCGTGTAAACAAAGGTATAATTTTAACTTGGGGCATCAGTGGTTAGTGGCCTATACTGCTTATAGATTGAGGCCTATATTGGGACAAGATTAAGAGAGTTTAGCCTGACATTAGGGTTTGTCTTGTGTTGTGTCTTGCAGAGAAAATGGATAAATTTACTGACCCTGACTTCCTGCCAAACTTTATAGATAAGTACAGGGAGCTGCCATATCTCTGGCAAGTCAAAAGCACAGAATACTCCAACAAGCTAAATAGGAAGGCAGTGCTGGAGCAACTGTTAGAATTGAAGGCCAAAATCTCAGCCAGGAGGAGGCCATGGAAAGTGGCAGCTAGGTGGTGGCCATGGAAAGTGGCAGCCAGGAGGTGGCTGTGGAAAGCAGCCTGACCGAATCCCAGGTTCCTCCCCTCCGCTTTCCAACAAAAAGGACCAGGAAGGTGAAGAACCTGGAGGAGTCAGCGACTGTTTTGATTCGGCAGGCTACTGCTGTCCTCACAACAACCCCTAGTGGCCCTGAGTCGTATGGCTGTCTGACAGCCAGTAAACTGGAACAAATGGAGGAGGACAAACGTTTCATCTGTGAGGAGGTAATACTTCAGGTCCTAAACAAGGGGATGAGGGGCCAATTCACAACTAAAAGCCACGTGTGTAAGTTGGACCATATTACTCCTCCACCACCTCCAGCAACACCACCGCCACCTCCAGCAACACCTCCAACAACACAGCCACCCAGCCTATGACAGCAGCTTGAAGGAAGCATGGAAGGAAGTGTTGAGAGTGATGGCCTGGGTTTGGTGTGGTCTGCCAAAAGACGCAGGCTGTTGTAAGACCACAGCCTTGGGACATATATGTCTGCTGCTGCTGCTCCCGATCTCTCGGAGTCCTGGACCGTATTGTGCTCCCTATTAAATGGACACCTCAGGTTACCAATTTAGCCTGTCACATAATTGATGTCTGCCCTGGGGTACAAAGGCTTCAACAATTCCAACTGTTTCTCCAGCATTGCCTTCCTTTTTATTTTGTTAGGACCCCTAATAAATTTTCAATTTTTGTTTTGACAAATACTTGGCTATGTGTTTTACTTCAAACAGGACAGTTTGTTTGTGAGTAGGCAGGTACATTTAAAAAATACAATGTCAAATTAACAAGGGACAACAACACCAACCAACCTATTTGAGGTAAAAAAAATACAAGATAATAATGGTGTCGTGGTAACAAACAAAACGACAAAAAATATTATGGAGATCACTTTTAAAAAAAATAAATTATTCTGGAGATTTGGAGAAATTTTAAAAATAAAAAAGGAGATCACTATAAAAAATAAAAAAAAGATTATTCTGGAGATCTTGATAAAAAAAAAAACAATAACAAAGATTATTCATGAGATCATGAGAAATAATAAAAAATCCGTTTGTCCGAACTCTGTGTGAATATCAGCAGTAAAGCAACTTCATTATTCTAGCATTATAAAGAAGAAGAGAATGCGCTGCATTGAAAGATTAAAAAATTTGGTGCGTGACGAATGTGCTATCTCCGTTACGAACGCTAGTTTTACAAGATCGAGCGTCTTGATTCTGAGCATGTGTGGACTTTTGTTCATCGGGCTTGTGTACACACGATCAGACTTTCCTGTGTTGTCGGAAAATTTGAGAACCTGCTCTCAAACATTTGTGTGTGGAAATTCCAACAGCAAATGTTCGATGGAGCATACACACGGTTGGACTTTCTGACAACGAGCTCACATTGAACATTTCCCGAGGGAAATTCCGATCGTGTGTACCTGGCATTAGAGGTATCAGAGTAAAGGGGGCTGAATTCCAATTTATGCCACACTTTTCAGATATTTATTTGTAAAAAAATTTGAAAACCATTGATCATTTTCCTTCCACTTCACAATTATGTGTCACTTTGTGTTGGCCTATCACATAAAATCCCAATAAAATACATTTACATTTTTGGTTGTAACATGACAAAATGTGTAAAGTAGTGAGTGTACAACTTGTATAACAGTGTAAATTTGCTGTTGAAATGCTGAACAGCTCCAGGTGGTGGACTGAGAATGACGCCTTCCTCAATGTGGAAGTAACAGGTTCTGGCTCAGCACAAATGAAAATGAAGAAGAAGAAAATTCTGGACAGCCGCACTCCAATATACGCCTTTATTGTAAGAAATCATCAAAGTTCATAGCTATCAAGATAGCTGACGCGTTTCACAACATTAATGTTGCTTAATCATAGCTAGCTGTCCCCTCAAAATAACTCAATACACAGCCACTAATGTCTACATCACTGACAACAAAATTGAGTACACCCTTAAGTGAAAATGTCCAAATTGGGCCCAAAGTGTCAATATTTTGTGTGGCCACCATTATTTTCCAGCACTGCCTTAACCATTTTGGGCATAGAATTCACCAGAGCTTCACAGGTTGCCACTGTAGTCCTCTTCCACTCTTCAATGACGTCACAACGGAGCTGGTGGATGTTAGAGACCTTCCGCTCCTCCACCTTCCTTTGAGGATGCCCCACAGATGCTCAATAGGGTTTAGGTCTGGAGACATGCTTGGCCAGTCCATCACCTTTACCCTCAGCTTCTTTAGCAAGGCAGTGGTCGTTTGGATATGTGTTTGGGGTCATTATCATGTTCGAATACTTCCCTGTGGCATATTCTGTGAAGGAAGGGGATCATGCTCTGCTTCAGTATGTGTTGGCATTCATGGTTTCCTCAATAAACTGTAGCTCCCCAGTGCCAGCAGCACTCATGCAGCCCCAGACCATGACACTCCCACCACCATGCTTGGCTGTAGGCAAGACACACTTGCTTTGTACTCCTCACCTGGTTGCCAGCACACACGCTTGACACCATCTGAACCAAATAAGTTTATCTTGGTCTCATTAGACCACAGGACATGGTTCCAGTAATCCATGTCCTTAGTCTGCTTAGTCTGACAGGCTGACCCCCCACCCCTTCAACCTCTGCAGCAATGTTGGCAGTACTCATACGTCTATTTCCCAAAGACAAGCTCTGGATATGATGCTGAGCACGTGCAGTCAACTTCTTTGGTTGACCATTGCGAGGCCTGTTCTGAGTGGAACCTTTCCTGTTAAACCGATGTATGGTCTTTGCCACCATGCTGCAGCTCAGTTTCAGGGTCTTGGCACCCTTTTTATAGCCTAGGCCATCTTTATGTAGAGCAACAATTCTTTTTCATATCCTCAGAGAGTTCTTTGCCATGAGGTGCCATGTTGAACTTCCAGTGACCAGTATGAGAGAGTGAGAGTGATAACACCAAATATAACACACCTGCTCCCCATTCACACCTGAGACCTTGTAACACTAACGAGTCTCATGACACCGGGGAGGGAAAATGGCTAATTGGGCCCAATTTAGACATTTTCACTTAAGGGTGTACTCACTTTTGTTGCCAGCGGTTTAGACATTAATGGCTGTGTGTTGAGGTATTTTGAGTGGACAGTAAATTTACACTGTTATACAAGATGTACACTCACTACTTTACATTATAGCAAAGTGTCATTTCTTCAGTGTTGTCACATGAAAAGATATAATAAAATATGTACAAAAATGTGAGGGGTGTACTCCAACATCTTAGATGCACATACTGTTAAACATTTGAATTCAGCTGGATGAAAAAGGGTATGTTGTTAATGGGACTAACATTTTAATTATTCATCAAGAACTGTAGTATACATGAACTGTGAAGTCCTTTGTCAGATCTTTGCAGTTGCTGATCTGAGACTTGGCTGTTTTGTGCAACAATCAATATAAGCTAACCTTTGTGGCTCAGATGCTGAGGTGTGAGACTGTAAAGAATCCCTTAAAATATTCAATGCAATATATTAGGGTGTCTGCACATTGATGCAGTAGGTGAATTGTTAGAAAACCAGATCAGTTAATTTGGGAAAAGATAGAAACTTATCAATACCTCTTTACCCAGTGGATCCTTGAGTGGACAGGTCATACCACACAGTGAATCTCTGGTTGTACCCCATTTTTCTGATATTACATTTTCAAAGCACGGCCACCACTGCTGACTGCCTGTCTCATTCACACCCCTAACTGTCATTCATTTGGTGGGTCTATAGCCAGATCCCTCTTACTCCCTTGTTCTTCAGTTGTCCCTCTTTTTGTTCTGATGTTTGGACCTCTATTAAAAAAGCAGATATTAAGGAAAAATAGTGATGAAGTAAAAGCTTGAGGGTTTAACCAATCATTTTTGCTTATTAATTTTTCAAGTTCTATGTAACTGAGGGCGTAATGTGGGGTATGTCCTTTCCTACATTTGCTTTGCTAAAAGGTGCTCCTCTTTCTCACTTTAGAAAATATGGATGTCACACTGGCCATGTCATGCTATGAATTTCCAGTACAGACAATGCATAGATGCATTGATTGTATATGAAGAAAGCCATTACAATAGAATCTTATTATCATCTTATCAGTCCAAAATTCTAATGTTTCTGATACTCAATTCTATTCTGTAGTCGTGCCACACCCTGTAAATAATTTTAAAAGATTTTTTCAATAGTTACATTTTTCATTGTCTTTGTCAACATCATCATTATCAGCCTCTCTGGCCAGTCTGAGTTGCTAATGTTGCCAATTTTCTGCTAAGAAACTGTCCCTTACCCCAGTTTATAAATTTTTGTAATGTGTGTTCAGTTTAAACTAGGGAAATAGAAGTCAATTTCTCCGCTTTTTCACTAAAAAAAATATTGTAACCCTATAAATCTCCACAGTGAGAAGAATTTGCAAATTGTGCTAGATTGTCATGCCAGGAACTGGGTGCCTTGAAAATCAGCCATGTCTGGGTGAATCATTGACAGAAAGATTTAAAAAGTTCACTCATCTCTACTCAGTACTATTTCTATAGGACATATTGACAGATTCCATAACACCAAGCTTTAAAATGTTAATGATATTCAAAACATTCAAAAAGTCAGAAGCAGATGATTTTGCAGTATTATTAACATCACTTGCAAACTCAATGTCCCCTGGTCCGAAAAATGTCTCAGCAAAAGTAAACGTGATGCCTCTTATCAGGGATAGTTAACATTTAATTTAGAAGTTATATAATATCCAACTGTGAAAGCCTAGCATCCTGTCTGACAAAAGCTGTATACCCCAGCCAAGACCCACATCTACTCCTGACAGTGCAACATTAGCTTTATAAACTTAGTTCTTTATTCTACACGTAAACCTTGGAGGCCTCTCTGTCTACTTTATCCCTCTGCAACATTTTCTTCTATGGACTTGATTTGTAAAAGTCAATAAAAGGGTTATGTTGTAGTTGTATGTGATCATTATTTTGGGATTGCTTCTTAGTTTTTAAATATATTAATTTTCTTGTTTGTTTTTTTCATTTTATAAATAAGCATTACTGTGTTTTTCCATTTATTGTGAGAATTGTTTTTATACAATGATGCTACTTAAAGTGTACCTAAATCAAAAATAACTTTCTTTTTGCAAGCTTTATTTCCTTTATATTCACGTGGTGTATTGAACAGACCAAAAGGGGACAAATATAAAATGTTCATTGCTAGGGTTTAGATATGGTGTCTGCACTGCTTTAAAAACTGTTGTTCCAAATTAACCTTTATTGTACACTTAGTAGAAACCATCAGTCTTCCAGTGAAATTTGGTGTCCCATGATGGATCTTCTCTTCTTACTGAATCACAGTTGGGATAAGAAAGGGGCAGCACAGATTTGTGCAGGGAATTCTGGAAAGGTGAGTTAACAGGGTTCCTTGGAAATTGAGTGGTTCCGATACCTTGTAGACAATTTGGTATTGTAGGTAGTAGTAGCTTGTGCACAAAATCCACTGTTACTCACCTTGCCAATGCTCCCCCACCCCTCTTTCCTTCATCTCAACCAACAAAAAAATCCCTAGTAGTGACAGTTGTCAAATGCTTGGAGGAGCAGTAATACCACTCCTCCCATAATGTGACAGTGCTTGGGCCCATTTTTCGGAAGCACTGGATAGTTTCCACCTGCTGTGGAAGCTTAGGGAGTGGTGGGAAAGCACTGGTGACATCAGAGTCAGTGGGTTGGGTGGAGCCTATTTACACTTATGCATTGCAGTAAAATACCCTAAAACACGCGTTTTACAACAATGCATGGTGCTACACATGCATGCGTGGTGGGTTTAGTGCCACTTATTGTGAACGGTACCCTACTGCACTGTACAATAGACAGCAACAAGCAACCCCCTGGATTGTAGCATAGGATTGTAGGATTGTGGATATCCAGACTCCCAAACAAAATCAAATAGCAGTCAAATTATATCCATGAACTAGCCACCAGAATAAAATGAGTCACAACCACATCCTTCTTTTCAATTTAGAAATTTTGATATCTTTGAAAATGAACAAAAAGTGACAAATGCATATCATCAAAATGTTCAATTAAAGGACAATAGAGTTTAAATTCACAATGATTTAATTAAAAAATTATATAATTATATTCATGACATACACCAAACATAGACACACATCTGTTTTAGTAAGAATGGGAATTCTTAAGTGCAGTAACCTATAGAAACCAGTCAGACTACATCTTTAACTGGAATGCCTTTAGCAGAGTAAATGAGTGAATTCTAATTGGTTGCAATAGGTTACTGCATTTAATATTAGGCACTTTCCTCTATATACTGTTTATTTAGAAAGACTTTTGCTGAATAAATATCTGTAAAATAATTGTTCCTGACCCACACCTCCCTCTTATAAAGCTAACTTCTGTTATTTTTATCCAGTGTCTCCTATATCTTTTGACTTTGAAAGTTGCAGTTTTGAAGTGTAGTATAAAATTCTTAAAAAGCTGATTTTCTTTTTCTCTCAAAAATCCCTCTTTTGAAAAAGTCACACCTCTAATTTGTTCACACCGCCGCCACTTCTAATAATGGAGAATGCTGGGTTTAGAGTGGTAGAAATAATCTACAATATGTTTACAGAAAATCTGGTTGAAAATCTCTTTAATATATATTTTTTTACATCTTTTGTTGAAATATGGCTACTGTGAGCAGAGAAATGGCCCATAGCAGTCTTAATCCATGTTTTCCATTAACAGAATGTCAAAATATCAATTTCAACCTGTTATAAAAAGGCCCCATAGCGACAGGTGATGGAGAGGCACAATGCAAAAAGTACATTTGCTAACTTCTACTCCAGCTGAGATAAGCAGCAACTATATTCTTTACAGCTTTTGAATGGCTACAATGCAAGGCCTGCAGGAGTGAAGCCACTTACTCTGCTCTTTAGAACAAACTTTAAAACCGTATCAGTAGAACTTTATAATATACTAGTAACACATTGGTCTGTTATATATATATATATATATATATATATATATATATATATATATATATATATATATATATATATATATGTGTAATAATACCTTAGCCTTGTACCTTGTACTCCACCATTTGTTACATATCCCCCCTAACCCTGTTGTATTGAATTGTATTGTTGCTGTAATGCCTCCCTTTATATTGTAAAGGCTGTGCAAACTGTTGGCACTACATAAATCCTGTATAACAATAATATTAATAATAATAATAACATATAAATATACATGCACTGTGATAGAATATTATAATATTATTTAATATTTAGGGATTTTATATGCACAGGAAAATTGATACCAATATAAAATGTGTACACAAATATCACATTACACAAAGTATTATACTTATTTTATAAAGAGAATATGCTGTTGTCAGCAGGGCTGTCTAAAAGGTTTATATGCTAGGTTGCTTTTTGCACCAACGACAGTCCCTGTCCAAATTTCAACAGTGAACTCTGTATTGTTGAATATAATTACCAGTATCAAAGTAGATTTACTGAGAAAAACTGTCAGAAATGGAAATCGTTAAAGATTTGTTCCCACCCTCCATCAAACATGAAAAGTGCTTCATTAAATTATTCAACAACACTGATCCCTTGATACACTGGGGTAATAATGAACATTTTGGAAGAGAGCAAAAAAGTAGTTATTTTAGCATCTTTCCATGGCGAAGGGGTTAAGCATTGTGCAGTTATCCGAAGCTAAATTTGAGCTGCATGGCTAAGAATTTACTTTGCCATTTAATTAACTGCCTGGAATTCATTTTATGATGGACAAAACCAATTTGTATCCTCCTTGATGTTTGACTTAAAAGAAACTATCTAATGAGATTCTTTTCTTTAGTCGGGGACCAGGTAAAGGTCATTTAGAGCAAAGAGCATTGGAAAACAAAGGGTATCTGCATTTTATTTGCAAATTCAAATTTTAACACACCTTGTTGATGAGTGGGCTTTGTGGAGTTTTTTTTCTAATAATTCTTTGATAAATTGGATATGACAAGAATTGAAAAGGTGTTCATTGTTAATCCTGCAACTTCACAAAAATATTTGAATTTGGGATAACGAGCACATTCAAATGAAAAAAAGGAAACTCAAGAGGAAGAGATGAATAAATGTCAAGTGAAGAGAGGAAATCACTTAGATGTCTGATATTTAATTTCTCACTAATTCATAAGCTAAAGTAATGAGAGGGTCAGAAGCAAAACCCTGATCAAAAAATAATCATAATGAATACGTGAATGCCAGAGGTAAGCTTCAAACTTAAAACACTTATCCACATTGCTACTTCAGATATGGAAGTGATTGTTTTCACTGAACAGGATGACTATACATAGAAAGACCTGTTTTCAGACCTTTCATTCTATCTAGCTGTAGTGTCAGGTTGTCTAAGTGCTGGGGTCTGCATTATGGAAAGAACAGTTAAGTGTTAGACATTGTGATGTAGTGACTCCAATTCTAGATTAGTGTTAGGAGCTGAAATCAAATGGATATTGTTGGATCAAACAATTGTATAATGCAAGTATAATAGCTTCTAATGTTTCGCCTGATGCATCAGGTGCCACTTAGTTGCTGGTATCCTTGCTAGATAATTAGCATTTTATGGAAACCATTAAAGGAGGATATTTATATGATACAAAGTGAAAATTAAAAAGCATTATTTCAACCATACTTGAGTAACTTTAACAATAAATAAATAAATATCAGGAAGTATAATTTTGTCAGCAGAGGAGACATGCAAAGTCTATTTTCCCCAAAAAACATTTTCTCTGGCTCCTGGTGACTTTTTGTTTCCTGTGTACCTTGCATGTTCCTGCAGTGCACAACCAGGCTTCATTTTTTGCATGCCAAGAATAGAGCCAAGTTCTAGTGTAATTCTAATGCCCTGTACACACGGTCGGATTTTCCGATGGAAAATGTCCGATCGGAGCGTGTTGTCGGAAATTCCAACCGTGTGTGGGCTCCATCGGACATTTTCCCTCGGATTTTCCGACACACAAAGTTGGAGAGCAGGAGATAAAATTTTCCGACAACAAAATCCGTTGTTGGAAATTCCGATCGTGTGTACACAAATCCGATGGACAAAGTGCCACGCATGCTCAGAATAAATAAAGTGATGAAAGCTATTGGCTACTGCCCCGTTTATAGTCCCGACGTACGTGTTTTACGTCACCGCGTTCAGAATGATCGGATTTTCCGACAACTTTGTGTGACCGTGTGTATGCAAGACAAGTTTGAGCCAACATCCGTCGGAAAAAATCCTAGGATTTTGTTGTCGGAATGTCCGAACAAAGTCTGACCGTGTGTACGTCCTATTAGGCGCATGCAGTGGGTGCCTAATAGCTGAAGAGGCGGCAGCAGGGGGCACAGCACTGAAAGGATCCTGGACCTGTCATCACTGGAGGACAGCAAAGGATAAGGTAATCATATGCCATACTGTGCACACTTGCAGATTATGAGAAAGATTTACCACCACCAACACGTTTACTTTACGTTTACCTACAAAAACAGATTTCAGATGGTTAATTTTTTGGTAAAAACAGAATATATGAGAAAATATTACACCAACTTTACAGTGTATTTGTATTCACATGGAAGAACGTATGTAGGCCTGCTACCATGCTGATGCCATTCCATATGCCCTTTTGCACCAGGAAGGTGTGGGGCACTAATAAAAAGCTTTACCAATTTTTATAGTATGCTTAATAAGCAGCAACTCAATAATTTGCAATTGAAAATAATTATAGTAGTAACTGGGCCATAGATTGATGGGGAATCCAACATTCCATTTCCATAGCTATCCTTGGTAATCTTCTAATTCAGTAGGAACTTGGTTAACACGCTGGAACTGGAAGAATTCCTACTATAAAGTTAAAGTATATGTAAAACCAGAATCAATTTTTCAGCATCTTTGGCATCTACCTCACTGTAGACAGTTTTCTTAAACAAACAATTTTTTGTGAATCTGTTGTAAAGTTTCTTACCTGGTAATCAGGGCCGGCGTAACCATTAGGCAGAACAGGCAGCCGCCTAGGGCGGCAGGATAGGAGGGGCGGTAAAATCCTTGCTGACAAAGTGACTCTGCACCGCTCCCTGCTATTACACATCCGCAGCACTAAGCAGATTGCCGCTCTATTGCTGGATGCGGGGTGACAAGCCAGAGGATGAGCCGGGCAGTGATAAGGATAAACAAGCGCAGGCGGAGCAGGGGGCGGAGTCTGTGTGGGCAGCTGCGGGAGGAGTGTCTTCTCCCCCAGGCACCATAACTTGTAGTGTGGAGATGGAGAGCAGCTATACCTCTATCTCCAGCCTCTGGCATCCTGTCATAGTCACACAGTGAGAGCGGGTAAAGCCAGATTACACAGGAGTCGGGCTGTATCCTGTCTCCACTGTCCTCCTAACCCCGCCCTCACTCTGCTGCTTCTCCAATCCGATACACCGCCTTCCATTTGTGCCTGCCCAACCCCACCCACACTCCATCCACATGCATGGCATGCACTTGCTCTGTGCTGGAAAGGAGTTCTGTGAACAGCTGAGCGTCACTTTTCAAACAGCAGATTCCACAGCCCTGAGGGACACCATACTGAATGGGGGAGACATAATTGGTGAGTGTGACTTCCATCCCAAGAACAACCCCCCTTCTCTGTTCCCACCACTTTGTGCTCTACACCTTCTCCCCCCTCCCCCTTTCTTTTTCTCTCTCTACCCATCCCCTCCTCTTTTCCTTACACCTCTCTTCCTCCTCCTCTCCCTCATTCTCTCCTCCTCTCCCCCACTAGACTAGGGCCTGGCCTGTCCATATACCACCCTGTTCATATACACCACCCTGTCTATATACCACCCTGTCCATATACCACCCTGTCTATATACCACCCTGTCCATATACCACCCTGTCTATATACCACCCTGTCTATATACCACCCTGTCCATATACCACCCTGTCCACATACCACCCTGTCCATATACCACCCTGTCTATATACCACCCTGTCCATTTACCACCCTGTTCATATACACCACCCTGTCTATATACCACCCTGTCCACATACAACCCTGTCCATATACCACCCTGTTTATATACCACCCTGTCCATATACCACCCTGTCCACATACCACCTTGTCCATATACCAGCCTGTCCATATACCACCCTGTCTATCAACCACCCTGCCCATATACCACCCCGTCCATATACCACCCTGCCTATATACCACCCTGTCCACTTACCACCCTGTCTACATACCACCCTGTCCACATACCACCCTGTTCATATACCACCCTGTCCACATACCACCCTGTTCATATACCACCCTGTCCATATACCACCTTGCCCATATATCACCCTGTCTATATACCACCCTGTTTATATACCACCCTGTTCATATACCACCCTGCCCATATATCACCCTGTCTATATACCACCCTGTCTATATACCACCCTGTCCACATACCACCCTGTCTACATACCACCCTGTTCATATACCACCTTGCCCATATATCACCCTGCCCATATACCACCCTGTCCATATACCACCCTGTCTATATACAACCCTGTCCATATACCACCCTGTCCATATACCACCCTGTCTATATAACACCCTGTCCACATACCACCCTGTCTACATACCACCCTGTTCATATACCACCCTGTCTATATACCACCCTGTCCATATACCACGATGTCTATAAACCACCTTGTCTATATACCACCCTGTGTATATATACCACCCTGTCTATATACCACCCTGTCCATATACCACCCTGTCCATATACCACCCTGTCTATATACCACCCTGTCTATATACCACCCTGTCCATATACCACCCTGTCCATATACCACCCTGTCTATATACAACCCTGTCTATATACCACCCTGTCCATATACCACCCTGTCCATATACCACCCTGTCCACATACCACCCTGTCCATATACCAGCCTGTCCATATACCACCCTGTCTATATACCACCCTGCCCATATACCACCCTGTCCATATACCACCCTGCCTATATACCACCCTGTCCACTTACCACCCTGTCTACATACCACCCTGTCCACATACCACCCTGTTCATATACCACCCTGTCCACATACCACCCTGTTCATATACCACCCTGTCCATATACCACCTTGCCCATATATCACCCTGTCTATATACCACCCTGTTTATATACCACCCTGTTCATATACCACCCTGCCCATATATCACCCTGTCTATATACCACCCTGTCTATATACCACCCTGTCCACATACCACCCTGTCTACATACCACCCTGTTCATATACCACCTTGCCCATATATCACCCTGCCCATATACCACCCTGTCCATATACCACCCTGTCTATATACAACCCTGTCCATATACCACCCTGTCTATATAACACCCTGTCCACATACCACCCTGTCTACATACCACCCTGTTCATATACCACCCTGTCTATATACCACCCTGTCCATATACCACGATGTCTATAAACCACCTTGTCTATATACCACCCTGTGTATATATACCACCCTGTCTATATACCACCCTGTCCATATACCACCCTGTCCATATACCACCCTGTCTATATACCACCCTGTCTATATACCACCCTGTCCATATACCACCCTGTCCATATACCACCCTGTCTATATACAACCCTGCCTATATACCACCCTGTCCATATACCACCCTGTCCATATACCACCCTGTCTATATACCACCCTGTCCATATACCACCCTGTCTATATACCACCCTGTCCATATACACCACCCTGTCTATATACCACCCTGTCTACATACCACCCTGTCTATATAATACCCTAGCCTGTACATATACTATCCTAGCCTGTCCATATACTATACTAGCCTGTCTTTATACTACCCTAGCCTATCTATACACCTGTGGATCAAGGCTGGTGTGAGGAAGCGAGCTGGTGTCGCCACTATTTGTCTTCAGGCCAGGTCCAAAGGCACAGGTGCTGGCCTGCAGGACCACGGCTGAAAAAAATAGCGGCAAGGCACCGCAAAAATCTCCACCCAGGGAAAAGTGGGTGAAGTCAGGGGCAGAGCCAAGGGGAGGGGCGGCAAAATTAGGTTTCGCCTAGGGTGTCAAAAATCCTTGCACCAGCCCTGCTGGTAATGCAACAATTTTTTTACTTTTTGTTGAATGTACTGTAGAATGCAGCAAAATCCTTGACAACAAATCTAATGGAAACAAGCCATTTTAAACAAAGTGCACAAAGCCCACAGCTAGAAACTTTAAAGTGACTCTGTCAATAAAATAAAACATCCCAAAAACCGTTCCCTTGCAAAAAAAAAAAGAAAGTAAATATTCAACTCTCTTATTGCTCGAGCCAATCAGCTGCCTGAAGACTGTTGTTCAGATACCAACTTCTGGGAGTGTCAATTTCTTGGTCCTATACTTTCTTGGTTTGATCCTTTAGTCCCTATGTAATGGCTGTGCTCTGTAGTGATGTAGGGGCTAGCAGGAGGATTCACAGATACACAGCACACAACAGGAAGACCAGGAAATCAACACTCTTGGAAGTGATGAATTCAGAAAATCTTTATTATAGTTCAGATCAATGGTGCAGGTGATGGGAAAGGTAAATATTTTCTATCCTCTTTGCAGAGATACTTTTTTTTGGAAATTCCATTTTAGTCACAGTTACTATAAAGTGTGCTAATTATGGACATTATATGAGCAGATGTCTTGAGGGCTGTCTGTGCTGTCACTATAGCAGATAGAAGTTCTTTTTACAGGTGTTTTACAGATGAGTTGTTATTTTGATGATGGCAATGATAACAAAAATCCTCTAAAAGAAGAATGCCAGAGAAAACACTGTAGGCTTCTGAAAATGTATTCAAGTGTCTAAACAAAGGGCTTTTATTATTACCAATAGCAATTGTTCAGATTCCTCTGTTCCTGTTCTCATCCTGCACAAGAAATATAAGAAAATGCTATAAAATAGAAAGTAACATCTTATCTTATGGTATGAAAAATGAAAAAACATCCATTGTGAAAACTGTGCCGTAATTAACATGTTCCAAGCAATTTGAACTGAAGACAGAGGTGTTTTTTTCCCATAAAGTATACAATACATAAGATAATGGTTAGATTATGTTACACTTTGTTCTGGAATTCGAATAAAGAAACACAATGGTGGCCATTGAAGGATCAATAGAATCAAACACATTTTAAAAACGCATGATTCCATTTACAGATTGTGAGCCGTAAATTAAAATTTGTTGCATTTCAAGTGATCATATTTTTATTTAATTAATCATTTAGGCTCTGTTAACAATCCGAAGAAGCTGTAGTGGAAGACAAAACTCAATACAGTAGATCTACACTATGGGCCTGATTTACCAAAGCAAATGACTAATAGCAGAGATAATTTATTACAGAACCCTATGTATTGCATGTCTGAATGATCTCTAAACCTACTTTGCTGATCATACACTGACTTTCAGTGTGTATGGTGCAGTTTTAGTTAAAGGAGTTGTAAAGGCCGAATTTTTTTTATCCTCCTAATGCATACTATGCATTAAGATAAAAAGCCTTCCGTGTGTAGCAGCCTCCCCAACACCCCCTAATACTTACCTGAGCCCCATCTCTCTCCAGCCATGTCTACGCGTCCCTTGGCCGTCTAAGACTCCCCCTCCTGATTGGCTGAGACACAGCCATTGGCTCTTGCGGCTGTCAATCAAAGTCAGTTATCCAATCAGGAGAGAGAGGTGATGGGGCCCGAACGGCAGCTTGGTGTCTGAATGGACACAGGGAGCTGCAGCTTGACTTGGGTGCCCTCATAGCAAGCTGCTTGCTATGGAGGCACCCAACAGGAGGGAGGGGCCAGGAGCAGCGAAGAGGGACCTGAGAAGAGGAGGATCCAGGCTACCCTGTGCAAAACCACTGCACAGAGCAAGTAAGTATAACATGTTTGTTATTTTATTTTTTATTTTTTAACTAGACTTTACAGTCACTTCAAGGGTGCATATATATGGGTATTCATTATACATATATATATGGGTATCATTAGAATCTCCACTCCAAGCATCAGCACATGCCATCTTTAATGCTGGCTGGTGTTGTGAAATTTTTCACATGCACACAAAGAAACTTTCATGTGCGGTACAATTCCCCATGTACAGTTTAATAATGGTTTCTGTTCATAAATGAAGCCTGCACTCTGTATGTAGCGCACTCCTGAATCCTGGACTCTGTGCTTATTGCACTCCTCAACCCTTCACACTATGCATAGTGCAGTCCTGAACCCTGCACATTGTGTGTAACACACTCCTGATATTTAACAATGCCACTTTAAGACCCTGCAAATTTTAGTGCAATTTAGCAACACCCACCATTTGATGCAGAATGATCTCCCCCTGGGTGGGTCATGTGTATTGCAGTAGCGGTAGGGGAGTGATTGAGTTCCTGCACTTATTCTTTTAGACAAAAAACCCTGGATACAGTTATAGGCACAAAGAAGCAGAGACGCTTGCTTGTAATATTTCTAAGGTATGGAGGTATGGCGAGAAGCTGGCTGTCGGTCACCTAACAGAAAGCAAAGACTGTCACCAGTGAGAGTGAGAGAACCAATTCACTAACCACCATTGTACAAGGGGAACCAGTTCTACCAGTATACAGGGGGACTGACCACCAATATACAGGGGAACTGACCACCATTATACAAGGGGCTGACCATTATTATACAGGGGAACTGACCACCAGTGTGCAGAGGAACTGACCACGGGCATACAGGGGCACACTGACCACCAATATGTAGGGCCACTGGCTACCAGAATACAGGGGGCACACTAACTACCATTGTGCAGATGCACACTGACCACAGATATAAGTGGGCATGCTGAGTCCTGACCAACAAAGTAAGAGGACACACTGAGAAACTAATGTTGTATCTAGTCCTGACCCCCACACTCTATAGGCTGTATAGTGCTGACCTCTTCCCTCTATGTGCTGCACAATGAAGCAAGCACACTGATTGCTATACATCTGGGGGTTTATTATTGTGTTGGGGATTAATTAATGCGTGATTCTGGGGGTTAATTACTGTGCTGTGCTCAGGATGTATTACTGTGTTGTGCTGGGGGTTTAATATTGTGCCATGTTACGCGTTAATTGTTGTGACATGCTGAGGGTTAATTATTGTGCATGTTGGGGTTTAATTATTGTGCCATTCTGGGGATTAATTATTGTGACATATTGAGGGTTAATTATTGTGCAACATTGAAGGTTTATCATTGTGCAATTATGGGGGTTAATTGTTGTGGTATGCTGAGGGTTAAGTATTGTGCAAAGTTGGGAGTTAAATATTGTAAAATGTTTAGGGTTGTTTTATTGTGCTGTGCTGGAGGTTAAAGTGATTGTAGATGATTACCAATTCAGTAAACAATTGAAATGAAAGGCAAAACATTTGTGTATGAATATAAAAAATACCCCCCCTTTTTTATGAGTGATTACATTTCCTCTGTTCTCAGCTACATAAGGGCTGGGGGAGGAGAAACAGCAGCACACTGAGCTTCTCAGTGAATGGCTGTGCAGTGGGGGTGTGTCATGACAAGTCTGATCATTGGAGGAGAGCAGGCTGAAGTCCCCACATATATCACGGTTTGTTGTTCTGTTTAGTGTGGTCAGTTATTAATAGGAAAGCAGAGGGACTGACAGGAACACCAGGGATTTCACACAAAGGACGCAATACAAAGAGAACAGGAGACTTCTTCATACAAGTACATGGGACAGAGGGCACATATCAAGAAGATGAAATGCTGGGTTAACACACACTTTAATTGCTGTGCTGTGCTGAGGGTTAATTATTGAACTATGCCCCATGGCTAATTACTGTGCTGTGATGGGAGTAATTACTGTGTCATACTGGGGGTGAAGGGAGGTAATTATTTTGCTTTACTGGGGGTTATTTCTGGACCTGACACAACCTAGGGAGTTATCATTTCTGGCCCTAACTGGGATTATTTTATTGCCACAGTTTCTTAACTTCAGCCCAGGTCTTATTTGTTCTATACGAAAGTCCAGTGGCAGCCCATCCATAGGGGGCGCACTGGCGCCACCCCCCAGCAGTAACAAAAAAAAGGCCCTTTAAAAAAAAAAATTGAAAAAAATGACCTTTAAGTGCACTGTGTTCGGGTGCCAAGATTGCAGGAGAGATGCTTCATTTGCAGAGATTTGAATTGCCTTGTGGCGCAGTCTATCGCGCCAGACAACTTCCGCCCGGCGGGGTGCTTTGTTCTCCGAGTTAAGACATCACTTCCAGTTGACATCAGCAGCTCCGTGGAATGCATGGCCCAAGTGGAGCTATTTTGGTAAGTAATCATAATCTATTAATGAGATTAATTATACTGCTGAGGTCATTTTTAGGATTGCACGGATACCGATACTGGTATCGGTATCAGTGCCGATACTTAGCATTTGCATGAGTATCGGTACTCGTGCAAATGCTCTGATACCCAAAACCGATACCTTTCGGCTCGGTACTTTCAGCTGTCAGCAGGAATTTCCCACTAACAGCTGTAAAGTAAAGAAAAAAATGCTGGCAATTATTGGTTGTTAAAGAACGGGACCACCGTGTCCTTAACAACCAATCACGTGTCCTCGGGAATCCCCTCCCCGGCTCCTCCTCCCCTCTCGCCAGCTATAAAAAGGCTTGGGACCCCATGTCTGTGGAAACTGCCAGCATTAGAGGTGAGCAGGGAGGCTTTGGCCAATTATGGCTCAGGGGGTTTAGTACACGCCCCACACTATATAAGGCCGCCTGCACGTCGGCCCTGTGTAGTGTGTTGCGGTGGAGAGAGATAGATAAACAGAGAGACAGTGTCATTTGATTTAAGTTAGATAGAGTAGGCAGGTTGAGTCAGTTAGCTGCACTTGCAGTGTATTGTATATATATATATGCATCCCAGGTGTTGTATATATATATCCTAATATACTGACAGGCAGGCAGGTGTTTTTACAGTATTTCCAGTTAGTGTAACCAAGCCTTCCTCATCCTCCTCATCCTCTCTCACCCAGGCTCAGGGTACTTTGTCTGGCAAAACAGCTACCAACGCGGCCTCTACCCTTGGCTCAATGGCATCAGTCACTCCTTCTCTAGCCCCACCATGTCCTCCTGAGGAGTCCCCCGAACTGTTTGACCACAGTGTTGGGTACATGCTCCAGTAGGATGCCCAGCATTTTGAAGTCTTCGATGATGGTACTCAGCTAGAGGAAGGCAGTAACGTGAGCTCAGACAGAGGGTTGCCCAAGAAGGACAGGAATCTGGCAGTCATGTTCCCCCTGAGAAGAAGAGAAGAAGGAAGAAGAGAAGAAGATGAAGAAGAAGATGAAGAGAAGAGCGGGAGCCTCCCCCCATGCCATGGGTGCGGAGCGGCTCAAGGAGAAGAAGATAGAAGACGCCGCGGAGAAGATGCTGGACGAGAACGGCGGAGGAAGAACCAGAAGAACCAGAAGATGAAGGAAGATAGAAGAAAGAAGAAGCATTTAAATAAAGGAATTGTCAAAAACTGTCTCTTGTCATTTTTTAAATTTTTGACAGTTTTTTATTGAAATGGTAGGGGTAATTACCCCCTTACCATTTCACACAGGGGGGCAGGATCTGGGGGTCCCCTTGTTAAAGGGGGCTTCCAGATTCCGATAAGCCCCCCGCCCGCAGACCCCCACAACCACCGGCCAGGGTTGTGGGTATGAGGCCCTTGTCCTCATCAACATGGGGACAAGGTGTTTTGGGGGGCTACCCCAAAGCACCCTCCCAATGTTGAGGGCATGTGGCCTGGTACGGTTCAGGAGGGGGGGCGCACTCTCGTCCCCCCTCTTTTCCTGCGGCCTGCCAGGTTGCATGCTCGGATAAGGGTCTGGTATGGATTTTTGGGGGGACCCCACACCGTTTTTTTTTGGCGTGCAGTTCCCCTTAAAATCCATACCAGACCTGAAGGGTCTGGTATGGAATTTAGGGGGAACCCCACGTCATTTTTTTAAAAATTTTGGCCGGGGTTCCCCTTAATATCCATACAAGACCTTAAGGGCCTGGTATGGAATTTAGGGGGACTCCCACGTCTTTTTTTTTTTAAATTTTGGTTCCGGGTTCCCCTGTGGGGAATTCCCATGCCGTTTTTATCAATGAACTTCTGTGTATATTGTCGGCAATGCAATAGCCGCGAGTAGTTTTAAATGGATTTTTTCCTTCGAAATATCATTTTGCTGTCAGACTGTTCTAAACACGGGAAACATGCGCCCCTTTACAGGCATACTATAGACACCCCCCAGCTACGAAATTTAAAGGGATATTACACTTTTATTGTTTGACTTTAAGCATTATTAAAATCACTGCTCCTGAAAAAACGACCGTTTTTAAAACTTTTTTTGCATTGATCCATGTCTATTGGGGCAGGACCCAGGTCCCCAAACACTTTTTATAACAATAACTTGCATATAAGCCTTTAAAATTAGCACTTTTGATTTTTCATGTTCGTGTCCCATAGACTTTAACGGTGTTCGCGTGTTCGAACAAACTTTTTTCCTGTTCGCATGTTCTGGTGCGAACCGAACAGGGGGGTGTTCGGCTCATCCCTAGTCCTTAGTGACCCAGAGGACTCCGGACCGAATGCCTCAGCAAACCTATGCTGCATAGCCTCCCTGATCCTGCAAAGCCTGAGGAAGGATCCTCGCATTCATGGTATCAAGGAGAGGGATCGTTACTGGAGGCTTTGTAACCGATCACAGGGTGCGCCTGTCCACAGACTCGGTCGATCGGCTGACCTTCATAAAAAGGAATCAGTCTTGGATCACCACCAGATACCAAGCACCTGATGCTGATGTAACCGAATATTATTTTTTAAAATGTCAGATTCCTTCAAGACTCCCTATGCTAATGCTGAGTGACTATCCTGTTATGCTGAGTGACTATCCTCTTCCTCCTCAATGATCATGCTGATAGCTTGTAAGAATATTTTTGGTTCTGGGCGCCGCCACCAGTGGCTAAGGCCCAATTTTTCAGCCCCTGTTTAACAGGGGCGTGTATTTACAATTTTTGATGCAATACTTTGCAGCAGGGCTCATTCCTGCGCTCCAACTAAAGTATCTGTGAGGGGTTGCAGTGTTGTGGCACCAGTGCCTAAGGCCCAATTTTTCAGCCCCTGTTTAACATTGACGTGTAATTACAATTTTTGAAGCAATATTTTGCAGGAGGGCTCATTCCTGCACTCCAACTATAGTATTTGTGAGGGGTTGCAGTGTTGTGGCACCAGCACCAGTGCCTAAGGCCCAATTTTTCAGCCCCTGTTCAACAGGGGCGTGTAATTACAATTTTTGATGCAATACTTTGCAGCAGGGCTTGTTCCTGTGCTCCAACTAGAGTATCTGTGAGGGGTTGCAGTGTTGTGGCACCATCACCAGTGCCAAAGACCCAATTTTTCAGCCCCTGTTTAACAGGGACGTGTAATTACAATTTTTGTTGCAATATTTTGCAGGAGGGCTCATTCCTGCGCTCCAACTAGAGTATCTGTGAGGGGTTGCAGTGCTGTCGCACCAGTGCCTAAGGCCCAATTTTTCAGCCCCTGTTCAACAGGGACATGTAATTACAATTCTTGATCTAATATTTCACAGCAGGGCCTGTTTCTGTGCCCACCAAGAGTAGCTGTGAGGACTTACAGTGTTGTGGCACCAACACCACCAAAACCACAACCAACGGCCCAATTTTTCTGCCCCTGTTCAACAGGGGCATGTAATTACAATTCTTGATCTAATATTTCACAACAGGGCCAGTTCCAGTGCCCACCAAGAGTAACTGTGAGGACTTACAGTGTTGTGGCACCAGCACCACCACCACCATCACCAAAGGCCCAATTTTTCTGACCCTGTTCAACAGGGGTATGTAATTACAATTCTTGATCTAATATTTCACAGCAGGGCCCTGTGAGGGCTTACAGTGTTGTGGCAATACCCACACCTAAGGCCCCAATGTTTGCAGAGTATATAGGGCAGGCCCCTATTTTTAAACATCCAACTTACAAACGACTCCTACTTGCAAACAGAAGAAGACAACAGGAAGTGAGATGAAATCTACCCCTAGGAAGGGAAATGCTCTCCTGTAAGAGTTAATATGGGAAAAGCATTTCTCCTCTCCACTGATGCTTTATCACCAATCCTTGTTTCACTAAAAACCCCAAATTGTCAAAAAACATTTGTCATTGGGACAGAAAGTGAGGTGAAATCTTCTGAAGAGGTGCACAGACAGCAAAACAAATATCACAGGGGTGATAACCCTTCCCTATGTTTTCCAAAAAGCTTAAAATAGATTTTTTTGGCTGGAGCTACACTTTAAAAATGTACCAGTTCAAAATTACAAACAGATTCTACTTAACAACAAACCTACAGTCCCTGTCTTGTTTGCACCGCCTGTATACTGCTGTTAAGAGTATATAGGGCTTGGGGGCCCCACACCTTTCCTTTTTTTAATTTGGGTGCGGGGTTCCCCTTAATATCCATACAAGACCCAAAGGGCCTAGTAATGGACTGGGGGGTGGGGGGTACCCATGCCGTTTGTCTCACTGATTTTCATCCATATTGCCAGGACCCGACATTACATTGAAGCCACAAGTCTTAAATGACTTTTATTCCTTTAAAAATGTCATTTTGTGCAGGGACTGTTCTAAGCACGGGAAACACGTGCCACTTTACAGGCATACTATAGACACCCCCCAGGTAAGATATTTAAAGGAATATTTCACTTTTTTTTACTTTAAGCATCATTAAAATCACTGCTCCCGAAAAAACGTCCGTTTTAAAACTTTTTTTTTGCATTGATACATGTGCCCTGGGGCAGGATCCGGGTCCCCAAACCCTTTTTAGGACAATAGCATGCAAATTAGCCTTTAAAATTAGCACTTTTGATTTCGAACGTTCGAGTCCCATAGACTTCAATGGGTTCTAACGTTCATGCAAAGTTTTGGTTTGTTCGCAAGTTCTGGTGCGAACCGAACCGGGGGGGTGTTCGGCTCAACCCTAGTGTCCATGTAACTCCAGCAAATAGGACTTTTGCACTGGAGTTTTGGTTTCACCAACCAGTGGGAAGTTGGAAATCGAACAATATGTATTATGTATGAGATTTTGTTTATGCATCTACACTATATATATGCTAATTTTCAGATTATTAACACGCCAAGATATATTTAGACATCAATATTAACTTTTTTGCCAGTAATTTTTGTTTTATGTTATTAAAACGATATACCGTATATACTCGAGTAGGGATGAGCCGAACACCCCCCGGTTCGGTTCGCACCAGAACCTGCGAACGGACCGAAAGTTTGCACGAACGTTAGAACCCCATTGACGTCTATGGGACTCGAACGTTCGAAATCAAAAGTGCTCATTTTAAAGGCTAATTTGCATGGTATTGTCCTAAAAAGGGTTTGGGGACCCGGGTCCTACCCCAGGGGACATGTATCAATGCAAAAAAAACTTTTAAAAACGGCCGTTTTTTCGGGAGCAGTGATTTTAATGATGCTTAAAGTAAAAAAAAAAGTGAAATATTCCTTTAAATATCGTACCGGGGGGTGTCTATAATATGCCTGTAAAGTGACACCTGTTTCCCGTGTTTAGAACAGTCCCTGCACCAAATGTCATTTTTAAAGGAAGAAATCTCATTTAAAACTGCTTGCGGGTTTAATGTAATGTCGGGTCATGGCAATATGGATGAAAATCAATGAGACAAACAACATGGATACCCCCCAGTCCATTACCAGGCCCTTTGGGTCTTGTATGGATATTAAGGGGAACCCCGCACCCAAATTAAAATAAGGAAAGGTGTGGGGCCACCAGGCCCTATATACTCTGAACAGCAGTATATAGGCGGTGCAAACAAGACAGGGACTGTAGGTTTGTTGTTAAGTAGAATCTCTTTGTAAATTTGAACGGGTACATTTTTAACGTGTTTAGCTCCAGCCAAAAAATCTTTTTTAAGCTTTTTGGAAAACATAGGGAAGGGTTATAGCCCCTGTGATATTTGTTTTGCTGTCTTTCCTCTTCAGAAGATTTCACCTCACTTTTTGTCCCAATGAAAAATGTTTTTTGAAAATTTGGGTTTTTTTGTGGAACAAGGATTGGAAAGCATCAGTGGAAAGGAGAAATATTTTTCCCATATTAACTCTTACAGGAGAGAATTTCCCTTCCTAGGGGTAGATTTCATCTCACTTCCTGTTGTCTCCTTCCGTTTGCAAGTAGGAGTCATTTGTAATTAGATGTTTGAAAGTAGGGTCCTGCCCTATATACTCAGCAGAAATTTGGGCCTTAGGTGTTGCTGTGGCCACAACACTGTAAGCCCTCACAGGGCCCTGCTGTGAAATATTAGATCAAGAATTGTAATTACATGCCCCTGTTGAACAGGAGCTGAAAAATTAGGCCTTAGGCACTGGTGCTGGTGCCACAACACTGCAACCCCTCACAGACACTCTAGTTGGAACGCAGGAACGAGCCCTGCTGCAAAGTATTGCATAAAAAATTGTAATTACATGCCCCTGTTAAACAAGGGCTGAAAAATTGGGCCTTAGGCACTGGTGCTGGTACCACAACACTGCAACCCCTCACAGACACTCTAGTTGGAACGCAGGAACGAGCCTTGCTGCAAAGTATTGCATCAAAAATTGTAATTACACGCCCCTGTTAGACAGGGGCAGAGAAAATGGGCCTTAGGCACTGGTGCTGGTGCCACAACACTGCAACCCCTCACAGACATTCTAGTTGGAATGCAGGAACGAGCCCTGCTGCAAAGTATTGCATCAAAAATTGTAATTACACGCCCCTGTTAAACAGGGGCAGAAAAAATGGGCCTTAGGCACTGGTGCTGGTGCCACAACACTGCAACCCCTCACAGACACTCTAGTTGGAATGCAGGAACGAGCCCTGCTGCAAAGTATTACTTTAAAAATTGTAATTACACGCCCCTGTTAAACAGGGGCTGAAAAATTGTGCCTTAGGCACTGGTGGTGGTGCCCAGAACCAAAAATGTTCTTACAAGCTATCAGCGTGATGATTGAGGAGGAAGAGGATAATTACTCAGGGATAGTCACTCAGCATCAGCATAGGCAGTCTTTGAAGGGATCTGAGATTTCAAAAAATTATTCGGTTACATCAGCATCAGGTGCTTGGTAGCTGGTGGTGATCCAAGACTGATTCATTTTTATGAAGGTCAGTCGATCGACCGAGTCGGTGGACAGACACACCCTGTGATCGGTTACCACGCCTCCAGCAGCACTGAATGTGCGTTCCGAAAGAACGCTGGATGCAGGACAGGCCAGTAGCTCAATTGCATACTGTGCAAGCTCTGGCCAGTGATCCATCCTCAAGACCCAGTAACCCAGAGGATTTTCGGTGGGAAAGGTGTCCAAGTCTGATCTTGCCCCTAGGTATTCCTGCTCCATGTAAAACAGACGCTGGCGATGGTTGCTGGAACCGATCATACCTTGGGGCTGCGGACCAAAAAATTGTCTGAACGCATCGGTCAGACGGCCACCTTCTCCACCGCTCCTTCTTTGACTGACTGAAGCCTCAGCAACACGTTGTCCAGAAACAGGAGTTTGTAACCTCCCAGTCTCTGGGAACGCGTTGCACAGACCTTTCTGCAAGGCCTCCCAAAGATGTTTCATCCTCTGCTCCCTCTGCGATGGCAAGATAAGGTCCGCAACCTTACCCTTGTAACGTGGATCAGGGAGGGTTGCCAGCCAGTATTGGTCCTTCTCCTTGATACCACGAATACGAGGATCCTTACGCAGGCTTTGCAGGATCAGGGAGGCCATGCAGCGTAGGTTTGCTGAGGCATTCGGTCCGGAGTCCTCTGGGTCACTAAGGATGACATGGTCCGCAGCCACCTCCTCCCAGCCACGTACAAGTCCATGTGTTTCTTGGGACTGATCCCTTAAAGACTGCTGCTGATGCTGAGTGCCAGGCTCCACCTCCATACTGACACAATCTTCCTCCTCCTCCTCCTCCTCCTCGACCTCTTCCTGTGTGATCGGCGGGCACGCAGGAACACTGTCTGGATAAAGGGGGCCTTGAGAGCTAAGGAAGTCCTCCTCTTCCTGCCTCTGTTCTGCCTCAAGTGCCCTGTCCATTATTCCACGCAGCGTGTGCTCCAACAGGTGGACAAGGGGGACAGTGTCACTGATGCATGCACTGTCACTGCTCACCATCCTTGTGGCCTCCTCAAATGGTGACAGGACAGTGCATGCATCCCTGATCATGGCCCACTGGCGTGGGGAAAAAAAAACAAGCTCCCCTGACCCTGTCCTGGTGCCATAGTCGCACAGGTACTCATTGATGGCCCTCTGCTGCGTGTGCAGCCGCTGCAGCATGGCCAACGTTGAGTTCCACCTGGTGGGCATGTCACAGATTAGGCAGTTCTTGGGCAGGTTAAACTCCTTTTGGAGGTCCGTCAGCTGAGCACTGGCATTATATGACCGGCGGAAATGCACACAGACTTTCCTGGCCTGCCTCAGGACATCCTGTAAGCCCAGGTACCTGCCCAAGAACCGCTGCACCACCAAGTTAAGGACGTGAGCCAAACAGGGCACATGGGTCATTTGTCCCTGTCAGAGGGCAGAGAGGAGGTGGGTGCCATTGTCGCAAACCACCATTCCTGCCTTAGGTTGGCGTGGCGTCAACCACCTCTGAACCTGCCCCTGCAGAGCTGACAAAACCTCTGCCCCAGTGTGGCTCCTGTCCCCCAAGCACACCAGCTCAAGCACCGCATGGCATCTTTTGGCCTGCGTACTTGCGTAGCCCCTTGAACGACTACGGAGCACCGCTGGTTCCGAGGAAGAGGCCATGGAGGAAGAAGAAGAGGAGGGGGTGGAGGAGAGAGGTGTGTCACAATCATTAGCATTTTGGAGGCGTGGTGGCGGAACAACCTCCAACACTACTGCACCTTGTCCTGCATCCTTCCCAGCTGCCAGCAGAATCACCCAATGGGCCGTGAAACTTAGGTAACGTCCCTGTCCATGCCTGCTGGACCATGAGTCAGCGGTAATATGCACCTTACCGCTGACCGCCCTGTCCAGCGAGGCATGGACATTGCCTTCCACATGCCGGTAGAGAGCCGGAATCGCCTTCCGTGAGAAAAAGTGGCGTTTGGGTACCTGCCACTGAGGAACCGCACATTCCACAAACTCACGGAAGGGGGCAGAGTCTACCAACTGAAAAGGCAGCAGTTGAAGTGCTAGAAATTTTGCCAAGCTAGCATTCAACCGCTGGGCATGTGGATGGCTGGGAGCAAACTTCTTTCGGCGGTGCAGCAGCTGGGGCAGGGAAATCTGCCTGTTACAATCTGACGTCGGTGTACCAAAAGCAGGTTGCCCACAAGTACTTGGCTGTGACACACCTAATTCTACACATTCATTCCTCTCAGTGCAGGTCTCAGAGAGGACTGAAGGTCTAGTGGGGTTGGAAATCTCAGCTGATGAGGAGCAAGGAGATGTCCTCTTTGTTCTTTGGTGTGGGTCTTTTAGATACGCTTGCCAACGAACTGCATGGCAGGTCAACATATGTCTGGTCAAGCATGTGGTACCCAAGCGGGAGATGTTTTGGCCACATGAGATACGCTTGAGACATATGTTGCAAATAGCAGCGGTGCGATCTGATGCACTCGTCTCAAAAATGGCCCACACCAAAGAACTTTTTGAATAACGCGCAGAGACTGCAGCGCCCTGCACATGTGGAGCTTTGGGGTGTGATGCAGTCAATGTGCTGCCCTTAGGCTGGCCCCTGGAGGGCATCCTGCTTCGTTGGTGATGTGCCGCCTCCTCCTCCTCCTCCTCTCTCCTATCAGGCACCCACGTTGAGTCAGTGACCTCATCATCCCCTCCCTCCTCATCACTGGCAGTATGCTGCAGCAGGGGGAGCATGACTGCCAGATTGCTGTCCTTCTTGGGCACCCCCTCTCTCCGTGCTCATGTTACTGCCTTCATTGAGCCGAGGGAAGAGGCCGCTGCTTTGCCAGACAAAGCACCCTGGGCATGGGTGAGAGAGTATGAGGAGGATGAGGATGGCTTGGTCATCCACTCGACCAAGTCTTCCGCATGTTGCGGCTCAACACGGCCAGCTGCCGAAAAAAAGGCCAAGCGTGTCCCATGGCCACGTGCTGATGAGGATGCACCGTCTCCACGACCAGCACTAGACACAGAGCCTGCTTGCCCTCTCTTATTGGCTTGTGACTGTCTGCCTCTCCTTCTTGGCCTTCCAGACATACTAATGGCCTGTAGCTGCACTAAGCTGGAATATATATATATATATATATATATATATATATATATATATATATATATATATGTACTGATACTGCAGCTAGCAAAATCAACTGCCTGCCTGTAGTATGAGAACACCACCAACCTTCTACAGGTAGCTTTAGCTGAACACTGTGAGCAGGACGCACTGCACTAAATGTAAATAGTCTAGCTGCCTGACCGTGGTACTAATAGGATCAAAAGAACACCAGTAATTTTCTTCAGGTAGCTTTATATACTGTAACAAGACAAGCCTGCCTGTCAGTAGGAAGATAACAGGAACGGATCTAGCTGAACACTGTGAGCAGGACGCACTGCACTAAATGTAAATAGTCTAGCTGCCTGACTGTGGTACTAATAGGATCAAAAGAACACCGGTAATTTTCTTCAGGTAGCTTTATAAACTGTAACAAGACAAGCCTGCCTGTCAGTAGGAAGATAACAGGAACGGATCTAGCTGAACACTGTGAGCAGAACGCACTGCACTAAATGTAAATAGTCTACCTGCCTGACCGTGGTACTAATAGGATCAAAAGAACACCAGTAATTTTCTTCAGGTAGCTTTATATACTGTAACAAGACAAGCCTGCCTGTCAGTAGGAAGATAACAGGAACGGATCTAGCTGAACACTGTGAGCAGGACGCACTGCACTAAATGTAAATAGTCTAGCTGCCTGACCGTGGTACTAATAGGATCAAAAGAACACCAGTAATTTTCTTCAGGTAGCTTTATATACTGTAACAAGACAAGCCTGCCTGTCAGTAGGAAGATAACAGGAACAGATCTAGCTGAACACTGTGAGCAGGACACACTGCACTAAATGTAAATAGTCTAGCTGCCTGACCGTGGTACTAATAGGATCAAAAGAACACCAGTAATTTTCTTCAGGTAGCTTTATATACTGTAACAAGACAAGCCTGCCTGTCAGTAGGAAGATAACAGGAACGGATCTAGCTGAACACTGTGAGCAGGACGCACTGCACAAAATGTAAATAGTCTAGCTGCCTGACCGTGGTACTAATAGGATCAAAAGAACACCAGTAATTTTCTTTAGGTAGCTGTAAATACTGTAACAAGACAAGCCTGCCTGTCAGTAGGAAGATAACAGGAACGGATCTAGCGGAACACTGTGAGCAGGACGCACTGCACTAAATGTAAATAGTCTAGAAGATAACAGGAACAGATCTAGCTAAACTGAATACAGTGTATATATATATATATATATGCAACACCTGGGATGCATATATATACACAATACACTTTAAGTGCAGCTAACTGACTGACTGTCCTGCCTAATCTAGCTAACTCAAATGAAATGACACTGTCTCTCTTTCTCTCTCTCTATCTCTCAGCACACCGGAACACACTGCACAGGGCCGCCGTGCAGGCGGCCTTATATAGTGTGGGGCGTGTACTAAATCCCCTGAGCTATAATTGGCCATAGCCTCCTTGGCTTTGGCCAATTACGGCTCTCTGTTCAGGCGGCGCTGTGATTGGCCAAGCATGCGGGTCATAGTGCATGCCTGGCCAATCATCAGCAAGCAATGCACTGCGATGCCGCAGTGAATTATGGGCCGTGACGCGCCACACAAATTTGGCGCGAACGGCCCATATCGTTCGCAATTGGCCGAACGACCGAACAGCCGATGTTCGAGTCGAACATGGGTTCGACTCGAACACGAAGCTCATCCCTATACTCGAGTATAAGTCAAATTTTTCAGCACATTTTTTTGTGCTAAAAGTGCCCCCCTCGACTTATACTTGAGTCAAGCACTTTTCTGCAGCAAAAAATGTCATTTTCCGAACCGACTTTGGGGCCCCTTTTCTCAGGGCCACTTGATGCTAGGAACCCCAAATTTGGTGTGCAAACCCATTGGAACTCGTACCACAACATATCCAAAGCTGAAGTTCCTAGCACTAAGTGGCCCCGACCCAAAATCGGTTCGGAAAATGTCATTCTCTGCTGCAGAAAAGTGCTTGACATTTTCTGAACCGATTTTGGGGCCCCATATCTCAGGGCCACTTGGTGCTAGGAACCCCAAATTTGGAAATTTTATGCTGCTAGTTCCACTGGGTTTGCAAACCAAATTTGGGGTTCTTAGCACTAAGTGGCCCCGAGATATGGGCCCCCAAATTTGGTCAACAGTGTCCATCTGCAGCAATGTCATTTCGGGACCCTTTGGGTTCAGAGACCCCAAATTTTTGCTGCAGCTAGGGGGCATCTAGGAACCCTTAGCTACCGAGTTTGAAGTTCAGGGGACCTATGGCTGCAAATGGGCACAGTGAGGCATGCAAATGGGCACAGTGATGCTGCAAATGGGCATTGTTGACCCTCTTTTCCACTTACAATAGCTGTGCATTTCTCACCCTCGTCTTATACTCGGGTCAATAAGTTTTTCCCATTTTTTTGTGGTAAATTAGGGCCTCGACTTATACTCGGAACGACTTATACTCGAGTATATACGGTAATTAGAATTTGACACAGCAGTGCAGCACATATATTTATACTTATTTTTGGTGGGGAACATACACTGGGTGTTTGTACCAGCTGAATGTTTTCAATCATGTTTATTTAAGTGGCAGCGCATACATTTTGTTTTGTTTTATTTGAATATAGAGCAGTAGCCAGGATTGTGACTCCCCTCCCCACTTTATCAGCCCTCCTTTTTTTTTCTCATCTAGCACATCTTCACCACAGCTTCACCCAACTTCACCCAACTCCCCAACTCCACCCTTTTACCTACTCTTCCTAGGTGATAGGTATCGGTAATCGGTATCGGTGAGCATTTAAAAAAGTATCGGTACTCAGTGTAAAAAAATTGGTATCGGTGCAACCCTAGTCATTTGTGTGCCCTCTTCCTACTGTAAGTTGTGCGATACAATAGAGCCTGTACAGTCTAATATCTGTAAACCTAATATGGAGATACATTTCAGGCAGAAATACTGATAAATTTTTAAATACATTGAAAAGATAAGTTAAACCCCCTTCCCCAGTGCTCAGCATTTTTGTAATAATTTATAGTTATATTCACTACTAAAAGTACACATCCTTTCCTAAATAAATACACAAGTGACCAATGCTTGTTTTTTACATTTCCCTAGAGTGCTGCTTCAAACACTTGAAGACCAGCATGCTTAGTTCCCTTCCTGTCCAGGCCATTTTAAAGTTTGCAGCACTCTGCAATTGATGGGCACAGTGGCTGTGTTTGATGGGCACAGTGGCTGCGTTTGATGGGTACAGTGGCTGCAATTGATGGGTAATTATTTTGCTGTACTGGGGGTTATCCCAAGTCTTTTTTGTTCTATACGAAAGGAGAAAAATGTCCAGTGGCAGCCCGTCCATAGGGGGCGCACTGGCACAACCCCCCCCAGCAGTCACAAAAAAAGGCCCTTTAAAAAAAATATATAAAAAAATGACCTTTAAGTGCACTGTGTTTGGGTGCCAAGATTGCAGACGAGACGCTTGATTTGCAGAGATTTGAATTGCCTTGTGGCGCAGTCCATCGCGCCGGACAACTTCCGCCTGCCCGGGTGCTTTGTTCTCCAAGTTAAGACTTCACTTCCAGTTTCCCTGTGACAGTGGTAAACCGGAAGTGACGTCAGCAGCTCCGTGGAATGCATGGCCCGAGTGGAGCTATTTTGGTAAGTAATCATAATCTATTAATGAGATTAATTATACTGCTGAGGTTATTTGTAGGGTTGCATGGATACCGATACTGGTATTGGTATCAGTGCCGATATTAAGCATTTGCATGAGTATCGGTACTCGTGCAAATGCCCGATACCCAAAACCGATACCTTCCGGCTTGGTACTTTCAGCTGTCAGCAGGAATTTCCCGCTAACAGCTGAAAAGAAAAGAAAAAAATGCTGGCAATTATTGGTTGTTAAGGAACAGGGCCACCGTGTCCTTAACAACCAATCACGTGTCCTCGGGAATTCCCTCCCCGCCTCCTCCTCCCCTCTCGCCAGCTATAATCAGGCTCGGGACCCCATGTCTGTGGAAACTGCCTGCATTAGAGGTGAGCAAGCCCAGCTCCCCCCATCCCACTGTCCTCCCCCTCCTGCAGGTGCAGCTATCACATTCAGCTCTGCTCATTGCGGCTCCGCTATTTCTGTCACAGTCCGGTAAGCAGAAGTGAGTCCTGTGTGACCTCCACATAGATCTGACTTTTCCCTGGCAGCTGTAAGGCTCTGCACACAGCAAGGCTTCTCCCCGTTCCCTGTGTGTCCGTACTCAGCCTGGTGGAGTCCCCCTCTCCCCCTCTCCAGCAAGCAGAGGCACAGACACACGGCCAGCACCACTGCAGCAGGTCATTGTGGGATTAGATCCCCCCTGATGTATCAAACACTAATTATCTATATAGAGTTAAATACATGAAACTGACATAGAAAAGTGAAGTCTAATATCTATGCCTAAATATATCTTGGCTTGATATAATCTAAAAATTAGCATCTATAGTGTCCATGTAATTTCAGCAAATTGGACTGTTTGCACTGAAGTTTTGGTTTCACCAACCAGTGGGAAGTTGGAAATCGAACAATATGTATTATGTAAGAAATTTTGTTTATGCATGGACACTATATATATGCTAATTTTCAGATTATTATCACGCCAATATATATTTAGACATCAATATTAACTTTTTTTGCCAGTAATTTTTGTTTTATGTTATTAAAACAATATAATTAGAATTTGACACAGCAGCGCAGCACATATATTTATACTTATTTTTGGTGGGGAACATACACTGGGTGTTTGCACCAGCTGAATGTTTTAAATCATGTTTATTTAAGTGGCAGCATATAGAGAGCAGTAGCCAGGATTGTGACTCCCCTCCCCACTTTATCAGCCCTCCTTTTTTTTTCTCATCTAGCACATCTTCACCCAAGCTTCACCCAACTCCCCCAACTCCCCCCAATATTTTATTACATCTTTTCATGTGACAACACTGAAGAAATTACACTTTGCTACTATCTAAAGTAGTGAGTTTACAGCTTGTATAGCAGTGTAAATGTGTTTTCCCCTCAAAATAACTCAACACACAGCCATTAATGTCTAAACCGCTGGCAACAAAAGTGAGTACACCCCTATGTGAAAATGTTCAAATTGGGCCCAAAAGTGTCAATATTTTGTGTGACCACCAATTTTTTTCCTGCACTGCCTTAAACCTCTTCGGCATGGAGTTCACCAGAGCTTCACAGGTTGCCACTGGAGTCCTCTTTCACTTCTCCATGCTGACATCATGGAGCTGGTGGATTTTAGAGACCTTGCGTTCCTCCACCTTCCATTTGAGGATGCCCCACAGATGCTCAATAGGGTTAAGGTCTGGAGACAGTCCATCACCTTTACCTTCAGCTTCTTTAGCAAGGCAGTGGTCGCCTTGGAGGTGTGTTTGGGGTCGTTATCATGTTGGAATACTGCCCTGCGGCCCAGTCTCCAAAGGGAGGGGATCATGCTCTGCTTCAGTATGTCACAGTACATGTTGGTTCCCTCAATGAACTAGCTGCCCAGTGCCGGCAGCACTCATGCAGCCCCAGACCCTGACACTCCCACCACAATGCTTGACTGTAGGCAAGACACACTTGTCTTTGTACTCCTCACCTGGTTGTCGCCACACATGCTTGACACCATCTGAACCAAATAAGTTTATCTTGGTCTCATCAGACCACAGAACATGGTTTCAAGAATCAATTTCCTTAGTCTGCTTGTCTTCAGCAAACTGTTTGCGGGCTTTCTTTTGCATCACCTTTAGAGGCTTCCATCTGAGACGTCGGCCATGCGGCCATGATGCAGTGTGCGGTGTTTGGTCTGAGCACTGACAGGCTGACCCCCACACCCCTTCAACCTCTGCATCAATGCTGACAGCACTCATACGTCTATTTTCGAAAGACAACCTCTGGATATGATGCTGAGCACGTGCACTCAACTTCTTTGGTCGACCATGGCGAGGCCTGTTCTGAGTGGAACCTGTCCTGTTAAACCGCTGTATGGTCTTGGCCACCATGCTGCAGCTCAGTTTCAGGGTCTTGGCAATCTTCTTATAGCCTAGGCCATCTTAATGAAGAGCAACAATTCTCTTTTTCAGATCCTCTGAGAGTTCTTTTTTGCCATGAGGTGCCATGTTGAATGACCAGTATGAGAGAGTGAGAGTGATAACACCAAATTTAACACATCTGCTCCCCATTTACACCTGAGACCTTGTAACACTAATGAGTCACATGACATCGGGGAGGGAAAATGGCTAATTGGGCCCAATTTGTACATTTTCACTTTAGACATTAATGGCTGTGTGTTGAGTTATTTTGAGGGGAAAACAAATTTACACTGTTATACAAGCTGTACACTCATTACTTTACATAGTAGCAAAGTGTAATTTCTTCAGTGTTGTCACATGAAAAGATATAATAAAATATTTACAAAAATGTGGGGGGTGTAATCACTTTTGTGAGATACGGTATACTATCTTTTTAGGCTGGTCTTTCCTTATCAGACTTCCATCAATCTCCTCTTCTATGTAGGCTACTTCCAGACTTGATCCTCCACAACTAAAATTCACAGAGGAAAAGCCTAGCAGGAGAAAATAAACTTCCATAAATTAGGAAGATTTGCTATATATCCTCTCCAGAATTCTCCACTATTGGTGCTTAAAAATTGGGACCTATCAATACTCTCTTCAAATTCTTTTCTAGCAAACTTCCATAGCTCCAAAGGGTCTCCCTATTGCTCTCACTCAATACATCCTCCTCTACCTAATCTGCTATTAAGTTTTATTAAGACAGGAATATATGATCCGTTTAAAGCACAAACCAAACCACCATCAGAACTCATAATATTTTACAAAACCCAACCTTTTACAAAATCCAACGTCACCTCCTAACTTAGCAGTGTCATCAGGGGTAACATAAATCAAAATAACGTGCTCAGTGCATGAGTGCTCAAAAAATCATAATGGCCATTTTGAATTTCTGAGCACTCATGCATTGAGCAAGTTTTTTTTTTTTTTTTAAGGGGTGGGGGAAATATTTAAAGCTTTGATGGTGCTGAGCAAGTTAAAGGCATGGTTTTGAAGGAAAGTATATAAATTTGAATCCTGGTATTAGATTTACATTTGACAGAGGCGAGATCCAATGAATGACCCTTCAAAAAAGAAAATAATGTGAACTAAGCACCACATCATGTTGGAAATAAAGATTTTCATTACTCTGATGGGCAATAGACAAGCAATAGGGGATGGATGCCATACCCGATATGCAAGAAAAATGTATGTAAAATCCTATGTACAGAGTGGAGAAAATATATATAGATTCCTATTGAAATCTCTTTAAAATTGTTATACAGTGGGGACTGAAAGTATTCAGACCCCTTTACATTTTTCACTCTTTGTTATATTGCAGCCATTTGCTAAAATCATTTAAGTTCATTTTTTTCCTCATTAATGTACACACAGCACCCCATATTGACAGAAAAACACAGAATTGTTGACATTTTTGCAGATTTATTAAAAAAGAAAAACTGAAATATCACAAGGTCCTAAGTATTCAGACCCTTTGCTCAGTATTTAGTAGAAGCACCCTTTTGATCTAATACAGCCATGAGTCTTTTTGGGAAAGATGCAACAAGTTTTTCACACCTGGATTTGGGGATCCTCTGCCATTCCTCCTTGCAAATCCTTTCCAGTTGTGTCAGGTTGGATGGTAAACATTGGTGGACAGCCATTTTCAGGTCTCTCCAGAGATGCTCAATTGGGTTTAAGTCAGGGCTCTGGTTGGGCCATTCAAGAACAGTCACGGAGTTGTTGTGAAGCCACTCCTTTGTTATTTTAGCTGTGTGCTTAGGGTCATTGTCTTGTTGGAAGGTAAACCTTCGGCCCAGTCTGAGGTCCTGAGCACTCTGGAGAAGGTTTTTGTCCAGGATATCCCTGCACTTGGCTGCATTCATCTTTTCCTCTATTGCAACCAGTCGTCCTGTCCCTGCAGTTGAAAAACACCCCCACAGCATGATACTGCCACCACCATGCTTCACTGTTGGGACTGTATTGGACAGGTGATGAGCAGTGCCTGGTTTTCTCCACACATACTGCTTAGAATTAAGGCCAAAAAGTTCTATCTTGTTTCATCAGACCAGAGAATCTAATTTCTCACCATCTTGGAGTCCTTCAGGTGTTTTTTAGCAAACTCCATGCGGGCTTTCGTGTGTCTTTCACTGTGGAGAGGCTTCCGTCAGGCCACTCTGCCATAAAGCCCCGACCGGTGGAGGGCTGCAATGATGGTTGACATTCTACAACTTTCTCCCATCTCCCGACTGCAGCCACAGTGATCTTTGGGTTTTTCTTTATCTCTCTCACCAAGGCTCTTCTTCCCCGATAGCTCAGTTTGGCGGGACGGCCAGGTCTAGGAAGGGTTCTGGTTGTCCCAAACATCTTCCATTTAAGGATTATGGAGGCCACTGGGCTCTTAGGAACCTTAAGTGTAGCAGATTTTTTTTGGAATCTTGGCCAGATCTGTGCCTTGCCACAATTCTGTCTCTGAGCTCTTCAGGCAGTTCCTTTGACCTCATGATTCTCATTTGCTCTGACATGCACTGTGAGCTGTAAGATCTTATATAGACAGGTGTCTGGCTTTCCTAACCAAGTTCAATCAGTATAATCAAACACAGCTGGACTCAAATGAAGGTGTAGAACCATCTCAAGGGTGATCAGAAGAAATGGACAGCAGAGTTAAATATATGAGTGTCACAGCAAAGGGTCTGAATACTTATGACCATGTGATATTTCAGTTTTTCTTTTTTAATAAATCTGCAAAAATGTCAACAATTCTGTGTTTTTCTGTCAATATGGGGTGCTGTGTGTACATTAATGAGGAATAAAATGAACTTAAATGATTTTAGCAAATGGCTGCAATATAACAAAGACTGAAAATTTAAGGGGGTCTGAATATTTTCAGTCCCTACTGTATATAGGGCATTAAAAAAGTATTCATACCCCTTGAAATTTTCCACATTTTGTCATGTTACAACTAAAAAATGTAAATGTATTTTATTGGGATTTCATGTGATAGACCAACACAAAGTGGCACATAATTGTGAAGTAAAAGGAAAATTATAAATGGTTTTCCAATTGTTTTACAAATTATGTGAAAAGTGTGGCGTGCATTTATATTCAGCCCCCCTGTGTCAATACTTTGTAGAACCAACTTTCATTGCAATTACAACTGCAAGTCTTTTTGGAGATGTCCCTAGCAGCTTTGCACATCTAGAGAGTGACATTTTTGCCCATTCTTCTTTGCAAAATAGCTCAAGCTCTGTCAGATTGGATGGAGAGCGTCTGTGAACAGCAATATTCAAGTCTTTCCACAGATTCTCAATTGGATTTAAGTCTGGACTTTGACTAGACCATTCTAACACATGAATATGCTTTGATCAAAACCAGGCATCTCCAAACTGTGGCTCTCCAGCTGTTGTGGAATTACATGTCCCATGAGGCATTGTAGAACTATGACATTCACAGACATGACTAGGCATGATGGTAATTGTAGTTCCTGAACAACTGGAGGGCCATAGTTTGGAGACCCCTGATCCAAAACATTCCATTGTAGCTCTGGCTGTATGTTTAGGGTCATTGTCCTGCTGGAAGGTGAACCTCCACCCCAGTCTCAAGTTTTTTGCAGACTCTAACAGGTTTTTTTCTAAGATTGCCCTGTATTTGGCTCCAGCCATCTTTCCATCAACTCTGAGTAGCTTCCCTGTCCCTGCTGAAGAAAAGCATCACCACAACATGATACTGCCACCCCCATGTTTCACAGTGGGGATGGTGTGTTCAGGGTGATGTGCAGTGTTAGTTTTCCGCCACACATAGCATTTGCTTTTAGGCCAAAAAGTCACATTTTGATCTCACCTGACCAGAGCACCTTCTTCCACATGTTTTCTGTGCTTTAAACTTCTCCACAACTTTATTCCTGGCCTGTCTGGTGTGTCCCTTGGTCTTCATGATGCCGTTTGTTCCTTAAGGTTCTCTAACAAACCTCTGAGGGCTTCACAGAACAGCTGTATTTATACTGAGATTAAATTACACACAGGTGGACTCTATTTACTAATTAGGTGAATTCTGAAGGCAATTGGTTCCACTAGATTTTAGATAGGGGTATCAGAGTAAAGGGGGCTGAATACAAATGCATGCCACACTTTTCACATATTTATTTGTAAAAAAATAAATAAAAAACAATTATCATTTTTCTTCCACTTCACAATTATGGGCCACTTTGTGTTAGTCTATCACATAAAATCCAAATAAAATACATTTACGCTTTTGGTTGTAACATGACAAAATGTGGAAAATGTCAAGGGGTATGAATACTATTTCAAGACACTGTATTTAGTTAGCCATGACTTAGATGATGCTGAAGCTACATTTCATAGCAAACCACACTTGTTAGTAAACTCAGTTGGCATAGAGTAAATGCCATGAGGATATGATCTGGCTATCATTGAATGATCACACATATTCTTAATGTGAAATTATAGCATTTTTTTAATGAGATACTGATAGCTGAAGTCTCATTTTTTTCTTGTGCTTCCCCTCATACTGTCCTCCATGCACATTGCCTGACTTCAGGTATGTGGGTGCCCCCTGACCCTGCTGGGACCTATGGAGTCGTGCTAGAGTCTACAGCTTATGCATGCCAAAGCTTGGGAATCGCTGACAATATCCACTGTGAAGGCTGTGGTTCTGAGTCTCTTGAGCTACCTGTGTGTCTGATGCTGGGAGCAGCTGCACATAGGCTTGTAGTTTAAAATAGAAGCAGGTATGAAATGAAGATTCGGGTGGGACTGCATAGGTCCTGGTAGGCACAGGGGGCCTGAAGTTGGGCAGCACGGTTGGTGGACAGTATGAATAGCATGCACAGAGGAGCAAAAGCATATAAGTCCTGCTGTCGGCATCTTAGTTTTCAATAAAAAATTAGTCTTTAATGTAACTTTAAGTAAAGTAGGCTACACTCCACAAATAAAACTAGACCAGAAATTTGAGTGAGCCTCATTCTGCATTTGACATTTTGCATACTGTACCTTTTTGCTACATACTATAGTAGTGGTCATGCAATGAAGTTAAAACTAGTCAGTGAGTCAAATTGTGGCTGTTTCATGAAATATGACCAATAGCTAATACGATTTCTTCTCTTAGCCAGCTTTCTTACACTACTTATAGAAAAATGTATTCTTTTCGGTATATCTATTTAAAGAACAAGGGTCACTTTCTACATGGCCATAAGGACAGTCCAATGTAGATGGCTTATCATGTGTTTTTTTATTAGTAATAATGTTTGCTATTAATACACTGTAAAAAATATTGTGCTGGGTCTACTCAAACAAATTGAGGCAACTATTTGCATCAGCTTTTTAAGTACTATCATCTAAACTTATTTTTGTCTGACTCATTAGACTTTTCATGTTTTCAACATTGTTGCTTTAAGTAAAGCCAACTCAATTTTTCTCAGTTTATAGACCATAGGTTCAAGTAAAGCCAATTCAATTTTTCCAGTTTATAGACCATAGGTTTAAGTAAAGCCAACACAATTTTTCCAGTTTATAGAAAAGTTTAAGCTAGGAACACGTACGTTAACTTGATTATTTCAAGTACTTATATAGCACTGTCAATTTATGCAGCACTTTACCTATATATTGTCATCATTCCCTGCTCACAATCTAAGATCCCTAACTCACATTCATACATACACATACGAGGGCCAATTTACACAGGAGCCAATTACCCTACCAGCATGTCTTTGAAATGTGGGAGGAAACCTGTGCTGCCATATTACTTAGTTACTTAGTTTTAAGTGATATTACTTACTCAATTTTTTTAAGTTGGTAAAACTTATTTTGTATTTGATATATGCTTGAAGGTTTTTATATAAAAATAATACAATAATGTGTTTTTTTTTTTAAAATAGTCTCATGAAACAGGCTTTCAAAACAAATGAACATTTATTATTTATAAAGTGTTACAAATGTAATGTTATTAAAGCAGCATCAAATGTAAATGTAAACATTTTAAAAAAAAAGATAAAAATCCCTCTTTCTCAGCTAACAAATCAAACTGAAACACACACATGTATATACAGTATATCTGTAAAGAACATAGAACACAGAATGTATTAACTTTTTTTTTAAGCCTTTTAGGAAAGTAATTTGCACTTTAACCACTTCAGCCCCGGAAGGATTTGCCTCCCTAATGACCGGGTCATTTTTTGTGATACAGCACTGCTTTGCTTTAACTGACAATTGCACGGTCGTGCAATGCTGTACCCAAACAAAATTGTCGTCCTTTTTGCCCCACAAATAGAGCTTTCTTTTGGTGGTATTTTATCACCTCTGCGGTTTTTATTTTTTTGCACTATAAACAAAAAACTAATTTTTTTTTTTTACTTTCTACTATAATACAGATCAAAAAAAATAATTTATTCATCCGTTTAAGCCTATATATATATACTACATATTTTTTGATCAAAAAAATCCTAATAAGCGTATATTGAATGGTTTGCGCAAAAGTTATCACGCCCACAAGCTATGGGATAGATTTAGGGACTTTTTTTAATTGTTTTTACTGGTAATGGTGGTGATCTGTGATTTTTAGCAGGATTGCGACATTGCGGAGGACAAATCTGACCTTTGATTACACTTTTTGTGGACCAGTGACATTATTACATTGATCAGTGTTATAAAAATGCACTGATCAATGTATAAATGACACTGGCAGGGAAGGGGTTAACACGGGGGAGCGATCAAGGGGTTAAGTGTGTTCCCTGGGTGTTTTCTAACTGTAGGGGGGATGGGCTACAGAGATAGCTGTTCCTGATCACTGGGAACAGAAGATCTCTGACATGTCATCTGGCAGAATGGGCTTTCGCCTTATTTACATAGGCAGTTCCCCATTCTGCCTCTGTACACCATGAACATGGGTCGCCGGTGGACATCGAGTCTGCGTGCCCGCTATCTCCTGTGCAAAGACCGGCCTACACCTACGGCGGTTTGCGCAGGAGAGCCAACCTGTCGCAGTATAATGACGGTGGCTATTTGGCAAGTGGTTAAAGTGTAAACTTTTGAATATAGATTCCCCACATCTAGCTCTAAAAAGATCTTCTGAAAAACTTCAAAGGTATATTTTAGGTTTTTAGGGTAGCTCAGGCTAAAAGCATAAATGAGTCCCATAATCATTCTTTCTGATACAAAATGAGAGTGCTATATGAAAAAAATACACTATACCCATATGCTTGTGTTTCCTGCCAATGCAGTATAAATATGGTACATCTGTTTTTGAAATGTAATAACATACTACAAAGTGGGCGGGGCTTTGGGTTACATAATCTAAGGTTGAATGTCCAGTTTCTCACAAAACAAACAGAAAGTTTGTTTTTGTGATAAAAATCAGAACAAAAGCAGCACAAAAAAATTGTATAATTGTTTTTAAAATGTAATAACATGTGGTGCAAAGTGGGAGAGGTTTCATCAACTATAATGCGCAATATCTCTGAAACCAAACCAGCGCATACTGTACGATTGTTTTTGCAGCACAAATCAGCACAGATGCAGTGCAAACAATGCTATCTTTGTTTTAAATGTCAAGAACATTGGGTGTAAAGTGGACGGGGCTTGATGTTACATAATCTGAATTTGAATTCCAATATCTCAAAAACCTGAAACATTCATTTTTTTGACACAAAATAGTTTTTATTCTTAACAGCTGGCGGTCCCTCACCCTGCATCTTGGTTGCGTTCTGCCGCATGCAGAAAGCGCAAACATTGTGTGCGCACAAGTGAGTTGTCTCAATAGGTGTATACACCGGACGTATGTCCATTTATTATAAATGTATTAATCTGCAAATAAAATAAACATTTTGGATGGTATGTTATGCAACATTTAAAAGCATGTGAATGATAATATGTTCACTCTTACCTTTTAATGGCATTGCATGGCTTTATAGTGACTTGGAAAAATTCTTGTCACTGGGGGTGCTCTTTTGTCCTGATGGGCCTCAAATGTATGGGAATTGCCTTGTGCAGGTTTTCAAAGTTCCAAAAGACATCAAACTCTTTAAAATATACAGCATCAAAACTCGTATGGTTGCACGTTTGGCATTCCGCCATTTCAGTCAATTGAAAAGATAATTTTTTTAAGTAAATGTAACTCAATTAGAATATGGAAATGCACATACCTTAAAAGTTTTGTCTAGATTACTCAATATTATACATTATTTTTGTAAATGTAAAAGGTGTGTTTTAAGAACTAATGAAAATTAAGTAAGGTACTTAAAATATCAAAGTAAATTCATTCACATTTATTTTTATGTTGAACATGATAAAATTACAAGCCAACAGAATCATTTTTATCAGTGTATGCATGCTTGATATAGACAATTGAAATGTATTGGCTAAACAAAAGAAGTGGCACAAGCAAATTGAATAATACAGTACAAACTACCTAACGTGTTTCCTATGAAAAGCACAGATATTTGTAGAGCAAACTATATAAAGCAATAACAAGACAGACTAGCTTAAAGAGCTCTGCCTACAATTCTACAATTTTTTCCACATGATGTCATTATACTACAAAAATAAAATATTCTTTCTAACATATACTGTATTATAAAAAACCACTACATTTCCAGCAATACTCTATCAAGTGTGAACCAATAACCATGCATTTTTTTGCAGACTGTATGCTATTGCATGATTATCACTTTACATAGAACATCATTTTACTAAATTGCTTAGAATATACGCTATATTACCAAAAGTATTGGGACACCTGCCTTTACACTCACATGAACTTTAATAACATCCCAGTCTTAGCCCATAGGCTTCAATATCGAGTTGGCCCACCCTTTGCAGCTATAACAGCTTCAACTATTCTGGGAAGGCTGTCCACAAGATTTAGGAGTGTGTCTATGGGAATGTTTGCACAGAAGCACATTTGTACATTTGTGAGGTCAGGCACTGAAGTGGATGAGAACGCCTGGCTCGCAGTCTCCACTCTAATTCATCCCAAAGGTGTTCTATCAGATTGAAGTCAGGGCACTGCGCAGGCCAGTCAAGTTCCTCCACCCCAAACTTGCTCATCCATGTCTTTATGGACCTTTTTTTGTGCACTGGTTCAAATCATTTGGTGGAGGGGGGATTATCGTTTGGGGGTGTTTTTCAGGGGTTGGGCTTGGCCCCTTAGTGCCAGTGAAGGGAACTCTTAAGGCGTCAGCATACCAAAGGGACATTTTAGGGACAGGCACTCCACATCCTTAGCACTCTAAGGCCCCTTTCACATGGTCAGGTAGTTGTGGCTGTCGGATTCCTGCGACAAGGATCTTGCTGCTGGAATGACTAGGTTATGTGCTCAGCAGCGGCTGCTCAGCCCATTTAAACCGATGGTGGTCTGACAACGGCCTCTACTATTTGCATGTGGCCACACACAGAGCAGATAACTCAGTTAGGGACTGATGTCAAAGCCTAGACACAGTCAGCTGCATCCAGACTTGGACATCTGTCCCTAACTGCAGCTAACGTCTCTGTGAGCATCTGCTGATCACATAACCCAGTCATTCCAGCAGCAAGAATCTGAGTGAGAAGAGCCTAACAGTAAAGAACATATTACACAGTTTAAGATTGAACAGTTTCTCCTACAGCTTTATGATATGGCCACATGTCTTAGAGACCTAAAATTTAAATGTTTCATTCAAATGCTAAAGTCACCATTCAAGGATCTGTATATTGTAATCATATTCCCTCTTAAGTGTCGCTTCTCCAGGGAGAATAAGTTAAATATTTGTAATCGTTCCTCATAACTGAGGCCCTCCAGCCTACTTATTAAGGATGAGCCCAATGTTTGAGTCGAACGTAAGAACATTATGGGGCGTTCGTGGAATCTCTCACTGCAAGATTGCAGTGCATTGATGGCTGCTGATTTGCCAAAGCATGCACCTGACCTGCATGCTTTGGCCAATCACAGTGCACTCTGCTGTAAAATACATGATTGGCTAAAGGCAGAGTGAATTTGGCTAATCATGGCTCAGGGGGCTATGTCCACGCCCCACACTATGTAAGGCTCCTTACATAGCGGCCGTACATAGTGTTATGAATGAGAGCAGCAAAATTACATTTCTAAAGGAAAAAATGTAATTTAAAACTGCTCGCTGCTGTTATGTATTGTCAGATCCCAGCAATATAGATAAAAATCATTGAAAAAAATGGCGTGAGTTTCCCCCCAGTCCATTACCAGGCCCTTTGGGTCTGGTATGGATATTAAGGGGAACCCTGCACCAAATTTAAAAAAAAATGGCATGGGGCCCCCCAAAATCCATTCCAGGCCCTTATCCAAGCATGCAACCTGGCAGGCCGCAGGAAAAGGGTGGGGGATGAGAGAGTGCCCCCCTCTTGAACTGTACCAGGCCACATGGCATCAACATGGGGAGGGTGCTTTGGGGTCCCCCCCCAAAACACCTTGTCCCCATGTTGATGGGGACAAGGGCATCTTCCCCATAACCTTTGCCCGGTGGTTGTGGGAGTCTGCGGGCAGGGGGCTTATCGGAATCCGGAAGCCCTCTTTAACAAGGGGGCCCCTAGATCCCAGCCCCCCTATTTAATTGGGTAATGGGTACATTGTACCCCTAGACATTCACCAACAAAAAGTGTCAAAAAAGTAAAAATTACAGGGGACAGTTTTGGACAATTACTTTATTAATTCCATTGAGGCAGAGGTTTTCCATGTTTGTTTCTTGGGTCATCGGCACTGTGATAGGAAGGAATTGTCAAAAACTGTCTCCTGTCATTTTTACTTTTATTACACTTTTTTGGTGAATGTGTAGGGGTACGAGATTTGGGGCCCCCTTGTTAAAAGGGGCTTCGAGATTCTGATAAGCCCCCTGCCCACAGACCCCCACGCCATTATTTTTTTTTTTAATATTGGCGCAGGGTTCCCCTTAAAATCCATACCAGACGCGAAGGGCCTGGTATGGATTTTGGGGGGACCCCCACACCAATTTTATAAATTTTGGCAAGGGTTTCCCTTAATATTCATATCAGACCCAAAGGGCCTGTTAATGGACTGGGGGGAGCCCACACCATTTTTTTTCAATGATTTTTATCTATATTGCCGGGATTCGGCAATACATTACAGCCGCAAGCAGTTTTAAATTACATTTTTCCTTTAGAAATGTAATTTTGCTGTGGTACTGTTATAAACATGGGAAAGATATGCTACTTTACAGGAAGACTAAGGAGACCCCTCAGGCATGATATTTAAAGGAGTATTTTATTTTTATTGTTTCACTTTAAGCATTATTAAAATCACTGCTCCTAAAAAAAGTCTTTTTTTTGCATTGATACATATCCCCTGGGGCAGGACCCAGGTCCCCAAACACTTTTTATGGCAATAACTTGCATATAAGCCTTTGAAAATAGCACTTTTGATTTTTCACGTTTGTGTCCCATAGACTTTAACAGCGTTCGCATGTTCGCACAAATTTTTGGTCGCATATTCTGCTGCAAACTGAACCGGGGTGTTTGGCTCATCCCTACTCCTTATTAGCTTTGTTGCCCTTCTCTGGGCTCTCTCCAGTTCTAGCACACTATTCCAGAACTGGACGCCATACTCAAGATGAGCATAAGCAAGGTTTTGTAAAGTGGTACAATTATAATTGTATTACTTGAATAAATACCCCTTTAATGTATTCTAATAGTCTGCTTGCCTTGATTGCTGCAGCTTGGCATTGGATGCTGTTGCTGAGTCTGTGATCTACCAGGGCCCCAAGATCCTTTTCCATCCTCATTTCCCACAGAGGTTCTCTCCCTAGCATGTAAATTTCATGCATACTTTTAGCTCCTAAGTGCATTATTTTACATTTCCCTACATTGAAACTCATCTACCATATAGCTGCCCACCCCTCTATTTCAACTAGGTCTTGTATAGTTGCTATATCCTCTTGTGAAGTTATTGCCCTGCTTAGTTTTGTATTGTCAGCAAACACAGAAAGCTTGACCTATTTATTCTAACCTCTATATCATTTATGAACAAGTTTAACAGAATTGGTCCCAGGACGGAGCCCTCGGGCACCCTGCTCATAACTCTAGTACATTCAGAAAATATGCCATTAATCACCACCCTCTGGACAAGCTCTTGCAATCAGTTTTCTTTTCAAATACAAACCATGTCATCAATGCCAAAAGACCTTAATTTGTAAATGGTTACATACATAGTTAGTCAGGTTGAAAAAAGACACAAGTCTATCTAGTTCAACCAAAAAAAAAAAAAAACATGAAATACATAAATGAATCAGTTGTTGGATACTGTATAAAATGCCTTACAAACTGTATCAAATTCCAAATAGCTTACACTAATATGCATCATTCTCCTTTTTAGTAAATGCGGTTCTTATAATAAACAGTATTTTCCATATATTTTACAATTAGAAAGGAGCTTTATTTGCGAGTTGAACATAAGTTTGACCCAAACCCAATCTGTTTGTGGTTTGGAGAATGGGTGAACAAACATCCGCCAGATGTCTACTGTTGCAAAATGACTGTTGCAAAAGTTCCCTGGCTGCCTTGTGTTTGTAAACAGACCAATTGGGGGATCCTGGGTGACATTATTGATCAAAATCAGCTAAGATCCTAATTGGTCAATGATGTCGCCAAGCATCCCTGGGTGGTTAGCTGGCATACAGCAACCATTTGGGGATCTTTCATTTGCAATGGGAGTAGCATTGGAAAATTAGTTACTGGATTTTACTGGCACACAAAGGGAGAACACCATACATTATATAAAAGATATATGACATATCATTTTATCACATACAGTGTATATAATCAATTAAAACATACGAGGGGTCTGATATTGGGCCCTTCAATCAGGATATATTAAAATATGGAGAATAAGTTACTGGTGGTCTCTATATTTTATTAGTTTTATCTATCACATTTTTTTGAGGGTAGACTTATATACTGATGTGGAATATGCGTGGCTTACTAAATTAATTTCATGTCTGAAACTTTTTTTTTAGTTTTGGATGGAGTGGAGCAGGATTAGAACACGTGTCAGTTGTTATTGCTGTCTGTGCCCCCATTAGGGAGATTCACCCTCTTTATTTGCCCTATTTACCATTATCATTGAAAGTCAAAGTGAAAGAAAATCCTAAATTTTGGGTTGTCCCCAGAAAACTAATACAGAGAAAATATTCCAATGGGGACAATAGTCCTGGTGACCTTGGGGTTCCCAAGGAATTCCCTTCATTTGCAGGGATTTCCTCTCACTTTCTGTTTGGCTATGGGACAGGAAGTAAAGGGAAATCTCCGCAATGGGACACAGATGGTGAAAAAAATCTGACAGGGGTTATAATCCTCCCTTACTCTATCCAAAATGAAAAAAAAAAGTTTTGCCTATAGTTCTACTTTAACTGACACTACACAAGTCTGTCCAATTTTAGAAAAGGTTCCTGCACTAATTTGGTCTGACTTTGATACGACTTCAATGCTACAGAGTGTATAAAGTCACATCAAAGTCGTATCAAAGTTGGATTCCAAATTTGCACTGAAAGTTGCACAACTTTGGAGTCGGGCTAGTTTGAACTGAGCCTTAGTAGTAGTGCTAGTGCTGCTGATTGACATATCCCCTGCTGCTAGTTGTAAGCAAACAAGGTCCCTTTAAATATAGTACATCATACTGCTCTGCAAATTTACATACAGGTTTAAGGATTTATGTACTTTTAATGTTGATCTTTAAACAGCATTAAAAGATCCTCTGAACCAGCGGGTGTTTTTTAAACTTGTATTTTTGCTTTGATACATGTCTCTTATGGTTGTGCCAAGCTACCCATAGTCCTTGTTTAACATATGCTTGCAAACTGACCTTGAAAAAACCAGGACAAAAAAAAAAAAAAAAACACATGCACTGAATTTCCTGCAGTTCACTTATCCCTACTTATCCCTACTAAAAATAGCATTATTTTATTAATATTACCAGTTACATGTTATGATTTATAGTCCCATTGGATAACAAAAGCGGATCTAAGCTGCGAGGCTAAGCTATTCTTTATGCATGCTGGTATCTTCAGCTGCTGCCTATCACTTGCAGATCACACAGATATCCTAGATAAGAACAAAAAAAAGTTAAAACAGTTTTCTTTAAGATATATAAGAGTCTAAAAAATTGTGAAGTGATAATGTGACCTACATGTCTTCTACATCAAGTGTATAATTTTTCTGTTGGCCCGATAAAAGCTCGTGCAGGAACTTGAAAAAGCAGATGAAAAATGAGTCAAGGAGCATGAATGAAAGACTTTGGCTATATAAAGTTAAAGTTTTTATGTCTTCATATATCAGGGTAGAACTATTAGGATTTCTCATTCATTTTCAGCATAACTTTTAATAGGGACATTGGTATATTTCAGTCAGAGTTACTGTAGTTCCCCTTAGTCTCCAAAGCGCCACAGCTGTAATAAAATGAAAGGATTGATCTCATTTAGTAACATCAAATGGAAATAGCACACTGATATCTTTTGTCCGTAGAAAGCTTGTTTTAATACCCTGTCAGAAATAGTAATAACCTTAAACAAATAGATCACTTGTATTTAGTTTGTAATATCAGTACTTTTATAGGATTGACTACCTGGCGGGATTGTCTGTACAAATTTCACTGCTGTCCCCAGGCAGTTCTATAAAGAGGTCTATTTCCCTGCATGTGCCATAAGAAAGATACCTTCAGTGATGATCTATGAATTAATCATGCCCCTGGAGGCTTGTGGGGGATAATCATAGAGAAACTCTGAGGAAGTGACTTAGAGTTCTCCAGCTCCGCTAAGCTGTCAAAGCACCTGGCTGCTTTTCAGCACCAAAATAGTTACTACAAATAAAGTCAGACTGCAATACAAGGCAACTGTGAACCACCTGCTGTTGCTTCAGCAAGGAAGATGGATTAGAATTAGGGTCACGTGTTCCTATTTGCACAAACAATGCCCATATATTCTCCAGAAACTGAAAGATTTCCCTAGACAGAACCTGTAATATTGAACAGTTGGATGTCAAGCATGTTATTGAGACTGCTTCCATGTACTTTACATCTGCTCATATATTTAAAAATATAACTATTTACAACAGGTCTTAGTCTTTCAAATGTATTTCACTCTGCTATAGTTGGCACCGAACAAATGCGGATACATGCAGTCAAAATTAAAAATAAGAGAAATATTAAATGAACAAAGCCTTAGAATTATCTTTTTTTTTAATATCTATGGATGGTGGTTGGAGCATTAGAATCTTGGCAAAATTAACACATTTGAGAAGTTATGGAGTAGACATAACAGACTTTATAGTTATTATTATTACTCATTGAACTATTAATCCCTTGACTTCCAGGAGGTTTTACCCCCTTCATGACCAGGGCATTTTTTTATTATTCAATTATTTAAAGGATAAGTTCACCTTTTGGAACATGTTACACCCATATTCTGGGTGTAACATGTAACATGTTACAAATCCACCGGCCCCCACACCTCCCAGGTTTCCTGATGTCATGGGCGGTGGGTATCTTCTCCCCATACTCTCTGCCAGAATCTGCAGAGAACGTGGCTCGGTCCGTCCGGCCGCATCACTCATTCACAGAGATCTGTTGGCTTTCGGCTTGTAGTTCTCAATGAACTACCAACGGCGCTGTTGAGCGTTGTGGTAGTTTATTGATGCTTCCTGTTATTGTGTATCCTGCTTGGCTATACATCGTATGAACAGCTTTCATATAGAGCCTGCATAGCACCCGCGATCTTCTGATTGTGGGTGCAATGCTTTCCAGACTCCCAATTAAAAAAAATAATAAATACAGATTTTTTTTTTTAACTGCAAAAAGATGTGCATTTATTATTATTTTTTTTTAAGTTGAACTTATCCTTTAACCGCTTGCCGACCAGTCGCTGTCATTATCCTGCGGCAGGTCGGCACGTTCCCGCGAGCCATCATAGCTGTACGTTGGCCCTTTAAGCATGGATAGCAGGCGCGTGCCCACTGCACTGCGGGGGTGGATGGTGGGCACGAGAGCCAGAACAGGGACGTGTGTGTGTAAACACACAAATCCCTGTTCTGTGAGGAGAGGAGAGACAGATCGTCTGCTCCTACTAGTTAGGAACAACGATCTGTCATCTCCTCTAGTCAGTTCCATCCCTTTACAGTTAGAACACACATGAGGGAACACAGTTAACCTCTTGATCGCCCCCTAGTGTTAACCCCTTCCCTGCCAGTGACATATACACAGTAATCAGTGCATTTTTATAGCACTGATCGCTGTATAAGTGTCAATGGTCCCAAAAATGTGTCAAAAGTGTTCGATCTGTCCACCATAATGTCACAGTCCTGATACAAATCGCAGATCACTGCCATTACTAGTAAAAAAAAAAATAATAATAAAAATGCCATAAAAATGCCATAAATCTTTCCCATAGTTTGTAGACGCTATAACTTTTGTGCAAACCAATCAATATACGCTTATTGCGATTTTTATTACCAAAAATATGTAGAAGAATACGTATTGGCTTAAACTGAGGGAAAAATTAGCATTTTTTAAAAAAATTGTGGATATTTATTATAGCAAAAAGTACAAAATATTGTGTTTTTTTTTCAAAATTGTCGCTCTTTTTTTGTTTATAGCACAAAAAATAACCACAGAGATGATCAAATGCCACCAACAGATAGCTCTATTTGTGGTGGAAATAAAGACGTCAATTTTGTTTAGGTACAGTTTCCCACGACAGTGCATTTGTCAGTTAAAGCGATGCATTGCCGTATCGCAAAAAATGGCCTGGTCATTAAGCAGCCAAATCTTCTGGGGCTGCAGTGGTTAATCACCACTGGGTTTTTTATTTTTTGCTATATAAACAAAAAAAACTGAAAATTCAGAAACATAAACACATTTTTCTTAGTTTCTGTTATAAAATTTTGCAAACAAATAATCTTTCTTCATAAATTTAGGCCAAAATGTAGTCTACTAAATTTCTTTGGTAAAAATAACCCAAATCAGTGTATATTATTTAGTCTATGTGTACGTTATAGAGTATACAAACTATCATATATATGGAGTTTAATAAATTGATCAATCATAATGTACTGACTGCCTATCTCATAAAATGCCAGGACAGTAGAAATACCCCCCAAATGACCCTTTTTTGGAAAATAGACAGTCCAATGTAAGGGGCATGGCAAGTTATTTGAAATTGTAATTTTTTTTGTCACCATTTTTTTCAGAATGAAGAAATTAAATAAAATGTGGGTTTTTCTTCACATTTTTTTCTACATACTGTCACCAGTGCAGTACAGCATCATCATATGACTGGTGTGGTGTTGATCAGGGGCACTGACTGGTGACAGTATGTTAAAAACAGATAATCATTTTTTATTCAACTTTTAACATTTTTTATTTTTTTACCATTTTCTTTTCTTTTTTTTTACAATTTTCTTTTATATACTGTTATCAGAGTAGTTCAGTGTCACTAAAGTGATTAAGAAGTGGTCCAGGCATGTAGTATTTAGGAAATGTAAAAAAATAATAGGCAATTTTGAGTAGTTTCTGCCTTTTTGGATCAGTTCTCTCAGCAGTAATGCATAGAAACCTAAATATGGAAATATTGAAATCATTGGGGTTGATTTACTTAAAGAATAACTGAAGGAAATATACTTTTTAACTTTTGGATAGAGTGGAAGTGGATTAGAACACCTGCCAGGCTTTTATTGCTGTCTGTGTCCCCGTCAGGGAGATTCAGACTATTTGTCCTGTTTACGCATGTCCTTTTACTTTTTTTTTTTAGGTAAGTGTGTTTGCATTGAGCATATTGGTACACTGTAAAACAAAATTGTGCTGGGTCTACTTTAAAAAATTGAGGCAAATATTATCAGCTTTTAAGTACTGTCAACTAAACTTATTTTTACTCATTAGACTTTTCAGTAAAGCCAACTCATTTTTTTTCAGTTTATAGACCATAGGTTTAAGTTAAGCCAACTCAATTTTTCTAGTTTATAGACCATGTGTTTAAGTAAAGCCAACTTAATTTTTCCGGTTTATAGAAAAGTTTAACCACTTGCTTACAGGGCACTTAAACCCCCCTCTTATCCAGACCAATTTTCAGCTTTCAGCGCTGTCGCACTTTGAATGACAATTGCGCGGTCATACAACACTGTACCCAAATGAAATTTTTATCATTTTTTCACCACAAATAGAGCTTTCTTTTGGTGGTATTTGATCACCTCTGCAGTTTTTACTTTTTGTTATTGTTTTGTTGTTGTTTTTTTATTTTTTTATATTTTGTTATAAAAAATTTAAAACGGGTCATTTTTCTCCTTCATTGATGTACGCTGATGAGGCGGCAGTGATGGGCACTGATAGGCGGCAGTGATGGGCACTGATGGGTGGCAGTGATGGGCACTGATGGGTGGCAGTGATGGGCAGCACTGCCAGGTGGCACTGATTGGCACTACAGGTGGGCATTGATAGGTGGCACTTGTGGGCATTGATAGGTGGCACTTGTTGGCATTGATAGGTGGCACTTGTGGGCACTGTTAGGTGGCACTGTGGGCACTGTTAGGTAGCACTGTGGGCACTGTTATATGGCACTATTATGGTGGCACTGATGAGGCCTCTTCCACTTGGGGACCGATGTCCCTCACATCTGAGCCGGTGATCGGCTTTTTTTTCTACTCACGCTGTTAGCGTGAGTAGAAAAAAAAATGATTGCCGATCTTTTGTTTACATCACGTGATCAGCTGTCATTGGCTGACAGCTGATCACATGGTAAGGGGCCGGGACCAGCCCCTTACTCGGATCGGTGATCAGCCGAGTCTCAGTGACTCGGTGATTACAGTGCGCTTGGCGCGCGCCCTGCAGGGTGCGCGCAGGGAGCGTGCACAGGGGAGGCCGTCATATGACGGCCTCCTGGGAATTCAGGTCCGCGCTGTGGCCGACATTCGGCCATAGCGCGGATGTGTAGTTGTTAAGCTAGGAACACATACATTAACTTATTTATTTCAAGTACTTATATAGCACTGTCAATTTACACAGAGCTTTACATATACATTGTCATCAGTCCCTGCCCTCAAGGAACTTACAATCTAAGATCCCTAACTCACATTCAAACATACACAAACTAGGGCCAATTTACACAGGAGCCAATTACCCTACCAGCATGTCTTTGGAGTGTGGGAGGAAACCTACGCAGGCACAGGGAGAACATGCAAACTGCAGGCAGGTAGTGTTGTGGTCGGGATTCCCTATTACTTAGTTACTTAGTTTTAAGTGATATTAACTTGTAACTTACTCAATTTTTTTAAGTTGGTAAAATTTATTTTCCAACTGTATTTCATATATGTTTGAATGTTTTTATATAAAAAATAATACAAATATTTATATACCACCATTATATGCCACCCCCATCAAATCATTCTTTGCAGCTATTACCTTTTGTACCACCACCCCCTCCCTTTAGAATGTAAGCTCTACGAGCAGGGCCCTCCTGTACCTTTTGTATTGAACTGTACTGTAATTGTGTTGTCCCCCTTATACATTGTAAAGTGCTGAGTAAACTGTTGGCGCTATATAAATCTCGTATAATAATAATAATAAATATATATATATATATATATATATATATATATATATATATATATATATATATATATATTTTTTTTTTATTTTATTTTTTTTAAATGAATAGTCCCAGGAAACAGGCTTTCAAGACAAATGTAATGTTATTAAAGCAGCATCAAATGTAAATGTAAACATTTAAGAAAAAAAAAGAAAAAATGCCTTTCTCGTCTAACAAATCAAACTGAAACACACACATGTATGTACAGTATATCTGTAAAGAACATAGAATACAGAATGTATTAACTTTTTTAAGCCTTTTAGGAAAGTAATTTGCACTTTAACCACTTTAGCCCTGGAAGGATTTGTCCCCTTAATGACCAGGCCATTTTTTGTGATACGGCACTGCGTCACTTTAACCTAACAATTGCGCAGTCGTGCGACGATGTACCCAAACAAAATTGTCGTCCTTTTTTTCCCCACAAATAGAGCTTTCTTTTGGTGGTATTTGATCACCTCTGCGGTTTTTATTTTTTGCGCTATAAACAAAAAATCTCCTGTGCAAAGACTGGCGTACACCTACAGAGATTTGCGCAGGAGAGCCAACCTGTCGCAGTATAATGATGGTGGCTGTTCGTCAAGCGGTTAAAGTGTAAACTTTTAAATATAGATTCCCCAAATCTAGCTCTAAAAAGATCTTCTAAAAAACCTCAAAGGTATATTTTAGGTTTTCAGGGTAGCTCAGGCTAAAAGCATAAATGAGTCCCATAATCATTCTTTCTGATACAAAATGAGAGTGCTATATAAAAAAATACACTATACCCATATGCTTGTGTTTTCTGCCAATGCAGTATAAATATGGTATATTTGTTTTTGAAGTGTAATAACATAGTGCAAAGTGGGCGGGGCTTTAGGTTACATAATCTAACGTTGAATGCCCATTATCTCAAAAAACGATTTGTCACAAATCAGCAAAAATGCAGCACAAATTGTATAATTTTCAAAAAAATGTAATAACATGTGGTGCAAAGTGGGAGAGGTTTCATCAACTAAAATGCGTAAAATCTCTGAAACCAAACCAGCACATACTGTGCGTTTGTTTTTGCAGCACAAATCAGCACAGATGCAGTGCAAACAATGCTATCTTTGTTTCTAAATTTCAAGAACATTGGGTGCAAGGTGGGTGGGGCTTGATGTTACATAATCTGAATTTGAATTCCAATATCTCAAAAACTGAACTGGCTGAAACATTCATTTTTGTGGCACAAAATAGTTTTTATGCTTAACAGCTGGTGGGCCCTCACCCTGCATCTTGGTTGTGTTCTGCCACATGCAGTAAGCGGAAACTTTGCGTGCGCACAATTGAGTTGTCTCAATAGGTGCATACAATGGATGTATGTCCATTTATTATAAATATATTCATCTGCAAAAAAAATAAACATTTTGGATGGTATGTTAAGCAAGATTTAAAGCATGTGAATTATAATTTGTTCAATGTTCACTCTTACCTTTCAATGGCATTGCATGGCTTTATAGTGACTTGGAAAAATTCTTGTCACTGGTGGCGCTCTTTTGTCCTGATGGGCCTCAAATGTATGGGAATTGCCTTGTGCAGGTTTTCAAAGTTCCAAAAGACGTCAAACTCTTTAAAATAAAATATACAGCATCAAAACTCGTATGGTTGCACGTTTGGCAAATATATGAGTCCCGCAATTTTAGTCAAATAAAAAGATAATTTTTTTTAAGTAAACGTAACTCAATTAGAATATGGAAATGCACATACCTTAAAAGTTTTGTCGATTACTCAATATTATACATTATTTTTGTAAATGTAAAAGGTGTGTTTTAAAAACTAATGAAAATTAAGCAAGGTACTTAAAATATCAAAGTAAATTCATTAACGTGTATTTTTATGTTTAAAATTATAACATTTTTATGTTACAATTACAAGCCAACAGAATAATTTTTATCAGTGTATAATTTTGATCAAATCCGGTTTTCATGAATCAGATTGCTGTTTACTCTCCACCAGTTATAAAAAGGCAAATGTCTATCAGTAAAATGTGAAAAAAAGTGTCAGAAACTGTGCTAAGACAAATAAAATGAATTTGAGAGGAGTTATGTCTAAAAATGTAACCCCTCAGAAGCTGCAATTCTCATGTAAACATTAATACAAGAAGGAAAATCTGGAAAATTAGAATCGCGCTAACCTTAAATTGCTAACCAAAAATCAAAACTGATCTTATAAGTGCATCTAATAGTGAAAAATCATAAAAATTCATTGAAGTCAAAACAATTCCTAAAAACGAAATGTGCATAAGCACATTAATAATTAAACCAAGCATTGATAAGTCCATGGATTAATAAATTGGAAAAATATTCTACATCAATATAAGAATATATAAATTATGTGTCCATAATGCATTTAAATAGTGACTGTGAAAAAAAGCAATCTAGTGAACAAATAAATAAATAAAAAACAGAACAAAAGACCACCTGTGCAAAAATGAAAAGTCCATATAATGCAGACAAGCCTTCCTCAAAAGCGCTGATTGAGAAATTATGTTGAATCCACCACCAAATCAGCAGAAATTAACTCTTACCAGAGTTCCATGATCCCCCATGACAGAGGATCAGGGAATGCGTATAAGGAAACACTGTATGGCTCCAAGGACGTCAAGCACAACCACAGATGCCGGGCGGTCCCCTCCCAACCAATAAGCTCATCATGGAGATCCCACGGTGCATAAAAAATATATATAGAAACTCCATAGTGTAAACCTGATATTTATTCAATACATTTAAAAACGAAGAAATACACTCACAGTGTTGCAGATAAAAAAGAGCCTGAACTCTGCTGTGCCGGCCGGAGCACAAGCAGACAACCCGTCCTCTGGGTATATGAATGGAGTACGAGGTGACGTCAGTGCGTCGCTCTGCCCTACACGTTTTGTAATAACTTACGTCATCCAGGGGCACATAATTTATATATTTTTATATTGATGTAGAATATTTTTCCAATCTATTAATCCATGGACTTATCAATGCTTGGTTTACTTATAAATTTGCTTATGCACATTTCGTTTTTGGGAATTGTTTTGACTTCAATGAATTTTTATGATTTTTCACTATTAGATGCACTTATGAGATCAGTTTTGATTTTTGGCTAACAATTTAAGGTTAGCGCGATTCTAATTTTCCAAATGTCTATCAGGTCATGTTTGGTTCTATTGCACACTATGCATTATGCATTATGTCTCGATTAACCACTTCCTGCCCGCACTATAAGCGAAAGAAGGTTACAGCGCAAGCTTCATTTGCCTGGAGGGTGTACATGGACGTGGGGGCCAATCATAACGGCCCTTTACCACATGATTAGCTGTGTCCAATGACAGCTGATCACAATGTAAACACAAGCTGGTTATCGGCTTTCCTTTCCTCATGCTGACAGTGTGAGGAGAGGAGAAGAGAAACGATAACCAGCTTGTGTTAAAGGGACATCTACACTGATAATCAGGGTGCTGATTATCAGTGTCCTGATTATCAGTGCAGTCCCAACAGGGCCCACTGGTGCTGCCAATTAGTGCTCATCCATGCTGCCAATCAGTGCCCATCAGTGCTGCCAATCAGCGCTTCCTCCTCAGTGTCACCTATCAGTGCCCATCAGTGCCACCTATCAATGCCCATTAGTTCCACCTATCAGTGCCCATCAGTGCCGCCTATCAGTGCCTCATCAGTGCCGCCTCATCAGTGCCCATCAGTGCAGCCTCATCAGCGCACATCAGTGAAGGAGAAAAATTACCCGTTTGCAAACTTTTATAACAAAATGTGAAAACATTTTTTTTTTAAATTTTTTTCAATATTTTTGGTCTTTTTTCATTGAATTAAAACACCAGTGGTGATGAAATACCACCAAAAGAAAGCTCTATTTGTCTCAAAAACAACAATAAAAATGTCATATGAGTACAGTGTTGCATGACCGCACAATTGTCATTCAAAGTGCAACAGCGCTGATAGCTGAAACATGGCCTGGGCAGGAAGGGGGGTAAAAGTGCCTAGTATGCAAGTGGTTAAATCATCATCTTAATTCAAGAACCCTTTTCAAGGTCTTGGAGACTTGTAGGGGTCTCTAATATTCTGCTGGTAAGTACACAATCAGCATGGCTTGAGTAAAAATTAACAAAAAGGCAAAAAAGCTATTCTTTGTCTTTGTTGCTATACATTGTTTTGCTTAACCACTTCCCAACCGTCTCACGTACATTTACGGCGGCAGGTTGGCTCCCCTGTGCGAATCGCCTTACCTGTAAGTTGGCTCCTTTAAGAGCCATAGCAGGCACGCGTGCCCACTATCCACCGGCCACCCGCGATCGCGGGTACGAGAGCCAGAACAGGGATTTGTGTGTATAAACACACAAATCCCTGTTCTGACAGGAGAGGAGAGACAGATCTGCTGTTCCTAGTAATTGGGAACTGCGATATGTCTCCTCCTGCAGTCAGTACACTGCCCCCACAGTTAGAAACACACACGAGGGAACACATTTAACCCTGTGATCGCCCCTAGTGTTAACCCCCTCCCTGTCAGTGACATTTACATAGTAATCAGTGCATTTTTATAGCACTGATCACTGTATAAATGTCAATGGTCCCACAAAAATGTCAAAAGTGTCCTGCCGCAATGTCGCAGTCCCACTAAAAATCACAGATCGCCACCATTAGTAAAGAAAAGATAATAAAAATGCTATAAATCTATCCCCTATTTTGTAGACGCTATAACTTTTGCGTAAACCAATAAATATATGCTTATTGCGATTTTTGTACCAAAAATATGTAGAAGAATACAAATTGGCCTAAGCTGATGAATAAATAGTTTTTTTTTTTTTTTTTTGGGGGGGATGTTTATTATAGCAAAAAGTTAAAAATATTGTTTTTTTTTCAAAATGGTCCCTCTTTTTTGTATATAGCGCAAAAAAAAAAAAAGTAGAGGTGATCAAACGTAGAGGTGATCAAATACCAACAAAAGAAAGCTCTATTTGTGGGAAACAAAGGACATCAGTTTTGTTTGGGTACTGCATCGCACGACCGCGCAATTGTCAGTTAAAGCGACACAGTGTTGAATTGCAAAAAAAGGGCCTGGTCATTAAGGGGGCAAATCCTTCCGGGGCTGAAGTGGTTAAGGAAGAATTCTAGGTATAGATGTTCAATACATAGTTACATTGGCTGGATGAGGTGGAGAGTGTGACATCACTGCCTCATTTCTCCACCTTGTCCAAACAGAGAATGCTTTGCATTAATTCACAGAGTGCAAAGCCTGTTCCTGCGTGGGTTTCCTCCTGGTACTCCGGTTTCCTTTCACACTCCAAAGACATGCTGGTAGGTCTATTGGCTCCTGTCTAAATTGTCTCTAGTATGTGAATGTATGAATGTGAGTTAGGGACCTTGGATTGTAAGCTCCTTCAGGGCAGGGACTGATGTGAATTTATATTATACTGTATATGTAAAGTGCTGCGTAAATGGATGGCGCTATATAAGTACTTGTAATAAACAAATAAATAAAGCATTGCCCCTGCCGAGTGGACAACCTTCTGTGTTCAGTAGGCAGCAGGCCAGCTGATCAGCGCAGAAAATGGAAGCAAGAGGAGATCATTGGAGTAGCCGTGTCTATTCCAATGATTTCCAGCTTCCAGAGATTTTGGACAAGTATGGTATATACTATTGGCCCAAGTTGGACCAATGTTACCAGGGGTGGCCCATCCATTAAGGGCGCACGGGTGCCGCCCCCTCTGTCATGCCACTCCCCTATATGACTAATGGATAGATTCATGCATTGCATGAATCTATCTATGGCCGCCGCTGCCACCCCCTATTCAGGCGTCTGGCCCCTTTTCAGACGCCGGGTTCCAGCAGCGGGAGTGTTATTTTGAAGCACCTGATTAGAGCCATAGACTCTAATAGGCTCCAAAAAAGGTTGACTAGGAGCGCAGAGCATTGCACTCACAGTCCACCCAGGCATGTTAGAAAAGCAAATTAATATTTGCTTTTCTAACACTGAACCACCTCTCCTCCAATCACGAAGCATGGGTCTAATACCCATCACCTGATTGGCTGAAGGCACAGGCATCCCTATTGGATGCCTAGCAGAACGGAAGAACAGAGGAGGGAGAAGCATGGAGGACACAGGAGCTGTCCCACAGCTCACTGCCGCCACCTGCTGCCTGACCTGCCACTAAGATGGGGTAAGTGCTGGGCGGGGGTCAGAGTGGCTGCATTTGATGGGCACAAGTGGCAGCATTTGATGGGCACAAGTGGCTGCATTTGATGGGCACAAGTGGTGGCATTTGATGGGCACAAGTCGCAGCATTTGATGGGGCACAATGGGCAGCATTTGATGGGCACAAGTGGCAGCATATAATTAGCACAAATGGCTGCATTTGATGGGCACAAGTGGCGGCATTTAATGGGGCACAAGTGGCAGCATTTGATGGACACAAGTGGCTGCATTTGATGGGGCACAAGTGGCTGTATTTGATGGGCACAAGTGGCTGCATATGATGGGCACACGTGTCGGCATATGATGGGCACCAGTGGCTGCATATGATGGGCACCAGTGGCTGCATATGATGGGCACAAGTGGTGGCATTTGATGGGCACAAGTGGCGGCATTTGATGGGGCACAATTGGCTGCATATGATGGGCACAAGTGGCTGCATATGATGGGCACAAGTGGCTGCATATGATTACATAAGTGGCTGCATTTGATGGGGCACAAGTGGCTGCATTTGATTACACAAGTGGCTGCATATGATTACACAAGTGGCTGCATATGATTACACAAGTGGCTGCATATGATTACACAAGTGGCTGCATTTGATGGCACAGTGGCTGCAATTGATGTTTTTTTTCAGTATTTTTCAGTTTGTTTGCACCCTCCCAAAAATGTTGAGCACCAGCCGCCACTGCATGTAACTATGTACAAAATATCCATACTTGTAATTCCTTTTTAACTGTGATTTTTATTTATATTCAAATTGAAGTTATGTCAAGAAGATCCAAGTAATTGTTTTGTCTTTTGGTTAAAACAATTCAAGAAGTAATTGTTATATTTTAATTAATGTAAATGGCTGAAAAACCTACAATGCAATTTCTCCTTTTCTTTGAATATAATAACTCTTCTCTCAGTGTTAAGCAAATGGAGCAAAGGGAAAGTGAGTATATGCAGGTAGGAGACTGGGAATTAAAGTGAACTTGTAGCTTTGCCCTGCATGGCCCTTTTAACACTCTCCCATTCTGAGACCAAAATCATAGCTTCTCCCCTATATTTTGATAACAAGCATGCATGCAGCTTGCTGAACCTTGCCAGCTTGACTACATCCAAGGTCACATTTCCTTGGTTTCTGCCCTCTATTGGGATTCTTGCCTTCATTATTGTAATGACCACCAAGACAGCGATCTATATTATCCTTAAATTATGGTGTTGGTGTTGTTTAAAAGTTTGTGTTTGTGTTTCTAACAATTTTTTGGGCAAAAATAAACTCCAAGCCGTGCATCCACCAATCTTCCCTGTACATTGGTTCATCCTCACAAGGCACTTTGTGATAAGCGGTGGCTGTGCAGTGAAATCATTTACTAACCACAAAAGTGTTATGTTGATGTAAGTATCGTAAATCCTACATGTGTGTCTATGAATACACATCACTGAAATTCCTGACATAATATTTACGAACATAAAATTTGTATCATAAGGTGGAAGCCAAATGCAACTCCTATGGCAACATGAAATTATTGAACCCATTATTCTGATTAGATGCAAGTCATATGGTGAAGTGCAGTTTCAAATTTACACAATTAGCACTTCAATGCCTCAACACCATGATTCAATAATTACATTGTGTAAGCTGAAGGAGAAAACTGCTATCTATGCCTGTCTATGGGAACCTATAATATGATACTGAAGCCACCCTCGTACATAGATACTGCATCAAAGTGATTTCCATTAATAAGCAACGACGAATGACATTCAACCTTCTATAAAGTAATTTTCATACACCTTCCTACACCTTCAAGTTCTGCTGTGTAAACGTTTTGGTAAATGTTATAGAGGAGACATTAAAATAGCTTGAAGGAAGTCGTTTGTAAATTAAAACGGTAGATGAGACGTGAGCAGTAGATTTGAGAGTTTTGTTATTTTATTATTGATCCCAATGAGGCCTATTTGTCTACAGTACAGCATTTTGTGTGGTTGTTTTCTAGGAAATATGCTACATTTCCTGCCCATATATTTATTATACTATCTTAACCTTTTGCCTGCCTACCTTTACTTCTCCTAGGGAGCCAGAGATGTAAAGGAAGATGATAAGTATCTTTCAGGTGGGCAGTGTTGTGAAACTTTGCTGCGTTGCAGATCTCCGTTCACCTGAGACTTGAGGCCAGTGGGGGAAGGGTCACTTTATGCGATACAGCTTGGTCACGTCCCTGTGTCTGTGATTTGACAATGAGAGATCAGCAGCAGACTGATGAGTTCATCCCTCTAGTCACTCTACTCTCTCATTCTGCACACCACCACATCACATTTGACTGGCTCCTACCACTGCCCCTCCTTCTTCCAGTCTGAGTACACAAGGGATTAGAAAAGATTCACACCAAGTCTAATTCATGTGTTTTCACCAGTTGCTATTAAACATACTTGAATAATGTTTTAAAAGTGTTGGAATACATTATTAATTTTATGTATTTTTGTACAACACCTACATTCTTCAGCCAGTAGATGGCAGTGTTTACAAGTGTTGAGCTGCTCTATGGTAAACACAATAGGGTTGATTTACTAAAGGAAAATCCACTCTGCACTATACAACAAGTGCACTTGCAAGTGCAGTCACTGTAAATCTGAGGGGACGATCTGAAATGAGGGGAAGCTCTGCTGATTTTATCATCCAATCATGTACAAGCAAAAATCCTATTCTTTATTTTCCTTGCAAGTTCCCCTTGGATCTACAGTGACTGCACTTCCAAGTGAACTTGCAGTTCACTTGTAGTGCACAGTGAAATTGACTTTAGTAAAAAAAAAACCTGTCTTTTCTCTGTATAATAAAAAGTTCCTTTTCCTGTCTGCAAGTAAGGTGGGCGTAAACTCCCATGTATATATTTTAGCTATAGGTAAGCCTACAATAAGGTTTACCTATAGGTACAGTAGATGAGCACCCTCTAGAAGATATTTACTTTAGATGCAGGTGATGTTACTGGTGCATGCGCTCTGAAGGAACGGTATACCTGTGTTGTTCCTTCAGAGCCGTGCCATAAACAGCAACTCCCTTGCGCATGGACGAGAGTGACATAATCGCCGGCTCAGCCATTTGTATCTCCGAAGCCTGCAAGCCTTGAAAGAAGACCGGGTGAAGATGGAAGCACCCTCAGCGGTGACAGCGCATCGCTGGAGAGCTTCGTTTTCAGGTAAATCTGTCATAATGAGCTAGTATGTGATGCATATTAGCTCATTATGACTTAAACTGCCCAGGGCCAGATTTTTTTTTTTTTTGGATATGGTTTACTAGCGCTTTAAGCAGAAAAACCCAAGTGGACTGTGCACTGTCTGTCTGTTCTGTAGGGCTATGTACAGAATCTCTAACAATAGGTAACATCTTGACCATTACAGAACAAGTCCTGTTGACTGTGACTAACTACCTCTAGCTGTACCGTGACCTGGATGCATGAAAACCTTTGCAGACAATACTTTTACTGATTTTTGTTAATAAATACATAACTGTGCTACTTTGTGGAGGTGCCTGGAGTTCCGCTTTCAGCTGTGGATACTTCAATCATTCCATCACATGGATGTAAATATCTTGTTTTTATTTCCCTTGCAGATAGATAGGTATTCAAAGTGAAACAGATTCACCTTATTTACTGTGCTCAGTGAAAATCTGCTATGCTAGGTGAACAGACTTTATTCTTTATTAAATCAACTCCTGTCAATGCAAAAATAAAGGCACACTGTGGATCTGGCACTTGCTACAACCGGGGGATCTACAGTATCTAAGAAGTAAAAAAAAAACTATTGTGCCACTGCAAATGACAACCTAAGCTTTCAGTTAATGCTTGACATATACAATAAATTTACTCAAAGGAGACAGGTTTGCTAGGTGCTGTCAGGATATAGTACTTAGGGATGAGCTGAACATACCTGGGTTTAAGGCAGATTGTCAGAACATGACTAAAGTTCCAGTGGTGAATCTGAATACAAATGAAGTCAAGGGTAAAACAGAATGTTAAAAAAGTAATATCCATTTTCTTAGGCTAATATGCAAGGAATTGTCAAACAAATGGCTTGGGGGGCTGGGAACTGGACCGGAAAACATGGACCAAAGCAAAGATCAACATTAAAAATGCAAAATTCCTTTAAATAACATGCCTAGGGGATGCCCTTAACCTGCCTGTGAAGTGGCATGTCTGTACAATGCATATAACCCACTGCAGCAAAACTGACATTTGCAAAGAAAAAAGTGTAAATTGCCAGCTAATGATAACTTTGGTCACTTTATTAATACTGCTGCTAAATTAATCATTTCCCATTACCGGTCTTCTCAGTCAGTCAAACACTGATTTAGTTTGGCCATTTGCCAAACCTCCAAACAAGAAAAATTTGCACCTAATTGGCAGCTCATCCCTAAAGCTGGCCATATATTATACAGATTTCTAATTCAATTTTCTTTAGATTTACCTTCAACTATGCAGAACAAGGGCCTGCACGATTGCATACAAATTGAAATTGAAATAGGTTTGACCTCATATTGTATGGTTTTGGTAAATCTAAAGGAAAGTTGTACAAGAAAATTGTATAACGTATGGCCAACCTAAGGATAATTTTACACTCATGGATTGATTTTCAGAGACATTTAACAGGCAATGAGGAGGTGATATGTTGCCCCTTCACCGCCTGTTTTAAACCTTTAAAGCCACAGCACTGCACCGCAACCATCATGCACAGCACTTGGTTGGAGGACGGTTGCAGTTTTGTCCCATTCATATGAATAGGTTAAGTTCAGAGGGCAATAACGCAGGAGATGTCATTTTTGCTGCATGTGTACAAACCCCATCCAGCTTTGCAGCTTAAAGTGTAGATCCCCCGCAGCCCCCCCCCCCTTTACTTACCTGAGCCTGATCTTGATCCACCAATGTGCACAAGAGCAATGGCTCTCTTGGCTCTCTCCCTCCTCCTAGGCTCAGACACAGCAGATGAAGCCATTGGCTCCCGTTGCTGTCAATCACAGGTAGTGAGAAGGGAGGCTAAGCTGCACTATGGACACACAGAGCTGGCTCAGGAGTGAGCCTGGATGAGTGCTTCCCTAAAAAGCAGCTTGCCATGGTGGGCACTTGGCAAGGGGAGGAGACAGGTCCCCCCCAGGGGGGAATCCGAGAGGAGGAGGATCTGGGCTGCTCTTTGCAAAACCATTGCACAGAGTAGGTAAGTATAACATTCCCTTTACTTTTAAAGAGTAACTCCACTTTTGTTAAGAAAAAAATATTCCCCTCTGGGTGATCTATGTACATTACAAGGATTGTAACAAACTTCATGGCAGATTCCTACCTTTTCGTTATTCTGAAGAAATCACTGTGTGTTTGTCTGTATCCATGCACATGAGTGAATCTGTATGGGAGTGGTTTCACAATTATCAATCAGCTGCTGCACCTGCAGGACTCTAATGAAAAAAAATTGCAGGGTCTGCATCCCTTTGGAAGTGATTTCCTATTGGGAGCAGCTCACCAAAAATGCCATTTTTGTGGCAGGGGATGCTGAAAATCTGACTTGTATCTTGATGTAGACTTCTGGGAAAATCAGTGAGTCAATGACACAAGCAGGAAATTATGTGTACAAAAGGCCTCCAGGTAACCCTAATGTATTGCATTTTACAGAAAATTACAGCGCAGCAGATTGAAAAGGAAAAGACATTTTTAATACTATTCAATTACAATACAACTTGAGGGGCAACTGTATACGCTATATTATTATTATTTTTTTTGCTATTTTTTTTTCAACGAAAGTGGAGTTACCCTTTAAGGGGGTGGTTGGTAAAACCATAGCTCAACCGCATATTTTTTTTACCAGCCCCCTACCACAAGTCTAACTGTGTTCTAACAGTAATGAACCTCAGAGCCTGGTTTACAAGATTTTATTCAGACTGGCTGCTGAAACTCTGTTAGGAAAGAACAAAATGACCAGCAAAAGATACAATTTACCAATTGAATTTACTTCAAAGGCTTTGTTGCCTTGAAGTTGATTTGTGTGGATGGGAATTATGACACCAGGCTGCTCTTATATAAGGTGAGAGATTCTGAGACCCATGCAGATGTCACTTCAGTTCTTGCACAGAAATGTAGATTTCCTTGTGCATCTGATTAAAGCAAACACATACCGGTAAATCTTAATCTTGGCTCTTTGCAAAGATTCAAATAAAACTGACAGTTGTTCTTTACATATTTTTTTCTTCTGTGTTGGAGAAAGATGATTGAAGATAAAGCTTTGAGTTTCAGTGTTTTTTTTTTTTCCTGCATGAAAGAGGGCCAAGGTTTTTCTTTACTGCTTGCTCTCCGCTGTTTGCATACTCTGTCAGCTGTGAAAGGTTCTATCACTGTTGAGATTTATAGAGTGGCAATATAAAATTATGTATGAACTGTGCTTGGCACAAGGAAATATCTCTTCATACATCAATCTGGAAATAACACCAAGAAAAATTGTCTGTTCAGAGTCTCACTGAATTGCTGGTAAAGTGATGAATGCCTTGCCTTGTCCTTGTCCAGTCTCAGGTCTGGCCTGACACAGTGCGCAATTCCAACTTGTTCAAGGTCACCGATTTATTACTCATGGCAGCCTGTTCATTTGCTTAATTTGCCTTACTGATGACTGCGGCCAACAAATGTATCATTGCGAGAGGTTACACAAAATAGGATTGAGAAACCAGAGCAGAACTTCTCTGTCTAAGTAGTGTTCAGATTCATAGGTGTCTTTTCAAAGCAGGCTTCTAAAGGTGATTTTAATCTATGATGCATTTAAATTAAAGTAGAAAAATATGAAAGGCATCAAAATTTGATTTAGTATTGAATATATAAAAATTGTGTAGGTAATACAGTAAAGAACACGAACGATAATACATTAGATAAGTTATTGCTGTGCATGTAATAGACATGAAAAATATTACATACTGATCCTCATCTACTTTAAAAGGTAATTTCACCTTACAGAGTAAAATAAGCTTAAAGGTTAAAGGTTACATTTTTTATTTTTTAAAAATAACAAACATGTTATACTTACCTCCACTGTGCAGCTTGTTTTGCACAGAGTGGCCCCGAATGGTGTTTTCTGGCGGCTCTCCTAGCTCCTCCCCATCTCAGATACTCACTCTCCCGGGGGGTTACCTTGCGGACGCGCTCCCGAGTCCTGCATTCGGCGTCCATAGCAGGACTCGGCTCCGCCCCCGGCACCCACGTCATTGGATTTGATTGACAGCAGCACGAGCCAATGGCTGCGCTGCTATCACTCTATCCAATGAAGAGCCAACAAGAGCCGAGAAGCCCGGGCAACGATCGAGTGTGGGACTTTCGAGGGCTCAGGTAAATAAACCAGGGGGCTGGAGGGCCGGTAATTGTCAGATGTTTTTTCACCTTAATGCATAGAATTAAGGTGAAAAAACATGAAGCTTTACAACCCTTTTAACCACTTACCCTCCCCCTTCATGACCAGGCCATGTTTTGCGATACGGCACTGCGTCACTTTAACTGACAATTGTGAGATCGTGCGACGCTGTACCCAAACAAAATGTATGTCTATTTTTCCCCACAAATAGAGCTTTATTTTGGTGGTATTTGATCACCTCTATGTTTTTAATTATTGTGCTATAAACAAAAAAAGGCCGACAATATTGAAAAAAAAAACACAACACTTTTTACTTTTTGTTATAAAACATCCAATAAAAAAAATGTAAAAAATCAGATTTCTACATCAGTTTAGGCCAATATGTATTCTGCTACATATTTTTGGTAAATTGATTGATTTGCGCAAAAGTTATAATGTTTGCAAACTATGGGATATATTTATGGAATTTTTATTTATTTATTTAGGCCCTCCGCACAGGACAGGAGAGATTTTTCTGTTGATTTTGACACTAAAACAGTGATCAGTGCTAAAAATAAATACACACCCCATATAAAAAATGCAACATAGGAAGAGCATGTGTATGTAAACATCAGTTGTGCCACATGTAAAATGCATGTGAAAGGAGTTGGGGGTCTGTCCTAACCAAACTGCCCTAGGTTCAGTTCAAGCAAGGTTTGAAGTTTAAATGCTAAACCTGCACCCCATTGAAATCAACAGGAGCAGAATCTGTCAAAAAAAAAAATTCCCGTTTTCTGGGCTAATAGGCAAGAGGGTGTCAAAAAATTAGCAAGGGAAAAGGGGAGCATAAAAAAGAGCTTGAAAGCAAAAAATACACTACGTTTCTTTAGTGATGTTATATTTATTTTGATATTGCACATGTATACACATAAAAAGTACAACTATACATAAAATGCACAGTGATTCATGATTCATTGTCATTATCAGTTTTATCATGTTTTGAGATTGATCCAAGTATATTGAAATTAGACATGTGGCATAGAGTAAATAAATCTATGTTGTAAACACATGATTGTAGCATCTGGAGCTCAACGCATTTCGTGGCTATGCCGCTTCTCATCAGGAGAAGAAGTATAGTAGATGTCTAAAAAAGATATATTAAAACAAACAATAAATCTGACTTACATAAGAAGGGGGGGATAGTGATTACATTTGGAAGTTATCGTCTTTTATTATTTTGCTTAACTTTTTAAGTGATATTAATATAAAGCTGATTTCTCTGACATATTTTGCAATACTTTTGGACATGGCACCTTCCTTTATTAGCTCATAGTCTTTTATAGTCTTTCATCACTATTTTTATCTCAGCTATCTGCTTGATATTCCTTTATTCACTGTTTGTAACTCAAGGAATGGCTATCACCATTGGGGTGCCTGAAAATATGTATATATGTAAATCAACTGGTTCAGTAAACAGTTAAAAGGATTTCTGCTGTCTGGACTCTTCCTTCTCCTAACTGCATGATGGTAATGTGCTTTGGTAATGGTGCCGGGGAAGGTGCTATCAGGGTCCATTGTTGTTAGATCTAAGGAAGGTATGAGACTGACTACTGATGGTGAAGTTTAGGCCAGGTAAGGGGCCTTTCAGGGATTTTCTTTCATTAGCATCCAGAGGCAGATCCTGTTCTCACAGTGCAGGGCCAGCTTATCGAAAGGGTCAGGTGCCTGGGGGGGGGGGGCTGCAGTTTCCACCCCCCAGTAGATGGGGAATCACATGTGGACAGAGTGGGTGATCAGTGCAGCGGGTGGAGGAAATTACGGGATCCAATCTTTTGTGGCTGTCACTGCAGCAGCTGAAAGCTGGCATTTCCTCCTCCCTCCTGCCAACTTTCAGCTGCTGCTGGGTGAGCCACAAAAGATTGATTCCAGTTATTTCCCCCTACTTTCAACTATTGGATTCCCCCCTACTGCTTTGGTCCCCCTATGTGTACTTGTTTTTGGCAACTTCCTCTCTCATCAGGAGCAGTTGCAAAAAGGGGGATCTTCAGGATTGAGAGTAAGGTAAGGGGCCAGTAAATATGTAATTTACTAGCCCCTTCCTTTCTAAATGAACACAGTAAGTGATCGGTACGGATCACTCACTGTGTCCATTCACAAGTGAAGCATAGTAAACTGTGGTTACTATGCTCCAGTTTATATATGAACAGGAGCCTCTGCCTCCTGTTCATTCATCTGCAGTGCAGCTTAAGCTGCAGAAAGGAACTGGGAAATGTGTTTCCTCAGTCCCTTTCTCTATCTCAAAAGTGAGAATTCAGGGGTATTTTTAGACAGATATCTCACCAAAGTCCCCCCCTCCCCCGATACTATTAAGGTGGCACTACTATAGTGCTGTGGTGAGTCTAAAAGAACCAACCTATGCTGGGCAGAAATGGGTTAAATAGTTCACATGCTCCCCCCACCACATGGTTGTACACATGGAAGTCATGCAGCCCAGTGCGTGGCTCGGCTGCAACACAAGAATATCTGTGATATTTAGCTTTATTGAATAACATCAGGTGTTCACACACTAGAGAGGGATAATGAGGCTGATCTTTGCTGCCTTTCAAACAGAGCTACAGGTAGCATTCTTGTGCAATTAAATGTTGCTTTCTATGCAAAATGTCTCACTCCCTGTCATTTTTCAATAGGCAATGAAGGGAGTAAATCTTGAAAAAAAATAAAAATGTAAGTCATAATCTTCACTTATAGTCCATAACTTTTATTTTTATTTTTTATTATTCCATAGAATAAGATTGGTTGTTGCTGGGAAGGTTGGGTGAGGTCACTGAGGAACTGTTCCTGTTTTAATCACCCCATATAAGTTTTAAATATCTGTTTTGCATTATACATGGGCATTTTAATAAAATATGTATAAATGTTTAATCAGTGTATTGCGCATAAAAAAAGGAAATTATTTAAGTTCACGGAAATGCCCTGTATTCAAAAAGTATCAAAAATACTCTGAATGTAAAACAACTTTATATACTTTTGCTGCTCTGGAAAATGCAGTGCAAAAAGATATTATATTCCATGATTAGAAAAGAAAAAGTAATCACAATTTTGATCAAACTTATTTCATGATGTTTTCTTTTAGTGTTTATTTATTGGAACAAAGTGTGGTGATTCATTTTGCTGTCAGAATTCAATGAATAACCCAGGTCCTGCTGTACAAAATGCTTTCTTTTAAATGTGGTTAACCTTAAATGAACTAGGGCTGAAACAAATATGGAGGTTACCATTGTTGATCTCTCTCTTTATAAATGACAGTTGTCAGGATGTCATGTTAATTCAATGGCTTCAGTACTTTGTAATTCACTAACCCAGAGGACGTATGCACATCTGCTCTGACTTCTGGATGCTTTCTTTGGGGTTGATTTACTAACATTGGAGAGTGCGGAATCTGGTGCAGTTGTTCATTGTAGTTTGGAGGTCTCACTTTTGTTACCAGCGGTTTAAACATTAATGGCTGTGGGTTGAGTTATTTTGAGGGGACAGCAAATTTACACTGTTATACAAGCTGTACCCTCACTACTTTACATTGGAGCAAAGTGTCATTTCTTCAGTGTTGTCACATGAACAGATAGAATAAAATATTTACAAAAATGTGAGGGGTGTACTCACTTTTGTGAGATACTGTAGTTTTCCACCACACATGTGTTTTGTTTTTAGGCCACAATGTTTATATTTGGTCTCATCTGACCAGAGCACCTTCTTCCACATGTTTGTTGTGTCCCCCACATGGCTTCTCGCAAACTGCAAAACGGGACCTCTTATGGCTTTCTTTCAACAATGGCTTTCTTCTTGGCACTCTTCCGTAAAAGCCAGATTTGTGGTGTATACGGCGTGCTAATAGTTGTCCTGTGGACAGATTCTCCCACCTGAGCTGTGAATCTCTGCAGCTCATCCAGAGTTACCATGGGCCTCTTGGCTGCTGCTTTAATCAATGCTCTCCTTGCACAGCCTATCAGTTTAGGTGGAGGGCCATGTCTTGGTAGGTTTGCAGTTGTGCCATACTCTTTCCATTCCTTCTCCATGATGGATTAAACAGTGCTCTGTGAGATGTTCAAAGCTTGGGATATTTTTTTATAACCTAACCCTGCTTTAAACTTCTCCATAACTTTATCCCTGACCTGTCTGGTGTGTTCCTTGGCCTTCATGATGCTGTTTGTTCACTAAAGTTCTCTAACAAACCTCTGAGGGCTTCACAGAACAGCTTTATTTATACTGAGATTAAATTACACACAGGTGGACTCTATTTACTAATTAGGTGACTTCTGAAGGCAATTGGCTCCACTAGATTTTAGTTAGGGGTATCAGAGTATAGGGGGCTGAATACAAATGCACGCCACACTTTTCACATATTTATTTGTAAAAACTTTTGAAAACCATTTATCATTTTCCTTCCACTTCACAATTATGTGCCACTTTGATCTATCACATAAATGCCCAATAAAATTCATTTACATTTTTGGTTGTAACATGACAAAATGTGAAAAAATTAAAGGGGTATAAATACTTTTTCAAGGCACCGTATTGGTTTGCCATTATCATTATTATTAGTATGTCAGGAAAACAAATTTTGGTTATGTTTTCTATTTCCACTACTGCATGTGTGACTTTTTAAAATTTCTAATGCAGAAAAGAAAGACTTTATTTTTAGTTAGGTTGGTTTTATAGAATTATCTTAAGTCAATAGATGTCCTAAACATTTTTACAGATTCATTAGACAATTGCTCATAATGCACATTATGTCTTTGGAAATCAATAAACTTCAATATTTTGCAGCTTCATTATTCCTATTTTAGACAGGTGAACTTTTAATTTGCTGATCTTTGACAATTACACTTTTAAGCAACCTACCTAATAAATTGTTTTTGTAATGTAAAATCTATTGACCACTTTTTAGCATTAAAGATGTATTTATATACCGCATAACGATTTTGTATACTTAGTATTTCACATATATCTAAAGCCAAAATCTTTTTTTTCAGTTTGGATGGAGTAGAAAATCATTATTACCCATTTAAATTATTCTGTCACCTCTGCTCCACACGAAGTAGGAGCGACTGCAGTTGATTTAACAAAGGTGAATGGGCTGATCTCTTTGCGAGGGAATTTGCCTCATTGCGGTGAAGGTTTTCTTGAAAAGAATACTCAATGATGTGCAAGGAAAAGAAAAATGCATTTTTCTTTTCCTTGCACATGTAGAGGTACCACTGTTGGAGCTGCTGAAAGTTGTAGTCCGTCTGTAACCCTGCCCAGCCCGGCATTCACTTTCTCAAGCAGACAAAGTAAATGAATAGCCTGTTAACTTTGTTTTTGTATTTTTGTTGAGGGGTAAACTTGGATTGGGTTAGGGGATTCATGACATGCCCGGAATTTGAGTAGAAAGAAACATTTGCATTGGGACCAAACTTTGTACACTCCCTGTACATATTTACACTTCACACTGCTCCTGCACAAACTTGTAGATTCATTTTCGTCCGAATGCATTTTCGTCCGAATTTCGGGTATTTTCGTTATCGTTTTATTTAAACGATAATGAACGTGCAGAATCCAAAAACCGAAAGATCCAACATAAACAAATGCTTTATTTTCGTTTTCGTTGTGACAACAGTTCGATATAGATAGGAGATTCGACATGACGCTGACAATAGCGATCTGTGTCCATCGAACCTGTGGTCGAATGTGCCTAACCTTAGCTCTATTAGTTCAAGATTATTCTACATAAAGAGAAAAGATTCGACATAGAGAGAAAAGATTCGACATTATAGAGACAATAGCAAAAAAGGTTGAACGTGCCTAACCTAACTCTATTAGTCCAAGATTATTCGACATGGAGAGAAAAGATTTGACATGAAGATTCGACGAAGCAGTCGCCGTGAGCTGACATTTATGGTCAATGCTCCGCCCATAGGCTATAGAAGAATGTTGGTTGACTAGTAATAATAATTATTAAATATAATTATTACTAGTGTCATACAACATTAAATTTCTACTATAGCTTGTAGGCGGAACATTCGACCGGAAATGTAGGATTGCGGCGTCGTACGGTTTAGCTGCTCTGTCGAATCTTCTTAGAACATTCGACAGACACCATAAGCAGTCAATGACAGATTCGACCTTAATTATTTTGGATTTTCAGACTAATGCATTTTTTAACGAAACAAAATAAATGAAAACTAATTTTGGGAGTAACCAAATAAATGTATTTTTCAGACGAAAACGAAATTCCGAAACAAAATATTTCAGTGTGCACATGTCTACAAACTTGCTTGCAGACTATTACCTCCTCTCTCTCTCCAGCACATCACTTCTCCTCAGGCACAGCTAGCACATGGTTTGACCTGGCTCTGGTTCCAGCCAGGCCTTGTAGAAATGCCTTTTGCAGGCAGGGACTGCGACCCCTTGTGCTGTAGCTAGAAAAGGTGAAATTGGTTAAATGCTAGCTGTCCTTGGTTGACTACTGATCACAGCCAGTCCTCTTCAGGCCCTTCCAGCCCTCCTGGCTGCAGCTGCCCTACTCCACTGCCCATGGCATCACAGTCTCTCCTGCTGGCTCTACATCCATCTCAGACTGCACACTCCCAGTCCCTCCAGCATGCCTCCCCAGCTGTGCCTGCCACTCACCAACACCTGGTGGATCCCTCCTGAAGACTTTGCCTGGCAGTACCTTCCACTGTCCTCTCCTGCTTCTGATCAGAACACCCCTGTGGTTTGTACGAGGGTCCCTTCCACTACCGTGCTCCAGGCCCAAGGTCACTCTTCCAGACTGGGGAGTTCCCTCAAAGGCCCCCAACAGCTAGTACGCTATCTCCCAGTTCTTCCACCCAAATTCCCCTCCCCAGCTGGGCTGACCCTGGGTATTTCAAGGAGGCCTGCCCCCTGCCAATCCTGAGGCACCCTAGACAGCCCCTCCCCACTTCCCTTCCTCCCTTCTAGCATCCTCTAGAAGTAAGATCATAAGGGTAGAGGGGAGGAATCAAACAGGAACACCACATCCCAAAATTTAATGCAAGTTAAAGAAAAGAGGGACTTGAGGCCTCTACTGAGGCCTCTACTGTAGCCATGGGACTTTAAGGGTGCTCAATGGACAAAAAGAAAAATAGCAAGAATAAAAAAATATATACTTTATTAATAAATCTTTAAAAATCTTTTTCATATAAAAAGACAGACATGAAAACAGCACAATTTATATAATTCCAAGATGAATCTATACAAATATGATACAGAGCTTGATACCACTTTCTCGACATGTTTCGCTTTCTAAAGCTTCTTCAGGAGATATAGTGTGGCATCTGATCAACTACAAAATGAAAAGCGAATAAACAATAAATGTTCATGTCCGGAAATATGCATAATAACCACATTGGTTACATTCAATATATATCATCATTAAATTAATATACATCAGTGCATTTTGTGTAAAAATGTACAGGGTATAAATATCACAGGCATAACGTATCAGAGAAATTGCAAAAAATATGCACACATTTAAAAAATAAATAATTACAGTGAGCATGACAAAAAAAATATATATATAAATAATCTGTTCTTGTTTTAATTTTTTTAAATATAAATTCGATTTCATCTTACCAATGTTTTACCAAAGACTGGACATGTCTGTAAGTTGGAAACTCAAATTTGTGCACAAGGCGTTATGCCCTTCAAGACTAGTCTCCCATATTTTTCTTTTTGTCCATTTAGCACCCTTAAAGTCCCATGGCCTCAGTAGAGGCCTCAAGTCCCTCTTTTCTTTAATTTGCTCTAGAAGTAAGAGTGCGGTGACAGGAAGGTGATGCTGTCTGTGAATCACCAGCCTGCTCTGACCCACTCCCAGCCCACACAGATAAAAACAAACAGGCCTAGCTCACAGCTAAATTTACCTGTACTGACACAAATCCTACTACTAGCACCTATCTAAAGTAGAGGGTGCTACACACATGATTGGATGATGGAAGTTAGCAGAGCTTCACTTCTATCACTAAGGGGCCTTTCACACTGGGGCGGTTTGCAGGCGCTATTGCGCTACTGATAGTGCCTGCAAACTGACCCAAAAGTGCAGCTGCTTTGTCTCCAATGTGAAAGCCCCGAGGGCTTTCACACTGGAATGGTGCGCTAGCAGGACGGTAAAAAAAGTCCTCGCTCCTTCATCGTTCTGCCCATTGAAATCAATGGGATAGCGCGGCTATACCGCCGGCAAAGCGCCTCAGCAGAGTTTTTAACCCTTTCTCGGCCGGTAGCGGGGGGTAAAACTGTTGAAAAAAGGAGGGGTGTGGAGGCGCCAACTGTGGTAGCTTGTTTATGCAAAAATAAAAGTTAGTGTAACAATTACACTTACTGGTTCGCAATTACGAACTGTAAAACTGCCCCGCTAACGCCCGCATACCGACGGTAAAGTGCCGCTTACCGTAGCGGCGCTTTACCGCCGCCCCCGCCCCCGCCCCAGTGTGAAAGGGCCCTAACATATTAGGAAAATTCCCTTGCAAAGTATAACTTCCCCTGGAAAGTGAATAGCCTGTTTGCCTCTAGTAAATGAAGCTCAATATCTCAAAAGTGAAGGGAATCATCCCTTAGACAGTTTTCACCAGAACCTGAATCCATGCCTTGTTCTGCACTGTGTTTCTGTGTGGAGTCAGCTTTCTTGGTAAAGGAGTAGTGCTGTGTTTCCTCACTACAGATGCCCTGCTAGTTGCCGCTGTTGTGTTAGCTTCAGAGTGTGCCATTACTTATATAGCCATGGGGCGTGACCTTTCTGTGACGTCACCCGGAGACCCCACCCCCTTGTGACATCATGGCCTGGGTCCGAGCTAGCATTGGGAGAAGACATCAGGAGGGGGAAGAACCGGTAGAAGAACCAGAGCAACAAGACAGTGGAGGGAGAAGAACCGGGGGAGAAAAACCAGAGGGAGAAGACATCAGTGGAGGTAGAAGAACCGGAAGAAAAAGGCATCACCGGAGAGGGAAGAACAGGAGGCAGAAGACCGGAGGTAGAAGACATGTTGGAGCTACGACAGGGGACATTCTTCATTTTTAATAAAGGACTTTGTCAAAAACCTGTGTACTGTTTTTATTTATTTTTGACACTTTTTTGGGTGAATGAGTAGGGGTACAATGTACCCCATAATCATTCAATGTGCCCTCTTGTTAAAGGGAGCTTCCAGATTCCGATAAGCCCCCTGCCCGCAGATCCCCACAACCACTGCCCGTGGTTGTGGGGAAGAGGCCCTTGTCCCCACCAGCATCAGGGCAATGTGCTTTGGGGTGGGGGGTACAGAACCCCCCTGCCCCAAAGCACCCACCACCCCATGATGAGGGCTTCTGGCCTGTATGGTCCAGGGGGGCGCTCACTCGTCCCCCCTGTCCTGAGCTGCCAGGCTGCGTGCTTGGATAAGGGTCTGGTATGTATTTTGGGGGACCCCACGCCGTTTTTTAAAATTTTGCCATGGGGGTCCCCCTTAAAATCCATACCAGATCAAAGGGTCTAGTATGATCTTGGGGGACCCCTACACCATTTTCTTTCTAATTTTGACGTGGGCTCCCCCTCAAGATTCATACCATACTCAAAAGGGCCTGGTATTGTCGGATCAAAGTCGGATCCCGTTCATTTAAGTTGCATCATAAAGTAGTGCAAAAGTCGTAGGGCAAAGTCGGATCAAAAGGCATCCGATTTCCATATGGGAGCGGTGTGAACCCGGCCACATAGGCAGGGGAGTTTAGAAACAGGAAAATAAACATTTGACATCCCCAGAAGTAACTGCAAAAACATCCAGTGTGCATGAGGCCTAAGAAATGTATAATAACATCTGTTTTAAAAACAACTTTCCTTTTCTCCGAGCAACTCGCACAAATTTAAATCATTACAGGCTGCCCAGTGGCTGAAAAAGAAGGTATTGAATGTGAGAGAATCAGTGGAGAAGATTTTAGTAGTGGTTATGAAGTGGTGATAGTGAGTGCTAAAACTTGTCGGTTCAGCAGGGACTAGTCATATTCCAATCCATGTATGACCACTGTGGTTAAACAACCGTCTTACTGGAAAATTTCTGCTTGATCAGCGCTGCAGTCTGGTGGTGACGTCTCCCTGCTATTAGAGTACAATACAATACAGAATACAAGCAGGTAGGATTCCCCTATTTACCTTGAATGTGAGGATAGGGAAATTGGGTCTTTTTTTTTATTCAACCCACTGGTTGAACAAAAAAAATAGACCCATCTATGGACATGTAAGTTAAGTAAGGTAAGTTTGGCACAATGTGTGAGAGTGCTGTGCAGCCACAGCTCTGCTTTTATGACGAAGAAAATGTATAGGTCATTTAACTTATCTTTACTTATCTCTCTTTGTTTAAAACCACTTGCTGGTCTTTTTCTGACACTGTATTTTTTTTGCTAGAAAATTACTTAGAACCCCAAAACATTATATACAGATTCTCACAAAAGTGAGTACACCCATCATCATGTGACAACACTGAAGAAATTACACTTTGCTTCAATGTAAAGTAGTGAGAGTACAGCTTGCATAACAGTGTAAATTTGCTGTCCCCTCAAAATAACTTAACACACAGCCATTAATGTCTAAACCGCTGGCAACAAAAGTGAGTACAACCCTAAGTGAAAATGTCCAAATTGGGCTCAAAGTGTCAATATTTTGTGTGGCCACCATTGTTTTCCAGTACTGCAATAACCCTCTTGGGCATGGAGTTCACCAGAGCTTCACAGGTTGCCACTGGAGTCCTCTTTCACCCCTCAATGATGACATCACAGAGCTGGTGGATGTTAGAGACCTTGCACTCCTCCACCTTCTGTTTGAGGATGCCCCGCAGATGCTCAATAGGGTTTAGGTCTGGAGTCATGCTTGGCCAGTCCATCACCTTTACCCTCAGCTTCTTTAGCAAGGCAGTGGTCGTCTTGGAGGTGTGTTTGGGGTCGTTATCATGTTGGAATACTGCCCTGCAGCCTAGTCTCCAAAGGGAGGGGATCATGCTTTGCTTCAGTATGTCACAGTACCTGTTGGCATTCATGGTTCCCTCAATGAACTATAGCTCCCCAGTGTTGGCAGCACTCATGCAGCCTCAGACCATGACACTCCCACCACCATGCTTTAGGCAAGACATACTTGTCTTTGTACTCCTCACCTGGTTGCTGTCACACACGCTTGACACCATCTGAACCAAATAAGTTTACCTTTGTCTCATCAGACCACAGGACATAGTTCCAGTAATCCATGTCCTTAGTTTGTTTGTCTTCAGCAAACTGTTTGTGGGCTTTCTTGTGTATCATCTTTAGAAGAGGCTTCCTTCTGGGACGACAGCTATGAAGACCAATTTAAGGCAGTGTGTGGCGTATGGTCTGAGCACTGATAGGCTGCCCCCCCACCCCTTCAACCTCTGCAGCAATGCTGGCAGCACTCATGTCTATTTCCCAAAGACAACCTCTGGGTATGACGATGAGTATGTGCACTCAACTTCTTTCGTTGACCATGGTTAGGCCTTTTCTGAGTGGAACCTGTCCTGTTCAACCGCTGTATGGTCCTGGCCACCGTGCTGCAGCTCAGTTTCAGGGTTTTGGCAATCTTCTTATAGCCTAAGCCATCTTTATGTAGAGCAACAATAGTTTTTTTTTCAAATCCTCAGAGAGTTTTTTTGCCATGAGGTGGCATGTTGAACTTTCAGTGACCAGTGACCAAATTACACCAAATTTAACACACCTACTCCCCATTCACACCTGAGACTAGGGATGAGCTTCGAGTTCGAGTCAAACTCATGTTCGACTCGAACATCGGCTGTTCACAAGTTCGCCAAACAGCGAACAATTTGGGGTGTTCGGGGCAAATTCGAATGCCGCGGAACACCCTATGTCTATGGGAGAAATCAAAAGTGCTAATTTTAAAGGCTTATATGCAAGTTATTGTTATAAAAAGTGTTTGGGGACCTGGGTCCTGCCCCAGGGGACATGAATCAATACAAAAAAAGTTTTAAAAACGGCAGTTTTTTCAGAAGCAGTGATTTTAATAATGCTTAAAGTCAAACAATAAAAGTGTAATATGCCTTTAAATTTCGTAGCTGGGGTGTGTCTATAGTATGCCTGTAAAGGGGCGCATGTTTCCCGTGTTTAGAACAGTCTGACAACAAAATGACATTTCAAAGGAAAAAAAGTCATTTAAAACTACGCGGCTACTGTATTGCCGGTCCGACAATACACATAAAAGTTCATTGATAAAAACAGCATGGGAATTCCCCACAGGGGAACCCCAAACCAAAATTTAAAAGAAAACGGCGTGGGGTCCCCCCAAAAATCCATACCAGACCCTTATCTGAGCACGCAACCTGGCAGGCTGCAGGAAAAGAGGGGGAGACGAGAGCGCCCCCCCTCCTGAACCGTACCAGGCCACATGCCCTCAACATTGGGAGGGTGCTTTGGGGTAGCCCCCCAAAACACCTTGTCCCCATGTTGATGAAGACAAGGGCCTCATCCCCACAACCCTAGCCGGTGGTTGCGGGGGTCTGTGGGCGGGGGCTTATCGGAATCTGGAAGCCCCCTTTAACAAGGGGACCCCCAGATCCCGCCCCCCCGTGTGAAATGGTAAGAGGTACCCCTACCATTTCACTAAAAAACTGTCAAAAATGTTAAAAATGACAAGAGACAGTTTTTGATAATTCCTTTATTTAAATGCTTCTTCTTTCTTCTATCTTCCTTCTTCTTCTTCTTCTGGTTCTTCTGGCTCTTCTGGTTCTTCCTCCGGTGTTCTCGTCCAGCATCTCCTCCGCGGCGTCTTCTATCTTCTTCTCCTCGGGCCGCTCCGCACCCATGGCATGGGGGGAGGCTCCCGCTCTTCTCTTCATCTTCTTCTCTTCTTCATCTTCTTTTCTTCTTCATCTTCTTCATCTTCTTCTCCGGGCCGCTCCACACCCATGCTGGCATGGAGGGAGGCTCCCGCTGTCTCCTGACGTGTCTCCTCTTCTGACGGTTCTTAAATAACAGGGGGGTGGGGCAACCCGGTGACCCCGCCCCCCTCTGATGCACGGGACATGACGGGACTTCCCTGAGGCATTCCCCGTGACGTCACAGGGAAGTCCCGTCAAATCACCGTGCGTCAGAGGGGGCGGGGTCACCGGGTGGCCCCGCCCCCGTTATTTAAGAACCGTCAGAAGAGGAGACGCGTCACACAGCGGGAGCCTCCCTCCATGCCAGCATGGGTGCGGAGCGGCCCGGAGAAGAAGATGAATAAGATGAAGAAGAGAAGAAGATGAAGAAGAGAAGAAGATGAAGAGAAGAGCGGGAGTTTCCCCCCATGCCATGGGTGTGGAGCGGCCTGAGGAGAAGAAGATAGAAGACGCCGCGGAGGAGATGCTGGATGAGAACACCGGAGAAAGAACCAGAAGAGCCAGAAGAACCAGAAGAAGATGAAGGAAGATAGAAGAAAGAAGAAGCATTTAAATAAAGGAATTGTCAAAAACTGTCTCTTGTCTTTTTTAACATTTTTGACAGTTTTTAGTGAAATGGTAGGTGTACTTTTGTACCCCCTTACCATTTCACACAGGGGGGCAGGATCTGGGGGTCCCCTTGTTAAAGGGGGCTTCCAGTTTCCGATAAGCCCCCCGCCCGCAGACCCCCACAACCACCGGCCAGGGTTGTGGGGATGAGGCCCTTGTCCTCATCAACATGGGGACAAGGTGTTTTGGGGGGCTACCCCAAAGCACCCTCCCAATGTTGAGGGCATGTGGCCTGGTACGGTTCACGAGGGGGGCGCTCTCTCGTCCCCCCTCTTTTCCTGCGGCCTGCCAGGTTGCGTGCTCGGATAAGGGTCTGGTATGGATTTTTGGGGGGACCCAACTCCGATTTTTTTTTTGGCGAGGGGTTCCCCTTAAAATCCATACCAGACCCTTCAGTTCTGGTATGGAATTTAGGGGGACCCCCCACGTCATTTTTTTTTCTAATTTTGGCCGGGGTTCCCCTTAATATCCATACCAGACCTGAAGGGCCTGGTATGAAATTTAGGGGGACCCCCATGTAATTTTTTTTAAAAATTTTGGTTCGGGGTTCCCCTGTGGGGAATTCCCATGCCGTTTTTATCAATGAACTTTTATGTGTATTGTCGGACCGGCAATGCAATAGCCGCGAGTAGTTTTAAATGACTTTTTTTCTTTGAAATGTAATTTTGCTGTCAGACTGTTCTAAACAAGGGAAACATGCGTATCTTTTCAGGCATACTATAGACACCCCCCAGCTACGAAATTTAAAGGGATATTACACTTTTATTGTTTGACTTTAAGCATTATTAAAATCACTGCTCCTGAAAAAACGGCCGTTTTTAAAACTTTTTTTTGCATTGATTCATGTCCCCTGGGGCAGGACCCAGGTCCCCAAACACTTTTTATAACAATAACTTGCATATAAGCCTTTAAAATTAGCACTTTTGATTATTCATGTTCGTGTCCGATAGACTTTAACGGTCTTCGCGTGTTCGAACAAACTTTTTTCCTGTTCGCATGTTCTGGTGCGAACCGAACAGGGGCGTGTTCGGCTCATCCCTACCTGGGACCTTGTAACACCACAAGTCACATAACATCGGGGGAGGGGAAATGGCTAATTGAGCCCAATTTGGACATTTTCAGTTAGGGGTGTACTCACTTTGGTTGCCAGCGGTTTAGACATTAATGGCTGTGTGTTGAGTTATTTTGAGGGGACAGCAAATTTACACTGTTATACAAGCTATACACTCACTACTTTACGTTGTAACAAAGTGTCATTTCTTTAGTGTTGTCACATGAAAAGATATAATAAAATATTTACCAAAAATGTGAGGCATGAACTCACTTTTATGAGATACTATATATATATATATTTTATTTTTTTTCTTTTAGCAGAGGACCTAGAGTATAAAATGGCGGTCATTGCAATTTTTTATGTCACACAGTTTTTGAGCAGTGGTTTTTCAAACACAATTTTCTGGGAAAAAAATAAATATACTTGAATGAATAAAAAAACCCCACAATATATACCCCAATTTTTTTGTAAAATATGAAAGATGATGTTACACAGAGTAAATAGATACCTAACATGTCATGCTTTAAAATTGCCCATGACATGATGCCAAACTACAGTACTTCAAAATCTACATACAAAACAGATTACAGTGCACACATTCAAGAATGACATTTCCTGCAAGGCTAGTTAAAAACGCCTGAACATATTCAAAAAAATACGGGGGTTTGGTCACACTATATGGTCATATAGTGCTAAGCCCACTTATTGCGACAAAGTACCCCGAATTAGTGGGTCCTACCCTAGTAATAGAATGGAAGATTCTATTCTTTTTTTTTTTTTTTTTACACTATCCCTTTAACCGCTTCAGCCCTGGACCATTTGGCTGGCCAAAGACTAGAGCACTTTTTGCGATTCGGCACTGCGTCGCTTTAACTGACAATTGCGCGGTCGTGCGACGTGGCTCCCAAACAAAATTAACGTCCTTTTTTTCCCACAATTTTTTAAAAAACGCATCATTTTTTTACTTTTTGCTATAATAAATATCGCTAAAAAATATATAAAAAAACATTTTTTTCCTCAGTTTAGGCCGATACGTATTCTTCTACATATTTTTGGTAAAAAACCCCCCAAAAAGCGTATATTGATTGGTTTGTGCAAAAGTTATAGCGTCTACAAAATAGGGGATAGTTTTATGGCATTTTTATTAATAATTTTTTTTTTTACTAGTAATGGCGGCGATCAGCGTATTTTATTGTGACTGCGACACTATGGCGGACACGTCAGACAATTTTGACACATTTTTGGGACCATTGGCATTAATACAGCGATCAGTGCGATTAAAAATGCATTGATTACTGTAAAAATGTCACTGGCAGTGAAAGGGTTAACAGGGGGCAGTGAAGGGGTCAATGTGTGTCCTAGTTTGTGTTCTAACTGAAGGGGGATGGGGACTCTGCAGAGAAACTAACAGATCGCTGCTCATACTGTGTATGAACAGACAATCTGTCAGTTCTCTGCTCAGAGAACCGTAAACTGTGTATTTACACACACAGTTCCCGGTTCTCTGTGTGCCCTGAGCGATCGCGGAAGCCTGACGGTGATCGAGAGGTTACATAACATCGTTTCGCCCAGCCATGCCATTCTGCCGCAGTACAACTGCGGCGGCTAGAGGGCATGTGGTTAATATTTTTTTTATCACTTTTATTGCTATTGCAAGAAATGCAAACATCCTTTGTGGTAACAATACAGCATGACAAGTCCTCTATATGGAGAGATAAAGACCCTAAATCTCTCCTCTACCTTTAAAAGCAAAATAAAAAAAAAATAAAATAAAAAAATAGATCTTTTGCTTTTTTAAAAAAAAAAAAAAAAAAAAAGAGGCTTTGATACATGGGGCTGGAACCAGAAGTGCCATCATGACGTCCTCCTAGGCCATAGAGATCTTTCTTTTGCTCATATCTGTGACCAGCTGCTGCTAGTGTTGGATCAGTTCCCGGGAGCTACCAAGGTATGCCCGGGAACCACTGGAAAGCACTGGATGGAGGGTATGACCCCTCCCACCGCTTCTAAAAGTGATCCAGCAGCGAATCCACAGCTTGGATCACTTTAAGCAGAAAGTCCGGCTCCTTAAGAGAAAAATTAATACTGGGACTATAGCATCTAGCTGCAGCCATAACTCCAGTATTAAATGTCAAAATCATGAAGTATTTTCCCAGTTAGGCAGTTGGCAAGTGGTTAATAAAGAGAATGAGCTCAGACATCTATTAGGGGTAGGGTTACTGTCTTGAAGATTAATTCCATACTTCTTTCTATATTTAAAAAAAAAAAAAAAATATATATATATATATATATATATATATATATATATATATATATATATATATATATATATATATATATATTTATTTATTTATTTTTATAAAAAAAAAAGATGTACTACTACGAGTAGGTAAAAAGCTGCTATTGCACAGGCAGTGCTCCTTTAACATTCCAGAGCATGGAGAGACTCAGCAGCACACGCCAGTCAAAATTGAAAAAGTAAAATGTTTGATGTATTCAGGCAGTATTGCCTATGTGTTCATTCAATCATGACTGTTGTGTGACCCCGGTGTCATCAATATGGTGATCCTATGCCTATATGTGATTCTGAAACATGCACTGTGGGATCCTTGCTGTCTCTTAGACACAGAAAGCCTGATATAAAATAGGCTACTAACAAACACGTTTCTTTCAAACAGAAATCAAATTCAAAACTGTTTGTGATGCAGGAAGAAATACGAGAGAGGAAGTTACAAAGCACAGACTTCAGAAAGTGCACTTCTTCTGCCCCACTGCCTTATGAGGTTATTTTTGGTATATGGATTTTTGGGTTTTTACAGAGCCCAGGATAATAAACTGAGTCAACTTCTTGACATTAACACAACTGAAAGCATTATTAGTTCACCAATTGCTTTCACTTGTTGCCTGGAATTGCTCAATAACATTTTTTATGTTTATCATTTTTTCCTCCCCGTTCCATAGATACCAGCCTGTCACAACAGGCATATGGGCTGGTATCATTATAGCTGGAGGGCTGGCGTGTGGCCTCCAGCCATGCTGATACCAACAGATACACAATTCTTCTATGGAGGTGCTTCTGTTGAGCTAGCAGTGGGCTGCCAACAAAGACAGAACAATGATTCATTTTGCAGTTGAGTGCACCGATGCCAGTCCATTTTTTTTATGATGTTCTTTTTTTTTTTTAAATCAAAAGCTATATTTGTAGGTTTGTAACTTGTTAGTGCCAAACAAAATTGTAATTTCATCATTGGAATGTTTTGACAGGCCATATGCCCAGCAGCCATTTGACACCATGAATAAAGCAGCATGCATCATTGCCTAACATTACGGTTTTGTTTTTACTTATAAACAAGAATGTCAAATTGGAAGTTGTGAGTGACACCTTGAAGTTAAATTTGAAATGATAGATAAGGAACAGAAGGAGGCAAATTGTACATTATATTTGCTATTGATGCTGTAAGGAAGTAAGGATGAGAGCCCCCTCATTATTTGAATTTAATTTCAATTTGCAATTTACAGTCTTGTTTAGGACACAGGAAATTAGATAAGCATGGCTAAAGTTTAAGCAAATGTAAACTGAACTTACTGTATACAGAGAAGTTTGGTTTAAGGAAGAATGGCTAAACCAAATGATATTTAATGAGTGAAATGAAACACGATCTATGAATGGCAGATGAGTGGATGATGGGCCTTCTCCATTCATAGATTGTTGGTCATTCATTCTCTTACTTGACTTTAAGTGAGTACTAGACATATTTTGCGAGTTAGCACTAGCTGTATCATTATGTAAGATATAAGTTTTTGTTCAAATTTTGAAAATAATTATGAATTGCCTCAATATAACATAAAATCTCCTGAAGAAGCCAGGTTTGGTGAAATGTGTTTGCAGAAATGCATAGAGATCAAGATCTATACTTGGATCCTCCATCATCCAGCCCATAATATTTGTCTGTATATGGAAATTTCATTATATATGTACTGTTTGCAACCTTTGGGCTAGATTGTATAGAAAGTATAAGGCCAATGTTACCCCTTTGGGATGATTACTCACATCCTATATGGATGTTATAAGGTTTTATACTGTTTTTAATTAATTATGATTACAACATTGTATATTTGTATAGGTTACATTGCAGTGTTTTTAAGTAATATTCTATGTTGTGAATGGATTTTTACCTAAATTTCATAGTGATGAGAGTTAAAATAAAGCAGGATTTTGAAACTTACTTTAAGAACTTCTTAAAATGACTCGCTGACTGCAGTAAGCGTCTGTATATTGATAGGTCTACACTTTCAATCTTATTCACATAAGCAAATAAGAAAAAGATTTTATTTTGTATGTTTATAGCAGCATTGCAGAGGGATTATTCTGAAAGGAACACAAGAGTAAGTGCTGCACTAATTTGAAATTTCTAGCTACCATAAGAGCTCTATAAAATATAAATATGGGATAATAGCAAGAGTGTAAATGCTACATTTTTTCCCTTGGATGATGTTATAGCTTTAAAGAAAAGTGGCCCACCAATAGGTGTCAATTAAAATCAAAGGAAATCCAATCCAGCAAAAAAAAAAAACAGGTCATAAACTAGACCTTGGGTTCTGTTGGCCACCTTGTAATTTTAAAGAACAATGCTTAGCATTGTTCCATAAAGATCTGTAAATATTAATACAGAATAAAGGAAGGAAACCATAAACTAATAATGACAATAAGGTACCATTTTCCTTATTATTCTGTAACAGAAAATAAATACACAAAAGAAGATTGAGGTCAGGAAAATGAGAAGGCTTTCATATTCAAATGATCTATTTCCTCATAATGTGTGATTCATCATATACTGGTGTCAAATGTTATGAAATAAACACAATTTAAATATGAAAGCAAGCTACCTTCATTTGTAAGACTCTATTGTTGTTTGAAGTCTTATGCTGCACTTTCTATGACAGAGAAATAATTTCTTCTCATAATGTTTTTACTTTTTTAGTGTTTTACTGGGAAAGATATATTGACATATACATTTCAATTTTGAATGTGCCATGGTGCACACTATCAAAAAACTGATCTTGCAGTAACTAGAACTGTCACATTTAAATTTATGCGGTTAGTTTGGTGAACTTCTAAACCTTCTTTTTTGCATTAACTGGGGAGAAAACTTGTTGAGGTCCAGCTGCTCAATCTATAGGTTATGATTATAGAACTGCATTAACCACTTGCCGACTGGCTCATGCCAATATACATCAGCAAAGTGGTTCATTCCCCCGAATCGTCGTATGGGTACGTGTGTACCTTTAAGGGCGATAGCAAGCACGCACGTGCTACTGGAGGGATGCGCATGCACCCTCTGCATGGAGGAAAACCCAATGCGCATTGCCAGTGGGCGCGATCGCTGCCAGCCACGCGCAATAGCGTGCACGAGAGCAGGAACAGGGATTTGTGTGTAAACACACAAATCCCTGTTCTGTCAGGAGAGAAGAGACATATAGTTTGGAAAAACTATATGTCTCTTCCTCTAGTCAGTCCTATCTCCTCACAGTTAGAACACACCCAGGGAACACACATTTAACCCCTTGATCGCCCCCAGTCTGAACTCCTTCACTACCAGTGACATTTACACAGTAAACAGTGCATTTTTATAGCACTGACCGCTGTATAAATGTCAATGGCCCCAAAAATGTGTCAAACGTGTCCAATCTGTTCTGCCGCAGTATCGCAGTACCGCTAAAAATCTCAGATCACCGCCAATACTAGTAAAAAAAAATAAAATAATAAAAATGCCACAAAAATGCCATGAATCTTTCTCATAGTTTGTAGACACTATAACTTTTGCACAAACTAATCAATATACGCTTATTGTGATTTTTTTTACCAAAAATATGTAGAAGAATATATATTGGCCTAAACTGAGGAAGAAATTTGTTTTTTAAAAACATTTTTGGGGATAATTATTATAGCAAAAAAGTATTGTTTTTTTTTTTTCAAAATTGTCACTCTTTTTTTGTTTATTGTGCAAAAAATAAAAACCGCAGAGGTGATCAAATACCACCAAAAGAAAGCTCTATTTGTGGGAAAAAAAGGACGTCAATTTTGTTTGGGTACAGCATTGCACGACTGCGCAATTGTCAGTTAAAGTGACGCGGCACCATATCGCAAAAAATGGCATGGCCATTGAGCAGTCAAATCTTCTGGTCTGTAAGTGGTTAAGAGGTAAATAATTGAAAAACAAAATATGATGGGTATAGATCAAAAAACTTGCAGTATACTGTATCTTCAGATGGCTCAACAATATGTGGATAGATTGTGGGGGTCATTTACTATAGCACCGCAGTGTTTATTACTGTGAATTAGCTCTAATTTGCGCTAAAACGGTATTCACTATAGCGCCCGTAAAAAATACTCCCAAAATCGAATTTACTATAGTTCCCTGAAAACAAATAGCGCCCAAACCCTTATTCTGCTAAAACCTGGAGTAGTGCACATGGGAATAATGTTTAGAGCATGATAAAATTGTCTAAATGGTACTGAAATATGCGGTATATTGTTTAAAGATAATCTGCTTTTAAACTGTGTGAAAACAATGATTTCTAAACTGAAATATCTTTAAAAGTCTAAGAAGAGATAAATTCCCCGTCTCTGTACAACTAGGTGTCAACACAATTGAGCATGCTCTGTCCTGCAAACTACTCTCATTTTAGCTCCCATGGCTTTTTTACTGGGCGCTTTAGTAAATACCAAAATGAGCGCTGCGTTAAAGAGTGAAAATGAGAGTTATGTAACCCAATGCAAGTTTCAGCCATTGATTCTAAATAAATACTTTTCTTGTTGAAATAAAATGTATCTTTCTCTGAAATAAATTGTCTTTGCAACAATGTTGCTTCTACTTAATCTATTTTGTTTTTAAGAATGCTAGAATGTGGAATGTTTTCATGTTTTGATAAAATAAATGTTTCACTGTTACTTTCACTTGTTACTATCCATCTCACAAACATCTTTACCCAAACTCACACAGGTGTCTTTACAAACCACAAACAATACCATTGCCAATGCAAATTTAAAATGAGTAACAATTTTTTGTGTTTTTTATTATTTCCAAATAATCATAATTTGAGCCCAAAAAACGTGATGTGTGTATCAACATCAGAAATCAAAATGTAATTCCCAAAAATTAGAGTAAAGGGTAACATCACTATTCTACACTCACCCACCACACACTCACCCACCAAGAACCACCAAATATCACAGAATAAATCAAGAAGAATAACTCTTGAGTAATGTAATTCCACCACCTATATGTGCAAAGAAATGCGGTATTTATGTGTATTTATGTGTAGGAGGTTTGCACATGTGGCAGCTTTGTGTACTAGAGGTTTGAACTTCTGCTTAGTATCCCCGAGGGGCTGGGTTTGAATCCCAAACATGCAGCTTGATGTAGAGAAGTTGTCTCATCTCCCTATGTTGTTAAATATAACTCCTGACTCAGGTCCTAAAACTATGTCTAAATGTAATATTTTTGTGTAGGAGGGTTCCACTACCAATGTACATCTTGGCAGATACACTATCTAGCCAAAAGTATTGGGACGCCTGCCTTTACACACACATGAACTTTAATGGCAGCCCAGTCTTAGTCCGTTGTGTTAAAATTTGATTTGACCCACCCTTCGCAGCTATACCAGCGGCTGAGAAGGCTGTCCACAAGGTTTAGCATGTCTATGGGAATGTTTGACAAAGTCTTCCAGAAGTGCATTTGTGAGGCCAAGCACTGATGTTGGATGAGAAGGCCTGGCTCTCAGTCTCTGCTCTAATTCAGCCAAAAGGTGTTCTATCGGGTTGAGGTCAAGACTCTGTGCAGGCCAGTTAAGTTCCTGCACCCCAAACTCCCTCATCCATGTCTTTATGGACCTTGCCTTGTGCACTGTGTGCAGTCATGTTGGAACCGGTAGGGGCCATCCCCAACTGTTCCCACAAAGTTGGGAGCATGAAGTTGTCCAAAATGTCTTGGTATGCTGATACCTTAAGAGTTCCCTTCACTGGAACTAAGAGGCCAAGCCCAACCCATGAAAAACAACCCCACATCATAATCCCCCCTCCACCAAATGATTTGGAGCAGTGCACAAAGCAAGGTCTATAAAGACATGGATGAGTGAGTTTGGGGTGGAGGAACTTGACTGGCCTGCACATAGTCCTGACCTCAACACAACAGAACACCTTGGGGATGAATTAGAGTGGAGACTGTAAGCCAGGCTTTCTAGTCCAACCTCAGTGCCTGACCTCACAAATGCACTTATGGAATAATGGTCAAACATTCCAATAGACACACTCCTAAACCTTGTGGACAGCTTTCCCAGAAGAGTTGAAGCTGTTATAGCTGCAAAGGGTGTGCCAAATCAATTTTGAACCCTACGGACTAGGACTGGGATGCCATTACAGTTCAAGTGCGTATAAAGGCAGAGATGCAAACAACATGTGTGAGACTGCCTGCTGGCTAAGTGGGTAGCAATTCTGTATAGTAGCACTGGGGTTGCTCGTTTAATTTCCCAACATCCTAATGCTTGTGTTGAAGTTTATATGTTCTCCCTGTGTGGTTTTCTCATCATAATCCAAAGACATGCTGAAAATTTATTTGTCTCCTGTCGAAATAGTCTCTAATGTAAGAAAGTTAGTTTTGGACTTTAGATTGGAAACTCATTGCAGCCAGGGACTGACGTTAATGTTTGTTAGCGCTAATCACACCCAGGGACTTGGACATTTAAAATTGTAGGGTTTACACTACATAGGTACATATGCTTAGAAAACTGTTGCTTTGTTTATGTACATGCAAATGGACTTTGATATTTGGCCTGTAGTTGGAGATTTAATGCACATAGCCAAGGGCTAACACAGTTGCAAATAGTATTATAGAATATGAAAACACTGTGCTCTAATAGCAAAAATAAAATATATGTGAGCCAGCAGCTGCATACATTGTGACAAACAATAACTGGTAAATGGAAAAAAATGCAGCGCTAAGAAGTAATAGGAAGTTAGGGTGTAGTGAAACAATTAAGTAAGAGATGCTGTACTGAGCAGTAAAGCATATGTGCAAAACCCATAAGTGAAATGAAATGAACAAACACAGTATAAAGTGTCCACATATGGTAAATGGATGATTCCAAACTCAAATTATTAAGAGGAACTGGTATGGCAATTGCCCCTGTTGAAGACCCCCTTGGTCGAAACGCGTCGGGCGATCTCCCCTTCCTTACGCTGCTTAGATTTTATTTTAATTGTGATCACTTTTATCCATTTTTTGTACGGTATTTTTAGAAATAAAAATCCCTGGTTTACCTGCACTATGCAGAAGCCTTTTATTTTTTATTTGCATATTATCCCGATGCAAGAAACTGCCTTCCAGTAGCCCTACTTCCATCACGGGGTCTGGATCAAATCTGTCCCCGGCTTCTCCTTGGAACACATCCTTGAGGTCTATTGGCTGATATCCAGTTGGCGGCCCTTCCTGATGTTTCTTCACCCCACCAGAGAAGTTGAGAAGTGAGACAGAGGTTCCACCGTTCCGGATATCGTTTTCGACTCCATGTCATATGACAGTGGAGTCCACGTCATCTGGTAAGAGTACCCATCTTATCTTACTTCCTGATGTTTTCATTCTGATGCCCCATATTGAGATGTTGGTTTACAGCTACGGAAGTTCTGTACCCCGTTGTTGACTCACAGTCACAGATCCACACCGTGCACCATTGACTTTATTTTCTAGTTTCACATCATTTTTTGGTCCATACCAGTTCCTCTTAACAATTTGAGTTTGGAATCATCCATTTACCATATGTGGACACTTTATACTGTGTTTGTTCATTTCATTTCACTTATGGTTTTTGCACATATGCTTTACTGCTCAGTACAGCATCTCTTACTTAATTGTTTCACTACACCCTAACTTCCTATTACTTCTTAGCGCTGCAAATAGTATTATGAGTTCCTGCTCATCAGGTGCAATCACTTTAGACATACATGAAGAGACAGTTTGAAAGATACTGGTGGGTGTGGCCTTCTATTGGGCGTGTGTTAGTGTGCTAACAATACAACCTATCTTATATAAAGGGCTGCAGTAGGGTGGTTTGTTTGGCCTGAGAAGAGGCCAGGTTTTTTGCTGTGATTTGTGGGGGAGAAGGAGGGCCTAAGAACAGCCAAGAATTTTTCTTACGGAGTGCCTTATGATCAGGTGTCATACATGCCTAGGTTTTCAGTTGGAGGTGTTCTGGGGGCCCCTCTTCTGGGGGGATCCCTGGATAAATGAGAGGCCAAAGAAAGGCAAAACAAAAAAGGACATTGCATGTCGCGGGGTTCGATGCATTTGAGAAATTCTATGATAATCCAGGTAAAGCCTGAATATCATGGTGAAGTGGGCCTGAAGAGGATCGCTGCGGATGTGTTACAGAAGTTGCTGAATTTACAGGTCAGTGATATATTTTCTCTCCAAGAATTTGTGGCCAATGGTCAATACGATGTTTCTTTTCATACTGAGGATACCTGCCAAGCTGCATATGAGAATTGGGTGAAGGCGGATCTGGGAGGAAATTTGCTAAGAAGATGGACGTCAGTTTATTGTTTGATCCTGGATTGAAGACCATGATTGTAGATTGTTATAATCCTTTTTTGGAGCCGGAATTGGTGAGACAATTTTTGTTGCGGTATTGTGTGGGGGCTGACAGAGGAGAGAAGCTTCATAACCAGTATGGCATGTATAGAGGTAAACTGCGTTTTAAAGTACACATGAAGAGAGACGCATCAGGTTTTTGTGGCATGTGTCGCCCTCCCGCAGCATTTACCATTGCTGGGGAGCGGTGTACTGTTTTCTATTCTGGGTAACCCCGCTACTGCAGGGGGTGCTTTCAGTATGGACATATTCGTGTGGACTTCCCTTCTAAGCATTGCTGTAGAGTGTGCTTAAAGCTAGGACACAATGCAGCGGAGTGCAAGGAAAAAAAATGTGACCTGTGTGGTTCAGGGGAGCATATGGTCAGAAACTAACCGAAAATAGTGGGGAGGACAGGAACTGCAAGGGAGTATGGGTAAAAGTGGAGTGAATATTAATCTGACAGAGGGGGATAATGAGATACAGGTTGATGAGGCGGAAGAAGCTGTGGCGGATGAAGGCATGGAAGGGGGGGAGGGAGGTGGGCGGACTGTGTGAAATGTTGATCGCTTTGATAAAACAGGTGGAGGCAGAGCACTAGAGTCAATGTGTAGATGAGGACTTTGGTGAGTGGGCTGAGGATATGGAGGTGCTGGAGGTGAGGGGGAAGGAGGGGTCAGGATCAAAAGACCTTTTAAACGCCACTCAAAGACCAGGGCCTGAGGTTGAGCAGGGGAGTGAGGCACGGAGAAAGAAGAATAAATGGGACTTGTCTCTGGGTTTGAGTCGAGGTGGTGGTGGGTGTGTACTGCTGAGTTTAAGTTCAAGTGTCAGATGATTCAATTGGAGCAGCATCACCATTGGGCTTGGTAGGTTCTCCTGCCATGCAATATTTGGAGAGTGAATCTGTTGATCCTCTTGTAAAAGTTACAGGGAACGGAAGTGGAAAAGAGCTTCCTGATGGAGGGGTTTAGTGTTTTCTGTAGGGTTTTTTTGATCCTTCTCATAGCTTTGTCTATATGTAGTGTGAATGTGCGTTCGATTGGATCTGTCTATCGTTGTGCAGCTGTTTTGTCTGAGTTGGCTAAGATTGAGTGTAATGTCTTGTGTTTGTAAGAGTGTGGTTTGTGGTATGCTCCAGGCCATGGGGACTGGTCTGCAGGACCAGTGGTTTGGTCTTGTGCTGCGGAAAATAAAAGTGAAGGGGTGGGGGTGCTCTTTAAAAGCCCAGAAATTAAAGTTGAATCATGGGAGGAAGTGGTGATAGGAAGAGTTCTGAGTGTAATGTTTACCTACCTGGAAGAATCCTTTAAGTTGGTATGTGTTTATGCACCAGTGCGAAAAACTGCCAGAATGGATTTGTTGGAAAGTTTGTGGCCCCACCTTGTGGGGAGAGGAAAGACCATTGTTGCTGGAGACTTTAATCTTATTAGGACTGCTGAAGATAGAGTAGGCCAAGGAGAAAGTCAGACCGAGGTCACCAGCACAGCTTTTAATGCAATTTTGCAGGATTTTTGTTTGCAAGATGGAGCGGTTTGCTACTATGGAAAAGGTAAAACGCCAGCAACCTTTTTTTCAGATAAGGGAAGCGTGAAATCCCGAATTGACTTTATTTTAGGCTCCAGGGCATTGAAGGTCGCAGAGTGGAAGCAATGGGAGGTGTCTTTCTCCGACCACCAGGTTTTGGTGGGAAAGTTTATTTTTGATCAAGATGTCAAGACTGGGAGAAGAATCTGGAAATTAAGTAATCTGCTATTTGAAGACCAAGGGATTTTTGATAAGTTTGCTCTGCAATACAAAGTGTGGTTGGGAAGGAAGGGGAATTTTTAATCCTTTTTTGAGTGGTGGGACTGGCTGAAGGATCGAATCAAGCTCTTCTTTCTTCAAGCAGGTGTGAAGAAGGCAAGGAAGAGAAACAAGAAGGGAGGGCTCTCCAGCATAGGTTGAGACTCCTGCTTAAATTAAGGCAGGGGGGCTGGGAGTTAGAAGAGGAGATTGGAAAGCTTCGGGAGGAGATAAAGAAAGCTTGGGTGATGAGAGGGAAGAAGCTAATCTTCCAAGCTAAAGTGAAGGACATGGAGGAAGGGGAGACATGTACGTGGTTCCTCTTGAATAAGCTCTCGAGGGGACGCAATGTGATGAAATCGGTGATGGTGCAGGGACAGGAGGTGAATGGTGAGAAGGTGGTGGAGGCGGTGAATGAGTTTTATACGGATTTGTTTGTAGGCGGATGTGGAGTAAGTGCCGAGGAGATGCAAGAGTATTGCGAGAAAGTGGATGCAAGATTGTCTGAGGAGGATAGGTTTGGTATGTGTGGGGGAGATGCCAATGTCCTTAAGGGAGGGGGTGATTACCCTCATCTATAAAAAGGGCGAAAACAGAGACATTCAGAATTGGCTGCCAATTACACTGTGAACGTTGACTACAAGATTATGGCAAGGTTGATTGCCAATTGAGTCAAGCTTGTGGTTGGCGAAGTGCTTGGGGAGCAGCAGGTGTGTGCGGTTCCTGGTCGGCGGATTTCCGACAATCTATCGTTGCTGAGGGATGTTGTATACTACGCGCAATCTAACAACTTGCCTTGCCTTCTAAAGTCGATTGACCTTGAAAAGGCCTACGACAAAGTCTCCCATCAGTTTCAGATTCTGGAGGTCCTAGAGTTTCCAGACCAGCTGATGAAGGTTATCAGAGGACTATACAAAGGTGTCTCAAGTCAGGTTTTGGTCAATGGTACCCTAGGGGGGAGTATCCCTGTGATGTCTGGTGTTAGGCAGGGGTGCCCCCTGTCGCCTTTGATGTTCATCTGCGTGATGGAGCCATTACTGAGTGCAGTGAAGAAAGAAAAGGCATTCAAGGGTGTATGTGTGCCTGGCAGTGGTGGAAGGAGTGTGAAAGTGTTGGGGTACATGGATGATGTTGTGTTGGTGGCTGGTGGAATGTCTGATGTGCTGCATGGAAGATTGCAGGTGAGTCTGTTCTGCAGTGTGTCTCGGATGAGTGTGAATTGAAGTAAGTGTCAGGTGTGTAGTGTGGGCCGTGAGGTGGAGGTGAATGAGGGACGGAGTCAGAAGGTGGAGAGGATGGAGGTGCTGGGTGTGTGTTTCGACAGGGAGTTGAGCAGGATTCGCAGTTTTCAGGGTGACTGAGCGTGTGGAGGAAAAGTTGTCTATGTGGCGGATGTGTGAATTGTCCTGCACCGGGAAAGTTCTGTTCATCAAGTCGGTGATCCTTCCGATTATGTTGTATGTCTCTGTTGTCTTCCCACATCCTGATGGTTGGGTGAGGAAGATGATGAGGCTACTGTTCTTGTTCTTTTGGGGAGGGAGGATGGAGAAGTGTGCAAGGGAGAAGACTACTAAACCAAGGGCCAAAAGTGGCTTCGGACTTCCAATGATTGGGGCCTTTTTGATGCTGTATTACTATTACTGGGTGACGTTGATAAGGACCCTAAGAGGTAAGGGAATCGGGAAGGAGATGATGCAGTACCTTGGAGGAAGATTGTTTACAAGATGGGGACTCTACAGGTGGGCCCTGGGAAAGCCACAGACATGGGTCGTTCCTCAATATTTTTTTGGTCTTAACCAAGATCTGGGAAGGATGGATGTTGGGGGGTCTGGGGAGGGAGGTTGGTGATAAAAAAACTTAAAGCTTGGATTGCTGGGGAGATTTTTCCTAATGGGATACAGTATTTAAGAGAGAAGGAAAGTGTGCAAATTTGGAAGAGTATGAACACAAGAGGAGTGACTAACCGCCAAAGGGACATATCCTGGATGACCTTTATGGGGTGTCTGATGACCATGAGTTTTCTGAAAAGTAGGGATTTGGTAAGATCGGAATTGTGTCCAAGGGAGGGCTGTGGGGGAGTGGAGGACGAGTTCCATGTGTTTTGGAACTGTGTCTTCACTAAAGAAGTGCTGGGAAAGTTGAAGGGCTTCCTGAGGGAGGTGGTGGGGTGTTTTTTGTAAAGGAGAAAATGGTGGTTCTGGGTTTGTGGAGATTGGAGAAAAGTGCAGCCAGGAAGGTGTGGTGCTTTTCTATTGTCTACAAGGAAGTAATGTGGGATGTTAGGAATACATGGGTAGGAACGAAGAGGTTAATTTCTGTAGAAGATGCGTTGAGGTTATTTTTGGCTAGGATGTATATTGTTTATCTTTTTGAGGTGAAAGGGATGGGGAAGGAAGAAGCTGGGAGATATTGGAAGAGGGATAAGTGGAATGTCTTTTGATATATTTGCATGATTATTAAGATCTGCTCTGTATTATTAATTTGTTTGGTCATATGATATGGAGGAGGCAGTCACTAAGTACTGATAGTATATGTGTGCTGTTGTCCGTTTACTGAATTGACTAAAAAAAAAATTGTGGGGGGAGAAGGAATGATATTGTGCATAATGACAAATGCCCAAGTAGGGATCTTTGCTTGCTGAAATTCTTGTGCATTTTTTTCATCAAAATTGGGTTTATGTGGCCATGCTGTCAATGTTGTGTGTATTGTTCCTGTCTGACCATGAATTCATGGTTTGGGACTGGAGCATCTGCTGACCTTCTACTCTTTGATCTCATTGCTTAATCATGTACACAGAAATGCAGCTTCCAGCAAAACACACTCACCAATGTATGTGTGTGGATTGTGGGGTGGTGGTGGGTGTTATAGTTTGAATATGTGCCTTTTTAATATGTTGGAATGCTTTGTAAGAATAATGACTGTTAAGTATGTTTCTATTATCTTGCACATAAAAATGTGATGTGGGCTGGTGGATGAGTAGTTATATTATAAAATGTGTTACCTGTTATACACTGAAAGTAAAGATGTAGCCACTCTAAGGTTTAGAAAAATTTTAGATTGTAAGCTCCTATGAGCAGGGCCCTTAAAACCCAATTGCTAACTGTTTTGCTAAATGTAGCACCATATATCCTGTAGGATTTTTTTTATGCCAGTAAATGAATGTACATAATTTTGTTTTTGCTGCAAAATAAAAGTACATTGAGCTTGTTTGTTGTTTTTTCTCTTTTCTTTCTTCTATTTTATTAGTTTAGGGATGGTGGTTTTGGGGAAGTGCAATATCTTATACCCATAGAAATTATAAGATATAATTGTGCCCCAAAAAATCTAATCTCTTCAGCACACCTGCAAGTAAATGATGAAGGTGTTTAGGTGGAGTCTTTGAATATAACAGCTGTGGAGAATTGCAGGGAATAATTTCAACTGGTGGATAGGCAGTGTTGTATGTGTCAGCCCTGGTTCACATTGGTGCAATTTGACATGTCAAATTGCATGTCAAATCAGTGGCAATTGCACCGTTCTAATCGGTGCAGCACCGCAATTTTCAAAAGTTGTTTCTGTACTACTTTTGTTGACTTCGGGTTGCGATTTTTATTGACATCTGTCCAGAAACTCACACAGATGTCTCTGAAATTCCCCCTGCAGTCGGGACTGACATGTGGGAATGAAATCGTGCGAGTTCAGATGAACCAGGGCTCAAACTGGGCCTTTGTCTTTGTAATTCACCTGCAGCAATCCCAGGGACACCATTTCTTATCAAACTCCCTTAAGTTTGCCTTCAAATATCGTTATGCAAATCTGTATTTCTACATATATCTGCAAATAAACGAAAATAACAAATTCTAATTGTGGTTGCAATCAAATAATCGCGCCTGCGATCAAAAGATCAGGTTTTTTTTCCTTCTGACCCGGAAATTAGTCATTGTATTCACCCAGAAGGTCCTGTGCTGGTCAGGATCTCCATCTAGGTGGACATGGCAAGGTCCCTTTTTAGCAAAGTGGAGGTGCTGCTCATTTGCTGAGTAAGTGTAGGATATGTACTTGTGCTTACTCAATGTGGGGGTGGATGTGGTAGTTAGATTTGGTGTGGGTGGGGTTCATTGATTTGTTTGGCATCACCACACATTTGCTTCTGGCCCATGTGTACACATCACTTCCTGCATTTGTTCTGCTGATGTAAATCAGTAAGGGCTATGCAACTATAAATGAGAGCTCCTTTCTATTAAAATATATATGACTTGTTTCACACTTGGGGGACTTTTCCAGCAAATTTAGACCTCCGAGTTGCATGACAAATTGTACCCCATGATTCTCAATGATAACTATTCATATCTGTGCTACTTCAAGTTGCACCAACTTCAAAGGAGTCTCTGCACTACTTTGGTGTGACTTGAGGTACATAGGTCGTTATATTACACAGGCATTCCCAGAATTTGGGGCCAAGTTGCAGCGGCAAAGTGGCAGCAAAATAGTGTGACTTTCAGGTCGCAGCAGTGTGAATGAGATTCATGGATAATACCTTTTAAATTAGGGATAATTTGCAAGTGGGTCAAATTCGTCCCTGCACTACTTTAGTTTGACTTTGATGTAACTTGAGGTCCATATACCGCAAAATTACACAGGCATTGGTCGCACAAGTGGAAATGGGGCCTAATTCAAAGGTGTTATCAATGAATCTCATTAGGTTCCTTTCACATTTGGCTGACTTTTCATGCAACTTGAGGTCCATAAGGCCCCTTTCACACTTGTGCGACCTGAAAGTCCTGCAATTTTGCAGCGCTTTGGCCCGCAAATTTAATGCGATTTTAAGCAATGCAAGTGTAATCTTGAGGTCTATGAATGCAGGAGTCACAGGACAAGTCGCCTAAGTGTGAAAGGGGCCTTAGGGCCGGTTCACACTGCTGTGCTGTCCGACATTGGATGTGATTCGCCCCGCACTGCAAATCACATGCGATCTCTGTGTGATGCAAACTCAGCCATATGCATCGCATTCAGACCAAACTCGCACAGGACCCTTTTTTTGGTCCGCAGGAGAATCGGATTTCATGGGTGTTCACACCCATGCGATTCGATTCCTGTCTGAATTTGCAGTTCGCTCTGCTATATGCAAACTGATTTGGGGGTGTCTTTAGCTTTTGGCGCAGGGTTCCCCTTAATATCCATACCAGACCTGAAGGGCCTGGTATGGATTTTGGGGGGACCCCATTCAATTTTTTTTTAATTTTGGCGCGGGGTTCCCCTTAATATTCATACCAGATCCAAAGGGCCTGTTATGAACTGGGAGTGGAACTCACGCCTTTTTTTCAATAATTTTTACCTATATTGCCGGGATCTGACAACCGCAAGCAGTTTTAAATTACATTTTTTCCTTTAGAAATGTAATTTTGCTGTGGCACTGTTATAAACACAGGAAAGATGTGCTTCTTTACAGACAAACTAAGGAGACTCCCTAGGCGCGATATTTAAAGGAATATTTCATTTTTATTGTTTCACTTTAAGTATTATTAAAATCACTGCTCCTGAAAAAATGGCTGTTTTGAAATACATGTCCCCTTTGGCAGTACCTGGGTCCCCATACATTTTTATGGCAATAACTTGCATATAAGCCTTTAAAATGAGCACTTTTGATTTTTCATGTTCGTGTTCCATAGACCTTAACGGTGTTCACACAAATTTTTTGTCTGTTCGCAAGTTCTGGTGCAAACCGAACGGGGGGTGTTTGACTCATCCCTACCCAATAGCCAATGCCACATAAGCATGGTTGGTACCATAATATTAATGCCTCAATTGCAAAACATTATTGTATAGAATGAAAATGTTAGTAATTGTATTTTCTGGGTATGATTGGGCCCAGCTCTGTAGCGTAGTGGTATGCCCTGCTACTTTGAAAGGTTCAAGCCATGAGTTTGAATCCTATCAAAGGTATCACCTCCTAAAAATGTTCATTGTACTCAGCAGCATAATTAGCAAATCCACATCGGTTTGGCCTGTTTCATCATTTTAAATTCATGCAATGGTATGTAATTATTCAATAATATTATGATGTGGAATTCCAAAAATCCCGCTATTCAAAAATCAAGTAAAAAAACAGTGTAGCCCCCCCCCCCCCTGCATACCACCAGGCCCTTTGGATTTGGTATGGATTTTAAGGAGAACCCCACGCCAAAATGTAAAGAAAAATGGCGTGGGTGTTCCCCCAAAATCCATACCAGACCCTTATTCATGCACGCAACCTGGCAGGCTGCAGGAAAAGGGGGGATGAGAGAGAGCCCCCCTCCCTCCTGAACCATACCAGGCCACATGCCCTCAACATGGGGAGGGTGCTTTGGGGGACAAGGGCCTCATCCCCACAACCCTTGCCCAGTGGTTGTGGGGTTCTGGGGGCGGGGGCTTATCGGAATCTGGAAACCCCCTTTGACAAGGGGGCCTCCAGGTCCCAGCCCCCCCATGGGAGTGGGTAGCAGGTACATTGTATCCCTACCCATTCACCAAAAAAAGTAGTGAAATATGACAAAAGACAATAGCCGGTTTTTGACAATTCCTTTATTAAAAATGTCTCCTTCTCTCCCCTGCGTCTTCCTCCATCTTCCTTCAGTTATGCTTCGGTCTTCTCCTTCTTTCTCCAGTTTCTTCTTCCTCCGCTTCATCCTCCGGTCTTTCTCCACTGCCACTCCCGCCACCGACCCGCTGAACATGAAAATAGAGACCCTCCTCCGACGCTGTGGCCAGCAAATCTGTCCGCTTCCATAGCGCACAGTTCATATATTACAATGGGGCGTGGCCACCGGATGACATTAGCCTGAGACCCTGCCCCCTTGTGACATCACTGACCCATCATTCCCCAGGCGTTGAAGTCACAAGGGGCAGGGTCTCGGAATGGCGTCATCCGCTCCAGCATCGGAGGAGGTTAGTTATTTCTGGCAGCGGTGAAGAAATAAGAATGGAGGATGAAGCGGGTTAAGAAGAAGCCGGAGAAAGATGGAGAAGACCAGAGGAAGATGGAGGAAGAAGCGGGGAAAGAAGACATTTTTAATAAGGAATTGTCAAAAACCGGCTATTGTCTTTTGTCACATTTCAATGCTTTTTTAGGTGAATGGGTATTACAATGTAACTGATACCCATTCACATGGGGGGTCCGGGTTTTGGGGGCCCCCTTGTTGAAGGGGCTTCCAGATTCTGATAAGCCCGCAGACCCCCACAACCACCGGGCCAAGGTTGTGGGAAGAGGTCCTTGTCCCCATCAACATGGGGAAAAGGTGCTCTGGGGGGACCCCAAAGCACCCTCCCCATGTTGAGGGCAAGCGGCCTGGTATGGCTCAGAAGGGGGGCGCTTGCCCCCCCTTTCCTGGCCCTGCCATGGCTGCTTGCTTGGATAAGGGTCTGGCATTTATTTTGGGGGGGGGACATATGCCGATCTGACAGGCACGTTCGCTGGCAATACCGCGCTTTCTATTTGCATGAGCGCCCAGTTTTTGAGAGTTGAAGTCCTAATTGGCCTTAATTGGGTGCTATTTTCCGGGACCACCGGATCATTTATTGGCGCTATAGTAAATGACCCCCAGTGCATCTTTTAAACTAACTTACAAATGGTAATTGCTATAAATGTCTATAATAACTTACAAACCAAAATGTATAGCTGGCCATAGATGGATGTTTTTTTTGTGTTCACCCAGTCGTCTGATCAAAAAAAAAAACAGATTCCCCTATCCACACATTCAAGGTGGATGAAGGAATTCCCCCTACTAAACTATTGTATTCTGATAGATGGACTCTTTCTCTTTCAGAATATAGTGATCAGCTCTGCAGCTGATTGGCTGTATGCATTGAATGAACACAAATTTTCCAACAGTCCCATTCAGGAGGAGTTGATCACTAGGTCAACTCCTCTCGAACAGGAATTGCCATAGATGGATCAAAATTTCTTGCTGAATCAGCCAAACTTCATCCATCTATTGACAGTTAAAGCTGCAATCAAGGGAATCTGTTAGTAGATAGCTTTCTTGGGTCAGCCAGGGCTGCTTTATTGTCATGGAAATGAGGCTTTCTAATCCCCATTGCACTTTCTGATTCCAGGGTTAGCACATAGGGAAAAGGTCAGGTTTGTTGCTATGAGTTTGAGACAAACCATGTGGGTTTGAAATGTGTGGTTCCAGTTCAGATTTGCCCAGAATATTTTTTTAAACCATAATGCGCTGGATGGCCTTTGAACTATGGCAAGTTGGCTTGGAAGAAACAATATGGGGTTATTGGATAAGCCAGCCCCCTTACATTAAAAATGGGCACACGGATACTGTCAGTGTATTGGAAGCTTTTGTAGGGAAAGCTGATAAGTTAGAAAACTGTACCTCAGTTGCTATTGATAGGTCTTTGGGATGTTAAACCCTTTGTGGCCATTTTTAGGTTTTATTATTGTTTTTTATATTTCATTCAGTTGTAACTTTTAGCTTCTGTCCCATCCATAACAAATGTTTTAATTTTTTTACTGCAAGACTTTAAAAGAAATAGGCTTTGTTTTTGTTTCACGAGTTGGTGTTTTGGGGTTTCCATTTATTTTAGGGGTATTTTTTATTTTTTGTTCCTAAGACCTTTATTTAAGTTTAAACAGTGTTTTTTTCTGCAAGGACTCCCTTAAAAAGTGGGCTTTTGTCACAGACCCTCAGGTACATGCTCTGCTCTGGAAGTGAAGATGCTGAAGGAGGGTCCATTGCTGAAGTGTGAGGGGATGCCAGCAGCCAGGGTTGTGGAGATCAGATAAGTGCTTTTGTTGTATTAGAGAGGTCTTTGCATTTTTATCTCCAGTAAATGTAGGTCTAATCTTAATATCATTGTCCTGCTTGCCAGTTTTACACTCATGTATCATCTGTGGTCACTTAATCCTTGTATTATTACACCTGTCTGTCCTTTGACTCTACTGCATCTTGGCTTATTATCCCTGACTAAAACTGTCTTATTGCTTGCCAATTTTACACTTCTGTATTCTCCCAGCAGCATCCTAGTTGTTGTAACAAAGCCCCAGCCTGTGCTGGTTTGTCTGAAATCGTCCTGCTGCTTGCAATTTTTAAACTTTTGTGTCATCTGTGGTCACTTATTTCTTGTTAAAAAAGCACCTGCCTGTGCTCTATTTCTCTAGAACATGTCGACCGATTCTCCTTTATTGTTTCTAGATACTGACTAATTTTGCATCACCATTATCTGTGATATCTTAATTTCCTAAAGAGGGCTTAATACAAGTTGCCCATTGGCAGAACAGTTTTGTGTCAGTGAGAACAGGGACAGCCACAATAAACTACTGGACAATTTCCACTTGAGCGTCAAATGAAAAAAAGCATGTATTTCTGCTAAAATGACCTGAAAAAAAAGCCCTTTTTCAAACTGAAATGAATTAGACTGTGTATGTCCACAGTGCTGTCAGTGTACGCTGTGACTGCCCATGAAACTGTACCGTTCCATAACATCATGTACAGCTTTAAAGCGGTTTATTTTGCTCATAAATTTATTTCTCTGGTTCCAACTCACCCTCCCATCAAAATGTCAATGAAATGTGTAAACTAAACCTTTTTTTTTGTTGTTTTTTTTAGTTCAAAAATTTTTATTGGGTTTTTCAGATATATAACAAAGTAGAACATCAACATTTTGGTTCAATAATTTCATCCTACACATATATAAGACTTATATAAGTGACCAAAATACCTTACCAGTATCTATTATGATTTGTTTGCAGTACAATACAATACAACTAATAGTGTATTACTCTTGAATAATAAATGAATCCTTGTTTACCACAAACAGGAACATTCTGTAAACAAGGGTAAGTTGCTAAACATTAGGAAAGGAGGAAAGGAAGGAAAAAGGAGAGGAAGTTACTGTATCAGTTCAATCTCTTAGTTATATGATCTACCTGAAACACAATATTAGTAGTTCTCGTTATTTTTCAGGAAATTTGAAGCTCTAGGATGTAAAGTTCATGCAAGCCAAACTTTTGTAAATTTAGCTTTAGCATTATTCAGCATTATTCAGCATATAGCATTAGTTCAAAATGGGCTATAGAATTGAGTCTTAGTATGACATCTGGTAGGTTATGAGCTAAAGTGGATTTCCATAATCTGGTTATGGTGAGCCTTTTTTTTTTTTACATACCTTTCTTTAGACCCAGTGTCATCATCTCCATGCCATGCAGATAATGGCTTATGAAATGGCATTCTGAAATCATCACAGCACCCTGTTTTAGTACTTCTCACAGGAGCTCTTGGCATTGATTCAAGCAGTGGGATGGCTTTTGGGAGGAGTTATAATAGCAAATATGATAAAACCTTAATGGGAGAATGTCAGTGTAGAGGAGTGATCATTTAGACCATCATGTGATGCTGAGCCTTCATGATCAAAAGACAATCCAGTGAGAGAAAGGGGTGAGTCAAGGACAGTAAGGTGGAGAAGGAAAGGACTAGATATTTTTGAATGTCCTGCAGCCAAGAAAGGAGCAGAAATTTACAGAATTTAACAAGATTCCTTCCCAATAGTCTTTAACCACTTCAGCCCCCCGAAGGTTCTACCCACTTCCTGACCAGACCATTTTTTGATATACGGCACTGCGTCGCTTTAACTGACAATTGCGTGGTTGTACGACACTGTACCCAAATTAAATTGATGTCCTTTTTTCCCACAAATAGAGCTTTTTTTTGGTGGTATTTGATCACCTCTGCGGTTTTTATTTTTTGCGCTATAAACAAAAAAAGACTGACAAATTTGAAAAAAAACAACAACATTTTTTACTTTTTGCTATAGTACATATCCAAAGACAAAATGTAAAAAAAAATAATTTCTTCATCAATTTAGGCCAAAATGTATTCGGCTACATATTTTTGGTAAACAAAAACCCCAATAAGCGTATATTGATTGGTTTGCGCAAACGTTATAACATCTACAAAAGAGGGGATTGATTTAGGGACTTTTAATTTTTTTAATTGTTTTTACTGGTAATGGTGGCGATCTGCGATTTTCAGCAGGACTGTGGCATTGCAGCGGACAAATCTGACCCTAAGTGACACTTTTTGGGGACCAGTGACACCAATACAGTGATGAGTGATAAAAAAAAATGCACTGATCCCTGTATAAATAACACTGGCAAGGAAGGGGTTAACTACAGGGGTGATCAAGAGGTAAATGTGTTCCCTGAGAGGTGTGTTTAACTGTGGGGGGAGTAGATTCACCGTGTGCATGATATCAGCCATGGCTATTATCACACCATGCTCTGTGACATATGCCTCAGGCATAAGACAATGGCAGCTAATAAACATGGTAAATAATTTGGATTGACACAGAAAAGATTTAGACAGAAAGCAGGTCCTCTTTAACCATTTAGCAGCTGCAAACATTTAAGCTGGCCATACATGGACTGAAATGCTGTCCAAATTTTGATATATGTATGGGCAGGGAGGTTATACAAAAGTCAATCTACCAATCGACTTCTTTACAACCGCCCTGTTGAATTTTCTACGCTCGATCAGTGCTGCCGGCTGTAGCCGGAAGCATTAATCAGTATTCAGTCCCCCTGCTGTCAGAATACAATGGCTCAGCGGGGAGGATTCCTCCATCTACATCGAGTGCGTGGATGGGGGAATCAAGTCAGTTTTTTAGTTCACCCCGCTGGTTAAACAAAAAAAAAAACTGGCTCATCTATGGCCAACTTTGGTGAGCCTTCTTGAAAAAAAAATACTAAATTATACCCTTGAAAATATTGTTAATGCAGATCTGAGCTTTTCACATTCAGGGTAACTTTTCCAACCCCAGCATGTTGTACACCACTCAGTATACACACTTGAATCTTTTTCTTTACTTTCCCCCCAAACTCAGTTCAGTGCTGGAGCCTAATTAAATACCTGGTACTTTCAGATATGGAGCATCATGTCACTCACCCATGTGAAAACACTGGGCAAATTAGCAATGCCAAAAACTCTGGTCACTCTTATCTTATATAGGGCTTCCTTTTCACTCCTGATGGCTGTACAGAAAAGTGTGGGAGCTAAGAGAAACACTGTTTCATTTACTTGTAGGTGTGCTGAAGAGATTCTGTTTTTTTGTGCACAATTATATGTTATAATTTCTATGGAAAGCCACACACCTGTCTATATAAGACCTTACAGCTGACAGTGCATGTCAGAGCAAATGAGAATCATGAGGTCAAAGGAACTGCCTGAAGAGCTCAGAGACAGATTTGTGGCAAGGCACAGATCTAGCCAAGGTTACAGAAAAATTTCTGCTGCACTTAAGGTTCCTAAGAGCACAGTGGCCTCCATAATATTTAAATGGAAGACGTTTGGGATGACCAGAACCCTTCCTAGAGCTGGCCGTCCGGCCAAACTGAGCTTTCGGGAGAGAAGAGCCTTGGTGAGAGAGGTAAAGAAGAACCCAAAGATCACTGTGGCTGAGATCCAGTGATGCAGTCGGGAGATGGGAAAAAGTTATAGAAAGTCAGCCCTCCACCAGTCAGGGCTTTATGGCAAAGTGGCCCGACGGAAGCCTCTCCTCAGTGCAACACACATGAAAGCCCGCATGGAGTTTGCTAAAAAAAACACCTAAAGGCCTCCAAGATGGTGAGAAATAAGATTCTTTGGTCTGATGAGACCAAGATAGAACTTTTTGGCCTTAATTCTAAGCAGTATGTGTGGAGAAAACCAGGCACTGCTCATCACCTGTCCAATACAATCCCAACAGTGAAGCATGGTGGTGGCAGCATCATGCTGTGGGGATGTTTTTCAGCTGCAGGGACAGGACGACTGGTTGCAATCGAGGGAAAGATGAATGCGGCCAAGTACAGGGATATCCTGGACGAAAAGCTTCTCCAGAGTGCTCAGGACCTCAGACTGGGCGGAAGGTTTACCTTCCAAGAAGACAATGACCCTAAGCACACAGCTAAAATAACGAAGAAGTGGCTTCACAACAACTCCGTGACTGTTCTTGAATGGCCCAGCCAGAGCCCTGACTTAAACCCAATTGAGCATCTCTGGAGAGACCTAAAAATGGCTGTCCACCAACATTTACCATCCACCTGACAGAACTGGAGAGGATCTGCAAGGAGGAATGACAGAGGATCCCCAAATCCAGGAGTGAAAAACTTGTTGCATCTTTCTCAAAAAGTCTCATGTCTGTATTAGATCAAAAGGGTGCTTCTACTAAATACCGAGCAAAGGGTCTGAATACTTAGGACCATGTGATATTTCAGTTTTTCTTTTTTAATAAATCTGCAAAAATGTCAACAATTCTGTGTTTTTCTGTCAATATGGGGTGCTGTGTGTACATTAATGAGGAAAAAAATGAACTTAAATTATTTTAGCAAATAGCTGCAATATAACAAAGAGTAAAAAATTTAAGGGGTCTGAATACTTTCCGTCCCCACTGTATGTTCTTGCTCCTTCTAAAACGTTGTTGTTAACTTTTGAGTGTATTCTCGGAGCAGGTGCGATCTTCTCTTAACTCTTGCAGTTCAGTTCAACAGCAAGGGAGTGTTGTGCCAGCAAACATCTATTGTATGTGATTAAGGTTGATAAGCCAAAGCTGATATATGTCAGGCATATAAAGCATGTACTTATATATATTGGAATAGACATTTCATCATAATATTCCAACCACATCCATTACAGTCCCTCCTTGAAAGTGTCTATTTCAATCTGTCCCTCATACTAAAAGTCCTACTCTACTGGCCCATTCTCCTCATCAACTCTTTTGGGCTGTATATGGAGAAGAGCAGCGACTAACTCACTACCCCCTCGATACGGCTTAGAGAAGGGCAATCAGGTGCTGTCTGTCCCTGTAATCCTCTGGTGTTGCCACTCAGGGGGAAGAGACTGTAACGGAGTGTAACACATAATCATCATGTCTTACATAATCATCATCATCATCATCTGGTATTTCCTGGTTCACAAACATGGTCAACGGCTTTTTCTACACACTTGTTAAAGCAGGGAAGAACATAGCAGACCATGACAGCTAGGGTCACTAAAATTATCAGAATGGCTATTCCGATCTGTGTTAAAATTCCCTGCCATTCCCCCTTGATCCAGGTGAAGTACTGATCCCAGGAGTTGGAGAGCCCTGAATTCCTTCAAGTTTCTGGATAGCTAAGGTCATTTTACCATTTGGGCCTGTGTTGTCTGGGATATAGGTACAGCATGCTCTTGTTTCAGGTATCAATTTGCACACACCCCTCTTTTTAGCTAGGACCATGTCTAAGGCCATGCGGTTTTGGAAGGTCATGTGTGAAACGGCTTCTAATTGCTCGGCTAAACCTTGGGGTGCATCTCTGGTGTAATTGACAAACCTCTGCTGGTTATAGTAGATGTAATTTATCCAGTCTACATTCTTGTTTATAGTGATGATGGGGATCAGGGACTCGAATCCTGTTGCTACTTGGTCTCTTGCTTTGAACTCATCTGGGACCCCTCTAGGGACCCCTATGGCATCTACATTAGGGTCAAAGCTTCCTACTGCGGCACTGCTACGCCTCCTGTAAGGCCTGGGTGCGTTGTTTGCATCTGGTTTTGGGTTCTCTGAGAGAATATGTAGAGGCATTATGGCCTTGGCCAGTGCACATTCCCCTGTCCACCGTCCTGTCATTGTACTTCTAATTTTCATGTCTCCGCAGACCCAGTACACGTCTCCCAAAGACTGGACTTGATTTTGCACCAGATCTGCAGACACCTCACTATAAGATCCACAGTAACCCTTAGTGAAATTCCCAAGGGGTTTCCCCTTCCCCGTGATATCTTCCATAACATGTGTAATTGCCAGGGTATATGGTGATACCTTCTCCTGGCTTGAGGGTCTTGGTGACTATGGGATATTCCTTCTTCCAATGTTCACACAGGAAGTGGTTAGTGGTTGTGTTGGTAAATAGGCTGAGGAAACATGTCTCATGTTCTGGGGGTATGTTCAGGGGTACAGTTCCCAAATGTGGTCTAGCCCCCCCACACACATAGAAATTGGTCTTATTGTGTATCCCTGCACTGTACCTCATCCACTCTAGTCACAAGTTGACATCTGAGAAACCGGTTTCTGCAGCCATGGTGTCCTCGAAAGTAGGGTCTGCTATGGCCACCATGTCCTTTAATGTCTGTATATGGGGCCTCAGGGGGTTGGAGCTAGATTTAGATTGGGGAACTCCCCACTCTGGGTTATTGAACATGTCTTTCAGTTGGAAAGGTGCGATACCCACTTCCCCACCATAGACCCAGAACATAGGTCCCACTGTGTCCTAGGCTAGGATTCTCAATGATCAGCTTGAACTCCTTGGTGAAATACTGATCTGTGTGTTTGCTGATTGACATTCTATCTAAGAGTGACTTCCCATTTTTGTCCTTTCTATTTAAGACTCCGGTGTTCCATCACACTGCTCCCCAGGAATCACAGTTGTTTCCCCAATAGGTGTCAGTGACGCATACATAAACAGTCATGGGACCTAATATTTTATCCCAGGACCGGATCCCGTACATAGTACCTGGAATTATCTGTTCATAAGAGGATATAAAAGTGGCAACATGTGTATTGGATGAGTTATACCAGAATTGGGTTATAAATATATCAAGGGATCCGCGCTCATAGACTGACTCACACCTGAAGCCCCCCTAGATAGGAAGGGAACACCCAAGTGATCCCCCAAGAAATATAAATCAAAGTATAGGGAGTGGCGCTGTGTTAGGAGTGTAAATAAAAATTAGCAAGAAATACAAGTGTGTAAATAAAAGTGTAAAGATAAAACGTGTGAAATTCTTTGGTATGATCCAAAAAATTACTTCCAAAAAACTTTTTATATATATACCCTTGTGTTAGTGCAAAAACACATTGATCAGGTGAAAATTAGTATTATATGTGCAAAGAATCGCAAATATCAGGCAGCATCTCTAAATACCATAAATACATCTTCACATAAATAAATATAAAGTGATGAAGTGCCAAAAACAGTAAATGTCCAAAAACAATAATTGTCCACCAATAATGTGTAAATGTGCAATGATTATAAGCAATAAAAAATTATTGATAATGTGTCCAAATCGCAGCTAAAAAATCGCAAAACCATATGTTGTTTGGTACGAGAAAAGTTCATAACCAACAATGTATAAACGTGCAATAATTTATAAGCATGAAAAATCATTAATAATGTGTCCAAATCGCAGCTAAAAATCGCAAAACCATATGTTGTTTGGTGCAAGAAAAGTTCATAACAATTGTGCAGAAAAATCTTCTTAGATGATAAAGTGCCGTGCTGTGACAACTTTTGGTCCCCCCAATGTGGTTGCACTCACCGGTGCGCTCCACCCCTGCAGGGGTACGAGCGTGTTATGCTGGTCCTCTCACTCCAGTCCAAAAGATGTCAGTTTTCTTCCACGCATCCCATTCTCAAAACACAGCTGTATACACTGAGAGGTGGGGACTTCCTGTCCCTTGGTATTAGAAGACCCCACTGGATATCCGCTTGAAAAAAATGTTTTAGAGGAAAAATATCCACATAGCGTGATTCTGTTTTCAAAAATATCTATTTATTTGCATAAAAAACAGTCCAGTCGCTATAGGCTGGTGACACACTAGCGATAAAAAGTATTTAAAAAGTATTTAAAAGTGTTACAAAGCTAGGAGAGGGAGTACACAGTCTCCTATGCTCTCCCTGTAGTCCGGGGCCGCAGCGTTCCACCGGTCTGAGTTTGGGAACCACGATCCGCGGAAATGACGTTGTGCGTGCCAAGATAGTCCCGCCTTACGCGTTTCGTCACACGGACGTCATCGGAGGCGCTCCGATGACGTCCGTGTGACAAAACGCGTAAGGAGGGACTATCTTGGCACGCACAACGTAATTTCCGCGGATCGTGGTTCCGGAACTCGGACCGGTGGAACGCAAGCGGCGGTTCACGCTGACGCTGCGGCCCCGGACTACAGGGAGAGCATAGGAGACTGTGTACTCCCTCTCCTAGCTTTGTAACACTTTTAAATACCTTTTAAATACTTTTTATCGCTAGTGTGTCACCAGCCTATAGCGACTGGACTGTTTTTTATGCAAATAAATAGATATTTTTGAAAACAAAATCACGCTATGTGGATATTTTTCCTCTAAAACATTTTTTTCAAGCGGATATCCAGTGGGGTCTTCTAATACCAAGGGACAGGAAGTCCCCACCTCTCAGTGTATACAGCTGCGTTTTGAGAATGGGATGCGTGGAGGAAAACTGACATCATTTGGACTGGAGTGAGAGGACCAGCATTACACGCTCGTACCCCTGCAGGGGTGGAGCACTCCGGTGAGTGCAACCACATTGGGGGGACCACCAGTTGTCACAGCACGGCACTTTATCATCTAAGAAGATTTTTCTGCACAATTGTTATGAACTTTTCTTGCACCAAACAACATATGGTTTTGCGATTTTTAGCTGCGATTTGGACACATTATTAATGATTTTTCATGCTTATAAATTATTGCACGTTTATACATTGTTGGTTATGAACTTTTCTCGTACCAAACAACATATGGTTTTGCGATTTTTTAGCTGCGATTTGGACACATTATCAATCATTTTTTATTGCTTATAATCATTGCACATTTACACATTATTGGTGGACAATTATTGTTTTTGGACATTTACTGTTTTTGGCACTTCATCACTTTATATTTATTTATGTGAAGATGTATTTATGGTATTTAGAGATGCTGCCTGATATTTGCGATTCTTTGCACATATAATACTAATTTTCACCTGATCAATGTGTTTTTGCACTAACACAAGGGTATATATATAAAAAGTTTTTTGGAAGTAATTTTTTGGATCATACCAAAGAATTTCACACGTTTTATCTTTACACTTTTATTTACACACTTGTATTTCTTGCTAATTTTTATTTACACTCCTAACACAGCGCCACTCCCTATACTTTGATTTACAGAATTGGGTTATACCATCTTTTTGTTTGATGGCTACCTCTTGTGCCTGAGCAATGATTACAATGAAAAGGATATACAGAATCATGGTTTGGTCCCCGCGGCCTCTTCCTCAGGTACAGGGACTTTCTTGCAGTGTGAGGTGTGTATCTACGTGTTCTTTCCAGCCACCTTTACTGATGTGGCAGTTGTTAGGAGGACCTGGAAAGGACCATCATATCTGGGTTTAAGGGTGTGCTTTCTCACAAAGTTCTTTACCAGGACCCAATAATCGGGGGACCAGCTTGTGTGTTCCTGTATCTAACTCAGTATCTGGAATGGAAGAAAACACTTGCAAATGGATATGGGTTAATTCTCGAGATAAAGCAGTCACATAATCAGTTAGTACATCAGATTGGAGCTGCAACTGTTGTGGGAAATAACAACCCAATCTGGGGGCTGAGCCAAACAGTATCTCATAGGGTGACAGACCATGGTTTCCCCTTGGAGTGTACCTAACACTGAATAAGGCAATGGGCAGGCTATCTGGCCAACTCATTCCTGTCTCCTGAGACATTTTTAGCATTCTAGACTTTATTGTGCCTGTTAATCTTTCCGCTTTCCCACTGCTTTGAGGATGGTATGGGGTGTGGAAAGCTAGTGTGACCCCTAACGCTGTCCATATCTCTTTGGTCACTGAGGCCATGAAAGTCAGCCCCTGATCACTCTCTATAACCTCTGGGACACCATATCTGCACACTATTTCCATTAGAAGTCTTTTAGCCGTGGTCTTTGCCGTCATGTTGGTAACGGGATAGCCTTCTGGCCATCCGGAGAACATGTCAATGATAATCAATGTATATTCATATTGGCCACTCTTCGGCATCTGGATGTGGACGATCTGTATCCTTTGGATACTGGGCCTTTGCTAGATGCTTCAAAAGGTACGTTCTCTGTCCTTCCTGGATTGCACTTAGCACAGATGGTGCATGACTTGCAGAAGTTGTTGGTAAGTGGGGTGATCCCCGGAGCCAAGTAGTATTTGTTAATCAGGGTGTTCATCAAAGTTTTTGACAGATGAAAGGCACCGTGGGCCCACTGTACCACTGCAGGAAACAATGATTGTGGCAGACATGGTCTCTTGTTTAATTCCACGATTCCTTCAACTTCTGTGGCTCCTTTTTTGATCCACACTTCTTTTTCTTCTTTGTCAGCTGCCTCCTGTTGCTCCTTGAGGTGAGTCCTGTTCACAGGAGGGTTTTGTAGAATCATGGTGGTTTGTACAGCTTCTTCAGGGGCATCCACTGGATCATCCAGGGTGGGTGCATCTGCTAACCACTTCTCGCGTTCCATTTGCAGCATGTTTTGCAGCGGTATCTGCCAGGTGATTGCCCCGTGCTTCTTGGGATACCAATTTGCCGTGTGCCTTCACCTTAAGTATAGCCACTTGTGTTGGGAGGAGTAAGGCATCCATTAAGTCCTTGATAGCTGCACTGTGTTTCACCGGTGTACCTGCTGCTGTTAGGAACCCTCTGGTTTTCCAGATGTTACCGAAATCGCAGGCAACGCCAAGAGCATATCTGTATAGATGTTGGCTCTTTTTCCTTCTGCTAGCTTGCATGCCATAGTTAGGGCCTGGAGTTCTGCTTCCTGGCCAGACATGGAGGAAGGCAACGCTGAAGCCTGAAGAACTGTATCTTCGGTGGTGACTGCGTATCCTGTGGGGTACCATCCAGTGCTGTCTGCATACCTGGAATCATCCACAAAAATTGTCAAGTCAGGATTCTCAAGGGCTGTCGGTAGGTGTGATGTTTCCATCTTCATCACTTTGAAGCAGTCATGAGCAGTGAGATGAGGGTCATTCTCCAAAGAGGTTCCCCCTTGAGAAGAGGAAGCAGAGTGGCTGGGTTAAGGGTATCACATCGGAGGATGGTGATGTTATCGGGGAGAAGCAAGGCACACTGGAGTCTGAGGTGCATCTGCGAGGATAGGTGTTTGGGCTGTACTTGGTTTAGTATGGCAGTTATGTCATGAGGGGCCAGGAGGATCAGAGGGTGGCCCAACACGAGGTCAGCGGTCTTCTACAGAAGAACTTGGGCTGCAAAGATGGCTCTGAGGCAGGAGGCCACTGAGTCCAGCTGACAAGAGTAATATCCAATGGGTCTGAGTCTGTTGCCATGGGCCTGAGCCAGAACTCCTGTGGCATGTCCTTGTCTCTCTGAGACAAACAGTTTGAAAGTCTTTTCATAGTCTGGGAGGCCCAAAGCAGGGGCTGTTGAGAGGATCTCCTTCAGAGTTTCAAAATTGTCCACAGCTTCTGGGGAAAGCAGAAAAGGGTCAGATTTTAGGGCATTGTAGAGAGGTTGCATCAAGAAGCAGGCTCCTGTGATCCAGGAGCGACAATAGGAGATTAACCCCAGAAAGGCATGAAGGGGCTTTTGACCTTGAGGCAAAGGGATGGCCTTGATTGCAGCAACTCTTTCTTTGGTGAGGTGTCGAGTGCCTTGGGAGATGCACTGACCTAAGAAAACCACCTTCTCTCTGCACCACTGGACCTTTTGCTTTGAGGCCTTGCATCCTTGCTTGGCTAGGTAGTGGAGGAGGCTTTCGGAAAAGATTGAGGTGTCTCCAAGTGTATCTGCACAGAGCAGGTCATCTACATATTGGAAAAGTACAATTTCCAGGTGTAACTTCATCCAAGTGTCCAGAATAAGGGCTATCGCTTTAGCGAATTGGGAGGGGGAATTGGGCACCTTGTGGCATAACATTCCAGGTGTAGCCCCACCCCTCGTGGGTGAAGGTAACCAGGTACTGGCAACAGGGGTCGAGGGGGACACTAAAGAAACGGGGATGTGCATCAGCCCCTAACAGATTTAAGGGACATGTGGGTGAAACCACAAATCTTGCTAGTAGTTTAGGAAAATTGCCAAAATTTCCAACTTGTAGGGGTGGGTTAAGGGGTTCTTCCTCTGCGTTCCATCATTCCACACGCATGTTATATCAATGTTTGATAGGAATGAGGTATCGGGTAGCTCTTCTGGCCGTGCCTGTGTTGTATAAAAAAGTGGTAGGATGGCCCTCGATGGGAAGGGGTTATTTTTGCAAGAGGGCCTCCTGAGTCTCTAGAGGATACCATGGCAGGGGCAGGTGACACAGGCTTGCCTGAATCCTAGCGGAGAAGGTCCAAGTGATCTGGAGAGGGGCGGGGTGTCATTTTTCTGATACTGAGCGCTTTCATGTGGACCACGGCTGGGGCTTGGTTGACTGTGGGTGAATTTCCGAGGGCTTCAGCATTCCCTTTTGAAGTGGCCGGGTCTTCCGCAGTTGTAGCAGACACACGGAGTTGGTATTGGTGGGCGCAGATACAGTGTGTCAGAAGCCATCATGAGAGGAGCTACCTTTCTACTGCTCTGTGAGGATTCCAGACCTTTTGCCACTAATAACAACAGTTCCATTACTCTATATTCTAGGCGTGATAGGAGCAGACCCTTTCGGATTGACTCTTTAAGACCTGAGACAAATGCGGCAGCCAGCATGTGTGTCTGTGTGCTTTGTTCAGCATGCTGAAACCCAAATCAGTAAACACTTGTGTGATTCTAGTGCATAGAATTACGCAACCTTAAATCACTTCCTTTTTTATTTACCAACCACAATTCATCTGGCATAACGCCCAGAATATATATAACTTCCTCATTCTTAGCATAGATATATTTCCCAATTATAATATTATTAAACTTGTATTTGGTTAAAATCAACATTTTAAAATCCCCAATTATTGTTGATACAGCTTAACCACAATTAAAACCATTTGCACAAATATAGCACATTTGCTGTTATTAGAAAAGAAACACCTTTTAACTTCAATAATGCAAGGATTTGCAACTACAACTAAAACAGTCCTTAAAGTCAGACTCTGAAATAATCAAGACACTCTATACATAAATTGAAATGCTACTTTGATTGTAATATGTTCCAGAGGACTGGTCTATCACTGGAAACATGTGGGTGGGTTTCGGTGTGGGCGGCGGTTCAGGGGGAGGTGGCATAGGGCGTGTTGCCACAGTGGGAGGTGTCAGAGTGGGAGGTATCAAAGTGGGAGGTGTCGCCTGTGGCAGAGAGGCGGTAGATGAAGGACCGAGGATCAGACGCCATCATAGGGCGGTGGCTGACTACTTGACTTTCTATACACATATACAATACAACAACAATTCATTTTCAGGTATTCCTACATCCAATGTAACACATGATCTATTCCACTTTGCCCCTATATTCTCATATCTCTGCAGATTACCCCTTTGTTCATACATTATTCTTTCATATGGTAAAACCTGATTTACTGCTCTCACCCACTGGGTCACTATCGGTGAGTTCGGCTGAATTCATTTCTCTACTATTTGTTTTCTTGCGAGAAATAACACTTCCTGCAGGAACATCCTATTATATTTACTACTACCTCTCTTCTCCCTTCTTATTCCCAACAAACAGAGTTCAATTGTGGCCATAATTGGTTCATTTAGCACTTTTCCTATTTTCCTGATCACCTGTTGCCAGTATCTTTCTATGTTGACACAGTGCCACATTATGTGGAGGAAGTCCGCCCCTTCCTTGTCCTATCTTGTGCACTTTGATTCACTCATTCTCCATATTTTATACAACCTATTCGGGGCCAAATAAGTCTGATATACAATATTTAACTGAATTATCCTGTTATTCATTGCTGGGGATACTTTCAAATGGGAGGAGCATACTTCGTTCCATTCCTGGTCACTCATGTCTGGTATAGCTACTTGCCATTTACTCCTTATTTCCATTGGTTCCCCCCCTATTTTACTCTGCAACAGATGTGAATAAAGTTTGGCTACTAACCCCTTTGGTTCCTGTGATCTCAAAATGCCTATAAGAGGATATTTAGATATTTTTAATTCCTTTCCTCTAATCTGTATCTGTAGCACTTGTCTAAGCTGAAGGTATCTAAAAAACTGTTTACTTGTTTGTAAATTATTTTTACCCATTTTTTAAATTTTTCCCCAAATCCATTTTTTTCAATACTGTCTGTAAGAATTCCCATTCTACTGAGTCAAATGCCCTGGCCGTATCCAGCGAGGCCAAGGCACTTGACTCCGGAACAAACTCCCTCATCTGTACCATAAATTGGGTTCTTCTAATATTTATTGATGTAGACTTCCCTGGCATAAATCCCGTTTGATCATCTGTCACAATGGACAAGATTACTTCATTAAGCCGTTTGGCGAGTATTTTTGCCAAGATTTTGTAATCTATGTTCAGTAATGATATTGGTCTATATGACGCACATTCAGTTCTATCTTTATCAGGTTTAGGTATCAATATAACTGTTGCCTCATACATAGTGGGTGACATTTCTCCCTGAAGGAATATCTCTCTATACATCTTGGTTAGGGCCGGTACCATAATCTCCGCAAAATCGCTGGTACAATTCCAGCGGTATGCCATCCGGTCCTGGAGATTTACCCTTCGCCAGAGAGAAGATGGCTTCTCTTACTTCCTCTTCCTCTATATCCCTCTCCAGCACCCCCTTTTGTTCTTCTGTTAATTTAAGGAAGTTTAAATCACCCAAATATTCCTCTATCTCCTCTCCTGTACGGGACAATGTTGATGTATACATACAGTACTGATATAATATTTTTGAAAGCTCATGAGTATCTCCTCTAGTGTGTTTACCATCTCCCCTTTCTCATTTCTCACTTCTGAAATCGCCAAAGATGGAGTCTGTTGTTTTATCAAAAAGTTCAGTATCCTATTAGCTTGGTGACCTTGCTCAAAATTTTTTTGATTTTGCTGGAACTTCTTACGTTTAGCATTAATTATTAGTTGGTTCTTATACTGGTACGCTAATCCCGCCCATCTTATCTGATTTATGTTTGAAGGTTTAGTTGTAAACTCAGTTTCTGCTTGTGCACACTCCTGTTCCAATTCCTCTTCTTCCTGTCTATTGGGTCGCTTTATATATGATATTGTGGATCTTGTTATACCTCTCATATATGCCTTAAAGCTATCCCACGCCATGCCCCCCCCCCATTTTCCTATCTCCATGAGCCTCCAAATACATTTCCAGTTGCTCCGGTATTCTGTCATTTGAACCAATCTGGGTTAACCATTGAGACTGAATCCTATAGCCCGGGCATCTTCCTCTATGCCCTATATGCCCTTCAAAGGTCAACCCAGAGTGGTCAGACACTCCCTTAGGTCTATAAGTGACAGCTTGTAGTATTGGGAGCAACTTCTCATTCCCCATAGCCAGGTCTATTCTAGGCATGCAACCTCTTCCTGGTGCATGCCACGAATAAGCCCTAGTTTCTGGGTTTCTAAACCTCCAAAGATCAGTCCATCCAACTTCTTTTATAAATTTTTCCAGCATCCTGGACCCTATTGTTCCTCTTGGAGTATTCCTCCCAAACCTATCCACCTTTGGGTTTAAACACATATTGAAATCTCCCATGCACACAACATATGCCTCTGGATACTCTGACACGAATAACATTGCTTCCTTCAATACTGCCATCGTAGCAGGTGGAGGATTATATATTCCCATAATTACAAATGGCTGTGAGTGCATCAGAGTAAAGACAAAGACATATCTCCCCTCCGGGTCCCTCTTTACCCTGATGTACTCCCATGTCACCGCTCGGTGTACGATCAGGGAAACCCCTCTTGAATATGTTGTGTGACATGAATGGCTCGCCCACTGTATCCAAGGTTTTTTTAAGTAATCCAGTCTTTCTTTAGTCATATGTGTTTCTTGCATGCAAATTATTTTGGCTTGCACCTTACTAATTTCTGTAAACACCTGCGTTTGTTTTAATTGCGTACCCATACCTCTAACGTTCCATGACAAAAAAGTATATTGATTACTCTTATTACTCATATTTATTATTTATTTTGTTTTATTTTACCCTCCTTTTCACCAGAGTTCCTACTTCTCATTCTTTCCCCCGTGACCTTCCCCTTACCTACATACCCCTCCCTCCTACCCCATTCATTCATCCATTCATCCCCATTCACCCAATAAAAATATTTTAGGGCATTACCAACATAGTGCATTTTGCCCTTATATAGGTAATTTGTATCGATTTCAGCCTATCTACTCCTCGACCCCAACCCTCCTATTCCTCTTTTAGGAGGAGTTTGAGGTCAGGGGGAGGAAGAGGAAGCTGCACAAAAAAACCCCCCCAAAAAAACCACCACGTCCTCCATTCATTTGCTCTCCCTTATCTCATCCCATTTATGTGATTATTCCCTATACCCCTCCTACCCGCTACTATTTTACTTCCCTATATCTCTTATGTTTGACTTTACATCCTCGCGTGCCATCCATCTTCCCTTTTAATCCCTCTCTTGTGTTACTCTTATCCCTCCACCTCTCCCCCCCCTACACCCCCCTAATCATAACCTATTCCCCCCTCCCCCCACTGTCCACCCCACCCTCCCTCTTCCTGTGTTGTATATATTTGTGTTTATACTTTTATTCCTTAATGTGTTCTTTAATCTCTGCTTAATCTTTAATGTGCCTACCTCCTCTCCCCCCTCCCCCTTCCCCCTCCTTCTCACTCCACTCCTGTGTTCACTTATCCTTTAATTTCATTTATCCCTTGCTACACCGTGCTCCCAAAAAAATCAAAACTCAAACAAACAAAACAACAACAAAAAAATAAAAAAATAAATAAAAAATAAATAAAATTTTCCTTCCCCTTTCCCTTCTCCCTTTTTCCCTCTAAAAAAACCCCCACTGCAAATCAAATATCCCTCCACCCACCAAAGATGAGGAATGAGAGGGAGAGAAAAAAAAAGACAAAAAAATAAACCCCTTCCATTCAAAAAAAAAAGAAAAAAGCTCTTCATATATCCAAAAAAAAAAAAAAAAAAAAAAACACAGCACCTCCTACCCCTCCTCCCTCCCTCTTCTCCCTCCCATGATCAAAATTACAATCATAGACCCCCCTTAGCGTCTATACTTTTTTTTGGGGGTTTCCCCCAGCCCCTATTTTCCCTTCTTTCAGTGAGGTAATGGTAGGGATGAGCTTCGAGTTCGAGTCGAACTCACGTTCGACTCGAACATTGGCTGTTCGCAATTTCGCCGAACAGCAAACAATTTGGGGTGTTCGCGGCAAATTCGAATGCCGCGGAACACCCTTTAAAAGTCTATGGGAGAATCCAAAAGTGCTAATTTTTAAAGGCTAATATGCAAGTTATTGTCATAAAAAGTGTTTGGGGACCTGGGTCCTGCCCCAGGGGACATGGATCAATGCAAAAAAAAGTTTTAAAAACGGACGTTTTTTCAGGAGCAGTGATTTTAATAATGCTTAAAGTCAAACAATAAAAGTGTAATATCCCTTAAAATTTAGTACCTGGGGGGTGTCTATAGTATGCCTGTAAAGGGGCGCATGTTGCCTGTGTTTAGAACAGTCTGACAGCAAAATGACATTTCGAAGGAAAAAAAGCCATTTAAAACCACCCGCGGCTATTGCATTGCCGACAATACACATAGAAGTTCATTGATAAAAAACGGCATGGGAATTCCCCACAGGGCAACCCCGAACCAAAATTGAAAAAAAAAAAGATGTGGAGGTCCCCCTAAATTCCATACCAGGCCCTTCAGGTCTGGTATGGATATTAAGGGGAACCCCGGCCAAAATTAAAAAAAAAAATGAAGTGGGGTTTCCCCTAAATTCCATACCAGACCCTTCAGGTCTGGTATGGATTTTAAGGGGAACCCCGCGCCAAAAAAACAAAACAAAAACGGCGTGGGGTCCCCCCAAAAATCCATACCAGACCCTTATCCGAGCACGCAACCTGGCAGGCCGCAGGAAAAGAGGGGGGGACGAGAGTGCGGCCCCCCTCCTGAACCGTACCAGGCCACATGCCCTCAACATTGGAAGGGTGCTTTGGGGTAGCCCCCCAAAACACCTTGTCCCCATGTTGATGAGGACAAGGGCCTCATCCCCACAACCCTGGCCGGTGGTTGTGGGGGTCTGCGGGCGGGGGGCTTATCGGAATCTGGAAGCCCCCTTTAACAAGGGGACCCCCAGATCCCGGCCCCCCCCTGTGTGAAATGGTAAGGGGGTACTTACCCCTACCATTTCACTAAAAAAACTGTCAAAAATGTTAAAAATGACAAGAGACAGTTTTTGACAATTCCTTTATTTAAATGCTTCTTCTTTCTTCCTTCATCTTCTTCTGGTTCTTCTGGCTCTTCTGGTTCTTCCTCCGGCGTTCTCGTCCAGCATCTCCTCCGCGGCGTCTTCTATCTTCTTCTCCTCGGGCCGCTCCGCACCCATAGCATGAGGGGAGGCTCCCGCTCTTCTCTTCATCTTCTTCTTCATCCTCTTCTCTTCTTCCTTCTTCCTTCTTCTCTTCTTCTCCTCTTCATTTTCTTCTCCGGGGCGCTCTGCATTCATGCTGTCATGAAGGGAGGCTCCCGCTGTGTGACGGCGTCTCTTCGTCTGACGGCTCTTAAATAACGGGGGGCGGGGCCACCCAGTGACCCCGCCCCCCTCTGACGCACGGGACATGACGGGACTTCAATGTGGCATTCAAGTCCCGTCAAGTCACCGTGCGTCAGAGGGGGGCGGGGTCACTGGGTGGCCCCGCCCCCCGTTATTTAAGAGCCGTCAGACGAAGAGACGCCGTCACACAGCGGGAGCCTCCCTCCATGACAACATGAATGCGGAGCGGCCCGGAGAAGAAAATGAAGAAGAGAAGAAGGAAGAAGAGAAGAGGATGAAGAAGAAGAGAAGAGCGGGAGCCTCCCCTCATGCCATGGGTGCGGAGCGGCCCGAGGAGAAGAAGATAGAAGACGCCGCGGAGGAGATGCTGGACGAGAACGCCGGAGGAAGAACCAGAAGAGCCAGAAGAACCAGAAGAAGATGAAGGAAGAAGCATTTAAATAAAGGAATTGTCAAAAACTGTCTCTTGTCATTTTTAACATTTTTGACAGTTTTTTAGTGAAATGGTAGGGGTAAGTACCCCCTTACCATTTCACACAGGGGGGGGGCCGGGATCTGGGGGTCCCCTTGTTAAAGGGGGCTTCCAGATTCCGATAAGCCCCCTGCCCGCAGACCCCCACAACCACCGGCCAGGGTTGTGGGGATGAGGCCCTTGTCCTCATCAACATGGGGACAAGGTGTTTTGGGGGGCTACCCCAAAGCACCCTCCCAATGTTGAGGGCATGTGGCCTGGTACGGTTCAGGGGGGGCCACACTCTCGTCCCCCCCTCTTTTCCTGCGGCCTGCCAGGTTGCGTGCTCGGATAAGGGTCTGGTATGGATTTTTGGGGGAACCCCACGCCGTTTTTTTTTTTTTTTGGCGCGGAGTTCCCCTTAAAATCCATACCAGACCTGAAGGGTCTGGTACGAAATTTAGGGGGAACCCCACGTCGTTTTTTTTTTAAATTTTGGCCGGGGTTCCCCTTAATATCCATACCAGACCTAAAGGGCCTTGTATGGAATTTAGGGGGACTCCCACATCATTTTTTTTTTTTAATTTTGGTTCGGGGTTTCCCTGTGGGGAATTCCCATGCCGTTTTTATCAATGAACTTCTATGTGTATTGTCGGCAATGCAATAGCCGCGGGTAGTTTTAAATGTTTTTTCCTTCGAAATGTCATTTTGCTGTCAGACTGTTCTAAACACAGGAAACATGCGCCCCTTTACAGGCATACTATAGACACCCCCCAGGTACTAAATTTAAAGGGATATTACACTTTTATTGTTTGACTTTAAGCATTATTAAAATCACTGCTCCTGAAAAAACGGCCGTTTTTAAAACTTTTTTTTGCATTGATCCATGTCCCCTGGGGCAGGACCCGGGTCCCTAAACACTTTTTATGACAATAACTTGCATATTAGCCTTTAAAATTAGCACTTTTGATTATTCATGTTCGTGTCCCATAGACTTTAACGGTGTTCGCGTGTTCGAGCGAACTTTTTTCCTGTTCGCATGTTCTGGTGCGAACCGAACAGGGGGGTGTTCGGCTCATCCCTAGGTAATGGTTTGACAGTCCGCATCCAGTCTTTTGCTTGTTCCGCTGTACTGAAATACATAATCTTTCCTCCTTCCTTCACTCTCAACCGTGCTGGGTACGCCATAGAATATTCAATTCCTGCCTCTCTCATTCTCCGTTTTACCCCATAAAAAGTGGCCCTTTGCTTTTGTAATTCTAGGGAGAAGTCCGGGAATATTGACACTTTACTATTCTCAAAGTGAATCTCTCCCTTTTGTCTTGCTTTCCTCAAAATCGCATCTCTGTCTCTGCAATTCAATAGTCGCGCCAGCAAAGGTCTAGGAGGGAGCCCTGGCTTTGGTACTGCTGCTGGCACCCTGTGTGCTCCATATCTGGAAATACATTTTTCAACCATTTTTCTATAAAGTCCCCAGGGTTAAACCCCTCCGCTTTCTCCGGTAAACCGACTATTCTTAAATTGTTGCGGCGCATGCGATTCTCAAAATCGTCTGTTTTTTGTTGCCATGTAGCAATCTGCTTCTCTGCTGATAATATTTTTTTTGGGCATAGGGTTAACTGCATCTTCCAATATAGATATCCTATTTTCCACTTCTGCCATCCTATCTCTCATACTCTGCATGTCATGTCTGATCAGTCCTATGTCATTTTTAATTTCATCCATTTTACCTGTCAGCGCTGCATTGCTTGAGTGGATGGCCTCCATTAACTGAGCATTCATCTGCTCCAGTGTCAGCTTAGGTGGCTTCTCCCGCTTCTCTGCCTTCTCAGGCTGCGGCTGGGGCGTGCTAGGCTTCTGGATCTCCAGAGCTGATGTTCCGCCTCTCCGTGTCTGTGGAGGGCTTCGCCCGCCGTCTTGCTTGTCAGATCGTGCAAATTCCTTAAGGCGATCCGCCGCTGTCTGTTTGCTGCTCATGCTGCCGCCAGGGTTGTCCGTTTGCCGGGTTAAAAGTCTCGGTAGCAGGGACTACACAGGATCCTGACAGAGGCTCAGAAGGCTGATCTCGGAGCTCCCGCTGATCACATCCGCCTGTGTCAGCGGAAGTCACGCCCCTCTCCACTGACCACTTATTACTCTTAACAAGACATTTAACAGACAAATAAAGTGTACAGCCGTTAATATTCAATGGACCACTTCAACTTTCATTTACAAGTCCCAGCTCAAAGCTTTTACATGTCCCAACTCAAAGCCCAAATTTCTCACTCTGGCTTTTTCCCTTTCTTCAAGTCCTTCTGGTTGTTCAGGTTGTAAGGGGCACCTCTTGGCTCTTATTCTAGCCTCAGCCTCTATGACCTCCACTGATTTGCCAACAACAATTTTGACTGAATAATGTACATTCAATCTCAATATCATTACATGTGCAGCGTGTGGCAGTAGGGGTCTGTAACCAAGGATTTTCCTCCTCTACCCTGGCTCTATTACTCTGATCAAACCCCAGCCCTCTTCATGTATACCCAATAACAGGCCACAAACACACTTAGGACATGACATTACCAAACAAAATATGTGGCAACTGCAGTGAAATACAGGATTGCTCAAATCCTCACGGGATCCCCACGCCACTGGGCGTATTCCTGACGCCCCTTCCTGGTCCTCCCGTGCTTTATCGCACAATTATTTATTCCCCCAGGAGGAGTTTTAACCACATCAACGAATTATCTTCATCAGTGACTATATAACCAATCCCTCATTCCCAACAGCCACCACAAGACACACGTTCAACAGAACAGAACACACAAGAATACAGGTGTGGCAGATATAATTGCAGGTCCCTTATTATATCAACAGACTCGAGGCAAGATATATACCTGTCTTTGAGGACCGCAGGTAGCTGTAATGGACACAGAGATTAACCAGCCACTGGTGCAGGATAGACAAGATATGAAAAAGTGTCTTACCGTTTTCAGAGGTGATCAGTCTCTGCCCCGACCGTGTTGGTTCTCCTTGGTCTCCTCTGGATCGGCTAGCCTTTTGGCCTAGCCTCGAGCCCCACATTGGGTGCCAGATGTTTTGTGTCGAACCAGAACCATCCTATATTTTTATATTTGTCCCCCTAGCCAAATTGATTTTCCATATGAAGTGTGCACGCTTCTGGAATAAAATCCACTCAGACACAGCTCAGTGTAAAGTTCTTTTTAATTATTTTTTTCTTATTTCCTCTTTTCAAGATTTATATACTATTTTGTTATCAGATAAGGCTGGCCTATGCAAACCACAAAACAACCACAAATATATATATATTATGATAAAGTATAGGCTTTAGATGGGTCGTCCATATAAGGAAGTAGTAACCGGTCATAGCCATGTTCTTGCTCCTTCTAAAACGTTGGTGTTAACTTTTTAGTGTATTCTCGGAGCAGGTGCGATCTTCTATTAACTCTTGCAGTTTAGTTCCACAGCAAGGGAGTGTTGTGCCAGCAAACATCCATTGTATGTGATTAAGGTTGATAAGCCAAAGCTGATATATGTCAGGCATATAAAGCATGTACTTATATATAATGGAATAGACATTTCATCATGATATTCCAACCACATCCATTACAAGGTGTGGGTCCTAAGCACTAACCGTTGTTCACCAGACCTCCTGATGGTGAAGATTTGTTTTTCTGCATGTTAGCACTAGGTCGCGATCCTCAGGATTGTCCCACCAGGAGGTGATCAAGCCAGGGTCCATTAGTAGATATAGCAGGTAGGGATCAAGCAGAAGCCAAGTCAGTAAACAAGCCAAAGGTCGATAACAAGTGATTGTAGGTTGGGGTAAAACAAGAGTAGTCAAGGAACAAGCTAAAGGACAATATTGAATGGTTGCAGGTACACAAAGGTCTCTGAAGAAGGAGGCCATGCCCTCTGAAACGCATTGTCTTGGAAACCCTTAGCGTCCCTCATCAGCTGCCATTTCCTGAGTATCACATGATTGAACAGTCAGGCTGGGTTTTCCCCATCATCAGGGGATCCCTGCTGTGGGTGAGCGACTCGTCTGCAGCTTGTCGGCGGCCTACGCTGACACATTAGAACTATCCAGCGCCGGCCCTCCCTGGATCCAGCCTAAAGGTCTGACTGCGGGAATGTAACAACCACTTGATACGGATGCTTGTTTACAAACACTGCCATGTGAGCGCATAGTGTTATAATGTTTCTTTTTTATCTCTATTGAATAAACAGTGTTGCACTAGGAGCCAGTGCACTCTGTCTCTCTATTTCGGTAAGGTTATAAAGAAACACTTTTGATGCATACTATCTTACATGACCACATAAAAGATAAATATTGAGCACAAACCTGGTAACAAAGGTGAGGAGGTGAGAAGTGTTCAGCTCTGTAACACTTCTACAACTTAGCCATGTGTGTAGTCTTATATTATGTATATTGTATAGATAATGAATTAGTAGTTATTATAATGATGATGTAAGTACTTTTCCGCAGCAACCCAATTCTTCCAGGGAGATGCACTTTATTGACTTCCAACACAGAACAAAGTCCAAAGTCCACAGATGACAAAAATCCGACAGAGTAAATATAATTCAGAGTCCCACTTTCTCTAGATTTGCGCCTTCATAGTCATACACAGACAATACTCTAAACTATAGACTGAATGCCATGTTATATTCACTAGACACTGAACGGCTGAGCAATTTGATTGGCCGTCTCCATTCAGGCCTTTGATATGCTTTAGTCTTTCAGACAGATAACACCCCCCAGCCGTGAACAGCTGCAGTCATAAACCGCCCAAATCTGCACTCCCGCATATCAACATCAACAAGTCCCCTTTGATATGTGTAATTAGATTAGATTAACAGATACCACCTGAACACCCTTTTAAGTCCCGCAATACCTACATTCCTAATCTGTATTCTTGCGTATTAACATCAACAAGTCGAAAAGGCCTTTGACAGGGTAGACTGGGGTTTCATGTTCAAAACGTTAGAAGCCATGGGGGTGGGAGAAAAAATGCTAAAATGGATGAAAGTTCTGTATCATCACCCCTCCGCCTTTGTCAGGGTCAATAATTCCCCCTCAGCTCAGTTTGAGATGAAAAACGGCACTAGACAGGGCTGTCCGTTGTCCCCCCTCCTGTTCGTGTTGACACTGGAGCCGCTGCTAGCTGCTCTCCGTATAAATCCTGACATTAAGGGGTGTATGGTAGGGAAAGAGGAACATAAATTGGCTGCATATGCCGACGACGTCCTCCTATACATCACAAACCCGAGGATCTCAATCCCTAACATATTAGCGATCATCAAGAAATACAGTGAGTTATCAAACTACAAGATCAATTTGGGAAAATCGGAGGCTCTGAGTGTCGGCATGAACAGGAGGGATGAGGTCTGGATCAGGGACACTTTTAACTTCCCTGTAAGGGATAATATTCAATACCTGGGGGTTAAGTTGACAAACTCTATGCAGAGGACGTATACCCTGAATTTTTTGCCCTTGCTGGACGAAGTCCGATTAGAGAGGAAGAGGATGAGTCACTGCCCCATCTCTTGGATAGGGCGAATCAATGCAATAAAAATGGTGCTGGCCCCAAAGGTATTTTATAAGATGCAAATGTTGCCTATCCCATTACCTCAAATTTATTTTAAAAAGTTAACACAAATACTAAAGGGTTTCATTTGGAAAAATAAGAGATCAAGGGTAGCACACAAAGTACTATGTAGAGGGAAAGCCTACGGGGGACTGGCCCTCCCGGACTTTAAAAAATATCACTATGCAATAGCACTAGCTCGAGCAGTCGATTGGGTTAAGGGCGAGACCACTAAAAGATGGGTCAACCTTGAAATAGGTTTAAGTGGAGCACGTTTGAACACAATACTTTGGAATCCCCCAGGTTGTAGAACACTAGGTCCAAATACACACTCTATTACACAGCACACTTTCAAAATTTGGGATTGGATGCACACTTCAAACGGGTGGGAATACAATTCACCATTGATTTATATAAAAAATAACGAGCTGTTTCCTCCAGGGATGGAGGAAGTGGGGGGTAACTGGATTATAAACAACAAGACACAAGTTAAACACATTATGAAGAAAGGGAAAATAGGCACGTATGAGCACATAAACACATATAGAGAGTTAATGAGGCTTGACCGATGGCGGTATACACAACTATCGCACTTTATTAAAAGCCTCCCGGCTCCGATACGGGAGGAGAACAATCTCTTGCCAATAGAGAAGTTATTTAATAACAATAAGCTGAAAGGTTACATTTCGGCCATATATAAAATACTACTGAGTGCGGAGGAGTTGGAAATGCCACCATTCGTTAAGAAATGGGAGATAGACCTTGGGGTGTCATTAGATGAAAACGCAAAGGGCAACATATTAAAAGCCACACACAGTACGGCCTCAGATATAAAAACAATAGAGTCAAACTATAAATGCCTATCCAGATGGTATTCTACACCCATACAGATTAATAAATATCAACCAGATAGGTCCCCTAATTGCTGGAGGGGATGTGGGATGCCGGGATCCATGGCTCATATTTGGTGGAGCTGCCCAGTGGTCAAAAAATTCTGGGTAAAGGTAATCCAAATAATTAAAATGATCACGGGCAGATCAATACCATGTGACCCATGGATTTGTTTGTTCCACAGTGCAGAAGGAGGTAAAAGGGAGTACAATATGTCGTTAATTCCAGTACTATTAAACTCCGCAAATAGCGAAATCCCCAAGAACTGGCAAAACATAGAAGGTCCTAATGTCAGGGACTGGCTGCTTAAAATACAGGGACTGTACACTTTAGAGAAAGGGGAGGTAGAGGGGCTTCTTAGAGATGACGCATCGAGGAGAAGTAAATGGGCAATGTGGTTGATCTTTAGGAATTCTCTTTCATATGCTGAATTGATCTCGAAGTGAGCTGTCCCAAGGGGGTCTCCAGTAACCACTTCGGAGTAAGGGAAAAGGAAATAGAGGTCTGCTGGGGGGGAAGGGTGGATGGGTTAGGGGTTAGGGGGGGTAGGTCGGGAGGGGTTACTGAGAGAGTACGTTGAGATTATGGAATGTTTCTGCTAAATTTTATTATTGTACATGTTGTTGCCTCGGCGACTCTCTCAGGTTTTGTATGGTTTGTGGACAATTTAAATAAAGATTTAAAAAAACATCAACAAGTCCCCCCTGATATATTAGCACCCCAGGAGGGAGCCTCCGCTAGGCCAACCCAAAACACTCCTCGATGCCATTGTTACCCCCTCAAGTCTAATTATCATCAATAAATACTTCTTCTATGGTCCTTTAAACAATGTACCCTTTTAAATGTTCAATTAGGTTAACAGGCCATACCTCACACACCTAGGTAGACTTGCATAAGATCAACATATCAAAGGGACATCAGCTGTTATATTAAAATTGAGTTGGCTTGGACAAATCGACCATTGCCAATTGAATTCTGGCCTGGTCAATATTGTGCTGTATGTGTACATAATTATAATAATATAATGTCCCACATAAATCGGCGTACATATTACAACAATGTGTAGATATCCCTTTCTTAATATTGTAAGTTCACACTTCACAACCTCATGTAAAAATCTCATCAGAAACTTCAACACAGCATGTTCATCCTATTTCTACTGCAAAGGGTTGAATATGACTGAAAAGAGGTTTAAGTATATAAAAGTTTTTGAACAAGTAGGGGGTGATTAAAACCCTTGTCATTTTTGTTTTTTCTGTCTATGTTCTCTTCACTTTCTGTCCAGGAGACATACCATGACATTGTCAAGATTTTCCCTGACTTTCTTGTGACAAATCTAAAATTTTAAATTCACCATTATTTCTGCCCCTGGGTCACAAAGACAAATAGAGAAAGTAAATTTTCTCAGCAGGGAAAACCTAAGAGGTCTCTTACTGTCCCCTTTCTTTATACAACAAAAAGAAGTTGGGGCTTTAGATATACTTTAACATTGCTTTGGTGAGGGTCACTAGTTGCCTGCACTTTATAACCTTCTAGCAGCTCTCTTTTACAGATTACCAAGGGCTGACAATAGAAATAAGGGGTCACTAACAACTTTTCTGTTTAAATTATCAGAACCACACAATAAAGGATAGGCAAGGCTTGATCTATGTATTCAGAGATTCTATAGCTTTTTAGACTTTTATAAAAAAAAAATCCAAGTCTAACTTAAAGTGTCAATCAAAATTAAAGAAAATACCACTTATAAATAAAACTATACGGACAGCTCCTGGCAATAATCATGTCCCATATACAAGTGTGTGTATAGTGCATAAATGTCTAAAAAGGATTTCCATGCTATCTAAATGATATAAACACTGTTTATACACCAGTGAATGTATAAAGTGTCAATATTGCAATATACCGTATTTATCGGCGTATTTATCGGCGTATTTATCCGGCGCCGCTCACTGTCACGCCCAGTCCCGCCATTGGACCTGTGTTATGTCCATCATAGGGCGGGACTGGGCGGGACTGTGAGCAGCACCGGAAAGAGCCGAGAACCCTCGGCTATGTGTATCTCGGCGGCGTTCGTTCACTTCTGCCGGCGCCGAGTCTCTCCGAACTCCGCGGCGTCATATTTAAAACTACTCACATGTGTATGGCGGCGGCGGCGGCGGCGGCAGGAGGCATGGAGCATGGACACTAGGCTGCAGGGACAAGGCTGCATTGGGGACAAGGCTGCAGGGACAAGGCTGCATTGATAAGGCTGCACTGGGGACAAGGCTGCAGGGACAAGGCTGCACTGGGGACAAGGCTGCATTGACAAGGCTGCACTGGGGACAAGGCTGCATTGACAAGGCTGCACTGGGGACAAGGCTGCACTGGGGACAAGGCTGCACTGACAAGGCTGCACTGGGGACAAGGCTGCACTGACAAGGCTGCACTGGGGACAAGGCTGCACTGACAAGGCTGCACTGACACTGAAAAGGCTGCAATGACACTAACAAGGCTGCAGATGAACACTGATGAGGCTGCATTGATGGGCATTTTAATGTAAGTTTCTTTTCCTTAAACTTCCCTCCTAAAAGTTTTTTTCCTTAAAATTCTCTCCTAAACTTGGGGTGCGTGTTATAGGCCGGCGCGTGTTATACGCCGATAAATACGGTAATACTATAGTGTATAGATTAATCACATGCAAAATCACATAAATCATAACTGATGTGAACACTACTTATACAGCAGTGGCTAAATACATTGACAATAGTGCTATTTAATACTGTAGTGTATAAGTTACTCAAATGCAAGATCTCATAATTCAAACTGACATTAATGAGATAATCAAATGCAAACTGACAGGATTAAATCATAAATTCATTATAGTGATTCCTGAGTAATATATGACAAATTGTGAAAGTAAAGTGCAATAGTGCAAAAAATGTGATACAATGATCATATGTCTCATGGGTCAGTGTAACATACAAAGTATAAAGTACTTATCAAACATAAAATAGATCCTTAGTTAAGGTGATCCAAATGTGTTGAAGTGTCAACACTCTGGTGCTCCCCCCTTAGGTAATAGCCGCTCACCTCCGAGCGTGTGACCTCACATTTAAGTTTGGTCAAACCACACATGCACACCACCTCTGGGTTCTGTAATTGCTGTGGGATCCTGGGCTGCCCAATAGTGCTGTCTCCTCATACACATATAGTAAGAAAGAAGGCTAGATAGTGTTATATTGTTTTTAAAATCACAAATTTATTGAACAAAAAAGCTCCAATGCAGGTTACTCGCATGAACCATGTGCTCCAGTGCACCAGCCTATCAGAAGCATAAACGCTGAAATCATACTGAGGTCGTAGGTTCCTCTGCTCTGAGACAGACTAGCTGTCTCCTACACCGTTCTGTCTCCTTCCTAACGCATGCCAATACAGGGATATGACGTATCTTTCTCAGGGGGATGTTGATTGGACGGTTAGTCTGTTTATTAAATAAGCAGCCAGTGGCCATTTTCTTGTTGCCTGAGGACATTCTATTGCCCTTAGGCTTAATGTAGTCAAATAGCAGTGCTCATGTCCACAGCTAGATACCTTACGGAACCCCGACTAGCTACACGAGCCTAGTAACTACTCCATTTTGCCATGGCACCATAAATACAATGTATATATCTAAAGATATGCCGCAATGCTCTGTTATCAATCGATCTCAGGATGATGCTGTGGAGCGAACCTACTACCTCATCCCAACTATAAAAACCAACATATACTAAACAAATTAGTCTAAAAAATTCATGAATGGTAACAAGTATATTATGCTAATCTAATATCAATTCATGACATACCAAAAAAAATTCATGAATGTATAACACATATGCTAACCAAATAAAGGTAAATACGATCTAAAATTACAGAAATTAATTCATGAATATTTACACATAAGTAGTACCATAAAAATACCTACTAGGACCAGAAATACTAACATACACAAATATAATGTACTAAATGTCATATATATATATATATATATATACCGGTGTATGTATGTGTATATATATATATATATATATATATATATATATATATATATATAATGAATTTAAATTGTTTAGTCCAAAGGGATAGTATCACATCCTTACAGGTACAGAGGGAATGGAAAAAAAAGTGTGGGGGGGAATTGGAAGATGAAAGAAACCAAATAAGGCATCACAATATGCCCCTGTAGAAGTCTGATTAGGACGAAACGCATAGGGCTTTGCTTCTCTGCTCTCCACATTGCTTTGTTTTTATTGTGATCATAATTTTAAGCCACTGTATGCTGTTTTTATGAAAATAAAAACCTGAATTGCTTTTGATCTGCACCATCTGGAGCCCTCTTCTTTTTACATATTTTTCATCATGAGTTCGTCCACCCCATTCATCCGGCCATCATTGGCACAAGGGTTGCTCCATCTGTGGTGATCGTATTGGATGGATATCGCCTTCTGAAGATACCAGAGCCCGCTCCAGTTTCCTTGCTGACCATCCCAGGATACCTTGAGCTGTTCCTATCCATGCCTGTTTGATCTGGTGTCGCTGAAATCAAGATCCATATGTTCCGGTAAGAGTACCCATCTAATTCCTTTTTGTGATATCTGCTGTCAACATTTTATTTGATGTCTCCAACTACCCACATGAAGATGTCCACTATCTGACGGACTCCTTGCTTTTACAACCTTCATCTTTGGGACACCAGTTGCCAAACATTCACATTTCCTGCCCTTGATTGTTCACATGAAGTTGTCCACTATCTGACAGACTTCTTGTTGTTACAACTATCACTTCCCATTTGTGATTTACACCTATTTTTTTTTGATTCACCGGGGTTTTATCACTCAATAAGACTTACGTGTCTGTTGTTTAGATTCTATATTTGTTTATTCACATGTTTTACATTCATTAACAATTTTTTGTATCATGTAGCTGTTTCACACAGCCCACACTAGCTCTACATTTTCACTCACCTAAGGCATCACAATAACCCAGGCCAGTACCCTCCTATTGGAGCCCATATGATTGATTATACTACACCCTCAGCCAGACAACGTAACAGATCCCCCTTAATTACATAACCACATTGATGGATCAAAAATTATTAAATCTTGTTACGAATAAATGTTAAAGGAGACCATCCATGGTGTAAACCACAAAACCCCAAGAGAGCTACACCTCCATATAACCTATACCCTAATAGAATATAATAGCTTAACTCCCTTGAGCATGTGGTCATGGCTCAATGGATGTGTATCCACCACGATTCCCTCTTGCTGATCTCCCTTATATAATTTGAACCCCTCCAGTGATGTTTGGAGGCCTCAATACCCCAAAATTGCACCCCTTCCGGATTTTTGTTGTGTTTATTCCTGAAGTGAATTGATAAATAGTGTTTATCGAAACCGTTACGGATATTTCTGACGTGTTCTTCCATTCTAACCTTGAAAATTTATTGTAGAATGGCAGCTTACTGTATTTTTTTGTGCCACATCCAGTATTGAACCTAGACAACAAAAAAAACCCCTAGTGGTGGACTTTTAAGGCACATAGGAAAAATAAAAGTATTTTTAATACAAATATCATTTATTAAGTTTAAACAATAAAAACACAACAATGCTGTAACATCTACTATTTGGAATGCATATCAAGCATTTTTACATCAATCTATATACAATATTAAAAAGTACTCTTGCACCCAACGCGTTTCGGAGTGTGAATACCTCCTTCCTCAAGGGTGGGTGTGAGCTAGAGACATTTTTATTCTAGAAAAATATATTGAGAAAAACAGGTATAAGCATTCAAGCACATATATGAGTATAACAATTCCTAATGTAATTTCCATATTTCTTACACTTACGTTCTTATAATGCATTGCTGACTTGGCATTCCATATGACTCTATTTAAAAACAACAGCAGCAACGAGGTCTGTCTACCAGATAGATTCTTGATTCCAAAAGTAAAACAACAGTTTTCAGTTTGAATATTTTGAAGGACTATTTTGTATCCATGCCCAAGTGAAAACAAAAATTTGTTCAAAGAATATATGTTATTTCATCTAGTAATAGTGGGAGAGGGAAGGAACCCTCCCTTAGCCCTCCAAAAGAAAAAAAAGGGGCCAATAGGGGGCGTAATAACGGGTATATATTCTGAGGATTCACTGAGGCCGAAAAGCAAGTCCTACAAGAAATATAATAATAAAAATGTATAATAGAGTATCATGTTTGCTAATTATTGTAAATAAAAAACATTCATTTCATTTGAATAGTAGGAGATAATTTTGTGTAAGAGCATTAAATCATACCTAAAGGGTGGTTGTTTAGGAGCTCAGCGACTGATGTTGCTGGTATGTAGGTAGTAACTATAATAGTAACAAAAGAGTAAGTCACTTGTTTAATTAATTGAATGACCAGTTTTAAATATTATGTAAAGGCATCACAGGTGTATTATTATAAGTACTTTGTTGCTATAGCATTTAAGCAGGGTCAATTTACTTGTTACATTTTATTTCTGTGTAATAAAGAATAGAGAACACTAAACTTAAACAAATTGAGATTATATTAATATTGTCAATTAATTAATATTTCCTAAATATGGTAACAAGATTGTATTGACCAGAGCAGAGCCTTCGTATTGGCATTGAAAGCTGTGAACAGCACACAAGAAAGGCAATAAAAGTCAATAAGGAAAGGTTTCTTACCTATATACTTCAGGGATGAAAGAATCTCTGACTGCTCAGACCGGTATCACACAGCATAGTGTGGTGGATATCTGTCATGCTCTTACAATACCAATATAAAGTCCCTCCCCTCCAATCAGCTGTCGCTACTGATTGCAGGAAGCTGGGTGGCTGTTAATCTATGGATCCATTGTGATTCCATTTGCAACAAAACCTTATTCCAGTCTCCTCCTCTGGGACTTGGGTGTATGCGATCTAAAATAAGAAACCTTATTTTCGAAAATTTTCCATTGTGCACTAGTATGGTATGTCGGCCGAGAGGGAGATCGGGGTCGCTAACTCCTACTCCCTCTCCCTCCCACATCATCAGCTGTTGCAATCAGTAGTGACAGCTGATTGAAGGGAAGGGACTTTATAGTGGTATTGTAAAAGCATGCCGGATATCCACAGCACTATGCTGTGTGATACCGGTCTGAGCAGTCAGAGATTCTTTCATCCCTGAAGTATATAGGTAAGAAACCTTTCCTTATGGACTTTTATTGCCTTTCTTTTTCCCATTAAAGAGTTTATTGAAGAATAGTGAAGTTTAACAGACAAAGCTATTTGTCATTGAAAACAGCAATATTTGATCATTACAACCAAATGACATTGGGTATCTCGACTAACATCTATATGAAATTGTATTAAACATGTCATGTATCATAATATCCTACATCTGTGCCAAAAAAGAGGCTATCTGTTGCTTCTATTGTATCGTAAGCTGGAGTAGGTTAAACAGTTAAAACTTCATATCTAGTCAACTGTTAGCTTTGAATTCTGTAACAAAACAAAATTTTATTGTTCAGAGAAAGAGAGAAGGAGAATAATTAGGAGTAGAGAGAAAGAAGAAAAAGTAAAGTATGAGAAAGAGAGGTGAAAGAGATAAGAGATAAGAGAAGGGCTTGCTTGCAAAATGATGGTAACCCTCCCTTCCTGGTCGCCTGTAAACATCTCGGTCCCACAAAGGGGTGACAGAGGACTCCCACACTCAGAGATATCATCCGTTCATTATTTGTTCATAAGCTGGAGAAACCTTAAAAAAAAGCCATGGGGACCATGTTTTGTGGTATCTTTCAATGTCATCTGAGGTTTGTGCCAGTAAGTCTTCCATACCACAGATTTCGGAGACTTTCTGAAGCCATTCCGTGATCAGAGGAGCCTGTGTGCTCCTCCAACGTAGCGGAATTAGCGCCTTAGCAGCGTTCAGAAGGTGCTTCGTTAAAGATTTTTTGTATCTTTTATAAGAACAGTTCGAAATGTGGAGTAGGCAGCAAGCTGCATCTAAAGTGATTTTGGTCTCCGTTATCTGTCGTATAATATCCCTCACCTTTGTCCAAAAAACTTCAAGAATTGGGCACTGCCACCAGATATGTATGAGAGTGCCCGACTCTTTATTACAACGCCAGCATCTGTCCGAGGCCTCAGGAAACCATTTGTTAAGTTTATAGGGTGTGATGTACCAGTGAGTTAGAATTTTATATGCTGTCTCCTGTGTTTTAGTGCTAATGGAGCATTTATGCGCAAGCATGCAAGCCGTTAGCCATTGGTTGTCTGTAATTTCTCTCTGTAAAGCTTTAGACCATTTTATTCTAAATCTATCCTCAGTAGTTGTGTTGGGGTTTTGGAGCCAGGAGTAGGCAACAGAGGTTGTCTTAATAAAGTCATCTCCTCTGTGGCATACTTTCTCTAGTTGGGTCATAGGTCTTTGAAAGTGGGGTAGTTTAGTTTTATCTAGAACGAAGCTACGTATTTGAAAGTATGACCATCTAGAGAGGTGGGGTAAACCAATTCCATCTTTCATCTCAGAGTAGTCTTTTATCTTGCCTTTTCTAAAGCAATCTCCCGTAGTCAGTAGTTTTGCTGTGTCTAGAGCTTGGAAAGTTCTGCCTGTTAGACCTGGGACAAAGTCTGGGTTATTCTGGAGCGGAGTCAGTGGGCTCATCTGCGTCGTTAAGTCGTATTTTCTCATCACCGTCTGTACGGCTTTCATGGTGGCCCCCGTCAGTGGGTGCTCCTGTATAAATTTATGTTGTTTTCCCCGGGAAATCCATGGGGAAAACCTAAGTTCTCTCGAGGTCAGTGACTCCTCCAAATGCACCCAGTCCTTTGATTCCCGGTGGCAATGCCAATCAATCACCCTGGTGAGGTGAGAAGCTAAGTAGTAGTTGTAAAAATGAGGTAGACCCATACCTCCTCTCTCCTTGGGTCTTGTTAGGAGAGAGAATTTGACTCTAGGTCGTCTATGTCCCCATAGAAAGCGTGTAAGAATGGATTGTAACTGCTTGAAAAAGTGCAATGGGATCCCGACAGGCAATGATCTCAACAGGTATAATAGTCTCGGGAGGATGACCATTCTGAGAATAGCTGCCCTTCCGAACCAGGAGAAAAATTTAGAGTTCCAACTCTGTAAGTCCGAGGCAATGCTATTTAGCATAGAAGGGAAGTTCTTTTCGTACGTTTTTATCAATCTTGAAGGCAACAAAACTCCCAAGTATTTGAGCGCACTTGTTACCCAACAGAATGTGCAGTTCTCTCGTGTTCTGGTCAGTGTACCTTCTGTTAGCGTTATATTCATTGCCTCGGACTTAGAATAGTTGATTTTGAGGTTCGATAGGTATCCGTAATGTGTGAATTCCGCCAGAAGATTTGGAATTGTGATATGGGGTTTAGTCAGGAAAAACAAAAGATCATCTGCGTAAGCAGCCGTCTTGTAAGTTTTATTAGCTACTTCAAAGCCTGAGATGGATTTATTCCTATTGACTCTTCTAATAAAAGGCTCTAATGAAAGGATAAACAACAATGGTGACAGGGGGCATCCCTGCCTGGTCCCATTTGAGATCTTGACTTTGTCTGATAGTATGCCATTTACCTTTATCCTAGCAGAAGGATTCTGGTAGAGAGCTGTGATCCAAGTCATCATTTGTGTTCCCAATCCCACATGTCTGCATACCTCCAGCATGTAATCCCAGGAGACCCGATCGAAGGCCTTCTCCGCGTCCGTGGATAGGAGAAGGCCCTCGATCCCCTGTGAATGTGCCGCATGCGTTAGAAGAAGAGCCTTTATGATGTTATCTCTTGCCTCTCTTCCTGGCATGAAGCCTACTTGATCCTGTCCTATTAAGGAAGAGAGGAGTGGTTTTAATCTATTGGCTAGTATCTTGGTTAGTATTTTGAGATCTAAATTCAATAACGAAATGGGCCTATAACTTGGGCATTCTGCGGGGTCTTTTCCTGTTTTATGTATCACCGTTATGTGAGCTGAAAGGAAGTCTGTGGGTATTTGCCTAGGTGAGGAAAGAGAATTCAAAGCCCTTGCCAGTGGGTCCGACAGCATGTCACCGAAAGTTTTGTAGTAGGCGGACGTATAGCCATCCGGACCTGGACTCTTTCCAGGTTTAAGTCCTTTAATAGCCCCCTGGATTTCGGCTATTGTTATCTGTTCCTCTAGCGGAATCGTCTCTGCGGTCTCTAATCGTGGTAAACCACTGTCAATCAGATAATCTTGTATGGCTTGTCTTCTGTCAATTGGTATCGTGGGGGGTCTGTTTTGCCTCGTTAAATTGTAAAGATTTGAATAGTAGCTATGGAACTGGGATGCAATGGCTTCCGATGTAACCTCTACAGTCCCCTCTGGTGATCTAATACTAGAGATTACATTAGTGGAACAGGCTTCTTTCAAAGCCCTAGCTAGAAACCTACCATTCTTGTCTCCCGATTCGTAATATACCCTTTTTTTTAAAAATAGGGATCTCTGTGTTTTAATACGAAATAGGTCTTGCAACTTTTTCCTAGCTTCTAATAGTTCTGTAGCCGTCTGAACCGCCAGAGATTGTTTATGTAAGGTTTCTAAGTTGTGTATTCTGTCAGTTAGATCCCTTAATTCCTTTTCTTGCTTTCTCTTGCGTTGTGCACCTAGCCTGATTAATTCCCCCCTGACCGTGCATTTATGCGCCTCCCAGATCATCAACGGGTCCATGTCCGGTGTGTTGTTGTGGGTGAAAAAGTCAGAAATAGCTTCACGTATGCGAAGGAGTGTATCAGGGTCTGTTAGCAGAGATGTGTTCAATCTCCATGTGTTCGACCTGGGTGAAATGCGCAATAGGTCTACTCCTAAGGAGACAGGCGCATGATCAGAAATCGTCTGAATGCCAATGTGTGCCTCCGTCACCATCTGTAGATCCCTTTGGGATATGTAGATATGGTCAATACGGGAGTATCGGTCATGGGGAATAGAGTGAAATGTGAAGTCTCGGGTGCTTGGGTGGAGAAATCTCCATGTATCTATCAATTGTAGGGAATTTAAAAGCCTTTTGATTGTCTTGAGAGCCCTGTACGTGATGCAAGACTTTCCAGTGGAGGAGTCTGCAATTGGGTTTAAAGGGATATTGAAGTCTCCTCCCATGATCAATGTCCCCTCTGCGAAGCCCTTAAGCTCATGTATGATTTTCCGGCAAAAGGTAACCTGAGAGGAATTTGGAAAGTATACATTGGCCAATGTCACAGTCCTGTTTCCATATGTACCTTTGATGAAAATATATCGACCCTCTGTATCTGTCAGTCGGTCCGTAAGGGTAAAGGGATTGTCTTTGCTAAGTAGGATGGTCACTCCTTTAGTTTTTGCTTGGTCATTAGTTGCGTGGTATGCTCTAGTGAAGAAAGCATTAGTAATTCTGGGAATTTGGTTGGTGCGGAAGTGAGTTTCCTGTAGGAAGACAAACTGAGGCCTACCTTTCTTTAGTTCTCTGAGGAGTGATACTCTTTTCTCTGGGATATTTAGTCCCTTTATGTTATGAGAGATCACCACAGGTCTTTTCCCTAATGAAGAATACGCCATCTCTGTAATCTGAGTGTGTGGGAGATTTCTCAGTCTAGCCCTGCGAAGACAAATTAAAATTATTCAATGTTTACACAGATGGTCGAAAGACCGTGGAGTGAGAGCACAGAAAAAATAAATGCAAGCCCAGGAAAGTAAGGTGTATAGGAGAAAAAGTAGAAAGAGTTAGAATCAGAGTAGGTGTAGAAACCTATACCTATGAAGAGATTTTTCAGGTAATTATACTTTAGATGTTAAACAACTTTTCTAAAGCAAGTGTTTAGTAGACCTGGGTCGTGAAACCTCCGGCCCAGGTATACTTTGTGGGATCGTGGGTGGTTCGCCACCAGATTGTAAAAGTCACACTTAGTGGTGTCGTGGAAAGGAGCTAGTCCTGATCACGAAATTCTAGAAAACAATAAGTTCAGTATATTAGAACAAAAGTGAGACTTATAAAATTTAGATTGACAATCTAGAGCTACATGGATAGAACGACACAGCCTGTAAAAATAGGCAAATGTAAAAACAAAAAGAAAGACATCAAAACTAATGTCTTGTAGGATCAACCCTTACTAATAAAAAATAATAGTTAAACTCTGCAAAAGCCGATACATCGTCCCTGGAGTCTGTACCAGGTGCTTTTGTTTCAGAGCTTTTGTTATCACCCATACTACCTCCGTACGGAAGTCTCAAACTTGCCGAAGTCCATAATACAGGAATTTTGTTGTTGTCAGGCCTCAAAAAAAAAAAAAAAAAAAAAAGGGGAGGCATTTTAGAGTACGGTCCTGGTAGTCACTAGGATCCTGAAGAAAGCTTTGTGTTAGCCATATCTCTATCGCTTGCATTTGGTAGGTCTTCTGGCTTCCTTAGTTTGATTGAAGAGAGCATCGGTGAGAGTAATATGTGTTCAACAGAAACCTGCATTGTAGTGTAAGTTGTTGGTGATTAAAGTAACAGACCCCAGAGTTGTAGTCTCACTGCTTTACTCCGCTACTTGAGAACCGGGGGGAATTTGTCTCCTATTAGGAGTCCCTGTGTGGTAGCCGCCTCCGCGACCATGTTTCATCCGCTTAGATAGCTGCTTCTCCGGTGTGGAAGATGGGGAGGAGTGTGGACTTCTAGTGAGCGGTGGGAGAGCAAACTCCTGATACCATTCCGGTAATTCTACTCTGTCAAGACCCAGGCCTGTACAGAAGTCTGGTAGATCGGCTGGTGAACGTAATATGTGTTGCTTTCCGGCCTGCGTCACTACTAATGCAAAAGGGAAGCGCCAAGTGTAGCGCAGATCAAGTTCCCTAAGTTTGTCCAGGAGGGGTCGCAGTGCTCTGCGGTTCCGCAGGGTAATTTGGGAAAGGTCTTGAAACAACATGATGTGTTCACCATTAAAGACAATTTGGTCGTTTCTGCGGGCCTTACGCATTATTTCCTCTTTGAGTGGGTAGCTCTGGAGGCAACAAATAATGTCTCTGGGAGGTGCTGACTCTGGTCCCCTGGCTCTGAGAGCCCTGTGTGCTCTAACAAATTCTATGTCCATATCTTCCTGTCTCTCCAAGAGAGAGTTAAACATACGTTGTAACGCTGGTATAATTTGGTCAGAATCAACAGTCTCAGGGATCCCTCTCACCCTTATATTGTTCCTCCTCCCACGGTTATCGAGGTCCTCTAAATGTCTATTCATTGCAATGAACTGTTCAGCGTGAGAATCAGCAACCTTTTCCAGCCTATGTATGGCCCTGTCCCTGTGTCTGCCCGCAGCCTCCACATTCTCCATCTTGTCAGATAGGGATAGTAGGTTTGATTTCAGGTCTGTGATTGCCGCTGAAAATGTGGATTTTATGTCAGCGGCAAATCAGGACATGTCAGCGTAGGTGAGGGGCTTGTTAGAGCGATTACGTCCCCTACCTGAGTCCTCCTGTGTAGATTGGGAGTCCTCGCTGAAGTCCTCCTCATCGTGTGGAGCCCGCGCCATCTTGAGGCCTGTGCCGCTGCCTCGTGGAGACGGCTGTGCGTTTAGTAGGTCCGCAATGCTTCTAGCGGCGGTGACTGCTGCAGAGTTGCGGCGTGATCTGGAGTGGGGTGTCTGCTGAGTCAGCTTGCCCATCTCCAGGTCTGTGCTTTCGGGTTGTCCGGCTTTAGGCTGTGTCGTTCCGGGAGCTCCTCTAGCACACGTCCATCTTGGTCGCTCTCCAGGCCACGCCCCCCTCTTTTATTGCCTTTCTTGTGTGCTGTTCACAGCTTTCAGTGCCAATACCAAGGCTATGCTCTGGTCAATACAATGTTGTTACCATATTTAGGAAATATAAGTTAATTGACAATATTAATATAATCTCAATTTATTAAAGTTTAGTGTTGTTGTTGTCTAGCTTCCATTCTAACCTTTAACTCTCTCTTAGTTCTGCCTACGTATATTAAGTTAGATGGGCATTTAATTGTGTAAACCACCCCTACGGTGTCACATGAGATAAAATCCCTAATGGTGTGTGAATAGTTTGTATGAGGGTTAATGAAGGATTTTTTATTTTTTTTATTTTTTGGGACCCTGTCAGGGCTGGGCTCAGTCCTTCCTGCTCTGAGCTGGCCTCTCAGCTGTCAGCTAATTGCCAGCTCCTATCTCTCCACAGTGACTCACCTGTTCATATCCTGCTTGTCAATCCTGCCTACTAAAGCCGTCCAGTCCAGATGATTTCTGCCTTTGCCTTGGACACATCTCTAGAGACGCTCTCCTGTGTTCCTGTTAAAGAGTTGCTTGGATGACATTTTTTCTGGCTCCAGATCCTGCTTGCTGTTCTACTATGCTGTTCTCCGGCTCCCTGATGTTTTGGCATGTCTGACTATCCGTTCTGGTTCCTGAACTCTGGCTATGTTTTGACTATGTTTACTCTGTTTACCTTTTTTTAGTATTATTAAACAAGTGTGATTTAACTGTACTTCTGTCTTAGTCTGATTCATGGTTTCTGACAGACCCTCACACAAGTGTAACACCTACCACACACATGAAAATCCTTGATGTCCCAAAACATCAATGGCTTAGCAGGGGGCGGTTCAATGACATTATGCACCAACCTATCCTTTATGTTAGGGGCTCGTTTATATACAATCCTACGTTTATCTGGTAAACTACCTTTGAGGTGTACATCTTGCTTAAGGACCTCCCTGTATCTGCTAATAATTTTTTCCACATCCCTATTTTGTAGATTGTAGTCAAGAACAATGCAAGTACCCATATCGCTATTCATTTCTACACTTGTATCTTTGTCTTTTAACAGACTCTCCCTATCCTAATTCTCTGTCTTTCAGTTTCCAAAAAATCGGCCCTATACCCTTTATCCCTAAACATTTTACTTAATTTATCTGTTTGTATTTCATAATCATCACTCCTTGTGCAATTCTTTTTTATCCACTTAAATTGCCCTCTAGGTATATAATTTAACCAGGGACTATAGTGTCCGCTAGTGGTGTGGATATACGAGTTGCGGTCAGTTTCTTTAAAATATGTTTTAGTTTCTATGCCTCAAGGTGTGTTAAAAATCTCTGGATCCAGAAAATGTACATTATTCTTACTGATATCCCATGTCAGACTAATGCTTTGATCATTGTTATTCATGGATTGTAATAGAATTTCTATGTCTTCAATAGTCCCTTTCCATAAAAGCAGTAGGTCATCAATAAAACGTCTATATAACATAACCCTCGAGTCCATATTGCATAAAATACCTTCCTCCTCCCATCTAGCCATATATAAATTTGCAACACTGGGTGCAAATTTTGGGCACATAGCGACACCTCTTTTCTGTAGGTAAAAATTATTTTCATACCAAAAATAGTTGTTTTAAACAAAATTCCAAACTTTTTAGAATAAATTTCAGCTGTTTACGCTTCATGTTGGTATTCTTTTTTAGTGCGCACTTAACAGCTCAAATGGCCCCCTGGTGGTCAGTATTAGTATAAAGTGAAGCCACATCGGCTGTGGCCATCACTGTTTTCACATTCGTATCACGTTCCTTCAACAGCTGCAAGGTGTGCTTGGTGTCCTTTAACCGGTTCAATACAGGGCAATTTCACCCCCTTCCTTCCCAGGCCAAATTTTAGTTTTCAGCGCTGTCGCACTTTTAACGTCAATTGCGCGGTCGTACGACGTTGTACCCAAAAAAATTGACGTCCTTTTTTCACCACAAATAGAGCTTTCTTTTGGTGGTATTTGATCGCCTCTGCGGTTTTTATTTTTTGCGCTATAAACAAAAGAAGAGCGACAATTTTGAAAAAAAACACAATATTTTTTACTTTTTGCTATAATAAATATCCCAATTTTTTTTTAAAAAAACAAATTTTTTCCTCAGTTTCGGCCGATACGTATTCTTCTACATATTTTTGGTAAAAAAAAAATCGCAATAAGCGTATATTGATTGGTTTGCGCAAAAGTTATAGCGTCTACAAAATAGGGGATAGATTTATGGCATTTAAAAAAAAAAAAAAATTATTTATTTTTTTAGCGGCGATCGCGATTTTTTTTCGTGACTGCGACATTATGGCGGACACATCGGACACTTTTGACACATTTTTGGGACCGTTCACATTTATACAGCGATCAATGCTATACAATTGCATTGATTACTGTGTAAATGTGACAGGCAGTGAAGGGGTTAACCACTAGGGGGCGGGGAGTGATTACTAACTGAAGGGGGAGGGGACGCTCAAGGGGGGGAGACCGATCAGTGTTCCTCCGTTCTGGGAACACAGATCGCTCTCCTCAGAGCTGACAGGCACACACAGATCCACATGCCGGCCCGGTTAACGGGCAATCGCGGGTGCCCGGCGGACATCGCGGCCGCCGGGCACACGCACCAGGTCCCGAGGAACGCGGCGGGCGCGCGCGCTCCCGGTGGCCCGCGCGCGCCCCCTAGGCGGCCGGGAATCCCAGGACGTCATATGACGCCCACCCAGGATGGGAGATCCCATCCCAGGACGTCATATGACTATGGGCAGGTAGGGAAGTGGTTAAAAAGGGCTTAGGGAGCCCCAGCGATGACACAAATACCTGCGGCTGAGGCTGCCAGAAGTGGGGACAGGATACCTGTGAAAGACAGGTATCATGTCCCCCCCCCAAAAGGTGCCAATGTGGCAACAGAGAGGGGGAGGAGTTAAATGAGTGGAAGTTCCACTTTTGGTTGGAACTCTGCTTTAAGGAAAGGGTTATACATTAATACTTCATTGAGGCCGGGAGGACCAGTAGCATCAAGTCTCTCTATCCATAGAGCCTCCTCGCAGTCCTCATGGATTACCTTAATAAGCATGGATCTCACTACTCTAAAATCTAATCTGTGGTATACTTTAGGCCAATATGGTGTCCCACAGTAGTGAAGTAGTAAAATTGGATGAATAATTGTCAGGGAAGGCTTGTCCGTAGTGCAGATGGAGTATCGCAGCACACACATATGCGCATACGCAGACCAGCAACTGACCGACCAGATAAGCAAAGTTGTGGGCTTGTGATTGTACAAAGGTGCACGCGCATGCGCACTTATGCTTTTGTGTGCCCGCATGCGCATCTATGCATGCACCTGTCACTAATGCTTGGGCCAAGCAGGCTATTTAAACTGGCTTCCCCTTGGACTCATTGCTGTTTGGTCTGCAGCTTCTGTGTGTGTTCCATATTCCTGTGTTGACCTCTGATCCTGATCCGACTTCCTCTTGACCTACGTCTGTCTGCTATCTACCCCAACCTTGTCTTGGATTCCGCTTCTGCCTTCTGTCTCAGCTTGATTGATCTCCCATTACCAACTTGGCTTGTGACCTGACCATCCTGTTGTCTGCTCTCTATGCCTGATCAGCCCGACCATTACCGACTCGGTTTGTCTGACCCTGCATCTTGCTCATCTGCCTGTTACAGCTCTCAATCCAGCAAGCTTTCATCTGGTTCCTGCTTTCTGCTACTTACTACAGTCTGCCAAGTTCTGTGCCAGCTCATCTACTACCAGCCTGATTGCTGCCGCATCCGACTGCTGCTATGCAGACTACTGGACTGATTACAGGCACTCCTATGCTGTCTTGCTCCTGTGGCTGCTGTCTCACTATCAGTGGCTCCCAAGCCGGAGCTGTACAAGAGGCCCTCCCCTACACGTCAGGCTCACCAACCAGGTATGTGACAATTAAAATAGATGGTCACCAATACATTGACAGAGTTCCCTAATTGTTTTGCCAATGTAAAACGTGTTGTACATGCATGTCATCAGGTAAATAACTCCTCTGGTACCACAATCTGCAATTGCATGAGATGAAAAAAATTCACTGTTAGGAAGACTAAAGTTCATTCTCTCTTGGATCCAGGGGCACATGGGCATTTTTCCATGAAATATATAGGATTACCTGTAAACTACACCCTTGGTTTTCTTAAGTGTTTTACATCATCAGCGATGTATGTATTTTCATATTATTCAAACAACATCTACGTGATTTTTTTAGCTCTTGTGCCAAATAAAAATTACTTTAATGCTATTTTATTTGTGTAGTCCATGGGTACAGAGATATTCCACCCCCCCCGGGTGCTTTTGGGGGTTGTTTCTCTTTTTCTGACCAGGGAAATATGAAATGTTGCATATGAAAAATGTGTGTTTACCACTTGAAGGAAACATTATTACTACAGCTCCAGGTTTGGGCATATTGGTTTGCTGCTATACTGTGAGTCAGAGGAGGAGCACATTCCCTGCTTCCCAACTAGTATATATAGACCTGTATGGATGATAGACAGAATCAATCACTCATTAAAACTGCAGTGCTTGGGTTTCTTATTTGAAAGCCTAACATGGTGTGCTCTACTGAGTATTTGCATTTGCATGTGCCAGAAAGAGCCAACGTTTCATTAATATATACTTTCTTGTTCAAGTATTTTATTCAAGAAAACACAGTAGTATACAGATGTTGCAAAGCATATACTAAATTAAAATTTGGTACACTCCATTGTAGTTGGAAACAAATTTTGTAGGTTTCATGCGATATACACCTGACAGTACAGCAAAACAGACATAATCCTAGAGCATGTTAAAACAAAAAATACATGAGATTGCCGTCGTGCAGGAAAGGGGAAGTACAAAAATCTCCAATGCAATCCAATCGGAGTGATTGACAATTCTTGTAGTAAATTAATAAATAAATACAACATAGGATAACAGTAGGGATGAGCTTTATGTTCGGGTTGAACACGAGTTCGACTTGAACATTGGCTGTTCGCCCGTTTGTCAAAAACCGAACATTATGGGGCGTTCGCGCCAAATTCGAGCACAGCGTAACGCCCCATAATGCACTGTGGAGCACAGTGCATTGCTGTATGATGATTGGCCAAAGCATGCACCATGACCTGCATGCTTTGGTCAATCCCAGCGCCCTCAGCTAAGAGCCATAATTGGCCTAAGGCAGGGTGCCTTTGGCCAATCATGGCTCAGGGGGACTAAGTCCACGCCCGACACTATATAAGGCTACCTGCACTTCGGCCCTGTGTAGTGTGTTGTTGGCGTGGACGGAGAGAGAGCGTCATTTAGATTGAGCAGGCAGGCAGGCAGGTTAGTCAGTTAGCTGAATTTAATATATACAGTATATACAGACAGTCTTGTGCGTATATATAATATATATATCCACTGCATCCAGTTTAGCTATATCTGACTGCAGGCCATTCCTGGTGTACTTTTTCTAATATACTTCAGGCAGGCAGGTTATTCAGTTAGCTGCAGTGTATTTAATATATATATATATATATATATATCCACTGCATCCATTGTAGCCAAGCCTATATCTGACTGCAGGCCATTCCTGGTGTACTTTTTCTAATATACTTCAGGTGATGTACACAGTACACAGTACCATGCACCCATAGTGCAGTTGCTACTACTTTTCTGGTGGTGTACACAATACAGTACACCCATAGTTGTTATTAAACTCCTGTTGGTGTACACAGTACCGTGCACCCATGGTGCAGTTGCTACTACTTTCCTGGTGGTGTACACAGTACACAATACATACAGTGCACCCATAGTTGCTATTAGACTTCTGGTGGTTTACACAATACCGTTCACCCCTAGTGCAGTTGCTACTACTTTTCTGGTGGTGTACACAATACATACAGTGCACCCATTGTTGTTTTTACACTTCTGATGGTGTACACAGTACCGTGCACCCATAGTGCAGTTGCTACTACTTTTCTGGTGGTGTACACAGTACACAATACATACAGTACACCCATAGTTGTTATTACACTTCTGTTGGTGTACACAGTACCGAGGACCCATAGTGCAATTGCTACTACTTTTCTGGTGGTGTACACAGTACACAATACATACAGTGCACCCATAGTTGCTATTAGACTTCTGGTGGTGTACACAATACCGTGCACCCCTAGTGCAGTTGCTACTACCTTTCTGGTGGTGTACACAGTACACAATACATACAGTGCACCCATAGTTGCTATTAGACTTCTGGTGGTGTACACAATACCGTCCACCCCTAGTGCAGTTGCTACTACTTTTCTGGTGGTGTAAACAATACATACAGTGCACCCATAGTGCAGTTGCTACTACTTTTCTGGTGGTGTACACAGTACATACAGTGCACCCATAGTTGCTATTAGAATTCTGTTGGTGTACACAGTACCGTGCACCCCTAGTGCAGTTGCTACTACTTTTCTGGTGGTGTACACATTACACAATACAGTGTAGTGTGGTTTTGCTAAACAAAATTTACAGCATGTCCGGAAGGCCACCAAGGAGAGGCAGATGCTCATAGGCCACTAAAAGAGGGCAAGCAAGCTCGACAGTGCTGGTCATGGACACAGTGTATCCTCAGCACGTGGCCGTGGGGCACGCTTGTCCTTTTTTTCTGCAGCTAGCTGTGTTATTGAGCCACACCATGCAGAAGAGTTGAAGGTGGAATGGATAACAAAGCCGTCCTCATCCTCCTCATCCTCTGTCACCCAGGCTCAGAGTAGTTTGCCTGCCAATGCAGCTGCCAAAGCGGCCTATTCCATCGACTCCTTCCCTAGCCCCACCATCATGCATGGAGGAGTCCCCCAAACTATTCGACCACAGTGTAGGGTACATGCTGCAGGAGGATGTGAAGGCTGCGATGATGGTACCCAGGTTGATGAAGGGAGTAACGTCAGCCTAGAGAGAGGGGGTACCCAAGAAGGTCAAGAAACTGGCAGTCATGTTTCTCCAGCTGCAGCATACTGCCAAGTTTACTCCAGTGACGAGGAGGGAGGGGATGATGAGGTCACTGACTCTACATGGGTGCCTGATAGAAGAATGGAGGAGGCACATCTCCAACAAGGCAGGATGCCCTCCATCACACCACAGAGGCTAAGCAGGTGCAGGGCGCTGCTGACTCCCCGCATATTTTGAAAAGCTCTTTGGTGTGGGCCTTTTTTGACACGTGTGAAGCAGATCGCACCATTGCTGTTTGCAACATATGTCTGAAGCGTAATTGCTGTTTGCAACATATGTCTGAAGCGTATCAAACGTGGCCAAAACAGCAGCCGCTTGTGCATCACATGCTTGACCAGACATATGACGACCTCCCATGCAGTCTGTTGGCAACAGCACTTAAAAGACCTACATCAAAGAACAAGCCGGCTCTCTACGAGCATGTGAAAGGCAATATCCTCGTTGGACAGGGCTGTCAGCAGTAAGGTGCATATTACCGCTGACTCATGGTCCAGCAGGAATGGACAGGGACGTTACCTTTCTTTCACGGTGCACTGGGTAACTCTGCTGGCAGCTGGGAAAGATGCAGGACAGGGTTCAGTATTGTTGGATCTTGTTCCGCCACCACGCCTCCAAAATGCTAGTAGTGGTGATTCTGCCACAGCTCTCTCCTCCACCCCTCCTCTTCTTCCTCTATGGCCTCTTTCTCTGCAGATTTGTCCTCTGAACCAGCGGTGCTCCGTAGGTGTTCAAGGGGCTATGCAAGCACTCTGGCAAAAAGATGCCATGCGGTGCTTGAGTTGGTCTGCTTAGGGGGCAGGAGCCACACTGGGGCAGAGATTCTGGCAGCTCTGCAGGGGCAGGCTCAGAGGTGGCTGATGCCACTCCAGCTTCAGCCAGGAATGGTTGTATGCAACAATGGCACCAACCTCCTCTCCGCCCTCCGACAGGGACACTTGACCCATGTTTCCTGTTTGGCTCACATCCTGAATTTGGTGGTGCAGCGGTTCTTGAGCAGGTACCCAGGCTTACAGGATCTCCTGAGACAGGCCAGGAAAGTCTGTGGTCATTTTTGCTGGTCATATAATGCCAGTGCTCCAAAGAGAATGCAATCTGCCCAAGAATTTGTGACATACCCACTTTGTGACATGCCCACTAGGTGGAACTCAACGTTGGCAATGCTGCAGCGGCTGCACATGCAGCAGAGGGTCATCAATGAGTGCCTGTATGAGTATGGCACCAGGTCAGGGTCAGGGGAGCTTGGCTTTTTTTTTGCCACACCAGTGGCTACTGATCAAGGATGCATGCACTGTCCTGTCACCATTTGAGGAGGCCATGAAGATGGTGAGCAGTGGCAGTGCATGCATCAGTGATACTGTCCCTCTTGTCCTCCTGTTGGAGCACACGCTTCGTGGAATAAGGGACAGGACACTTGAGGCAGAACAGAGGGAGGAAGAGGAGGACTTCCTTACTTCTCAAGGCCCCCTTTATCCAGATAGCCTTCCTGCGGGCCTGCCGATCACACAGGAAGAAGAAGAGAAGGAGGAGGAGGAGGATTGTGTTAGTATGGAGGTAGAGGATAACACTCAGCATCAGCAGCAGTCTTCAAGGGATCAGTTTCAGTCCCCAGAAACCCATGGAGTTGTACGTGGCTGGGAGGAGGTGGTTGAGGATCATGTAATCCTTAGTGACCCAGAGGACTCAGGATCGAATGCCTCTGCAAACTTACGCTGCATGGCCTCCCTGAACCTGTAAAGCCTGCGAAAGGACGCTAGGATTTGTGGTATCAAGGAAAGGGATCATTACTGGCTGGCAACCCTTCTTGATCCACGTTACAAGGGTAAGGTTGAGAGATAAATGCAGCGCTAAGTGTCATTAACCATGCGTTTTTCTGTGGTTAAACAAACGTATAATCAAACATGCGTTTTTAGTGATTATACAAACATATAACCAAACATATCACCTTTCATAGGTAAACAGGATGTTCATCCGAAAAAATGTGATGGTAATTCAAAAAATATAAGTAAAAATAAACAACAAATTATAAGTGCAGTGTCTACACACATGAATCATCTAATTAGAATAATATATATCACCCTACATCACAGCAGTGTATAGTGGTATATAAAGGAATAAAGTCCATACATAAAAAACTCTAGCGATAACGCTGTGCAAACTGTGGCACTGATGAGATCCCGTAGTGATTGTTACATCTGGTGGGCAATCTTCCTGCATACAGATTTCATATAGAAATAGTAAGGTGGATGCGCTTACCAGAAGGGATGGACACTCTCACCGTACGGCGGGGTGTCATAAGGGCTTGTGGATCCAGATGATCCTATGGGTGTTCACTGGAAACTCTGTGAGGCGTGCCAATGGACAGTACCGGAAATTGCATACACAGCGACTTCAGAGACAAGGTAGACTGTAGGTCATCGGATGGATGGATTCACCTCTCCCAATACGCTGGTGGCCGAAAGGATGTAGTTCTCACCACGTCACAATGTCATCCACATAAGGAAAAAAAGGGAATCTCCACATGCTGCATGAACCGATAAAAGTAGGTTTATTTGAAAACATCAGCGGTACAGCAGACGTTTCACAAGCATCAGATAAAAAAGTTGAACAAGGGATCACAAGTTGAATAAAAATAGGATTGGAAATTAGCGTGGTAACAGAGTAACAGCAGTCAGCAACCCGACATGTTTCCGACGATTGTCCATCTACAGGGGCATATGATATGCCCCTGTAGATGGACAATCGTCCAAAACATGTCGGGTTGCTGACTGCTGTTACTCTGCCGTACGGTGAGAGTGTCCATCCCTTCTGGTAAGCGCATCCACCTTACTATTTCTATATGAAATCTGTATGCAGGAAGATTGCCCACCAGATGTAACAATCACTACGGGATCTCATCAGTGCCACAGTTTGCACAGCGTTATCGCTAGAGTTTTTTTATGTATGGACTTTATTCCTTTATATACCACTATACACTGCTGTGATGTAGGGTGATATATATTATTCTAATTAGATGATTCATGTGTGTAGACACTCCACTTATAATTTGTTGTTTATTTTCACTTATATTTTTTGAATCACCATCACATTTTTTCGGATGAACATCCTTATTACCTATGAAAGGTGATATGTTTGATTATATGTTTGTATAATCACTGAAAACGCATGTTTGATTATACGTTTGTTTAACCACAGAAAAACGCATGGTTAATGACACTTAGCGCTGCATTTATTTATTTTTCACAAGGGTAAGGTTGCAGAACTTATCCAGCCTTCGCAGTGGGAGCAGAGGATGAAACATCTTCGGGAGGCCTTGCAGAAAGGTTTGTGCAATGCGTTTCCAGAGCCTGGGAGGTTACAATTTCCTGGTGCTGGACAACGTGTTGCTGGGGCTTCGTTCAGTCACAGAAAAAGCGATGGAGAAGGTGGCCGGCTGACCGATGCCTTCAGACAATTCTTCAGTCCTCAGCGCCAAGGTTTTGATTGGTTCGAGCAACCATTGCCAGCGTCTGAATTACATGGTGCAGGAATATCTAGGGGCAAGATCAGACTTGGAGACCTTTCCAACAGAACATCCACTGGGTTACTGAGTCTAGAGGATGGACCACTGGCCAGAGCTTGCTCAATATGCAATCGAGCTACTGGCCTGTCCTGCATCCAGCGTTCTTTCTGAATGCACATTCAGCGCTGCTGGAGGCTTGGTAACCGATCACAGAGTGCGCCTGTCCACAGACTCTGTTGATCGGCTCACATTCATAAAAATGAATCAGTCTTGGATCACCAGCTACCAAGCACCCGATGCTGATGTAACCGATTGATTTTTCTATGGATGTGGGATCCCTTGAAGACTGCATATGCTGAGTGACTATCCTATTATGCTGAGTGACTATCCTATTACTCCTCAATCTTCATGATGATAGCTTCTAAGAATATTTTTGGTTCAGGGCACCACTGCCTAAGGCCCAATTTTTCTGCCCCTGTTTAACAGGGGCATGTAACAACAATTTTTGATCAAATATTTAACAGCAGGGCTCATTCCTGTGCTCAACAAGAGTATCTGTGAGGCTTTACAGTGTTGTGCCACCAGCACCACCGCCTCAGGCCCAATTTTTCTGCCCCTGTTTAACAGGGGCATGTAATTACAATTTTTGCTCTAATATTTCACAGCAGGGCCTGTTCCTGCGCTCAACAAGAGAATCTGTGAGGGGTTATAGCGTTGTGGCACCACCACTGCCTAAGGCCCAATTTTTCTGCCCCTGTTTAACAGGGGCATATAATTACAATTCTTGATATTATATATTTCACAGCAGGGCCCATTCCAGCACCTACCAAGAGTAACTGTGAGGGCTTACAGTGTTCTGGTACCACCAACACCTAAGTCCCAATTTTCCACAAAGTGTATAGGGCAGGCCGTAAAGTATATACAGACGGTCCCCTATTTTCAAACATCCGACTTACAGACGACTCCTATTTACAAACAGAGGGAGACAACAGGAAGTGAGAGGAAATCTACCCCTAGGAAGGGAAAATTTTCTCCTGTAAGAGTTAATATGGGAAAAAGGTGTCTCCACTGATGCTTTATCACCAATCCTAATTTCCCTAATAACCCAAAATTTTCAAAATCCAATTGTCATTGGGACAGAAAGTGAGGTGAAATCTTCTGAACAGGGGCACAGACAGCAAAACAAATGTTACAGGGGTGATAACCCTTCCCTGTGTTATCCAAAAAGCTTAAAAATAGATTTTTTTGCTGGAGCTATACTTTAAAAATGTACCTGTTCCAAATTACAAATAGATTAAACTTAAAAACAAACCTACAGTCCCTATCTTGTTTGTAACCCGGGAACTCGGGGACCGCCTGTATGCTGCTGTTCAGAGTATATAGAGCCTGGGGGCCCCATGCCTTTTTTTTGTAATTTGGGTGCGGGGTTCCCCTTAATATCCATACTGGGACCCGACATTACATTACAGCCACATGCAGTTTTAAATGGCTTTTTTCCTTTAGAAATGTCATTTTGTGCAGGGACTGTTCTAAACACGGGAAAAAGTATATAGTCACCCCCCAGGCACAATATTTAAAGGAATATTTCACTTTTATTGTTTCACTTTAAGCATTATTAAAATCACTGCTCCTAAAAAAACGTCCGCTTTTAAAACTTTTTTTTGCATTGATACATGTCCCCTGGGGCAGGACCCGGATCCACAAACACTTTTTATGACAATAACTTGCATATTAGCCTTTAAAATTAGCACTTTTGATTTTTCACATTGGAGTCCCATAGACTTTAACGGTGTTCACACAAATTTTTAAATTAAACCAAACATACATTTACAGACATAATTCCATAGCAACATTAAAAAAAAAAGTTGACAATATGAAAAGTGAGACTGACGCGTTTCAACCCATATACCAAGGGTCTTCTTCAGAGGCTCAGTCTGCTAAGAGATATATAATATAGGTACACATGTCAAAATTATTTACGCACAATGAAAATAATATATGGTGCAGACATGTGATATAGTTACCCAATAATGTATGTCCAGCAAGGAAAAGGCCTCCTACATGGAGATCCCTTTAAAAACGATTTTTTCTCTCACCCCGAGGGGTCCCAAAGCACCTCCACTGCTATCAACCAAAACGGGGCAGTAATCCAGCGATGTGACTTACGAGAAGTCACACTGAAAATAACCCCCCACCAAGACAGACGATCAGGCGAGGAGCGGGCCACACCTGTGGTAAAGATCCAGAAAAAGACTGAGTAACACGCCCATAATGTATATGAACAGTTAAAAATTAATCAATTAAATAATCAATTAGCCAACAGTCGGCACCCAAAAAAAAAAAGGAGGATGCGATAACCAGGAGGCACAAATCTCCATGCATGCAATATATGCAGATAGAGACCTCTAGATATTCCAAAGGTACATATATAGAAATAGGTAAAATAGAAAAACAAAACGAATTAGATAAAGTGGTTAATTGGAGGGTCAGAGTAATAGACACCAGCTCTATCTATAATATTATGTGAAGATAATATTGGATTGTGTGTAGTATCATAGAAAGATGAGAAAGAAATTGTGGTTAAAAGGAAGAAGCAGAGTAAAAAAGTGAGTGAAAACACAAACAATGAAATAAAAGTGGTGAAAGACACATGCAGTGTGCGCAAGAACGCACACCATGTGAAATATGTGACAAACACAAGTGTTAGAAACTAGCAACAACACACAAAATAAAAAAAGTCCAATAATAGTCGACCAGTCTGAAAAAAATGAATATAAGGATACCACTATAAATAATTAAACAGAAGTACATAGTTGGTTTTGTGGAAAACCACAAATATGTTAATACGGGAATGGTGCAAGATCATACTGCTGAAGTATATACTTACTGTGCAAGAGCTGCGTATGCCTCTAACCCACCAGACAGAAGAAAGCTAAAAGTCCATTGTCATTATCATCCATATATATACTCACTAGGGGCGTGTACCAATCATCTTAGATCCACCACAGGTGTGTGCCCCCCCCCCCCCAAAAAACCCAGCCGAACCGTCACAAGGGGTATGGCCACCATTTGGACAGCCTCGTGTGGCTTCCCCGGCATTCGGGAAGAGCCAACGGCCTCGAAAGGACGTCATTTCCGTCGTAACTATGTGACGTTCCAGTGTCAAGTCGCACGCGCAATGTTTCAATCTTTGGATCATTCCCTTGTGGACATTGCTCTTTTTGTGAATATATAAGAAGTGAAAAAATCTTTCGTCTTCCAAACGGGGAAATGTTTAAGCCCGCACACTTTACCAATCGTTAGACACGGGGAGTGGTGTACCTTTTGTCATGTGAATGCGGGGCTTATTACGTCGGTAAGACAAAACAAGAATTTTACCGTCGAATACCCAAACACATCTACAGTATGCGAATTGGCAACCACTACCTACCACTTGGGCGATATGTGGTGGTAGTGCATAACTATAAGATGCCCAGAGTATCCTTCACTGCACTCAATCGGAGTCACATAGCGGACTGAGGCGGTGATTGGAACAAAACTTTGTTGCAACATGAGCAGAGGTGAATATTTAAACTGCGTGCCACCTCTTTTCCAGGATTAAATGAGGCTCTTTTGCCCCATTTTTAAAGGGTTTTGCTTCTGGGAAAACGCAATAATATAATTTTCCCATAATATTAATAATTAATGTGTTTATTTACTCCTTTTTCCTCCCCTCCTTTTTTTGTTTTGAGCCTATTATCTTGCAGATCTATCAATGTATGCGATTAATGCTTTTTACGTTTGTTGATGTCTCATGTATATATGTACTATATGCGGTGTTCTAGCAGCATCGCTGCTGAGGTTTAATGATCATTACGTGAATTTACTAATTATGTAAGTTTGGGTAATTATATCCACGCATGTTATGTATTACCCATTTATGCCTGTATATTTGTTCTTTTTTCTTTTCATGTTGCAAATAATAAATTAATTTTCTTTTTTCTTTTCTCTCCCCAGGAGCCCGGCATTTCTGCTGTTGCTGCCTCCGGATCGGGGGTTTCCCCCTGATGTGCCTTCCCGGCAAGGAGGGGGAGGAGCCAGTAACCATCTACCGGCTCCTCCCTTTCTTCCCCACCAGGCACCCGGGCTGGTACCGGCTGCCGTACTGGGGATTTTTCCTTCTTTGCTGGCGAGAACATTCTCGGGCCTCCCTGGTCACTGCGCATGCGTGGGGCCCCGCGCGACGTGACGCAGGAACGTCACGTAGTTACAACGGGAATGACGTTATTTTGGGGCCGTTGGCTCTTCCCGAATGCCGGGGAAGCCACACAAGGCTGCCCAAATGGTGGCCATACCTCTTGTGACGGTTCGGCTGGGTTTTTTTGGGGGGCACACACCTGTGGTGGATCTATGATGATTGGTACATGCCCCTAGTGAGTATATATATGGATGATAATGATAATGGACTTTTAGCTTTCTTCTGTCTGGTGGGTCAGAGGCATACGCAGCTCGTGCACAGTAAGTATATACTTCAGCAGTATGATCTTGCACCATTCCCGTTTAACATATTTACTTCTATGTACTTCTGTTTAATTATTTATAGTGATATCCTTATATTCATTTTTTTCAGACTGGTCGACTATTATTGGACTTTGATCCTCAGAGCCTGACAGTGCTTGCGGCCAATCCCGGGTTAGGTCACAAATCGCAGTCTGTTCATATAGGGCGGCATGGTGCAGTCTCATATGTGTCTTAATACCTTTTAAGGTAATTTTGGGTTCACTTGGGTTTTTTTTTTCTTTTTTCTTTTATGCTTTTTCTTTATCTCGGTCACCTTTTTTTATTTTGTGTGTTGTTGCTGGTTTCTAACACTTGTGTTTGTCACTTATTTCACATGGTGTGCGTTCTTGCGCACACTGCATGTGTCTTTCACCACTTTTGTTTCATTGTTTGTTTTCAGTCACTTTTTCACTCTGCTTCTTCCTTTTAACCACAATCTCTTTCTTTTTCTCATCTTTCTATCATACTACACACAATCCAATATTATCTTCACATAATATTATAGATAGAGCTGGTGTCTACTATTACTCTGACCCTCCAATTAACCACTTTATCTAATTAGTTTTGTTTTTCTATTCTACCTATTTCTATATATGTACCTTTGGAATATCTAGAGATCTCTATCTGCATATATTTCATGCATGGAGATTTGTGCCTCCTGGTTATTGCATCCTCCTTTTTTTTTTTTTTTTTTGGATGCTGACTGTTGGCTAATTGATTATTTAATTGATAAATTTTTTAACTGTTCATATACATTATGGGAGTGTTACTTAGTCTGTTTCTGGATCTTTACCACAGGTGTGGCCCGCTCCCCGCCTGATCGTCTGTCTTGGTGGGGGGTTATTTTCAGTGTGACTTCTCGTAAGTCACATCTCTGGATTACTGCCCCGTTTTGGTTGTTGTTGTTGGGACCCCTCGGGGAGAGAGAAAAAATAGTTTTTAAAGGGATCTCCATGTAGGAGGCCTTTTCCTTGCTGGACATACATTATTGGGTAACTATATCACATGTCTGCACCGTATATTATTTTCATTGTGCGTAAATAATTTTGACATGTGTACCTATATTTTATATCTCTTAGCAGACTGACCCTCTGAAGAAGACTCTTGGTATATGGGTTGAAACACGTCAGGCTCACTTTTCATATTGTCGACATTTTTTCTTTAATGTTGCTATGGAATTATGTCTGTAAATGTATGTTTGGTTTAATACATTTTAAAGAACTTCCTACTGGAGCTCATTCTTTTAATTATCATGTCATGCCATTTTTGTAAAAATAAAAACATCAATTTTTTCATACATCATTGACTCAATCTTTTCACCCTGCTGCCTAAAAACCCCACCTTGGGGGAACCCTTCTCCTTTCTTTTTACCTTTAGGGGTGAGCAGCACCTTTTCTTCTCTTTTTGTGTCTTTGCTTTGCTACGAAAATACTATCAAGGAGGGTTTGTAAAAAAAAAAGCTTATGCTCAAAAAAGCTCAAAGGAGCTCAAAAGAGCTTGAAGAAGCTCAATAAAAACATGCACAAGAGCACACAAAAGTACAAGCTTCTTCAAGCTGAAATAAAAGCTTAAATGCCTGTAAAGGCAGCTTTTTTGAGCTGCAGTGTGCATAAGCCCACCTGGATTATTCCATGCAGTAACACACAGTTGAACTTTCATGGATCATTAAAAGAGCAAGGGCCTTTAAAAAAAAAAACAATGCACCTGAACAGGTGTGTTTGAGCCTCCTTTACACTAGCCTGTCAATACTGGGATGACCATAGCTCTGGAAGTTCTGGCTAGGGTTGCATTCATACCAAGCTACTGGGGACCTTGGTATGTAAACCATATAGTTTTGCTAGGTTATTGTTTTAGGCTTTATGGGTAACCAAATGAGATATTCCAGGGATATGTATATTTCTTGTTTCTTTGAAGAAGACTAGACGATACTTTAGGATTATGTGCCAGGCTTATTATTTGCTGCACAGTGTAGTACTTATAAATGAGCCTGCAACATAAAAAATAGCTGGGTAAAAAAGAGCAGGGAAATTAGTATTTACTACTTAGGAGGTAATGATGACACCACAGGAGAGCTCTCATTATCAGACATATCTTTCAAATCCATATCAAATGTGGAAAATGTTTTCACCTGATGCAGAGAGAATGAGAGAGAAATGCTAAATAATTGACAAGCTAGATTGTGCTAATGCATTCTGCAGGATCCACTGACCTTGCTGCTTGGTATGCTACTGACATATTGACTTCCTCTTATCTCAGGAACAAAGAAAGCATGCTGGGGAAGGAGTGGAGAGATAGCTATCACATGGAGGAGAAACAGGTACGGAGGTGAAAGAAGTAAAGGCTTAGTTTCAGCACAGAAGTTGCAGTAAGACAGAAAAGACAGAAAAAGTAAAATAACAGAGAAAAGTTCTGCAGAAGATGCGACTGGGGGTAGTGTGGGAAAATACACTGCAAAAGCAGCAGATAAATACATATGAAATATAAAATTATACAGCATGTATATGGGAACGCTGGGTGCTACAGTGAAACATTTTCATTGGAACACATATTTTCAAATGTAGAACTAATATCTATGCATTTAAGAAAGTATAACAAATCTATAGAAACATAAAATGTCATTCCCTTATTCTGACATATTTATGACAAATATGTGCATAATGTAGAAATTTAAACAGGCCAACCATTAAATGATCCATGTAGTGATCATAAATGCGTCTTTTTTTACATTGCGATTTGATTGCAAGCTCTGTTTCCCATAATAAGAAATAATTTCTACTTACTCTAGAAAGTTCTGATATGTAAAATTGCTGTAATAAATGTATATCAGCTACACTACACTGTTTAGTCTTTGACTGGCTCCCTGCATGTGTTCTGTAAGTGAAGGAGAATTAACCCAACAGTGCAGAGCTGGGCTTCCCATTAGGTAAGTGTAGGCACTGTGCCTACAGCCCAAGAGGACAAATAAAAGAGAAATTTGAAGGTACACAAAACACGTAAAAAAAAGTAAGACAGAAAGTATAACCTATTTACATTTTAAGTTTTTTATTTTATTTATTTTTTTAACAACCTTTCTCTCTTTTTTTCAGTCTATTTGTATCAGGCAACCATTTCTCCCTTTTCCTTATTATTATTCTATTGTTTTTGTTGTATATATCTTTTGCTTACACTGTGAATAATATGATTATATGAAATGGAATGACAGATTAATTAGCTATTTAGTAGCATATTAGTATTATAGTTGTGCATATACAGTATATTGTCATTATTTGTATATAGAAAAGGGGGATTGTAGCACCATGTTATTGTAAATATAAAGATTTGGGATATTTTTAAAGCTGTTGAAGTTGTGGTTTTGGGCATCTTATATCACTAGCCCCTTTTCCAATGAATGCTCAGGACCTAAAGCTTGAAAATAATAGCTGAACAGATTGGCACCCATATTCCTGTCACCACTGCAAGCCATGGATCCTACCTTGAGACTGGTTGTGTCTGGGAGCTGTACATTACAGTAAGTGGGTTGGGGCAGTGGGTTTGGATCGTACACCTGTTTGGCTACTTGGGGATCAACTCATATGACTGGAGTTACATATGATTCGCTAGTTGCTGTTTGGCAGAAGATTTTCACAGAACCTTATGAAATGTTGGAGGCATCATTCTAAGACCTAATGGCTAATGGGGAACAATCTGTATAGTTTATATCCAACGTATACAGAAATTGGAAACTAGTGAAATGGGACTTTGAGGGCACATAAGTATTTAGACTATGAAAACGTAAGAATAATTTTTAAGTTTTATTAACTTGAAATTACAAAAATAGACATACTTGTTTAAAAACAATACAAAATACATATAACAACCATGTTACATATATATCAAGTGGATCCTCGCCTGCATATATTGTCTAAAACCCTACTAATGATACATATAATCCAACGTTCGATTTAGAAAAAGGAAAGAGAACTTCCCCGATAGGTAACAATTATGAATGTGGAGACGGAGTTGGGTTGAGTTGCAGGTATGGTGATCCACTTTAAATGCTCTCTATATGCTCAACATGTTTCACGTTATGAAACCCTTCTTCAGGAGCTAGAGGTAGTTGTACTGAATGTGTATAGAAGAAAATATGACAATAAGAACATATACATTATATACCAAAGAATCAAAACACGGTATACATTGATAAACAATAGTAATACGATTTCAACCCTTTGTCATGATCCATGGAAAAACCCCATATCCAACGTGTTTAAAGTGAGAGAAAGCACTTCAATCTGTAGCGCTGTGCTTAAATGTTAATTAACATACAAATATGAACATGTATTATTCAAAGCAAAACTTTTAACACAAAATATTCCTCATATAAAAGTGAAGAAACAATGGAAAGGAAAAAATATGTATCAATAAAACAATAGTCCACTAAGAAGTGAAAAGAAGTGTCTAAATCTTCAATTATGTAGTTAAACTCACACACCTCCTCATGTGTGTTAGTGATTCCTCTGCCCGATAGAGTGCACACTCACCAAAATCTATGACCTTCCACTCTCGTGGTTGGCAAAATAGCATAAACAGATGTCCTGTTGTCAGGATCAGAGGATGCTCCTATGTATCTCCATAACAATGAATACCAATCATTGGCGTAGGAAAGAAAACAAAAATAGCCTCCAATGGTACAGTAGCCAAAATAATCTGCAATTTATTAAAAACATGATGCAAAACTACTCACATGGTACAAGATGAAAACTTGTGTATCTAGTGATAACCTTGGTTGTCTCACCACCTCTGGGAGTTCAGGGTAATTATACACATCTCTGTTCACATTCGTCCTTCTTTACTTCCTGATGCCTTCAGCTGTTGCTGTGTAACCACGCCCCGACGCGTTTAGTCATTTCCAACTTCATCACAGGGGTTTTTTAGCATCACAGTTATAGATTGGATTATTCACTAAGTTAATTTACATCCTAAGCGTGGAGATCTTTCCCATTTATTAATCTGTATAATTTTCAAATAAAAACAACAACTTGTTTTATTAAACAAAATCTGAGTTTAACTTTAAAGTTTGACCCCAGGCTAATAGAGATACACAGATGAAATATATGTTTTAGAGCTGCTTTACTTGCCAAAGGATTTGAATTTCAGTTTATTCAGTCCTAAGATCTACACAGCTCTGCCACAAAACACAACCAGCTTGACAATGGGGGAAAACCTGATCATTGCAGATTCACTTTGACTTACAGGTCTCCTACTCACCCCCATCATGCGACTGGACAGTGAAAGGTGTAACAGCACACAGATGAGCTCCTCTCTCTGTCACACTGCTCTCTTCCTCTCTCAGCACACCTGATAGACGCTTTGTGGTGATTCTCCCTCTCTCTGAGCTTAGTAGTAGATTGAAAAAAGCTGATGCCAAGTCAGATAAAGGTAACTCCATAATAATACATTTAATGATAAATTAATAAATACGAGAGAGCATTACGTTTTGTCTTCTATACCTTCATGAAGTTCAGCGCTAGTGCTAGCAATCCAATAAATTATTGGACATAACACAAAAAGAAAGGCTACACAAAACGTAAACTAACAAAACATAATTTGTTGGAAATAGCATTGTGTTAATGTACACAGACAACTTATAAAAAAAATAACAAAACATGTGTAAAATTTCACAATTTACACTTTCAGGGCTTATTGTTTGCTTATATCTTTGTTCTCACAAGCACATGCAATCATTTAGTGGATTAACAAAGCTGTCATAGATTTATATTGTTTAATATGAGAAAAACAGAACAGACATTTTTAGACCTCTTTCTCTTTATGTTTCATTTTCAGTCCCATTATTTTATTCTCCAGGCATTACTATTATAGCTGCTACTATAAAGAGTGTAAGAGCATTTTTATGTGACAGTCACACAGCAGTAACACCTTGCTCCTCTTTGATGTTTTGATTTACTAGAAGCCTCCTTTCCTTGCCAAAAAGCAGGCTGCTATTCAATGGCCAATAAATTCTTGTGATTACTCTCAATTTGCTTCCTGATACCAGGCGACATCTTAATATTGTCTTTTCATCCATCAAATCTCACCCATCATTTCAGGAGCCTAAACAAGTCTTCTAGTTGGAAAAGATTTCCTGGTGCGACTTCCTTGTTAATGGCGAGCTTCTCCTCGTCAGTGATTTTCATCATATTTTAATGGTGGATGGGTTTGTTGTGACATAAAATAATCAAAAGTATGTTTCAGAAGATCTCCTAGGGATTCGCCAGTTCTAGTTTGCTTCTCTCCCCCACCTTCTGTTGCCTAAGTCCCGCCAAGAATTGAATGAAAACAGAGAGATTGCTATAGCCTGGACATTTTTCACTGTCCTGCCATCAATTTTTAACTGTGTCCCTAGAGTAAAAAGATACAAATGCCACAAAATATAGCAGATGGACAATCCTTCAAAATACATTCTGATCTTTCCTATTTAATTTTTAATGTGTGTAATTTTTTTTCCGGCCACAAAAATGTCCATTTTTTTGCTTCCTCTGCTTGACTACACAGTAATTCAGCTTTGTCTTTTTTTATATGGCTGATGATAAGATTCCATTTGTGTAAACCTGGCAACCATTCTGTTCATCTTTTATAAGAGTCGATCTTTGGTATGCAGGATTATACATCATGGCATTAGAACTAATCATTCACACATGGGTGGGATGATAGGTAAACAATTGCCAAAATGAAAGAGATGTCTCCTGAGGCTGTAAATACCAAGGACTTATGGTTTGATAATTATATGAAAATAATAGAAGCCAGTTTATGAGTTTGACGTATGCCGCAAGGCTTGTTTTTCTCTATTTTTTCTTGTCTAAGCAGCCAAAAGAAATATTTCCCTAAATCAGATGTTATTATTTGTGCTAATTCAATATTTGCGGAGGTCTCAGCTGGGTATCATCAAAGAAGCATAAAAGGACAATTATTTCTAGACTCAATAGGGAATTAAATAATTTGATAAGATAAAATTGACAGAACTAGCGGTAGAACAGTTTCAACAGTTGGAACAGCAAGGGTTGCAGCCTTTCCTAGACTGAGTTTGCCCAAAGCTGATACCTACCTTTCTTGTTGTTTTTTTAAAATTTTTTATTTATTAACATTTTCAATGATAATACAACAGTACAACATGTACCAAAATCCCCTCGCACCCTCCTCCCTCTTCCACCTCCCTCCCTTTCCCATCCATGTGCAGCTTCCACTAGTTACAAAATCATACTCTATGCTCATACTTCCAAAAACAACATTTGGTTCTCAAGGAGTCAGTGGTGTACATAATCAACACACAGTCAGCTATTCAGCCAGGTAGGATTACAAAAACCTTCTACCTATGTGCAAAACATACTCTTGCAATGCGTCTCCCCTCCTTAACAGGTCAAATCACAGTGTTCTTGGCATCAAGCCAGCATTGCCACACTTTTGGGACAAATTTTTGGGACATCCCCTCCTCAGGTATGTTGCTTAATAGAAAGGAAGGGCTTTATTGATTAAATCTTTCCAGAAAGACACTGTGGGTGGCCTAGGTTTTTTCCAACACAATAAGATAGCTTTGCGTGCATAAAAAAGGGAGAGTGAAATCATGGTTCTTTGTGCCCTACGTGGTGTCAACTCCTCCACCAGGCCCAGCAAACAAACTGCAACTGTTACAGGGACCGGCACCGAAAGCACTTTCTGTATAGTGTGTGTCACCCCCTTCCAGAATTCCTGTATCGGCTGGCACTGCCAGAATATATGATCAAAATCAGCATTATTAGTTGTGCAGCGCCAGCACTCAGCTGCACCTGTACCATATATACCAGCTATCCTTGCAGGGGTATAATAGACCCGGTGTAGTAATTTAAATTGCATGAGCCTATCTCTGGCCGACACTAAAGTCTGGAATGGGTGATCCCACATATCATCCCAATCTTCCCCCCCAAAGTCTGTTACCAGTGCACTCCAGGTATCCTTACATTTGGCGAGCAATTTTGGCCTTACTACAAATAATTCTTTGTACACTGCTGATAACGTTTTTCGTAAGTCTTCCACACCCAGCATATTCTCTAGTGGTGATGCACCCAGCTCCAGCTTATCTGAGCAGAACTGGGTTAGAAAAGCGTGTCTTAATTGGATGTATTGGAACAAATACCAGTTGGGAGGGTTAAATTTATCCTTAAGTTGGTCAAAGGTGAGTAATTTTTGTCCTCCCACTATGTGTTTAAGTTGTTTAATACCAACCCTGGCCCATATTATTGGGTCAGGGATTGCACCAAAGTGAGGTAACCTGGGGTTAAACAACAGAGGAGTGTCCTGTGACCAACTCCCTTTTGGAAATTTCATCAACTTTTGTGCCCTGTCCCATGCGCGAATAGTGACACACATCGAGGCAGTCAAATATGGAGAGGCCTGAGGTCCTCTGTGTACTAAGTAAAACAGACTCTCATACGATCCCATGAGGGCTGCCTCTAGTACTGTCGCGGAATCCCCATCATCCCTTGTCAGCCAGCGTCTAGCAAACACCATTTGTCCAGCTATGAAGTATTTGAATAAATCCAGTAGCGCCAGTCTACCCTAACCCAAGGGCCCCCATCAAGGTACAGAGGCTGATTCTAGGATGTGCAGCGGACCAAAGAAAGGTACTAAATAAGCTATTCACCCTCCTAAAAAAAGAACGGTGGATCCAAATTGGAGAGTTCCTTAGGAAGTACAAAAAAACTGGGAGAATCTTCAATTTCAATAAATTGACCCTGCTAATCAAGGACAATGACAGGTGTCTCCATGCCTCAAACTGCAGCTTAACCTTATTCAATAGGGGAAGCAAGTTTAGGGACATGAAATCCCCCACCCTAGGTGATATACATATGCCCAGATATTTGATTTCCGACACCCAGGGAATGGGAACCCTTTTGGTTGCCAAAGTCTGGGGGTCACTGTCAATAGCCATCACATTGGACTTCTCCCAGTTCACTCGCAGTCCCGAGAACGTGGCAAGTTTATTTAATATTTGAAACACTGCTTCTAGTGATGACCCAGCATCTTGCAGAAAGAGGAGCATGTCATCAGCATAAAGAGCAGTGCATTCCCATATACCTCCCACCTCTAGTGCTCTCACCTCAAATGACTACCTTAAAGCTATATCCAGTTCTATCACTAGTGCAAATAAGGATGGTGACAGCGGGTATCCCTGACGTGTGCCTCTACCCACTGAAAACTGAAGGGAAACTGAGGTACCCAATTTTATGGCAGCTTGAGGGGTACTATATAGAAGTGAGAGCCAGGTCATGAATACTTCCCAAACCCCATATGGCGCAAAGGCTTTAGCCATTTCGTCAAAGGCTTTGGCCATTTCGAGAGACACTACCACCCTAGTCCCTGCGTTGTTATGATCAATCTGCAAGTGAGCGAACATTCTGCGTAGGTTAGTGTCCGTAGATTTTTGAGGTATGAAACCTGTCTGATCTATGTCCACTAAGGTAGTGATAACCTGTGACAGTCTTGTGGCTAATATTTTCGTTTTGAATTTTAAGATCCTGATTTAAAAGTACTATAGGTCTGTACAAAGAGCAAGACAATGGGTCCTTGCCTGGTTTCAGTAAGAGAATTACTTGTGCCTCTAACATGGAGTTCGGTAAGCATTTGTGTTCAAAACAGTATTGAAAGAAGGCTTTCAGTCTGGGAACCAAGTCCTCAATATGTAACCTATACCACTCTATACAGAAACCGTCTGGTCCAGGTGATTTGTGCGGAGGGAAAGCCCTGATAGCTGTTTCAATTTATTTTTCCGTTATGTCCGCTTCCAGAATATCCCTATCCGAATCAGACAGGACCGGGATATTCAAGGACGACAACAATGCGTCTAAATTTTGCTTGTCATACACTGGGATAGGAGTATACAAGGCCTTGTAATACTCCACAAAGGTGTCCATAATATCTTTTGGGTTCGTGAGAATGTCTCCCTTGCAGTTTTTGATACATGATATATTCGTCTGTATTCTCTGATCTGCTACTAGCATAGCCAGTAACTTGCCATTCTTATCACCCTGCTCAAAAAATGGATTCAGCGCTCTTTGCCCTAGACGAGTGCGTTAGGTCCATGAAGTGCAAAGCCAGTATGCGTCGTGCCTCTAACAAGTCTTTGTAGGTTGTATCAGACTTATAATTTGCGTGTGCAAGTTCAAAAGTCCTTTCCTGTTTTTGTAATTCTTGTTCCTTTGTATTATGAGTCCTATGCACCTGTTTAATGGCTGAGATAAAATGTCCCAGCATACAAGCCTTAAACGCATCCCATACTGTGACGGGGTTAGCCGACCCTATGTTATCCTTCAAGTAACCCGTGAAATGCGGCGCCACCTGAGAGGACCCCCCCCTACCTCCAACCAGCACGGGTTCAACCTCCAAGCCCCCCTCCTGCAGGCCGAGGGGATACCAATATGTACCGATAGTGGAGTATGATCTGAAAGGCCACCAGCCAAATAATTGGCTCCTCCCACTAATTGTAACATAGGTGCGTTGGCAAACGCCAAATCTATCCTTGAATATGACCTATGTGTTTTTGATAAATGCGAGTAGCTTACTGTGATGGGGTTTTTCCATCGCCACAGTTCTGTCAGGGAGACCGTAGCCGCCCAGGCAGAAAGGTCGGCAGATGCCACCCTGTGTACATTTGACGAGTCTAGATTAGCAGATAGAATGGCATTAAAATCCCCCGCTATAATAAGAGGAAGATGCATATAAGGGGCTAATTTTCCTAGGAGATCATATAGTATCTGGACCTGAAAAGGTGGAGGTATATGAACATTAACTAAAACCATTTTACATGTACTAATATCAGCTATGATGATTAGGAAACGGCCACCCAGATCTGAGATAACATGATGTGTGGTACAAGGTACTGCCTTACTGATCAGGATTGACACTCCCCTAGCATAGGTAGAGTAGGTTGCATGTAGTGCCAGTTATATCCAGTCTCTACGTAAGGTCAGCACCCTGCTCCCATCCAGATGAGTCTCTTGTAGAAACACCATGTGCGGTGTGACCGTCTTTAGGTATTGGAACATCAAGGCTCGACGGAATTTGTCATTTAGGCCTCTGACATTCCAAGAGACCAAATTAACTGTTGATCCTGCCATAAAACATATTGCAATTTAACATACATTACACATTGTACCATCATGTTACTAAGAAGATAAACAGGTAAACTATGTGACCCATATATACACCTGAGCATTTGTACGTCTGGGGGTCTAAAGTGGAAAGCTGCACTGACCAAAAAGAAAAGTCCCAAAACCCCTGTAACTCCCTGCTGCTGTGTAACAAACCAACACAAACAGTACATGCAGTTTTTTCCCAAAACTTGTCCAAAAAAAGTCCTGGAAAACGTGGCCACAGAAAAATTTAAAATCAAACATAAAAAATGCAAAAAAGAGTACAAAAAAACCTTCCTGAGGTCCAACAGTTTGAAGACAAAGTGTCCGTGCCTTTCATGCTCCATGACTCTGCTACGGATACTCATCCATTCCTCTACAAACGTACATGTACCCCCTCTTTCCTCCAATATTTGCTTTGTTCCTGCATGCGAAATATATAAGGGGCCAACTGACACAGATTACCCCATGTGGTGGAGTCTGCAGGTATACAATCGTGTGTGCGGTACAGAGCACATAGCAGAGTCGCCCAAACCCCCCCCAACTTGGGCAGGAAAACTCATAACAATGTTAACAGGTACAGGGAAACCAAAACATCTTCAGCCAGCGGCTTGCGGCTCTTTTACTCACAATCTGTCTGAGTATCAAAGAATCGCAGGGTGCCCTTGTACTGTATCCTCAATCTGCTGGGCTATAACATGCTATACTTGATTTTCTTCTCCCGCAACCGGTGTCTCACCTCATTAAACGATCTACGTCGTTTCTGCACCTCAGCCGAGAAATCCAGAAAAAAACATTAATTTCGAATTTTCATAAGGCAATTCCGGATGCTTTCATGTTTCGGCCAAAATCATATCCCTGTCACGCTAATTAAGGGACCTGACTAGGAATGGTCGCGGTGGGACCCCTTCAGGACGGTGGCCCGTTGGTACCCTGTGGGCTCTTTCTACCACATACGTGGGTGGCATGTCAGGCAGGTTTAATACATTTTTAAACAGTGATTCACAAATATTGCTGGGCGGGAGCCGTCCTCACCTTCCGGTAGTCCTACCACGCGAATATTATTTTGTCTTTGTCTGTTCTTAGCGTCGTCCACTTTATTGACTAGCGTGTTTACCAGGGACTGAAATTCAGTGATCTGTGAGGAGTGAGAACTCTGCTGGTCTTCCACAGTGCTTATGTGACTCTCAGCTTCAGAAAGTCTTCCCCTGACTTTGTCTAAGTCATGGCGTATGAGGGTGCATTCAGATGCCAGGTGTTCCACCTTTACCATTAGCATGGATTTAAATCCCTCTATTGCTGCCAAGATGGGCTTTGTAATTGCCTCTGGTGTTGCTTCTAGCAATAGGCGACAGGGGGGCTTCTATCTCCTCCGCAGGGGATGCCATCGCCACAGGAAACTGCACTGGGCTCTGCTCCTTCCTCCCCCCACGCTGTGCTCCGGAGTCAGAGCCTAAGATGGCGCCCAGAGAGCCGGCGACCCGCCCCTTACCCGGCCTCTGTGTCTTTGCGGCGGCTTGTGCCTTCGCGGACATTATTTCGCCGCCGAGGAGTTCAGGGTGTGTGGGAAGTCGATGAGTGTCCTTTTAGCAAGAAATGAGGATTTAAAACGGGCGTATATGCAGGATTAGCACGGAGCTCTTCAGGCACACGTCCTCTCCGGCTCACATCCTGGCCACGCCCCCTCACCCTTTTTGTTGTTGATGAGACAATCAAAAATGGCCATATTGCTATTTGTGAATGACTTTGTGATCAGTATATAGGTTTTTACAGTTATATTTTTATACTTACAGTGGGGACGGAAAGTATTCAGACTCCCTTAAATTTTTCATTCTTTGTTATATTGCAGCCATTTGCTATAATCATTTAAGTTCATTTTTTTCCTCATTAATGTACACACAACACCCCATATTGACAGAAAAACACAGAATTGTTGACATTTTTGCAGATTTATTAAAAAGGAAAAACTGAAATATCACCTGGTCCTAAGTATTCAGACCCTTTGCTGTGACACTCATATATTTAAAGGTGCTGTCCATTTCTTCTGATCATCCTTGAGATTGTTCTACACCTTCATTTGAGTCCAGCTGTGTTTGATTATACTGATTGAACTTGATTAGGAAAGCCACACACCTGTCTATATAAGACCTTACAGCTCACAGTGCATGTCAGAGCAAATGAGAATCATAAGGTCAAAGGAACTGCCTGAAGAACTCAGAGACAGAATTGTGGCAAGGCACAGATCTGGCCATAGTTACAAAAAAATTCTGCTGCACTTAAGGTTCCTAAGAGCACAGTGGCCTCCATGATCCTTAAATGGAAGATGTTTGGGATGACCAGAAGCCTTCTTAGAGCTGGCCGTCTGGCCAAACTGAGCTATCGGGGGAAAAGAGCCTTGGTGAGAGAGGTAAAGAAGAACCCAAAGATCACAGTGGCTGAGCTCCAGAGATGCAATCGGGAGATGGGAGAAAGTTGTAGAAAGTCAACCATCACTGCAGCCCTCCACCAGTCGGGGCTTTATGGCAGAGTGGCCCGACGGAAGCCTCTTTTCAGTGCAAGACACATGAAAGCCCACATGGAGTTTGCTAAAAAAACACCTGAAGGACTTCAAGATGGTGAGAAATAAGATTCTTTGGTCTGATGAGACCAAGATAGAACTTTTTGGCCTTAATTCTAAGCGGTATGTGTGGAGAAAACCAGGCACTGCTCATCACCTGTCCAATACAGTCCCAACAGTGAAGCATGGTGGATGACTGGTTGAAATCGAGGGAAAGATGAATGCGGCCAAGTACAGGGATATCCTGGACGAAAACCTTCTCCAGAGTGCTCAGGACCTCAGACTGGGCCGAAGGTTTACCTTCCAACAAGACAATGACCCTAAGCACACAGCTAAAATAACGAAGGAGTGGCTTCACAACAACTCTGTGACTGTTCTTGAATGGCCCAGCCAGAGCCATGACTTAAACCCAATTAAGCATCTCTGGAGAGACCTAAAAATGGCTGTCCACCAATGTTTACCATCCAACCTGACAGAACTGGAGAGGATCTGCAAGGAGGAATGGCAGAGGATCCCCAAATCCAGGTGTGAAAAACTTGTTGCATCTTTCCCAAACAGACTCATGGCTGTATTAGATCAAAAGGTTGCTTCTACTAAATACTGAGCAAAAGGTCTGAATACTTAGGACCATGTGATATTTCAGTTTTTCTTTTTTAACCAGTTACCAACCGGCCCATAGCCAAATGAGGGCTGCAGGGCGGTTGGATAACTCTGGGAGCATGTGCTATGACGTGATTCCGGAAAACCGCTCCCGCGCCCCGTGCCTGCCGGGTCCAGAGGACAGAGCGATCACATGTAAACAAACCGGCTTGTAAACACGCCGGTTCCTCCCTCCCCTCTCTGTACCGATCAGTACAGAGGGGGAGAGATTGGATGGCAGCAGCATTGTGGGCTGGATGTGTAGTGCCCACAGCGCTGCTCTGTGACAAATACAGTCACATCCATGGATCCATCCATCCATGCTCAGCCATCCCTCCATGCTTAACAATACCCTGCACTACTCTGCAATACTCTGCAATACCCTGCAATACTCTGCAATACTCTGCAATACTCTGCAATACCCCGCAATACCACGCAATACCACGCAATACCCTGCAATACTCTGCAATGCTCTGCAATACCCTGCAATACCCTGCAATACCTCTGTCAAGTTCTCACATACCTGACTGATGAGCCAGATAGTGCAGAGGAAGGCCTCCCTTACGTATCTGACTCGAGGCCCCTGGTAGAGCAGACAGGTGGCACGGGAGTGCAGAATGGTATGAGTGCCTGGCAGGATCAACAGCAGATGGGTCAGATGGCCGGCACAGCAGACAGGACCAGCAGGCTGGATGGATCAGCAGACAGGTGAGCAGACAGGATGGATCAGCAGACAGGTGAGCAAGCTGGATGGATCAGCAGGCAGGTGAGCAGACTGGATGGATCAGCAGGCAGGTGAGCAGACTGGATAGATCAGCAGGCAGGTGAGCAGACTGGATAGATCAGCAGGCAGGTGAGCAGACTGGATGGATCAGCAGACAGGTGAGCAGACTGGATGGATCAGCAGACAGGTGAGCAGACTGGATGGATCAGCAGACAGGTGAGCAGACTGGATGGATCAGCAGACAGGTGAGCAGACTGGATGGATCAGCAGACAGGTGAGCAGACTGGATGGATCAGCAGACAGGTAAGCAGACTGGGACTGAAGCTGGATGGCTGCAGTAGGTAAGTATAGCAGACTGGAGGAGAGTCTTGGAACGTCAGGCAGGCCGGGTCGATAATCAGGCTGGCAACAAAGGTACAAGAGGAGCAGGCAGAAGGAATCGTCAAACAAGCCAAGGGTCAGGTGCAGGCGATAACAGGAACAGTCTCAAAACAAGCCGGGTCAAACAGGAGCAGATATCAGATCTTCAGGAAACACATACACAGAGCTGCAGATCAAACAGCAAGGACACAGAGCTGCTGAGGTGTTTAACTAAGGCAGCCTGTTGCCAATCACTGAAATCAGCCTGAACTAAGTTAACCCTTAGGTGGCAGATCCATGACAACCTCACAATACCCTGCAATACCCCACAATACTCTGTAATAGCCTGTAATACTCTGAAATACTCTGCAATACCCCGCAATACTCTGCAATACACTGCAATACTCTGCAATACCTCGCAATACTCTGCAATACCCCGCAATATCCTGCAATACCCCGCAATACCCTGCAATAATCTGCAATACCCAGCCATACTCTGCCATACCCAGCCATACTCTGCAAAACCCAGCCATACTCTGCAAAACCCAGCCATACTCTGCCATACCAAGCCATACTCTGCCATACCCAGCCATACTCTGCCATACCCAGCCATACTCTGCAATACCCAGCCATACTCTGCAATACCCAGCCATACTCTGCAATACTCGGTGATACCCAGCCATACTCTGCCATACCCAGCCATGCTCAGCCATGCTCTTCCATGCTCAGCCATGCTCTGCCATGCTCAGCCATACTCTGCCATGCTCAGCCATAGTCGGCTGTACTCGGCCTCTGTATGTGGCCAGGCTGTGGAAGTCTCACACATGTGGTATCGCCGTACTCAGGAGGAGAAGGAAAATCTATTTTGGGGTGTCATTTTTGGTATGTACATGCTATGTGTTAGAAATGTTGTATAAATGGACAACTTTGTGTTAAAAAAAAAAATGTTTTAACCACTTCCCGCCCACCGGCTGTCGTACGACGTCCTTGATTTTGTGCAGGGATATCTGAATGATGCCCGCAGCTACAGGCATCATTCAGATATCAGCTTTTTCAGCCGGCGATTCCCTACACCATAAGAATGATCATAGCGGCTGTTCCACTGCTTGATCATTCTTACGGGAGGCGAGAGGGGACTTCCCCCCTCCCGCCGCCCTCAGGTGCTTCTACCGACTCACCGCTACGATCGAAGCCAGGATTGTTTTGTTTTTTTTATTTCAGGCTTCCCAGCCTAGAGGTGAGATGTGAGGTCTTATTGACCCCATATCTCACTGTAAAGAGGACCTGTCATGCCACATTCCTATTACAAGGAATGTTTACATTCCTTGTAATAGGAAAAAAATAGATCAAAAAATTTATTTTTTGGACAAAAGTATCAAACTAAAATACATAAAGTAAAATGAACAATACGTAAGTCCCGCCCATATATGAAAATGGTGTTCAAACCACACATGTGAGGTATCGCTGTGATAGGTAGAGCGAGAGCAATCATTTTGGCCCTAGACCTCCTCTGTAACTCAAAACATGTAACCTGTAAAAAATTTTAAAGCTTCGCCTATAGGGATTTTTAAGTAGCGAAGTTTGGCGCCATTCCACGAGCGCGTGCAATTTTGAAGGGTGACATGTTAGGTATCTATTTACTCGGCATAACTTCATATTTCACATTATGCAAAAACATTGGGCTAACTTTACTGTTTTTTTTTTTTTAAAGCACATAACTGTTTTTTTTTTCTTAAAAAACGCTTTAGAAAAATTGCTGCGCAAATACCGTGCGAGATAAAAAGTTGCAACGACAGCCATTGTATTCTCTAGGGTCTTTGCTAAAAAAACATATATAATATTTTGGGGTTCTATGTAATTTTCTATATAGATATAAATATATTTATATAAATAAATAATGATTTTTACGTGTAGGAGAGAAATGTCAGAATTGGCCTGGGCACTCCAGAACGGCTGAAGGTGCTCCTTGCATGTTGGGCCTCTGTATGTGGCCACGCTGTGTAAAAGTCTCACACATGTGGTATCGCCGTACTCTGGAGTAATAGCAGAATGTGTTTTGGGGTGTAATTTGTGGTATGCATATGCTGTGTGTGAGAAATAAGCCGCTAATATGACAATTTTGTGAAAAAAAAAAAAATAAAAAAAAAAATCTTGTTTTCAAAGAATTGTGGGAAAAAATGACAACTTCAAAAAACTTATAATGCATCTTTCTAAATACCTTGAAATGTCTTCTTTCCAAAAAGGGGTCATTTGGGGGGTATTTGTACTTTTCTGGCATGTTAGGGTCTCAAGAAATTAGATCAGTACTTTAGGTGTGATCAATTTTCAGACATTGGCACCATAGCTTTTGGACTCTATAACTTTCACAAAGACCAAATAATATACACCGATTTGGGTTATTTTTACCAAAGATATGTAGCGGTATAAATTTTGGCCAAAATATATGAAGAAAAATTACTAATTTGCAAAATTTTATAACACAAACGAAGAAAAATGCTTTTTTTTACAGAATTTTTGGTCTTTTTTCTTTTATAGCGCAAAAAATAAAGAACCCAGCGGTGATTAAATACCACCAAAAGAAAGCTCTATTTGTGTGAAAAAAGGACAAAAATTTCATATAGGTACAGTGTTGCATGACTAATTGCCATTCAAAATGTGAGAGCACCGAAAGCTGAAAATTGGTCTGGTTATTAAGGGGGTTTAAGTGCCCAGTGGTCAAGTGGTTAATAAATCTGCAAAAATGTCAACAATTCTGTGTTTTTCTGTCAATATGGGGTGCTGTGTATACATTAATGAGGAAAAAAAATGAACTTTATTGATTTTAGAAAATGGCTGCAAAATAACAAAGAGTGAAAAATTTAAGGGGGTCTGGATACTTTCCGTCCCCACTGTATATGTGAGCACAAACCAGGAAGCAACTTTAATTAACAGTATTTCATGCTGCTTTATGCTGTATGCCAAATGGAGGTGTTTAATTGATATTTACCTATGTGCACTTAGGAGATGGTGCACTGTTTAATGTGAGTGTGTTTTTAATGGTTTTTAACAAATGTGGTTTAAAAACAGAAAGCATTATGTGGTCTGTCTCTGCTTGTTTTAAGTGATTCCTGGGGTCACCTAGGACACCTAGACCCCAGGAAGGGGAAATAAACAATAAAAAAAGGCTTTATATGACCTCTGTAATGTGCAGGTCATTCCTTTAAGGTGAAACCATATCTTGAGTGAAACACTGCAGTGGAGGAGGAGTGGTGTGACTCACTGGAAATTTTTTTGCACAGAGTGACTAGAAACAGTTTATATTATCCAGCATTTGGGTCTGATATTGTTTATTTTGGAATTTCACTTTGTCTATAATAATTTTGTTTGTGTGGCACTGCACATGTAAATTGGTTTAGTCACTTCACACGTATATATGGTTTGAGTTCTTTTTTGCTTTTTGCATGATCATAGTAGTAGCGCTGCATGCATATGTATACTATATTACCAAAAGTATTGGGCCACCTGCCTTTACACGTACATGAACTATAATGGCATTCCAGTCTTAGTCCGTAGGGTTCAGTATTGAGTTGGCCCACCCTTTGCAGCTATAACAGCTCCAACTTTTCTGAGAAGGCTGTCCACAATGTTTAGGAGTGTGTTTATGAGAATGTTTGACCATTCTTCCAGAAGTGCATTTGTGAGGTCAGACACTGATGTGAACGAGAAGGCCTAGCTTGCAGTCTCCGCTCTAATTCATCTCAAAGGTGTTCTGTTGGGTCGAGGTCAGGCCAGTCAAGTTCCTCCACCCCAAACTCGCTCATCCATGTCTTTATGGACCTTGCTTTGTGCAATGGTCCAAATCATTTGGTGGAGGGGGATTATGTTGTGGGGTTGTTTTTCAGGGGTTGGATTTGGCCCCTTAGTTCCAGTGAAGGGAACTCTTAAAGCAGCAGCATACCAAGACATTTTGGACAATTTCATGCTCTTGACTTTGTAGGAACAGTTTGCGGATCGTCCCTTCCTGTTCCTACATGACTGCCCACCAGTGTACAAAGCAAGGTCCAGAAAGACATGGATGAATGAGGGGATGGAAGAACTTCTTGACTGGCCTGCACAGAGTCCTTTCCTCAACCTGATAGAACACCTTTGGGATGAATTAGAGCGGAGACTGCGAGCCAGGTCTTCTCGTCCACATAAGTGCCTGATGTCACAAATGCGCTTCTGGAAGAATGGTCAAACATTCCCATAGACACATCCTAAACCTTCTGGACAGCCTTCCCAGAAGAGTTGAAGTTGTTATAGCTGCAAAGGGTGGGCCAACTCAATATATAAGACCTTGCTTGACTCTGCAGAGCATGCCGTAGTTACAAATATTGGACCCCCTTTTGCCTTCAGAACTCCCCTAATTTTTCATGGCATAGATTCAACAAGGTGTTCGAAAATTCCTCAAAGATTTTGGATCATATTGACTTGATAGCATCATGCAGTTGCTGCAAATTTGTTGGCTGCACATCCATGATGCATTGATACAAGGAAGGATGAATCCATGAATCCATGTTTTTTACACCAAATTCTGACCCTACCATCTGAATGTTGCAGCTGAAATCGAGATTCATCAGACCAGGCAATGTTTTTCCAATCTTTTATTGTACAATTTTGGTGAGCCTTTGAGAATTGTAGCCTCAGTTTCCTGTTCTTATTTGAAAGGAGTGGCACCCGGTGTGGTCTTCTGCTGCTGTAGCCCATTTGCTTCAAGGTTCAATGTGTTGTGCATGCAGAGATGGCATTCTGCATACCTTTGTTGCAATAAGTGGTTATTTGAGTTAGTGTTGTCTTTCTATCATCTCAAACCTAGAGGTTGTTGTGCGTGAAAATCCCAGTAGATCAACAGTTTTTAAATACTCAGACTAGCCCTTTTGGCACCAACAACCATGCCCCATTCAGAGTCACTTAAAATTCCCTTTCTTCCCCATTCTAATGCTCAGTTTGAACTTCAGCAAGTCCTCTTCATCACATCTAGATGCCTAAATACATTGAGTTGCTGCCAGGTGATTGGCTGATTAGCAATTTGTGTTACCAAGCAATTGAACAGGTGTACCTAATAAAGTGACTGGTGAGTTTATATATATATATATATATATATATATATATACATATACATTGTGACATTATGAAAGGCAAGGTGATTGATGGACATTATGTTTCACCTCGCATGCGTTCATTTGCAGAGAACTAAGGTGGAATCCGGTCTGGGTTTTACCAGTCACCTTGGCAGGGTTGGTTCCAGACCAGATTTTGCAGTAGATTTGTCTCCACCAACAGGTGGTATAAATAAAGCAGGACTGGAGCAAATGATTGGCCTGGGACTCAGGAAGTCAAAACCTGAGAGGGCTACTGATGGGAAGTTTTGCTTTTGTGAGAGAAAGAAACCATTTGCTTTAACTTTGTTATTTGTGGGTGACTGAAAGAAACCCTTCATCTGTGAGTAAAGAACCTGAAATGTTTAGTTAGTACCTGGATGGCAAGGATTTATTTTCTGTTTTGTTTATTTGATTTTCATGCAACCTTTTAGAAAAACTGGCTAAAAGTCCGATTTTAAGAAAACTTGCCATTTGGTCTACCTCTTTTCCCAGGGAAGGTGATCCCCATTGAGCTAACCCCCCACATATGGTGGATTTTCGGCAGGCATTTTTCTGAACAAGTAGAATGATGGAGGAGATGTTAAAAGCCCTGCTGCAGGCCACTGCAACCCAGCAGGAAACCAACCGCCAACAGCAGGAGGTGAATAGCCAGGTCACTGCAACCCAGCAGGAAGCCAATTGACAGCAGCAGGAAGCCACCTGCCAGTTCGCAGAGGCCACTGCAGCCCAGCAGGAGGCGAATCGGCAGGCCATTGCAGCCCAGCAGGAAATCAACCGTCAGTTTGCGGTGGCCCTGGTGGAGTTAAAGAAGAGGGTCCGCAGGTCCTTTGCCGGTGGAACAGAAAATAGTGCATGCCAGCTATTACCTGCAGAAGATGACACCTGCAGATGATGTGGAAGCTTACCTAGCAACTTTTGAAAGAGTCGCTGTTCGAGAAGGATGGCAAAAATAGCAATGGACAGGACTGCTAGTGCCCTTTCTGACAGGAGAACCCCAAACGGCCTATTATGACCTGGAACCAGATGCTTCCCAGGATTATGAGACTCTGAAGGCTGAAATGCTTGCACGCCTGGACACCACCATTGCAGTCCGGGCTCAACGGGTGCATTGGTGGTCATACAGTACTGATAACCCACCCCACTGCCAGATGTTTGATTTAATACACTTCACCAAGAAGTGGCTGCAGCCAGATACTTTGGCAGGCCCTAAGATTATGGAGTGTGTGGTCATGGACCGTTATTTGCGTGCGCTCCCTACCACTTTGAGGAAATGGGTCAGCCATGGGGATCCTAAGATTGCAAACCAGCTGGTGGACCTGGTGGAGAGATATACTGCTGCTGAGGACATGTTGAAACCATCCGTGCCCCACCCCCAATGTGGATAGGGGTGAAAAACCGCCTGGAGGATCCGATAAGACTGTTCCAGGGTTCAAGGGCACGGGGAAAAAATTACAAGACTGTTACTACAGATAACAAGACTATGGGCTTAGGACCTGGAGACTGGCCAAATAGGTCAGGAAGGTCTCTGAGGCCATTTAGAGGACTAGGTATAGAACACATAAAATGTTATCATTGCCATGGATTAGGTCATATTGCATTTTGGTCGGGGTTACATGCAGATGTCAAAGAATATTGTGAGTCATGCCAAGAGTGTCAGTATTCTGCACCATCACCCTGTTTTCGCAGTCCGCTGGTACCATTAATGATAATTGAAGTGCCATTTGAAAGAATTGGCATGGATCTGGTGGGACCAGTAGTAAAGTCTTCCCGGGGCCATCGGCACATACTGGTAATACTGAACTATACCATACGGTATCCTGAAGCCATTCCCATGCGTATTACTTCAGCTAAGGCTATTGCCAAAGAGCTTGTCTAGGTACTTATGCGGCGTACACACGGTCGGACTTTCCGGCATACTTGGTCCGGCGGACCAGAGTGTGCCGGACAATCCGCCCGTGTGTGGGCGCCGGCGGACTTTTCCGGCGGACTTTTTCCCAAAAGCCCGCCGGACCTAGATTTGAAGAAAGTTTTAAATATTTCCGCCGGACTCAGTTTCGGGCGGAAAGTCCGCTCGTGTGTGTGCTGGTCCGACGGAAAGCCCGCTCGTGTGTATGCTGGTCCGACGGACCAGATACGACACGAGGGCAGGGTATTGCATCTCGCGCTCGCTGCAATAGGAAAAACAAATTTTCCTATTGCGGCGAGCGCGGGGCATACCAGGCCCTTAGGTCTGGTATGGATTATAAAGGGAACCCCCTACGCCGAAAAAACGGCGTGGGGTCCCCCCTAAAATCCATACCAGACCCCGATCCGAGCACGCAGCCTGGCCGGTCAGAAAAGGGGGTGGGGACGAGCGAGCGCCCCCCCCCTCCTGAACCGTACCAGGCCACATGCCCTCAACATGGGGGGTGGGTGCTTTGGGGGAGGGGGGCCGCCCTGCGGGCCCACCCCAAAGCACCTTGTCCCCATGTTGATGAGGACAAGGGCCTCTTCCCGACAACCCTGGCCGTTGGTTGTCGGAGTCTGCGGGCGGGGGCTTATCGGAATCTGGGAGCCCCCTTTAATAAGGGGGCCCCCAGATCCCGGCCCCCCACCCTATGTGAATGAGTATGGGGTACATGGTACCCCTACCCATTCACCTAGGGAAAAAGTGTAAGTAATAAAACACACTACATAGGTTTTTAAAATATTTTATTAAACAGCTCCGGGGGGGATCTTCCTCCGGCTTCGGGGGTCTTCTTCCGGCTTCAAGGGTCCCTCCGCTTCATCTCCCGGCGTCCGGTTGGTTCTTCTCCGCTCTCTTCTCTCCAGTTCTTCGGCCGGCTCCTCTGCTGTCTTCAGGTAGCTCTCTTGCCAGCAGAGGTCCAGACTTCTTGTCTTCTTCTCTTCTCCAGATGTTGACACGACGCTCTCTCCGGCTGGACTGCTCTCCGAGGGCTGCGTTGTGACTTATATAGGCGGAGACCCCGCCCCCTTTTGATGTCACAGTCCCTGGGCATGCTGGGACTGTGATGTTTTAGGGGGCGTGGTCACTGGGTGATGTTGACCACGCCCCCTAAAACGTCACAGTCCCAGCATGCCCAGGGACTGTGACATCAAAAGAGGGCGGGGTCTCCGCCTATATAAGTCACAACGCAGCCCTCGGAGAGCAGTCCAGCCGGAGAGAGCGTCGTGTCAACATCTGGAGAAGAGAAGAAGACAAGAAGTCCGGACCTCTGCTGGCAAGAGAGCTACCTGAAGACAGCAGAGGAGCCGGCCGAAGAACTGGAGAGAAGAGAGCGGTGAAGAACCAACCGGACGCCGGGAGAAGATGAAGCGGAGGGACCCCCGAAGCCGGAAGAAGACCCCCGAAGCCGGAGGAAGATCCCCCCCCGGAGCTGTTTAATAAAATATTTTAAAAACCTGTGTAGTGTGTTTTATTACTTACACTTTTTCCCTAGGTGAATGGGTAGGGGTACCATGTACCCTATACTCATTCACATAGGGTGGGGGGCCGGGATCTGGGGGCCCCCTTATTAAAGGGGGCTCCCAGATTCCGATAAGCCCCCGCCCGCAGACCCCGACAACCAACGGCCAGGGTTGTCGGGAAGAGGCCCTTGTCCTCATCAACATGGGGACAAGGTGCTTTGGGGTGGGGGGGGGCCCGCAGGGCGGCCCCCCTCCCCCAAAGCACCCACCCCCCATGTTGAGGGCATGTGGCCTGGTACGGTTCAGGAGGGGGGGGCGCTCGCTTGTCCCCACCCCCTTTCCTGACCGGCCAGGCTGCGTGCTCGGATCGGGGTCTGGTATGGATTTTAGGGGGGACCCCACGCCGTTTTTTCGGCGTAGGGGGTTCCCTTTATAATCCATACCAGACCTAAGGGCCTGGTATGCCCCGCGACGGGGCTCGCAAGGTGTCAATCTCACCGATAAAAGCGGCAAGATTGACATCCTTTTCTAGTCCCGTTGCACCTGAGTCACGTTCAAAATGAACGGACTTGTCCGTGTGTGGGCAAGTCCGTTCATTCTGAAAGTCCGCCGGAACTCCGGCGAAAGTCCGTCGGAAAGACGGGCGGACTTAGCCCGCCGGAAAGTCCGGGCGTGTGTGGGCAAGTCCGTCCGTTTTAAAGTCCGGCGCACCTGGCGGACAAAGTCCGTCGGAAAGTGTGCCGGACCAAGTAGGATAGAAAGTCCGACCGTGTGTACGCGGCATTAGTCGTGTGAGTATTCCAAAAGGTGTGTTAACGGATCAAGGCACACCATTTATGTCCAGAGTCACAAAAGAATTTTATAAGTTGTACAAAATCTCCCATCTCCATATCTCTGTCTACCACCCCCAAACTGATGGTCTTGTGAAGAGATTTAACAAAACACTCAAAACATGTTCAAAAAGGTGGTGGGCAAAGATGGGAGAAATTGGGATTTTTGCTGCCATACCTCATGTTTGCTATACAAGAGGTACCTCAGGCATCTACAGGTTATTCCCCTTTTGAACTACTGTATGGTAGACACCCCAGGGGATTGCTAGATGTCACAAAAGAAACGTGGGAGGGAGAAAACATGCCTTAAAGAAGCCGTCATCAAGCATATCTCACTGATGCAGGATAGAATGAAGGCTGTCATGCCGCTTGTACGGGAACATATGGAGAAAGCCCAGGAGGCCCAGAGAAGGGTTTATAATCGAAGTGTCAAGACCCGAACCTTCAACCCTGGGGATAGAGTGCTGGTATTAGTCCCCACAGTTGAGAGTAAATTCCTAGCAAAGTGGCAAGGTCCCATTGAAATTATGGAAAGAGTAGGGGAAGTAAACTACAAAGTTTACCATCCAGGGAAAAGGAAACCAGAGCAAATATACCATGTTAATCTCTTGAAACCTTGGAAGGACAGAGAGACTTTATTGGCAGTGCCAACCCCCTAAAAGGACATGGACCTTGTGACACCTGAGGTACCCATAACTGAAGCCTTGTCAGTGGCCCAACAGAAAGAAGTTAAAGAGTTTGTGAGTAATAATAGATGTTTTTATGTCACCTACCCGGACTGACCACAGTTACACAGCATGACATAATTACGGAACCAGGTGTCCGCGTAAATTTAAAGCCCTATAGAATACCTGAGGCTAGGTGAGAAGCAGTTGCAAATGAAATAAAGAACATGTTAGATTTGGACGTGATAGAGGAGTCCCACAGTGACTGGTCAAGTCCCATAGTGTTGGTCCCAAAGCCAGAGGGCACTATAGGGTTTTGTAATGATTTCAGGAAGTTGAATAGTGTGTCCAAATTGGATGCGTACCCAATACCTCGGATCGACAAGTTTGTTGACAGATTGGGAAGAGCCAGGTATATAACTACTTTAGATCTGACTAAAGGTTATTGGCATACCCCTAACGGAATTGGCAAAAGAGAAGATGGCCTTTTCTACTCCTGATGGGTCATTCTAGTATAAGCTGATGCCTTTTGGTTTGCATGGTGCTCCTGCCTTCCACAGAAAAATGGACAAGACATTAAGACCACATCGCCAATACACAGTCGCCTATTTGGACGATGTTGTCATCCACAGCCTAGATTAGGAATCTCATTTGCCCTGGGTGCAAGCAGTAGTAGATTCCCTTAGGAAAGCAGGTTTCACTGCCAACCCCAAAAAGTATGCCATAGATTTGGGCCTTGGATGCCCTCAAATATTACCTCTTACGGATATCATTCCAACTAATCACTGATCATGCCCCTCCAAAATGGATGTGTGATAACAAGGAGAAAAAGAGTTGTGTGACAAGGTGGTTTCCTTGCTCTTCAAGCATTTAAGTCCACAGTGGAGCATAGAGCTGGGAATCTTCAAGTATCGTTAAATTGTGCTCATTAACAACAACCACACCATCTTTTTGGAGAGCAGCCTGTATTTCTCCTGTGAGTTTTTCTTTGTATCCTGAGCAATTCTTCCACCAGTTGTGGCTGCAATCTTTCTTGATCTACCTGACCCTGGCTTGGTATCAAGAGATCCCCAAATTTTCCACTTCTTAATAAGTAATTGAACAGTACTGACTGGCATATTCAAGGCTTTGGATATATTTTTATATCCTTTTCCATTGTTGTAAAGTTTCATTACCTTGTTACGCAGGTCTTTTGACTGTTCTTTTCTACCTTCTCATGGCTCAGTGTCTATCCTGCTTAGTGCATCCATGTGAGAGCTAACAAACTCATTTACTATTTATACACAGATACTAGTTGTGATTTAAAAGGCCACAAATGTGGGAAATCCCCCTTTAATTGCCATTTTAACCTATGTGTGCTACCTTCTGTGTCTGTACTAAGGCCAAACATTCCAGGGTATGTCAACATTTGATCAGGGCCATTTGGGTGATTTCTGTTATCATTATGGTATAAAAAAGATCCAAAAAACTATGTGTTAATAAATGGCTTTATGTGATTGCTATCCTTAAATAAAATACAGTTTTTTGGAATGATCAGTCATATTTTCAATATTAATGCCAAAATTTCAAAATTTCTGCCAGGGTATGCAAACTTTTGAGCACAACTGTTTATATATGTGTGTATATATATATATATATATATATATATATATATATATATATATATATATATATATATATATATATAGTAAGGGATTATCTCAGTGGCAGGGTGTGCAGGACCCACTGGATGGGTCACAGCGCAGTGAAGTACGCACGGACAGACAGCAGGATCTTTGTGAAAACAAAATGGTTTATTTCCAAGTCTGTCGTTACAAGTGCAGATATCAAAAACAGCAAATATAAAACAAAACAGTAAATAAACCTTTGCCACTTTGGGAGTCTAACAGCAAAACACAGGAACCTATCTACATGGTCTGGAACAGCCTACCGCTGCCCAAAAACCTCTCTGACACACAAAAAAACAGAGTCTTTTAGTCATACAGACTTAATATCACCACTCAGAAGAAGCTGCTCCCCAGTCATACGCAGGAATCTGGTTGCAGGGTGAAGTCCCTTGTTGAAGCAACTTGGAAATTTTATAGAGCCTTGAGTGCTTCATCTGTTACACCTGAGCTCGTTAACCCTAATTGAGCCCCAAACAGGCTTACTACCCAGCAGAAACCCAAAAGCAATCTGTGTACAGCAAAAACCTGGGGCAAATATATCTCCCATCTTGGGCACGACCCATAGATTTTCCTGGCTTCCTGTCACAATATATACATATTACATTATCTCACAAAAGTGAGGACACCTCTCACATTTTTGTAAATATTTTATTATATCTTTTCATGTGACATCATTGAAGAAATGACACTTTGCTACAATGTAAAGTAGTGAGTGTACAGCTTGTATAACAGTGTAAATTTGCTGTCCCCTCAAAATAACTCAACACACAGCCATTAATGTCTAAACCGGTGGCAACAAAAGTGAGTACACCCCTAAGTGAAAATGTCCAAATTGGGCCCAATTAGCCATTTTCCCTCCCGGGTGTCATGTGACTCGTTAGTGTTACAAGGTCTCAGGTGTAAATGGCGAGCAGGTGTGTTAAATTGCTCTCACTCATATTGGTCACTGGAAGTTCAACATGGCACCTCCTGGCAATGAACTCTCTTCACATGACGTCAGAAGGGGACAGGGTTACCCGGTTATGTCACCAGGTGGCCCCGCCCTTGCCTATATTACAGCTGTAACAGCCAAGAGACAGCAGTCGGCAGGACACCTCCCATCGAGGTGGGGCTTTTTAAAAAAAACATTTTTCGGGTCCGTCGGGCGCCGTGATTGAAGATGGTCACTTTTTTTTTTAATAAAGGAATTGTCAAAAACACTTCTGAAGTTCAATTTCCACTTTCGGTGGTCTTCTTCACAAAAGCACATCTAACTTCTTTCCAGAAGCAGAAGTTTGAAGGTACATCGAACTATCTTTTTTCACTTCAGTCACTCACCTTTTTTCACATGGACATTATGATTTATGAATATGTTGTTATCAGTATCATGTTCGTATGATCTATATATACACCTTTGATTGATTGATTTTATTCAATTAATTTCACTTTCTTGCATTTTCATTTTTGTTTTCACATCTTGTATTGTATTTGTATTGTATTTTCAGACGAAGACTGTATAGATTAAAGGAAAATCGTATGATCTGGTATCGTACAAGAATCCTTTTCGTGCTTGGATCGGATAATATCGGATAAACTGTCGTGATCGGCTCTCGAAATCTCTGTACTAACGATCCGATTATCGTAGATCACTTAGAAATCTGTATTTTTCGTGCGATTTTCGGATCGTATGTACAAGTCATAATGCTGAAATTATATAATAAGGCCTCATGCACACAGGGCATTAAAAAAATGAGCTGCAAAGCCAGTACCGATGCCAGAGTTTTGCATTGGTGTTAATGCGTGTTTAGCAGCGTTACCGTTTAGCAGCATTTCCTCCCAAATCCAATTACTACATCCTAAAAATGTTTGATGTGGCTTAATGCTGTATACACCATTAACACGCATTTAGCTGCGTCAGATGTTTTTACAGCTTAACAATGACGCTCCAGAACACCCTGGCCATGGGTTTTTTAAAGCTTGAAGTCGCCTATGCCATTTACATAGCTCCTAAAAGCCTATGTGTGCATGGACACATAGAATAACACAGAGAAGTGTTTTTAAGCTGTAGACAAAAAAAAAAAAAAAAAGCCTGACGTGCCTAATGAACTTCATTACCATAGCCAAGGGTTTTTTTGAAAAAAAGAAATGCATTGCAATATGATTTACATCCAAAAAAGGAAATATGCATATTAGGTCCCATTACGGGCAGAAAGACAATGCAGCTAATTGTATATGTTTCAATCTTTGCAGTTTCTTTCAACATGTCAAATCTTCTCATATTTTGAATGGGCTGAGGGACCAGTGGAATTCAATTACCACCTGTCACTGCTATTTACATTGATTTATACATTATCCACTTTGACAAGTTCATTGTGCAACATTAATATGCCCTAATAGCTTTATTGTTTATTAATATACAGTCCAATTCCATGCCATAAATTGAATGTTAGTGTCTCACCTCATCCAGATGTCTGTAACAAAAGCTGGCTTGAAATACCTAGAGAAATTACATTATGTCCCTCTTTTTTTCCACTGGACACATACATTCTGGACATTTTTAAAAGCCAAATAGCCACACACTCTTTAATGCATAACTTTTTAAAGCCTGTACATTTATAGCTGGTAATATTAGGCTCTATTTGTAGTTACCGGTACATATAATTACAGTTACTAAAAGGTGACAGATGAAGAGCATTCCAGCTATAAATGTAGCTTACAGAAATTCTAAAAATTACCATGAAAGACTTAAATGTAAAAGCTATTAGGAATATTAAAATAAAATGGGAATATTTTAAAAAAAATCAGTCTGCATTAGATGTACTGGCTGCCATCAATGAAAACAGAAAAAATATGTATGAAGGCTTATGTAAGTCAATTAAATTCATCCTTTAGAAGGGAGTATTACCTTGATCTACAACATAACTATTTATTTAGAAAACAAGCTGTAGGTTGCTTGATTTGAGGTCAATATTAAGTTCTTACCTTTGAAATTTCATTGTGGTTTGCTACTTTTCTGCATTTGTTTTATTAAGAGTACTTTTTTTGTGAGGAAAAACATGACTCATGTACAGAGGGGTTAAAAGCCTTTTTGCTGCCCGGTTCCTCTCTAGTCAGTTTAGTGAGGAAATAGTTTAAAAAATTAGAATTTTCACCAGAACATGAATAGAGGGGAAATCTTCCTATGAGAACAATTGTTCCTGTGACAGCTAAGAGAGTGTTTCCCTCGCTTTGGAGAGTTTTCCTCTCACTTTATATGTCTTCAGGGCAGGAAATTACCATTTCCAATAGGAATCAGAGGGCAATAAATAAATAAATAAGTGATATTAACCATTCCCTACTATATTCTAAAGCGGGGGTCGGCAACCCATCAATTGTGGTCCACCTGTCGTCCGCATGCAGGTGACAGGTAGACCGTGAACAGGTTCCTGAGCCCCCAACCCCCGCCTTATTTGACCTGCTCCTTCTCTGTCCCTCCTGCCCCCAGCCTCCTCTGCCGCTGTGATCAGTGAACAGCGGAAACTGGGAGGAAGTGCAGCTCAGGACACAGGGCAGGGAGAGGAGTTGGCCAAATTAACTTTTTATGTTTAACTGCAGGTGATTGGTTGCTAGGGCAAAGGGTGGTCCCAAAGGGTGGTCCCAAGCTTGCTAATATGAAAAGTCACTCTGCCAGCTCTGCCCCTCTGTCCAGAACTGTACTGCCTCCCAATCTCGACCGTGGAAATGGAAACAAATAGGAGACGTGAGGCAGAGATTACTGCTATAAGGGGAATGGGAGGGGGAGAAGACATGACTGTGTGGGGGGGTGATGTGAAGGGGGCAAAGGACATTGTTATGGGCAGGGTCACCTCCATAGCAGTGTCCTCTATCACCCTTCTCATCACTCTCCGCCTCCCCCCTGAACTCTGCATTCTGAGCTTAACATACTCCTGAACCCTGCATTCTGAGCGCAGCCCACTCTTGATTCCTGCATTCTGAGCACAATGCACTCCTGAACCCTGCATTCTGAGCGTAATGCACTCCTGATTCCTGCATTCTGAGCACAATGCACTCCTTATCCCTGCATTCTGAGCACAACGCACTCCTGAACCCTGAAATCTGAGCACAATGCACTCCCGAACCCTGCATTCTGAGCACAATGAACTCCTAAACCCTGCATTCTGAGCGCAACGCACTCCTTAACTGTGCATTCTGAGCGTAACCCGCTCCTGAAGCTTGCATTCTGAGCATAACGCACTCCTGATCCCTGCATTCTGAGCACAATGCACTCCTGATCCCTGCATTCTGAGCGCAACACACTCCTGATCCCTGCATTCTGAGCACAACTCTCTCCTGAACCCTACATTCTGAGCGCAACCTGCTCCTGATCCCTGCATTCTGAGCACAATGCACTCCTGATCCTTGCATTCTGAATGCAATGCACGCCTGATCCCTGCACTCTGAGCGTAATGCACTCCTGAACCCTGCATTCTGAGTGCAGCTCACTCCCGATCCTTGCATTCTGAGTGCAACACATTCCCGAACCCTGCATTCTAAGAGCAAAGCACTCCTGAACCCTGCATTCTGAGCACAGCCCACTCCTGATCCTTGCATTCTGAGCGCACTGCACTCCTGCATTCTTTGCATAACGCACTCCTAAACCCTGCATTCTCTTGTACTACTTATTTTTGTCAAAAAAAAATCATAAAAAAAGGGGGTCGGTCTTACTGTCTTATTTTTTTTTTGGGAGGGGGGGGGACAATGCCCGGTGATCTTTGACTTCATCAGTGTTGTTCAAGTAGATCTCCTCCATCCCTCGAAGGTTGCCTACCCCTGTTCTAAAATATATGGATGATGATGAAAACAATGTTTTTTTTTGTTATTTTATGCAAAACAGTCAAAAATGTAACAAAACTAAAAAGGAATTTTTTCTACTTTGATTAGTCTTAGTATTAAATTGAGATTCTGGTACACAGCATTGTAAAGATTTTTTTACAAACTAAATAAAACAATTGGTATATTTAATTTGTTTTTTGTTTTTTAGCTTTTGTTGGATGCTCAGTGTCAAAAAACGGTTATTATCTAAAAATGATATCCCATTTTGACATGAATACATCTAGAAAGCTGTATAAATGTCAGGAACCATAAACCAGGCGGAGACATAAAATGCAGTTAAAATCACACCTTTAATGCAATAACAAAAAATAACAGTTCAGGAACCTAGTCAAACACTGAAGCCAGGGTTTGGATGCCAGAGCGGGTAATCAGACAAGTCAGGGGACAGGAAGCCAGAATTCCGGGTAGTAATTAGTAAAAATAGGAACAGGTATTGTAAGAGAAGTCAGCAAGGCCAAATCATACACTGGAACACAGGCAGGAACATAGACCACACAAGGGCAGGGAAGAAGTGAGCAAAGCTGTTTAAATAGCCAAAAGGGTCTGGCTGTAGGTTGGACTAATGAGGCAGGTAATGGTAAACAGGTGAGTCACTGTAGAAACAGCGAGTGGCTGTTAAATAACCGACAGCTGAGCAGCTTCTGTGCACAGAAAGAAAAGAGCTGCTCGTAAATAGCAGGAGCACAGGCCTGACACTAAATTAACATGCAGTCAATATAATTATGTTTTGATAAGACAGTTGGGGTCAATTATACCTGTATAGGCCTAGGCAGGGAGGCTGACTTTAAAGGGGAAATTTTTAAACCTTTTGTTTTTCGCTATGTCTTAAAGGTGGTCAGTGAAGGAGAAGAAGCCATTTCCGTGGAAAAAATGGCTTGTAGTACTCAATGAACTGTGAGGGCACTGGTGAACACTCTTGAAGTTCATGGACAGACAGCTGTACTGAGCATTTGCAGGAGCCTGACACTCCACCTGCTATCTGCTGATGACGGGTATAATGCTTTTTAAAAAAAAAGGTTTGTAAGACTGAGTTTCATTGATACCGGGAGCATGTGTGGCACCCAACCGTTAAATCCATAGTCTCCCGTTGGAGGATAGTATTGTCCCAGTTTCCACCTCTTGGGTCTAGGAGGACTACAGCCAAGGCAATAAAGGAAACAAATGAAGTATTAAACCTATGATATAAGTCTAAGTGTCTTGCCATTGGCTGTGTAGTAAATATGATAGTTGACACTTTGTCTAAACTACCAATGTAGAATGCCCTGCATTTACAGAGCATTTACAGAGCATTAAATATACAATGCCCTGTGTGCTGCAATCTGCATAATGTCTGGGAATAAATAGTTCCCTATTGGGGAGCGTAAAATGTGTGCCAGGGCAAATCCATGGGCAGAAATTGCAACCGCCACATTTATGAATGCCCTTGCATTTTCTTATAGAAGTTGGAGTCGGGGAATAATGGCTGGATACCAATCTGTCACGTAGTGAGTTGGCTCGTCTAAAAGTCAGCTCAGGTCATGGTCCAATGTGTTTCCTTAAAATAGGATCCTGATGTAATAGATGTCAATGACTGGCAAGTATACAGCTGTGCTCATAAGCTTACATACCCTGGCAGAATTTATGATTTCTTGGCCATTTTTCAGAGAATATGAATGATAACACAAAAACATATCTTTTACTCATGGTTAGTGTTTGCCTGAAGCCATTTATTATGAATCAACTGTGTTTACTTTTTTAAATCATAATGGCAACAAAAACTACCCAAATGACCCTGATCAAAAATTTACATACCCTTTTGATTTTGGCCTTATAACATGCACACAAGTTGACACAAAGGGGTTTGAATGGCTGTTAAAGGTAACCATCCTCACCTGAGATCTGTTTTCTTGTAATTAGTGTGTGTGTATAAAGGGTCAATGCATTTCTGGACTCCTGACAGACTGTCAGGGCTGGGCTCAGCCCTTCCTTCTCTGAGCTGGCCACTCAGCTGTCGGATAATTGCCAGCTCCTATCTCTCAACAGTTACTCAGCTGTTGATGATATCCTGCTTGTCAGTCCTGCCTACTTAAGCCGTCCAGTCCAGAGGAGCTCTGCTTTCGCCTTGGTCAACATCACAGAAGCTCCTGCGATCCTGTTCAAGACTTGCTTTGCTGACATCCCTTCTGGGTCCAAATCCTGCTTGCTGTTCCACTACATTGATTCCCGACTTCTGGCTTGGCTGACTATCCGTTCCAGTTACTGAACTTTGGCTATGTTTTGACTACATTTGTTCTTTTTACTTTTATTATTAAACAAGTGTGATTTAACTGTACTTCTGTTTCGGCCTAATTTCATGGTTTCTGACAGTAGACGAAGGACATGAATTCAGAAGATCAGGTCAATCCACTTGTTGATAATATTTTTTCCAGATTGGATGAACTGGATCACCACATGGATCAGTTTGCCATGGCATTACAAACGCTCCTGAGTCACGCGGCTTACCTGGAATTGCCCACTGTGGCTGCCCCGGTACAACCTATGTTGCAAGCTGACCCTGCTGCTGCTCCAGTCTCTGTACAGGCACCTGCCTCGAGTATTACCTCTATAAGAGGTAAGTCTGGTTCCACTCTGCTTCCCCAGCGATTTGGGGGTGATCCAGTCCAATGCAGAGGGTTTCTCAACCAGGTTGAGATATACTTTGAGATGCTTCCCCAGGCGTTTCTTCACGGACAGAAGCAAAGTAGGTTTCGTGATATCTTTGCTTTCTGAGAGGGCCTTGGCCTGGGCAAACCCTCTATAGGAGACGCAAAAACCTGTTGTTGTCTTGTGCTACCCTGAGTTTGTGGCTTCATTTAAAAGGGTATTTGAAGTTTCTGCACGCTCCGCTTCTGCTGCCAAGTGCCTCATGTCCATCGAACAGAGTACGAGAACTGTTGCCGACTACGCCATTAAATTACGTACTCTGGCAGCAGAGGTTGCGTGGAACAATGAGGCCCTCGTGGCTGCTTTTTCTTGTGGTCTCTCGGATGCCATCAAGGATGAGATAGCAGCCCGAGATATACCCACTGAGCTGGAGAAGTTGATCATGTTTGCCATCCTCATTGACTCCAGACTCAGAGAAAGATTCTCTTTTAAGGAGCACTTGCGGAAGCCTCCTGTATGTTTGTCTCTAAGCTTTGCAGTCCCACCCGTGCCTTCCTCTCCTTCCATGCCTCCTGGTACTGAGTCGGTCAGTGAAGGTGAACCCTTGCACTTGGGTTTCACGCGTCTCTCTGTGGATGGGAGAACCTTTAGAAGGAGGGAGGGATTGTGCCTTTATTGTGACCAGGCAGGTCACTTTTTGAAGTCTTGTCCTTTCCGTCCAGGGAATGCCCGAACCTTGAGGTCCTGTCAAGGACAGACCTTAGGTGACATTGTTTCATCCTCAGTTATACAGAAGGATAAGCCCCTTTCCTGGGCTGAATCGAGATACAGGCTATAATCGACTCTGGGGCTGCAGGCCTGTTCATTGATGCTTCCTTTGTATCGAAGCATTTGATTCCACTGCAGCTGCGTGACACTCCACTTGCTGATGAGGCTCTTGATGGGAGACCTCTACAGCCTGCCCATGTGACTCATGAGATGGTTCCGTTGTCCATGGCCGTAAGGGCTCTTCACCATGAGATAATCCAATTCCAAGTTATTTCCTCACCTAAGTTTCTGCTGGTTATTCGTTATCCTTGGTTACAGAGGCACAACCCCTCTTTTGATTGGCTCTTTGAGGTTCTCTCCTGGTCACCACAATGCAGTGAGACATGCTTCCAGAAGGTAGCCAAGGTCCTGTGCACCTCTTCACTCTCCTCCCTGCTGTAGGAGTACTGCAATTTTTAGCGATGTCTTTGACAAGGGTCAAGCCGGTAGCTTGCCTCCACACCGGCTGTATGATTGCGCAAATTCAACCTGGTGCCATACCACCTCGTGGGTGGGTTTACCATTTGTTTACCATTTGTTGGTCTTGGAGGTCCATGGAGGAGTATGTTGCAGATGCACTTTCTCAAGGTTTCTCTGCAAATCCTCGTCTCCTGCTGGTGCTGGTTTCTTCTTTGTGAAGAAGAAGTGTGGTGAAGTGTGGTGAACTGAGACCTTGTATTGATTATAGGGGTCTCAGTCGTTTCACGATTAAAAATGGCTATCCGATTCCGTTGATTATGGAATTATTTGACTGTCTCAAGGGAGCAATGGTTTTCACAAAGCTTGATTTGAGAGGGGCATACAATCTCTTAAGGATTAGGGAGGGCGACGAGTGGAAAACTACGTTTAATACCAGAACAGGCCATTATGAGTACCCCTAATGCCTTTTGGCTTTTGTAACGCCCTGGCAGTTTTCTAGGAATTTATTGACAATGTCCTCTGAGATTTGTTGCAGTTATGTGTGGTGGTTTATCTCGATGATGTCCTCATATTTTCCAAGTCCCCAAAGAGCCACCACACAGATGTCTGTTGTGGCTCAGAAACTAAGAGAGAATAATCTCTATTGTAAGCTGGAGAAGTGCGAGTTTCATCATGAACAGGTTAAATTCCTGGGTTGTGTCATTTCCACTGCTGGTTTTTTGTTGGACCCAGAGAAACTTTCTGAAGTTCTACAGTGGCCCCGACCCATGGCTTTACATCCTCTGCAGCATTTCCTGGGATTTGCCAACTATTATCGGAAGTTAATTCGTAACTTCTCATCTCTGGTCAAGCCCCTGACTGATATGACCAGAAAGGAAGATAACCCACAGAGTTAGTCTCCGGAGTCCATTAAGGCCTTTGAAGAGTCTCAAGGCTGCCTTTGTTTCTGCTCCTGTGTTGGCACATCCTGATCCTACATTACCTTTTATCCTTGAGGTTGATGCTTCTGAGACTGGTGTTGGCACCCTTCTGTCTCAACGTCCTATCTCTGAGAGCGCTATGCATCCTTGTGGTTACTTTTCCAAGAAATTGTCACTTGCGGAGTGCGATTACGAGATTGGTGATAGAGAGCTGTTGGTGATCATTTTTTTTCTTTAATACAAACCCATCCACTCTGCTTCCTCTTCTCAAGGGGGAACCTCTTTGGAAGATGATCCTCACCGCACCGCTTATGACTGCTTTGAAGTGATGAAGATGGAGACATCACACCTACCGACAGTCAGTGAAACGGACCTTGAGAATCATGACTTGACAATTTTTGTGAATGGTTCCAGGTATGCAGATAGCGCTGGACGGTACCACACAGGATACGCAGTCACCACAGAAGATACAGTTCTCCAGGCTTCAGCATTACCCCCTCCATGTCTGCCCAAGAAGCGAAGCGCCAGGTTTTAACCATGGCATGCAAATTGGCAGAAGGGAAAAGAGCCAATATCTACACAGACTCAAGATATGCCCTTGGAGTGGCCTATGATTTTGGATCATCTGGAAGACCAGAGGGTTCCTGACAGCGGCAGGAACACCTGTAAAACACAGCACAGCTATCAAGGATTTGATGGATGCCTGACTTCTCCCAACACAAGTGGCCATACTTAAAGTAAAGGCACACGGCAAGCTGGTTTCCCAAGAAGCATGAGGCAATCACGTGGCAGATACCGCTGCAAAACAAGCTGCAGACAGAACACGAGAAGTGGTCAGCAGAGTGAATGCACCCATCCTGGATGACCCAATAGACAGCCTCGAAGAGACTGCACAAACTACCATGATTCTGCAAACCCCTCCTGTGAGCAGAACCTGCCTCAAGGAACAACAGGAGGCAGCTGACAAAGAAGAAAAGGAAGTGTGGATCAAGAAAGGAGCCACAGAAGCTGAAGGAATCATGGAGTTGAACAAGAGACTGTGCCTACCACGATCAATGTTTCCTGCAGTGGTACAGTGGGCCCACGGTGCCTCTCATCTGTCTAAAACCTTGATAAATGCCCTAATAAACAAATACTACCTGGCCCCAGGTATCAACCCACTTACCAACAACTTCTGTAAGTCATGCGCTATCTGTGCTAAATGCAATCCTGGAAGAACAGAAAAAGTACCTTTTGAAACACCTAGCAAAGGCCCAATACCCCTTCCAGTGGATACAGATCGACCACATCCAGATGCCGAAGAGTGGCCGATATGAATATGCATTGGTCGTCATCTGCATGTTCTCTGGATCACCAATCCCACCTTATCCCATCACCAATATGACAGCAAAAACTACAGCTAAAAGACTTTTGACAGAAATAGTGTGCAGATATGGTGTCCCAGAGGTTATAGAGAGTTACCAGGGGCCGGCTTTCACGGCCTCAGTAACCAAAGAGATATGGACAGCCTTAGGGGTCACACTAGCCTTCCACACCCCATATCATCCCTGTGCTTGAAGAAGAGGCTGAGGAGACCAAGTAGCAGCATGTTTTGAGGCACTGATTTCCATCATCACTGTAAATAAAAATGTAGACTGGATAAATTACATCTACTATAACCAACAAAGATTTGTCAATTACACCAGAGATGCACTCCAAGGTTTAGCCGAACAGTTGGATGCAACCTCACACATGACCTTCCAAAACCTTATGGTCTTAGACATGCTCCTAGCTGAAAAGTGGAGTGTGTGTAAAATGATCCCCGAGACAAGTACATGCTGCACCTACATCCCAGACAACACTGGCCCAAATGGTAAAGCGACTTTAGCCATCCAGAAACTTGAGGACTTGTTCAAGGAGTTAAAAAAGAATTCAGGGCTCACCAACCCCTGGGATCAGTATTTTACCTGGATAAAGGGAGGATGGCAGGGATTATTGACCCAGATAGGAATAGCTATCTTGGTAATGGCGGCTATAATCTGCTGTGTTCTCCCGTGTACCAGGAAGTGTGTGGAAAAAGCTGTTGATCAAACTACCCCCACATTTGTAAACCAAGAGATACCAGATGATGATGGCAATGACTATGTAAGGCTTGATGAAAATTATGTGTTACACTCCGTTACAATCGCCTTCCCCAGAGATGCAACACTATAGGGCTATAGGGACAGATAGCACCTGGCTGCATTTCTCCAGCTGTATCGAGGGGGGTAGTGAGCTAGTCACTGCCTTTTCTCTACATACAGCTTAAAAGAGTTGCAGAGGAGAATGGGCTGGGTGTAGGACTTTCAGTGCGAGGGACAGGTTGTTGAAATAAGCATTTCAAGGGGGAACTGTAATGGATGTGATTAAGAGTGTTATGGTGAAATGCCTATTTCCAGTATTACTATATAGATATAAGTGCTTACTTCAGCCTCAGCTATCAACCTTAACCATATTCAATTAGATGACTGCCAGCTTACCTGCTCCCTTACAGTGGAACTGAACTGCAAGAGTTAAAGTCAAGTTAAAGAAGATTGCACCTGCTTTCAAGATTTCAAGACTACACCCAAGATAACATCAAGATTTGAGAGCAAAATACCCTACTTGGCTATGATAGACTGCTATTCCCTTATATAGATATAACCCAGCTGAAAGCTTATACTTTGTCACAATAATGAATATGTATATCTTGAGGTCTGCATACGCTTGTCTTATCTGATAACGAAATATCCGGCTCACGGTATATTAGCCAGAGTACAGGAAGCAATAAACAGAAGTATCAAGCTACTGAACTGTGTCTGTCTCAGTAATTTACTTCAAGTGTGCACACTTTACATTGAAGATTGATTAGGCCAGGGGGACAGAAACAAAAATACCGGACGGTTCTGGTTCAGTCCAAAACATCACATTCTTGTCTAAGGCTAAACGTCTTTCTCCCAGAAGGGCAAGATGGGCTCTTTTCTTGTCAAGTTTCAATTACATTGTCTCATTCTTACCCGGTACTAAGAATGTAAGGGCTAATGCCTTGTCACGACAATTTTCCTCCACTCCCAAGTTGGAGTCGGTTCCGGTTCCTGTGATTCCTTCTTATCGTATTCTGGCTACGGTTCGCACCAGTCTCACGTCTCCTTTGGGTGGCAAAATTCTTGCTGCTCAGGTCCATGCTCCTCCTGAGAAATCTTGTGACCACTGCTTTGTCCCAGAGAGTCTCTGTACTGCCCTGCTTCAGACTTTCCATTCTCCCAAGGCTGCTGGCCACCCTGGGAAGAGTCAACTCTTTTGGGCCATTTCCCGAAAATTCTGGTAGACTAGTCTATGTGCTGATGTAACTGCCTTTGCCTTTGTAGCGGTCTGTTCCATGTGTGCTCAGAGTAAAACTCCACAACACCTTCCAGTGGGCCTCCTACAACCCATACCCAATGGAGAGAGGCCCTGGACCCACCTGTCTATGGATTTCATTGTGGAGTTACCCAACTCCCAGGGCAACACAGTTATCCTTATGGTGGTTGACCAGTTTTCAAAGATGTGTCATTGCATTCCACTTAAGAAGTTGCCCACTTCTAAGGAACTGGCTTCCATTTTTCCTCGGCAGATCTTTCTCTTACATGGGCTACCCAAGGTGATTGTCTCGGACAGAGGTAGTCAGTTTGTGTCCCGGCGAGCCTTTTGTGCACAGTTGGGAATTCAGTTTGCTTTCTCTTTTGTGCATCACCCGCAGTCTAATGGGGCTGCAGAATGAGCCAATCAGTCCTTGGAGCAATTCCTATGTTGCTATATTTCTGACCATCATAACAACTGGTCAGACCTATTACCGTGGGTAGAGTTTGCTCACAACAGTGCCTTGATTTCTGCTTCCCGATTGTCCCCATTTATGACGAATTATGGTTTCCATCCCTCCATGTTGCCTGACCCGTTTGTTCCGCAGAATATTTCTGCGCTAGAGGAGCATCTCCGTGGTCTTCGCTCCCCTTGAGCACAAGTCCAGGAGGCTTTGCGACATATTAATAATAGGTACAGACTCCATGCTGACAGCAGACGCCTGCCTGCATCGTCCTACCAGGTAGGGGACGGGGCCTGGCTGTCGTCTCGCAACCTCCGACTTCATGTTCCCTCACTGAAATTTGCACCTCAGTTTATTGGGCCTTTCCATATTCTTTGCAGAATTAACCCAGTGGCTTACGCATTAGACCTTCCGTCTAATATGCATATTTCCAATGTATTTCATGTCTCCTTATTAAAACCTTTGGTCTGCAACCGCTTTACCACCTCGGTGCCATGTCCTCACCCTGTACAGGTTGAGAACGATGAGGAGTATGAAGTATAGTCCATTGTTGACTCCCGTAGGTTCCATGGGTGCATACAGTACCTGGTGCATTGGAAAGGGTTCGGTCCGGAGGAATGCTCTTGTTTCTCATCCTCGGATGTACACACCCCTGTCCTCCTCAGTGATTTCCATAGACGTGGTCCTCTGAGGGGAGGGGTCATTGAGGAGGGGGTACTGTCAGGGCTGGGATCAGCCCTTCCTTCTCTGAGCTGGCCGCTCAGCTGTCAGCTAATTGCCAGCTCCTATCTCTCCACAGTGACTCTCCTGTTGATGATATCCTGGTCGTCAGTCATACCTACTTAAGCTGTACAGTCCAGAGGAGCTCTGCCTTTGGCTTGGTTAACATCACAGAAACTGTCTCCTGTGATCCTGTTCAAGACTTGCTTTGCTGACATCCCTTCTGGCTCCAGATCCTGCTTGCTGTTCCACTACATTGATCTCTGACTTCTGGCTTGGCTGACTATCCGTTCCGGTTACTGAACTTTGGCAAAAATTTGTTTTGACTATGTTTGTACTTTTTACTTTTATTATTAAATAAGTGTGATTTAACAGTACTTCTGTCTTGGCCTAATTTCATGGTTTCTGACACAGACCCTTGCATCTTTTATCCAGTGCTGCACTGACGTTTCTGAATCCTGAGTCATGGGGAAAGCAAAAGAATTGTCAAAGGATCTGTGGGAAAAGGAAGTTGAACTGTATAAAAAAGGAAATTGATATAAAAAGATATCCAAGGAATTGAGAATGCCAATCAGCGTGTTTAAACTCTATTCAAGAAGTGGAAAATGAGGGGTTCTGTTGAAACCAAACCACAGTCAGGTAGACCAACTAAAATTTCAGCAACAACTGCCAGGAAAATGATTATTTATTATTATTATTATTATCATACAGGATTTATATAGCGCCAACAGTTTATGCAATTCTTTACAATATAAAAGGGAGACAATACAGTTATAATACAATAAAATACAAGAGGATTAAGAGGGCCCTGCTCAGAAGAGCTTACAATCTAAAAGGGTGGGGCAGGTGGTACAAAAGGTTGTAACTGTGGGGAATGAGCTAATGGAAGTGGTAGGAGATTAGTTGGAGATGTGATAGGCTTTCCTGAAGAGGTGAATTTTCCGGGATTGCCTAAAGGTAGCAAGAGTAGGGGATAGCCGGCCAGGTTGAGGTAGCGAGTTCCAGAGGATGGGAGAGGCTCTGGAGAAATCCTGGAGACGAGCATGAGAGGAGGAGACGAGAGCTTGAGAGCAGAAGGTCTTGAGAAGAGCGGAGAGGACGATTTGGGTGATATTTGGAGACAAGATTGGTGATGTAGCTCGGGAAATGTAGGAAATGTAGGATGTAGGAAAATTGTTCCGGATGCAAAAAACCCCCACAAATAACTTCAGGGGAAATACAGGACTCTCTGAAAATATGTGGTGTGGCTGTTTCAAGATGCACAATAAGGAGGCACTTGAAGAAAGATGGGCTGCATGGTCGAAGAAAGCCATTACTACACAAATGCCACGAAGTATCCTGCTTACAATACACCAAACAGGGGGTGTAGACATTAGATTTGCCTGGGATGAGAATGGGGAATTGGTGCATATGCTAATAGAATCATTAGTTTCATAATTTTCCTCCAGGAGCAGCATCAAATTGCGGAGAGCTCGAAAGTCCTCCATGATGTAATGCTTGATACTCTCGGAGAGTTCACACTCCTGTTTGGTGCTCAGACTATCTTGATCAAATATATACCTGTAAGTCAGGTTCCTGGCAAACTTGTATATATCGTTGATCACTTCATATTTGTCCATTTTGGAGGATGGACAAAAGCTCAATCCAAACTTTAAAACCTCCAACTCTTGCAAGGAAAATTGGTAGGGTGTAAGATTGAGTACATTAAGTTCTATGTTTGAGGTGGATTGGGCCCCATCACAGGAAAATTTGGGAGTTGTGTTCCTGATTGGGCAATGTGGGGATCCAGGGTACTCTGTTTCGTGAACATTTGCAACTGAGTTATGGGCATCAAATTTAAAGGTGACTGGGGATTAGATAAAGGTGATTGTGGTATGGTGTTAAGTACCACCGGTCCAGAGGACAAGGTGGTTGCAAGAGTAGTTATCATAGCTTGTAGTGTAATGGAAGTGTGAGCTGTATTAGAAATATGTGATTGTGTATTAAGAATCTGTGCAGCCTGATAGGCCAAAGGTCCCATATATTTGGCTTGTGAAGCAATACCAACACCAGTGTGAGACAAAGCACCCATTACTTGAGTTTATCGAAACATGGCACTTTTATACATGTCTTTGTATTCACAGTATGACTCTGTGATGATACAAATAAAATCTTCTTCTGTTTGAGGATGCCCCACAGATGCTCAATAGGGTTTAGGTCTGGAGACATACTTGTCCAGTCCATCACTTATCATGTTGAAATTCTGCCCTGTGGCCCAGTCTCCAAAGGGAAGGGATCATGCTCTGCTTTAGTATGTCACAGTACATGTTGCCATTCATGGTTCCCTCAATGAACTGTAGCTCCCCAGTCCCAGTAGCACTCATGCAGCCTCAGACCATGACACTCCCACCACCATGCTTGACTGTAGGCAAAAGGAACGACAGCTTGTAATCCAATGATTGGAACCAAAAAACCTGCATGAACGGCACTTTATACACAGTGGAAAACCTCAAGGCGTCAGGATATCGGCTCATCCTGAGCATGTGTTAATCCGGACTGATGGGTAGAGGCACAGTGAAACGACCGGGATGTATGACATGGGGAGAGTGTCTTGAACTAAGTCTATTTACACAGCTGTGTTTGTTCCTGTCCCCGGTTTTTAGCCTCCCCATCTGACGGCCTTTGAAGATGTATCCACACTGTTAAAGTGACTCAATGCCTAAGCCTGCTCCTCTTGATTATCTCAGCTTCAATATAATTACTTCCCTGCTTCACCAGGTGTAATCTATCTAGTTATTCAAGATCCAAAGGGACTGATCATAATTCATTTGTGTGTTTTTTGAGTAAATGGCAGCTAAGAACTCACTAATTCCCCTAACACCACCCATATATACGGGTTTTTTGACTCACTATTTTTAGTCTACAACCAAGTTGCTCTGTAACTGCATCAGTATTATAATTTTGGCTTCTGAGAATTGAGCTTTATACTACTATCAAAGTTTGCAATTACAAGTGCAAATGTTTGACTAAAGCGATTGTTTCAACTTGGGTACTGTGAATGTGGGTGTGAATGGTATGCACAGCTGCGATTCCCCTTCTTTTTAACATACAACAACATTGTCCTATTTTTAAACTACCTGTGTGGTAAACTGTTAGTCCCCTCTTTTTCATTAATTTGTGTGTGTTTTTTCAGTATAATAAAACTTTTTTGAATCAATCACTGTGTCCTAGAAGTGGTCCTCTTGGGAGAACTATATTTCCACTTTTTTGTTATATGCATCTTGGGGTCGCTAGGACTGTGTCTTTTTGGTTATACCATCTAGATGAAAGATTGATAAACTATATATATATTTTTTCTTACTTTCATAGGCATGGGCAGGGGGTGTGCCATGTGTGCCTGGGCACACACTAATCACCAAGGTTGCCAACCATGTAGGGTCTGTAAAAAGCCAGAGGCTTGCTCCACATCTCTGCTGCCTCCTTAGCCAATGGTAACTACACTGCCTAGCCCCCTTCCCCAGCGTGCCTTATTTGACTTTACAACATAAGGCAGGAGAGGGAGAACTAAACACAGCCTGCAGTGTGAGACAGGAGTCAGCCTACCAGGAGAAGCATGCATGTGTGTTTGAGCTTTGGGGTGCACACCCTAATGCAATAGGCTGCGCACACCTATGCTTACTTTAATTAATAATTAACGGTTGATCCAGGCAATCAGTTTATTTTTCTACTTGACTGTAGGCAAGACACATTTGTCTTTGTACTCCTCACCTGATTGGCACCACACACGTTTAACACCATCTGAACCAAATACGTTTACCTTGGTCTCAACAGACCACAGGACATAGTTCCAGTAATCTGTGTCCTTAGTCTGCTTGTCTTCAGCAAACTGTTTGTGGGCTTTCATGTGCATCATCTCTAGAAGAGGCTTCCTTCTGGGATGACAGCCATGCAGACCAATTTGATGCAGCGTGTGGCGTATGGTCTGAGCACTGACAGGCTGAGACCCCTTCAACCTCTGCAGCAATGCTGGCAGCACTCATATGTCTATTTCACAAAGACAACCTCTGCATATGACACTGAGTACGTGCACTCAACTTCTTTGGTGGACCATGGCACAAGGCCTGTTCTGAGTGGAACCTGTCCTGGTAAACTGCTGTATGGTCTTGGCCACCATGCTGCAGCTCAGTTTTTAGGTCTTGGCAATCTTCTTATAGCCTAGGCCATTTTTATGTAGAGCAACAATTCTTTTTTTCAGATCCTCAGAGAGTTCTTTGCCACCAAATTTAAATCGGAGTTCTGCTGAAAAAAAAAGTTAAAAGTTAGCAGCTACAAAAAGTGTAGCTGCTGACTTTTAATAATCGGATACTCACCTGTCCTACGGTCCGGCCATGCGGGTGTATGAAGCCCCACCCCTCTCCTCCTCCTGTCCACGGAACTGACATTGTTACTGTGAGCGCCCCCGGCTGTGGCTTCACAGCCGGGCACGCACTGCACATGCGCGAGCCGCGCTGCATGCTGTAAATGACCGGGCAATCTTCTGGGACCTGTGACATGTCCCAGAAGATTGCAAGGAATGAGGGGGGAGAGGTGACCTTCCTTCCAGTGCTGTGGATCCCTGGGAGGAAGTGGGAGCTGGATGTCTCTAAAAAGAGGGTATCCGCTCCCCCCCAAAAAAAATGACATGCCAAATGTAGCATGTTCAAGGGGTCACCATCACTTAAAGCGGAAGTTCCATTTTTGGGTGGAACTCCGCTTTAACACACCTGCTCCTCATTCACACCTGAGACCTTGTAACACTAACGAGTCCAATGACACCGGGGAGGAAAAATGACTAATTGGGTCCAATTTGGACATTTTCACTTAGGGGTGTACTCACTATTGTTGCCAGTGGTTTAGACATTAATGGCTGTGTGTTGAGTTATTTTTAGGGGGCAGCAAGTTTACACTGTTATACAAGCTGTGCACTCACTACTTTACATTGTAGCAAAGTGTAATTTCTTCAGTATTGTCACATAAAAAAATATAATAAAATATTTACAAAAATGTGAGGGGTGTACTCACTTTTGTGAGTTACTGTATATAAGGCTATGTTCACACATGTCCGGTGCTAAGTTCCCCTCAGTTTTCACTCCAAATTTCCAAAGCAGCTGTTCAGTGGTTCAGCTGCGATTTAGATGCAGTTCAGATGCAAATTTTTGGAGCCAGCGGCTACTGGTAATTTTAACATTAGCTGGTCGCTAAGAAGCAGGCCAGCAAGCCAGCCGTGGCGTCCTTAACAACAGATGACTCATCAGCTGTCAGCGGGGTTTCCTGCTAAAAGCTAAATGTAAAAAGAAAAAAAAATGTGAAAAAAAAACATAGTGGGGTACCCCCATTCTATACCAGGCCCTTTGGGGTCTGGTACGAATTTTAAGATGAACCCTACGCCAAAATTAAAAGAAAAAAAAAAGGGCATGGTATGGATTTTGAGGGGAACCAACCAACACACCAATTTTTTTTTGAAACGGCATGGGATACCCCCAAAATCCATACCAGACCCTTATCCGAGTAGGCATCCTGGCAGGCCAGGAAAGGGGGGGCATGTGAGCGCCCCCCCCCCTCTCCAGAAGCAAACTAGGCCACATGTCCTCAGAGAAGTTTTTGACAATTCCTTTATTAAAAAAACAAAAACAATTTCCCCCAGGTGTAGATCCATCCGTTGTAGCTAAGGGGGCTATCTAATCAGGCAGGACCTTGCACTACATAGTTGGTGGTAGAGCTAAAGGAAGTTGTACAATCAGATTGCATAGTGTATGGCCTGCTTTATACAAGTACATAGGAGGGAGTTGGATAAAGACACTCCTGAGCGTTTTCACTCATCGCACATAGGGCAACCTAGTCACTTGAATGGGCTGCCCTATGTGCAACAATTACTCTAAAGAAGCTTCAGAACTTTTTTTTAGAGCAGAGTATGGTGTATTTTTTACCATATTTTTAGTGTGTTTGCAGCACGCTTCTGAAATGCAAGGCAAAGCGTGCACTTTCTGTGAATCTGAAATGTGAATGGAGCCTGTTCTTGTGTAAACAAATCAATTTCACTTTCAGGCCCCGTTCACACTTAGCATAGTGGGAGTGCATGTTTTTTGGCATGTTTTTCCCATGACATGCATAGGGCAACCAGTTGTTTTCAATAGGCTGCGCTACAGGTGGCAAAGTAGCTCATAGGAAATTTTGGCATGTTGTGGATTGCACATTTTTTACTGTGCATTTTGCAGTGTTTTTTTGCTCATTTTTTTCAACGTGGCAAAAAAAGTTTGCTTTCCTGTTTAGGGTGCCATTAAAAATTCCTAGCCCTAACAAAAGAACTATTAGAAGGATTGGGATTCCAATAATTCTCATTATGCTGACACTAGGGATGAGCTTCGAGTTCGAGTCGAACTCATGTTCGACTCGAACATTGGCTGTTCGCAAGTTTGCCGAACAGCGAACAATTTGGGGTGTTCGCGGCAAATTCGAATGCCGCAGAACACCCTTTAAAAGTCTATGGGAGAAATCAAAAGTTCTAATTTTAAAGGCTTATATGCAAATTATTGTCATAAAAAGTGTTTGGGGACCCGGGTCCTGCCCCAGGGGACATGGATCAATGCAAAAAAAAGTTTTAAAAACAGCCGTTATTTCAGGAGCAGTGATTTTAATAATGTTTAAAGTCAAACAATAAAAGTGTATTATCCCTTTAAATTTCATACCTGGGGGTGTCTATAGTATGCCTGTAAAGGGGCGCATGTTTCCCGTGTTTAGAACAGTCTGACAGCAAAATGACATTTCGAAGGAAAAACTCCAATCAAAACTACCCGCGGCTATTGCATTGCCGACAATACACATAGAAGTTCATTGATAAAAACGGCATGGGAATTCAACACAGGGAAACCCCGAACCAAAATTAAAATTAAAAAAATGACGTGGGAGTCCCCCTAAATTCCATACCAGGCCCTTCAGGTCTGGTATGGATATTAAGGGGAACCCCGGCCAAAATGTAAAAAAAAAATGACGTGGGGTTCCCCCTAAATTCCATATCAGACCCTTCAGGTCTGGTATGGATTTTAAGGGGAACCCCGCGCCAAAAAAAAAAAAACAGCGTGGGGTCCCCCCAAAAATCCATACCAGACCCTTATCCGAGCACGCAACCTGGCAGGCCGCAGGAAAAGAGGGGGGACGAGAGTGCGGCCCCCCCCTCCTGAACCGTACCAGGCCACATGCCCTCAACATTGGGAGGGTGCTTTGGGGTAGCCCCCCAAAACACCTTGTCCCCATGTTGATGAGGACAAGGGCCTCATCCCCACAACCCTGGCCGGTGGTTGTGGGGGTCTGCGGGCGGGGGGCTTATCGGAAACTGGAAGCCCCCTTTAACAAGGGGACCCCCAGATCCCGCCCCCCCTGTGAGAAATGGTACCCCTACCATTTCACTAAAAAGCTGTCAAAAATGTTAAAAATGACAAAAGAAAGGTTTTTGACAATTCCTTTATTTAAATGCTTCTTCTTTCTTCTATCTTCCTTCATCTTCTTCTGGTTCTTCTGGCTCTTCTGGTTCTTCCTATGGCGTTCTCCTCCAGCATCTCCTCCGCGGCGTCTTCTATCTTCTTCTCCTCGGGCCGCTCCGCACCCATGGCATGGGGGGAGGCTCCCGCTCTTCTCTTCATCTTCTTCTTCATCCTCTTCTCTTCTTCCTTCTTCTCTTCTTCATTTTCTTCTCCGGGCCGCTCAGCATCCATGCTGGCATGGAGGGAGGCTCCCGCTGTGTGACGCGTCTCCTCGTCTGACGGTTTTTAAATAATGGGGGATGGGGCCACCCGGTGACCCCCGCCCCCTCTGACGCATGGGACATGATGGGACTTCCCTGTGGCATTCTCCGTGACGTCACAGGGATGTCCCGTCAAGTCACCGTGCGTCAGAGGGGGGCGGGGTCACCGGGTGGCCCCGCCCCCCGTTATTTAAGAACCGTCAGACGAGGAGACTCCGTCAAACAGCAGGAGCCTCCCTCCATGCCAGCATGGGTGCGGAGCGGCCCAGAGAAGAAAATGAAGAAGAGAAGAAGGAAGAAGAGAAGAGGATGAAGAAGAAGATGAAGAGAAGAGCGGGAGCCTCCCCCCATGCCATGGGTGCGGAGCGGCCCGAGGAGAAGAAGATAGAAGACGCCGCGGAGGAGATGCTGGACGAGAACGCCGGAGGAAGAATCAGAAGAGCCAGAAGAACCAGAAGAAGAAGAAGATGACGGAAGATAGAAGAAAGAAGAAGCATTTAAATAAAGGAATTGTCAAAAACTGTCTCTTGTCATTTTTAACATTTTTGACAGTTTTTTAGTGAAATGGTAGGGGTAAGTACCCCCTTACCATTTCACACAGGGGGGGGCCGGGATCTGGGGGTCCCCTTGTTAAAGGGGGCTTCCAGATTCCGATAAGCCCCCCGCCCGCAGACCCCCACAACTACCGGTCAGGGTTGTGGGGATGAGGCCCTTGTCCTCATCAACATGGGGACAAGGTGTTTTGGGGGGCTACCCCAAAGCACCCTCCCAATGTTGAGGGCATGTGGCCTGGTACGGTTCAGGAGGGGGGGGGCCGCACTCTCGTCCCCCCCTCTTTTCCTGCGGCCTGCCAGGTTGCGTGCTCGGATAAGGGTCTGGTATGGATTGTTGGGGGGACCCTACGGCGTTTTTTTTTGGCGCGGGGTTCCCCTTAAAATCCATACCAGACCTGAAGGGTCTGGTATGGAATTTAGGGGGAACCCCACGTCATTTTTTTAAAAAATTTGGGCCGGGGTTCCCCTTAATATCCATACCAGACCTGAAGGGCCTGGTATGGAATTTAGGGGGACTCCCACGTCATTTTTTTAAAAATTTTGGTTCGGGGTTTCCCTGTGTTGAATTCCCATGCCGTTTTTATCAATGAACTTCTATGTGTATTGTCGGCAATGCAATAGCCGCGGGTAGTTTTAAATGGAATTTTTCCTTCGAAATGTCATTTTGCTGTCAGACTGTTCTAAACACGGGAAACATGCGCCCCTTTACAGGCATACTATAGACACCTCCCAGGTACGAAATTTAAAGGGATATTACAGTTTTATTGTTTGACTTTAAGCATTATTAAAATCACTGCTCCTGAAAAAACGGCTGTTTTTAAAACTTTTTTTGCATTGATCCATGTCCCCTGGGGCAGGACCCGGGTCCCCAAACACTTTTTATGACAATAACTTGCATATAAGCCTTTAAAATTAGCACTTTTGATTATTCATGTTCGTGTCCCATAGACTTTAACGGTGTTCGCGTGTTCGAGCGAACTTTTTTCCTGTTCGCATGTTCTGGTGCGAACCGAACAGGGGGGTGTTCGGCTCATCCCTAGCTGACACCAATCAGCTCATTCCTGAGCCAGATGATATTCTTGGAACTCATGTGGAGGTTTCTCAATATACCTATCTCCTATCTGGTCTTCTTTAAGAAGATTCAGAGACTCTGATCTATTTTATGTAAAAATGTCTTAGTTCTCGGGGGAACATTTTTCCCTTGTTCATATTTCTCTGCATAATGCACTCTGTTCAAAGGAGACTTTTTAAACTTCTCATCTATTTCTATCTCTAAGTTTTTAATTTTTCAAACAAGACCTGTTCCTAGAAAATATCATTTCAAAGACACCTGAAGTCTTCATTTAGAAAGACCTCAATCTTAAAGATACATTAGCTCCCAACATCATAAATCCCCAACCCAAAACTGAATTATTTTACGCACTGTTATAAATGTGTAATTTGCACAGTTACTGGCACCAGGTACACCAGACCAACAAGTTTTCATTCCACAACAACAGGTAGCGATTATGACCTAAATACATTTATCTTGTGTAACACCAGATATGTGATATACCTACTGCAGTGTCCCTGTGGGCAGCAGTATGTGGGTAAGACCACTAGGAGCTTACAAGAATGCTTGAGAGAACATATTTATATCATCAAAAAAGGTTTGAAGGTCACAGACTTTCAGAAAATTTTAGGAAGCACCACAATAGAGATCCCATATGTATCAAATTGTGGTCCCATTGGAGGGACTGAAATTGGATCCAAGACATCTCTAAAATGAAGATGTGGTGGGTCCATGTGTTGAGAACTGTAATTTTTAGCTATATTCAACAAAATGAAAAAATTACAGTCTCATGGCAAAAAGAAAAAAACTGAGACATTAGTGGTCCTACTTATTACAGTCAATTTAGTTTAACCAGTTTCCGACCACTACATGCCGATGTACGTCGGCAGAATGGCACGGGTGGGCAAATGGGAGTACCTGTACGACCCTTGTCCCCATGAGCGGGGGGTGCGATCGCGCCCCCTCCCCCCGTGCCCGCAGTGGTCGGATTCATTAGAGGACAGATCAGACCAATGATTTATGGTCTGAACCTTGTGATCGCTCTTAACGAATGGAAACCTTCCCATGTCTGTGTAAACACAGACAGGAAGAAGGGATGTCATCTCTCCTCGTGGAGTCTTTTCGATTCCAGTGAGAGGAGAGATAACATCTAAGTGTGAGTTGCACAACACTACACTAACACCAGTACACACAGGTACACTTGTCACCCCCCCTGATCACCCCCCGATCACCCCTTGATCGCCCCTCCCAGTTAACCCCTTCACTCCCTTTCACTGTGTCACCAATTGCAGTTTTCAGTTTTTTCACTGATCACTGCACCAGTGTCATTTGTGACTGAAATAAGTGTTAGGGCAGTTAGTAGTAGCCTGTTAGGTCTAAGTTACCCCCTTAAACCCCCCTAATAAATGTTTAACTCCTTGATCACCCCCAGTTAACCTTTTCACCCCCTGTCACCAGTGTGGACTAAGGATGAGCCTGATGTTCGAGTCGAATGTAAGTTTGACTCAAACATCGGGTGTTTGCCTGTTTGCCGAATAGTGAACAATTTGGGGTGTTCGCGGCAAATTCAAAAGCCGCGGAACACCCTTTAAAAGTCTATGGGAGAAATCAAAAGTGCTAATTTTAAAGGCTTATATGCATGGTATTGTCATAAAAAGTGTTTTGGGGACCTGGATCCTGCCCCAGGGGACATGTATGATTGCAATAAGAAGTTTTAAAAACGGACGTTTTTTCGGGAGCAGTGATTTTAATAATGCTTAAAGTGAAACAATAAAAGTGAAATATTCCTTTAAATTTCGTACCTGGGGAGAAGTCCACTGATACGAACCTCCGCAGGCTCTTTGCCCACCTACAGATTGATCACACTAACTCCGGGGCCAGGGTGTTCGTGTCCTTGGACATGGCTAAAGCCTTTGATTCCGTGGACTGGCATTACATGTCCACGGTGTTACAGCATATGGGGTTTGGAGAGGCGTTTCTGACATGGATATCGCTTCTATACAGCTCACCCAAGGCAACAATAAAAATAGGCACCTCAGTTTCCGCTCAGTTTTCGGTAGGGAGAGGAACGCGGCAGGGATGCCCACTCTCTCTGGCTTTATTTGCTCTGGGCATAGAACCTTTAGCTATTGCTCTAAGAGCATCCACAGAAGTTAAAGCCCTTGAGGAAGGCGGTATTCGAGAATGCACAGCTCTATATGCAGATAATATGCTCCTCTTCTTAGAGGACCCGGGACCATCATTGGAGGCAGTATTTGAGATTCTAGGCACATTTGCAAATTTCTCAGGTCTACAGGTGAATTGGGAAAAATCCAATATCATGGCTATTGATGATGGGGCCCGGGCATGGGCATCACCTTTGGTACCTATTGCCTGGGTTCCTGAAATAAAATATTTAGGTATACGGGTGTCACCTAAAGTTACAGACTACTTGACACTTAATCTAATGCCACTGCTCACAAAAGTTAAAATACAATTAGAGGCCTAATAACATCTACCACTATCCTTAATTGGTAGGTTGAATCTCCTTAAAATGAACATAATACCAGTGTTTCTCTATTTTCTGAGCAACACTTCCATTTGGGTACCTTACTCTTGCTTTCGGCACGCAAACAGCCTGTTCAGTTCATTTCTATGGGGTTCAGGACACCCTAGAGTGGGCCTTCGTACATTACAAGAACCCTGTGGACAGGGAGGATTGGCTCTTCCTGACCTGTTTAAGTACTTTATTGCAGACCAGATGGTGTTTGCCAGGCGTTGGTTAGCAAGAGACAATGGTGATGCAGCGACAGTACTGGAGGCTGCTTTAATGGGATCCTATGAGAGTCTGCACCTTCTAGTCTATAGAGGGCCACAGGCAGTGGCGCCTTTGACTGGCTCCATGCGTATTACTATTTGCGCGTGGGACAGGACAAAGGTACTAATGCATTCAGATAAAGAGGCATGGTCATCAGACAAGACTTTATGGTTTCCGAGGTTATCCCATTTTGGTGAAATTCCAGATCCAATAATATTTGCCAGAGTCGGCATCAAACAAATAAAGAACATAGTAGGGGGGGAAGCTGTTTGCTTTGACCAATTGAAAGATAGACATGATCTCCCAAACTGGTACTTTCTTCATCTGCAGCTGAGGCACGCGTTTGTTGTACAATTCGGCACAGGCATGGTGGTACTGCAATCTTCGCCTTTAGAACAGTTGCTCTGTGAAGAGTCTGTCAGAAACATATTAAGAGCTATTTGCCAAAAGGCCTACAGCACTCAATAATTGTAGAGAGAAATGGAGCTCACTACTCCCCAACTTTCAAGGGGACGACTGGGACGATATGTGGGACCACCCTTTTCAGGTTTTAGTATCGGCCCGTGGTACATTCAATTCAAGATGCTTCATAGGGTATATTATACCCCAGCGAGACTAGCCAGCATCTATGGTTTTCATGATGCAACTTGCTGGCGCTGTACCGCGGCGGGGGTGGATTTTGATCATATATTCTGGCAGTGTCCGTCAATACAGGTATTTTGGACAGGGGTTACAAAAACCATCCAGGGACTGATCTCACTACCTGTTCCCATGACGATATCAGTATGTCTGTTGGGCCCGGTGGAGGAAGTAGCCTCACTTGGGGCACAAAGAACCATGCTCTCTCTCACCTTGTTTTATGCATGCAAAGCCATGCTGGAAAAATACTGAGGCCCCATCTTTAGCCTTCTGGAAGGGCATAGTGAATAAGGTATTACCTTTATATAAAGCCACTTACCTAAGCAGGGTGTGCCCCAAAAAATTTGAGAAGGTATGGCAATGCTGGCTCTCCTCGGATGATCTGTATCAGTCACTCTGTAATTGATGGACTAAATGTTACATGAAAGGGAACATGTACTAAATGAAGAGTCCTAACAGGCTTCACAGCTACCATGTGATTATGATCATTGTCTTAGATTATACTTAAGCATGTATTGTTCAAATTATTTAAGTAGGCCCGGAAGACCACAGGATTATGTTTAATTGTCTGTCATACTTGGTACATTGAACAATTGGGAGGAGGGAGGGGGGAGGGGGGGGTTTGTGGATTTCTGTTGCTGTTTTAAAAAAACTGTAAATAAAAAGAATTTTCAAAAAAAAAAAAAAATTGTATCTGGGGGTGTCTATAGTATGCCTGTAAAGTGGCGCATGTTTCACATGTTGACACAAAATGACATTTCTAAAGGAAAAAAAGTCACTTAAAAGTACTCGCGGCTATAATAAATTTTCGGTCCTGGCAATACACATAAAAGTCATTGAAAAAAACAGCATGGGATTCCCCCACAGTCCATTACCAGGCCCTTTGGGTCTGGTATGAATATTAAGGGGAACCCCAAACCAAAATTAAAAAAAAAAATTGCATGGGGGTCCCTCTCAAAATCCATACTAGACCCTTCAGGTAACCGCGCTTTTTATTTTTAATTTTGGTGCGGGGTTCCCCTTAAAATCCATACCAGACCCTTCGGTATGGATTTTGAGGGGGACCCCATGCCATTTTTCTTTTAATTTTGGTGCGGGGTTCCCCTTAATATCCATACCAGACCTGAAGGGCCTGGTATGGAATTTGGGGGGACCCCACGCAATTTTTTTTTAAAATTTCAGTTTGGGGTTCCCCTTAATATTCATACCAGACCCAACGGACCTGGTAATGCACTGTGGGGGAATCCCATGCTGTTTTTTTCAATTACTTTTATGTGTATTGCCGGGACCGACAATTCATTATAGCTGCAAGTACTTTTAAATGACTTTTTTTCCTTTGGAAATGTCATTTTGTGCAGGGACTGTTGTAAACATGGGAAACATGCGCCACTTTACAGGCATACTATAGATAACCCCCAGGTACGAAATTTAAAGGAATACTTTACTTTTATTGTTTCACTTTAAGCATTATTAAAATCACTGTTCCCGAAAAAACGTCAGTTTTTAAAACATTTTTCCATTGATACATGTTCTCTGGGGCAGGACCCAGGTCCCCAAACACTTTTTATGACAGTAACTTGCATATAAGCCTTTAAAATTAGCACTTTGATTTTCCATGTTCGTGTCTAATAGACTTTAACGGTGTTCGCGTGTTCAAACAAATTTTTTGCCTGTTCGCATGTTCTGCTGCGAACCAAACCGGGGGTGTTAGGCTCCTCCCTACTGGTGACGCTAGTTAGCCAGTTAGTTAATTAGATTCACCGTCAGGTTTTTATAGCATCAAGTACCCCCATATACTTAATAAGGGTTTTAACCCCCTGATTGCCCCCTAGTTAACCCTTTCACCCACTGTCACCAGTGATCACCGTATTAGTGTTACGAGTGACACTGGTTAGTTAGTTTGTTCAGGGCACCCACCCACCATATATTACCCAATAAAAGTTTAACCCCCTGATCACCCTGCGGGAAATATAAGTTAGGTTTTAGCATCAGTCAGGGTCTGCGTGGCCCCAGGCGTTGTCAGATTAGTGCCAGTAGTGCTAACACCCACGCACACACCATACACCTCCCTTAGTAGTATAGTGTCTGAACGGATAGATATCTGATCTGATCAGATCTATACTAGCGTCCCCAGCAGTTTAGGGTTCCCAAAAATGCAGTGTTAGTGGGATCAGCCCAGATACCTGCTAGCGCCTGCGTTTAGCCCCCTCCGCCCAGCCCTGCCCAGCCCAGCCCACCCTAGTGCAGTATCAATCGATCACTGTCACTTACAAAAACACAACACACATAACTGCAGCATTTGCAGAGTCAGGCCTGATCCCTGCGAACGCTAACAGTTTTTTTGGTAGCATTTGAATCAGTCACTTACAGTCAGGAGCTCTTTTTCCTGTGAGTCTCACTAGTGTACCAGTAAATTTAGAGACCACAATGTAAATCGAAGGTACACTAGTGAAGAGGCCTACACATTTCTAAACATGACAGATAGTGAAGAGGAAGTCACTCAATTGTCAGATTCAGGCTCATAATACGATCCTGTAGACAGCAGTGGCACCCTGACAGATAGCTCTGATGACGGAGTTGTGGTCCCTGCCAAGGTCAGGCGTACCCGACCCCGTTCTTCTGCTGTTGTTGAGGTGCAAGAACCGCAGGGCTCTCATATGGAGCAGAGAGCCAGTACTAATGGCGCTCATCCTTCTGGTGAACTGGCAAGCACCAGCGGCCTAGTACACCCTGGTTGTAGTCAAACAAGCACTGCAGTAACACGTGGTGACGTGGCGGGTCCCATAAGTGCAGTTCAAGCTGGTGAGGTGGCTAGCACAACTAGTGTCCCGCAGCCACCAAGAAGACAAAGACAGGCTTGTCGAGCCCATAGGGCCCTTCCTGCTGCATTTGCCAATCCTAATTGGGAGCCCACCACTTCTGCAGCACCTGTACTTTCCCCATTCACTGGCCAACCCGGAATTCAGGTGGGAACAGTTGATTTTATGTCACTTGATTTTTATTTGCTGTTTTTCACGGAAGATCTCTATAGATCTATTGTGGACCAAAGCAATTTGTATGCTGGTCAATTCATCACTGCTAATCCCCATTTGACCCTTGCCAGAGATTGGAAACCTATTACGGTTTCCGAATTTAGGACCTTCCTGGGCCTATCCCTCTTCATGTTCATAACTAAAAAGAGTGAGTTGAGGTCATATTGGTCCACTGACCCAATTCACCATATGCCCGTGTTCTCTGCCTCCATGACCGGGGCACGATATGAGCAGATCTTGCGGTTCATGCGCTTCAATGACAATTAATTTGTCTTCGGGGTGACCCTGGATACGATCGGCTTTACAAAATTCGTCCCCTCGTAAACCACTTCAACCAACAGTTTGCAGCCTTGTTTACTCCCCATCAAGTTGTCTGCATTGATGAGTCCCCGTTTAAGTTTTCTGGCCGCTTGTCTTTCAAACAGTATCTTCCCAGCAAGCGTGTCAGATATGGGGTCAATTTATATAAGCTCTGTGACAGGGCCAGAGGCTATACATATAGTTTTATGGTTTACGAGGGAAGAAATTGTCACGTAGAGCCGGAAAACTGCCCAGATTACATAGGGAGCGCTGGTAAGATTGTGTGGGACTTGGTGTCACCCTTATTCAGAAAGGGGTACCACTTGTATGTGGACAATTATTACACGAGTGTGCCACTTTTCAGCCACTTGTTTGATCACCCAATTGGCGCATGTGGCACCGTGCAATCTAATCTGGCTTACCCCAGAGGCTTGCAGATTCCCGTCTTAGGCTAGGGAAGAGAGCCTGCTTGAAGTGTAATATATTGCTAGCTGTGGAGTGGAGGGATAATCAGAATGTTTTCGTTCTGTCCTTCCTTCACGCAGACACGACGGTCCAAATTCCTACGGCCACTGGTGTTGTGGAGAAACCTCTCTGTGTCCACGAATATATAACCTTAATATGGGAGGGGTGGACCTCAACGGCCAGTTGTTGGCGCCGTACCTAGTTGCCCATAAGGCCGGGTGTTGGTACAAAAAAGTGTCTGTATACTTTTTTCAGTTGGCTCTGCTGAATGCTTATGTGCTATACAGAGCTTCAAGACAAACTGGATCCTTCCTTAAATAGCAGGAAGAAGTCATCACAGCCCTTCTGTTTCCAGACGGTGCTGTGGCCCAACTTCCCAATCCAAATGCAGTAAGCCAGCTGCATGAGAGGAATTTTCCGTATGTCCTCCCTGGTACCCCTACCCAATGAGCCCCTAAAGAAAATGTCGTGTCTGTAGAAAGTGCAGATATAGGCGTGACACCCGCTATTATTGTCCTTCCTGTCCTGACCATCCTGGTCTTTGCATTGGTGAATGTTTTGAACGTTACCACACACTAGTGGAGTAATAGCCTAGTGTACAGTACCGCACAGACTAGGACACACTTACACAGGGCCTCCAAAGATGTCAGTGGATTTTGGGAGACCCAAACCTGAAACCGAATCGTTACAACCGTTACAGTTACAAATAAAAGTGTAAAAAAAAAATATAAAATAAAAAAACAAAAATAGTTGTCATATTATTGTTCTCTCTCTCTCTATTCTCTCTCTATTGTTCTGCTCTTTTTTACTGTATTTTACAATGCAATGTTTTATTGTTACTATGTTTTATCGTGTTTGCTTTTCAGGTATGTAATTCTTTCATACCTTACTGTTTACTGTGTTTTATTGTTAACCATTTTTTTTCAGGTACGCCATTCAGCTGCATCACTGATTTATTTATCTTGACAGCAACAGTGTTTGCTCCCACAATACTTAAATCAGCGACTCCAGCGCTGTCAGAGGTGATTTCACCACCACAATTAAAAAAAAGAGCATATATGCCGAAGCATAGGAGCAGGGGTGGAGGAGCAATTTGATCCTAACATTAGGGGTGGATTGCCCCATGCTTCAGCATATATTTTTTAGGCACAGATTGCATTAAAATGTTTTATTTTTACTATGTTTTATTGTATTTGCTTTGCAGATATGGTAAGTCTTACTGTTATACTGTAATGTTACTTTGTTTTATTGTTAACCATCATTTGCCTAGCAGGTACGCCATTCAGCTGCAGCACTGATTTATTTATCTTGACAGCAACAGCGTTTGCTCCTACGATACGTAAATCAGTGACTCCAGTGCTGTAGGAGGTGATTTCACCACCACAGTTAAAAAAAATGGTGCATGTATGCCCATCATTAGAAGTGGGTGGATGAAGGGCGGTATTCTAATGATGGGCATACCCACCAATCAATCTCTTTTTTTCGTTCAACCCACAGGCTGCAAGAAAAAAAGAACATTACAATGTATGCCCAACAAGGACCATCAACATACTGGTATGTTGCTGGACTTTGAGTGGTTATAGCAGAATGATGCCTGCAGGTTTAGGTATCATCTTGGTATCATTCTTTTCAGCCAGTGGTCAGCTTTCGTGTAAAAGAAATTCTAGAGGCTAATTACCCTTTAAAGCGCTTTTACAAGCGGTGAGAGGGAATGTCCCCTCACGTCTTGCATGGCTTTCTTGGGCTCTCCTGTTCCAACAGGGAACCCGAGAATGCAGCCGGTGGTTCCGCCAGCTGACCATGGAGCTGATCAGAGACCAGAATGGCTCCAATCATCTCTATGGTCTAAGAAAACGGAAGCTAGGAGTATTTCATGACTTAGGTTTTGCGCATATAAACAGCACCATTGGGAAATTGTCAAAGCATTTTATCACACCAATCATGGTGTGGTCAGATGCTTTGAGGGCAGAGGAGAGATCTAGGGTCTAATAGACCCCAATTTTTTCAAAAAAGAGTACCTGTAACTACCTATTGCTATCATAGGGGATATTTACATTCCCTGAGATAACAATAAAAAAATGTAAGGAACAGTTTAATAATATAATAAAAAAGCCAAATAAATCGTGCAAAGGCGAACGCAAGTGTCGCTCTGGTGTCATATGTAAACAGCAATTGCACCATGCATGTGAGGTATCATCGCAAAAGTCAGATCGAGGGCAGTATTTTTAGCAGTAGACCTCCTCTATAAATCTAAAATGGTAACCTGTTAAGGATTTTAAAGGCTTTTAAAAATGTATGTAGTTTGTCTCAGTTGCACGTTTGTGCACAATTTTAAAGCATGTCGTGTGTAGTATCCATGTACTCGACATAAGATCATCTTTTTGCAAAGATGTTGGGCAATATAGTGTGTTTTAGTGCATTAAAATTTAAAAAAGTGTGTTTTTTCCCAAAAATTGCGTTTGAAAAATCGCTGCTCAAATACTGTGTGAAAAAAAAATTGCAACACCCACCATTTTAATCTGTAGGGCATTTGCTTGAAAAAAATATATAATGTTTGGGGGTTAAAAGTAATTTTCTTGCAAAAAAATAATATTTTTCATGTAAACAAAAAGTGTCAGAAAGAGCTTTGTTTTCAAGTGGTTAGAAGAGTGGGTGATGTGTGACATAAGCTTCTAAATTTTGAGCATAAAATGCTAGGACAGTTCGACCCCCCCCCCCAAATGACCCCTTATTGGAAAGTAGACACCCCAAGCTATTTGCTGTTAGGCATGTTGAGCCCATGGAATATTTTATATTTTGGCACAAGTTTCGGGAAAATTAAACTTTTTTTTGCACAAAGTTGTCACTAAATGATATATTGTTCAAACATGGCATGGTAATATATGGAATTACACCCCAAAATACATTCTGCTGCTTCTCCTGAGTATAGGGATACCTCATGTGTGAGTCTTTTTGGGAGCCTAGCTGCCTACAGGACCCCGAAAACCAAGCACCGCCTTCAGGATTTCTAAGGGTGTAAAATGGTGATTTCACTTCCTCCCTACCTATCACAGTTTTGGAGGCCCTGTAATGTCAAGATAGCACAAAACCCCCACAAATGACCCCATTTTGGAAAGTAGACACCCCAAGGTATTTGTTGTGCATAAAATGCCAGGACAGTTCCAAACCTTCAGGATTTCTAAGGGTGTAAAATGGTGATTTCACTTCCTCCCTACCTATCACAGTTTTGGAGGCCCTGCGATATCAAGATAGCACAAAACCCCCACAAATGACCCCATTTTGGAAAGTAGACACCCCAAGGTATTTGTTAAGAGGCGTTGTGAGTATTTTGCAGATCTCATATATTTTTGAAAATGAAGAAAGAAAAGAAACATTTTTTTCTTTTTTCAATTTTCAAAACTTTGTGACAAAAAGCGAGATCTGCAAAATACTTTCCATGCCTCTCAGCAAATAGCTTGGGGTGTCTACTTTCCAAAATGGGGTCATTGGGGGGGGGGGTTTGTGCTATCTGGGCGTTTCATGGCCCCTGGAACTGTGATAGGCAGTGAGGAGTGAAATCAAAAATGTACGCCCTTAGAAAGCCTGAAGGCGGTGATTGATTTTAGGGGTCCTGTACACGGTTAGACTGCCAAAAAGTCCCACACATGTGGCATCCCTATATCCCCAGGGCAGGCAGCAGAATATATTTTGGGGTGTGATTCCACATATAACCATGCCATGTTTGAACAATATATCATTTAGTGACAACTTTGTGTAAAAAATAAATAAATAAATAAATAAATAAATAAAATTGTAATTTTTCCCTAAACTTGTGGCAAAATATAAAATATTCCGTTAATTCCGTTTAATATTAACATGCCTAAATAGCGTCTTCTTTCCAAAATGGGGTCATTTGGGGGGCGGGGGTTGTGCTATCTTGTCATTTCATGGCCTCCAAAACTGTGATAGATAGATCACCATTGTATGCCCTTAGAAAGTCTAAAGGCAGTACTTGGATATCGGAGTCCTGTACACGGCCAGGTTCCCAAAAAGTCTCACACGTGTGGTATCCCCGTACTCAGGGGAAGCAACAGAATGTATTTCGGGGTGTCATTTTTTCACATATGCCCATGGCATGTTTGAGCAATAGATCATTTAGTGACAACTTTGTGCAAAAAAAAATTGTCATTTTCCAGCAACTTGTGGCAAAATATAAAATATTTTATGGACTCAACATGCCTATCAGCAAATAGCTTGGGGTGTCTACTTTCCAAAATGGGGTCACTTGGGGGGTTTTGTGCTATTTTGGCATTTTATGGCTTTCAATACTGTGATAAGCAGTGAGAAGTGAAATAAAAAATCCCTTAGAAATCCTGAAGGTGGTGCTTGGTTTTCGGGGTCCTGTATGTAGATAGGTTCCTAAAAAGTCTCACACATGAGGTATCCCCATACTCAGGAGAAGCAGCAGAATGTATTTTGGGGTGTAAATCCACATATAACCATGGCATGTGTGAGCAATATATAATTTATTGACAACTTTTTGTTTTGTTTTTTTTTTTGTCATTTTTCAATCACTTGTGACAAAAAAATAAAATATTCAATGGGCTCAACGTGCCTCTCAGCAATTTCCTTGGGGTATCTACTTTCCAAAATGGGGTAATTTGGAGGGGGGGGTTGTACTACCCTGCCATTTTAGCACCTCAAGAAATGAGATAGGTAGTCATAAACTAAAAGCTACGTAAATTCCAGAAAATGTACCCTAGTTTGTAGACTCTATAACTTTTGCGCAAACCAATAAATATACGCTTATTGACATTTTTTTTTTTACCAAAGACATGTGGCTGAATACATTTTGGCCTAAATGTATGACTAAAATTGAGTTTATTAAAAATAAAGTTTGTTAAAAATTGAGTTTATTCATTTTTTTTATAACAAAAAGTAGAAAATATCATTTTTTTTTCAAAATTTTCGGTCTTTTTCCATTTATATTGCAAAAAATAAAAATCGCAGAGGCAATCAAATACCATCAAAAGAAAGTTCTATTTGTGGGAAAATAAGGATGCAAATTTTGTTTGGGTACAGCATTGCATGACTGTGCAATTACTAGTTAAATCAGCACAGTGCCAAATTGTAAAAGTGCTCTGGTCATTGAGCAGCCAAATCCTCCGGGGCTGAAGCGGTTAATATTGCCTGACCGTTGCAATTCAATATTGGGAAGAAAAAGAAACAGTTTGAAATGTGATATACATAGAGGAGCGGGGATGTGGACAAACAATATAGGAGAAGGTAAGAGAAGACGGTGAAGCAATAATATACAGTTTCAACTCCAATGTCGCGTACACACGATCGGAAATTCAGCCAGCAAAAGACTGATGAGAGCTTATGGTCTGAAAATGCGACCGTGTGTATGCTCCATCAGACTATTGCTGGCCGAATTTCCGCCAGCAAAAGATTGAGAGCATGTTCGGAAATTCTGTTCGTGTGTATGCAATTCCAACGTGCAAATAACCACGCATGCTCAGAATCAAGTACGACACGGAGCCGCTCGGTCTGTTAAAACGTCCGTTCGTAATGGAGATGGCACATTCGTCACACTGCAAATTTTTAAATCATTCAATACAGTGCATTCTTTTCTTCTTTATAATGCTAGAAGAATGAAGTTGTTTTTCTGCTCATATTCACACAGAGTTCTCACAAACGTATTTCTTTATTATTTCTCGTGATCTCCTGAATAATCTTTTTTGTTTTTCAAGCCAGATCTCCCTAATAATATTTAGAATTAATTTTTATAGTATTTTTTTTTTGTAATCAAGATCTCCTGTTGTTTTTTTGTTTCTTTAAATTATTTTATAGTGATCTCCCTTTTTGTTTTGTTTTTTGTATGTCATGCTTCCACAACACCATTATTATCTTGTATTTGTAAATCTCAAGAAGGTTGGTTGGTGTCCCTTGTTAATTTGACATTGTATTTTTTAAATGTACCTGACTACTCACAAACAAACTGTCATTTTTGAAGTAATACACATAGGCAAGTATTTCTGAAAACAAAATATCCATTTATTTTGGGTCATAACAAAATAAAGAGGAAGGCAACGCTGGAGAAACTGGTGAAATTTGCGAAGCCTTTGTACCCCAGGGGAGACATCAATAATCAGGATCAGGAACAGCAGCAGATGACATATCTGTCCCTAGGCTGTGGTCATACAACAGCCTGCATCTTTTGCCATACCAGACTGAACCCAGGATATCACTCTCTGGTCTTCCTTAGACGCTTCCTTCCAGGCTGTGGCTGTGGTGTTAGAGGTGTGGCAGGAGGTGGAGGAGGAGGACCTGGAGGAGGAGGAGGACCACAGTTAAACTAACAAATGTGGCTTTGACTTTTGAGTTGGCCCCTCAACCCCTTATTTAGGGCTTGTAACATTACTTCCTCACATAGGAGGCATTGGCCCTTCTCCTTTTCCAGCATTTTGCAGGCTGTAATGTACGCAAAGTCCTCTTAAGCACTGTGGGGGGCTTCAAAAATAGGCCAATTGCTGCGTGCTTCATGTTACTCCTCTTCCTGCCACTTTTTGGTGGAAGGCGGAGGGGAGGGACCTATGATTCTGGCAGGCTACTGGGCTCGGCCACCTCCTGGCTGCCACTTTCCAAGGCCTGGCTGAGGCTTTCCTGTGTATGAAAGAGGGACATCATTTTAGTTTTTGGTTTATCAATCACACACAATTTTCATCTCATAACTGTTGCAAATTTAATGTTAATAAATAGAAAAGACTATCATTCTGACCCCAGCATTTTTCATTCTTGCCCCAATCATTTGTGGCCACTACTGTCTATTGATATGTAAAGCACTTTGTGAAATCAGAAATTAGTGATCAAAATTAGCATATATTTCACATCATTAATTTGACAACCAGAAATATTTTGAAGAATGCTATACCTGGCTCAAGCTGGGCTCCTCCACATGTTGCTGCCTGGAAGGCCCAGGTTGGACGTCAGAAGCCTCAGCTTGGTAGGAAGGAAGCGTTGAAGGAAGACTGAAGAGTGCTGGTCTGGGTTCATTCTGGCCTGCCAGAAAATGCAGTCTGTCATAGTACCACAGCCTGGGTACATAAATGTCATCTGCTGCAGCACCTGATCTCAGGGAATCCTGGACCTTCTTGAGCTCCCTATTATAAGTGCTCCTCATGCCACCAATTAGGGCCTTCAAATAGGGGATGTCTGCCGTGGGGATCACCGGCTTCACAAATTCCACCAAATGATCCAGCACTGCCTTCCTCTTTTGTATATTGTTATAAAAGGGGTGGTTTGCTTGCCACAGACAGGGTGGCTCCCTGTACATATCAATGAATATGGGCATAAAGTCCTCATCATTGAATACAGTGCCTTGCAAAAGTATTCACCCTCCTTGGCTTTTTACCTATTTTGTTACATTACAGCCTTTAGTTCAATGTTTTTTTAATCTGAATTATTTGTGATGGATCAGAACACAATAGTCTAAGTTGGTGACGTCAAATTAGAAAAATATTTACATAAAACTTTTTTTCAGAAATAAGAAAATGATAATTGGCATGTGCGTATGTATTCACCCCCTTTGTTATGAAGCCCATAAAAAGCTCCGGTGCAACCAATTACCTTCTGAAGTCACATAATTAGTGAAATTATGTCCACCTGTGTGCAATCAAAGTGTCACATGATCTGCCATTACATATACACACCTTTTTGAAAGGCCCCAGAGGCTGCAACACCTAAGCAAGAGGTACCACTAACCAAACACTGCCATGAAGACCAAGGAACTCTCCAAACAAGTAAGGGACAATGTTGTTGAGAAGTACAAGTAAGTAAAAATATCCAAATCTTTGATGATCCCTAGGAGCACCATCAAATCTATCATAACCAAATGGAAAGAACATGGCACAACAGCAAACCTTCCAAGAGACAGCCGCACACCAAAACTCACGGACCGGGCAAGGCGGGCATTAATCACAAAGGCAGCACAGAGACCTAAGGTAACCCTGGAGGAGCTGCAGAGTTCCACAGCAGAGACTAGAGTATCTGTACATAGGACGACAATAAGCCGTACGCTCCATAGAGTTGGGCTTTATGGCAGAGTGGCCAGAAGAAACCCATTACTTTCAGCAAATAACATAATGGCAGGTTTTGAGTTTGCGAAAAGACATGTGGGAGACTCCCAAAATGTATGAAGGAAGGTGCTCTAGTCTGATGAGACTAAAATTTAACTTTTTGGCCATCAAGGAAAACGCTATGTCTGACACAAACCCAATACATCACATCACCCAAAGAACACCATCCCCACAGTGAAACATGGTGGTGGCAGCATCATGCTGTGGGGATGTTTTTCAGCAGTCAGGACTGGGAAACTGGTCAGAGTTGAGGGAAAGATGGATGGTGCTAAATACAGGGATATTCTTGAGCAAAACCTGTACCACTCTGTGTGTGATTTGCGGCTAGGACAGAGGTTCACCTTCCAGCAGGACAATGACTCCAAACACACTTCTAAAGCAACACTTGAGTGGTTAAAGGGGAAACATGTAAATGTGTTGGAATAGCCTAGTCAAAGCCCAGACCTCAATCCAATAGAAAATCTGTCGTCAGACTTAAAGATTGCTGTTCACAAGCGCAAACCATCCAACTTGAAGGAGCTGGAGCAGTTTTGCAATGAGGAATGGGCAAAAATCCCAGTGGTAAGATGTGGCAAGCTCATAGAAACTTATCTAAAGTGACTTGGAGCTGTGATAGCCGCAAAAGGTGGCTCTACAAAGTATTGACTTTAGGGGGGTGAATAGTTATGCACACTGACTTTTTCTGTTATTTTGTCATATTTGTTGTTTGCTTCAAAATAAAAAAAAACCAAATCATCTTCAAAGTTGTGGGCATGTTCTGTAAATTAAATAATGCAAGTCCTCAAACAATCCATGTTAATTCCAGGTTGTGATGCAACAAAACACGAAAAATGCCAAGGGGGGTGGATACTTTTGCAAGGCACTGAAGATCCATTTTCTCTGCAAGACTCTGCAAGACACAACACAAGACAAACCATAATGTCTGGCTAAACTCTCCTAATCTTGACCCAATATACGCCTCAATCTATAAGCAGTATAGGCCAACTTAAAACTGTACCTTCGTTATAACGATCGTCGCTCCCATTACTTCGTCCTCCTCTCACAGATCGTACGTATGACACCCGTGTGTTCCGCTTTATATACACTGCGCATGCGTGAAACGTCGCCCGCGCCGCCTGCCCCTGACGTTCTTTATAAAATATTCCCCACCCCGTCTCTTTCGTTGCAGTGGGAGAGGAACATGGCAGAGACATAGCAGGTGCTTAATAGCAGTAACAAGGAGAAAAGCCCGGAGCAAGAAATATCCCGTTCCCGGAGGAGATTTAAGGCCTCAAATATGTCCTTTAAAGAGATGGTGGAGATAGTGGACATATTGACGAGGGCCGACTATGATGGGAAGTATGGACTGTACCTAAACCCAAATGTGAGAAAGGCCAAAGTCATGACTAAAGTTGTGAAGAGTCTGCACCGGAATTTTGGGGTACGACGATCCAAGGAGCAATTGAGGAAACGCTGGTCGGGCCTCAAATTAAGGGAGCAGGATCAGTACAGAAGGATCAAGAAAGTGCTTCTAAAAAGTAAGTACTTGTCGTGTGTTCCTATTCTTATTATTACTTGCATGCTGCTCCATGTGCTTTTTTTTACTGTTGTACAGTTTAAAATGGCTACTTTGATGTTGATGGGCACAGTAATCGGTCATAGTAAACATCGTTCGTTTGCCAACTAAACACGATGTTTTTTCCAGATACAGGGTTAACTACATTTGGTCATGATAATTTGTATAAAAAGAAGTTTAGGACATTGTTGTGTAGATATGTTTGAAACTAGAATGAATTGCAAACTTGATTCAGTGTAATGTAACGAGAGGACACTCAGCAGCTGTTTACACATCTGGACTCAGGAGCTCTGTCTGTTTACCTGTGTTTGACCCAGCTTGTCTCACCCTGCTCCAGCCTGCTGCTAATCCAGCACCATCCAGCTCACCGTGTCGCTGACCTGCATTTGCCTCTGCTGTCACCTGCATTCCGGTCCTATCTGGTGGTTCATCATCCATCCATCTGTGCCAACTATCACAGATCTCACAGGCACTCCTACCTCACTGTGCTCTCAAGTCCACTGTTCCCACTCCAGTGGGTCCTGAGCCAGGGCTGTAAGAGAGGTTTCCTCCTACAAGTCAGACTCTACTACAAGGTACATAACAGTATCAAACAGCCATGTTTGGGTCTGCAGGAGGAACCTCACCAATGGAAGAGATTTGTCAGCACCTAGCAGTCCTCACGCAAGCCGTAAAATCCCTACAGGAAGAACGGGTACAGAATTTATAGGGTCCTGGTAGTGCAGCTTCTGCATCCCCCACTGCACCTTTACAGACTGCTTCTACTCCCTCAGTGGGGATGCTACCACCTGAACCCAGTGTTCCCATTCCAGAGAGATTTGCAGGGGATCGAACAGTTCCTGGCCTTCCGAAACACATGTCAACTGTACTTTGCTTTACAACCCCAGACTTTCTCAATAGAATCCACCAAGGTGGGATTTGTAATATCTCTACTCCAAGGGGAACCACAGACCTGGGCCCACCGGCTGCTCGAAGAAAACAATGCGCAAATGCATGCTATGTCATCCTTCTTTGACGCCATGGCCCAGCTTTATGAAGACCCTCAGCGGACTGCCATGGCAGAGTCTGCTCTGTTTGCGCTCCAGCAAGGCCGCAGAGTGGCTGAGGAATATATTACGGACTTCAGAACGCTGGAGCGCAGGCACTGAATGGAATGACACAGCTCTGCGACACCAGTTCCGCCCGGGTCTCTCCAAAAACTTCAAAAATTAGCTTGCCTGAGTTGGTATACCCAACACCCTCGAAGCACTGATCACCCTGGCTATCCAGAATGATCGATGACTCCGTGAGAGTCTGTCAGAATGGTCCGTCCAGCCAAGTTGCCCAGTATCGATAACTGCGAGAGCTCCAGTTCCTGCTTCCCGCTACCTAGCACCAGTCCATTCAAGCCCTGTCAGTTCCATACCTGACACTTCTGAACCTATGCAATTAGGATTAATCCCACCAGCCCTGTTCCCTGAAGAGTAAGCACACCGCTGATAGCACAACCTTTGCCTCTACTGTGGTGAGGCCAGGCACTACATGCCCTGATTCCTGGAGCCAGTTGTTTCTGTTCCCTGTCTGTTTCCTTGCTCTGGACCCTGAGCCTTGTATCTGACCCGTCATTCCTGTGATCCATCCATCCTCTCTTGTCCTGTTTGTTTCCCTTCCCCAGCTGCTGACCTCCCATTGAAGACCGTGGCCTGGCTCTGTTTATGATCTCGGTATTTCCCTTACTTGTATATATTTGTTCTGTTATTATTATTATTTGTGGGGTTCTGTTTTGTATTGGTTGTGGTGCACTGAGTGATATTAGAGGTGGTTGTGTTATATTTATTCATTTACCTTTAATAAATCATTTATATTTTCACTTATGTACGTCTGGGTTTCCTCTGTTGCATTCCACACAGTTCTGGTCTTATCTGGTACATGACAGAATACCAAGGTCATCCCTGACCAGAAGGGGCTGCACAGAGGAACCATCTTGGTTCTGCTGGCTTTGCTGGAATGAATCCCAATGTGATCTCATATTATGCTCTGCTGGCGTCAGAAAGTGGCGAGTATCACCTCCAGTCACTAAAAGAGTGGACCAATGTCCAGCTACTTCAGATCATCCGTTTGGCTCACTCCCTGGTTGACCAGGGCTGTATGTTGTTTGGGGATGTGCAGCCTTTGATCCAAATATGTGCTGAGCTAGCCCTGTCCTGTGTTCTTAAGACCAGTGATGATTTTTCTCCCCCTTTCAGTGCTGATCAGGTGGAGTCTCTGGTGTGGCTGTTAGAGGATGATTCCGCATGCTTTTTTGAGCACTATTCCAAGCTTTTGGAGTGTATTCACTCAGTACAGACCCTTGTTAGACAGGCAGCATGTGATCCGTCCTTTGTCCAACCCATTCTCTCAGCATGGTCTAATATGTTAAAACAGCCCCAACCAACCCACAACAAACCACCTCTACCATCAGGCAACTACCTGCCCACAAGTCTGTCTCCCCATCACCAACGCCAAACTTAGTTGCAGTCCAGTATATATTGCTCCCAACCAGATACTCATAACCGGTCTCTGCTCCCTGTACCTATCCAGCAGTCAACCCACCTGCCTCTTCTCAGCTGCCTACTAATCCACAAAAACTTCCTTCAGCTATGGTTATCTCTTCTCCACCATATCCCAATCCTCCTTTCCAGTCTGCTGCACCCCCCACCTACAGAGCTTCAGTGATTAAACCCAAGAAAAAACGAAAGTCGTTGAGACGATCCTGCCAGTAACCCAACCTGCCTCCGCACCAGCTAATCCAATCCAGTCTGACGTCCCAGTGCTTGCAACCCAGTTGACGTCCCAGTGCTTGCAACCCAGTCTGACGTCCCAGTGCTTGCAATCCAGTCTGATGTCCCAGTGCTTGCAACCCAGTCTGACGTCCCCGTGCTTGCTATCCAGTCTGACGTCCCAGTGCCTGTTATCCAGTCTGATGTCCTGATGTCCACTTTCCAGCCTGATGTCCTGGTACCTGCCTTCCAGCCTGAGGGGCCAGTGTTCCAGCCTGAGGGGCCAGTGTTCCAGCCTGAGGGGCCAGTGTTCCAGCCGGGGTGCCGGTGTTCCAGCCAGGGGTGCCAGTGTTCCAGCCTGAGGGGCCAGTGTTCCAGCCAGAGGTGCCAGTGTTCAAGCCAGAGGTGCTCCAGCCGGAGGTGCCAGTGTTCCAGCCGGAGGTGTTCCAGCCTGAGGGGCCAGTGTTCCAGCCGGAGGTGTTCCAGCCTGAGAGGCCAGTGTTCCAGCGGAGGTGCCAGTGTTCCAGCCGGAGGTGTTCCAGCCTGAGGGGCCAGTGTTCCAGCCTAAGGGGCCAGTGTTCCAGCCGGAGGTGTTCCAGCCGGAGGTGCCAGTGTTCCAGCCGGAGGAGCCAGTGTTCCAGCCGGAAGTGTTCCAGCCTGAGGGGCCAGTGTTCCAGCCTGAGGGGCCAGTGTTCCAGCCGGAGGTGCCAGTGTTCCAGCCGGGGGTGCCAGTGTTCCAGCCTGAGGGGCCAGTGTTCCAGCCAGAGGTGCCAGTGTTCCAGCTGGAGGTGTTCCAGCTGGAGGGGCCAGTGTTCCAGCCAGAGGGGCCAGTGTTCCAGCCGGAGGTGCCAGTTTTCCAGCCGGAGGTGTTCCAGCCTAAGGGGCCAGTGTTCCAGCCTAAGGGGCCAGTGTTCCGGCCGGAGGTGTTCCAGCCGGAGGTGCCAGTGTTCCAGCCTGAAGTGCCAGTGTTTCAGCCAGAGGTGCCAGTGTTCCAGCCGGAGGTGTTCCAGCCTGAGGGGCCAGTGTTCCAGCCGGAGGTGCCAGTGTTCCAGCTGTAGGTGTTTCAGCCTGAGGGGCCAATGTTCCAGCCTGAGGGGCCAGTGTTCCAGCTGGAGGTGTTCCAGCCGGAGGTGCTAGTGTTCCAGCCGGAGGTGCCAGTGTTCCAGCCAGAGCTGCCAATGCCTACTTTCCAGCCTGATGTGCTCGCTCTCCATCCTGATGTGCACGCTCTCCATCCTGATGTGCCTGCTTTCCAGCCTGATGAGCCCGCTTTCCAGCCTGATGTGCCCGCCTTCCAGCCTGATGTGCCCGCTCTCCAGCCTGATGAGCCCGCTTTCCAGTCTGATGTCTCATTGCCCGCTGCTCAGCTCGATGACCTGGAACCTGCTGCCCAGCCTGTTGTGTTTCTGTCTGCTGCCCAGCCTGATTTGTTCCTGTCTGCTGCCCAGCCTGATGTGTTCCTGTCCGCTGCCCAGCCTGATGTGCCACTGCCCGCTGCCCTGCTTGAGGTGCCCGCTGCCCGGCTGGACACCATGGACTTTCCCCAGCAACGGCTAGTTGGAGTGTCCGGAGGTCGCTCCTTCGAGGGGGGGTACTGTCAGGAAAGATCCTCTCCGCTGGTAATATCGATCATTTGGCATGCAGCACTGAGGTCCACCAGCAGGTGTCTCCTGGCAGTTTGGAGCTGTCAGAAGAGCTTTTCCCTGCTGGTATTTTGTCACCTTTGGGCCGAAGTACTGGCATCCACCAGCGAAGGAATCCTGGCAGTATGGAGCAGGTATTCCCCTCTGCAGGCAGGTGTCATCTGACTTTAATTAGCAGCTGCAGTATAAATACCCAGCAAGTACGCACATATCTTGCTTGGTATTTTCCTTGAGCCCTGACCTGCAGCCTTCATCCTGTTTACCTGATTCCTGAAACCTGATTCCTGTACCTGAGACCTGATTCCTGGAGCCTGTTGTTCCTGTTCCCTGTCTGTTTCCTTGCTCTAGACCCTGAGCCTTGTATCTGACCTGTCCCTTTTGTGCTCCATCCATTCTTTCTTGTCCTGTTTGTTTCCCTTCCCCAGTTGCTGACCTCCCATTGACGACCGTGGCCTGGCTTTGTTTATGATCTTGGTATTTCCCTTACTTGTATATATTTGTTCTGTTATTATTATTATTTGTGGGGTTCTGTTTTGTATTGGTTGTGGTGCACTGAGTGATGTTGGAGGTGGTTGTGTTATATGTATATGTTATTCATTTACCTTTAATAAATCATTTTTATTTTCACTTATACACGTCTGGGTTTCCTCTGTTGCAGTCCACACAGTTCTGGTCTTATCTGGTACATGAAAAGGACCAAACTCTTCGTCCATGTGTGGACTATCGTGAGTTAAACAAAATCACGGTCAAGAACCGCTAACGTTTTCTCCTGATGCCTGAGCTGTTTCAGAGATTAAGGTCTGCCACTATCATTACCAAGTTAGATCTGAGGGGAGCCTATAAGCTGGTCTGCATCCGAGCTGGGGATAAGTGGAAGACAGCCTTTCATACCTGATTCGGTCACTACGAATATTTGGTCATGCCATTTGGACTCTGCAATGCCCCTGCCACCTTCCAACATTTTATCAATAACATGTTTAAAGACTTTCTAGACATTTTTGTAATCGTCTACCTGGATGATATCTTAATTTTCTCCGGGTTACTTTACCGTCATTGGGAACATGTCTGCAGGGTGTTATGCCAGCTTCGCCAAAACGGATTGTATGCGAAGGCAGAAAAATGCGAGTTTGAGCAGCAGAGTATTCAGTTCCTAGGATTAGTGATTTCCACAACTGGAATTAAGGTAGACCCCCACAAGGTGTTCGCTATATTAGATTGGCCTGTGCCCATGGACAAGAAAGGAGTGCAACGTTTTGTAGGCTTTGCAAATTTTTACAGGAAGTTCATTAAGGGGTTCTCTGCCATAATCACACACTGACCAAGCAGAACTTGCGATTCCACTGGAATTCGGAAGCCCAGGATGCTTTCGAGACACTCAAGAGAATTTTTACCTCAACCCCGATCCTCATTCACCCTGATCCATCACTGCCCTACATCCAAGTGGATGCATCCAAAATAGCAGTAGGGGTGGTTATTTCTCAGCGTCAGGGTATCAAAGATTTAATGCATCCCGTGGCCTTTTTCTCAGGGAAACTTTCCCCTGCGGAAAGAAAATATGATGTTGGAGATCGGGAATTACTTGCCATCAAGGTAGCATTAGAGGAGTGGAGGATGCCGTCCATCCAGTACTAATATACACTGACCATAAAAATCTAGAATACTTAAGATCTGCTAGACGGCTGAAACCATGGCGAGCTCGATGGGCCCTGTTCTTTTCACATTTCTCCTTCCACATTACTTATCGACTTGGATCAGAGAATATTAAACTGGATGCTTTATCACGCATGTACGATAACCTCAAGGATCTATCTGTTCCAGACACTATTTTACCCACAGGCAACTTCCTGCTTCTACAAACAGATCTCCTCTCAAAGAAGACTCCACGGACATTTCATCTAAGGATGGCCTACTTTGGAGGGGGAGTCAAATCTTTGTTCCAGAAGATGTATGAGTTGGGGTGTTGAAGCTACTTCATGATCATCCGCTGGCAGGCCACTTTGGTGTCCGTAAGACCCTTGAGCTGGTACGACGCACATTCTGGTGGCCTGGTCTGGAGGAGTTCTGCAAAAGTATGTAAACTCATGCCCTGTCTGCACTCAGAATAAAACAACAAGAAATTGGGCCTTGGGGCTATTGAAAGCTTTACCTGTTCCTGATAGACCATCTAGAATGATCTCCATGGATTTTATAGTAGAGCTCCCGTGTTCTGAAGGATGTACTGCAATCTTTGTAGTTGTGGACCGATTGTCCAAAATGGCCCATTTCCTGCCGCTAAGAGGCACCCCATCCGCTATGGAAATTGCACAAGTATTTGTCAAAGAAATTGTCAGACTACATGGATTCCCTGCAAACATCGTATCGGATAGAGGAGTGCAATTCACTTCACGCTTCTGGAGAGCCTTATGTGAAACCCTGAAGATTGAACTAGCTTTGTCCTCAGCCTACCATCCCCAAACCAATGGGCAGACAGAGAGCATTAATCAGACCCCCGAGCAATATATTCGATGTTTCACATCCTTTGTTCAAGACAATCGGGTGTCCTTACTGCCCCTAGCAGAATTTGCCTACAATAATGGCAGTCATTCTGCTACAGGGCAGTCCCCTTTCTTCGCTAACTATGGCTTTCACCTGTCATTTTTACCTGACTATTTTTCCAGAATCTTCAGTCCCAGCAGTCCAGAGCAGTGGACTTCCTCAGTCGCAATAATCAGATGTTGCAGAAGGTAGTGACAAAGGCCCAGGCAGACAGCAAGAGAGCTTTCGATAGGAAAAGAAGAGGGGAACTGAATCTGCAGGTGGGAGACCAGGTATGGCTCTCCACGACTAACCTCAGGTTGGCATGTCCTTCAAGAAAATTGTACTTGGCGCTAATGGGCCTTTAAAAGAACAACAGCTACACAAGTGCAGTTCTGTTTGATCTGTAGCTTACTGTGTCCTGAAACCTGTGCTTGCTATCCGATTACCTGTATTGTTCTGGCTCTGCTGACTTACCTGATATCTCCAATCCTGACCTTGGTTTGCCTTGACCCTGCTAAAGACTTCCTGCTTGATATCCTGTTGCCAACCACTGCCTGTTACTCTGTCCCTGCTCCAGCTTATGGCCCTACTCTGTCTGATTACCTGTGTTTGTCCCGGTTTGTCTCACCCTGCTCCACTGTTTCCACTCCAGTGGCTCCTGAGCCAGGGCTGTAAGAGAGGTCTCCTCCGACCTGATTAATACTAGTGTGTAGTAAGTTAGTAGGCATTTACTGAATGTTACAGCAATGCATGACACAGTTCAGTGCGTTAGAGTGCAGTTTATTTTAGCAGAACCTTTTGGTTGTAGTGTACTGCAACACACAAATGTGAATCATCTGTACATCGTGGCGTACAGCATTATCCTTCAGCCAGGATAGTCTTTTATGGACATATAGTTTCAGATGGACTTTCAATGATAAAAAAATTAAATCAAGATAAAAAAAGTCCACGCTGGTAGAAAAATTGATAGGCACTAGCAATAAGGAATGATATATGTAGATCCTAGAAAACTATAAATGTTATTGCAGCGCCAACAATGATGTTGTCAAAACCAAAAACCGGGAATTGAAAGTCAACCAACAATCAATCAAGTGCAATGAATACAATAAACAATAAATGGTGAAATATTCTAATCATATAATTATGATTCTATTGCTGTAAAACAATAAATACATAGTGAAATTAAAAAAAAACATAATAGTCCAAAAATAAAGAAATGTCCCAGTAGGACCCAAAAAAACACCAATGTGATGCCATTAGGAAGCAGGTAGTTACCTCACATCATATGTGAAATAGCAAGCTTACACTTACATGAAGCACCTCCAATCTGAAACAGAGTGGAGGCCAAGACTTCAGGCATTGTATAGTGATAAACCTCTACAGCTCTTTCGCGCACACACGCATCATCAGGAGTATAAAATGTTTTTGATGATTGATTATTTTGAATATTTTCAATGTTGGACCCAATATCATAACACTTCAGGTGTTTTTTTTTTTTTTTTATAGTACTGAGCGCTGCAATTTTTAATAATTTTTATTTATTGTTTTCACAGTGTTTTGTACATCTACACAAATTGCTAACAGCTATATACCATTAAGTGCTGACACCATTTTTTCTTTTTTCACAGTATATACACTGTACTCTAAATCATAAAAAAATTAAAGCCTAAGTTCAACTTTTTTTAAAATATTGGTTTAGGACTGATTCGCACCACAAAAAGCACTCCAGATCCATTGCAGATGCATTTCTGTATGCAGGTTTTTGATGCGTTTCCAGATGCATTGCTTTTTTCTTCTTTTTTCCTGTTTTTTTTTCACTGTGCTGGGGTCTGGTGTGTATTTGATGCGTTTTTGATGTGTTCCAGTGCATTCCGATGCACGTTTTAATGCGTATTACCGCATTCCACTACAATACCACCACTTCCATAACATATGAGATGAAATATTTCACCACATGTGCTACGCAATACATTGTGTATTTAATAACTTGCCCTTGTAAAAAACAGTACGTCTGACGAACCATCAGAACTTTTTCCGTGAGGGTAAATGAACATATTGCCAAGAATAACCCCTTCCCGCCGACCGTACGCACATATGCGTACTCGGCTTTCCGGGGTTATACCGGGATGATGCCCGCAGCTGCAGGCATCATCCCGGTACCGTTGTTTTCAGCGGGCGATCGGCTACCCGTGTATAACAACCGATGCGGCTAAAAGCCGCTCGGTTGTTATACCGGAGGAGCGGGAGGGGACATCCCCCCCCTCCCGCCGCCTCCCGCCGCTGTTACCGGGCCTCCCGTGCAATCGGGAGTCCCGGTGTCCGTTCGGCTGCGATCGGCGGCTGGGGGCGGACTGGAACGAAGCTGCGAGCGGCTTCGTTCCAGCCTTCTTGTTGAAAACGCGGAAGCGACGTCATGACGTCACTTCCCGTTTACTCGGCTGCCAATGGCGCCGAATTTAAAAAAATATACAGTGTTCAGAATCGCCGTTTTTGGCGATCTGAATACTTTGAAGTGTAAAGGAGGGATGGGGGGTCTTTTAGACCCCCGATCCCTCCATAAAGAGTACCTGTCACCACCTATTACTGTCACAAGGGATGTTTACATTGCTTGTGACAGCAATAAAAGTAAAAAAAAAAAAAAAATTTTAAAACACAATTTATAAAAGTACAAAAATAAATAAAATAAATAAAAAAAAAAAAAAAATTTTTAAAGTGCCCCTGTCCCCGCGAGCTCGCGCAGCGAAGAAAACGCATACGGAAGTCGCGCCCGCATATGTAAACGGTGTTCAAACCACACATGTGAGGTATCGCCGCGATCGTCAGAGCGAGAGCAATAATTCTAGCCCTAGACCTCCTCTGTAGCTCAAACCTGGTAACCGTAAAAAATTTTTAAAGCGTCGCCTATGGAAATTCATAGGTACCGTAGTTCGTCGCCATTCCACGAGTGCGTGCAATTATAAAGGGTGACATGTTTGGTATCTATTTACTCGGCGTAACATCATCTTTCACATTATACAAAAAAATTGGGGTAACTTTACTGTTTGGATTTTTTAAAATTCATGAAAGTGTCACTTTTCCAAAAATGTGCGTTTAAAACACCGCTGCACAAATACCGTGTGCTAAAAAATATTGCAACAATCGCCATTTTATTCTCTAGATTCTCTTCTAAAAAAATATATATAATGTTTGGGGGTTCTAAGTAATTTTCTAGCAAAAAATACGGATTTTAACTTGTAAACACCAAATTTCAAAAATAGGCTTAGTCATGAAAGGGTTAAAAAAGGTTGCATTAATCATAGTGTACCCAGACACTATCGTCATCATCACAATAAGAACCCATTAGGTACAACATTCCAGATTATAGACAAGTTTGTCCCTCATTGGAGAGCCTTCTGTACAGGGGGTATCAGGTCTGGAAACATTCTGAATTTATCAGCTCAAATCATTTTCACCTTTTGGAATAAACATTGATTGGGACATCAACGCTTTTATAAATCTGGATAGTATTTTTGGTCTTTTACATTTTTTTATATTTTTAAATGTATAAGCCTTTGTAAAAATCATGTTCCTTTACTACGTCTATAAATGTGATTTCATATTGCCATACCCAATTGTGATCCCTCAGTGTGCTTTAGAGACATTAATTGGGTTTTACCTTTAGTATACTATGTTTGCCTTGGTTATTATGGCCAGTCACACTTATTGTGTCTACATTTCATCCATTATAGTGAGATGTACTATATATTCTCATTTACACGATCTGTCCTGTGATTTGTCTTTGTGCTTTCATGCACATGTCATGTTTTGGATGCAATGGCTAGTGACATAGTAAGCGTTGTTGCATTACACCTGACTGTACGTCTTTTGATGCGTTGGGTGTTGTGTGATCATGGCCACATTGAGGCCTGGATGTTTGTCCCTGGCCATAATGAGGCTTGGATGATCATGATCATAATGAGGCTTGGTTGTTCTTTTTCAGAATGTGAAGACATTGCGCGTCAGGTGAGCCAGCTATCACATGATTCCGATTCTCTTTCCTGATTGGTTAGATGGACCGTGGCAAGAGATACATGCCAAACATCGCCATGATGTGAATTTAATGCTACATGGGCTAACGAGGCTTTACACACATGCTTGGCCTCGTGATGTCGGCGGTTTAACGTTGCCTCCTTGCTATTGGCTGGTTGGAGTGAGGTGATGCGCGCACATCGTCCCTCATGGTGTTACAACATCCAGCTTTTACTTATTGTTTAATTATCGGTGTAATTATTTTTTACAATATGTAGTATCTCACAAAAGTGAGTACACACCTCACATTTTTGTAAATATTTTATTATATCTTTTCATGTGACAACACTGAAGAAATTAAACTTTGCTACAATGTAAAGTAGTGAGTGTACAGCTTTTATAACAGTGTAAATTTGCTGTCCCCTCAAAATAACTCAATACACAGCCATTAATGCCTAAACTGCTGGCAACAAAAGTGAGTACACCCCTAAGTGAAAATGTTCAAATTGGGCCCAATTAGCCATTTTCCCTCTACGGTGTCATGTGACTCGTTAGTGTTACAAGGTCTCAAGTGTAAATGGGGAGCAGGTGTGTTAAATTTGGTCTCACTCTCCCATACTGGTCACTGGAAGTTCAACATGGCACCTCATGGCAAAGAACTCTCTGAGGATCTGAAAAAAAGAATTGTCGCTCTACATAAAGATGGCCTAGGCTATAAGAGGATTGCCAAGACCCTGAAACTGAGCTGCAGCATGGTGGCCAAGACCATACAGTGGTTTAACAGGACAGGTTGCACTGAGAACAGGCCTCGCCATAAGTAGTTGAGTGCACGTGCTCAGCATCATATCCGGAGATTGTTTTTGGGAAATAGACATATGAGTGCTGCCAGCATTGCTGCAGAGGTTGAAGGGGTGGTGGGGGGGTCAGCCTGTCAGTGCTCAGACCATAAGTCCCACACTGCATCAAGTTAGTCTGCATGGCTGTCGTTCCAGAAGGAAGATTCTTCTAAAGATGATGCACAAGAAAGCCTGCAAACAGTTTGCTGAAGACAAGCAGACTAAGAACATGGATTACTGGAACCATGTCCTGTGGTCTGATAAGACCAAAATAAACTTATTTGGTTCAGATGGTGTCAACCGTGTGTGGCGGCAACCAGGTGAGGAGTACAAAGACAAGTGTGTCTAGCCTACAGTCAACCATGGTGGTGGGAGTGTCATGGTCTGCGGCTCCATGAGTGTTGCCAGCACTGGGGAGCTACAGTTCATTGAGGGAACAATGAATGCCAACATGTACTTTGACATACTAAAGCAAAGCATGATCCTCCTCCCTTCAGAGACTGGGCCGCAGGGCAGTATTCTAACATGATAATGACCCCAAACACAGCTCTAAGACGACCACTGCCTTGCTAAAGAAGCTGAGGGTAAAGGTGATGGACTGGCCAAGCCAGTCTCCAGACCTAAACCCTATTGAGCATCTGTGGGGCATCCTCAAACGGAAGGTGGAGGAGCGCAAGATCTCTAACATCCACCATCTCTGTAAAGTCGTCATGTATCTTGAGGCTGTGGCAGACTGGCTCCTCGATGACTGTCAGCCGCTAGCTCTGGCAGGTCCTCCTTTACAGAGACCGTCCATCCTAGAAGGGAGAGCAGAGAGCTGCACAGCTGCTGTGGGCATTATCCACGCTCTGCACATGGCAGGAGATTTGCGGCAGAAGGGGAGGAGTTGAGGGTACACGGAGCCCTCCACTGACAATGAGACTTCAGGCAGTGCTCAAGTGGTCAGTCCACCCCTGGCCAGAAAAACTAGTTGCGGGCACCACAGGCTTTTGTCCCGTGTTAAACACGGCCCTGGGAACACCAACAAGGGGTTATTCCCACCCAACAAGGGGTTATTCCCACATACAGATTAGGCAAATTAGGTGGCCTTGAGGCCTTAGGCAATCGCCTAATTTGCCTAATTGGAGAGCTGCCTTTGTGCAGCTTGTGCATGTTCTACTTTTTTTTTTCTGGAACTGGAATGCCCTGGAACTGACTGCACTGGTGTGATCTATGCCATTGGAAACCTTATAACCTACTTTGCATGTGTTTTTGATGTAGAAAAAAAAAACGAACTGGACTGCATGTACTGCAAACTGGCCCTTAAAGCATTTGTAATCCCCTAGTAGTTTCTGTCTTCACCCACTCCTACGAGAGTATAATAAAGGTGTCACAGATAGACCCTACAGTCACTTGTTTTTTCTACTTTGAATGTCTTCATTAGGACTCCATCTGGCTTTTTTAAATCTTGCCAGTGAAATACTACACAGATATAAAGTCAGCATATGAGTCAATCTGCCAGAATAAGACAAAACCAAATGATTCTTTTTTATGGATTTAACCTAACAGCATGGATACAGAGTTGTGCCTTAAGCATGACTAAAAAGAAAATGCCAAAACCCGTTGCTTTTGAACACAATTGTCATCAAACACAGACAGGTTTTTTTTTTATTCTCTATACACTGGTAATCGTTTTACTATTATTAATCTTCTGCTTTGGGGAAGATCATTTATGAAAATACAAATGTGCAATAAACCCCATAAACCAGCCATTTACTTCAATTTGTTGTATCTGCACTAGTCTGATCAGTGTTTCAACACTTGCTATGGGATCCTGTCTATTTCAGGTTATGTTTATAAATCAGTCAGTTGATCAACCTGCTTATGTGTGTTTGTGTGTGTGTTTGAGATGTTAACTTTTTAAATGCAAATGTTTACTTAGAAGCTAATTTTTAAAAACTTATGATTAATTGATTTGCAATTATTTTCAAAACTGCTTCTTCACCTTCCATACAGTTTCCCATATGCAAAATTAAATCTAAGATGTGTAAAAAAGAGGATTCTTGAATACCCCTGAGGTTTTGATAATGCATATGAACAGCTTAAAGCAAAACTCCAGACATTAAAAAAATGGCTTTAATCCACAGATGTTCCCCACAGTAATACCGTTCCACCCGTAGATGTTGAAAGTTTTCTGAGATGGCCAGCATGGGTCAATACACCTCCTATGAAAAAAACCCTAGAGTTCTGCTTTAAATTAGGAGCATTTTCAGGGCAAACTTGAAATGTGTCAGTAAACTATCACTGCTAATCAAGTCAAAAAATCTTTAAATAAATAATTTTTTTTAAAATAAATTTTTCCTTTTAGTCTATCCAATATTGCATCCATATTCCAGAGTGCTACTTGTATGTGTAATGGGTGGGTTAGCTTTCTGAATTTGTGTTGTATTAAAGCTGTATTAAACTCCAAGAAAAGAATGTATTCAATTGCAGCTTGCCAATTCTTAGAAATGGTGACTGCAAAACCTTTCTGTTTTTTCACGCTTCTTTCTCTTTATTTTTACCTGGTGATCCAGCTAGTAAATCTGTTATTTCTCGACATACTTTAACCACTTTCCGACAGCACTATAGCCAAATGACGGCTACAGCACGGTCGTCTAGTTTCGGGACGACATCATATGACAGCGGGGCGTGGGCGGTGTGCTCTGTGATCGCAGTGTCCGGGGGACACTGCTGATCACATATTGAGGTAAAGAATCAGGACTCGTTACCACGTGACTAGCTGTATCCAAGTGCAGCTGATCACGGATGCCAACAGAAGCCAGTTATCGGCACTCTTTTCCTCATGCCAACAGCATGAGAAGAGTAGAAGAGACCCGATAACCAGCTTCTTTAAAAGGGACGTTTACACTGATAATCAGGGCACTGATTATTAGTGTCCTGATTATCAGTGCAGTCCCAACAGTGCCCACTAGTGCTTCCAATCTGTGCCCACAAGTGCTGTCAATCTGTGCCCACCAGTGCTGCCAATAAGTGCCTATCGGTGCTTCCAATCAGTGCCCATCGATGCCTCCTCATCAGTGTCACTTATCAGTGCCACCTATCAGTACCCATCAGTGCCACCTATCAGTGCCCATCAGTGCTGCCAACAGTGCAGCCTCACCAGTGCCTCCTCATCAGTGCCCACCAGTACCACCATATCAGTGTCCATCAGTGCAGCCTATCAGTGCCTAGCAGTGCAGCCTCATCAGCACAAATCAGTGAAGGAGAAAAATTACCTGTTTTATAGTAAACTTTGAAAAAGTTATTTTTTCAAAATGTTCAATCTTTATCCATTTATTTACCTAAAAATGAAAAACACAGGAGTGATTAAATATCTCCAAAGAAAGCCTGTTTATGTGAAAAAAAAGATACAAATTGTGTTTGGGTACAGTGTTGCATGACCACACAATTGTCATTCAAAGCATGACAGTGCTGAAAGCTGAATATTAGCCTGGGCAGGAAGAGGGTAAAAGTGCCCAGTAGGCAAGTAGTCAGTAGTAGTAAACAGTAGTAAACAGACCAAGCTGTCCAGGCAAAGTATTAGTTATAAGGTTTAGACAAACCATTTACCACTGAAAGAGGTGCTTACAATGGTCATCTTTTATTAATCTATGTAAAACATTTATTCGAAAAGAAGAAAAAAACTGTTTGCTGTAACTGGAGTTCAGTTTTACATTGTTAGTCAAGTCCATTTAAATCTGTTAGTTCATCTAACACTATCCTCTCTCCAGATTTAAAATGTTGCTATCGAAAAATGTCTGCTTTGCTATTTTATCCAGAATCCAGACACCCTATAACAGTAAGTGTGTTACTGGCTGGATCACCCAGTGAAATAAAGGAAAAAAGTGTAAAAAATAGAAAACTAATACAGCCACATCACATCTAATGGTTGGTAAGATGCAATATATTACATGCTTGGTCTTGCATTTAATATTACTTTAATAATAATTCTCTGCTTTATATGATGCAGTTGGTGTCTGGAGTCCAGCAGTTATAGTTTTTTTTTTTTTTAACAAAAGCCCTACTCTAAAATCTGTCACACTCCCCCTTTCTGTAATGCAAACCCTAAGACTAGCAGTTTAACTATCATTAACCTCATTTATGTATTTGGGTATTAAAAACAGCTTAGCCATCAGCTGCTGTTGCTGGCTTGTGCAGCTTACCTTTCTCTATTACTGACTTACCATGCCTTGTTCTGTGTCTCTGTGTGAAGATCTGTCATCCTGGTAGAGACAGGTGTTTGCTTCCACATGTCAAAGCCTCCAGAAGATAAAACAATGAGCATCACAGCAGGGAAATTACCAATTCTCCCTCCAGATGTATTGAGACTGGTGAGTCAGAGGCAGCAGCGCCTGAGATCCCACAATGCAAATACACAGGTATAAGGCTGTAGGCAAACGAGTGTCTGGGCACATTCTCATAAGAGGAAATGCACCATTATTTTCCAAGAGGCATTCCAGACAAAATATACATTTTTTTTCAGAGTACTGCTTAACCACCTTAGCTCCGGAAGCTTTTACTCCCCTCAATACTAGGCCATGCTTTGCTATTTAGCAGTAAGCTACTTTAACTTTTAATTGCGCGGCCATGCAATGCTATACCCCCTTTAAAAATGTATATCATTGTTTCATACAAATAGAGCTTTCTTTTGGTGGCGTTTGATCACCGCTGTTTTTTTTTTTTTAATTATTATTATATTAACAAAAAAAAGACCAAAAAAATGAAAAAAAAAAAAAATATTTTATACTTTCTGCTATAAAACATATCCAATTCCAAATAAAAAAAAAAAATCTAATTTATTAATAAATTTAGGCCAAAATGTATTCTGCTACATGGTTTGTGTGAAAGTTATAGTGTCTACAAACTATAGTACATATACTGAATTTTTTTTTTTATGCTACTAAAGGCGACATTCAGCGACTTATAATGGGACTGTGATAGTGCGGAGGCCAATCTGTCAATAACTGACACTGAGTAGGAACTGACTAACTGCCACATAAATTACCAGTAAAACTTAGGCCCCTTTCACAGTGGGGCATCGGCACCATCGGTGGTAAAGCACCGCTATTTGTAGCGGCGTTTACCGTTCTCTTCGCGGGGGTTTTTGGCCACTAGCGGGGCACTTTTAACCCCCACTATCGGCCGAAAAAGGGTTAAAACGACCCGCAAAGCGCCGCTACAGCTCCGCTTTGCCGGCGGTTCGGCAGCGGTGCCCATTTATTTCAATGGGCAGGAGCGGTGTAGGAGCGGTGTATACACTGCTCCTTCACCGCTCCAAAGATGCTGCTTGCAGGAGTTTTTTTAACGTCCTGCCAGCCCTCCGGCTTTCACACTGAGACTGCAGGGGAGCCGTTTTTCAGGCGCTTTACGGGTGCTATTTTTTGGCAAAAAGCACCTGAAAAATGCATTAGTGGTAAAGGGGTCTAATACAGTGATTAGTGATAATGCTATACACTGATATTGAACTAAGGACACTGGCTGGGAAGGGGTTAACATCTAGGGTGATCAAAGGGTTAACTGTGTGCCTAACAATGTGTAATGTGCTGCTTTTTACTAATAATGTCTTTGTTTCTTATCCCTGCTATCTCATCCTAAACCTGGAAACAGGCAGCGATGTACCAGTACATCTATTTGCCTGTACGGGCCACCAGCCTGCAGTACATTGCGAGTGGTTAGGTCCTCAAATAGTTAGGCACACTTTTTAGATGTTTTTTATAACATTGAAAAAAAATCACTTTTGAAGTTCAGATATATATATATATATATATATATATATATATATATATATATATATATATATATATATATATATATATATATATATATATATATATACTGCGGCAGGGCAGCCCTATTGCGCAAAATGATGTAACCGTATGTTGTTTCATGCACGAGACAAAGCGGGACGCGCACCCACTGCACGGCAGGGGAGCCAATACGCGGGTCTGCTGGCCAACCACGATCGCTCATCAGAGAGGCAGAACAGGGATCTGCCTATGTAAACAAAGCAGATCCCCGTTTTGACAAGGAGTACAGAGAGATCATCTGTTCCTAGTGATCAGGAACAGCGATCTCTCTGTACTCCCAGTCAGTCCACTCCCCCCTACAGTTACAAAGCACCTCCCTAGGACACACTTAACCCCTTGATCGCCCCCTAGTGTTAACCCTGTTCCCTGCCAGTGTCATTTATACAGTGATCAATGCATATTTTTAGCTCTAATCACTGTAATAATGTCACTGGTCCCAAAAACGTGTCAAAAATGTCCGCTCTGTCTGCCGCAATGTCGTAGTTCCATTAAAAATTGCTGATCACCGCCATTACTAGAAAAAAAATAAATAAAAATGCCATAAATCTTTTCCCTATTTTGATAAATAAATTTGTTTTTTTACATTTTTTTATTACTTATGTATTATAGCAAAAAGTAAAAAATATTGTTTTTTCAAAATTGTTTTTTTTTTTTGTTATATCGCAAAAAAATAAGAACCGCAGAGGTGATCAAATACCACCAAAATAAAGCTCTATTTGTGGGAAAAAAGGACATAAATTTTATTTGGGTACAGAGCTGCACGCCTACAGTCAGTTAAATTAACACGGTGCCGTATCGCAAAAAATCGACTGGTTATTAAGAGAGTAAATCCTTCCAGGGCTGTGTATTTTAGCCGTCTGTGTCACATTGAGATTTCTCTTCACTTCCTGTCTCATAGCCAAAAAAGGAATTGAGATGAATTCTCTGCAAATTAAAGGAATCTCTTGGGCCCTCCCAGTCACCAGAACTAGTGTCCTCATTGGAAGATCTCCCCTCTATTACTGTTCTGGAGACAACCCAAAATGTGGGATTTTCTTTTACTTTCATTTTCAATGATAATGATAATTAGGACAAATAGAGAGGGTAAATCTCCCTAACAGGGTCAGAAATAGCAATAAAAACCTGACAGATATTCCAATCAATCTCCACTATGTTTAAAACAAAAAAAAAAAGTTTTGCCTTTAGTTATACTTTAATACCAGGATTTTAACATTTACAAATTTCATCCCTCTGCATGTCTGCAAACCAGTGTCCCCAAATTGCAGAAATCGGTATTGTTTGTCTTTGGTTTGTGATTTGCAGAATTGGTAAATCTGGTGTATGCATGCATTATCAGGGAAAGCAAGGGCACAGGGGTAGTTTTTTTAATATGTGTTCTAATGATAAATATCATTTTTACATTTGACTATTATCTGGACAGACTTGGCAAGACACGCTAACTTATTTTAGTAGTAAATTGCTACATGTTTAAAAGTTCTTTTCTTGGCAACAAATACACAGGCAATGCTGCTTTAACGTGTTACTAAACCCATGACCCTGCATTCACAATATCTGGTCTCACACAGTACACAAAACATGGAAATGCAATTATTTTAGTAAATATTAACTGCTAAATACCTTTTCTCATCCGCAGTTAAAGCAGTCTTGTGACTTCTATCAGTGTTCAGCCAAGCATCAGTTAAAGCTTGTAGGGGTGTTTTCTGACTGACCTATGAGACTGCAAGACCCCCTGACCCTCTGTCTGGACAGTGCTGATTGGCCCTGTGCTGATCACATGCACCCTCCCAAGAAAAAAAAAGCTCTCTAACAATACATGTAGAAAAAGGGTTTAGCCCCAAGGATATTGCGGACACAGAGAGAAGTACAATGCGGGTATACCCAAAAGTGGTATAAATAGTATAGACTTCATTAATCACCTAAAAACAATAAAATGGAACACCTGACACTGGAGATGAAACAGCCGCTGAACTTGGAGCACGCCACAGATCAAGACAGAAGGTCAGATTAGTGGAACATGTATGCCAAGGTACCCATGTTTTTAGGTGATTTTTGTACAGCTATTTTTGTATTGTATATAATCTTTGTATTAATAAAGTCTATCGTTTTTATACAACTTTTGGGTATACCCGCATTGTACTTCTCTCTGTGTCTGCAATATCCTTGGGGCTAAACCCTTTTTCTACATGTTTTTTTTAGGATGTGACACAGAGTATTGGGTTCCCCATATACCCCTGGTTGGTTTCAACTTCTTTATTTTTTTCTTTTTCTCTAGCAATACACACCAAACTGAGCATGTGCAGCCTGACTCCATAGACTCTGTGTTATCAGGAAATTATTGGGAGTCAGTGGAAGAAGGGAAGGATCAGAGAAGACAGGATCAAACATCCTTTTTATACAATGCAGAGGATTACACCTTAGGTTCCACAGTGCTTCACTGCATATACAGACTGATTTTACTGTTGTGGGTTTAGTAACAGTAATGCCCCGTACACACGGTCGGACTTTGCTCGGACATTCCGACAACAAAATCCTAGGATTTTTTCCGACGGATGTTGGCTCAAACTTGTCTTGCATACACACGGTCACACAAAGTTGTCCGAAAATCCGATCATTCTGAACGCGGTGACGTAAAACACGTACGTCGGGACTATAAACGGGGCAGTGGCCAATAGCTTTCATCTCTTTATTTATTCTGAGCATGCGTGGCACTTTGTCCGTCGGATTTGTGTACACACGATCGGAATTTCCAAAAATGGATTTTGTTGTCGGAAAATTTTATATCCTGCTCTCAAACTTTGTGTGTTGGAAAATCCGATGGAAAATGTGTGATGGAGCCCACGCACGGTCGGAATTTCCGACAACAAGGTCCTATCACACATTTTCCGTCGGAAAATCCGACCGTGTGTACGGGGCATAAGTCTAGTAGAATGCTGTTTCTATGGTTTGGTTTGCATAAATGCAGTTTGTTGTGTGAAAATAAAATGCTTTTGAATGTCTGTTTATCATGTAAATGTAAAATACCAAGTTGCTAAATCAGTTATTTTTATACTAGTTTGAGGAAAATCATAAAACCAGTCAGCTTTTGGGAACTTAAAAAAATGCAGATTATCTCTGGATATGATTTTACATTTGTGGTGAACACAATGTAGGGTGAAAACTATTGCTTTAGTAAATCAGACCTACTGCATGGTTACTTTCAAAAGCAGTGAGTAATAGACTACCTTTGCAGCCTAACAGGTTTTCTTTATTAGAAATAAAAATAGCTCTGGGAATAAACACATTAGCTATGTTCTGTATTTTTACAGTGCTAGTAATAAAAAAAATATTCTGTAAGTATTTTATGTAGAAACATATGCAGTGTAGTCTGCTGTATAGTACCTTGTTCCTGATTTTGTATTGCATTACAGAGTCTTCTCTGAACAGCGTATAAAGTTGTGATGAGTGATTGATTCTTAAATAACATGAATTGTAGAGTCGAATTTTTCATTCACTTAAATATATGCTTGCAGGCTCAGTTTTACAGTCAGTTAGTGAGCAGAACTAGAAGTTCTAGGAACATCTATTTTAATATTGTTATTATTATAGGAACATACAGTATATCACAAAAGTGAGTACACTCCTCACATTTTTGTAAATATTTTATTACCGTATATACTCGAGTATAAGTCGACCCGAATATAAGTCGAGGCCCCTAATTTACCACAAAAAACTGGGAAAAACGTATTGACCCGAGTATAAGATGAGGGTGAGAAATGTAGCAGCTACTGTAAGTGGAAAAAGAGGGTCAACAATGCCCATCTGCAGCTGTATACCTCCCTGTGTCCTGTGCATGTGTCCTGTGCAGCCTACATGTGTCCTGTGTCCCTGTGTCCTGTACATGTGCATGTGCATGTGTCCTGTGTCTCTTTGTCCTGTGTTCCTGTGTCCTGTACATGTGCATGTGTCCTGTGTCCTGTGTCCCTTTGTCCTGTGTTCCTGTTTCCTGTACATGTGCATGTGTCCTGTGTCCTGTGTCCCTTTGTCCTGTGTTCCTGTGTCCTGTACATGTGCATGTGTCCTGTGTCCTGTGTCCCTTTGTCCTGTGTTCCTGTGTCCTGTACATGTGCATGTGTCCTGTGTCCCTGTGTCCTGTGTGCTGTACATGTGCATGTGTCCTGTGTCCCTGTGTCCTGTGTCCTGTACATGTGCATGTGTCCTGTGTCCCTGTGTCCTGTACATGTGTCCTGTGTCCCTGTGCAGCCTACCTGTGTCCTGTGCAACCTCCCTGTGGCGATCTCCATCCTCCCTGTGGCAATCTCCATCCTCCGATCAGAGTGTGATAATACCATTCGGTGGCCATTCCACTGTTCAAAAGCCGTGCCTCCTCCTCATCTGTGATAGGCAGAACACTCAGCAGTCAGCAGTCAGCCTATCACGGACAGTCTCTCATTCTCATACCATGGACGAGAATGAGAGAATGTCCATGATAGGCTGTACACTGACTGCTGGGAAATGGAGTGTTCAGCCTATCACAGACGAGGAGGAGGCGCGGCTTTTGAAAGCTGGAATAGCCTCCGAACTGTATTATCACACGCTGGCCACCGTCTGCCTGCATGACATGCTGATCATGTAGGCAGGCGGCGGTGACTCGAGTATAAGTCGAGGGGGGCACTTTCAGCCTAAAAAAAAGGGCTGAAAATCTCAACTTATATTCAAGTATATATGGTATATCTTTTCATGTGACAACACTGAAGAAATGACACTTTGCTACAATGTAAAGTAGTTGAGTGTACAGCTTGTAAATTTGCTGTCCCCTCAAAAAAACTCAACACACAGCCATTAATGCCCCTAAGTGAAAATGTCCAAATTGGGCCCAATGTGTCAGTATTTTGTGTGGCCACCATTATTTTCCAGCACTGCCTTAACCCTCTTGGGCATGGAGTTCACCAGAGCTTCACAGGTTGCCACTGGAGTTCTCTTCCACACCTCCATGACGACATCACAGGGCTGGTGGATGTCAGAGACCTTGCGCTTCTCCACCTTCCATTTGAGGATGCCCCACAGATGCTCAATAGGGTTTAGGCCTGGAGACGTGCTTGGCCAGTCCATCACCTTTACCCTCAGCTTCTTTAGCAAAGCAGTGGTTGTCTTGGAGGTGTGTTTGGGGTCGTTATTATGTTGGAATACTGCCCTGCGGCCTAGTCTGCGAAGGGAGGGGATCATGCTCTGCTTCAGTATGTGTTGGCATTCATGGTTCCCTCAATAAACTGTAGCTCCCCAGTGTCAGCAGCGCAACATGCTGCTAACTGTGAGGTGAGCAAGAAATTGGGTTTAAACTGATGTATGATTGTTCTGGGAGTCTGAAGGTATTAAATCCTGGATAGCTATCATTTTCAAAAGGGGTTTAGCATTGGCAGCCTACCCTAGGGTTGCCACCTCATTCCTCTAAAACACATATTAATTAAACAGGTTCTGTGGCTGATTAAGGTGGTAATTACCACTTCAGCCCCGGAAGAATTTACCCCCTAATGACTAGGCCATTTCTTGCGATACGGCACTGCAGCACTTTAACTGACAATTGCGCGCTCGTGCATTGCTTTACCCAAACAAAATTGAAGTCCTTTTTTCCCACGAATAGAGCTTTCTTTTGGAGGTGTTGGATAACCTCTGTGGTTTTAATTTTTTGTGCTATAAACAAAAAAAAGACTGATGATTTTGAAAAAACAAAGCAAATGTATTCATCAGTTTAGGACAATATGTATTCTTCTACATATTTTTGGTAAAAACATCGCAATGAGCTTATATTGATTGGTTTGCACAAAATATAGCGTCTACAAACTATGGGATAGCTTTATGGACGTTTATATTTTTTTTTAAGTCAATAATCTATCCCATACATCCCATGGACAAATCTGACCCTAAGTGACACTTTTTGGGGACCAGTGACATTATTACAGTGATCAGTGCAAAAAATGCATGGATAAATGTACAAATGACCCTGGTAAGGAAGGGGTTAACACTAGGGGGCGAGCAAGAGGTTAACTGTGTTCCCTGGGTGTGTTCTAACTGTGTGGGGGATGGGCTTACTGGGACACAGAGATCTTTGTTCCTGATCACTAGGAACATCAGATCTCAGTATTGTCCCCTGTCAGAATGGGGATCCGCCTTGTTTACATAGGCAGATCCCTGTTCTGCCTCTCTGTACTGCGATCACGGGTGGCTGGCTGACATCGAGTCCACCAGACCTGCGAGCACTCACGCGCCCACTGTATCTCTTGCACTAAACAACGTACAGGTACGTCGGTTCGCATAGCCTGGGCCAATTAGCCATTTTCCCAATCCAGTGTCATGTGACTCATTAGTGTTACAAGATCTCAGGTGTGAATGGGGAGCAGGTGTGTTAAATTTGGTGTTATCGCTCTCATTCTCTCATACTGGTCACTGGAAGTTCAACATGGTACCTCATGGAAAAGAACTCTCTGAGGATCTGAAAAAAAGAATTGTTGCTCTACATAAAGATGGCTGACCATACAGCTGTTTAACAGGACAGGTTCCACTCAGAACAGGCCTCGCCATGGTCGACCAAAGAAGTTGAGTGCATGTGCTCAGTGTCATATCCAGAGGTTATCTTTGGGAATTAGACGTATTTCACTGCAGAGGTTGAAGAGGTGGGGGGGTCAGCCTGTCAGTGTTTAAACCATACGCCGCACACTGCATCCAATTGGTCTGCATGTTTGTCATCCCAGAAGGAAGCCTCTTCTAAAAATGATGTGCAAGATAGCCTGCAAAGAGTTTATTGAAGACAAGCAGACTAAGGACATGGATTACTGGAACCATGTCTTGTGGTTGTGATGAGACCAAGATAAACGTATTTGGTTCAGATGGTGTCAAGCTTGTGTGGCAGAAACCAGATGAGAAGTACAAAGACAAGTGTGTCTTGCCTACAGTCAAGCATGGTGGTGGGAGTGTCACGGTCTGGGGCTGCATGAGTGCTGCCGGCACTGGGGAGCTACAGTTCATTGAGCGAACCATGAATGCCAACATGTACTTTGACATACTGAAGTAGAGCATGATCTCCTCCCTTTGGAGACTGGGCTCCAGGGCAGTATTCCAACATGATAATGACCCCAAACACACCTCCAAGAGGACCACTGCCTTGCTAAAGAAGCTGAGGGTAAAGGTGATGGACTGACCAAGCATGTCTCCAGACCTGAACCCTATTGAGCATCTGTGGGGCATCCTCAAACAGAGGGTGGGGGAGCGCATGGTCTCTAACATCCACCAGCTCTGTGATGTCATCATAGAGGAGTAGAAATGGACTCCATTGGCAACATATGAAGTTTTGGTGAACTCCATGCCCAAGAGGGTTAAGGCAGTGCTGGAAAATAATGGTGGCCACACAAAATATTGACACTTTGGGCCCAATTTGGACATTTTAACTTAGGGGTGTACTCACTTTTGTTGCCAGAGGTTTAGACATTAATGGCTGTGTGTTGAGTTATTTTGAGGGGACAACAAATTTACACTGTTATACAAGCTGTACACTCACTACTTTACATTGTAGCAAAGTGTAATTTCTTCAGTGTTGTCACATGAAAAGATATAATAAGTTATTTACAAAAATGTGAGGGGTGTACTCACTTTTGTGAGATACTGTAGCACTGTATACAGCACCTTGTTATATTACTTGGTATGTTCCATATTTCATTACTTCCAGGATTTTCCTTGAATATATATGTATTTAGCACTTTATACAGCACTTTATATTGAGCACTTTCTATCTTATGCAATTAGTTTTATTGCTGATGCTGGCAGCTGTCTGACATTAGTAGCACAATTTTCCCCTATTATTCTCTACCTGTTTAGAGTTACAGGGGAAGTCTAAGACTAGAATTATTGCTCTTACTCTAACGTTTGTGACGATACCTCACATGTGTGGTGCGAATGCTACATATGTGTGCATGACTTACATATGCATTCGCTTCTGCGCATGAGCATGAGGGATAGGGGCTTTAAACTATTATTTTTTTTCTATTTATTTTACTTTTTATTTTTACACTGTCCCTTTATGAAGAGATCTGGGGTCAAAAAGACCCCAGATCTCTTCTTTACCTTTAAAAGCAGTAGATCAAAAAAAAGTTTTAATCTTTTGCTTTAAAAAAAAAAAACTTGTTTACTTCCACCCTGGACTGGAAGTGACGTCATGACGTTGCTCTGCTCCTCCAAGGCCATAGAGGCGATCAAAGCGGATATATTCTTTGATTGCCTGTGTGACCAGCCAGCAGCACTGTTGGATCATTTCTCAGGTGAGCCGGTGGAAATGATAAGCACGAGAAACACCAGACTACCCCCCCTCCCTCCGCTTCTGAAAGTGTTCCTGCGGCTCATGAGCCACCAAGAATGCTTTCAAGAGAAAGCCAACTACAAATACCAGGGTTTTGGCAGATATCTTAAGCCACAATCCCGGTAAACCATTTATATATATATATATATATATATATATATATATATATATATATAATATATATATGTATTGTGGCCGGCAAGTGGTTAATGTTCAGATGATAGTCCCAATATGTATTGCAATTCGTGATGAGCAATTCTAACCAGGCTCAATTTGCAGGTTCGTTGAATCCTGTGTATACCCCCAAAATCCAAGCTTAAAATTTAACTACTTTGAAGTCTTGGAGGGGTGAATCTTCATACTATGTTCTGGCCATTTTCATGGCTAATGGGCAAGGTATTGTAAAAAAATGCCATACAGAACCATGCCCTGCCATGAGGGATATTTAAAAAAGCAAGATTTTTTTTTTAATACTGTACAGTACAGTGGGGAGAGGGTCCTCCTCTTTTTTGCGACTTCAACGGTGACACTTGAGAAACAATCATTCTTTAATGTATAATTAAAGGCAGTTTTGGATAGAAAGGAATGGAATTAAAACACCTGTCAGGATTTTATTCCCGTCTGTTTACTATTACCACGGAAAGTAAAAGAAAATCCTAAATTTTGGGTTGTCACCACAACAGGAATAGAGGGGAAATCTTCCAATAGGGACACTTGTTCACTTTGGAGGGATTTCTTCTCACTTCCTATTTTAGCACTTCATTTTTTAATTGTTCCCCCAAAAAATCAAAACAAATACCGCGTACACACAGTCGGAATTTCCGACAACAAATGTTCGATGTGAGCTCGTTGTTCGGAAATCCCGACCGTTTGTAAGCTCCATCAGACATTTGTTATCGGAATTTCCGAATACAAAAATTTGAGAGCTGGTTCTCAAATTTTCCGACAACAAAATCCGTCGTCGGAAATTCCGATCGTGTGTATACAATTCCAACGCACAAAATTCCACGCATGCTCGGAATCAAGCAGAAGAGCCGCACTGGCTATTGAACTTCATTTTTCTCAGCTGGTCGTAAGTGTTGTACGTCACCGCGTTCTTGACGTTCAGAATTTTCGACAACATTTGTGCAACCATGTGTATGCAAGACAAGTTTGAGCCAACATTCATATGAAATAAATCTAGGATTTTGTTGTCGGAATGTCCAGTCGTGTGTACATGGCAATAGACTTTAAGCATGTGCTTGCTTGCATGAAAACAGTACACCAGTGCTTGATTAGGCAGCAAATTGGAAGCGACAAGGCAGTTTTTATCGTGTGTGAGTTATCTTTGTGTTAATAGCCAAAAATATTGTTTAGTGGTTAAACAGTATGTAAGCAACTTGGTTAGGTCACAAAATAAGAGGTAGAGAGAAGGCAGGTTTTTCCTTGAAATAGGAATTAAAGTGTATTATGTGAGAGACAATAGCCACTTATATTGAACAATGGTTTGACAGTGTAGTTTTTAATTAAAGCTGGAATATACTGCCCTCTGGAGTTGTCAAAAAAAGCTATACTATAACCACCCCAAGTCCCAAAGTTTCAGCTCCACTATTTTCCACCTCTTTGCTCTGCAATCCCTCCCCTATATAATCTAATTGAAATTTTCTCACCTGGGCATCCCCAGAGTGGCAGATTATCATCTATATTTCTATCATTTACTTTCTATTTTTATCTTTTTCTGTATTTTTGTGGTGGCTGGTAGGGATGAGCTTCGTGTTCGAGTCGAACCCATGTTCGACTCGAACATCGTCTGTTCGCCCGTTCGCCGAATTGCGAACCATATGGGCCGTTCGCGCCAAATTCGTGTGGCGCGTCACGGCCCATAATTCACTGCGGCATCACAGTGCATTGCTGGCTGATGATTGGCCAAGCATGCACTATGACCCGCATGCTTGGCCAATCTCAGCGCCGTCTGAACAGAGAGCCGTAATTGGCCAAAGCCAAGGAGGATTTAGTACACGCCCCACCCTATATAAGGCTGCCTGCACGGCGGCCCTGTGTAGTGTGTGTTCCGGCGTTGAAAGAGATAGACAGAGAGACAGTGACATTTGATTTGAGTTAGATAGATTAGGCAGAACAGTCAGTCAGTTAGCTGCACTTACAGTGTATTGTGTATATATATGCATCCCAGGGGTTGCATATATATATATATATATATATATATATATATATATATATATATATACACACTGTATTCAGTTTAGATGCGTTCCTGTTATCTTATTACTGACAGGCAGGCTTGTCTTGTTACAGTATTTACAGCTACCTGAAGAAAATTGCTGGTGTTCTTTTGATCCTATTAGTACCACAGTCAGGCAGCTAGACTATTTACAGTTAGTGCAGTGCGTCCTACTCACAGTGTTCAGCTAGATCCGTTCCTGTTATCTTCTTACTGACAGGCAGGCTTGTCTTGTTACAGTATTTACAGCTACCTGAAGAAAATTGCTGGTGTTCTTTTGATCCTATTAGTACCACAGTCAGGCAGCTAGACTATTTACAGTTAGTGCAGTGCATCCTGCTCACAGTGTTCAGCTAAAACTACAAGTTAGTGGGGTGCGTCCTGCTCACAGTGTTCAGCTAAACCTACAAGTTAGTGGGGTGCGTCCTGCTCACAGTGTTCAGCTAAACCTAGAAGTTAGTGGGGTGCATCCTGCTCACAGTGTTCAGCTAAACCTACAAATTAGTGTGGTGCATCCACCTCACAGTGTTCAGCTAAACCTACAAGTTAGTGCAGTGCGTCCTGCTCACAGTGTTCAGCTAAAACTACAAGTTTGTGCTGTGCATCCACCTCACAGTGTTCAGCTAAACCCACAAGTTAGTGTAGTGAGACCTCTGCACAGTGTTCATCTAAAGCTACAAGTTAGTGCAGTGCGTCCTGCTCACAGTGTTCAGCTAGATCCGTTCCTGTTATCTTCTTACTGACAGGCAGGCTTGTCTTGTTACAGTATTTACAGCTACCTGTGAAGAAAATTGCTGGTGTTCTTTTGATCCTATTAGTACCACAGTCAGGCAGCTAGACTATTTACAGTTCGTGCAGTGCGTCCTGCTCACAGTGTTCAGCTAAAACTACAAGTTAGTGGGGCGCGTCCTGCTCACAGTGTTCAGCTAAACCTACAAGTTAGTGGGGTGCGTCCTGCTCACCGTGTTCAGCTAAAACTACAAGTTAGTGCGATGGGTCCACCACACAGTGTTCAGTTAAACCTAGAAGTTAGTGCGGTGCGTCCTGCTCACAGTGTTCAGCTAAAACTACAAGTTAGTGATGTGCGTCCTGCTCACAGTGTTCAGCTAAACCTACAAGTTAGTGTAGTGAGACCTCTGCACAGTGTTCATCTAAAGCTACAAGTTAGTGCAGTGCGTCCTGCTCACAGTGTTCAGCTAGATCCGTTCCTGTTATCTTCTTACTGACAGGCAGGCTTGTCTTGTTACAGTATTTACAGCTACCTGTGAAGAAAATTGCTGGTGTTCTTTTGATCCTATTAGTACCACAGTCAGGCAGCTAGACTATTTACAGTTCGTGCAGTGCGTCCTGCTCACAGTGTTCAGCTAAAACTACAAGTTAGTGGGGCGCGTCCTGCTCACAGTGTTCAGCTAAACCTACAAGTTAGTGGGGTGCGTCCTGCTCACCGTGTTCAGCTAAAACTACAAGTTAGTGCGATGGGTCCACCACACAGTGTTCAGTTAAACCTAGAAGTTAGTGCGGTGCGTCCTGCTCACAGTGTTCAGCTAAAACTACAAGTTAGTGATGTGCGTCCTGCTCACAGTGTTCAGCTAAACCTACAAGTTAGTGTAGTGAGACCTCTGCACAGTGTTCATCTAAAGCTACAAGTTAGTGCAGTGCGTCCTGCTCACAGTGTTCAGCTAGATCCGTTCCTGTTATCTTCTTACTGACAGGCAGGCTTGTCTTGTTACAGTATTTACAGCTACCTGAAGAAAATTGCTGGTGTTCTTTTGATCCTATTAGTACCACAGTCAGGCAGCTAGACTATTTACAGTTAGTGCAGTGCGTCCTACTCACAGTGCTCAGCTAAAACTACAAGTTAGTGGGGTGCGTCCTGCTCACAGTGTTCAGCTAAACCTACAAGTTAGTGGGGTGCGTCATGCTCACAGTGTTCAGCTAAAACTACAAGTTAGTGCGGTGCGTCCACCTCACAGTGTTCAGCTAAACCTAGAAGTTAGTGCGGTGCGTCCTGCTCACAGTGTTCAGCTAAAACTACAAGTTAGTGCTGTGCGTCCTGCTCACAGTGTTCAGCTAAACCTACAAGTTAGTGTAGTGAGACCTCTGCACAGTGTTCATCTAAAGCTACAAGTTAGTGCAGTGCGTCTCACATAACAACCCTTTTGCCGCCCATATCATATATTATGGGCGCTACATCGATGATATCATTCTGATCTGGGAGGGCACATCAGAGAGTATAGAGTCCTTTGTCAAGCATTGCAACTGCAACTCCCTAGGGCTATCCTTCACCCATGTCATAGACCCTGAAAAACGAATCTTCTTGGACTTAGAACTTTTTCATAGTGAATCTGAAATACATGCTACAAACTTTGTCAAACCCACCGCTGGAAATTCCTATATTCACTACCAGAGCTGTCACCATCCAACATGGATCAACAACATACCGAAGAGCCAATTCCATAGAATTCGGCGGAATTGCACCAAGGACAAAGATTACCACATACAGGGTAAACTCCTTTCCAATAAATTTCAAGACAAAGGATACCCACCACATCTGGTACAAAAGGCCTTCCTCCAACAGGCAAAGAAACCTCCTCCCAAACCCAAAACTTCAGATAATCCACAACCAACACGTTTCACTACCCAGTTTCATGATTGTCACAAGAAGATGGAAAACATCTTAGCCAAACATTGGTGCATCTTGCTTGGAGACCCCTTTCTAGGTTCTTCCCTCACCCAACTACCCAAGGTTTCATATCGTAGAGCAAAAAATATTAAAAGTAGGATAGCACCCAGTAAAATCCATAAAGTCCTACTCACTCCAGCCTCACACATCCCCCTAATTCCATTAGTGGGAATGTACCAATGCCGGAAAAAATTATGCCTAACGTGCAAATTTGTTGACCATGGACAAAAAAACTTCACTGTTAAAGACAAAACATACACCATAAAAGACTTTTATAATTGCTCCAGTGAATACGTGGTGTACTGCCTGACCTGCCCATGTGGTCTCTTTTATGTGGGCAGGACCATACGCCCCCTACGCCAATGTTTTGGCGAACACAGGTGTTTCATAGAAAAGGGCTGGGACAAACACAGTGTCCCTCTTCATTTTTTGTAGGAACACCAAAAATCTACCATGGGCCTCAGAGTCTGGGTCATCAAGGCCATGCCCAGAGGTCTTCCTGCTGCGGAACGTTTTAAACGCCTGTGTCAGCAGGAGGCCTACTGGATATATTCATTGGGTACTCTCTCGCCAGGGGGACTCAATGAAGAATTAGAAACACATTCTTTGTTGTAGTTTACATTCCCCCCCACCTTCCCCTCTCCAATCATACATTCATTCTTCACTTTCTTATTATATATATATATATATATATATATATATATATATATATATATATATATACACCTTGCCCATCACTATAGAAACCATGTAGAAGTTTCTTACAACATAAAAATACCCCCATGGTCCTTTGCTGTCATATCATCCAGTCACCTGAGGGACCGCTGTCCCCTCATGGACCCAGATAGCAACTCCATCGTTCTATATAAGAACTTCACCGAACTTCACCCCCCTTCCCCCCGCCCCCCCCTTCCCTCATGTCCTGCTGAGCTCATCCTCATAATGTGTGTCCCTGTGCTTTTTAATCCTATTTTTTATTTTAATTTTACATTTATTTTTATTTATTTTTTATACTTATTTTTATTTTTTTATTATTATTTTTTTATTTATTTATTTATTTATTTTATTTATTTATTTATTTTTTATTTTTATTTATTTATTTATTTATTTATTTTTTTCATTGTTTTTTTTCCCATTTTTATTTTTATTTTTCATTTTATTTTTTAGTTTATATTTATTTCTATTTCATTTTTTTCCCACATTTTTTTCATCTTCTAAATAAATGGTTTAACTCTAATTCCACTTACTATTATTATCCTTATATTTATTAAACTTACCCCCAATTCATCATATTTTTAATTCTTCATACTTTACTTTCAACTTTTTTGTGCTTTTTGGAAAATTGTTGGTCTGCTGGCTGTTGTCTTTCCACAGCCACAGACCTCCAGCCCATACACCTTAACCTAATTAACCTAATTAACCTAATTGCCTCCACTATATATTCAAGCTGCTCTCCTCCAGGGAGCAAAAAGGCCAGTAGAAGGAGCTGTGAGCCCCGAGCGCGTAGCCTGTACTATCCCTGCATTATCCCCAACACCAGCCTGGACGTTTGCCGTGCATCAGTGACTTCATTTCCTCTTCTGCACTCCAGAGTGGTCAGTGTGGAGCTTTCCATGCACTGGATGCAGCAGTTCAGCCTGTGTACAGACTCCACACCCAGACGCCTGAAGGAATTAAATCTGAGCCGGAAACAAGATAACAGCACATCCCAGGACACTTTTCCATCTCAAAGAAATACCTCCACCCCGCGAACCAGTAAGTGTAATTGTTACACTAACTTTTATTTTTGCATAAACAAGCTACCACAGTTGGCGCCTCCACACCCCTCCTTTTTTCAACATTGATTATCAACAGAGGTAATGGACACCCTCTGAGGATGGCTGCCTCCTCATTCTAGAATTTACCTGCCTTATTTTAATGTGCTATTATAGCTACCATTGTACTATTTACCTTAGACATCACATGTTGCGGAGCGCCGGAAAACCCCCCCTTTTGTTTCAGTGCAGTGCGTCCCGCTCACAGTGTTCAGCTAAAAATACAAGTTAGTGCTGTGCGTCCTGCTCACAGTGTTCAGCTAAAACTACAAGTTAGTGCTGTGCTTCCTGCTCACAGTGTTCAGCTAAAACTACAAGTTAGTGCTGTGCGTCCTGCTCACAGTGTTCAGCTAAAACTACAAGTTAGTGTGGTGCGTCCACCTCACAGTGTTCAGCTAAACCTACAAGTTATTTTTTTGCGAGCTCTGCACAGTGTTCACCTAAAGCTACCTGTAGAAGGTTGGTGGTGTTTTCCTGATCCTATCACTACCGCAGGCAGCTAAAAAAGCTACAAGTTAGTTTTTTGCGAGCTCTGCAAAGTGTTCAGCTAAGTGCTGAATATATATATATATATCCCAGCTTAGTGCAGCTACAGGCCATTAGTATGTCTGGAAGGCCAAGAAGGAGAGGCAGACAGTCACAAGCCAATAAGAGAGGGCAAGCAGGCTCTGTGTCTAGTGCTGGTCGTGGAGACGGTGCATCCTCATCAGCACGTGGCCGTGGGACACGCTTGGCCTTTTTTTCGGCAGCTGGCCGTGTTGAGCCGCAACATGCGGAAGACTTGGTCGAGTGGATGACCAAGCCGTCCTCATCCTCCTCTCTCACCCATGCCCAGGGTACTTTGTCTGGCAAAGCAGCGGCCTCTTCCCTTGGCTCAATGTCATCAGTGACTCCTTCCCTAGCCCCACCATGTCCTCCTGAGGAGTCCCTCGAACTGTTTGACCACAGTGTTGGGTACATGCTCCAGGAGGATGCCCAGCGTTTGGAAGGCTCTGATGATGATACTGAGCTCGATGAAGGCAGTAACATGAGCACGGACAGAGGGGGTGCCCAAGAAGGACAGCAATCTGGCAGTCATGCTCCCCCTGCTGCAGCATACTGCCAGGTTTGCTCCAGTGATGGAGGGAGGAGGGAGGGGATGATGAGGTCACTGACTCAACATGGGTGCCTGAAAGGAGAGAGGAAGAGGAGGAGGAGGCGGCGCATCACCAATGAGGCAGGATGCCCTCCAGAGGCCAGCCTAAGGGCATCACATTGACTGCATCACACCCTAAAGCTCCACATGTGCAGGGCGCTGTAGTCTATGCACGTTATTCAAAAAAGTTCTTTGGTGTGGGCCTTTTTTGAGACGAGTGCATCAGATCGCACCGCTGCTATTTGCAACATATGTCTCAAGCGTATCTCGCGTGGCCAAAACATCTCCCGCTTGGGTACCACATGCTTGACCAGACATATGTTGACTTGCCATGCAGTTTGTTGGCAAGTGTATCTAAAAGACCCACACCAAAGAACAAAGAGGACCTCTCCTTGCTCCTCATCAGCTGAGATCTCCAACCCCACTATACCTTCAGTCCTCTCTTAGACCTGCACTGAGAGGAATGAAGGTGTAGAATTAGGTGTGTCACAGCCAAGTACTTGTGGGCAATCTGCTTTTGGTACACCGACGTCAGATTGTACGAGGCAAATTTCCCTGCCCCAGCTGCTGCACCGCCGAAAGAAATTTGCTCCCAGCCATCCACATGCCCAGCGGTTGAATGCTAGCTTGGCAAAATTGCTAGCACTTCAACTGCTGCCTTTTCAGTTGGTAGACTCTGCCCCCTTCCGTGAGTTTGTGGAATGTGCGGTTCCTCAGTGGCAGGTACCCAAACGCCACTTTTTCTCACGGAAGGCAATTCCGGCTCTCTATCGGCATGTGGAAGCCAATGTCCATGCCTCGCTGGACAGGGCAGTCAGCGGTAAGGTGCATATTACCACTGACTCATGGTCCAGCAGGCATGGACAGGGACGTTACCTAAGTTTCACGGCGCATTGGGTGACTCTGCTGGCAGCTGGGAAGGATGCAGGACAAGGTGCAGTAGTGTTGGAGGTTGTTCCGCCACCACGCCTCCAAAATGCTAATGATTGTGACACACCTCTCTCCTCCACCCCCTCTTCTTCTTCTTCCTCCATGGCCTCTTTCTGTGCTTTGTCCTCGGAACCAGCGGTGCTCCGTAGCCGTTCAAGGGGCTACGCAAGTACGCAGGCCAAAAGATGCCATGCGGTGCTTGAGCTGGTGTGCTTGGGGGACAGGAGCCACACTGGGGCAGAGGTTCTGTCAGCTCTGCAGGGGCAGGTTCAGAGGTGGTTGACGCTACGCCAACTTAAGGCAGGAATGGTGGTTTGAGACAATGGCACCAACCTCCTCTCTGCCCTCTGACAGGGACAAATGACCCATGTGCCCTGTTTGGCTCACGTCCTTAACTTGGTGGTGCAGCGGTTCTTGGGCAGGTACCCAGGCTTACAGGATGTCCTGAGGCAGGCCAGGAAAGTCTGTGTGCATTTCCGCCGGTCATATAATGCCAGTGCTCGGCTGGCGGACCTCCAGAAAGAGTTTAACCTGCCCAAGAACCGCCTAATCTGTGACATGCCCACCAGGTGGAACTCAACGTTGGCCATGCTGCAGCGGCTGCACACGCAGCAGAGGGCCATCAATGAGTACCTGTGCGACTATGGCACCAGGACAGGGTCAGGGGAGCTTGTTTTTTTTCCCCACGCCAGTGGGCCATGATCAGAGATGCATGCACTGTCCTGTCACCATTTGAGGAGGCCACGAGGATGGTGAGCAGTGACAGTGCATGCATCAATGACACTGTCCCCCTTATCCACCTGTTGGAGCACACGTTGCGTGGAATAATGGACAGGGCACTTGAGGCAGAACAGAGGCAGGAAGAGAAGGACTTCCTTAGCTCTCAAGGCCCCCTTTATCCAGACAGTGTTCCTGCGTGCCCGCCAATCACACAGAATGAGGACGAGGAGGAGGAGGAGGAGGAGGAAGATTGTGTCAGTATGGAGGTGGAGCCTGGCACTCAGCATCAGCAGCAGTCTTTAAGGGATCAGTCCCAAGAAACACATGGACTTGTACGTGGCTGGGAGGAGGTGGCTGCGGACCATGTCGTCCTTAGTGACCCAGAGGACTCCGGACCGAATGCCTCAGCAAACCTACGCTGCATGGCCTCCCTGATCCTGCAAAGCCTGCGTAAGGATCCTTGTATTCGTGGTATCAAGGAGAAGGACCAATACTGGCTGGCAACCCTCCTTGATCCACGTTACAAGGGTAAGGTTGCGGACCTTATCTTGCCATCGCAGAGGGAGCAGAGGATGAAACATCTTCGGGAGGCCTTGCAGAAAGGTCTGTGCAACGCGTTCCCAGAGACTGGGAGGTTACAAACGCCTGTTTCTGGACAACGTGTTGCTGAGGCTTCGGTCAGTCAAAGAAGGAGCGGTGGAGAAGGTGGCCGTCTGACCGATGCCTTCAGACAATTTTTTGGTCCGCAGCCCCAAGGTATGATCGGTTCCAGCAACCATCGCCAGCATCTGTTTTACATGGTGCAGGAATACCTAGGGGCAAGATCTGACTTGGACACCTTTCCCACCGAAAATCCTCTGGGTTACTGGGTCTTGAGGATGGATCACTGGCCAGAGCTTGCACAGTATGCTACTGAGCTACTGGCCTGTCCTGCATCCAGCGTTCTTTCGGAACGCACATTTAGTGCTGCTGGAGGCTTTGTAACCGATCACAGGGTGCGTCTGTCCACCGACTCGGTCGATCGACTGACCTTCATAAAGATGAATCAGTCTTGGATCACCACCAGCTACCAAGCACCTGATGCTGATGTAACCGAATAATTTTTTTTGAAATCTCAGATCACTTCAAAGACTGCCTATGCTGATGCTGAGTGACTATCCCTGTGTAATTATCCTCTTCCTCTCAATGATCACGCTGATAGCTTGTAAGAACATTTTTGGTTCTGGGCGCCACCACCAGTGCCTAAAAGCATCATTAAAATCACTGCTCCCGAAAAAACGGCCGTTTTTAAAAGTTTTTTTTGCATTGATACATGTCCCCTGGGGTAGGACCCGGGTCCCCAAATCCTTTTTAGGACAATACCATGCAAATTAGCCTTTAAAATGAGCACTTTTGATTTTGAACATTCGAGTCCCATAGACGTCAATGGGGTTCTAATGTTCGTGCGAATTTTCGGTCCGTTCGCAGGTTCTGGTGCGAACCGAACCGGGGGATGTTCGGCTCATCCCTAGTGGCTGGGCTGAAGAGAGAGGCAAGGCATGTCTGCCTCTTTTTTGACAGCATACTCTTTTTACCTCCAGTTACTCAAAAGCCAAGAGTGTGTGTGTGTGTGTGTGCGTGTGCGTGTGCGCGTGCGCGTATATATATATATATATATATATATATATATATATATATACAGTGCCTTGCAAAAGTATTCGGCCCCCTTGAACTTTTCAACCTTTTGCCACATTTCAGGCTTCAAACATAAAGATATAAAATTTTAATTTTTTGTGAAGAATCACCAACAAGTGGGACACAATTGTGAAGTGGAACGAAATCTATTGGATATTTTAAACTTTTTTAGCAAATACAAAACTGAAAAGTGGTGCGTGCAAAATTATTCGACCCCTTTACTTTCAGTGCAGCAAACTCACTCCAGAAGTTCAGCGAGGATCTCTGAATGATCCAATGTTGTCCTAAATGACTGATGGTGATAAATAGAATCCACCTGTGTGTAATCAAATCTCTGTATAAATGCACCTGCTCTGTGATAGTCTCAGGGTTCTGTTGAAAGCGCAGAGAGCATAATGAAGACCAAGGAACACACCAGGCAGGTCCGTAATACTGTTGTGTAGAAGTTTAAAGCCAGATTTGGATACAAAAAGATTTCCCAAGCTTTAAACATCCCAAAGAGCACTGTGCAAGCGATCATTTCGAAATGGAAGGAGTATCAGACTACTGCAAATCTACCAAGACCTGGCTGTCCCTCTAAACTTTCAGCTCAGACAAGGAGAAGACTGATCAGAGATGCAGCCAAGAGGCCCATGATCACTCTGGATGAACTGCAGAGAACTACAGCTGAGGTGGGAGAGTCTGTCCATAGGACAACAATCAGTCGTACACTGCACAAATCTGGCCTTTATGGAAGAGTGGCAAGAAGAAAGCCATTTCTCAAAGATATCCATAAAAAGTCTCATCTAAAGTTTGCCACAAGCCACCTGGGAGACACACCAAACATGTGGAAGAAGGTGCTGGTCCGATGAAACCAAAATCGAATTTTTTGGCCACAATGCAAAACGATATGTTTGGCGTAAAAGCAACACAGCTCATCACCCTCAACACACCATCCCCACTGTCAAACATGGTGGTGGCAGCATTATGGATTGGGCCTGCTTTTCTTCAGCAGGGACAGGGAAGATGGTTAAAATTGAGGGGAAGATGGATGCAGCCAAATACAGGACCATTCTGGATGAAAACCTGTTGGAGTCTGCAAAAGACCTGAAACTGGGACGGAGATTTATCTTCCAACAAGACAATGATCTCAAACATACAGCAAAATCTACAAAGGAATGGTTCACAAATAAACGTATCCAGGTGTTCGAATGGCCAAGTCAAAGTCCAGACCTGAATCCAATCGAGAATCTGTGGAAAGAGCTGAAAACTGCTGTTCACAAAGCTCTCCATCCAACCTCACTGAGCTCGAGCTGTTTTGCAAGGAAGAATGGGCAAGAATTTCAGTCTTTCGATGTGCAAAACTGATAGAGACATATCCCAAGCGACTTGCAGCTGTAATCGCAGCCAAAGGTGGCTCTACAAAGTATTAACACAAGGGGGCCGAATAATTTTGCACGCCCCACTTTTCATTTTTTTATTAGTTAAAAAAGTTTCAACAATCCAATAGATTTCGTTCCACTTCACAATTGTGTCCCACTTGTTGGTGATTCTTCACAAAAAATAAAAATTTTATATCTTTATGTTTGAAGCCTGAAATGTGGCAAAAGGTTGAAAGGTTCAAGGGGGCCGAATACTTTCGCAAGGCACTGTATACACAGTATCTCACAAAAGTGAGTACACCCCTCACATTTTTGTAAATATTTTATTAAATCTTTTCATGTGACAACACTGAAGAAATGACACTTTGGTACAAAGTAGTGAGTGTACAGCTTGTATAACAGTGTAAATTTGCTGTCCCCTCAAAATAAATCAACACATAGCCATTAATGTCTAAACCTCTGGCAACAAAAGTGAGTACACCCCTAAATGAAAATGTCCAAATTGGGCCCAAAGTGTCAATATTTTGAGTGGCCACCATGATTTTCCAGCACTGCTTTAACCCTCTTGGTCATGGAGTTCACCAGAGATTCACCGGTTGCCACTGGAGGGAAAATGGCTAATTGGGCCCAATTTGAACATTTTCACTTAGTGGTGTACTCACTTTTGTGGTTATTGTTTGGTTGAAGCCATTTATTATCAATCAACTGTACTTACTCTTTTAAAATCATAATGGCAACAGAAACTAGCCAAATGACCCTGATCAAAAGTGTACATACCCCAGTTCTTAATACCGTGTATTGCCCCCTGGCTCAATGATATTGAGGTCAGGAGACTGAGATGGCCACTCCAGAACCTTCACTTTATTCTGCTGTAGCCAATGACAGGTCGACTTGGCCTTGTGTTTTGGATCAATGTCATGTTGCAATGACCAAGTACGTCCCATGCGCAGCTTCCTGGCTGATGAATGCAAATGTTCCTACCGTATTTTTTGATAACATTCTGCATTCATCTTGCCATTCATTTTGACCAAATTTCCTGTGCCTTTGTAGCTCACACATCCCCATAACATCAGCGATCCACCTTTATGTTTCACAGTAGGAATGGTGTACCTTTCATCATAGGCCTCCTTGACTCCTCTCCAAATGTAGCGTTTATGGTTGTGGCCAAAAAGCTCAATTTTGGTCTCATCACTCCAAATGACTTTGTGCCAGAAGGTTTGAGGCTTGTCTCTGTGCTGTTTGGCGTATTGTAAGCGGGATACTTTGTGGAATTTTCGTATTTATGGCTTTTTTCTGGCAACTTGAGCATGCAGCCCATCTTTCTTCAAGTGCCTCTTTATTGTGCATATTGAAACAGCCACACCACATGTTTTCCGAGAGAGAAAGCAAATAGATCACAGGTGAGGATGTTACCTTTAATAGCCATTCAAACCCCTTTGTGTCAACGTGTGTGCATGTTATCAGGCCAAAATTACTAGGGTATGTAAACTTTTGATCAGGGTCATTTTGGTAGTTTCTGTTGCCATTATGATTTAAAAAGAGTAAACACAGTTGACTGATAATAAATGGCTTCAGCCAAACACTAACCATGAGTGAAAGAAAAGTTATTGTGTTGTCATTTATATGTTCAGAAAAATGGCCAAGAAATCATAAATTCTACCAGGGTATGTAAATGCCAGGGTATGTAAACTTATGAGCACAACTGTATATAAGGTGTGTGTGTATATATATATATATGTATACAGTATCTCACAAAAGTGAGTACACGCCTCACATTTTTGTAAATATTTTATTATATCTTTTTATGTGACAACACTGAAGAAATGACACTTTGCTACAATATAAAGTAGTGAGTGTACAGCTTTTATAACGGTGTAAATTTGCTGTCCCCTCAAAATAACTCAACACACAGCTGTTAATGTCTAAACTGCTGGCAACAAAAGTGAGTACACCCCTAAGTGAAAATGTCCAAATTGAGCCCAAAGTGTGAATATTTTGTGTGGCCACCATTATTATCCACCACTGCCTTAACCCTCTTGGTCATGGAGTTCACCAGAGCTTCACAGGTTGCCACTGGAGTCCTCTTCCACTCCTCCATGATGACATCATGGAGCTGGTGGATATTAGAGACCTTGCACACCACCACCTTTCATTTGAGGATGCCCCACAGATGCTCAGTAGGGTTTAGGTCTGGAGACATGCTTGGCCAGTCCACCACCTTTACTCTCTGCTTCTTTAGCAAGGCAATGGTCGTCTTGGAGTTGTGTTTGGGGGCATTATCATGTTGGAATACCGCCCTGTGGCCCAGTCTCCGAAGGGAGGGGATCATGCTCGGCTTCAGTATGTCACAGTACATGTTGCCATTCATGGTTCCCTCAATGAACTGTAGCTCCCCAGTGCAGGCAGTACTCATGCAGCCCCAGACCATGACACTCCCACCACCATGCTTGACTGTAGGCAAGACACAATTGACTTTGTACGCCTCACCTGGTTGCCGCCACACACGCTTGACACCATCTGAACCAAATAAGTTTATCTTGTTCTCATCAGACCACAGGACATAGTTCCAGTAATCCATGTCCTTAGTCTGCTTGTCTTCAGCAAACTGTTTGCGGGCTTTCTTGTGCATCATCCTTAGAAAAGGCTTCCTTCTTGGATGGCAGCCATTCAGACCAATTTAATGCAGTGTGCGGCATATGGCCTGAGCACTGACAGGCTGACCCTCCACCCCTTCAACCTCTACAGCAATGTTGGCAGCACTCATACGTCTCTTTCCCAAAGACATCCTCTGAAAAAGACACTGAGCCTGTGCACTCAACTTCTTTGGTCGACCATGGCGAGGTCTGTTCTGAGTGAAACCTGTCCTGTTAAACCGCTGTATGGTCTTTGCCACCATGCTGCAGCTCAGTTTCAGGGTCTTGGCAATCTTCTTATAGCCTAGGCCATCTTTAGAGCAACAATTCTTTTTTTCATATCCTCAGAGTTCTTTGCCATAAAGTGCCATGTTGAACTTCCAGTGACCAGTATGAGAGAGTGAGAGCGATAACACCAAATTTAACACACCTTCTCCCCATTTACAACTTAGACCTTGTAACACTAACGAGTCACATGACACCGGGGAGGGAAAATGGCTAATTGGGCCCAATGTGGACATTTTCACTTAGGGGTGTACTCACTTTTGTTGCCAGTGGTTTAGACATTAATGGCTGTGTGAGTTATTTTGAGGGGACAGCAAATTTACACTGTTATACAAGCTGTACACTCACTACTTTACATTGTAGGAAAGTGTCATTTCTTCAGTGTTGTCACATAAAATGATATAGCTCCTCTCCTACCTGTGTAATTCCCGGAGCAGTGTCAAAGTGGGCTCCCAATGATTCACCAATACTTGAATAGAAGAAAAGATGGGACATGATCTCCACTGCAAAACATTTTACTGAAGTATCTTCATAACATGTAAAATAACAGCTACTGTGCAGTTTTGAGCATGCAATGCTCTTCATCAAGCTCTGTGTAATTACTCACAACAAGCATTCTACCTATATACAAAAACCACAGGGTGTAGTCACACAGGTGTTTCCTATAATGCCCCTCCTTTCTCAATTAACCCACTTACTTCCTAATATACATCACACTACATAAATTGCCTGCCCACATCACCTGCAATTAATCCTACTTCTCCTATCATCCCTACAATTCACTAATCAACTAAACAGGATATACATTTTTACATACTACCACAATTCATCATAATTGATACATAGTTTCTTGAAATATAGTTTCATTCCATAGTTCTTCTCAAAGGCATGCAGTATCTCTTAAACATTCTGCATCTCAGTTCACACCTAAAAAAAAGAGCATAGTAACCAATAACACATATCTCCTTCTTATAGAAACAAAGACCATAATCCCTATTCATCCCATAAGGATATAAGGACTGTAATCTGTTGATCCACCATACCTCTCTCTGTTTCAGTTTCAAAATCCCGTCAAAGAGAGAATTGCTCAGCATCGCAGTACCATTAGGAACAAACAACCTGGGTTGCCTGTATCTAAACATTTTTTGGAAAAGGGACATAAGGATTCGGATTTTTATTTTTATTTTGGAGGGACAAGAGAAGTCTTGAAAAGTATTAAGGGACAAGAGAGGTAGGGACAGGATTTTTTTTTTTAAACTGAAACAGTTTGAAACTGAAACAGAAAGATGTATGGTATCTGTTTTTGTGCTGGGAGTGTGCTGCACAGTGCACTCCCAGCTCAGAGACCGGGGTCTCAGCGGGAGCCCCAGGTCCTATATTAACTCCCAGTTCCAGGTCACTTGATCACTCTGATTGGCTATCACAGTCATCAGTCACTGTGAAGCCTGCCCCTATGTCTCTCTCTGTGAATGGAGAAGAGAGATACATTGTATCTTCCTCTCTCCTTGCAGAGAGAGAGAAACAAACAACTGTGTGTAAAAAAAATTAAAAATAAATAAAAATTGTAAAAAAAATACCTAGATCAAGGTTTGATCAAGTAAAGGTCAAAGGTCAAGGGTCAGAATATTTTGGGCAGGATTTTTTTTTTAACCGCTTGCCGACCAGCCGCTGTCATTATACTGCGGCAGGTTGGCACGTTCCCGCGAGCTGTCTTAGCTATACGTTGGCACCTTTAAGCGGGATAGCAGGCACGTGCACTGCGGGGGTATCAATGCTTGTGGCCGATGATCACAATGACCGCCGGCCACGAGCGATCGCAGGCATAAGAGGCAGAACAGGGACATGTGTGTGTAAACAACTGTCCCTGTTCTGTTCTTTGAGAAGAGACAGATCGTGAGTTCCTAATAGCTAGGAACCACGATCTGTCATCCCCCCTAGTCAGTCCCCTCCCCCTACAGGTAAAACACACAAATAAAAGTAGTAATAACTTCAAGCGCATATACAGTATACAATAATCAGGATTAATCAGATTGGCCAGGCATATAGTCCATGGCTAAAGTGTTGGCAGCCCAGGGGTTAATGAGGGTCTGACAGTTCGGAGCATATAGATATGAGTTACATGACTAAAAGGGTTGGCAGTCCAAGGGTTAATAAAGATGTAGCAGTTCAAAGTATATGGAGTGGGTTGATGGAGCAGTGGATCTAGGATGCGGCTGCTATCCTCAGAGAGCTGGCTCTGTGACATGCAAGAGAGGGTGAAGAAAGGAAGCACCACCTGAGTGCAGCATTAGTGGATACTTTTAATGACACAAAGTTAAAAAACACTTACAAGAGACATGATTAAAAAAGGGCTCATCTGTAGATAGATAGTCCTGGTGAGTTCCTCGAGCTCCAGTCTGGATGATGTGTCAGCGGTTGTAAGGCTGTAGGGGAAACTGTTCAGCAGGTGGTTCGTCCTGTGGCCATCAGGGGGAGGCTGGGGCCGGCGTGGAGCGCACAGAGGATGTGCGTGACGTCACGGGCTGTTCAGCGGCTTCCAGGTTCCGGGTACACTCCGGGGGGGGGGCTCACATAGAGGGAGGATACAGGCAGTGAGGGAGTTGTGAATAGGCTACGCGCTCGAAGCAGCTGCTCCTTCAATAGGCCAGTGGGGGCAGTGTGTGAGTGCTGTGCTATTTATATGCCGGCGCTGTGGGACAACAAGGCTCAGCGCCGGCTGATAGCACAATGCTGTAACGGAGTAAGACAGTGCGGTGAACTAAAAAGGGGAGGGGGGAGGGGATATGGAACGTAGTTTGTGAGAGGCCGCGCTGAAGTGGAGGGGGGGGGGAACACAGATAAATGGGGAGAGGGCACATAGTGTTTGAGGGAATGTTAATGCATACCAAGCATCATATGCATATAAATAAATTAAGTAAACAAAAGTTATTATAAAAAATCAATAAAAAAAAAAAAATCAATAAAAAAAAAAAATCAATGTAAAATCGTATAAAGAAAAAGGGGGAGGGGGGGGGGAGAGAAAGGGGGGAAGGGAACCATGTGTGTGAAGGGGATTATCATTATATGGAGCTGATATGTGTTATATGCATGCATGCACACACACATATACATGCATGTACACATATATATGAGATACAGAAACAATAAAAATTACCCTATACATAAAGGATCTCATATATACATTTATATAAAAACAAAAATATAGAAAAATAGAAATATATATATAAAAAAATAAAATATAAAATATATATTTGTTATATATATATATACAAAAAAAAAATTCATATGTATATAAAAATATACATATCCATATATGAGCATGGGCATATACTGATGATGGGAGTATGGTTAGCCAGGGGAGGGGTGGGGTTTGTTTAAGTAGTATGCATGTGCCTGCGCACAATTAGATGTGTGCATATGTAGGAATGTACAAAGTTAAAAGAAAGATAAACTAGGGGCATGGGCTGGTGGGGGGGGGGGCAAAGGAAGGAGGGAAGAGGGGGGGGAAACAGAGAGGGGGGGGAAGGGGGAAGCAAGAAAAAAGAAAAAAGAAAAAGGAGGGGGTGAAAAATGAGGGAGGGGGGAGGGGGGGGAGAGGAGAGGGGGGGGAAAGGAAAGGGAGGTGGTATGGGGGGGGAGGGGAAAGAAGGGGGGGAGAAGAGGAGAGTGATGGAGGGGGAGGGGAAAGAAGGGGGGAGAAGAGGATAGAAATGGAGGGGGGACATGGGGGAGGCTGGATAGTGTGGTAGGAAGGCAAGGTGGCTCATAACAGTGTGTGAACCTCGATTTCTTCATTTAGCCCACCGGGTGTAAGGGTGCCCAAGGAATAGATCCAGTAGGTTTCTTGCTGGCACAGACGTTTGAAGCGTTCAGCTGTAGGGAATGTAGCAGGGATGGACTCAATAACCCACACGCTTAGGCCAGTAGTGGACCGGCCGTGGTGTGTGAGAAAATGTTTGGGGACGCTGTGATGGTCATGACCCTTTTCGATGAAGCGCCGGTGTTCCCCAAATCGTGCTCTGAGTGCCCTTATGGTGCGGCCAACATAGAATTGTCCACAGGGACAGGTCAGGCAGTATACGACAAAGTCCGTAGAGCAGTTGTAAAATTCCTTGAGGGTATAGCTTTTGCCTTTGACGTTGAAAGTTTTCTGACCATGTTGTACGAATGGACAAGTGAGATAGAGGGGTTTTTTACATTGGTACATCCCTCTGAGAGGTATAAGGACAGGTTGCAGGGGGATGGATTGGGAGGACTTGATTTTACTAGGTGCAATTTTGCTCTTAATATTCCTTGACCTCCTATATGTTACTTTGGGTTTTGTCCCAACTGTGGCTTTCAAATGGGGGTCTTCCAGAAGAATGGACCAATGTGATTCTAGTATTTTTTCCATTTTCTGGTGTTTGTCGTGAAACTGTGTGATGAAGCGGGTTGGTTGTTTGGCAACGGGAGAGGAGTTATGATGACTGATTTGTGGCTTGCGGTAGTTGTTGAAGGCTGCCTCTTTGAGAGGAGCAGGGTATCCTTTTTCTTGAAATTTTTTAGATAGAAGTAGGCCATGGGCTTCATAGTCTGAGTCTCTGGTGCAGTTTCTCCGGAGACGGCAAAACTGACTCCGGGGAATATTGTTCACCCATCTGGGATGGTGGCAGCTGGTATAATGTTATGGAAAAAATCTTGCGAGCCACAAGCTGGTATAATGTATGAAGGAATTGCCTGCAGTAGGTTTAATGAAATTTTTGGCATAAATGGTTTCATTGTCATGGCAAAGTTCAAGGTCTAGGAATGCCAGAGTATCGGGATCAGCCACATGGGTGAATGATAGGCCCAAGATGTTGGTATTGCAATGCTGGACGAAGGTGAGTATGTCACCGAGTGTACCATCCCAGATGATAACTATGTCATCAATATATCGATCATAGTATATTATGTTTGCGGCAAAGGGGTGGTCTGTTGCGAGGCACATGTGTTCCCAATATCCCATGGTGAGATTGGCATAGCTGGGGGCAAAGTTGGCCCCCATAGCTGTACCATTGATCTGAAGGTAGTGTGTACCCTCTGACTCAAAATAGTTATGTTTGAGGCAGAAGGTTAGGGCTTCTAATATGAAATTGGCTTGCCGGGGGTTGGTGAGGGGATCGTTGGCCAAAAAATGCCCGACAGCCCTGACTCCTATATCATGGGGTATCGATGTGTAAAGTGATGACACATCGAGTGAAAGCCAAAGCCACCAGTAGTTCTTATGCCATGTATAGGGTTTGAGCATCTCGAGTAAATGGGATCCATCACGTATATAGGAAGGGAACTTTGTACATTCCTACATATGCACACATCTAATTGTGCGCAGGCACATGCATACTACTTAAACAACCCCCCCCCTCCCCTGGCTAACCATACTCCCATCATCAGTATATGCCCATGCTCATATATGGATATGTATATTTTTATATACATATGAATTTTTTTTTTTTTTTGTATATATATAACAAATATATATTTTATATTTTATTTTTTTATATATGTATTTCTATTTTTCTATATTTTTGTTTTTATATAAATGTATATATGAGGTCCTTTATGTATAGGGTAATTTTTATTGTTTCTGTATCTCATATATATGCGTACATGCATGTATATGTGTGTGCATGCATGCATGTAACACATATCAGCTCCATATAATGATAATCCCATTCACACACATGATTCCCTTCCCCCTTTCTCTCCCCCCCCTCCCCCTATTTCTTTATACGATTTTACATTGATTTTTTTTTTATTGATTTTTTTTTTATTGATTTTTATTGATTTTTATTGATTTTTTATTGATTTTTTATAATAACTTTTGTTTACTTAATTTATATATATGCATATGATACTTGATATGCATTAACATTCCCTCAAACACTATGTGCCCTCTCCCCATTTATCTGTGTTCCTTCCCCCCCCCCCTCCACTTCAGCGCGGTCTCTCACAAACTACGTTCCATATCCCCTCCCCTTTTTAGTTCACCGCACTGTCTTACTCCGTTACAGCGCTGTGCTATCAGCCGGCGCTGAGCCTTGTTGTCCCACAGCGCCGGCATATAAATAGCACAGCACTCACACACTGCCCCCACTGGCCTATTGAAGGAGCAGCTGCTCCGAGCGCGTAGCCTATTCACAACTCCCTCACTGCCTGTATCCTCCCTCTATGTGAGCCCCCCCCGGAGTGTACCCGGAAGCCGGAAGCCGCTGAACAGCCCGTGACGTCACGCACATCCTCTGTGCGCTCCACGCCGGCCCCAGCCTCCCCCTGATGGCCACAGGACGAACCACCTGCTGAACAGCTTCCCCTACAGCCTTACAACCGCTGACACATCATCCAGACTGGAGCTCGAGGAACTCACCAGGACTATCTATCTACAGATGAGCCCTTTTTTAATCATGTCTCTTGTAAGTGTTTTTTAACTTTGTGTCATTAAAAGTATCCACTAATGCTGCACTCAGGTGGCGCTTCCTTTCTTCACCCTCTCTTGCAGGTAAAACACACAGTCAGGGAACACAGTTAACCCCTTGATCACCCTCTAGTGTTAACCCCTTTCCTGCCCGTGACATTTATACAGTAATCAGTGCATTTTTATAGCACTGATCGCTGTATAATTGTCAATTGTCCCAAAAATGTGTCAAAAGTGTCCGATGTGTCCGCCATAATGTCGCAGTACTGATAAAAGTCGCAGATCACCGCCATTACTAGTAAAAAAAAAATAATAATAAAAATGCTATAAATCTATCCCCTATTTTGTAGACGCTATAAATTTTTGCGCAAACCAATCATATACGCTTATTGTGATTTTTATTACCAAAAATATGTAGAAGGATATATATCGGCCTAAACTAAGAGAGATTTAGCTTTTTTTTTTAAAAAAATGGGGATATTTAATATAGCAAAAAGTACAAAATATTGTGTTTTTTTCTAAATTGTCACTCTTTTTTTTCTTATAGCACAAAAAATAAAAAACGCAGAGATGATTAAATACCACCAAAAGAAAGCTCTATTTGTGCAGGAAAAAAGGCATCAATTTTGTTTGGGTGTAGCACCACATGACCGCGCAATTGTCAGTTAAATCAAAGCAGTGCCGAATCGCAAAAAATGACCTGGTCATTTAGCAGCCAAATCTTCTGGGGCTGAAGTGGTTAATTAGTATCAGTTAGTGTCTCTGTGTTTTAGGTAGGATTAATTTAAAAAAAATGCAAAATGCGCACTAATGTTTCAGGGCTGTACTACTACAGGTACAAATAACATACGCATCTGTGGTATCACTGTGATTGTCTGGAGCAGGACAATTTATTTTGGCTTGTTCTTTGGTTTTAGGTTATGGTAGTAACAAAAAAATATACAGCTAAATTAAAAAAAATGTTTTTGTTACTATTTTGGACCAGTTTTCCTTTGATAATAAAAAATCAGGAAATATCTATTACCATTTACAACCAAATGAAAGCCCATGTTGTCCTGAAAAAAACAAGGTATAATCCACCTGGATGCACAAAGTAGTTGTGATGATATGTAAGCTTTTACTAACACATGTCAAAGTTACAAAATTGTGCTTAGGTGTTAACATTTGTTTTACCCTTAGTGGTTTTGTTAAGTTTTACAGAAGTCTGTAAATATTCTGAGCCATAAACTGACAATGGCCATAGTCATTCATGCAGTGCACGTGCATGTACATTTTTTTCTGTAAGAATTGGGCAAAAATTGATGTTTTCTTGGCTATTTTCTCTTCTGAATGAATTTTCTTTTATTGTGTTTAGTGAGGTGCTGAACTATCCCTGTGTTTGGTTCGAGCAGGGTCAGCAAAGTTCAGATGCTTGACCTAATCTATTGAAATCTATGTGAGTCAAATCTGTCAAATTACAATGCCCATTGTATAGACCTTGATTACATACTAATGAGGATAAGGGTCTCATTTCCATATCCCTTGTGGTTTTGGGGGGGTTTGCAGTATAGGGACCCTTATTTAAGAATAAGGGGCCCACCCTATGTGAATGAGTATGCGGAACATATTACCCCTAGTCATTCACCAAAAAAATAAAGAAGTATAACCTAGAAATGAGGACATTTAAAAAATTTGACAAGTCCTTTATAAAAAAATTAAAAAAAACACCAAAAAGTCTTTTATATATCCATCAATTGCGATGCTGGCCACCCGGCCAAAGTTTTGGTGTTTGTCTGAATGTTGACTCATCCCCAATTTTGGGCAGTAGTAAAATACTGCATTATGTTTACTAGGTAGAGCTAGGTAGAGCTAAGGAGCATAAGAAAGACATTTGGCTTTATAACAAGCGATGCAATGGGGGTTATTTACGAAAGGCAAATCCACTTTGCACTGCAAGTGCACTTGGAAGTGCAGTCACTGTAGATCTGAGGGGTAGATCTGAAATGAGGGGAAGCTCTGCTGATTTTATCATCCAATCGTGTGCAAGCTAAAATGCTGTTTTTTTATTGTCCTTGCATATCCCCCATAGATCTACATCTAGATCTATTTGCCTTTCATAAATAATCCCCCCTGTACCATTTCTAATGAAGGCTAGAAGGAAATAGATAAATATAATTGTTATTGGGAAATTCATAAGTCTCTAAAATGTAACTTTTTTTTGAAAAGTATGCTATAAATTTATATTGGAGGGAGAATGGCTTATTCTCTACTTTCAGTCCTTGTGAAAATGGTTCATAAGTTACTATTAAAATTAATGCTGGATCAGAATCAAATGTAATTTGTATTGTTGGATTTTCCAGTTATCCAAGTTCTTCTGACTAATTTGAATACTATTAGTGATGCTGAACATATACTGTATAACCTATTAGAGCTTTTAGGTAGAGCAATGCCTAAATGCTTTAAAAAAATCTTTGTTTCACTTGAACTGGAAATGATGTGCCCATGGGGGCTGTACGTTATTTTCTTGTTTCGATACAAAGCTGAGGAGTTTTTTAGGTCAATATTTCAGCCAATTATAGTCCTGAATAAGGTTATGCATTGATTGATATGGGGTAGAATATTCTGTATTCCTAGTCCGTGGATATGCATTTATATGTAGGGAAAAGAAAGGTCTACAGATTTTGAGTTACCATTTATAAATCAGTAGCCTGATAACTATGATGAGTTACAAAAGACCATCCATGTTTGTAAAATTGTATAAAATATCTTTGTACATCTTTTGAAGTGGAGATATAATTTGCATTCCTTTTGCACTCTTCAATAGTGTGAACATTCAGTAACATCTAAAACCTGGATATCAACTTTCTAGGGCTAGAATGATGCAGAATAATGCATTGGTACATTTGTCTATTTCCACATGTATCTAGAAGACATATTTACCACCCCCACCCCAATTGTCTGGTGTTTTGTAATGCGTTACTGCACACACAACAATTAGAACTCTTTTACTTTAGCAGTGCACCCCAATTCACCAATGTAATGTATTGAACAGCATGTGCATTGATTCGCATTGGAGAGCCATTCAAAATGAATGGCACCACAAATCCTGAGCACATGCTACAGGCCACTGTGGTAATGTAAAGTAAAACAAACCCCTGTGTGTTACTGCAAGGCATACCCAGCCCAAGGGTTTACAGTTGGAGGGAAACCAATGTCATCATGTGGGAAACTTGTCATCTGCAGCATTATAGCACACATTAACCACTTCAGCCCCGGAAGGATTTGCCCCCCTCCTGACCAGGCAATTTTTTGCAATACGGCACTGTGTCGCTTTAACTGACAATTACGCGGTCGTGCAATGTTGTACCCAAACAAAATGTATGTCCTTTTTTACCCAACAAATAGAGCTTTCTTTTGGTGGCATTTGATCACCTCTGTGTTTTTTATTTTTTGCGCTATAAACCAAAAATAGCGCCAATTTTGAAAAAAAACACAATATTTTGTACTTTTTGCTACAATAAATATCCAAAAAAAACTAATAAAATTTCTTCATCAGTTTAGGCTGACATGTATTCTTCTACATATTTTTGGGGAAAAAATCGCAATAAGCGCATATTGATTGGTATGCGCAAGTTATAGCTACAAAAATAGGAGATAGATTTATGGCATTATTATTCTTAATATTATTTTTTTTTTTTTTTACTAGTAATGGCGGTGATCGATTTCTATCAGGGCTGCAACATTGTGACGGACACATTGGACCTTTTTTACCCTTTTTTGGGACCACTGATATTTATACAGCGATCAGAGCTAAAAATAGCCACCGATTACTGTATAAATGTCACTGGCAGGGAAGGGGTCAACACTAGGGGTTAACTGTGTTCCCTATGTGTGTTTCTAACTGTGGGGGAAATGTGGCTGACTAGAGGATGAGAGAGATCGGTGTTCCTACTTAGTAGGAACACACAATCTGTCTTCTCTCCCCTGACAGAACCAGGATTTGTGTGTTTACACACACAGATCCCGATTCTCGCTCTGTCACAAGCAATCGCGGGTGCCCGCCGGTCATTGTGCCTACCGGGCACGAGCATCACTCCGGGGATGTGCTACGTGCGTGCCTTCTACAGCATCTTAAAGAGCCGATGTACAGCTACGACTGCTCATGCAGCTGTGCGAACCTGGCGCAGTATAACTGCGGCGGCTGGTCGGGAAGTGGTTAAGAACAAAAACACAAAAGTGCTCAACTTTTAGAAAAATTAGAGGTAGATATGTGTTATGTACTTCCCTAATGTACTTATATTCTTAGTATACATTTTATTAAAAAAAAAAACATACCAAAACAATTTTTTAACCTGTTTATATATCGCCTCTTTATTCAAAACTTTCGACTATGGGTAAGCTTGGAGATTTAAAGATGTAAAAATCTTTATTCTGAAAGACTGGATAATAGTTACACAGTTAGGCTGAAAAAAAAAAGACACAAGTCTATCAAGTTCAACCAATAGAAAAAACAATAATAGACATAGTTTTAACACATTATGATTCCCATGCTCCATCCCCTTTGCTGTAATTGGGCCTTTTATTTACAGATTAGAAAACCTTGTAGAAAAACTAAAAAGTTAAAAAGTTTCCTATTAATAAACTAATCAACCAATCAGAGCTCAGCAAATGGTGTAAGGGGATATTCTATAATTATTAGTATAAGTATATCATTATTATTATTAATAATAATAAGAAGAAGAAGAAGAAGAAGAAGAATACTCTGCTTTTTGACTTACCAGTAAAATCCATTTGCTGGAGTGCAGAAAACAGGCTTCATTAAATCATTACAAATGAGTTACATGCAAATACCTTTACGTGATTGGACACTGGACATTCCTTCTTACTCTTAGTTAGCCTTTGTTTTTTAACATGCAATATGGACATACAGTATACTAGCAAAACTTTTGTTTGGTTTGTACAGCGCTACACCAGGCACCCTCCAATAAGACAACTAAGTTTTGCTATACTTCCATCAACCCCAGCAAAACTGAAATCCTACAACATACCACCGGAAGGGTGAACAGTGGTGTTATCTCACCCCAAATGGAGAATAACTGGGACCCTGGGATAAATGTTTAAAGGGCTTCCACCCTGTACTCACCATGACAGTAGCAGGAATAAGGAAGATTTAACCCCTTCCTGACCCCTCGCTTCCTCCAGTACCATCCACAATGGGCATACCTCTTGAAAGACTGGGCATTGCACCAGGCAAACCATAGCTCTGGATCTGTAAGGCACACTGCAACTAACTCAACAAGTTGCACTATGTGCCAATGGAAATGCAAATAGCAGGATCCAGTGCAAAGCAACATTACAAGCTGGCTCAGCATCCTCCACTGGGCAGGGTCCAGGTACGGTTCTCTTAAGGCTCTGTCAAGTAGTCCACCGATCTGAAAGCTGCATGAAGAGCCGCAGTGGCTATGGTGCATCTAAGTGATGATGGAATCATCTTGGAAAGAATTAATCCAGAAAGGGGAATTGAAAAACCTCTATAGAAGAAGGTAGACTTCTCTCAGTAGAATGAAGAGGTCTATCACCTAAAGAAACTAGCAAAAAATGGGCTAACTGTGAGTGGTAGGGGTTATATAGAGGGTGTCTCTGCAGCTTTCCCTTTTTGCCAGTGTCAAGCCACTGAAGGTAGCTGCATATAACCCAGGTAGATTCATATAACTCAGTCATATCTTTAAAATCCAGACACATAAGCCAGTGTCCAGTACTGTATGATAAAGTTATGTTTTTTATTTATTTTTTTGTGTACATCACAAAATTTTTCAAATAAACGTCAATCGGTGTATTGAGTAAGCACAAAATAAGTGTGCATTTTTTAATTGTTACATGATGTATATTTTTTCATTTTCATGTTTACATTCTGGCTTTCTGATGTGTGTCCATTCTTCTTTTTTTTCTATTGTTATTGCTTTTATTAGAATTATTACTATCAATAAATATGTATATTTTAATAATAAAAATTCAATTGATTTGGCACAGTTTTATATAATATTGCTCTGTTAGACATTCAGAATAAGCTGCATTTGATTTGCATTATGTATTTATGTAAATATTGCACATGTTTCCATTTAAATGTATTTATGCACTTTTATTGATATTTGAAAGCAATTTCCTTCAATGTTTATTTTTCCTCCAAGCATTTGATATGCTATTAATATACTTTAAACATGCATTTTCTGAATTCCAGCTCAGCATTTAGGGTCATACAAACACATTTTAATTCTAAAATGTAAGCAAGGAAGTTGGCTGTGACATGTTCATACTTTCCGATTCACTATGATAAGCGAATTAGGCAGATGTGTCTACTTTCAATGATGAAATGTGATCTGTTTTAATCAATGGTATCCACTTTCACCCTGTCCAGCATCTCAGCTGCAAGTGCATAATGACAAGTTATTACACAGATAGAATCATTTTAAGTTTTTCGACAGTGGAAGCTTTCCCAGAATCCATTACAGCTTGATTAAATTACCCAGATTTCGGCGTGTGAAGGTTTTGTACAGCAGCATGTAATCCGCAAGAGTAACTAATCATATCATATTGATTTAGATGCTCCTAGAATGGGAAATCTAATTGTAATACTATGAAAGCTTCTCGGGGAATCTGTACTAATGATTGCATTTGTAATCCCATTTGCAGGTGAAAGTTCTGAAATGAATTCGTGATATGAATGTCAAAATTCACCTTGCAGGATAGTATATGTGTGCTGGAGCCAGGTAACAAATGGATAAGCCTTTGTACCACGTAGGTGACTTAATGTGCTCAAAGCTTTCCATTTGGCTTAAGCGCTATTATTCTGCAGACTATTATAGTACTTTATTAGGTATTTGCTGAAAACTGGGGAATATCATTGATATGACCTTCAAGTAAAGGCAAGTCTTAGCTGTTGCTAAAGGGTAAAGAGTCTGCACTTTGATGTGTGCTTTGAAAATAAAGAGAAAAAAGTATGGCTGTGCATTTTTGCTACCATCTCTTTTCCTCTTTCCAAGATAACACACATTAAAAAAAAAATCAAAAAAGCTTTGCATTTATGGCCCACTAGCATATTATTTTTATCATTGCTCACTGCTGTGATTTAGTCCTTTTGCTGTTATCCAAAAGCAAAATTATTCATCACTTTGAGCTTATTGGCAAGGAAATAAACTAGGCCATTTTTTTTTTTTTGTAAATAGTTAAAATGCACTAGGCCCAGCAAATGAATGTATGAAAATAACCTCTATCAGGTACTGTTGTATTTTACTTGGCTCTGCATGGTTTATTTTATTGCTCTATAGATTAGTGCATTATGCAAGTTTTTGTTATGCTGTTTTAATCAGTGTTGTACTTGCAAGACAAATTCCCATTCCAGAACTTCAAAAGACATTAAACAGCGTGATACTAGCACTTTGTAAAATCAGGAGACTTTGTTACTGGTTCATTGGTTTTACAATTTTTAACCATACTAACGTGCATAATTAAACAATTCAAGCAACTAACATTTTAATCACAAAACTTTTAGGAAAATTTAGCTCAGATATTTTGTGGTTATAAATTGCTATAAGTAGATTTGCTAAGGATTAAACCCGAGAAGAGGAATTATTCAAGATATCCAGCTTAAAAGTTGAAGTAATGTGCAATATGCATCTAAATAGTTGGCATAAAGACATCTAAAATACATGCTTTGCCATTCATTTAGCTATTTAAAGAGATCAAAGGCCACAAAAACATTTATTAGCTTGGTTTTAGCTGTCTTATTACACAAATAACAAAAAGAGATGAATAGAATATGACTATGGTGTGTTTATTATGCTAAGCTTCTACACACTCTGTAATAAGTACATTTTGATGGCTTTAGAAATTATTGACGGATATGAGGCTATTTGGTGCCATGAAAGTTTGTTTACTTTTTCTGGAAATCAGTAGCTGGATGCTTTAACCAAAGCTTCCATCTGTCGCTATTTTTGTGGTACAGCTCCAATTTTCAAAACTTACAAGGTACCTTTTGGAAAACGCATGTTGTCTAGTCTAAATGTGGGCACAGTTGGGTGGGTAGGCTAGAGTTTCAATAATAAAATGTTAAGATGTTTGCTTAAAGTGATATTAGGCAGATTTAAAAAAAAAAAAAAAGAAAAAACATATACTTACCTGCTGTGCAGTGGTTTTGTACAGAACATCCCTAAGCTTCTTCCTCTTCTTGAGTACCCCTATGGCGCTCCAGGCCCCTCCCTCCTGCTGAGTTTTCCCAAAGAAAGCAGCTTGTTATGGAGGAACCCAAACAGGCTTGCTACCGACCCATTACTCTGCGTGTCCATTCACACATGGAGGGCAGCTCAGCCCTGCCCCTGCTCTCTCTTCATTGGCTCATTGGCTGTGATTGACAGTAGCGGGAACCAATGCCTCTTGCTGCTGTCTCATCCAATGAGGAGGAAGAGACCCAGGAGAGCTGCTGCTCTTGCGCACATCGCTGGATCGCGATGGGACTCAGGTAAGTATTAGGGGGGGCTGGGGGTGCTGCTTCACACAGAAGGTTTTTACCTTTATGCATAGAATGCATAAAAATAAAAGAACCTTCAGTCTTTACAACCACGTGTTGAGAAAGAACCTGTGTGTTTTACACAGGGCTTTTTTTCAGTGGGAACGCGAGGGAATGCAGTTCCGGCACCTTCAGCACTGAATGTATGTAATGGCAAGGGATGCTGGATTGTGTTACAGTGTCTATTGATGGGGGATCTATTGTTAGCGGAGGGGCTATTTTTTTGCAGGGGTTTACTGTTGCTGGGGAGGTCTATTGTTGCTGCTGGGGGACCTATTGTAACTGGAAGCAATCCATTTTTGCAGGGGGGAAGTCTGTTGTTGCTGGCGGGGGATCTATTGTTGCTGGCGGGAATCTACTGTTGCTGGGGGGGTCAGTTGTTGTTGAGGGGATTTACTGTTGAGGGAGCAGTCTATTGTACCTGGCTGGGTCTATTAATGGTGCCTGTGGGGGGGATCTGTTGTTGCTGCCGGGGGTCTATTGTTGCTGGAGGGGGATATTTTTTGCAGGTGGTCCATTGTTGCTAGGGGGAGAGAAGAGGTCTATTGGTTATTGGTGGCTGCAGGGGTTCTTTTTTATACTGCTTTTCTTGTTATCATTACCAAATTTCATACAAATTACTCAGTACCACAAATGTTACTTGGTTCTGCATTTTCTAAAAGGGGAAGTATTGGGAGGTGAATAGGGGGTAGAACCAAGTAACGGTACTTGGAGGTGGGTAGGAGCAGAGACAAGGGCTAACTCCGAAAGGCAGAGTTCCTGCACCTATTCTCTGAGCCCTGGTTTTACATAGTTCCTGTTTCTTTCAAACTTTTTTCTTTTCAACTTACAATATTGCTAATACACATACTTGTGAATCTAAGGCAGCTATAACTGTGAAATCACAACACTCCGATTTCAAGGAAATCTTGACAAAGAAAGATAATTCTTTTGAAAGTGTTGCTATAACTTTGATTAGAAGAACTGTGTTTTTACTTATCTGGTATATGAACAATAAAACTGGTTACGTTATAGTGAACTCTGGTGAAGGATTTATATACTTATTTATATGCTTTATGGAAAGTGTTATTTTACAAACTTTTTAATATTAAGGTGTAGGTGGAAAAAGAGGGAGTAAATGCACACAAATACATTTTCTATATGTGTGGATGTTCAAAGTTTCCAACACTGTGGGCACATTTGTTTGTAGAACAGGAAACAAAAAGGTTCTAAGTTCTAAGAGGCCCTATTCCTCAATAGTTTGCTGATGAATTTCCTGTGAAAATACCATCCCCCTTTCATAAAAGTGATGGGAAAATTAATTGTCACAGCCAGGGGTCAGGCTCAGAGATCAGTAGCTATAGCAGTAGAGAATCTCCCACTGACCAGCTAGATAAGTATACAAGCATGTAACCCTGGATGATGACACAGGCTCATCTGAGGTGTGGTGTATACGCACTAACTAATATTCACCAGAGCTCTGATTTTGCTGCGTGGTAGTACCAGTTCACAGTCCTCAGGCTCACCCCACCAGTAGGTGAGCATTCTGGGGTCCAGTAGCAGATATAGCAGGTAGGGATCAAGCAGAAGCATAGTCAGTAAACAAGCATTAGGTCTGTAACAAGTGGTTGCAGGTTGGGATCAAAGCTGATGCATAGTTAAGGAATAATCCAAAGGTTGGTAACGATTAGTAGTGGGAAATAGGAAGTGCAGAGACATGGATTACATCAGAAAGTTCATGGGAGGAGCAAAGAGTTCAAGCTTCACCAGAAACGAGAGACAAGGCAAGAGATCAGAGAGGGAGCTGTCCAGCATCTCAGGTGGCTGAATGCAAAGAGCTACTGCCATGTACAGCAGAGGTTGTGGGTTCAGACCCTGGTCCTGACATGAATACTCATTCACAGAAGACTTCAAAATTCATTAAAAGATAGTATATAATGTTTTTAAAGACAGCACAGTGGATTAGTGGTTATCACCTCTGCCTGGCAGCACTTGAGTCGTTAGTTTGAATCCCAACCATGACACTACCTGCCTGGAGTTTGCATGTTCTTTCCATGCCTGTGTGGTTGTACTCTGGTTTCCTCACACTCCAAAAACATGCTGGTAGGTTAATTGGCTTCTGTCTGATTTGGCCCTAGTGTATATATGTATGAATGTGAGTTAGGGACCTTAACTTGTAATCTCCTTCAGGGCAGGGACTGATGTGAATGTACAATATATATGTAATTTGTCGGAGATATTTAAATACCACTAATAAAAAATAGCTCAGAAGCATTAGAGTTGTTTTTTCAACCCCTGCCATTGATCATTATTATATCATATGCCTTATTACCAGAGATAATTGGTGAGTGTATGACCAGTGTTGATCTGTAATATTACAGATCGCAGATAAGGTATACACTGTAGGCATCAACCATTTATGAGCTTAATTAAAATCCACTCCAGTACAAAACATATTGGTTTCAATTTATAACAGAAGTAGTTCCTATTAACACATATCGCAAATTGTTGAAGTTTAGCATTATAAATTATCATTTCTATTTCTGTGTTAAATATTGTAAGGAGGTTCATAGTAGGGTACATTGTTTACATTTTGTTCTTGCATGAAGTAATATCTTGTTTTCACACATTCCAGAGAATGTTTGTTCCCTTGGTATGAAAAGCAAAGAAAGACTTATATCTTTGAATATCAAATACCGGTAACTATACGCTCTTTTTATACATGATTAAACTCCTTGTAAGAGAGTACTGCACTGTGCACCTGTATGGCTCCTTCATTATTTTTTCAATATGTTGCTTTACCTAGAAATATATGATTGATAATGGATAGGCACCAGAATGGTATTTTTTAGCATTAACAGAAATAATAAAAGAAAACTATAAAATATTTGAGTTTTCCAACATAACATAATATGCATACATGATCCTGTATAAGTGCTACTTACTATCTTCATGCATGGGGTAAGGGTTTTCACATCATCTCAGAAATCAAATAAAAATAAAAAGACGTGCAAACCTGTACTGGAAAGTTCAAATTATTTAGGATTTACATTTGGCAGTTACTTAGAAATGTATTAATTCTCAAGTAGCATAATACATATGCCAATTATTATGTAATATTTGTATTGCGTTTTTACAGAATAAAGTCTGTCTAAAGCAGGGGTCTCAAACTGGCGGCCCTCCAGCTGTTGCACATCTACAAGTCCCATGAGGCTTTGCAAGGCAGACAGTTACAAGCATGACTCCCACAGGCAGAGGCATGATGGGACTTGTAGTTTCGCAACAGCTGGAGGGCCGCCAGTTTGAAACCTTTGATCCAAAGCCTCTAGTTTTTTCCTCCCAGAGTGATAAACAGGCATTTTCTATGCAAGTTGGCCCGCTAAATACAGTATCTTAAACAAAATGTGTGTTACTTCCTTTTTAATGGTAAATGGTAAAAAAGCATAATGAGAGGTAGTGAATTTTAAACAGGAAAGTTGTCAAGTGGTACACTGGAAATAAAAAGAATGGGGTAGAGAGCTTGCTGATGAGTAACTGGTAGCGATAGAAGGATAAGGAGGAAATAGAAAAGCGAAAAGGGGTATGGAAGGAGGGGTAGGGGTGAGGGCACTCCATCATGGCTGAAGGGGGACTGAGTTAGCATTTTCCTTGACCCAATCCAGATATCCGGAAGAACAACGAAACATAGATCAAGCAGTCAAAGTTTGGAGTTTTCTGCGACAACAGATGTTCCAGGTCCCTAATGGAATTGAGTTTGGTCGCCCATTGCACAAGGGAGGGTGTAGAGATCGATTTCCAGTATCGGGGTATGACCGCCCTGGCCACGGCAAGAAAGTGCCTAAGGACATCTTTTTTCATAGATTTAAAGGCTCCAGAGATCATGAATGAAAGAGCTATCATAAGTCAAGCCTGGACAGAAGTCACCTTGTGTTTAAAATAGAGGTCAAAGATCCACATCCAGAATGTCCAGATGGGAGGGCAGTCCCACCAATAATAAAACATGGTGCTATTAGAAGCATGACACTGCCAGCAAGCATCAGAGAACATACGTTAAAGTTATTGAGGATAGAGGGGCACCTATACCACCTAGTTACAAGTTTAAACCCTTTTTCAAGGGTATTTGTGGCCAATGATAGTTTATGGGTCAGAACAAACCACTTTTGCCAGTCCGATGGGGAAACAGCTGAAGTTATTTTTCCCAAATCTGTGTGTAAAAGGAAAGCCTGGATGAGCAGTGGCTAAAATAATATAATATGGTTGAGAGATAACGTGTCAGTGGAAGTTAGAGATTCAAAAGCGTTCGGTTTAGCAAGAATATCTGGTAGCAAAGAAATAGATCAGATGTAAGATAAGCCCTGTTGTCTCTGCAACCAATGTGTAGGGATGTGAAGAGGATTGTCGGATGAGTTAGGTGTGGTCAGTGTTGGATATGACTGAAGGATCTGGCAGAGTCGTATTTGGCCCTGCTTGTTCCAGGGTTTGAACCTAGTGGATTGAAGAGCTGGCGGGAAATCGGGAGTACCAAAGAAAGGGATCATGGGCCCAAGTAGTTGGATAAATGAAGGTAAGGAAGTGAGTGGTCCTAGATGTGAAATGTCTGTTGTGTGAGGTCAGTGGGAGTATCATGTACCTGGTAGAAGAGCCTGATACGATGAGGAAGGCATCTCTTACACCTCTGGCTCAGGCCCCTGATAGTGTAGACAGGAGGCACATGAGTGCCTGTAAATCTTGCTACCAGTAAGGCAGGTGTCCACGCTGGGCTGGTAAAGTCATCACATGGATCCAGTAAGCAGGTGAGCAGGTGGGCAGCTGGTACTGGCAACAGCAAGCAGGTGGGCTGGGTCATACACAGACAGGATAGATCGAGTACAGGGCCCAGGTTGGAGTGTGGTCAGGAAACAAGCCGGGTCTGGAACCAATCAGTAAAGCAGGAGCCAATGGAGAAGACAGAAGTAGAGGTCAGGGGACAAGCTGAGGTCAGTGCAGGTGTAGTTCAGAGAGTGGTCAGGACAATATGGGTCAGCAACTGAAATCAGGATATCACAGGATAGGATATCATAGTATCACAGGGTCACAGGATACACAGGAGGCTGAAGACAAAGCAGCACTGATCCTCAGCACTGGGTGAGTTTAAATAGCCTGTTTGGTGCCAAAATCTGTCACAGGCGCACACGAGCACCAGCATGCACACGAATGTGCGAGGGCAGGTGTGCATACATGAGTATGCACATGCTCATATGCATCAGTCAGTTCCTGCAAGCACGAAAGGAAACATATATTAGCCTGTGCTGAGAAGTCTATCCAGAGGAGTCATCTCATCTATTGGCAAGCTTTTCCTTACAGAAAGGCAAAAGGCCCCTGTGAGATGCAAGTGGGATCCAGAGAAGGGCGCAGAGGTCTGCGGAGTTCATATGGCTTTCCAACTGAAATGTACAGGGAAGAAAATGTCCATATGAGGTGCACATCTCTGCAAATCCGAGGTAAGAAAGTATAACAGCCCGGGACCCAGGCAGGCCACACTCCCAATGTGTTTTACTCCACCCCTGAACTCCCCATGATTAAGCTTTGGGGGAAGAGTGAAACATGTTGGGAGAGTGGCATGGCTGGAGCCCAGGCTAAGACTGTCATACTTTTTTACCTGGGGTTTGCAGAAATGTGCAGCTCATATACGAGCTCAGTCCTAGTCTGCACTCACAGTGGTTGGCTTCATTTATTTGAATTCTTACAGCCTGAGTGGCATTCAAAATTTTGGTCTGGGCTTTCCAACTGAACTCACAAGAGAAAGAGTGGTGAAACCAATTCAGAATTCTGGTGAAAACCACTGGATTCTGGTAAAGGGAGGTGTCCAGTACCCCTGTCCCAGGCTCAGGTAGGGTCAACATCCCAAAATGGAGTCTAGAACTAGCTGCATTCCAGATACGATGAAGTTTCTAAAAGTAGCCTGCAGCTGCAGGTATCATTCAGATTTATTTTTTCTGCCGGCAATTCCCTGCACCATAAGAATAATCAAAGTGGCTGTTCAGCCACTTGATTGTTTGTACAGGCAGCAGGAGGGGACGTCCCACCCCTCCCACGCCCTCCGGTGCTTCCTCCGGGTCACCCGTGCGATCGGCGAGCCAGAGAAGGAATCCGCCAGTGGCGGAAGTTTACAATAAAGATTACTGCGGGCCAGATGGTCCCTGGCAATCTCTATGACCTTTGGAGGCCAGGGGTGAGGTTATGACTTCACGTCCTGACCGACAGATGTAAACACTGCCATGTGCTAGGGTGAAAAGGCTGAGACCGTTTTTTTTTATCTCAGTCTTTCCAGGCTAGAGGAGAGATGTGGGGTCTTATAGACCCCACATTTCTCCATAAAGAGGACCTGTCATGCCCTATTCCTATTACAAGGGATGTTTACATTCCTTGTAATAGGAATAAAAGTGATCAGAAAAAAAAATGTTTTAAGGGAAAGTGTAAAAATCAAAAATAAAACTAAAATAAACTATAATAAATAATGTTTTAGAGCCCCCTGTCCCCGCGGTTCACAAGCAGAAGCGAACTCATGCGTACATCATGCCCACATTTGCAAACAGCCTTCAAACTACATATGTAAGGTACCGCCGTGAAAGTTAGTGCAAGAGCAACAATTGTAGCCCAAGACCGCTTCTGTAACTCTAAACTGGTAACCTGTAAAAAAAAATTAAATAGCGTCTATGGAGCATTTTAAGTACCGAAGTTTTGCGCCATTGCACGAGTGTGCGCAATTTTAAAGCGTGACATGTTAGGTATCTATTTAAACAACCTCATCTTTCACATTATACAAAAAAATTGGGCTAACGTTAGTGTTTATTTTTTCCCCAAAAAAAACGAGTTTGAAAAATTGCTGCTCAAATACCGTATGACATAAAAAGTTGTAACAAACGTCATTTTATTCCTCGGGTCTTTGCTAAAAACATATATAATGTTTGGGGGTTCTGAGTAATTTTCTAGCAAAAAAATCATGTATTTTACATGTAGGAGAGACGTGTCAAAATAGGCCCGTATGGAAGTAGTTTTTAAGGACATTGACCCTCCCAAGTTACAAGAAGTGTTTGGACCTATAGGTGGCTAGATTTGCCTGGGTCTTATGGAGTAGTGGAATACATTTTAAAGAATATAGCTGAGAAGCCTCTGTTGGTACTCAGATCCCAAGGTAATGTATAGATGTGGAGAAAGTCTTAAATGGAGAGTTATGTGACAGTTGTCTCATGTCTGTGTGGGTTAAAGAGATATTGAGATGTTCATATTTAGTATAGTTGCTAATTTTCCCCAGACACAGTTAGAAAGCACTCCCTAGGGAGATAATTGCCCCCGATGTTAACCTCTTCCTTGCCAGTGTAATTAGTACAGCGACAGTGCATATTTTCTAGCATGGATCGCTGTATTAGTGTCACTGATTCCCAAAAAAGTGTCAAAAGTGTCACTTAGTGTCCGATTTGTCTGCCGCAATGTTGCAATCCCGTCATAAGTCGCTGATCGCCGCCATTACTAGTAAAAAAATAAAAATAAATTAAAATTCCATAAAAATATTCAATAGTTTGTAAACGCTATAACTTTTGTACAAACCAATCAATATACGCTTATTGGGATTTTTTTTTGTACCAAAAATATGTAGCAGAATACATATTGGCCTAAATTGATGAAGAAATTAGATTTTTTCAATTTTTTTTATTGGATATGTTTTATAGCAGAAAGTAAAAAATATTGTTTTTTTTTTTTTCAAAATTGTCTGTATTTTTTTGTCTATAGTGCAAAAAATAAAATCCGCAGAGGTGATCAAATACCACCAAAAGAAAGCGCTATTTGTGGAAAAAAAAAGACATCAATTTTATTTGTGTACCGCATCGCACGGCTGCACAATTGTCAGTTAAATTAATGCAGTGATGTATCACAGAAAATGGCCTGGTCAGGAAGGGGTGTAAACCCTCCGGAGCTGAGGTGGTTAAGGTATTTTTTGATATGCTAAATGTTTTGTCACTCGCTATGGTTTCTATATTTGATGTACAACTTGTAAGTTATCGATACCAAGCAATTATCTGTATATCTGATCGCAGTCGCACGTTGTATTTTTTAAAACTTTTCAATAAAAATTTATTGAAAGAGAAAAATAAACTATTAACACTTTTTTTTCTGAAATTATTCCTAATTCACGGCATTTGTTTCATACCTGCCTAAAACTTTTGCACAGTACTGTATATATCTACACTATATTGTCAAAAGTATTGGGACACCTGCCTTTACCGTTACCGAACTTTAATGAGATCCCAGTCTTTGTCCGTAGGGTTCAATATTGAGTTGGCCCACCCTTTGCAGCTATAACAGCTTCAACTCTTCCGGGAAGGCTGTTCACAAGGTTTAGGAGTGTGTCTATGAGAATGACCATTCTTCTAGAAGTGCATTTGTGAGGTCAGGCATTGGTGTTGGAAGAGAAGGTCTGGCTCACAGTCTTCGCTCAAATTCATCCCAAAGGTGTTCTGTTGGGTTGAGGTCAGGACAGTCAGTGCAGGCCAGTCAAGTACCTCCACCCCAAACTCGTTCATCCATGTCTTTATGGTGCTTGCTTTGTGCACTGGTCCATATAATTTGGTGGAGGGGGGATTATGGTGTGGAATTGCTTTTTAGGGGTTGGGCTTGGCCAGTTAGTTCCAGTGAAGGGAACTCTTAAGGTGTCAGCATACCCAGAGATTTTGGACAATTTCATGCTGCCAAATTTGTGGGAATAGTATGGGGTGGCCCCTTCCTGTTCCAACATGACTGTGCACCAGTGCACAAAGCAAGGTCCATAAAGACATGGATAAGCGAGTTTGGGGTGGGGGAACTTGACTGACCTGCACAGAGTCCTGACCTCAACCCAATAGAACACCTTTGGGATGAATTGGAACAGAGACTGCGAGCCAGGCCTTCTCGTCCAAAATCAGTGCGTGACCTCACAAATGCGCTTCTGGAAGAATGGTCAAATATTACCATAGACACACTCATAAACCTTGTGGACAGCCTTCCCAGAAGAGTTGAAGCTGTTATAGCTGCAAAGGGTGGGCCAACTCAATATTAAACCCTACGGACTAAGACTGGGATGTTATTAAAGTTCATGTGTAAAGGCAGGTGTCACAATACTTTTGAAAATATAGTGTGTGTGTGTATATATATATATATATATATATATATATATATATATATATATATATATATATATATATATATATATATATATATATATATATATATATATATATATATATATATATATATATATATATATATACACACACACAGTATATATATCAAATGTATTGTTATTTACATTGGTAGTAGTGTCCCCATTCTTTCTTATAAGTTGTGTGTTTGAGTAACTAACAACTATAAAACATGAAGTGAAACATATACAAATTCTAAAATGTGACATTCCTGACAAGCCATGATCCAGAAATAGCATACATCACTATGCTATGCACACTACATATGTTGTTTGTCTGGATATATTAGATATATTTCTCTTTATGAAGATTTTGTAGACACTAGCAGTCATGATACACCAGGACAGATCCTACGCTACAGAAAAATTTCACTGTGAAAGAGGAAGTGACTTAGGTTGCATGAAATGGATGAGGATCACATTGATAAAAAGAATCTAGGAATTAATCCCATAACAAGAAGCTGTGTACAAATAAACTTCATTGAAGGCAAATTTATAACAAGTGTGGAAAACATCATAACCAAGTTCACAGGAGTAATCCATAAACTCTTAGATGATGGAACTTGAAAGAATCCACCAATGTTTTCATGGTAGGAATAAAGCATATTAACCATTACAAAGAAAAACGTCAACTGATACTGCAAATAGAGTGTATTATACCAAAGGGCATGCAAGCACATACTGATTTAGCAGTGTTTATACAGAGCACTGAGAGCAATGTTTTTTTTCTTTGCTAGACAGCTTTTTCTACTTTTTATTGTTTAAGTAAACTCACACATAATCATCTATTCACTATACCCTATTGTCAAACAAAAATCTAAGCTATGAGCTATATCAATAATGTCATGCATTCCTTGCCATGGTATTAAATGTAAACTCCTTTAAAAAAAATTTTGCTTACAAAATTATGCATTTTAGTAAACTATATTTCAAAGAAGGCTGATGAAAGAGTATAATTGATGATTCATTACCTTTTATATTCTCATAAGTAAATATGTCGAGGCTGAAAAATAGGCAATATAGGAATTCAAACTTGGTGACTCATAAATTGTAGGACTCATATACACTATTATGCAAAAGCTTTAGGCATGGGTGGTGAAAAAAATCTATACATTGAGAATGCTTTCAGAAATAGAAGTGTTAAAAAATTATATTTATCAGTTAACAAAATGGAAAGAAAATGAACAGAATAGAAATCTGAATCAAATCAATATTTGGTGTGACCACTTTTTGCCTTCATAACAGCATCAATTCATCTAGGTACAATTGCACACAGGTTTTGAAACAACTTGGCAGGCAGGTTCTTCTGAACATCTTAGAGAACTAACCCCAGGTCTTTTGTGGATAAAGTCTGCCTCAAGTCCTTCTCGATTATGACAGACTTAACTGATGTTGATCACAGGTCTCTGTGTAGGCCAAACCATCACTTCCAGGACTCCTTGTTCTTCTTTACGCTGAAGATAGTTCTTAATGACACTGACTGTAAGTTTGAGGTCCTTGTCCTGCTGCAAAATAAATTTGGGGCCAATCACATGCCTCCCTGATGCTATGGCATTATAGTTAAGTATCTACCTGACCACATCTCCAACCCCATTTGCAGAAATGCAGTCCTAAACGTGCAAGGAACCTCCGCCATGCTTTACTGTTGCATGTAGACATTTATTATTGTATTGCTCTCCAGCCCTTGGCAAACAAACGCCCTCCTGCTACAGCCAAATATTTAACATTTTGACTCACCAGTCCAGAGCACTTGCTGCAATTTAACTGCATCCCAGCTTCGCCTTGTTTCCACGTCAAATTTTTGTTTTGTTTTTTCCATGAAGACCACTTCTGGCATGAATTCTCTGGACAGTAGATGGGTGTACCTGGCACTGCTGGACATCTCCTGATGTTGACAGGAAGTAAGCATGATGTGTCTTTCATCTGCTGCATTAAGTTTCTTTGGCAAACCACTGCATCTGTGTTCCTTAACCACTTGCTTACTGGGCACTTAAACCCCCCTCCTGCCCAGAACAATTTTCAGCTTTCAGCGCTGTCACTCTTTGAATGACAATTGCGCGGATACACAACACTGTACTCAAATTAAATTTTTATTATTTTTTCCCCACAAATAGAGCTTTCTTTTGTTGGTATTTGATCACCTCTGGGTTTTTTATTTTTGGTAAAAAAAACAGTTTTAGATTTTGTTATGAAATTTTGCAGACAGGTCATTTTTCTCCTTCATTGATGTATGCTGATGAGGCTACACTGATGGGCACTGATAGGCTGCACTGATGGGCACTGATAAGGCAGCACTGGTGGGCAATGATGAGGTGGCACTGGTGGACACTGATGAGGTGGCACTGGTGGGCACTGATAGGTGGCACTGAGAGGAGGCACTGATGGGTGGCACTGATGGGCACTGATGGGTGACACTGAAGGGCATTGATAGGTGGCACTGAAGGGCACTAATAGGTGGCAATAATAGCTGGCACTGATAGGTGGCAGTGATGGGCACTGGTAGGTGACACTGATAGGCAGCACTGCTAGGTGGCACTGATGAGGCACTGATTGGCACCATTGGTTGGCATTGGTAGGTGGCACTCATGGGCATTGATAGGTGGCACTGTTTGGTGGCACTGATAAGCACTGGTGGGCACTGATTGGTGGCACTAATATACACTGTGGGCACTGGCAGTTGGCACTGGCAGGAGGCAATGGTGGTCACAGATGAAGTGGCTGTGCCTCTTCCTCTTCGGGACTGATGTCCCTTACACAGAAGCCGGGGAACGGCTTTTTTTTCTCCTCGCGCTGTCAACGTAGGAGAAAAAAAATTATTACTGATCTTCTGTTTACATCACGTGATCAGCTGTCATTGGCTGCCAGCTGATCACATGGTAAGGGGTCGGGATCGATCTCTGTGATCACCCGAGTCTCATTGATTCGGTGATCACAGAGCGCACCATGTGTGCCCTGCAGGGGGTGCGCGGGGAGCGTGCAAAGGGGAGGATGTCTATTGATGCCCTCCCGGCAATGTAGTTCCACGCTGTAGCCGTCATTTGGCTATATCACAGATGAGAAGGGGTTAAAGAGGTTGTAAACCTCGGGAAAAAAAAACTTACCCTGCAAGACAAAGGCATAACGAGCTAGTATGCATCACATTCTAACTCTTTATGAAATACTTACCTCAGAACGATGCCCTGAATCGGCGTTGGCACTCTGAGTACTCGGCCAACATCTTTCACTGGAGTTACTTCCCGGTTCACTGCTCCAGTGCTCTAATTGGCCAGAGCCGCGATGATGTCACTCCCGGGCATGTGCATGGGAGCTGCCGGCCATTTCATGGCTACTGAAGAAACGGCACCAGCGGCCCGTTTCCTCAGTGCACATGGGCAGATGACGTCGGCAGTAGCGCATATACCGAATATCTCCTAAACTGTGCAAGTTTAGGAGATATTAACGGTACCTACAGGTAAGCCTTGCTTGCTGTAGGTAAAAGTGGTGTAACAGGATTTACAACCACTTTAACATTGCCCGTTTCTTTGTGCTTCTTCAAAAGAGCTTTAACAGCACATCTTGAAACACCAGTCTGCATTGAGATCTTTGACTGGAAGAGACCTTGCGGATGCAGTATAACTACCTTGCGTCCTATTACTGTGCTCAGTCTTGCCGTGGTGTATGACCTGTGACAAGAAACTGTCTACTACAACCTCACCTTAGTAGCAGAGTTTGTCTGTTCCTCATCCAGTTTTAAGCCTCCTACACTGTTTCTGTTTCAAGCTTTTTCTGTTTCAGTTAATGACTGTGTTTCAACCTACGTTTGAAATTGACAGCCACTAGCACCTGCTTGGTATAATTGGCTAATCATATATCTGACTCTAATCCTACAAAATCCCTGACTGTGCAAGTGTACAAAGTGTGCAGGCATCAGAATTGATGCTGATTTAAAACCAAAGGGTAGTCACACCAAATATTGATTTGATTTAGATTTTTTTTTCTGTTTACTCACTTTGTATTTTGTAAATTGATTTAAATAAACAATTAAAATATATATTTTTGAAAGCATTCCTATTTTACAGCATTTCCTGACACCTGTCTAAAACTTTTGCACAGTACTGTAAACCCTGGAGAAAGAAGTTCAAATATTTTATAAAGCAATATGCCATAAAATGCCAATATGTATGTTTTCCAACATGAGAGCAAAACTAAACATTTATCAGGGTGCAAACAGTCATCACTCCAGCAGGCCTCTATTTGAAAACTGAACTAGATATCTAGCCATTCCTTTGTAAATTCAGTCATAAAATGCAACAGTAAAAATTCATCCACATGTTTAATGATCAAATACCCCCTTCCTCAGGGTTCAGACAGAACAAAGCTAAGTAAGGAAAATAAGCCTTCAAGTGGAACAACAAAAATGGCAGGGGTATATTTCAAGAAACTGAATTTGTTTGTCACCATAGCTGACAGTAAATAGAGAAGATAAACACAAAATCATGTAGGTTTCATTACATCCAACTGGTTTGAAAGTTTTACCAACTATATAACTGTGACTGATAATGTACATGGTCTATGCCTGTTGTTATTTCAATAAAAAATGGAAAACAAAAGATTCCTATGGTAATCTACTGGTGGTAATGAGGCTGTGTGTTTCAAAAAAGCTCTGTGTTTCAGCTCATTTTCCTTACTGCCATCCTTCACTGTAGCAGATGACAGTACAATTCTTTGCTGAAAGAAGACACCATGAGTGACAGTAGCAGTAGCTGTTGATTATAATTTAGTTTGACTTTTTAAAGGGGACTGTATTGAAAGTAAAGGCATTTTGGTAATAGGATTATGTGATAGTATCTTCTATGCTGTATAGTAATAAAAGTTCCCTATTGTTTGCTTGGAAGACTACAGTTTGATCCTTGCTTATATATGCGGCACATAATAAAGCATAAATCATCCAAAATGTAATGTGTCCAGGCTGGAGATCATTGTACAACACCAATGGCTACCCAAACTCCTATCATCACAGCTTGCCCTGATATCATGTGTGGAGAATGCAAAAATTTTATCTAAGGCAGGCCATACATGGGTCGAATTTTGAAAGAATTTTCTTTTTCGAAAATCCTATCTAAGAATTTTCGTCCGTATTTCGCACCATTAGTGGGCTGCAGTAACAGCCGATTTTCATGCGGCCATCGAATTTGAGTAATCGGACACGTTGGAAATTTTTTGAAAAACGAACGATTTTCTAATCACAGATGGGAGAATCGTGTGAGAAATGTCATCGAAAAAGAAATGCACATGTGCGAGAAAAGGAAAATTCCCGGAAAGGAAAGAAGATTCCCAGCCACGAAAATTCTTTTCTTTAGCAACATGAGGTGAAAGTGAAGGTTTGGTTGGTTGAATTTCCAAATCAATGGTGGCATCATCGGATCACAAAACACAAAAATTTTCTGATTTTCAAAAGAAAATTCTTTCGAAATTCGACCATGTATGGCCAGCATTAGTTTTTCTTAAGATTCCAAGTTTTTCCTGCTGACTTCTCTGGATCATTTTTAGCAGGACATTGAACCAGATTATTTTTTCAGTGCTATTCTTCTTTTTGTTCAGTGTAACCCTTCTCCCTTAAAGTGTCCACTAATTATTTTACTGTTTCTATGTCCTGTAAAAGAGCTTATACCAATGCTTTTTTGTTCAAACAATAGGTGCTGGAACTCAACCACGACCCCCCAAAACCCCTCCTCCCACACACACCCTCCAAATCACATCAAATAGTGGGTGTGATCAGTCAAATTTCACGAACAGTAGGAGGGTCTTAAAGGGGCATTAAATACCAGGATTGCACTACATACAGAGTGCAGAGTTCAAGGGGGTTACACACAGAGTGCAGAGCTGTCACTAGTAAACACAGAAACTGGACTTCTGTGTTTGCCAGTGATTGTGGTGAGCATGCCCCCCCCCAAGGGTCTGAGCCAGAGGTGGTGGAACTGAGTTCCACCAAGTTCCCCCTGAAAAAAAGCCCTGTTTATACACCTGCCAAGGCTAGTGTCCAGCATCCAAACATAGTTCCTTTACACAAGAGGAACAGCTAAAGTAAGCATATTCATATCCCAACAAAATGTACACATTCACCGATCTGAGCCAGAGGTGGTGGAACTGAGTTCCACCAAGTTCCCCCTGAAAAAAAGCCCAGGCTTATACCAATATGTAACCAGACTAATATGATTGCATGCATATTATTCTATTAGTTGAAGATAGAATACAAAAATGTAATGAAATTTAACTGACCTTAAATCCATGATGTCTAGCCACGATGACAATGTTTAAATTAAAGCGTGAACAAATCTTAGAAATTAGTGGTAACTTACCCTCTCCCTTCATGCAATATAGTTTGCCGTTTTAACCTTGTCAGCAGGAGACTTCCAATCCTAGGGTAACAATGATGACAGAGTGCATGCCTCTACAGAAGCACCATTTGTACCTTAGGAAACACAGACTTCTGGTTGATTTGCACTGGTATGTGTGTGCTACCAATAGTACATCTTTCAGAATCTGTACCGGCTACTGCTATGACACTCTATGTGCTCATAGTGAAATGTGGAGCACAGAGCTGGTTTTCATAAGCAAATGAGTTAAAAATAAAATTGGTAGAGTTAAGTAAAACAAAAAAAATATATAATCAATACTAAGGTAACTAGGAATCTACTATATTGGTGTCACATTCTGCAAAAGTACAGCTTGCTTTTCTTTTTTTTCTTTTTTGGCCTCTTGTCTAATTCTCTGCAGTAAAGTAAGGAAACCATCCAGTAGTATAATAACTTCTTGCCGACCACATAACATATTAATGTGATGGCATGGAAGGTGGGCTTTAACACCCATCTGCTGCACATACACTATATTGTCAAAAGTATTGGGATGCCTGCCTTTACACACACATGAACTTTATTTAATGACATCCCAGTCTTAATTCGTAGGGTTCAATACTGAGTTGGCCCACTCTTTGCAGCTATAACAGCTTTAACTCTTCTGGGAAGACTGTCCACAAGGTTTAGGAGTGTGTCTATGGGAATGTTTGACTATTCTTCCAGAAGCGCATTTGTAAAGTCAGGCACTGATATGGACAAGAAGGCCTGGCTTGCAGTCTCTGCTCTAATTCATCCCAAAGGTGTTTCATCTGTTTGAGATCAGGACTCTGTGCAGGCCAGTCAAGTTATTATACCCCAAACTTGCTCATCCATGTCTTTACAGAACTTGCTTTGTACACTGGTGTGCAGTCATGTTGGAACAGGAAGGGGCCATCTCTAAACTGTTCCCACAATGTTGGGAGCATGAAATTGTCTAAAATGTCTTGGTATGCTGGTGGCTTAAGAGTTCCCCTCACTGGAACTAAGGGGCCAAGCCAAACCCCTGAAAAACAACCCCATACCATGAGTTTGGGGTGGAGGAACTTGACTGGTTTGCATAGAGTCCTGAACTCAACCCAATAGAACACCGTTGGGATGAATTAGAGCGAAGACTGCGAGGCAGGCCTTCTAGTCCAACATCAGTGCATGACCTCACAAATGCGCTTCTGGAAGAATGGTCAAACATTCCCATAAACACACTCCTAAACCTTGTGGACGGCCTTCCCTGAAAAGTTGAAGCTGTTATAGCTGCAAAGAGTGGGCCAACTTAATATTGAACCCTACCGACTAAGACTGGGGTGCCAATAACGTTCATGTGCGTGTAAAGACAGGTGTCCCAATACGTTTGACAATATAGTGTATGTGTCCATGGAAGCCTTACTGTCCCAGTACACTGACTGAGCTGTCACTGACAAGGCTTTTGTTTGGGAGCCATCGAGATGGGCTTCTGATCATGTGACCACTGTGAGAGTCACTTACATTGCTCATATAATAAAGAAGCTGTGCTGCCTTCTGGCCATTAAGGACTACTTATATGGGATCTGGAAGGCAACATTAAGGGTTAATGCTCTTTTATCAAACAAGAATGCCATGTATACAAACTATGTACAGTTACAGTAAAACAATACAAGGCATACATTTTGCAATAAATTTGCATACATGCACACACTGTCCACCTCACCTATGCAAATGAACATTTCTAGTTGTCTTCATGCACTTGGGGATCCACTAAAAGTCGCTTAGCTTCCATAACAGCTGGTCTAACAATTTCCTTATGAATTAAAGCCCTAACACTAAGCTGTCACAGAAATTAAGCAGGCATTAAGCGCTTGCAGTTGACAAAAGTAAAATAAACACACACATCCACACCACAGAAAAAAAAGCCCCATAATATAAATCCAACATCAATCTTGTTGCCCAGCGATGTGGATCCATCATCAATCACAATGAACGATGTCCCAATGATCTCCTGACACAAACTTTCACCACAAACAATAGCTCAGAGACCAGCTGCTGATTGCCAACAAGCTGGCAAGTAGTGATGGCTGATGTCATTGATCACATATGGTGTTGGCATGCTCATTCATATGTTGCTTTCTCCTCCTGATATGTCCTGATTACTTGTAGGTCTATTGGCCAAGTTCAACTTCAACATGGACATTCAAGTTGTCAGACCTTTAAAGACCGTCTATCCAATAGCGTAGAAAGTGATATGGAAAGAAAAATCTCCCTGAAAAGTCACTACTACTACAGCTTTCAGTGCTGCATAGTGGCTGGATCTTCCCATTTCAAGCTCCTACATGACTATCAGTAATTGGGTTATAGGATGCTGCTCTCCACTCACACCCTGATGGGATGACTGTGGATGAAGTGTCAATGAACCAAGCTGACTCTTCCTCATCCTCCAACAGAACTTGAATGGGGGTGGGTGGTGACTGCAGCACATCATTTTCTGGCTGGGTGTTGGTAAAAGTGACAAGCCCTGCCAGTGGTTTTGAAGTGTCCTTGACAACCCTTTCTTCAATACTGTCTCACTTCTGAAGGTACCACTTCCATTCCAACCCAGCGGACTGAATGGAAAAAAAAAGTTAAGGAGCTTAGGAGGAACTCGCTATACTAACTATACAATGTAGTACAGCAATCTCCCCTCCAGAACACACCAGTCAACAGTGACCATTGGCTGCGAGCGCTGAGCAGATGACAATTGGTAGATGTTTTTCTAGCAAGCCGTACATACGAACCAAATGTCGGACAGTTTCTCTTGAACCAGCTGATACTGGCAGATATTTGACCTGTTTGTACCAGGCTTACGTTCACTTTTTCAGGCAGATTTTTACTTTTAATGATAAATAGAAGCCTTTGGTAATATCATTTCTGCCCCAGCCATCCCAGTGTGCTTATCTCTCACTCACTACATCTATATCAGCTTTGAAATTTCATCCGTTAATTTCAGTGTTTGAAAAATGTTTTTTGCTTCCATCACTTCCTGTAGATCATGTGACATTCAGGAAGCTTTGAATCCCATCATGCACTGGCTTGCTGCATTACAGAACAGGGGGCGTGATAGGGCGTGTTCACCACTTTGGACCACACCACCCTCATTACTATACCACCTTCCACTCACTTACAATCTGATTGTACATCTCCTTTAAAGCTATGTAGTGCAAGGTCATGTCTGATTTGATACAAATTGAATGGATTGTTCAAGTGGGTCCATATATTCCAAAATATACAGAGATCGTACAATTAGATTGCATAGTGCATGGCCATCTTTATACAAGTACATAGGAGGGACTGGATTTGGATACTCAGCTCTCAGGCCTTATTTACATCTCTGAATAGTGGGAATTTGTGTTTTTTTGGAGCTTTTCGCTTGTTACACATATGGCAACTCATTCACCTGGGCTGCCCTATGAGTGACAATCGCCCCAAAAATCGCCCTCCAGTACATTTTTTTGGAGCGGAGCATGGTGTGTTTTTTACTGCACTTGGTGCATTTGCATCACATTTGTCCCATGGCAAACGCACACCCACGCTTAGCATTAATATTTAACAGCAATGCAAGTGTGATATGCATTTGCAATGTGTTTGCAAAACACACAGCAAAGCATGCATTTTCTATATGGTTTTCTGTGTGTTCAGAAATGTGCCGATGTGAATAAAGCCTCATTGTTCCTGTGTAAACACAATTTCACTTTCAGGGTTCCTTCAAACCTAGTGCAGTGGGAGCGCACTTTCGGGCAAATTTTTCCCACAACATGCATATGGAGCTCCTAGATTTCAATGGGCTGCCCTACACGTAAAGTAGCTGATGGGATATTTTGGCATGTTGTGGGTTGCACTTTTTTTACTGTGCATTTTGCTGCATTTGCTGTTTGTTATTCATGTGGCTAAATGTGTGTTTGCTTCTGCGTTTGGCGAGTGTGACTGTGATTTGGAAAAGTATGACTAGTTAATGTTAGGTATATGAAGGTGACCACACACTATACAATCTGATTGTACAATCTCTGTACAATCTCCTTTAGATTTACCAAACCTATATAATAGGTGGACACACCTTGTCTGCAATCACTCTGTATCAAATCGGGTAGGCATAGTTGATGGTATATCTAAAGGTGATTGTACAATCAGATTGTTTAATGCATGGTAGGTTTTACTTATTTCCAAGACACACTTCTCCTGTTTTCAATACTACAGCTCTATCCACATAGGCTATTATCTGATCACTCAGCACCTGCACACTCTGCCAAAAGAATGATCTATGCAAGATGAAGGTAAGGTGGGAAAAAAACTCCTTCCTGTGTCTTATAAGTCAGCTGCTGAACCCCTTCCTGTGTCTAAGGCCACGTACACACGGGCAGACTGTCATTTTTAGTTTATTTATTTGCGCAATGAGGTATGTTCTTTCTTTTATTTGAGCGATATCGATCTATGAAGGATTGAAAGCAATGAAGGTACTCACCGGCATGCACCAATCAGGGAGCTGTGGTGTCTCTCCAGTGGAATTGTGAATATTACTCAAGGAGGAGATCATTTGCAGATTGATGGAATTGTCAGCATGGAATCTATATGAGCACGATATGACTCTTTATAATTTTAGAGTGATATCATTCTGAAAAAAGAAAGAATAACAATACAAAACTAAACAAGACAGAGTGGCTTGCAATATTCAGCAAAGATAAAACAAGACTAAAATCAATATGTTACAGACACATCACACGAAACGATTGACAAGCAACCATCAGCGTAACAGCATAGCCTATTAAGGAATTCCATCTGTCCGGGCCCAACGTGCTCCAGCTCGTGTTGCCCCTTAGGGGGACCTACACAAAGCTTATGTGCCGCGCATGAGAATGCAAGGCATAGATTTCTGGTGAGTGCGGCTTCACTAGGGGGATCCACAGTCACAACCGGTGTGGTGGAGGCGTATATTTAAAGCAGTTGAAGACTTTGTTGCACATTCACCTCTCGAGTTGCACTTCTGCTTTTTTGCTAATCAATTGCTCACAAGCTGGGATTTCATCAATCACTATTTGGAGTTTGGACTTTTAGTTGCTAGTATAGTCACAGAGTTCAGTCACTGTGTTATTCTTTTTATATGATATATATTTTTTCTCTAATTCATATTTATATTTTTTCACTTAGTCACTTAGTTATCTCTATCTTGGTTGATTGTCTGGCGTAAGATTGACAGTTTGATCATGTGGTTTATTTATAATTAATCAATATCATCACCTTTAGGATCTACTCTAGTTTATACACAGCGCCACTATTTCATTGATCAGTTTTGGAATACTTTGACATAGACTTTTCGACCGGACTTGTCCGACAGACTTTCCAGCGGACTTTCGACGGACTTTCGACGGACTTTCGACGGACTTTCGACGGACTTTCGACGGACTTTCGACGGACTTTCGACGGACTTTCGACGGACTTTTTAAAGAACGGACTTGCCTACACACGATCACACCAAAGTCCGACAGATTCGTACGTGATGACGTACACTGGACTAAAATAAGGAAGTTGATAGCCAGTTGCCAATAGCTGCCCTAGCGTCGGTTTTTGTAAATCGGACTAGCATGCAGACAAGGGGATTTCTGGGTCCCGCGGAGTTACGACGTAAAGATTTGAAGCATGCTCCAAATCTAAAGTCCATCAGATTTGCGACTGATAAAGTTCGCTGAAGGTCCGGTGAAGCACACACGATCGGATTGTTCGCCGGATTTGGTCCATCGTCCGTCAGACAAGTCCGGTCGAAAAGTCCGACCGTGTGTACGCTGCATTACTGGTTTGCACAACCTAAGGTCCATCCAGGAAGTAATGTAAAGGTTTTCCATACAGTATACTGGACACTGAGGTAAGGGCTGTGTAGGATACATAGAAAGTTTTTTTCTTTTCTGCAAAAGAAGTACATTAATGCTATATTGGTACATAAGGAAGCTGGAATATAGGAACAAAAAAAAAAAAAAGTCCAGTGCTGCATTAAAAAGATCCTCAACATACCACTAAGTAAGAGGCTGCAACATGCAGGTAAGTTTTGAACCTAAAAAAGCATTTGGGGCACGTTGTATGAAATTCCTATCTATGTTTCACTACAGCCACTGGTCATCCCACAGAGATTCGCTGAATGGAAGGTCAAGAGGTCATGGTAGTTCTAAACAAATACTGTACTCCACAATTCCCGGAGGTCATCTCATCATACCTCCAGCAGTCCTACCCCTCCACACAGATCCACCCGTCCCAAAGGAAAGCCTGCTGGGTTTGCGGAGGACAGGCCCTTCCTGAAAAATTTGTATGTGAAGGTTGTCTCTTAGAGGCCACTGGAGACTAGGAAAAGGACAAGCAGGAGGAAAACGCTTCTTCCTTTGATTTTGGCTTGATCTAAACCATTTGTGGTCGCAGTAAAAGATGCAATTCAGTGGGAGGAGACTCCTGAAACCCCTGCCAGAAAATATTTTCCCCAGCTGAAGTACAAATCTCCATCCATCCCACTTATGGAAGAAATAAAGGAAATAGTGACAGATGAATGGCGAAAGATAGGAAAGCGACTGATCGTCTATAACCGTTTCCACAAGTTATTTCCACTGTCAAAGCCGAATACCCAACTGTTTGATTCAGTACTGTCAGTGGATGCCTCTTTTATTAAAATTCAGCCGCTGCGGTATTTGTAGCTGCTGGCTTTTAATATTTTTTTTTTAGGTGGATTCCCGCTTTAAGTGGTTAATAAAACAAAAAAAAACAAACAAACGTATACTTACCTTCTCTGTGCAGTTGGTTTTGCACAGAGCAGACAGGGACTTCCTCAGGTCCCTCTTTGCTGCTCCTGGCCCCTCCCTCCTATCCAGTGCCCCCACAATCAACCACTTCCTATGGGGGCACTGGAGCCAAGTCATAGCTCCATGTGTCCATTCACACACGGAGCCCCACCCCAGCCCCACCTCCTCTCTTCCCTGATTGGCTGACTGACTTTGATTGACAGCCATGGGAGCCAATGGCACTGCTGCTGTGTCTCAGCCAGTCAGGAGGAGTGCCCCGGACAGCTTAGAAATTTGTGGACATCGCTGGAGAGAGATGGGGCTCAGGAAAGTAATTAGGGGGGTGCTGGGGTGGCTGCTACACACAAAGGTTTTTGTATGTTTTTGCATAGAATGCATTACGATAAAAAACCTTCTGCTTTTACAACTCCTTTAACCGCTTGCCGACAGGCTTGGGTGGCACAGGTGCGCAAAACAATGTACCCGTACGTCGCTGCCTCATTCGCAGAAAGCGGGAACGCGAATGCCGCACCTGCGAGAGCATGCTTGCGGATCCCGTGGCTTCAATGTCCACCGGTAGCCTGCGATCATGGCATGGAGAAGCAGCATGGGGAGATGCCTATGTATACAAGACATTTCCCTGTTCTGCCTGGCAACATGACAGGGATCTACTGCTCCCAGTGACCAGGAGCAGTGATCTCTGTCACGTTCTAGTGAGCCCACACCCCCTACAGTTAGAACATGCTGAGGGAACACAGTTAAACCCTTGATCGCCTCCTAGTGTTTAACCCCTTCCCTGCCAGTGACATTTACACAGTAATCAGTGCATTTTTATAGCACTGATCGCTGTATAAATGCCAATGGTCCCAAAATAGTGTCAAAAGTGTCTGATCTGTCTGTCGCAATGTCGCAGTCATGATAAAAATCGCAGATCGCCGCCATTACTAATAAAAAAATATAAATTAAAGTGAAAGGACCTCTGTGCTATAAAACTCAAAATGATCCGGAAATGCTGCAAAATCAAACAGTGATCACAGATCACCTACTAACAATCAAATAAATATAAAGAATTATATGTGATCTTGTGCATGACCTTATTAGCTAAAATATTCAAACAATAGTGATAAACATCTAAAAAATCAAATACAATAAGAATGATAGTGATGAAAATATTGAACACTAAATAGTCCACGTGCTGCTCCAATCAGGCTGGTAAACCTTCCAAAAAAAACCTTATGCCACTGGCTGGAAGGTTTTACCAGCCTGATTGGAGCAGCACGTGGACTATTTAGTGTTCAATATTTTCATCACTATCATTCTTATTGTATTTGATTTTTTAGATGTTTATCACTATTGTTTGAACATTTTAGCTATTAAGGTCATGCGCAAGATCACATATAATTCTGTATATTGATAAAAAAAAATATTTTAATAAAAATGCCATAAATCTATCCCCTATTTTGTAGACGCGATAACTTTTGCGCAAACCAATCAATATACGCTTATTGCAATTTTTTTACAAAAAATATGAAGAAGAATACATATTGGCCTAAACTGTGGAAGAAATTTGTTTTTTTTTTTATATATTTTGGGGATATTTATTATAGCAAAAAGTAAAAAATATTTTTTTTTTCAAAATTGACGCTCTTTTTTTGTTTATAGCGCAAAAAATAAAAATCGCAGAGGTGATCAAATACCACCAAAAGAAAGCTCTATTTGTGGGAAAAAAAGGATGCCAATTTTGTCAGAGTGGACAAACTGTTTTTGATTCTTATTTATACACAATGCTTTTTTTCTCAAACAATAGGTGCTGGAACTCAACCACGACCCCCCCCAAACCCCTCCTCCCACACACACCCTCCAAATCACATCAAATAGTGGGTGTGATCAATCAAATTTCACAAACAGTAGGAGGGTCTTAAAGGGGCATTAAATACCAGGATTATATTACATACAGAGTGCAGAATTCAAGGGGGTTACACACAGAGTGCAGAGCTGTCACCAGTAAACACATAAACTGGACTTCTGTGTTTGCCAGTGATTGTGGTGAGCATGCCCCCCGCCCCCAAGGGTCTGAGCCAGAGGTGGTGGAACTGAGTTCCACCAAGTTCCCCCTGAAAAAAAGCCCTGTTTATACACCTGCCAAGGCTAGTGTCCAGCATCCAAACATAGTTCCTTTACACAAGAGGAACAGCTAAAGTAAGCATATTCATATCCCAACAAAATGTACACATTCACCAATCTTATTTTCGTAGTGTTTAAAACAGGAGTGGACTTGTACTTAATTTAACAGTTTGCAAATATTCCCATGAGAAAGCTGAAGCTTGTTGTCCTTGAAAATTAGTGTGTGTGTCTGAAAACCATTTCAATACCAGACACTTTCACCCTTTTCCTACCCAGGCCAATTTTCAGCTTTCAGCACTGTCACAATTTGAATGCCAATTGCATTATCATGCAACACTGTACCTAAACTAAACTTTTATCATTTTGTTCACACAAATTAAGCTTTCTTTTGGTGGTATTTAATCACCACTGTTTTTGGGGTTTTTTTTTTGCTAAGTAAATGAAAAAAGAGTGAAAACTTAGCAAAAATAAAAAGAGTTTTTCTTTGTTTTTTTCTTTTTGTTTCTGTTACAACATTTTGCAAATAAATAATTGTTAATAAATTTGGGCCAAAATGTATTCTGCTATATCTCTTTGGTGAAAATAGTCCAAATCAGTGTATATAATGTAGTCTGTAGCCCACTAACTATGGTATATATTTGTATATCTGAAAAAGGATTCAATCCTGATGTACTGACACCCTCATTTCTTGAGGTCCAAAAATGCCAGGACAGTAAAAATACCCCCAAATGACCAATTTTTGCAAAGTAGGCAGTCCAAGGTATTTAGTAAGAGGCATGGTGAGTTTTTTGAAGTTTAATTTTTTTGTCACAATTATTTGGTAAATGAAAAAATAAAAAATATTTTTTTTTAACATACTCTCACTAGTGCAGTATACAGCATTATCAAATAACTGGCGTGGCGGTGATCAGGGACACTGACTGGTGATTAACTTGATTCCGAGCATGCGTGGACTTTTGTCCGATGCACTTGTGTACAGAGGATCGGAAAGTCCGACAACAAACATTTGTTGGCGGAAAATTTGAGAACCTGCTAGCCAACATTTATTGGCAGGAAAGTCTGACAACAAATGTTCTATGGAGCATACACATGGTCAGACTTTCTGCCAACAAGCTCACATCCAACATTTGTTGAAAATCCGATCGTGTGTACGCGGCATAAGAGTGACAGGCCACCATAGCAGGCTGTTACAATGTGAGGAAAGTGGAAAGCATCAATTCTGCAATGAATTAATTTAGCATTGAGCCTCAGCACCTGTATTGTGTGATTATCATGATGATAACGATGATATAAAATGACATTGACATTCATCTTTGGGCCTTATTCACATAGGGCATGCTGCAGACATGCATCTTCCATGCATGGATGTCTTTTACCGGCTTAGGGATACATAAAGTGTTGCATGCATCCCCATGCTGGCATCCCATTTACTGTATCTCTACTGGGACACACAACTGTGGTCCCAGTATGACATGCATGCAAGTGTGGGTCTCAGAATGCATGCAGGGTGCATTCAGGGACTTGCACTAGCATGTCATGTTGGCATGCGGCTGTGTCAGTGCAACAGAAAAAAAAAGGGACACCGACATAGGGATGCAAGCAATAGTTAATGCAACCCCATGCCAGTAAAAGACAGCCCTACATGAGAATGGGCCCCTACACTTGTGTGTGGGAAGGGGGGGTGGTAAATATGTTTGGCTCATCTATGTTTTATCACCCCCAACCTCTTCCCCTAATGCCCTGTACACACGGTCAAATTATCCGATGGAAAATGTACAATCGGAGCTTGTTGTCGGAAATTCCGACCATGTGTGGGCTCCATCGGACTTTTTCCATCAGATTTTCCCGACACACAAAGTTTGAGAGAAGGATATAAAATTTTCAGACAACAACTCCGATCGCGTCAATTCCGACCGTGTGTGGACAATTCGACGCACAAAGTGCCACGCATGCTCAGAAGAAATTCCGAGACGGAACTGCTCGGTCTGGTAAAATTAGCGTTCGTAATGGATATTAAGTATAAAATTGATGCGCTTTAAATAAATAGTGCACAATATGCTGCTGCGACTAAGCTTAAATCCAGGAATAAAAAATGCATACATGTGAATAAAATAAATGAATAATTATGGTGCTAATACATGTGTTAAAATTGCCAAAATAAATCTTCAAATTGGTGATGTGACGGTGAGTATAAATAAAATAATAATGACACTCTAAATACAATGTCCAGGCAGAGATAAATAGTGGGAGAAAGTAAAAAATAATTAAACAGTTCCTTCCCTTAATCCAGATTGATTGACTCACTGGGTTAGATCGTTTGTATCAGGATATTTCGTTTTTCTTGTATCCCACTTCAGCATTTACACTGCTGGTGATTCGGCTCTCGGGATAAAGGTTTTTAGATAGTACATAAGCAAAACAGGGACAAAAGATACACTCACAAACTCCTGGTCTATTAGAAGCATTCAAATAAGCAGATTGCAGTCAGCCGCTGTGGACGAGGTTTCCCATAGAGAAACAGCTGCTGTTAACCTTCAGGTGTATTGCAGCACTGAACGTCCTAAGCTCCTCCCACGCGTTACATCACTGACACGTGACTTTTTCAAGGATAAACCCAGGAAGCCACGGCCTCTGTATTTAAGTCCTATGGCATTGTGGTTACCATGGAGACAGTGCTGTGTTCATTGGATCATCATACTGCTTTCTGCTACTAATGACATGTAAATATTTTGGCTTAAGCCTTATTTAATTGTTTTACAAATTATTAAAAGGGGAACATATATTTATAAATACAGGTTTGCAAACAAATATAGAACACTTCCAGATAAAAAATAAGAACATAAAAATGGACCTAATTAGTGTGGTCACGAAACTCCCTCCAGTGGTAAATAGTGTTACTACACATTCAATGTTAACACCTCAGACCGCATGTCATTACATACTGCGATAGATAGCAAAATCACTAATATGTATGTGTACTTCCGCAAGTAATATACCAATTGATCCATATTGTGTAGTTACTAGCAACATATTGGATAGGCCCGTATTACACTCACATCCACTAGTGAAAATTATATAAAAAATATAAAAAAAGTTAAAATAAAAGATTAAGGTTACATTGTTGCACCACTAGTTCGCCATTGCAACAATGTTTCAAAAAATTTTTATATTGAAAAATTAAATTAAAATACTAAATAAATTGATATATATAATTGACTAGATGCACAACCCAAATATTTGATACTATACATTCATTTACAGTAAAATCAAATATATGATCCCTATGATATTAAAAAATATATAATAAAAATTAATTTATTTTAAAATTTATTTTATTTTATTTTGTTGGTATTAATTGGTACGTAAATTTATTGTCTCTTTACACTTAATAACGATAGTCTATATTATAGTATTTATTTTAAATAAAATTAATTTTTATTATATATTTTTTAATATCATAGGGATCATATATTTGATTTTACTGTAAATGAATGTATAGTATCAAATATTTGGGTTGTGCATCTAGTCAATTATGTATATCAATTTATTTAGTATTTTAATTTAATTTTTCAATATAAAATTTTTTTGAAACATTGTTGCAATGGCGAACTAGTGGTGCAACAATGTAACCTTAATCTTTTATTTTAACTTTTTTTATATTTTTTATATAATTTTCACTAGTGGATGTGAGTGTAATACGGGCCTATCCAATATGTTGCTAGTAACTACACAATATGGATCAATTGGTATTTTACTTGCGGAAGTACACATACATATTAGTGATTTTGCTATCTATCGCAGTATGTAATGACATGCGATCTGAGGTGTTAACATTGAATGTGTAGTAACACTATTTACCACTGGAGGGAGTTTCGTGACCACACTAATTAGGTCCATTTTTATGTTCTTATTTTTTATCTGGAAGTGTTCTATATTTGTTTGCAAACCTGTATTTATAAATATATGTTCCCCTTTTAATAATTTGTAAAACAATTAAATAAGGCTTAAGCCAAAATATTTACATGTCATTAGTAGCAGAAAGCAGTATGATGATCCAATGAACACAGCACTGTCTCCATGGTAACCACAATGCCATAGGACTTAAATACAGAGGCCGTGGCTTCCTGGGTTTATCCTTGAAAAAGTCACCTGTCAGTGATGTAACGCGTGGGAGGAGCTTAGGACGTTCAGTGCTGCAATACACCTGAAGGTTAACAGCAGCTGTTTCTCTATGGGAAACCTCGTCCACAGCGGCTGACTGCAATCTGCTTATTTGAATGCTTCTAATAGACCGGGAGTTTGTGAGTGTATCTTTTGTCCCTGTTTTGCTTATGTACTATCTAAAAACCTTTATCCTGAGAGCCGAATCACCAGCAGTGTAAATGCTAAAGTGGGATACAAGAAAAACTAAATATCCTAGTACAAACGATCTAACCCAGCGAGTCAATCAATCTGGATTAAGGGAAGGAACTGTTTAATTATTTTTACTTTCCCCCACTATTTATCTCTGCCTGGACATTGTATTTAGAGTGTCATTATTATTTTATTTATACTCGCCGTCACATCACCAATTTGAAGATTTATTTTGGCAATTTTAACACATGTATTAGCACCATAATTATTCATTTATTTTATTCACATGTATGCATTTTTTATTCCTGGATTTAAGCTTAGTCGCAGCAGCATATTGTGCACTATTTATTTAAAGCGCATCAATTTTATACTTAGTACTATTTGTTTGGTTATCTGATCACCCTATATTGATAGCAGCTTTAATTTACTGATTTTTTCATAGCACTAACTATATTGGTATATATATATTTTTAAGCACAATTTATTTATATCACACATATCTTTCCACATCAGCGCTTGGTTTTTATTCATTTTTTTCGTAATGGATATAGCACTTTTGTCAGGCTGCAATGTTTTAAATTGTTTAATGCAACGCACTCTCTTCTTCTTTATAATGCTAGAAGAATGAAGTAGTTTTGCTGCTCATATTCACACAGACTTCTCACTTCTCTTTATTATTTCTCGTGATTTCATCAATATAATATTTTTATTTGTCACATCTCCCAAAAAAATTATATTTTTGGGATGTTTTTAGATTAAATATTTTTTTGGGATTTTTTAAAATCCTGATCTTGTGTTTTGTTCTTAATTTTTATTTTATTCTTTGCTCCAGAATAGTTTGCTGTGTGTTTTGTGTGTCAAGTTACCACAACACCATTATTATCTTGTATTATTTAATCTCAAGAAGATTGCTTGGTGTTGGTGTCTCTTGTTAATTTCACATTGTATTTTTGAAATGTACCTGCCTCCTCACAAACAAACTGTCCTTTTTGAAGGAAAACACACATAGGCGAGTATAATAAATCAAACCAAAATTTTATTAAGGGCTCATAACCAAAGAAAGAGGGAGGCAACACTGGAGAAACAGCAGAAATAGGCGAAGCCTTTGGCCCCCAGGGCACACATCAATTATTTCCAGGCAAAATTCGTGGCCTGAGAAGTCCTTCTCTAAGGGAGTTCTATCTGGTCCAGAAGTCCAAGAGAATCATGAACAGCAGCAGAGGACATATCTGTCCCCAGGCTGTGGTCATACAAGAGCCTGCATCTTTTGTCAGACCAGACTGAACCCAGGTCATCACTCTCTGGTCTTCCTTCCACGCTTCCTTCCACGCTGTGTCTGTGGTGGTGGAGTTGTGGCCGGGGGAGGAGGAGGAGGAGGAGGATGATGATGTAACTCACTCAGGTGGGTATTGGGTGTGATTTCGCCCCTCAAACCCCTATTTAATGTTTGATAAATGAGTTCCTCACACATGAGGCGTTGGCCCTCCTGCATGTCCTGCAGTTTGGTGGCAGCCATGGAGGCAAAGGCCTCTTCACGAGTGGGGGTGGCTCTCAGGGACGCAGAAGCCTCCTGAATCAGCCTGAGCACTGAATCCTGCACGTTACTCCCCTTCCTGGGTCTTTTGTTTGGAAGGCGGAGGGGAGGGACCTGCAATTCTGTCAGGCTCCTACTAGGCCTGGCCTCCTCCTGGCTGCCACTAACCCCCGCCTCCTCCTGGCTGCCACTAACCCCCGCCTCCTCCTGTGTGCCACATTCCACAGCCTCCTCCTGGCTGCCACATTCCACAGCCTCCACAGCCTCCTCCTGGCTGAGGTCTTCCTATGTATGAAAAAGGGACATAGTTTTAGTTTTTTCTTCATCAATCACACACAATTTTCACCTCATGACTGTTGCAAATTGAATGTTAACAAATAGATTATCATTCTGAACCCAGCATTTTTCATTCTTGTCCCAATTATTTTTGCCCACTACTGTCTATTGATATGTAAAACACTTTATTAAATCAGCAATTAGTGATCAATAATAGCATCTAGTAAACATTATTTATTTATTGACCAGAAATCTGTAGAACAATGCTATACCTGGCTCCAGCTGGGCTCCTCCACTTCTTCCTGGCTGGAAGTCCCAGGTTGGACATCAGAAGCCTCAGCTGGGGTGGAAGATAGGGTGGAAGGAAGGGTTGAGAGGGATTCCCTGACTTCAGTCTGGTCTGACAGAAAACGAAGTCTCTCATAGTACCACAGCCTGGGGACATAAACGACATCTGCTGCAGCTCCGGATCTCTGGGAATCCTGGACCTTCTTACGCTCCCTAAGATAAGAGCTCCTCAGGCCACCAATTTTGGCTTTTAAATAGGGAATGGTTGCTGTGGGGACCATCGGCTTCACCAACTCCAGCAGTTTCTCCAGCGCTGCCTGCCTCTTTTGTTTATGATTATAATGTGGATGTTTCACCTGTCACAGACAGGGCAGCTCCCTGTACTTGTCTATGAACAGGGGGAGGAAGTTGTGGTCAGTGAAGCCATCCATTTTATCTGCAATACACAAGACAAATCCTAGTGTCAGGCTAAAGTCTCCTAATCTTGTCCCAATATAGGCCTCAATCTATAAGCAGTATAGGCCCAAGTTTAAATGTTACTTTTGTTATCACGATCGGCGCTTCCGATACTCCTTCCTCCGCTCACAGATCGTACGTACTACGCACGTGTGTTACGCTTTATATACACTACGCATGCATGAAACTCTGTTCACCCTGACGTTCTTTCTAGTCTATTCCCCGCCCCTTCTCGTTCGGCGCAGTGGGGAAGAGCACATGGCGGAGACAGAGCAGGTGCTTGCTAATTACAACAACGAGGAGGAGAAAAGCCGGAGCCAGAAATGTCAGGATCCCGGAGGAGACGATTTAAGGCCTCAAATATGTCCTTTGTGGAGATGGTGGACATATTGAAAAGGGCCGACTATGACGGGAAGTATGGACCTTACCCAAACCCCAATGTCAGAAAGGCCAAGATCATGGCGAAAGTTGTGAAGAGTCTGCACAGAAATTTTGGGGTACGACGATCCAAGGATTAACTTGGAAGCGGTGGTCGGACCTCAAATTAAGGGAGCACGATCAGTATAGAGGGATCAGGAGAGTGCTGCAAAAAAGTAAGTAGTTGTCCTGTGTTCCTATTCTTTATTTTTATTTCGTTCGTGCTGCTCCATGTGCTTTTCTTTACAGTTGTACAGTTTAAAATGGCAACTTTCATGGTCATGGACACATTATTCGTTTGTAGGAAACATTGTTTGTTCGGCCTATAAAACAACATGTTTTGTCCAGATGCAGTTCAATACATTTTTTCTGGCCTACTTCTCTTAAAATAATTTTGGTGTCTAGATGGGTTTGTAACTAGAATGAAATGCAAACTAGATTCTGTGTAAGGAGAGGACACTCAGCTGTTTACACATCTGGACGCTGGAGCACTAGTGTGGGACAAAAGAACACCCTTTTTATCAGGGGGCCCCACACAGGTGATCCAGTGTATACTATAGGGGTGTCTACATCTGTGAAGCTTGTACAAAACAGGTAAGAATTCAAGGTTGACAAAGGAAAATAATATTTCTTCATCTTGGAACTCTGCCAAAACAGACAATTGTACCCCACTTCCAAGCAATATTTCATATTCCTATTTCTGCCATCAAATATCTGTGTGCTAAGTATACCTATTATTTTTTTTTTTACATAGGGGAGAAAAGACTCGGAGGACACCACTCATCAGAGGAGACCACAGACTCCCCACCTCAGGAAGATGGGGAAATTCCACAAAGCCAAGCAGAGGAGGAGGAGGGAGACGTGGTGGAAATAGTCACCACAACAGGTGAGTGTCTGCGACCACAGGCTCAGGTAAGAGATGGATGCCTGCATATTTGTAATGCATGGTGTGTTTTTGTTTCTTTTTTTTCTTATTTTTAGGTGATCGTGATGTTGTGGAAGAAGGTCATTTCACCAGTGAAAGTGCCCAGATCCTCATCGGGGAGATCATGGGGTGTAATAGGGACTTGGAAAACATAAAGCAAAACATCAATGATGTTCAAAACAAAATGAAGAACATCATTTGATGTTTTAGGGAGAATTTAAAACCCCTCGAAATCCCGAATTATTTCAGTTTTTTTGTCCGGGAAATTTTTTGAACTTTTTTTGACATATTCTCGAAAAGCCAAATTTTGAAGATGCACACAGTGTGTCAACATGTACTATCTGCCATCACGGGAGATCAATGTATGCATTTTGGGGGTGCAACCCCCTCAATAATAAAGTAGCTGAGAAGAAGGGGTTGCACCCACAAAACACGTCCCTTGATCCCCCATGATCGCAGCTAGCACATGTTGACATTCGGCAATTTGTGTGCATGTTCAAAATTTGGCTTTTCCAGGGGTGACATCACCCCATCTGAACGCAATATCATACACAGTTTGTAAATACTCATGTCTGATATTGCCTTCAATTTCTATAAAAGTTGAACTTTGTAAGTTCCAGATTTGTGTATTTCTTGTTGGTTTTAAACATGCCTGTTTTACCTTAAAAGGACATTTCTACTTTTATTAATGTGACCAAAAAATTGTTATACAACAAACATGTTGGTTTGTTTTACAAACCTTTTATAAATGCACATGTGATTGTGCTTGTATTAAAAAGATTGATACTAAACAATGTGTGGCTTCTTCTTTCAATACACATAAACATTTTTTGTGGTAAAATTGGTGTTTTCAGTGACAATGGGGGTTATTTCCTAAGGGCAAATCCACTTTGCACTACAAGTGCAGTTTCAGTGTAGTCTCAAGTGCACTTGTAGTGCAAAGTGTCTTTGCCCTTAGTAAATAACACACCACAGTGCTTTATAATTTTACAGAATCACGCCATTTTCAGGACTCCCCAAATTTCAGTCATGGTCAGCTAAAAGAAACACAAGCAGTAAATGTAAGCAAATATTTGTTCAGTTTAAAAAAATTTTTTATTTAAAAAATGTCTTTGTCTGGCATATTGATGGCCCCCCTACCCACAAAGTATACCATGTATCTTATACGGACCTCGCAGGCACTCAGGGGGGGCAAGCCAGCCTCAAGCGCCATCAGGGTTGGTTCATTGAGGTTAATAACTCTGGCTTCAAGCCCAACTGAGCCAGCATAGTTCACAGAATTTCTCCTTAAAAAGTTGTGGAGAACACAGTAAGCCAGGATGATGCGATTGAGTTTATACTCCACCATGTATCGGTGTAAGAAATAGGCGGAACCGGCTGGCCATTATTCCAAACGTGTTCTCCACCACTCTTCTGGCTCTGGCCAGCCGGTAATTAAAAACCCTCTGGTCCAGGGTGAGGGTCTTCATAGGGAATGGCCGCATAAGATGGCCCCCCCCCCCATCGCAAAGGCTTCATCCGCAATGAAGATGAATGGGAGTCCTTCCACATTGTCTTCTGGAGGTGGCAAGTCCAAGCTGCCATTCTGGAGACGCCTGTAGAACTCCGTTTGGGCAATGACTCCACCATCTGACATCCGGCCATTCTTCCCCACGTCCACATACAGGAACTCATAAGTAGTCGACACCACCGCCAACATCACAATACTATTGAACCCGTTATAGTTGTAATAGTATGACCCCGAGTTGGGTGGTGGGACGATGTGGACGTGTTTCCCATCAATTGCCCCTCCGCAGTTAGGAAAGTCCCACCGCTGGGCAAAGTGGGAGGCTACAGTCTGCCATTCCTGTGGGTTGGAAGGAAACTGAAGTCAAACAAAAAAAAAATTAATCATTTTGCACATAAACATGGAAAGCAGATTAGACACAAACCTTCTTGGCCAACATCAGTATTACATTTTTTTTTAGGGAGTATTTAAAGACAAAGGTATAAGGTCCACCTATCAGATTCCCCCCCCCCCCCATGGGCCATTTAAATAAATTTATGGGAGGGAGATGTTTTGGACAGGTAACCCTCTCCACTTCATTGAGAGATGAATGCCTAAATAATGTATATTACTTTGGCCAGCCCCTCCTTACTTACACTATTGGCAGCCCACTGGACAGGTAAGAAGTGTCATAATACGAAGAGATAAATACACACTGTACACATTTTTGCACATTTTTACATTCTACTATTACCTATCAAGATAATAATAGGATACAAAAACTTGAAACAGTACCATTTGAAAGTATTCAGGCAGGCCCTTGCACTACATGCTTTGGGGAATTCATCCATAAATCTGACCACAAAAGAGGTAGGTATAGTGTGTATGGGTTTGGCAAAGTCAGCAGATAGAGGCTTGGTATCAGCTGAGTTAGCAGTTGGGGGGAGGGAGGGTTCAAAATGATTTTAGGACCCCAAAAAAAAGCCTCTGGCACTCTGCTAGAATTTCAAGCACACATCACAATTTTCAACATTTTAGGGGGTATTTAGGGTAAAGCACTACTATGGATCTGACAAAATACATTGTTAAGTGACTCCTCACGGTGAATATAGGCCCAGGAGAGCATGCTGGGGAGGTAAGTGAAGGCAAATATGTATGAAGGACAAAAAAAATAATTACATAAAAATCCAGCATGCATGAGAACAAAGGGGACATTCACAGCATATTACAATCATGGTAATTAGGGAATGAGGAAAGAAATACAATATATTATCAAACATTAAATACAATAAAATGTGATGTTAAAGGATAAAAATCTTACCTTAATATAGTCCTTCTGCAAGACCTGGATGATGGCAGAACAGGTCTCTGGGATAATGATCCCCAGAGCCTGGGGGGAGATGCCTGTTGAGAACTTGCGGTCCTGCAGGCTTCTCCCCGTCGCCAAGTACTGCAGGGTGGTGACTAGCCTCTGCTCCGGAGTGATGGCTTGCCTCATGCAGGTATCCTGCCTGCTGATATAGGGGGTCAGCAAAGCCAACAAACGGTGAAATACGGGGTCCGTCATCCTGAGAAAGTTCCTGAAATCATCAGGATTATTCTCACGGATCTCACGGAGCAAAGGCATGTGACAGAACTGGTCACGCTGGAGCAACCAATTCTTGGTCCATGAACTCCTCCCCACCCTGTTCATGGACTGGGCTTGTGTCAAAGTAAGGGCCCCAACACCAAGCCCCCGCCTAGCACGAACTCTACGATGAGTACGTATACGCAACATAGCTAGAAAACGGTCGGCTGATCAGAACGAAGTAACAGAACGCACTGAAGAACAGCAAGGCCTGTGAAGAGCGACCTGAAAATCAGTAACGAATGAACAAGAACACAATGAAAAATCAATGATAACTCGCTGCACACACTGAAGACCAGATACAAACCCACAAGCACAAACTTAACAGCAGAAATACGATCTGAAAACCACGAGTCTGAAAAAGCGCGAATCGTCTCTCACCAAACTTTTACTAACACAAGATTAGCAAAAGGAGCTCAAAGGGTGCTGCGCTTGGTACTGAACTGCCCTTTTATAGTCTCGTCGTACGTGGTGTACATGACCGCGTTCTTGGCGTTCGGAAATTCCGACAACTTTGTGCGACCGTGTGTATGCAGAACAAGTTTGAGCCAACATCCGTCGGAAAAAAACCATGGATTGTCCTATCAATGTTCGACCATGTGTACAGGGCAATATACTGCAAAGTAGCTGAGGGGGGATAATTTACTGTAGGCTGTGGTCATGATGCTTTTTGTACAGCAAAAAGTATCCCCCATGTTGTGTTCAGCCATTGTCCACCTCTGTTTTTCTGGGCCCACCCATTCCATCAAGTCAGGTTGGCAGCACTCAAAGGCGACGGGGGAACATCTGTTTCTCCCTCCCCTCTGTGACAAAGAAGCCGGAAGATACGAGGATTTACCTGCCTTGTACCAACTGGGAAAGCAGCCAATCAAATTGATGTGTGTTTGTTCAGCTGCCTTGGGGGGCAGAGGAGGGATCAGAGGTCTAATAGACCCCAGTTCTCCCCATAAAGAGGAGCCGTCACTGCCCAAGGTTGCCATAAAGAGGAAGGTGGGCAGGGTCAGGGGGCAGGGTTGAGGGTGGGGTCGAGAAGGACCCTGCCAGGTAGGCTGTACGGGGCCCTGCAACCATAGCAATATAATTTTACCATGGTAACATTGTACTACTCTGGGAAAGTTATCAGTATTTTTTTTACAAATTATGCATACATAGGCAAGCATTTTTCTGAGTGAAATAGATTAATTCAGTTGGTTTTGTTGTGATTAGCTGTGATTGGTTACAGCTAATCACAGCATAGTATGGATGGGCTGTAATTGGTCCTATTTGTACCATGTGATCACTGTGACCAATCACAGCTAACAACACAATTGTAATAATGAAAGGAATGAATCTAAGCCATTCATTGCTTACAATTGTCATGTGATTTGCTGTGATTGGTCACAGCGATCACATGGTACTGGCAGCTGCCTGGCACACTGATCAGTCATCCACCAGACACAGCCGGTGACAGACACCGGCCTGTTTCAGGAGAGCGTTTTTTCATCCTTTTTTCACATCTCACTGATACTGATTTCCATTGCCATTTTGGCCACTTCACATCTACAAGCATGCACTCCAGCAGGGTGGGCTTCTAGATAGTGATAATAGTGAACTGTGCCTGCACAAGTACAGTCACCTTTAGCCTTCACAGGGATGCATGCCCACAGTACTTGAGCAAACATACACAGTACATACACAGTATCCCCCAAACTATTTTAATGAAAGCTGCAGATTTAAAAGGAAACATTTTAAGGCTTATATAATATATAAAAGTCACACATACACTACATTCAATGTCATGGAAGTGGGCCTTCTTCTGTGCACACATCACATCACAGCCACTGAGCCAATCAGGAGAGGGTGGTTGGGGCTGAGCCACGGCTGTGTGTGTGTGAATGGACATGCAGAGCTGCAGCTCAGGAGTGAGCTTGCTTGGGTGCCCACATTGCAAGCTGTTTACTCAGGGGGCACTTGGGAGTAGGGATGGGCCAGGAGTGCCGTGGGGGGGGGGGGTCTGAGAAGAAGAGGATCCAGTCTGCTCTGTACAAAACTGCAACAAAATCATCTGGTGTTTGCGCCAAGCAATTTCCCACACCCGCAAACGCACTGTGTGTTTAGATGCATGGGGGTGCTGTTAGGAATGAATGGCAGCCCCGTGCATCTGTAAAAGAGAAACGTGTTTTGGCTGCGAGTATTTGTGGGTGCGTGAACAGGTGCGATTCTCACACCCGCCACCTCCCGTGCAAGTGTGAACCAAGTCTCAGGAGCTCAGCAACAGTTTGTTTATTTATTATAGATGTTATTATAGCACCAACAGTTTACATAGAACTTTACATATTGTACATTTATATCAGTCTCTGCCTCCTCAAGAAGCTTACAATCTAAGGACCTTATCTCACATGCATACACACACACACACACACACACACACACACACACACACTAGGTCCACTTTAAGCAGGAAACAAATAACCTAACAGCATGTCTTTGGAGTGAATGAGGAAACTGGAGTAACCAGAGGAAACCAACACAAGCTTAAAGATAACATATAAAGTGTATGCAGACAGTTTCCTGGTCGGGATTGAAACCAAAGTTCTCAATACTGCATGGTGGAAATGTTGATGTGAAACTCTCCTCCCCTCGCTCCCTCCCCAACTTTACCTGGTTGTTTCCCAGATTCCGGGTCTTCAGCCATCTTGATTGGCTGAGACAAAGCGATGTAATTCCTGTACTTGCACCCAGGAGTTCATTAATTTCAGCACTGAGGTGTGTTGATAATGTATACTGAACTACATACATTCTAAAGAAGGTTGTCAACAGGTAGGTAAATTTGTTTTATTGCAGAAGAGATATAGCATATAATCTGCTCATAGTATGTTTTTTTTTTCAGTGTAGTTTTGCTTTAACCAGTAATCCACTGTGCTGCCAATGCTTACCAGGAACAAAATATAGCATAACCATTGTAGAATCAATTGCTACACGATGCATGTCATTATGATCTATATTAAATCCCAGTTTTGGCAACTTGCTTAGCTCATGTATCTTTCCATCTTCCCATTTTCAGGGTATGTTTGGTCATATAAAAAGCTGGTAATGGTTGGACTGAGACTGATTTTTACACGCATTCACTAATGCTCCGTACACACGATCGGACATTGAACAGACATTCCGACAACAAAATCCATGGATTTTTTTCTGACGCATGTTGGCTCAAACTTGTTTTGCATACACACGGTTGCACAAAGTTGTCGGAATTTCCGATCGCCAAGAAAGCGGTCACGTACACCACATACGACGAGACTATAAAAAGGCAGTTCAGAACCCTTTGGGCTCCTTTTGCTAATCTCGTGTTAGTAAAAGTTTGGTGAGAGACAATTTGCGCTTTTTCAGACTCGTGGTTTTCCGATCGTTTTCTGCTGTTCAGTTTCTGCTTGTGGGTTTGTATCTGTTCTTCAGTGCGTGCAGCGAGTACCATTGACTTGTCATTGTGTTCGTATTCGTTCGTTACTGATTTTCAGGTCGCTCTTCACAGGCCTTGCTGTTCTTAAGTGCATTCTGTTACTACGTTTTGAGCAGCCGACCGTTTTCTAGCCATGTTGCGTATACGTACTTCTCGTAGAGTTCGTGCTGTGTGGGGGCTTGGTGTTGGTGTCCTGACCTTGACACAAGCCCAGTCCATTAACAGGGTGGGGAGGAGTTCATGGACCAAGAATTGGTTGCTCCAGCGTGACCAGTTCTGTCATATGCCTTTGCTCTGTGAGATCCGTGAGAATAATCCTGATTTCAGGAACTTTCTCCGGATGACGGACCCCGTATTTCACCATTTGTTGGCTTTGCTGACCCCTTATATCAGCAGGCAGGATACCTGCATGAGGCAAGCCATCACTCCGGAGCAGAGGCTAGTCGCTACCCTGTGGTACTTGGCGACGGGGAGAAGCCTGCAGGACCTCAAGTTCTCGACAGGCATCTCCTCCCAGGCTCTGGGGATCATAATTCCGGAGACCTGTTCTGCCATCATCCAGGTCCTGCAGAAGGACTATATTAAGGTAAGATTTTTATCCTTTAACATCACATTTTATTGTATAGAATGTTTGTTAATATATTGTATTTCATTCCTTATTCCCTAATTACCATGATTGTAATATGCTGTGAATGTCCCCTTTGTCCTCATGCATGCTGGATTTTTATGTAATTTTTTTTGTCCTTCATACATATTTGCCTTCACTAACCTCCCCAGCATGCTCTCCTGGGCCTATATTCACCTCGTGTAGTCACTTAACAACGTATTTTGTCAGATTCATAGTAGTGCTTTACCCTATATCCCCCCTAAAATGTGTAATATAGTGATGTGTGCTTTAAATTCAGGCAGAGTGCCAGAGGCTTTTTTTTTGGTCTCCCAAAATCTTTTTGAACCCTCCCTCCCCCCAACTGCTAACTCAGCTGATACCAATCCTCTTTCTGCTGACTTTGCCAAACCCATACACACTATACCCACCTCTTTTGTGGTCAGATTTATGGATGAATTCCCCAAAGCATGTAGTGCAAGGGCCTGCCTGAATACTTTCAAATTGTACTGTTTCAAGTTTTTGTATCCTATTATTATCTTGATAGGTAATAGCAGAATGTGCTAAAATGTGTACAGTATGTATTTATATCTTTGTATTATGACACTTCTTACCTGTCCAGTTGGCTGCCAATAGTGTAAAGTAAGGAGGGGCTGGCCAAAGTAATACACATTATTTATGCATTCATCTCTCAATGAAGTGGAGAGGGTTACCTGTCCAAAACATTTCCCTCCCCCCCATAAAATTTATAAAATGGCCCATGGGGGGGGGTAGAAATCTGATAGGTGGACCTTATACCTTTGTCTTTAAATACTCCCTAAAATAAATGTTATACTGATGTTGGCCAAGAATGTTTGTGTCTAATCTGCTTTCCATGTTTATGTGCAAAATTATTAATTTACTTTTCTGGTTTTACTCCACAGTTTCCTTCCAACCCACAGGAATGGAGACTGTGGCCTCCCACTTTGCCCAGCGGTGGGACTTTCCTAACTGCAGAGGGGCAGTTGATGGGAAACACGTCCACATTGTCCCACCACCCAACTCAGGGTCATACTATTACAACTATAACGGGTTCAATAGTATTGTGATGTTGGCGGTGGTGTCGACTACTTATGAGTTCCTGTATGTGGACGTTGGGAAGAATGGCCGGATGTCAGATGGTGGAGTCATCGCCCAGACGGAGTTCTACAGGCGTCTCCAGAATGGCAGCTTGGACTTGCCACCTCCAGAAGACAATGTGGAAGGACTCCCATTCGTCTTCGTTACGGATGAAGTGTTTGCGCTGGGGGATCATCTTATGCAGCCATTCCCTATGAGGACCCTCACCCCGGACCAGAGGGTTTTTAAATACTGGCTGGCCAGAGCCAGAAGAGTGGTGGAGAACACGTTTGGAATCATGGCCAGCTGGTTCCGCCTATTTCTTACACCCATACATATGGCTTTTTAAGGTGAAATTCTGCCAACTATGCTGCCTCAGTGGGGCCTGAGGCCGGAATTCATGTAAATGAACCAAACCTGATGGCGCTTGAGGCTGGCCATCCTGGCTTGCCCCCCCGAGTGCCCACGAGGTCCGTCTAAGATACCTTGAATACTTTTTCGGTAGGGGGCCATCAATATGCCAGACAATGTCTGAGCCTTTTTTTTAAATAAAAAATGAGTTTACCTACTAAAATATTTGCTGACACATATTACCGCTTGTGTTTCTTTTACGCTGAGCCTGACTGAAATGTGTGTAGTCCTGAAAATGGCGTGATTGTGTAACATTAGAAAGCACTGTTGTGTGTTATTTACTAAAGGAAAATACACTTTGCACTACAAGTACACTTGAGACTGCACTGAAACTGCACTCGTAGTGCAAAGTGGATTTGCCCTTAGGAAATAACCCCCATTGTCACAGAAAACACCAATTTTACCACAACAAAAGTTTTGGAGCATTGAAAGAAGAATCCACACATTCTTGATTATCAATCTTTTTTATACAAGCACAATCACATGTGCATTTATAAAAGGTTTTTAAAACAAACCAACATGTTTGTTGTATAACAATTTTTTGGGTCACATTAATAAAAGTAAAAATGTCCATTTAAGGTAAAACAGGCATGTTTAAAACCAACAAGAAATACACAAATCTGGAACTTACAAAGTTCAACTTTGTTAGAAATGGAACGCAATATCAGACATGAGTATTTATAAACTGTGTTTGATATTGCGTTCAGATGGGGTGAAGTCACCCCTGGAAAAGCCAAATTTTGAAGATGCACACAAATTGCAGAATGTCAACATGTGCTAGCTGCGATCATGGGGGATTAATTGACGTGTTTTGGGGGTGCAACCCCTTCCTCTCAGCTACTTTATTATTGAGGAAGGGGTTGCACCCAAAAAAATGCGTCCATTGATCTCCCGTGATGGCAGATAGCACATGTTGACACACTGTGTGCATCTTCAAAATTTTGTTTTTCGAGAATATGTCAAAAAAGGTACAAACATTTTTTCGATACAAAAAACAACAAAAAAGTCAGGGATTTGGAGGTGTTTTAAACTCTCCCTAAAATATCAATGATGTTCTTCATTTTGTTTTGAACATCATTGATGTTTTTGGATGTTTTCCAAGTCCTTATTACACCCCATGATCTCCCCGATCAGGATCTGGGCACTCTCACTGGTGAAATGTCCTTCATCCACAACATCACGATCACCTAAAAATATAGAAACAAAAACACACCATGTATTATAAATATTCCTGTATCCATCTCTTACCTGAGCCTGTGGTCACAGACACTCACCTGTTGTGGTGACTATTTTGATTACGTCTCCTTCCTCCTCCTCCTGTTGGCTTTGGGGGATTTCTCCTTCTTCCTGAGGTGGGGGGTCTGTTGTCTCCTCGGATGAGTGGTGTCCTCCGAGTCTTTTCTCTCCTATGTAAAAAAAAAGGTATACTTAGCACACAGATATTTGATGGCAGAAATAGGAATATGAAACATTGCTTGGAAGTGGGGTACAATTGTCTGTTTTGGCAAAGTTGCAAGATGAAGAAATATTTTTTTCCTTTGTCAAGCTTGAATACTTATCTGTTTTGTACAAGTTTCACAGATGGAGACACCCCTATAGTATACACTGGAGCACCTGTGTGGAATACCCTAATAAAAAGGGTGTTCTGGTGTCCCACACTAGTGCTCCAGCGTCCAGGTGTGTAAACAGCTGCTGAGTGTCCTCTCCTTACACAGAATCTAGTTTGCAGTTCATTCTAGTTACAAACCCATCTAGACACCAAAATTATTTGTAGAGAACTAGGCTAGAAAAAATGAATTCAAATGCATATGTCCAAAACATGGTGTTCTCTATGCCGAACGAACAATGTTTCATACGAACAAATAATGTGCCCTTGAACATGAAAGTTGCCATTTTAAACTGTACAACAGTAAAGAAAAGCACATGGAGCAGCACGAACGTTAGAAAAATCAAGAATAGGAACACAGGACAACTACTTACTTTTTTTTTCAGCACTCTCCTGATCCTTCTATACTGATCGTGCTCCCTTAATTTGAGGTCCGACCATCGCTTGACAACTTTTGCCACGATCTTGGCTTTTCTGACATTGGGGTTGGGGTAAGGTCCATACTTCCCGTCATAGTCGGCCCTCTTCAGGATGTCGACCATCTCCAACATCTCCCCAAAGGACATATTTGAGGCCTTAAATCATCTCCTCCGGGATCGGGACGTTTCTGGCTTCGGGCTTTCCTCCTCCTCCTCCTTGTTGCTGTAATTAGCATGCACCTGTTGTGTCTCTGCCATGTGCTCTTCCCCCACTGCGCCGAACGAGAAGGGGCATGGAATAGACTAGAAAGAACGTCAGGGGCGGGTGGAGTTTCATGCATGCGCAGTGTATATAAAGTGTAACACGCGTGTGTCTTACGTACGATCTGTGAGCGGAGGAAGGAGTATTGGTAGCGCTGTTCGTGATAACGAAGGTAACATTTAAACTTGGGCCTATACTGCTTAGAAATTGAGGCCTATATTGGGAGATCTCCCAGAGATCAGGAGCTGCAGCAGATGACATTTATGTCCCCAGGCTGTGGTACTATGAGAGACTGCGATTTCTGTTCAGTCTGGTCTGACAAAAGATGCAGGCTCTTGTATGACCACAGCCTGGGGACACAGATGTCATCTTCTGCTGTTCATGATTCTCTTGGACCTCTGGACCAGACTGCACTCCCTTATATATGGACTCCTCAGGCCACCAATTTTTGCAGGAAATAACTGATGTGTGCCCTGGGGGCTAAAGGCTTCACCAATTTCGGGTGTTTCTCCAGCATTGCCTCTCTCTTTGTTTGGTTCGGATCCCTTAATAAAGGTTTTTTTGTTTCAATTATATTCGCCTATGTGTGTTTTCATTCAAAAAGGACAGTTTGTTTGTGAGGAGGCAGGTACATTTCAAAAATACAATGTGAAATTAACAAGAGACACCAACACCAAGCAACCTCCTTGAGATTAAATAATATGACATAATAATGGTGTTGTGGTAACTTGACACACAAAACACACCCAAAAATATTCTGGAGTAAAAAAAAAAAATCAGGCTTGAAAAAAATAATAACCCGAAAAAAAAAGTCAGATGTGACAAATAAAAATATTATATTGATGAAATCATGAGAAATAATAAAGAAAGAAGTTTGTGAGAACTCTGTGTGAATTTGAGCAGCAAAACAACTTCATTCTTCTAGCATTATAAAGAAGAAGAGAGTGCGCTGCATTAAACAATTTAAAATATTGCAGCTTGACGAAAGTGCTCTATCCATTTCGAACACTAAGTTTACCAGACCGAGCAGTTCCGTCTCAGAATTTCTTCTGAGTATGCGTGGCACTTTGTGCGTCGGAATTGTCCACACACCGTTGGAACTGACGCGATCAGATTTTGTTGTCGGAAAATTTTATAAGCCTGCTCTCAAACTTTGTGTGTTGGAAAATATGATGGAAAAAGTCCGATGGAGCCCACACACGGTCAGAATTTCCGACAACAAGCCCCGATCGCACATTTTCCGTTGGAAAATCCGACCGTGTGTACAGGGCATAACAGTGCTGTTACTCATATACAACTTGGAATTATAACCCATTTCCCTATGCCAGTAACTAATTTATATTATTCCAGATTCAAAATGTCATCATAGGCTGGGCTTTTGGCTAATTCCACATGAAAGAATTTAGTATTGTTAATGGACAAGCAATAGTATAAATACGCATTGTGAAACTGCTTCTTACCCTCTGTGATGCACTGTGAAGAAATCCTTCACCTTCATCCACAATTATAGTAAAACCTTTACTTAAGATAAATCCTACCTTCAGCAGTATGGCATGATCATCAATTTTCCTTAATCTGTGCTGTAAGCAAGATGTTCCTGGCTACTACTAAATCATGTTGTTTGCAGATTGCAATACAGCTCTGTTTGGAGCTGAATGTGTTCCAGGAGCAGACTTCCCAGAACATGGCAGGATCTACTCAAAGACAGAAGGCTGCAGGCTATATTGCCAAATGCAAGACTTTTCTTACCCCTTTCCTACTCATTACCCAGCATTGTGGAAATTATAAGTCAGCATAGCAGCTACAAATAGTGTAAAAAAATAAGTACTTAGCAGCCCATGGAATGCAGTGCTTTCTTCCACACAACCGATTCTTCACATTCCCAGAGATTCCAGGTGCCACTATCTTGGATTTGGAGCCAGATGTGACTTCCTAATGTCTTACAGCTGCCTTCCTACATTGCATGCGTGGGATCATGCAGTGCAAGGAGACAGATCCTGCAGCCTCCATGTGGTATTATCCCAAATGGGCTGTGGGCAGTATGAGATGATGTAATCCTCTCCTAGGCAAAAATTGAGTAAGTGGGAGTGGGTATCAACAAAAAAAGATACTTGCCCCAGCTCCACCTCCCTCAAAAATGCTACTTGGAGGCTGGAGAAGAGGGAGGGAATGAGCTGTACTTCATTTTTTGGGTGGCGTTTCACTTTAAAGTAACCCATCATGTTTTCAGAAGCTGTTGGAACAAGTAGGAATGGCTAAGCTCCAGTCATATTTTAATATCTTGTGTTGTTTAAATTGATATGTCTTTCGTCATATTTGTTTGCCTTTTACAGATATGCTTTCACTGTGTTTATTTCTCTTACCAAAACACTTTTTTAATGAAATGAGCAGCTAGTTTTTTTGAGGCCTGATATACAGTAGAAGAAAGATGCAGCTGTGGGGAATTCTCTTTCCCCAGAGAACAAATGGATCTGCAGTAGAATCTAGTATGTGAAGGGATGGAAGAGTTATTGGAGCAGAAATACATAAATGAAGTACTCTGTGTCCTGTCATTTTAGTTTGGTTCTACCTAATAAAATACTCCACTGGTAAAAAGATCAATTTTTATATTTGTCATGATCTTGTTTTTCGGAAAACCTGGAACTTCCCATGATGCCAACACATTGTTTATACTTTCTTCTTTCCTGGGCTTTTTTTTATTATTTTACTAACCCTTTTCCGGTTCTTATATATGTATTGTCAAAATATGCCTTTGTTAAGCAAGATGTTTATAACTGCATGCATAATTTAACCATGTTGTGCTGTGCACAGGGAAAGAATTAACACAAGACAGAGCTTCTATTGGCTGGTTTTAAAAGGTCTAAATGAAATGCATTTAAAAAAAGAAAAAAAATGATCCTCTTCTAAAGTAAATGACTGTGGTGCCCACTGTCTAACATCCTACTTACCAAGCTTATATCATAGGCTCAAGCTGTGATGTTCCCAGCTTCACTTGTGTGTCTACTTACTTTTTATCTCTCAGTCAGCACATTACATTCCGCTTGAGAAGAATTATTCCAGCAATCAGATTAGTACTGCATTTACAGTCACCATGATGTACAGTTTAACTTAGTTTATTATTCAGTTTACAATAAATGTGAAAGATAAATCTTTAGCTGCAGAGAAAAGAGACAGAGTAATTGCTACATTCCGCTTCTAAATATTTTTCTTTGCATCTTGCTAAAGGAGAACAAAGGGCTGAATGATTCTCATGGCAATATGCAATTTCAGTAACCATACTCAAACCACATATGGCCATTCCTACTGCAAAAGATCTTCTTAGCTATTCTTCATTTGAATTAAAATAAGCACAGCAAAAGTTTCTTTGTAAAGCCTCGTTTACCTGTTTACCTGAGCTGCCAATTCCTACGTTAAAGAATAGTGTATTAAATGCGGAATTTAGAAATGGTGTAGTTTAGATAGTTAATAATACATATATATATATATATATATATATATATATATATATATACATACATACAGTCGGGACGGAAAGTATTCGGACCCCCTTAAATTGTTCACTCTTTGTTATATTGCAGCCATTTGCTAAAATCATTTAAGTTCATTTTTTTCATCATTAATGTACACACAGCACCCCATATTGACAGAAAAACACAGAATTGTTGACTTTTTTGCAGATTTATTAAAAAAGAAAAACTGAAATATCACATGGTTCTAAGTATTCAGACCCTTTGCTATGACACTCATATTTAACTAAGGTGCTGTCCATTTCTTCTGATCATCCTTGAGATGGTTCTACACCTTCATTTGAGTCCAGCTGTGTTTGATTATACTGATTGGACTTGATTAGGAAAGCCACACACCTGTCTATATAAGACCTTGCAGCTCACAGTGCATGTCAGAGCAAATGAGAATCATAAGGTCAAAAGAACTGCCTGAAGAGCTCAGAGACAGAATTGTGACAAGGCACAGATCTGGCCAAGGTTACGAAAAAATTCTGCTGCACTTAAGGTTCCTAAGAGCACAGTGGCCTCCATAATCCTTAAATTGAAGACGTTTGGGATGACCATAACCCTTCCTAGTGCTGTCCGGCCAAACTGAGCTATCGGGGGAGAAGAGCCTTGGTGAGAGAGGTAAAGAAGAACCCAAATATCACTGTGGCTGAGCTCCAGAGATGCAGTGGGGAGATGGGAGAAAGTTGTAGAAAGTCAACCATCATTGCAGCCCTCCACCAGTCAGGGCTTTATGGCAGAGTGGCCCAACGGAAGTCTCTCCTCAGTGCAAGACACATGAGAGCCCGCATGGAGTTTTCTAAAAAACACCTGAAGGACTCCAAGATGGTGAGAAATAAGATTCTTTGGTCTAATGAGACCAAGATAGAACTTTTTGGCCTTAATTCTAAGCGGTATGTGTGAAGAAAACCAGGCACTGCTCATCATCTGTCCAATACAGTCCCAACAGTGAAGCATGGTGGTTGCAGCATCATGCTGTGGGGGTGTTTTTCAGCTGCAGGGACAGGAATACTGGTTGCAATCAAGGGAAAAATGAATGTGGCCAAGTACAGGGATATCCTAGACGAAAACCTTCTCCAGAGTGCTCAGGACCTCAGACTGGGCCGAAGGTTTACCTTCCAACAAGACAATGACCCTAAGCACACAGCTAAAATAACGAAGGAGTGGCTTCACAACAAATCTGTGACTGTTCTTGAATGGCACAGCCAGAGCCCTGACTTAAACCAAATTGAGCATCTCTGGAGAGACCTAAACATGGCTGTCCACCAACGTTTACCATCCAATCTGACAGAACTGGAGAGGGTCTGCAAGGGTTCAATGGCAGAGGATCCCCAAATCCAGGTGTGAAAAACTTGTTGCATCTTTCCCAAAAAGACTCATGGCTGTATTAGATCAAAAGGGTGCTTCTACTAAATACTGAGCAAAGGGTCTAAATACTTAGGACCATGTGATATTTCAGTTTTTCTTTTTTAATAAATCTGCAAAAATGTTAACAATTCTGTGTTTTTCTGTAAATATGGGGTGCTGTGTGTATATTAATGAGGAAAAAAAATGAACTTAAATGATTTTAGCAAATAGCTGCAATATAACAAAGAGTTAAAAATATAAGGGGGTCTGAATACTTTCCGTCCCCACTGTATATATATATATACATATACATGCACACGTGGTACATGCTTCTACATGCAGTTTGTTTGCTTGAAATCAAGTTCATGCATTTTTTGGTTAATTTGTTTTGTAGCAAACACCTGTGAGCTGATGTTAAAGTGCCAGTCCACTTGAAACCCATATATTAGTTGTCAGTAGATGCTGCAGAATTAAAGCACCTAATGCATTCTAATATTTTCTAGTGACTCTAATGCCGCGTACACACGATCGGATTTACCAACAACAAAATCCATGTTTTTTTTCAGACGGATGTTGGCTCAAACTTGTCTTGCATACACACGGTCACACAAATCTTGTCGAAAATTCTGAATGTCAAGAACGCAGTGACGTACAACACGTACGACGAGCTGAGAAAAATGAAGTTCAATAGCCAGTGCGGCTCTTCTGCTTGATTCCGAGCATGCGCAGAACTTTGTGCGTCGGAATTGTTTACACACGAATGGAAAATTTGAGGTCCAGATCTCAAATTTTGTTTGTCGGAAATTCAGACGAAAAATGTCCGATGGAGCCTACACACAAATTGAATTGAATGGAGCCTACACACAGAATTTCCGACAACAAGCTCCCATCGAACATTTGTTGTAGGAAAATCTAATCGTGTGTACGCGGCATAACAGTGATTTTTTTGTTGCTTGTGTTCCAAGGTCCAATCCTCAGACAAAGTCATTATATGTGGTCCTATGTGCTCTCTTGGAATTTAATTTATTTTCTAGACAATAGCATGAGATTAATTAAAGGTAGGTTTAAATGTCTAGCATCTCATGGTAGGCAGAGACTAAACTATAAGAAAAAAAAATATAGGAAGCAAGGGTGTGGCTTATTCTACATTATTAAACATATATAAATACATGCAAACCAATGCAAGTAACTAATGTTTTAGTACATTAATACATGTAAAATCTCATCGACCAAGGTATGAAAATGTTTAAAAGTTAAGGTCTACTGTATTAACACTTACATTTTTTTACTTCTACATGCTGAGTAAAACTGTTTTTGAGTGAATGAGGTCTAGAACCATATGAATGACATCAGCAACATAAGAGACAGCTGCCTTGCATCAATTCAGATGTACCCAGAAAAATTATAGCTGCACAAATTTCACCCAACTACATCCAACACGTGCTTACAATGTAACCAACAGTCCGGCAGGCTATTACATGTCTGGTGGACATGCCCGCTCCTCCAACCCTTTTGGAAAGAAGTCTACAGTATAATATCTCAGATGACCACATATACTCTGGATTACTCTCCAGCAGAATTAATATTACATCACACGTCTCTTTCTCACAAGACCTACTTTAAGTCAGTTGCTATGCACATGGTAAACGCTGCTAAGCTCTGTATCCTCCTGGTGCACTGGGGTAAGACCCATGCACCATCAGTGTCGGAATTGTTCACTTGCATACTTAAAATCGTGGAAATGGAGGAGTTGGTTAGTGTTGCAAATGATTCCCCCTTCTAAATTCTCCAAAACGTGGGCCTGCTGACTTCATTTTCAAACAACTGATAGCTACAAGCGTCAGCTTGGCTTATCCATATAATCACTGACAATGCCTGGAGACCCTAATTTTTGATGAGCACCCTTCCCTCATGGAATCCCTTGTCTCTGTAATAGGCTGCTCCCAGGCTTGTAGAGCCGGAACATTGAGGCCCCATGCCTGGCGGGGCCTAGCAGGGCATATATTGTCCCCGTCCCCTTTTTTTTGCACCTTTTGATTCTAGCCGCTTATCCGGTTGCATGCCAGGTTGAAGGATCAAGATAGACCCCCTCTCTACCCTGTCCTCCCTTACACCCTTTGATAATTTTCCCCACTCCTTTTTTTCCCCTTTATTTCTCCCCCTTTCTTCCTATCACTGGGCCTCAACTCCTGGGATCCTCAGCCCCTGGGTGGCTAGCTGGGCATTTGATAATAGTTATTACACAACGAACAACGTCTTAAATACCGGTTCGTAGACTCTGGCTGTGTGAGTGGCACACTCCATAACAGTCAGATATGGAGTAAGAACTGCTCCGGTTTCAAGGCTCCCTGCGAGAGGCTGAATGGTATGAAGTGGCGGTAAACAGTGGCTCCCGTGTGCCACTCACACAGCCAGAGTCTACGAACCGGTATTTAAGACTGGGTGAAGGTGGAAGAGCCTTCAGCAGTGACGGCGTGCCACTGGAAGGCTTTGTTAGCATCACGACCTTTGTCCGGACTACCTCCAAGGAACATAGTCACGTGGAAGTCACTCCATCACCCCTGCTCTCCAGCATCCGTTCCAGCCCAGCACCACCCAAGCCTGTTTGACCCCACCTGGCGTATGCCCTGTCGGGTCCATCAAGTCCGGTAAGCTTCCCCATTATCATTGGTGGTGTGTGGGCTCTCTCCATAGAGGATTTGTACCACGGTCAATATTTGCTCCAGAGGACTTTACATTTTCTTCATAGACATTATTGTCAGCATTCGAACTCTGAATTGCTAGCTCTTCAACCATATATATTCTATTCCCCCCCTTTGAGCGCTACACTTTAGTTGTATTCACGACTGATTCATGTTCATGAAAAAATTAATGGGGCCATGTATCGTGAGATTTTGAGTGCAAATCTCCTCCCATCAGCAAGGGCATTGAAGATGAAACGTGGCTGGGTCTTTCAGCATGACAATGATCCCAAACACACCGCCCGGGCAATGAAGGAGTGGCTTCATAAGAAGCATTTCAAGGTCCTGGAGTGGCCTAGCCAGTCTCCAGATATTAACCCCATAGAAAACCTTTGGAGAGAGTTGAAAGTCCGTGTTGGCCAGCGACAGCCCCAAAACATCACTGTTCTAGAGGAGATCTGCATGGAGGAATGGGCCAACATACCAGCAACAGTGTGTGACAACCTTGTGAAGACTAATGCCGCGTACACACGGTCGGACTTTTCAGCTACAAAAGTCCGACAGCCCTTCCGACAGACTTTCGACGGACTTTTGGCGGACTTTTGGCAGACTTGCGGCAGACTTTCTATCGAACGGGCTTGCCTACATACGATCACACAAAAGTCCGACGGATTCGTACGTGATGACATACACCGGACTAAAATAAGGCAGTTGATAGCCAGTAGCCAATAGCTGCCCTAGCGTGGGTTTTTGTCCGTCGGACTAGCATACAGACGAGCGGATTTCTGGGTCCGGCGTAGTTACGACGTAAAGATTTGAAGCATGTTTCAAATCTAAAGTCCATCAAATTTGCGGCTGAAAAAGTCAGCTGAAAGTCCATGGAAGCCCACACATGATCGGATTGTCAGCCAGCTTTGGTCCGTCGGCGTCCGTCGGACTTTTGTAGACGAAAAGTCCGACCGTGTGTACGCGGCATTAGAAAAGGGAAGAAAGGAAAGGTTGTAACCCCTGTGAGTTTTTTTTCCATTTGTGTCCCATAAGGAAGAATTTCCTTTACTTCCTACCCCATAGCCAAAGCAAGAAGTGGGTTGAAATCCCTCGAAAGTGAGAGAATCCCACGGTGTCACCCTTGTCACATAGTTACACAGTTACATAGTCAGGCCGAAAAAAGACACAAGTCTATACAGTTCAACCAAAAAAAAAAATAAAAAAACATTCAATCCCATATACACAATCCTTCACCCCCAGTTGATCCAGAGCAAGGTGAAAAATCCCAGCAAAGCATGATCCAATTTGCTACAGCAGGGGAAAAAATTCCTTGCTGATCCCTCGAGAGGCAATCGGATTTTCCCTGGATGAACTTTACCTATAAATGTCAGTACCCAGCTATATTATGTACATTTAGGAAAGAATCCAGGTCTTTTTTAAAGCAACCTACTGAGCTGGTAAGAATCACCTCTGGAGTAGGGATGAGCTTCGCGTTCGAGTCGAACCCATGTTCGACTCGAACATCAGCTGTTCGATCGTTCACCGAATTGTGAACGTTATGGGCCGTTCGCGCCAAATTCGCGTGGCGCGTCACGGCTCATAATTCACTGTGGCATCGCAGTGCATTGCTGGCTGATGATTGGCCAAGCATGCACTATGACCCGCATGCTTGGCCCATCACAGCGCCGTCAGTAGAGAGAGCTGTAATTGGCCAAGCGGCCCTGTGTAGTGTGCTCCGGCGTGCTGAGAGATAGAGAGAGAGACAGTGTCATTTCATTTGAGTTAGCTAGATTAGGCAGGACAGTCAGTGAGTTAGCTGCACTTACAGTGTATTGTGTATATATATGCATCCCAGGTGTTGCATATATATATATATACACTGTATTCAGTTTAGCTGTTATCTTCCTACTGACAGGCAGGCTTGTCTTGTTACAGTATTTACAGCTACCTGAAGAAAATTGCTGGTGTTCTTTTGATCCTATTAGTACCACAGTCAGGCAGCTAGACTATTTACAATTACAGTAGTGCATCCACCTCACAGTGTTCAGTTAAAGCTACAAGTTAGTTTAGTGTGACCTCTGCACAGTGTTCAGCTAAAACTACAAGTTAGTGTAGTGCACAGTGTTCAGCTAAAGCTACAAGTTAGGGTAGTGCGTCCTCTTCACAGTGTTCAGCTAAAGCTACAAGTTAGTTTAGTGTGACCTCTGCACAGTGTTCAGCTAAAGCTACAAGTTAGGGTAGTGGTCCTCCTCACAGTGTTCAGCTAAAACTACAAGTTAGTGTAGTGCGACCTCTGCACAGTGTTCAGCTAAAGCTACAAGTTAGTGTAGTGTGTGCTCCTCACAGTGTTCAGCTAAAGCTACAAGTTAGTGTAGTGAGACCTCTGCACAGTGTTCAGCTAAAGCTACAAGTTAGTGTAGTGCGTCCCACTCACAGTGTTCAGCTAAAACTACAAGTTAGTGTAGTGCGACCTCTGCACAGTGTTCAGCTAAAGCTACAAGTTAGTGTAGTGCGTCCTCCTCACAGTGTTCAGCTAAAACTACAAGTTAGTGTAGTGAGACCTCTGCACAGTGTTCAGCTAAAGCTACAAGTTAGTGTAGTGTGTACTCCTCACAGTGTTCAGCTAAAGCTACAAGTTAGTTTAGTGTGTCCTCTGCACAGTGTTCAGCTAAAGCTACAAGTTAGGGTAGTGCGTTCTCCTCACAGTGTTCAGCTAAAGCTACAAGTTGGTGTAGTGTGTCCTCCTCACAGTGTTCAGCAAAAACTACATGTTAGTGTAGTGCGACCTCTGCACAGTGTTCAGCTAAAGCTACAAGTTAGTGTAGTGCATTCTCCTCTAAAGCTACAAGTTAGGGTAGTGCATCCTCCTCACAGTCTTCAGCTAAAGCTACAAGTTGGTGTAGTGCGTCCTCCTCACAGTGTTCAGCTAAACCTACAAGTTATTTTTTTGCGAGCTCTGCACAGTGTTCAGCTAAGGCTACCTGTAGAAGGTTGGTGGAGTTTTCCTGATCCTATCACTACCGCAGGCAGCTAAATAAGCTACAAGTTAGTTTTTTGCGAGCTCTGCACAGTGTTCAGCTAAAGCTACCTGTAGAAGGTTGGTGGTGTTCTCATACTATAGGGAGGCAGTTGATTTTGCTAGCTGCAGTATCAGTATATATATATATCTATATATATATATAGATATATATATATATCTATATATATAGTGCAGCTACAGGCCATTAGTATGTCTGGAAGGCCAACAAGGAGAGGCAGACAGTCACAAGCCAATAAAAGAGGGCAAGCAGGCTCTGTGTCTAGAGGCAACAGTGCTGGTCATGGAGACGGTGCATCCTCATCAGCACGTGGCCGTGGGACACGCTTGGCCTTTTTTTCGGCAGCTGGCCGTGTTGAGCCGCAACATGCGGAAGACTTGGTCGAATGGATGACCAAGCCGTCCTCATCCTCCTCATCCTCCTCATCCTCTCTCACCCATGCTCAGGGTACTTTGTCTGGCAAAGCAGCCTGTTCCCTTGGCTCAATGTCATCAGTGACTCCTTCCCTAGCCCCACCATGTCCTCCTGAGGAGTCCCTCAAACTGTTTGACCACAGTGTTGGGCACATGCTCCAGGAGGATGCCCAGTTGATGTTTGGAAGGCTCTGATGATGATACTGAGCTAGATGAAGGCAGTAACGTGAGCACGGACAGAGGGGGTGTCCAAGAAGGACCGCAATCTGGCAGTCATGCTCCCCCTGCTGCAGCATACTGCCAGGTTTGCTCCAGTGATGAGGAGGGAGGGGATGTTGAAGTCACTGACTCAACCTGGGTGCCTGATAGGAGAGAGGAGGAGGAGGCGGCACATCACCAACGAGGCAGGATGCCCCCCAGGGGCCAGCCTAAGGGCAGCACACTGACTGCATCACAACCCAAAGCTCCGCATGTGCAGGGCGCTGCAGTCTCTGCGCCTTATTCAAAAAGTTCTTTGGTGTGAGCTTTTTTGAGATGAGTGCATCAGCACTGCTGCTATTTGCAACATATGTCTCAAGCGTATCTTGCGTGGCCAAAACATCTCCCGCTTGGGCACCACATGCTTGACCAGACATATGTTGATCTGCCATGCAGTTCGTTGGCAAGCGTCCCTAAAAGACCCACACCAAAGAACAAAGAGGACCTCTCCTTGCTCCTCATCAGCTGAGATCTCCAACCCCACTATACCTTCAGTCCTCTCTGAGTCCAGCACTGAGAGGAATGAAGGTGTAGAATTTGGTGTGTCACAGCAAGTACTTGTGGGCAATCTGCTTTCGGTACACCGACGTCAGATTGTACCAGGCAAATTTCCCTGCCCCAGCTGCTGCAACCGCCGAAAGAAGTTCGCTCCCAGCCATCCACATGCCCAGCGGTTGAATGCTAGCTTGACAAAATTGCTAGCACTTCAACTGCTGCCTTTTCAGTTGGTAGACTCTGCCCCCTTCTGTGAGTTTGTGGAATGTGCGGTTCCTCAGTGGCAGGTACCCAAACGCCACTTTTTCTCATGGAAGGCGATTCCGGCTCCCTACCGGCATGTGGAAGGCAATGTCTTGGCCTCGCTGGACAGGGCGGTCAGCGGTAAGGTGCATATTACCGCTGACTCATGGTCCAGCAGGCATGGACAGGGACATTACCTAAGTTTCACCGCGCATTGGGTGACTCTGCTAGGAGATGGGAAGGATACAGGACAAGGTGCAGTAGTGTTGGAGGTTGTTCCGCCACCACGCCTCCAAAATGCCACTACTAATGATTGTGACACACCTCTCTCCTCCACCCCAGAGGTGGTTGACGCCACGCCAACTTAAGGCAGGAATGGTGGTTTGCGACAATGGCACCAACCTCCTCTCTGCCCTCCGACAGGGACAAATGACCCATGTGCCCTGTTTGGCTCACGTCCTTAACTTGGTGGTGCAGCGGTTCTTGGGCAGGTACCCGGGCTTACAGGTTGTCTTGAGGCAGGCCAGGAAAGTCTGTGTGCATTTCCGCCGGTCATATAATGCCAATGCTCGGCTGGCAGACCTCCAAAAGGAGTTTAACCTGCCCAAGAACCGCCTAATCTGTGACATGCCCACCAGGTGGAACTCAACGTTGGCCATGCTGCAGCGCCTGCACATGCAGCAGAGGGACATCAATGAGTACCTGTGCAACTATGGCACCAGGACAGGGTCAGAGGAGCTTGGTTTTTTTCCCCACGCCAGTGGGCCATGATTAGGGATGCATGCACTGTCCTGTCACCATTTGTGGAGGCCACGAGGATGGTGAGCAGTGACAGTGCATGCATCAGTGACACTGTCCCCCTTGTCCACCTGTTGGAGCACACGCTGTGTGGATTAATGGACAGGGCACTTGAGGCAGAACAGAGGCAGGAAGAGGAGGACTTCCTTAGCTCTCAAGGCCCCCTTTATCCAGACAGTGTTCCTGCATGCCTGACGATTACACAGGAAGAGGACGAGGAGGAGGAGGATTGTGTCAGTATGGAGGTGGAGCCTAGCACTCAGCATCAGCAGCAGTCATTAAAGGGATCAGTCCCAAGAAACAAATGGACTTGTACGTGGCTGGGAGGAGGTGGCTGCGGACCATGTCGTCCTTAGTGACCCAGAGGACTCCAGACCGAATGCCTCAGCAAACCTACACTGCATGGCCTCCCTGATCCTGCAAAGCCTGCGTAAGGATCCGTATTCATGGTATCAAGGAGAAGGACCAATACTGGCTGCCAACCCTCCTTGATCCACGTTACAAGGGTAAGGTTGCGGACCTTATCTTGCCATCGCAGAGGGAGCAGAGGATGAAACATCTTCGGGAGGCCTTGCCGAAAGGTCTGTGCAACGCGTTCCCAGAGACTGGAAGGTTACAAACTCCTGTTTCTGGACAATGTGTTGCTGAGGCTTCGGTCAGTCAAAGAAGGAGCGGTGGAGAAGGTGGCCGTCTGACCAATGCGTTCAAACAATTTTTTGGTCCGCAGCCCCAAGGTATGATCGGTTCCAGCAACCATCGCCAGAGTCTGTTTTACATGGTGCAGGAATACCTAGGGGCAAGATCTGACTTGGACACCTTTCCCACCAAAAATCCTCTGGGTTACTGGATCTTGAGGATGGATCACTGGCCAGAGGTTGCACAGTATGCAATTGAGCTACTGGCCTGTCCTGCATCCAGCATTCTTTCGGAACGCATATTCAGTGCTGCTGGAGGCTTTGTAACTGATCACAGGGTGTGTCTGTCCACTGACTCGCTCGATCGACTGACCTTCATAAAAATAAATCAGTCTTGGATCACCACCAGCTACCAAGCACCTGATCCTGATGTAACCGAATAATGCACCAGCACCAGTGCCTAAGGCCCAATTTTTCAGCCCCTGTTCAACAGGGGCATGTAATTACAATTCTTGATCTAATATTTCACAGCAGGGCCCGTTTCTGCGCCCACCAAGAGCAAGTGGGGACTTACAGTGTTGTGGCACTAGCACCACCACCACCAAAGGCCCAATTTTTTTGCCCCTGTTCAACAGGGGCATGTAATTACAATTCTTGATCTAATATTTGACAGCAGGGCCCTGTGAGGGCTTACAGTGTTGTGGCCACAACAACACCTAAGGCCCAAATTTCTGCTGAGTATATAGGGCAGGCCCCTACTTTCAAACATCCAACTCACAAACGACTCCTACTTGCAAACAGAAGGAGACAACAGGAAGTGAGATGGAATCTATCCCTAGGAAGGGAAATTCTCTCCTGTAAGAGCGCATACTATAGACACCCCCCAGGTACGAAATTTAAAGGGATATTACACTTTTATTGTTTGACTTTAAGCATTATTAAAATCACTGCTCCTGAAAAAACGGCCATTTTTAAACTTTTTTTTGCATTGATCCATGTCCCCTGGGGCAGGACCCAGGTCCCCAAACACGTTTTATGACAATAACTTGCATATTAGCCTTTATTATTATTATTATTATTATTATACAAGATTTATATAGCGCCAACAGTTTACTCAGCACTTTACAATGTATAAGGGGGACAACACTTACAGTACAGTTCAATACAAAAGGTACAGGAGGGCCCTGCTCGTAGAGCTTACATTCTAAAGGGAGGGGGTGGTGGTACAAAAGGTAATAGCTGCAAAGAATGATTTAATGGGGGTGGCTCAGGGACAGTTATGTGGGTGTGGGATAGCCTTCCCTGAATAAATGAGTTTTCAAGGATCTCCTAAAGGTGGACAAGGTAGGGGCTGATCGGACATACTGGGGCAGGGAATTCCAGAGGATGGGAGAGGCTCTGGAGAAGTCCTGAAGGCGAGCATGGGAGGAGGTAACAAGGGAGCTAGAGAACAGGAGGTCCTGGGAGGAGCGGAGGGGGCGATTTGGGCGATATCTGCAGATGAGGTTGGTGATGTAGATGGGGGCGATGTTGTGAATGGCCTTGTATGTTATGGTTAGCATTTTGAATTTTACACGGTGGGGTAGGGGAAGCCAGTGAAGGGATTGGCAGAGAGGAGCAGCAGTCACGGATCTATTAGTGAGGTGTATTAGTCTAGCAGCAGCATTCATAATAGACTGAAGGGGTGCTTTGTAGTGTCATTAGTCAGGAAGGGTCGAATTCTGAAGATGTTGCAGAGGTTAAGGCGGCAGGATTTAGCCAGTGATTGGATATGGGGGCTGAAGGAGAGCCTTTAAAATTAGCACTTTTGATTATTCATGTTCGTGTCCCATAGACTTTAACGGTGTTCGCGTGTTCGAACAAACTTTTTTCCTGTTCGCATGTTCTGGTGCGAACCGAACAGGGGGGTGTTCGGCTCATCCCTACTCTACAAGAGGAAAGGAAATTGACAAGTCTGCGATAATCATAGAGGAATATCATTGCTTTCCACTGCAGGCAACATCCTTGCACGAGTGTTGCTGAATCGCCTGATTGACCACCTGGAACAGGGTCTACTACCTGAGACACAATGCGGCTTGTGCAAAGAGCGTGGCATAGTGGACATGATCTTCGCAGCCCGTCAGCTCCAGCAGAAGTGTCAAGGGCAGAATCGTGAACTGTACACCATCTTCGTGGATCTCACCAAGGCTGTTGACACTGTCAGCCACGAAGGTCTGTGGGGCATCATGTCGAAGTTTCGGTGACCTGACAGATCCATTCTGATGGTACACCAGTTCCATGATGGCATGACGGCTCGTGTTCTGGATGACGGAGAAACTTCAGAGGCCTTTCCCATCACAAATGGCGTCAACCAAGGGTACGTGTTAGCACCAACCCTGTTTAGCATAATGTTTTCAGCCATGCTGTCAGATGCCTTTCAGAACAGTTCCTTGGGAGTCAGTCTGAGATACAGAACCGATAGGAAACTGTTCAACCTGTGAAGACTCTAGGCTGTCACCAAGATAAAGGAGATTGTGCTACGTGGGTTCCTTTTTGCTGACAACTGAGCCCTGAATGCTGGATCAGAGCAGGAAATGCAAGTCATTATGGGTAAATTGACAAAAGAATGCGACAAGTTCGGCCTCTTTATCAACACAAAGAAAATCAAAGTGATGCACCAGCCAGCTCCGAAAGCCAAACACCAAGAGCCCACCATCACATTGATGGGACAAAAGCTGCAAGCAGTGGACCAATTTACATACTTTGGCAGCACCCTCTCCCATGCAGTGACGATTGACATTGAGGTCAACTGCAGAATCCCCAAGGCAAGCTCTGCATTCGGCAGACTGTGGACCAATATGTGTGACCGCCGTGGAATAAGTCTTGCTACAAAGCTTAAAGTCTACTGGGAAGTAGTGCTAACTACCCTGATCTATGCCAGTGAGACTTGGACTGTATACAGGAGGCACGCCAGGCAACTGAACCACTTCCACATGACTTGCCTATGCAGATTTCTCAGGATCTGGTGGCAGGACAAGGTGCCAGACACAGAAGTCCTCTCCAGAGCAGGCCTGCCATCAGTACGCACCCTACTAATTTAAGCCCAGACATGCTGGGCAGACAATGTTGCAAGGATGCCAGACCACCGCATCCCCAAACAGCTCCTCTATGTTGAGCTATCTCAAGGAAAGCAATAGCGCAGGGGACAAAAGAAGCTATACAAAGACACGCTAAAAGCATCTCTCAAGTCCCTGGATATCGACACCACCTCTTGGAAAACCCTGGCACAAGACCAATTGACATGGCGCACGCTGATCCACCAAGGCTGTCAGACATCTGAGTCCAGTAGGACAACCATAGCACAAGAGAAGCGAGCACTCTGTAAAGCCAGAGCTGCAAATGCTGCAACAGTGATGCCCACACATGTCTGCCCGGTATCTGGCAGAACATTCCGTGCCCATATCGGTCTTAACAGCCACCTGCGGACACAACGTGGACAGCCAACAACCTGTTAGATATCAAGGTCCGCTTCGAAAAGGACGAACGTCATCATGTGCTAAACTACCAGTAATAATATAAATTTAATAAACAAAAAAAAAACAATAAAAATAATTTTCAACATAACGGTTGCTGCTTACACTGTCATGTGTCCTCCCACACCCTCGAAAGTGTCAGATAGAAAACGTGTCATGCAACACAATAATGATTCAAATATCAACAACAATGGTTCTCACCGTGGTTTGCTGGAGTCCCAAAGCCTTTAAAATGGCTTTGGGTGCCACTGTCAGAATACAATGCTCCGGTGGGTGGATGTAGTAACTTGTCTTTTTTTTATTTTATTCAGCCCCCTGGCTAAATGAAAAATAAACAATAGTGTATAGCCAGCTTAAAATATTAGATATCTATTTGCTGTCTCTGTAACAAGGGTCACCATGAGACCAAATTGACTATTATTAACATGGGGAAAAGAATAATTATTTTATTAATTTCTAAACAAATTCAAGAACTGATGAGAAACAAAATAACTGACATGTATCAGTCTGGAAAGGGTTCACAAAGCCATTTTAAAGACTTTGGGACTCCAGCAAACCACGGTGAGAGCCATTATTCACAAATGGAGAAAACTTGGAATCGTGGTGAACCCTTCCAGGAGTGGCCAGCCTACCAAAACTACTCCAAGAGCACAACGACGACTCATCCAGTAGGTCATAAAAGAACCCAGAACAACAGCTAGAGAACTGCAGGCCTCACTTGCCTCAGTTAAGTTTAGTTTTCATGATTCAACAATAAGAAAGAGACTGGGCAAAAATGGCATCCATGAGAGAGTTCTAAGGTGAAAGCCACTACTGATTACAAAGACTTGTTTCACATTTGCCAAGAAACATCTGGATTACCCCCAAGACTGTTGAGCAAATATTCTGTGGACTGATGAGACAAAAGTTTTTAACTTTTTTGAAGGTGTGCATCCTGTTACATCTGTTGTAAAACTAACACAGCATTTCATAAAAAGAACATCATACCAGTCACACATAGTGGTGGAAGTGTGATGGTCTGTGGCTGTTTTGCAGCTAAAGGACCTGGACAACTTGCCATAATTGATGGAAATATGTCTGCACTCTACCAGAAAATCCTGAAGGACATGCCTACACTCTACCAGAAAATCCTTAAGGCCAACCATAAGTTTGTGACCTCAAGCTCAAGCGCACTTTGCATTTTGCAGCGGGACAATGATGCGAAACACAACAGCAAGTCCACCTCTAAATGGCTCAAGTAAATAAATGAAGGTTTTGGAGTGGCCTAATCAACTTCCAGACTTAAATCTGATTGAGATGCTGTGGCATGACCTTAAACATGCTTGAAAACCCCCCAATGTGGCTGAAGTAAAACAATTCTGCAATGAGTGCACCAAATTTCCTCCACAGCGATGTGAAAGACTCATTGCCAGTTGTACAAAAGCTTGATTGCAGCTGTTGCCGCCAAGTGTGGCACAACTAGTTATTAGGTTTAGGGGACAATTACTTTTTCCCACAGGGCCAGGCAGGTTTGGACAGCTTTTTTCCCTTAATAGATTAAGTCCTCATTTTAAAGCTGCATTTAGAATTTACTCGATTATCTTTGTGTAATATCAAAATGTATTTGATTAGAACCATTTAAGTGTGACAATTATGCAAAAAAATAAAAAATCAGGAAGGGGGCAAAAACTCTTTCACTCTTTCGCTGAGAGGCTAAGATGGGTATCAGTCCAGGCACCTGGTGGATCCAGACTTTATTGTCGTGATGACATGGTGCCTGGACTGACTCCAATGACATCAGCAGAGAGTGGACTTCAGTCTGCTCTCTGCTGAAAACGGGTCACAGGAGTGCAAAACGAATTGCACTCCTGTGATCCATCGGAGAAGCCCAGCCAAACGATTTTTGGCTGGACTTCTCCTTTAAGTGCATCATACCTCATTTTATTGGAGTTTTTCTATCTGGAAAGTCTCCCTGTATACACTGTCTGGCAGAAAAGGCATTGATGATGGTGTTAACGTGTTCATATGGAATTGTGTATTTGGAATTTTAAGTAGTTGAATGTTTGTCATTTTTTTTTATTGTGGAAGTGTTTAACCACTTCAATACCAGGTCCTTTTGCCCCTTCCTGCCCAAGCCATTTTTTAGCTTTCAGCGCTGTCACACTTTGAATGACAATTGCGCGGTCATGTTACACTGTAACCAAACAAATTTTTTATCATTTTTTTCCCACAAGTAGAGCTTTCTTTTGGTGATATTTGATCACCTCTGCGTTTTTTATGTTTTCCGCAACAAATTGTTTGTTTCTTATAATATTTTGTATATAAGTACATTTTCTCCTTCAATGATGGGCACTGATGAGGCTGCACTGACGGGCACTGATAAGGCGGCACTGATGGGCACTGATGAGGTGGCACTGATGATGGGCACTGATAGGCGGCACTTATGGGCACTGATGGACATTTATAAGTGGCACTGATGGGCACTCATAGGCGACAGTGATAGGTGGCACTGATGGGCACTGATAGGCAGCACTGATGAGTACTTATGGGTGGCACCTAGGTGGCATGAATGGGCACTGATAGGTGGGCACTAATGGGCACTGGTAAGTGGCACTGATGGACACTGATGGGTGGCACTGATGGACACTGATAAGTGGCACTGCTGGGCATCACTGATGAGGAGACATCTGGCAGACATTCATAGTGGGCACTGAGTGGCACCATTTGTGGGCACTGAATGGCATTTTTTAGGGCACTGTGAGGCATCCCTGGTGGCCACAGGGGGCATACCTGCTCATCAATGTGTGGTGTGCGCCCTGGTGGTCCTGGCGGCATCCCTGGTTGTCCAGTGTTGGCATACACGGGAGGTCTGTGCTGCTAAACAATCAGCGCAGACCCCCCCTGTCAGGAGAGCCACAGATAAACGGCTCTTTCTGTTTACACTGTGATCAGCCGTGATTGGACACGGCTGATCACGTGGTAAAGAGCCTCTGTCAGAAGCTCTTTGCTGAGATTGGTGTGGCAGTGTGTCAGACTGACATGCCGCACCACCGATCGCATCGCTGCGTGCCCCCACAGGCGCATGCTGGCAGTTATCCTGCTGGACATCATATGACGCCCAGTCAGGATAAATGAAACACCCCCTGGCCATCATTTTGCTACAGGCCGGGCGGGAAGTGGTTAATTTCACATACCAGCGCTGCATAATAATTTAATGTGTCTTTTCCAGGACTGATATACTGAATATTGGTCTCATTGCTAGCAGCCAGTCATTTTTGTAAGGAGACCAACGCAGGCATTTTTTTGGTAGAGGATTTAACACCTCGCCAGTATCCAGAAACTAAAAAGAAAGTTTGCCTTCACTTTAATAGCTTAGAAAAAAATGAATACATGTTGCAATGATTCAGTTTTAAAGGTGATTCATAGAGGAATCACATACAAAGATTCTTCAAGGTATTAGATTATAGAATTTAAATGAAGCAAATCCCCAGTAAAAACATAGGTCTAGAAAGTTTATGATTGGTAAAAAAAAGTTTTAAGGCAGTGGAAAAGAACAGCATTCTATATAGACGCTTCATGGCACTGGCCGCTGGCAGCAGTCAGGTTAATAAAGTGTACCTCATGAATAAAATGCATCCATGCAGCCCAGCTAAAGCTAGGAAAACTGCTGTCACGTTAAAATAATTGTCCATAGTAAGGAAGCTCAGACACAGCTGGGCAACATTCCTGTTGTCTTTATAGTCCTCAAAATGTACACTGAATGCCTCAGCCTCTTTAATTATGTTCAATAATCCTTCATCCACATTGTCAGCAATATCACAAAATTGACATGTGACAGCATCCCTGCTAAGCTGCATATTTTTGATCTGTCTGGAAATGCCTACTTTTTCTAAAAAAAATCTTTGTACAGAATGGCAGCAGATGCCAAAAAATATACTATAACGGAGTCAGAAGAAAAGCTTTTAAGTTTTTACAAGTGATAAAAGCAGAGCAACTAGATAAAGTTACCATAGTCCTTTCAGGCATCGCGGTACCCATCAGATATTTTATTGTTCTTTTGGAAATAAGATGATGATGATTCTTGTTTGTGGACCCTGAAGGATTTTAATGTATATAAACTACTGTATATAATGCATCACACAATATGAATATTAAATGTAGAAATAATATTGTCATAGATGTGCACAGCCTATTGCAATTAAGGTGTGCACACCAAAGCTCAAACACACTTGTGTGTGTGTGTGTGTGTGTATATGGTGTCAGTAGAACAGTGGATGGTGTCAGTAGAGTAGTAGATGTGTCTGTAGGGCAGAGGACGGTGTCAGTAGGGCAGAGGACGGGGTCAGTAAAGCAGTGGATCAGTAGGGCAGAGATTGATGTCAGTAGTTTTATATTTTTATTAATTTATTTTTGTATTATTTTTACTATTTTTTTCTTACAGAACAATTTTTTTTTAGGAGCCCAGTTGGGGGGCCTTTTGTGAAATATTAGGGGTCTAAACAGACCCCTGATGTCTCGCTTTTGAGATAAAGAAAGGGACTGAGAACAAAGATTCCCCAATCCCTTTCTCTGCAGCCTCAGCTGCACTGGACAATAGTAAATTAATGGAAAGTGCTCTGTGCTGAATGGCTTCCTGTTCATTCACAAACCGAAGCATAGCAAACACAGTTTACTATGCTTCAATTATGAATGAACACAGTGAGCGATCGGGACCAATCACTCACAGTGTTCTTTCAGAAAAAAAGGGCCCAATAAATTATATATTTACCAGGTCCTTCCCTACTCTCCATCCTGAAACAATCCTGTGCAGCAGGAGAGGAGAGGAGGAAAAGCCAGCAGTGTTGTGGGGGGAGAGACAAGGGAAGCACACAGAGAAGCACCTGTGGCAGCTGAATGGGAGGGAGAGGAGGAGAACCTTACTTTCAGCTGCTGCAGGAGGAAAATACAGATCAGTTCCAGTGGCTTTCACCCCTGCCGCCCCCCTCCTGTCCAAGTTTTGGGGGCCGGCAAGGAAGGATTGCGGTCTGTCACCTGCCCACGCCTATGAATATTGCGTACATTTATATAAAACCTGACATCTTTCTGCTGCCTTGGTGTCTTCTAGGTATAGATATGTGAAGATGAAGGTTATGCTTTCTGGTAAGAATTACACAGGACCTTACGTACATTCTCATGAAGTGTGTGCTCAGTGCAATGATGTACATAGTTTTCTGTATAGTGGAGCAGGGAAATGTCATCTGAATTTTGATTGTTCATTGCAGCTCCTAATTAACCATTTGATTACCCGGGACTTTATTCTCCCTAAATATTCTTGAGTTCCAGAATGTTTTTATTGTTTCAGTTTTGTTTTTGTTCTGCACATTGTATCTTTTAGCATCTGTAGTTTACCTTAACTACTTGGCGCCTGCGCAATAGCCGAAAGACATCTGCAGCACGGGCCTTAATTGCTGGGAGGGCGTCCATGGATGTCCTCCCGAGCAAGCGCAGTCTGTGACCCTGCGGGTCGAGCGCAGCGCACTCTGTGATCATCGAGTCTTTGAGACTTGGCTGATCACAGATCTGAGTAAGGGGTTGATCACGACCCCTTACCACATGATCAGCTTTCAGCCAATGACGGCTGATCATGTGATGTAAGCAGAAGCTCGTTAATCGGTATTTTGTTTTCCTCACGCTGTCAGCATGAGGGGAAAAAAAGCTGATCACTGGCTTCTGTCAGAGGGACATCGGTCCCTCACTCAGAAAGCCGCGGCTGTGCCCACCATTATCACCTGCCAGTGCCCACTGTGCCACCTACCAGTGCCCACAGTGCCACCTACCAGTGCCCACCAGTGCTGTCAATCAATGCCCATCATTGTCTAATAATCAGTGCCACAGATTAGTGCTGTCTATCAGTGTCACCTACCAGTGCCTACCAGTGCCCATCCGTGCCACCCATCAGTGCCAACCATCAGTGCCAACTATCAGTGCCGCCTCATCGGTGCTTATCAGTGCCACCTATCAGTGCCCATTAGTGCCCGCTTATCAGTGCCGCCTATCAGTGCCCATCAGCACAGCCTATCAGTGCCCATCAGTGCAGCCTCATCAGCGCCCATCAGTGAAGGAGAAAAATTACCTGTTTTTAAAATTTTATAACAAACTATGAAAGTTTTGTTATTTTTTTCACAATTTTGGTCCCTTTTTGTTTGATTTAGCAAAAAATTAAAAACCCAGCAGCAATTAAATACCACCAAAAGAAAGTTTCTTTCTTTCTGTGTGAAAAGAATGATAAAAATTTCATTTGGGTAAACTGTAGCATTACCGGGCAATTGTCATTCAAAGAGAGACAGCTCTGAAAGCTGAAAATTGGTCTGGGCAGGAGGGGGGTTTAAGTGCCCAGTAAGCAAGTGGTTAATGTATTATGCTTAGGGTAAGATATATACAGTATGTTTTTTGGGGGGGAGACAGATAAGGCTTTAATTTGGTAGCAGATTTTAATTCTTTGTTTTTCATTAGGATTAAAGTAAAACTTTAGAAAAAATGCATTTGCCTGTATTTTTCCTTAACGCAACATTTACTTAATTTGCTCATCTTCATATATTTACCCCAAAATATAATCAACAGTTTGCTGGTTAAAATGATATCACATTGGTGTGACTTTCATGTAAGTTTGAATTTTACTTTAGGATAGCATAATTCATCTTCTGATGCTACATTGTGATGCTCAAAAGGAAAAACAGTTTGCATAAATTGATATTCTACTATATAGATAAGATCAAACTGGGTTGGCAAGAGCACAAATTAGCACAAGACTTTCACAGCTTTGTGATCACTAAAAATCCAAATTACATTTGATGCTCGTTCAATGAATGCAAATTTACCCAGATCATCCAATGTTGGGACCCGAGGGAATAATTTTTGTTTTTCATACAAATTTTATATACATTTATTTTATACTGTATGTTTTTTGTATTCATAAATTTCACATGGCATATTCATTTTTTCACATGAAAATGCAGATTTGTCATTTGGAAAAAGTAAGTATACTCCTATGTTTGCCACCACTTCAAATACATGAAATTAGAATCTGGTGTTCTAGCTCAGGAGCCAATTATTAGAAAAAACGCGCAAAGCCTCATACACACGATAGGACCTTGCACAAACTTTCCCGTGGATTTTTGTACAAAGGGGGTTGGCTTTAAACTAATTAAGCATACACACGGCAGGACTTTTTCATCCAACTTTCACCAAATCATGTGGTTTTTCAGCTCTTTACTGCCACTCTTTGGTCAACTTCTGTATCGGCGAGATTTCACACCTCCGAGCCCCGTCGCTGGAGTCAGTGCCGAGCTGGCTTGCTCATCGAGAAAGGAAAAATGTATTTTTTCCTTTCGCAATGAGTGACAAGCATTGCCGAGGTGTTTGGTATGAATCATGAGAGAGAACTCCACGCCAAATTTTAAATAAAAAACAGCATGGGTTCCCCTCCAGGGGCATACCAGGCCCTTGGGTCTGGTATGGATTTTAAGCGGAACCCCATTCACCGAGAAAACGGCGTGGGGGTCCACCCAAAATCCATACCAGACCCTTATTAGAGCACGCAGCCTGGCCGGTCAGGAAAAGGGGTGGGGACGAGCGGGTGGCCCCCCTCCTGAGCCGTACCAGGCCGCGTGCCCTCAACATGGGGGGTGGGCGCTTTGGGGCAGGGGGGCACCCTGTGGCCCCCCCACCCCAAAGCACCTTGTCCCCATGTTAATGAGGACAAGGGCCCCTCTTCCCAACAACCCTGGCCGTTGGTTGTCGGGGTCTGCGGGCAGAGGACTTATAGGAATCCGGGAGCCCCCTTAATAAGAGGGCCCCCCAGATCCCGGCCATCCACCCTATGTTAATGAGTATGGGGTACATCGTACCCCTACCCATTCACCTAGGAAAAAAAGTGTCATTAAAAAAACACATGAATATTAAAAAGTAATAGTTGCGCTAATAAAACCCCAGTCACTCTGTGAATAAATAGTGATAATCCCTCCACATTAAAAATTGATAAATATAAGTCTGGTTAGGTCAGAAGCATTAAATCAAAAAACACAGTGATCCAATATCCACAATATCCACAATATCCACAATCTAAGTAACAACCCGCCTGTGACATTGGATCTATAAATAATGATGAATATAAATAAATAAACCAATGTAAAAATATATATATAAATATACTCATATATGGTGGGACACATTATATATAAAGAATATGAATGTCTATAAAAAAACGTTTCTGTTATAAATAGTCTGCTTTATATTCAGGCATGAGATAAATCAAGTCACAGAGATCTCCCAATTTCCTCTATATTATGCGGATTTCCAGATGAGTGTTTTCAGGGACAACAAACATGTGAAATAAGCAGAAAGAAACATGATTGCGCAGTAACTAATTACTATTAAATAGTCACACTATACTGGATGCACTCACATAAACCTGAATGGTAAATGCCTGGATGAAGAGAAATCAGCCACTTGGGGCGCGGTGAATCTTGATACCGCTCCATCGTCTTCTATCCTCTTCTCTTCTTCCGTGGTTGACACGACACTCTCTCCCGCTGTAATGCCGTGTGAGCGGTGCGCGATGACTTATATAGGCATGGGGCGTGGTCACCGGGTGATGTCACCCGGTGACCCTGCCCCCTTATGATGTCACAGTCTCATCATGCAGCGGGAGAGAGCGTCATGTCAACATTGGAAGAAGAGAAGAGGATAGAAGACGACGGAGAAGACCGGGCCACCTCTAGCAAAAGAGCGGCAAAAGAGCAGAAGATAGCAGAGGAGCCCGGCAGAAGAAGCCCGGCAGAAGAACCGGAGAGCGGGAGTAGAACCGGACACCGAGAGAAGAGGCCGGAGAGCGGGAGAAGAACCGGACACCGGGAGAAGAGGACAGAGAGAGCGGAGAAGTCGGAAGAAGACCCCCAAAGTCGGAAGAAGACCCCCAGAGCTGCCTAATAAATTACTTTAAAAACTTGTGTAGTGTGTTTTTTTATTGACACTTTTTTCCTCGGTGAACGGGTAGGGGTACGATGTACCCCATACTCATTCACATAGGGTGGGGGGCCGGGATCTGGGGACCCCTTATTAAAGGGGGCTCCTGGATTCCGATAAGCCCTCCGCTGGCAGACCCCGACAACCAACGGCCAGGGTTGTCGGGAAGAGGCCCTTGCCCCCCTGCCTCAAAGCGCCCACCCCTCATATTGAGGGCATGTGGCCTGGTTCGGATAAGGGTCTGGTATGGATTTTGGGGGGACCCCCACGCCGTTTTTTCGGCATAGGGGGTTCCCCTTAAAATCCATACCTGGTATTCCCCCAAAGGGGAACTCCCTCCCGCGCTCGCTGCAATAGGAAAATGTGTTTTTCTTATTGTAGCCAGCGTGAGATGTACAGTACCCTGCCGCCGAGAACTATTCTCGCGGGCAGGTACTGTAGTTTGTACAAAAGTCCGATGGCTTTGCGTACACACGATTGGACTTTGCTCTATCGGACTTTTGTTGCCGGAAAGTTTGTCCATTCGCAAAGTCAACAAAAGTCCGATGAAAACCGAAAAAGTTTGTCTGATGGAGTTTACACACGGTCGAATGTTGCCCCCAAACAGCTAATTTGCATGTTTGTTGTCAAAAAGTCCGATCATGTGTACAGGCCTTTAGAGAGTATGCAGGTGGAACTTTTTCTATTTAAACCTCAGATATGTAGGTTCTAGTGTTCTCTTTAATATCGACGTGTGTGGTGCCATCATGGTATTATTGTTTCAAGATCAATAGAGATAAATTTGCTAAAGTGAGAAATACCAGTTTCTGATGCCAAGGGTGTACTTAAGTTTTTCCACAGTACACTATTGTTTATTTATTACAGGTACCTATATAGCACTGTCAATTTATGTAGCTCTTTACATATACTGTACTTACAATCTAAGGTCCCTAACACACATTCATACATAAATGCACTGGGGCCAATTCAGACAGGTGCCAATTACCTGCATGTCTTTGGAGTGTGGGAGGAAACGCAAGCTCAGGGAGAACATACAAACTCAGTGCAGGTAGTGCCATGGTTGAGATTCAAACCGATCACCCTAGTGCTGCTAAGCAGAAATGCTAACCACTTAGTCACTGTGCTGGCTGTGACATCTATTGATATTTTTATTGAATAAATGAGTGAAAAGGCACATTTTCTCTTTTTTTTATTCAAGTAAATCACCTTTGTCTGTAGTCACAAAAAAAATATTGCCACTGGTTCCACAAATGACATTGGATGATCTGCATGACATTTGCATTTATTATGCAAGTGAATACAACGTCATTTGGATTGTTTGCAAGCTGCAATTAGAAACCTGTGAAAAAGTCTTTGTTGTGCTACTTTTTGCCCTTGCCAATGCAACATGAACTTATCCTAATGCTATGCAAAGCAATTTTTTTCCTGTGCACACCATAATGTAGTGTTGTTGTTATCTATTTTAACACGTTTTACCTTTTTTTAAATTTTATTCTTAGCCCCCAGTGCACTTATATCCACTGCACCTGAAGTTTTACTTACAGAAACTTAGTGGGAACTTCCTGTCCAGTCCTTTGTTTTTGTTTTTTTTGTTTTTTTTTAGCTTTTCTTTTACACCTTTTTAAACCTCATATAAGTACTGGATCTGACCAGTGGATACCTTATCCAGATCCCCTATGTAGCTGCATAGCAACAGACAGCTTACAATGGGGACCAGTATCAATAAATCATAAAGCAGAGCTAACTTCAAAAAATAAATGAAAAAATATGAATGACTTTGCAAAACCACGTGCCCATTCTACATATAAACAGCTTGCCCATATATCATATGATGCCCAAAAAGTGCTATAATTAAAACAAATCCACAAAACATATAATGTCCATGCACATCACTTTAAAGTTGAATAATAATAGTCCAACAACAGAGATACTGAATCATAAATTGTGCTCCACTTTGCTCAAAAAATTCATGCCAAAGTGCTCAGTGCCCCCTTAGGTGATAGTAACTCACCAACCACAGTTGAGCCCTTATGTATATAAGAATATACATAAGAAGATCAACATGCGCCTTGGGTTATATCAGGGTTGCTTTCTTTACTGTTCCACCATACTGTATAAAGGGAATACTGAGCTAGGCATGCAATTGGCCAGTGTGCACGATTAAATGTGTGCAAACATATCTTCACCTGTTTTGGGCAGTTATTTCCCATCAGTATGATGCCATGGAGAGGTCAGCAAAAAGGAAGATATATGACCAAATACTTACTTCATGGTATCATACCATATCCACGCAGTGTGAGCATAATTGCTAAATATGGACCATTCCTCCTAAGTCAAGGTAAGGATTTGTAGTTAAATGGTCCTTTCAGTTGTTGGGAGGCTGGAGTTATTCCGTCAGCGTGATGCCATGGAGAAAAATCACAGTAAAATTACAGCAAGCATTTGCTCATCAATTTTTTTGTAGATGAGGGGAAAGCTAGAGCCATTCTCAGCTTCATTTTGCCGTCTGTGTGGGGAAATCTCTGTAATAATTTTCATCCATTTTCCATCCTCCAAAAATAAATACAAAACATTGGCTGGACTCCACATAATTAGGCAACTGTATTTTACATTTTTGCCCCTTTAATTCTTCAAATTATGCAAAATCATACACTGACATTTCACTTGTGTCTTCTCTAAGGCAGCAGTATGGAAATGTTTCCCTCAAATTGACAATCAGGCAACTAAAACCTACATTTTTAGCGGTGGCAGCATACATTTTTTGGATTGTTTCTGTGTTTACCTTTTCAGTGTGACTTTTTACATGCCTGATCTTCTATATTTTTTATTGTAAGAAATATATAGATTTGTAGACAAATCTATAAGTTTGCAAGGCCAAAGAATTTTTATGAGTTTTGGATAGGCTGGGGAAGTGTAAAACCCCCATCAGAATTTCAATACTGTCTGTGACTTAGATTTGCCCTATCTGTTTGTTCTGTTGACCAATGTCTGTAATGCAGAAAGTAATGAAAAACCCAAACTTTAAGTTTTCTGTTTACAAAACGTTAGCTGGACGAATGTCACAAGCATTCACCCAGCCATACTTGATTTTCCTTATATTTTATTTTGTAAGTTTTTTTCCTATTATCGTTAGCTCCATCTAGTGGTCAAAATTAGGTTATTTTCCTGTTTAGGTACTTCAGTAAAATACCACATTATGGTCAGTAGATGAAATTAAAGATCATAGGTAATAAACCTGTTAGACAAAATACAAGGATTTTTTTTATATAAATAGACCCTTTAGAGTTGTGCCAGGAACAGAAGATGAAGGGAAATCTTCCAAATGAGACACCTCTTCTAATGACTGTCTAAGCAGGGATGTTCTCTCACTCTGGAGTGATTTACTGTTTCCTGTTTTGTTTCTGGAAAAAAGATTGAAAGGAAATCTCCCCAATAGGACACAGAAAGAAAAGAAAAACCTTACAACTAGGGATGAAATTTGACCTAAACACATGATAAGTTCACTTTTGTAAAAAAAAATAATAAATGCACTTTTTTTGCAGGTAAAAAAATGTGCATTTATAACTTTTTTTTGGAGCCATGTCTTTATGGGCCTTGCTTTGTGCACTAGTGCACAGTCACATTGGAACAGGAAGGGGCCATCCCCAAACGTTGGGAGCATGAAATTGTTCAAAATGTCTAGGTATGCTGACGCTTTAAGTGTTCCCTTCACTGGAACGAAGGGGCCAAACCCAACCCCTGAAAGACAACCCCACATCATAATCCCCCCTTCACCAAATGATTTGGACCAGTGCACAAAGCAAGGTCCATAAAGACATGGATGAGCGAGTTTGTGATAGAGGAACTTGACTGGCCTGCACAGAATCCTGACCTCAATCCAATAGAACACCTTTGGGTTGAATTACAGCGGCGACTGCGAGCCATGCCTTCTCGTCCAACATTAGTGCCTGACCTCACAAATCCGCTTCTTGAAGAAGGGTCAAACATTCCCATAGACACACTCCTAAATAATAAAAAGGAACTGTTGGGACTTTGCATGAGGTGAGTATGCGCGGCCAAAGGATCAGTAATTTCTTTTGCAAAAACATTTATTGTAAAGATGTTGACACAATATCATAGTATATGGAAAACACAACGTGCCTCGCAGCTCCCGGGTAATAGACAAGGACAGCCAAACAGCCCTGGATCACACAGGATAACCCAAACTCCACCACATGTGGGGGAATGCCAGTTGCTGTATAGATTACTATATAAATGTTATATGTCAAAAATTCCCCCAATAGGGGCGAATTACTATGGGCGATCTGCCCTGTAGATCAAGGATCCATATTCCTACACTTCCCAATGCCCACACAACGCACCCCCATCCCTATATATATGAATGGAAAAAGGTTTGGGACTTTGAATGAGACAGGCAGATACATACATCTCCATCAATGTATATATTTATAAAAATGCAAGGGTTTTGGGACTTTGCATGAGGTGAGTATGTGTGACCAAAGGATCAGTCAATTTTTTGCAAAAAAAAAAAATTTATTGTAAAGATGTTGACACATTATCATAGTAAATGCCCAGATAAATGGGCTGAACAATATCATGATTAACAAACAGTATTAGAACACATTGGTAACAATAGAGCAACCCATGATTTGAAATGAAGGAATGATCATACATCAGTACAAAGCACTTACAAATGCACATAGTTTGTTGGTCTTTATATATGAAAAAATTTTCTGTGAAAAAGTAGGTGCATGGCGTAAATACCGACGTGTTTCATGTATAAAACACTCTTCAGGGGCATGTGCACCAAAGTCTAAAATAGATAAATGACCCACCCGTAAATAGGCCCTAACTTACTGACCTTTAGGGCAGCATACAAGAAACACGATCTCACCCCAGCGCCTGGACCTCTGACCCTTCTAGTCCACAATCCCCGATTTCCCTCCTGGTCTTTCGGAGCACAACCCGAATAACCCACGTTGCAAACCATCAATAAGAGCGGAACACTCCTCCCGATTCCTTGAACATACCAATCCGTTCTTCAAATACTTACAGATCAGACACTTCCTCCATAGTGCCAAACCCCTCGCCAAATGGCATAGAGACTATACTCCCTTTGAAGCACTCTGTACAAGCACAGAACCCCAAAGACACTTGATATTGGCCGTAAACTCGCTCCTGTTCTTTGGCTGTGATCCTAAGGCAAACAAACTCAGCCAGCAATGGGAAAGAGAACTTTCCTTGGACCTACCCAAGGAAGAATGGGAACGAATATACGACCACATCCACAAGGGATCCACTAACATATCGGCACAAGAAAATGGTTTCAAAATCTACTCTAGATGGTATAGGACAACCAAAAAGATTCTCAAATACCACCCCCATGTCTCTCTGCTATGCTGGAGATGCCACTCAGCCCTAGGCTCCCTGGTACATATATGGTGGGACTGCACACTAGTACAACCTTTTTGGAAATAAGTTCACCACCTAACCTCTCTAATAACAACCTACACTCCAGACTTCGCCCCATCTCAATACCTGCTTCACCCCACATCCATACCCCACTTGGCCTACAAAAAATCTCTCACCCTCCACCTCATCAATGCTGCCAAACAATGCATATCTGTCCACTAGAGAAGCCCCAACCCCCCGACTACCTCTGAATGGCTCCGCCACATAGAGAGAATAGCAGAAATGGAAAACTTAATCCACTAAGCTAAAGAGACCCCAACAAAATACCAAAAAACCCGGGCATGTTGGCTACACGTTAAGGAATCCATAGATTTCCACAATATGCTACGTAACTCATAATCGTCTGACCCAAGGAGACCAACAAGACATGATGTGTCCTGTTCAATACAAACACAAGCAGACATTCCACCACCTTCCACCCCCCCTTTTTTCCTCCCCCACTCACACAAAAAACAAGGAGCAACGTCTCACAGACAAATTCAATAATCTTACGAGACCTTCTACACATGGTCATATTACCTTAGGCAACCTAGAGATCTTCCATAATGGTCCGTCCCCTAGGAGGAACCAACAACGAATAGAACCCTAAAAACAAAAACGTGGAGGGTCTCGTATACGTTTTTGCTTAAACACAGACTGTTGGGAAAACAAACAATAACAACCAATGCCCCCACCCATTCAAAGTAAAGTTCCCATTAGGGGTGTTTGGGTGCAATTGTGGCACTTGGGGTCTACCTATATTTACTGCATAGAACCCTCTGAGTGCATGATCCCACTTCTCCACAGCTCAGACGCCTGGGAAATCATTTATGTACACTCTACAATAACATAGTTACTGGTTATCTTACTGTGTAATGTTATCATCTTGCTGCCATGTATGCCTTACCATAGTATCTCCTTGTAACCGCTACATTGATTATAGAGAAAAGATAAATGAATTTCAATGCATATTAATTTGGAAAAGGTATAAATAAAAATGAGGGAGGAGGGGTGACCACTCATCCCAAATAAATACTCACATAATGGTGGAGCATACACCCCGTGAGACCGGAAACTGCAGGCTGCCAATTATGTCAGTTCTGCGAGCTGAGGTAAGAGCCCGCTAGGGGAAAATCAGACACATAACCTGGTCCCCATTGAAAGGAAGAACGTGTCCACACTGGTGATGTGTGAGGGTTTAGGTTCTAAAAATATTAAATAAAATTCTTAGTATGTGAAATTGTGAATAAAAAATATAATATTGTATTGAAAATGTGTAAATTATATTGATAATGACTTGAACCCACCCACAGCAAGGTGAGTAAGATTGTCATGTGCAAGTGTTGTGTATTGTTTGGTGTCAAGATGGAAAGGAGTCAGATCCTCGGTAGTGAGAAAAAGGAGAAAAGAAAAAAGAACAAGTGCAGAAAGCATGAAAGGGAAACTGAAGGTGAAAAACAGAAAACATGAGCTGTGACCAGGTGGAGGGCTGCATTACCTTGTAACGTGATAAGGAATTACCCATTGAATATGTGCTGTGAAGTGCGTGTCCTGCCTGAAGACAGGCTAGCATGGAATGGGGGCGTTATATGCATGCGGCATACCCCGCAGGCTCCTCCCAGCGTCATGTGGTGCAATCAAAAGAGGAAAGAAAGCATCACCCCAATGAGCGGCGACCTGTGCCCACAAACGGCTGGAGATGCCAACATTCTCCCGTTGAACCGGATGGAAAACACAACGTTAATGTAGGGATGTCACCTTTGATGTCACGCGCAAGACATTGAGATGTGCCGCCGACGCACGGAGGGACCAGCCCGCCCAATCTCCCGGACCCGCCGAAGGGGGCAAGGGGGGAAGAGGGAGAGCGCTCTCATGTGCCTCACAGCTCCCAGGTAATAGACAACAAGGACAGCGAAACAATCCCGGATCACACAGGATAGTCAAAACTCCACCACATGTGGGGGAATGCCAATTGCTGTAGAAATTACTATATAAATTTTATATGTCAAAAATTCCCCCAATAGGGGCGAATTACTATGGGCAATCTGCCCTGTAGATCAAGGATCCATATTCTTACACTTCCCAATGGCCACACAATGCACCTCCATCCCTATCAATATGAATGGAGAAAGGTTTTGGACTTTGAATGAGACATGCGGGTATGCACATCCCCATCCCTGTGTATATATAAAAAGCAAGGGTTTTTGAACTTTACGTGAGGTGAGTATGCGCGGCCAAAGGATCAGTCAATTTTTTGCAAAAACATTTATTGTAAAGATGTTGACACAGTATCATAGTATATGCCCAGATAAATGGACTAAACAATATCATGATTAACAAACAGTATTAGAACACATTGGTAGCAATAGAGCAACCCATGATATGAAATAAATCAATGATCATACATCAGTACAAAGCACTTAGGAATGCACATAGTCTGTTGTTCTCTGTATATGAAAAATTATTCTATAAAAAAGTAGGTGCATGGCGTAAGACTGACGAGTTTCGTGTATAAAAAGAAACACTCCTAATCCTTCCCAGAAGAGTTGAACCTGTTAAAGCTGCAAAAGGTGAGTCAACTAACATGCCCCAAGATTCAAGGCTTGTGGAAACAAATTGTGACATTTCTACACGATACAATGGGCTCACCCTTAGCATTAGACCCAAAACAATGCCTTCTTGGCATAATACCAGATGCAATTGATAAGTATACAAAAATATTTCTTCATGAGACGCTGTTCGCAGCAAGAAAAATCATAGCCAAAAAATGGATGAGACAAACTCCTCCCAAACTAGTAGAATGGAAAATAGAAGTGAATAATACCTTGCCGTATAAGAAATGCATATATATTAACAGAGGATGCCCCAACAAATACAACAAAATATGGGATCGATGGCTCCAGGAATCTGATACCTGTGTATAATAAAACCAAATTAACTGGAAATGAATACTTAGAAACACGCCTCAATATGTGGTTTCTATGTACTAAATGTATACTTGAAGAATACACTCACATGACAAAAACAATGTACCAGTTATCTTAATTAAAGACTGTATAATACTCAATGTATCAATCACTAAGTCTATATGTAAAAGCAAGCATAACATGTATGCACCAGTTGATTAATAAAAACCTTTGTTTGTAAAAAAAAGGTGAGCCAGCTCAATATTGAACCCTACGGACTAATGCCCCGTACACGCGGTCGGACATTGATCGGACATTCTGACAACAAAATCCATGTTGGCTCAAACTTGTCTTGCGTACACACGGTCGCACAAAGTTGTCGGAATTTCCGATCACCAAGAACGAGGTGACGTACACCACGTACGACGAGACTAGAAAAGGCCAGTTCAGAACCAAGCGCGGCACCCTTTGGGCTCCTTTTGCTAACCTTGTGTTAGTTTGGTGAGAGACGATATGTGCTTTTTCAGACTCGCGGTTTTCAGATCGTTTTCTGCTGTTCAGTTTGTGCTTGTGGGTTTGTATCTGCTCTTCAGTGCGTGCAGCGAGTACCATTGATTTATCATTGTGTTCTTTTTCGTTCGTTACTGTTTTTCAGGTCTCTCTTTACAGGCCTTGCTGTTCTTCAGTGCGTTCTGTTACTTCGTTCTGAGCAGCCGACTGTTTTCTAGCCATGTTGCGTATACGTACTCCTCGTAGAGTTCGTACTGTGCGGGGGCTTGTTGTTGGGGTCCTGACCTTGACACAAGTCCAGTCCATGAACAGGGTGGGGAGGAGTTCATGGACCAAGAATTGGTTGCTTCAGCGTGACCAGTTCTGTCATATGCCTTTGCTCCGTGAGATCCGTGAGAATAATCCTGATGATTTCAGGAACTTTCTCCGGATGACGGATCCCGTATTTCACCGTTTGTTGGCTTTGCTAACCCCTTATATTAGCAGGCAGGATACCTGCATGAGGCAAGCCATCACTCCGGAGCAGAGGCTAGTCGCCACCCTGCGGTACTTGGTGACGGGGAGAAGCCTGCAGGACTTGAAGTTCTCGACAGGCATCTCCCCCCAGGCTCTGGGTATCATTATCCCAGAGACCTGTTCTGCCATCATCCAGGTCCTGCAGAAGGAGTATATGAAGGTAAGATTTGTATCCTTTAATATCTCATTTTATTGTATTTAATGTTTGATAATATATTATATTTCTTCCCTCATTCCCAAATTACCATGATTGTAATATGCTGTGAATGTCCCCTTTGTGCTCATTCATGCTGGATTTTTATGTAATTATTTTTTTTGTCCTTCATGCATATTTGCCTTCACTTACCTCCCCAGCATGCTCTCCTGGTGCTATATTCACCTCATGTAGTCACTTAATAATGTATTTTATCACCTCCATAGTAGTGCTTTACCCCAAACAACCCCTAAAATGTTTTTAAATGTGATTTGTGCTTTACATTCAGGCAGAGTGCCAGAGGCTTTTTTTTGGGGTCCCCCAATCATTTGGAACACTCCCTCCCCTCAACTGCTAAGTCAGTTGATAACAATTCTCTATCTATCCTCAATCATCTATCTGCTGACTTTGCCAAACCCATACACACTATACCCATCTCTTTTGTGGTCAGATTTATGGATGAATTCCCCAAAGCATGTAGTGCAAGGGCCTGCCTGTATACTTTCAAATGGTACTGTTTAAAGTTTTGGTATCCTATTATTATCTTGATAGGTAATAGAAGAATGTCCAAATGTGCTAAAATGTGTACAATGTGTATTTATATCTTTGTATTATGACACTTCCTACGTGTCTAGTAGGCTGCCAATAGTGTAACTAAGGAGGGGCTGGCCAAAGTAATACCCATTATTTAGGCATTCATCGCTCAATGAAGTGGAGAGGGTTACCTGTCCAAGAGCCCCCCCCTATAATGTTAGAAATGGCCCATGAAGGGGGGGGGGGATCTGATAGGTGTACCTTATACTTTGGTCTTCAAAAACTCAAATAAATGTTATCTTGATGTTGGCCAAGAATGTTTGTGTCTAATCTGCTTTCCCTGTTTATGTGCAAAATGACTAATTTGTTTTTGTTGTTTGACTCCACAGTTTCCTTCCATGCCACAGGAATGGCAGACTGTGGCCTCCCACTTTGCCCAGCGGTGGGACTTTCCTAAGTGCGGAGGGGCAATTGATGGGAAACACGTCCACATTGTCCCACCATCCAACTCGGGGTCATACTATTTCAACTATAAGGGGTTCAATAGTATTGTGATGTTGGCGGTGGTGTCGGCTACTTACGAGTTCCTGTATGTGGACGTGGGGAAGAATGACCGGATGTCCGATGGTGGAGTCATCGCCCAGGCGTGGAGTTCTACAGGCGTCTCCAGAATGGCAGCTTGGACTTGCCACCTCCAGAGGACAATGTGGAAGGACTCCCATTCGTCCTTGTTGCAGATGAAGCATTTGCGCAGGGGGACCATCTTATGCGGCCATTCCCGATGAGGACCCTCACCCCAGACCAGAGGGTTTTTAATTAGCGGCTGCCTAGAGCCAGAAGAGTCGTGGAGAACACGTTTGGAATCATGGCCAGCCGGTTCCGCCTATTTCTTACACCCATACATATGGCGGAGTATAAACTGAATCATATAATCCTGGCGTGCTGTGTTCTACACAACTTTTTACGCCACATTCGGCCAACTATGCTGGCTCAGTTGGGCCTGAGGCCGGAATTCTTAATGAAATAACCCTGACGGCTCTTGAAAGTGGCCGTCCTGGCTTGCCCCCCCTGAGTGCCCGTGATGTCCGGCTAAGATACTTTGAATACTTTGCGGTTAGGGGGCTATCAATATGCCAGACAATGTCTGAAACCTTTTTCAAATAATAAAAAAAAAAACTACTCAAATCTTTGGTGACATTTATTGCTTGTCTTTCTTTTAGCTGACCCTGACAGAAATGTGGTGAGTCCTGAAAATGGTGTGATTGTGTAGCCTTACAAAGCACTGTTGGGGGGTATTTACTAAAGGCAAAGACACTTTGCACTACATGTGCACTTGAAACTGCACTTGTAGTGCAAAGTGGATTTGCCCTTAGGAAATAACCCCCATTGTCACAGAAAACACCAATTAGAGCACCACAAAAGTGTTGGAGCGTTGAGACAATAATCCACACATTCTTGCTTAACAATCTTTTTAATACCAGCACAATCACATGTGCATTTAGAAAAGGTTTTTAAAACAAACCAACATGTTTGTTGTACAACAATTTTTGGGGTCACAGTAGAAAAAGTAGAAATGTCCATTTAAGATAAAACAGGCATGTTTAAAACCAACAATAAAGACACAAATCTTGAACTTACAAAGTTCACATTTGGTAGAACTTGAAGGCAATCTTAGACATGAGTATTTACAAACTGTGTTTGATATTGCGTTCAGATGGTGTGAAGTCACCCCAGGAAAAGCCAAATTTTGAAGATGCACACAAATTGCCGAATGTCAACATGTGCTAGCTGCCATCACGGAGGATCAAGGGACATGTTTTGGGGGTGCAACCCCTTCCTCACAGCTACTTTATTGAGGAAGGGGTTGCACCCCCAAAACGCCTACATTGATCTCCCGTGGTGGCAGATAGCACATGTTGACACACTGTGTGCATGTCATGAAAGACGTCCTGTTAGTTCAGCCGTCGGCGGAAGATCGGTTAACAGAACTACTGTCAGTAGAGCCAGAGGATGCGTTCGGAGGCGCGTTGACGCGAACGGACGCATGCGGGTGCGCGCTAATATGAGCGGGTGTACGCGGGTACACGATGAGACGAACGGTCATGTACGATTGGTACTCGGGCGTGCACGTGTGCACTCGGCGGTGCGCAGATGTGCAGTGTGACAGCTTTTGGCGCCATTAGGCCTATTTAAGGGTGCCTGTCAGCATGCTTCCTTGCGTTCCCTGTGACCCTAAGCTTCCAGTATACCTGTTTACCTGATTCCTGTTACCCGGCTTGTTCCTGACTTCTCCTGTTTGCTGCCAGTCCCCGACCTCGGCTTGTCTGACGATTCTCCTGCCTCATCTTTAAGTTATTACCTGCCTGTCTGTTGCCGACCCGGTCCGTGCCCTGACTACTCTCCTGATTCCGTTTTGTACCTGCTCTGCTCTGCTTGCCTGTGTTTGACCCGGCCTGTCTGACTTTGCTAGTGCTTCCAGTGGTACTACAGAACACCTCCCTGGTGCCTGCTTGTTCGTGGGTGTCTGCTAGCTACAGTGCTTCTCTATCCAGTCAACAGTTCCAGTGTTCCTGCCAAGAGTTCCGGTTCATCTACCAGTTGTTCCAGTGTTTCAGTTGTACTACAGAACACCTCCCTGTTGCCTGTTGTTCCTGAGTTCCTGCCAGTGGATCCAGTGCTCCTGTCAGTCCTCCTGCTGCTGCACCAGAGGTCCGGATCAACTCTACACCTGCCACTTACCAAGCACTTGTGGCCCCCTGCGCTCTTGAGTCCCTGTCTTCTCTATCAGGGGCTCTCGAACCAGAGGCACACGAGAGGCTACTCCTTGCATTCTGGGCTCCACCACCAGGTACGTGACAGTACCGGACAGCCATGTCTGAGCCCACGCAGGGAGCCTCTCCCATGGATGAACTCTGCCGCCATCTTGCTGGACTTACCCAGGCAGTAAAAAGCCTACAAGAAGGCTACACCCAGCTGGAAGGCCGAGTTCAGGCCCTAGCAGCTTCTACACCTCCAGTATCCGGGACTTCTGCTTCACCATCAGTGGTCATGTTGCCGCCTGAACCCAGGGTCCCCATGCCTGAAAGATTTTCGGGTAACCGGAGCAAATTCAGGTCCTTCCGCAACTCGTGTGAGCTCTTTTTTGCCCTTCAACCAAGGACTTTCTCCCTGGAAGCCACCAAGGTTGGGTTTGTGATCTCGCTTCTGACCGGCGAGCCCCAGTCCTGGGCCCATCGCTTATTAGAAAAGAAAGATACCTCACTTGATACCCTGGATACCTTCTTTCGAGCTATGTCATCACTATATGAAGACCCACAGCTGACTGCCACAGCAGAGGCAGCCTTGCACACCCTACAGCAAGGCCGCAGACCTGTTGAGGACTATGTGTCAGAATTCAGACGCTGGAGTTCCGACACAAACTGGAACAATGCCGCCCTACGGTATCAGTTCCGTATGGGCCTTTCAGAATCCTTGAAGGATGAACTAGCCCGAGTGGGCATTCCTGAGACTTTAGAGGACCTCATAGACCTTTCCATCCAGATAGACAGACGCTTGAGAGAACGACGTACAGAGCAATCTTCTGGTCCTGCTCGTCCTGTCTGGATGCTGCCCCGGGTGCCTAGTTCTCCCCACTCCGCTCCTCCAGCTTCTACTACCATGACCTCAGATACACCAGAACCAATGCAGCTGGGACTCTTACGGCCATCCCTCACTCCTGAAGAGCGTCAACGCCGTCGGGCTGGTAACCTGTGCCTATATTGCGGGGAACCCGGACACTTTGTACGAACATGCCCGGCCAAGCTTCGTAAGTGCCTCTCTGTCTCTCCTGCTCTTACCCCAGCTGCACTGAATAATATGTCTCATCTGGCTGTTCCGCTTCTTTTACAGCTCCCAGGAGGGAATATACCAACCAGCGCTATCATTGATTCCGGGGCCTGCAGTGGCTTTATAGACTTGTCCTTCGCTTCCAGACATCACATTCCCATCCGGCCCAGGGTGAAAGGACTTTCAGTATATCTGGCTGATGGTTCTACCCTCAGATCAGGACCAGTAACCCAGGAAACAGTACCCATGCTAACCACCATTGCTGGCACCCATCAAGAGCTACTTTGTCTGGATGTCATTGAATCTCCTCTATTCCCCATCATATTGGGGATGCCATGGCTCAAGGCCCATAACCCACAAGTTGACTGGGCCTCAGGGAAAATTGAGTTTCCCTCCTGTTATTGCCACCAACACTGTCTACCAGAAGTTACTCAAGCTCCTTCTGCCCTGTTGTGCATGGAAACTGATGCCGAGACCCGTCAAGTTGTACCCAAAGTCTACCATAGCTTTCTGGACGTTTTCAGTCAAAAAGGGGCCAAGACCCTTCCTCCCCACCGGCCATATGACTGTCCGATTGAGCTTCTCCCAGGGGCAGAGATTCCTTTTGGGAGAATATTTCCTTTGTCAGAGTTAGAACTAGGAGTATTAAAAACTTACATTGACGACAGTCTAAAGAAAGGCTTCATCCAACACTCCACGTCCCCGGCAGGAGCAGGAATCTTTTTTGTGGAAAAGAAAGACCATTCATTGCGCCCTTGTGTGGATTATCGGGCACTCAATAAAATCACAATGAAGAACCGTTATTCCTTACCATTAGTGCCAGAACTTTTTCAGAGGCTGGGGTCTGCAGTAGTGTTTTCTAAGTTAGATCTTCGTGGTGCCTACAACCTTGTCCGCATTCGCAAGGGAGACGAATGGAAGACTGCTTTCCGTACCCGGTTTGGGCACTTCGAATATTTAGTCATGCCTTTCGGACTTTGTAATGCTCCAGCTACATTTCAGCATTTTGTAAATAACATTTTCAGAGACTACCTCAACCTGTTTGTTGTTATTTATCTAGATGACATTCTAATCTTCTCCTCTTCCCTAGTTGAACACCGTGAACATGTTAGAAACGTTTTGACCCGACTTCGCCTGCACGGCCTTTACGCTAAGCCTGAGAAATGTGTCTTTGAGCAGGAGAGTATTCAGTTCCTTGGTCTTATTATCTCTGTGGAAGGCATCAAAATGGACCCTCAGAAGGTCTCCGCCATTCTGGACTGGCCCGCTCCTACTGACAAAAAAGGAATTCAACGTTTCGTGGGATTTGCGAATTTTTATAGAAAATTCATCAAGGGATTCTCCACCATCACTTCTCCCATTACAAGATTAACCCAACAGGGCCTCAAGTTCCACTGGTCTACGGAAGCTCAGATGGCCTTTACTACACTGAAGGATCTGTTTGTCTCAGCCTCAGTTTTAAAACATCCTGATTCCATGTTACCCTACATCCTGGAGGTGGACGCCTTGGAGATAGCGGTCGGTGCAGTACTCTCCCAAAGACAGGGGCCTAGGGCTCTTCTGCACCCAGTCGCTTTTTTTTCCCGTAAATTATCGGAGGCAGAAAAGAACTATGACGTGGGTGATCGAGAATTGTTAGCGATCAAAGCTGCGCTGGAGGAATGGCGATACCTGTTAGAGGGAGCAGCCCACCCGATTCTTGTTTATACAGATCACAAGAATCTATTTAAAGACTGCCAAGAGGTTGAAACCACAACAAGCCAGATGGGCACTGTTCTTTACTAGATTTTCTTTCCATATTACCTACCGTCCCGGGTCAAAAAATATCAAGCCTGACGCTCTGTCACGGATGTACAGTGATTCGGAAGCACCTTCTCCGCCAGATACCATCTTGTCCTCAGGGAACTTTCTGTTACTCCAAGGGGATCTACTGTCACAGATCAAGCAAGCCTCCAGGAAAGTTTCCACTCCACCTGATACAACCCTACAGGCCAGAGATGATCTTCTGTGGTTTAAGGATAAGATCTTCATACCTCAGGAGGTGCAAACAGCAGCTCTTAGTTCTTGCCATGACCATATGTTAGCCGGCCATTTTGGAATACATAAAACATCTGAACTTCTTCAGCGCACGTTCTGGTGGCCATCATTAAGAAAGGACTGCAAGGACTACGTGGAAGCATGTATCACCTGTATCCAAAATAAAGGTAGCAAGTCTAAAGCCTGGGGCCTGTTAAAACCACTATCTGTTCCGGAGAAGCCATGGAGGATGATCTCCATGGATTTTATTGTCGAGTTGCCACCTTCTAAAAGCTACACTTCGATCTTCGTAATAGTGGATAGATTATCCAAGATGGCACATTTCCTACCAATGAAAGGTACCCCTACTCTGCTGAAACTGCCAGGACATTTATTAAGGAGGTGGTGAGGCTTCATGGCATCCCTGCCAATATTACTTCTGATCAGGGGGTACAATTCACCTCTAGGTTTTGGAGAGCTCTTTGTGAATCCCTGAAAATTGATCTTGCCTTCTCTTCTGCCTATCACCCCCAAACAAATGGCCAGACGGAGAGAACGAATCAGACACTGGAGCAGTATCTGCGCTGCTTTTCCTCGTTCTCCCAGGACGATAGGGCTCCGCTTCTTCCCCTTGCCGAATTTGCATACAACAACTCTGTTCATTCCACTACAAAACAAACACCATTTTTTGCAAATTATGGGTTCCATCCTCTGTTCTTGTTCACTAACATTCCGAAGTGTCCAGTACCAGCTGTTCAAGAGAACATAAACTTCTTCGAATCAAATAATAAGCTTCTGCAAGAGACTATGGCAAGGACCCAGAACTACAACAAAGAGGTGTTCGACAAGAAGAGAAGGGGGGAGCTTGATCTTAAACCTGGAGATTTGGTTTGGCTATCCACTTTGAATTTAAGATTGGCTTGTCCTTCCAAAAAATTGGGTCCCAAGTTTGTGGGTCCTTTTCCAGTGACAAGAAAAATTAATAATGTGGCCTATGAACTAAAGCTACCAGAATCATTCCATATTCACCCGGTCTTTCATGTTGCCCTACTCAAACCTGCAGTTCCTGATCCTTTTGTCAACCGGAGAGTCAATCCCCCTGAACCCGTGATCATTGACGGAGAAACCGAATATGAGGTCGAATCCATTCTGGATTGTAGGAAGAGACGTAATCAAGTCCAGTTCTTGGTAAAATGGAAGGGGTATGGGCCTGAGGGAAACTGGGAGCCGGAGTCCAACATCCATGCTAGGAGGTTGATTCTTGCCTTTAAAAGATCTCATCCAAGTAAGATGGCACAGTTGGGCATCCGGAGGCTGCCCCTTGGGGGGGCAATGTCATGAAAGACGTCCTGTTAGTTCAGCCGTCGGCGGAAGATCGGTTAACAGAACTACTGTCAGTAGAGCCAGAGGACGTGTTCGGAGGCGCGTTGACGCGAACGGACGCATGCGGGTGCGCGCTAATACAAGCAGGTGTACGCGGGTACACGATGAGACGAGCGGTCACGTACGATCGGTACTCGGGCGTGCAGGTGTGCACGCGGCGGCGCGCAGACGTGCAGTGTGACAGCTTTAGGCGCCATTAGGCCTATTTAAGGGTGCCTGTCAGCATGCTTCTTTGCTGTCCGGTCTACAGCATTCCCTGTGACCCTAAGCTTCCAGTTTACCTGTTTACCTGATTCCTGTTACCCGGCTTGTTCCTGACTTCTCCTGTTTGCTGCCAGTCCCCGACCTCAGTTATTACCTGCCTGTCGGTGCCGACCCGGTCCGTGCCCTGACTACTCTCCTGATTCCGTTTTGTACCTGCTCTGCTTGCCTGTGTTTGACCCGGCCTGTCTGACTTTGCTAGTGCTTCCAGTGGTACTACAGAACACCTCCCTGCTGCCTGCTTGTTCGTGGGTGTCTGCTAGCTACAGTGCTTCTCTATCCAGTCAACAGTTCCAGTGTTCCTGCCAAGAGTTCCGGTTCATCTACCAGTTGTTCCAGTGCTTCAGTTGTACTACAGAACACCTCCCTGTTGCCTGTTGTTCCTGAGTTCCTGCCAATGGATCCAGTGTTCCTGTCAGTTCTGCTGCTGCACCAGAGGTCCGGATCAACTCTACACCTGCCACTTACCAAGCACTTGTGGCCCCCTGCGCTCTTGAGTCCCTGTCTTCTCTATCAGGGGCTCTTGAACCAGAGGCACACGAGAGGCTACTCCTTGCATTCTGGGCTCCACCACCAGGTACGTGACAGTGCATCTTCAAAATTTGGCTTTTAGCAAATTTGACAAAAAATGATACATTTTTAGCACACAAAAAAACAAAGGGATTTGGAGGGGTTTTAAACTCTCCCTAAAACATCAATGATGTTCTTCATTTTTTGTTGAACATCATTGATGTTTTTGAGGATGTTTTCCAAGTCCCTATTACACCCCATGATCTCCCCGATCAGGATCTGTGCACTTTTTCGAGGTGAAATGCCCTGGATCCACAACATCACGATCACCTAAAAAGATAGAAACTAAAAAACACCATGTATTATAAATATGTTGGCATCCATCTCTTACCTGAGCCTGTGGTCGCAGACACTCACCTGATGTGGTGACAATTTCCACCAAGTCTTCCTCTTCCTGCTCTGCTTGGCTTGGGTGGATTTCCCCTTCTTCCAGAGGTGGGGGGTCTGCGGTCTCCTCGAATGAGGGGTGTCCTCCGAGTCTTTTATCCCCTATGAAAAAAAAATAGGTATACTTAGCACACAGATATTTGATGGCAGAAATAGGAATATGAAACATTGCTTGGAAGTGGGGTACAATTGTCTGTTTTGGCAGAGTTACAAGATGTAGAATTTTGAATGTCCTTTGTCAATAATTTACCTGTTTTGTACAAGCTTCACAGATAGAGACATCCCTATAGTATCCACTGGAGTACCTGTGTGGGACCCCTAATAAAAAGGGTGTTCTTGTGTCCCACACTAGTGCTCCAGTGTCCAGATGTGTAAACAGCTACTGAGTGTCCTCTCCTTACACATAATCTAGTTTGCATTTCATTCTAGTTACAAACCCATCTAGACACCAAAATTATTTTCAGACAAATAGGCCATAAAAAATGTGGGCAAATGCATATGGCCAAAACAATGGTGTTTTCTAGGCCGAACGAACAATGTTTTATACAAACGAATAATGTGGCCATGAACATGAAAGTTGCCTTTTGATACTGGATAACAGTTAAGAAAAGCACATGGAGCAGCACGAACGTAATAAACATAAAAATAATAGGAACACAGGACAACTACTTACTTTTTTGCAGAACTCTCTGGATCTTTCTGTACTGCTCATGCTCTCTTAATTTGAGGTCCGACCACCATTTCCTGAGCTGATCTTTCGATCGTCGTACCCCGAAATTCCGGTGCAGACTTTTGACCACTTTCGCCATGATCTTGGCCTTTCTGACATTGGGGTTGGGGTAAGGTCCATACTTCCCGTCATAGTCGGCCCTCTTCAGGATGTCCACCTGCTGTGTCTCCGCCATGTGCTCTTCCCCCACTGCGCTGAACGAAAAGGGGAGGGGAATAGAATAGAAAGAATGTCAGGGGGGGCAGAGTTACACACGTGCGCAGTGTCTATAAAGCGTAACACGCGTGCGTAGTACGTCCGATCTGTGAGCGGAGGAAGGAGTATCGGAGGCGCTGATCGTGATAACGAAGGTAAGATCAAAACTTGGACCTATACTGCTTCTAGATTGAGGCCTATATTGTAACAAGATTAGGAGAGTTTTGCCTGACATTAGGGTTTGTCTTGTGTTGTGTATTGCAGAAAAAATGGATGGCTTCAATGACCACAACTTCCTCCCCCTGTTCATAGACAAGTACAGGGAGCTGCCCTGTCTATGGCAGGTGAAACATCCACATTATAATCATAAACAAAAGAGGCAGACAGCCCTGGAGAAACTGCTGCAGTTAGTGAAGCCAGTGGTCCCCATGGCAACCATCCCCTATTTAAAAGCCAAAATTGGTGGCCTGAGGAGCACTTATCTTAGGGAGCGCAAGAAGGTCACAGATTCCCAGAGATCAGGAGCAGGAGCAGATGACATTTATGTCCCCAGGCTGTGGTACTATGAGAGACTGCGATTTCTGCCAGACCAGACTGGAGTCAGGGAATCCCTCTCCAATCTTACTTCCACTCTATCTTCCACCCCAGCTGAGGCTTCCGATGTCCAATCTGGGACTTCCAGCCAGGAAGAAGTGGAGGAGCCCAGCTGGAGTCAGGTATAGCATTCTTCTACAGATTTCTGGTCAATAAAGAAATGATGTTTACTAGTTGTTATTATTGATCATTATTTGCTGATTTAATAAAGTGTTTTGCATATCAATAGACAGTAGTGGGCAAAAATAATTGGGACAAGAATGAAAAATGCTGGGCTCAGAATGATAGTCTGTTATATTTGTTAACATTCAATTTGCAACAATCATGAGATGAAAATTGTGTGTGATTGATGACTAAAAAACTAAACCTATGTCCCTTTTTCATACACAGGAAGACCTCAGCCAGGACGAGGCTCTGGAATGTGCCACACAGGAGGAGGCTGTGGAATGTGGCAGCCAGGAGGAGGCAGGGGTTAGTGGCAGCCAGGAGGAGGCGGGGCTAAGTGGCAGCCAGGAGAAGCCTGGGACCAGTAGGAGCCTGACCGAATTGCAGGTCCCTCCCCTCCGCCTTCCAAACAAAAGACCCAGGAAGGGGAGTCACGTGCAGGATTCAGCACTCAGGCTCATTCAGGAGGCTTCTGCGTCCCTCAGAGCCACCCCCACTCCTGAAGAGGCCTTTGCCTGCATGGCTGAAACCAAACTGCAGGGCATGCAGGAGGGTCAACGCCAGCTGTGTGAGGACCTTCTTTATAAAGTCTTGTCCAAGGGGTTGAGGGGCGAAATCACACCAAATACCCACCTGAGTGAGTTGAAACATCCTCCTCCTCCTCCTGCCACAACTCTACCACCAGAGCCACAGCGTGGAAGGAAGCGTGGAAGGAAGACCAGAGAGTGATGACCTGGGTTCAGTCTGGTCTGACAAAAGATGCAGGCTCTTGTATGACCACAGCCTAGGGACACAGATGTCATCTGCTGCTTTCATGATCTCTGGGACTTCTGGACCAGACTGCGCTCCCTTATATATGGACTCCTATCCTCAGGCCACCAATTTTGCAGCAAAATAATTGATGTGTGCCCTGGGGGCCAAAGGCTACACCAATTTTTGCTGTTTCTCCAGTGTTGCCTCCCTCTTTGTTTGTTTGTGATCCCTTAATAAAGGTTTTTTGGTTTCAATTATACTCGACTATGTGTGTTTTCCATCAACAAGGACAGCTTGTTTGTGTGGAGGCAGGTACATTTCAAAAATACAATGTGAAATTAACAAGAGACACCAACACCAAGCAACCTCCTTGAGATTAAATAATTCAAGATAATAATGGTGTTGTGGTAACTTTATACACACAAAACACACCCAAAAAATATTCAGGATGTTAAATAACTAAAAACAAAAAAAAAACAAGATCAGCCTTGAAAAAAATACAAACCAAAAAAAAAAACACATCAGGCTTGAAAAAAAAAAAAAAAACACAAACAAAAATGATATATCTTTTTGGTCAGATGTGACAAATCATAATATATTGAGGGAATCACGATAAATATTAAAGAAAGAAGTTTGAGAGAAGTCTGTGTGAATATCAGCAGCAAAACTACTTTGTTCTTCCTGCATTATAAAGAAGAAGAGAGTGCGCTGCATTAAACCATTTTTTACATTGCAGCATGACGAAAATGTTCTATCCATTCCGAACGCTAATTTTACCAGACCGAGCTGTTCCGTCTCGGAATTTCTTCTGAGCACGCGTAGCACTTTGTGCGTCTGAATTGACCACACACGGTCGGAATTGACGTGATCGGATTTTGTTGTCGGAAAATTTTATAGCCTGCTCTCAAACTTTCCATCGGAAAATCCGATGGAAAATGTCCGATGGAGCCCACACACGGTCGAAATTTCCGACAACATGCTCCGATCGCACATTTTCCATTGAAAAATCCGACCGTATGTACGGGGCATAAGATTGGTATGCCATTAGCCACTTATGGACCGCCCGCCGTCGTTATACGTCAGCTCTTTGAAGTGGAGTATCGTTGTTATGGCAGCAGCTAGCTGCCATAACCTCGGTATCCACTTCTTCAGCGGGCGGTCCGCTTTAAGATAAAAGTGGTCTCAGAGGCGGATTCGCCTCAAGATCACTTTTATCGGTGGTGGGAGAGGCCCCCCGCCGCTCTCCGGAGCCCTCCGGAGCCCTCCGGCGCTTACCGGAGCCACTGGCATCGGCGGAGGTGATCAGATACTGTCCCCTTCTTGGCATGCAGCTGAGTGAGGGGAATATGGCCCGCCCCGCTCCATACCATTGCAGGGCGGAAGCGACGTCAAAACGTCACTTCTGTCCATAGCTCTTAAAGGACGTTTTTTTTTCAAATGACATTTTTTTTATTGCATTTTAGTGTAAATATGAGATCTGAGGTCTTTTTGATTCCAGATCTCATATTTAAGAGGTCCTGTCATGCTTTTTTTCTATTACAAGGGATGTTTGCATTCCTTGTAATAGGAATTAAAGTGACACCATTTTTTTAAAGAACAGCATAAAAAAAGTAACATAAATAATAAAAACAAAATGTTTTTTAAAGCACCCCGTCCTGCCAAGCTCACGTGCAGAAGCGAACGCATACGTGAGTAGCGCCAGCATATAAAAACGGTGTTCAAACCACACATATGAGGTATTACTTCGATCGTTAGAGCTAGAGCAATAGTTCTAGCCCTAGACCTTCTCTGTAACTCAAAACTGGTAATCTGTAGAATTTTTTAAACGTTGCCTATGGAGATTTTTAAGGGTAAAAGTTTGTCGCAATTCCACGAGCGGGCGCAATTTTGAAGCGTGACATGTTGGGTATCAATTTACTCTGCGTAACATCATCTTTCACAATATAAAAAATTGGGCTAACTTTACTGTTGTCTTATTTTTTCATTCAAAAGAGTGTATTTTTTCCCAAAAAAGTAAGCTTGTAAGACTGCTACGCAAATATAGTGTGATTGAAAGTATTGCAACGACCGCCATTTTATTCCCTGGGGAATTAGAAAAAATAAAATGTTTGGGGTTCTAAGTAATTTTCTAGCAAAAAAAGTGATTTTAACTTGTAAACAACAAGTTTGAAAAATGGGCCCGGTCCTTAAGTGGTTAAAGTTCATGTGCGTGTAAAGGCAGGTGTCCCAATACTTTTTATATATTGTATCTGTAATGTTTACTTGTCTATCTCCAAAGCTCTAAGTGCCATTTCTCTATGGTGCTTTGTTCCTCTGTTATCAGCATGAGTCACTTCTGAGAAGTTTTTCCCTCCACATGAGATACATTTGTAATGGGGAGGGAGCACAGCACACAGCTTGCCTATTGAGAACACAGCTCTGTATCCTTCCTTCGTCCCTGTGCCATATGTTAAGGGGGTGTGTCCCTTTCCTCCAATCAGCTCTCACACACTGTAACTGCAGCTCTCCACCCCCGTGATACTGACAGATCCAGAAGGATTTTATCTAAATTCAGACCTTTTGAACAGATGTAGGGAAGAGAAGAGTGCAGATAGGCAAGTAAAACATTTGTAGGAGGATTTGTTTCATCTTTGTGTATCATCTGAGGATATTGACTTCACTAGGTATATTAAAAGGGTTAACAGCTACTTTAAATATAGCAGCAGCACCCAATCTGATTCATATCAAGTTGAATTAAAAAAAAACTTTTAAGGTAGTTTTGTTTGCAACACTTGATCTAGTTATCCAGCAGCAATAGACTGCAAATGACTAGTGGAGTATCAGTTAGAACAGATCCAAAAGCTATAGGAACACTTATGCCCTGTAAGCACGGTCGGATTTTCCGACGGAAAATGTGTGAAAGGACCTTGTTGTCAGAAAATCCGACCGTGTGGGCTCCATCACACATTTTCCATCGGAATTTCTGACACACAAAGTTTGAGAGCAGGCTATAAAATTTTCCGACAACAAAATCTATTGTCGGAAATTCCGATTGTGTGTACACAAATCCGACGCACAAAGTGATACGGATGCTCAGAATTAATTAAGACACGAAAGCTATTGGCTACTGCCCCGTTTATAGACCCGATGTACATGTTTTACATCATCACGTTCAGAACGATTGGATTTTCTGACAACTTTGTGTGACCGTGTGTATGCAAGACAAGTTTGAGCCAACATCCGTCGGAAAAAATCCATGGATTTTGTTGTTGGAATGTCCGATCAATGTCCGACCGTGTGTATGGGGCATAACTCTTAAACTAAAGCCATCAGGACATCAAGCCCTTGACAAATTGGCCAAAAGCTAAACCACTTAATAATGTAGTTTGTGAGGTCGTTTTGTTGCATAACCCTATTCTATTTCCTCCTACAACCCCACATTCTCAGAATCACCTCCCATCCCCATATCTCTGATTGTTCCCCAAATATTCTGAATATAGACTTTAAAGTAATTATAAATGACCACCTTGTAAAACAACCCATTTAGTTTAAAATACAAATGAGAGGCAAAACATTTGTGTATAAATATAAAAAACATTATAAATACTTTTTTTCCTTTTTTTTTAAGTGATCAGATTCCCTCTGTTCTCAGCTACATAAGAGCTGGGGAGAGGAGAAGCAACAGTACACTGAGCTCCCCAGTGAAAAGCTGTGCAGGTGAGGCATGTCAGGACAAGTCTAATCATTGGAGGAGAGCAGGCTAAGTTCCCAGTACAGCTAGAGAACTGCATATTAAAGAAAAAGATACAAGAAAAAGAAAGATGGGAACCTGAAGGATGGATGGATGGTGCCGCCCAACAAGCGAGCAGGGTGTGTAACACAGCAAATAACCATAGAAAAGAAAAAAAACCAAAAGATTGTGTACACACAAAAGGCTACCTCATCACATTTATTAATCATATGCAAAAATAGTACATATAAAAACAGCACAGACCATGTAACAAACACTTTCCAGTCCTATCTCTCCCCCACCTCCCTCTCAGACAACCCTACAAACCCCACTGGTATTGGTTGGGCGATATGCTCCAGGTGAGCGGTGATATCATTATCTAGGGTGGAGCTAGGATACCATATTGTTGAGGTTTTTTTGTATAGTGAAAAAACCCTTTCTGCTATGTGAGTGCATTTTTACAAGTTTCATTAATAAAATAGTGGTTTGTGGTCTGCACTATCTTGCCTTTTCTTTTCTATGACATCTATATTGGGTAGACAGATGACCAGTAGACATGTGCACACTGAAATATTTCATTTCGGAATTTTGTTTTCGTCCGAAAAAAAAATGTATTTAGTTACTCCCGAAATTCGTTTTTATTTATTTTGTTTTTCGTTAAAAATTGCCTTCGTCTGAAAATCCAAATTAAGGTCGAATCTGTCATTGAAGGCTTTTGGTGTCTGTCGAATGTTCAAAGAAGATTCGACGGAGCAGCTAAACTGTACGACGCCGTATAGTTTACCTGCTCCATCGAATCTTCTTAGAACTTTCAACAGACACCATAAGCCAAGGTACGTGTGTACTTAGTTCTAGCTATTTTACTGCTCCTCCTCTTTGGTTACAATCAGCCAATAACATTCATCATCATCATTATTTTTATTTATCTTTTCTCCCCTACGTTGAATCTTTTCTCCCCTACGTTGAATCTTTTCTCTCTATGTAGAATAATCTTGGACTAATATAGTTAAGGTTAGGCACATTCGACCACAGGTTTGATGGACACAGATTGTTATTGTCATCATCAGGTTGAATCTCCTATCTATATCGAACTGCTGTAGCAACAAAAACGAAAAAAAAGAATTTGTTTATGTCGGATCTTTCGTTTTTTCGGATTCTGCACTTTCATTATCGTTTGTTAAAAAATACATGAAATTCGGACGAAAATGCATTCGGACGAAAACGAATGCACATGTCTAATGACCAGTATGAAGAGTGACCTTGGATGCAAGCTGTGATAAATCTTTATACTAAAAAGTAAGTTTGACCTCCCTTAGTTAGTGGGGTCCATCAAACCAGGTGAGTGGACACCCAGACAGCAGCTTTGGTGGTGGGCACATCAGTGCTGTCTTAATTGGTGGTGGTGTGGGGGGGTGTTAAAGTGTGTATTCCTTATGCACATGGAAGAAATGTGTTGCACTTTCTGAAGATTGTTGCTACATGAACATTGGATGGTGTATGGGACTGTTAATATTTTACATTTTTACTTTGGGATATACTGTATATTTCAAGGACTATATCTGCTATATTATATTGATTTACATTGTTTATTTGCTTTCTGATGTTTTTGTTATATTGCACATTGTTTTGCCCAGATAGAATTTTTAGGATTCAGATAGTTTTTGTTAATAGGGAGATGATTTAATTACAGAGCACTTCACTTATCATCCTAGGTATATGCTTTTCTATTAGTGTGGTGATTGCACTTTTTGTGGTAGCTGCTCTGAAAAATCGTTTTTCTTTTTAATTTTTGCACTATTAATAGCATGAGGTTCTGTCATGTTATATTTGATACTTCACATAGCACTTCAAGTGGATTGAAATCTTCACATATACCCAGTGAAGTGAACAGCCTCAGATGATACACAGAGATGAGACAAATCTCCCTAAATAAGTTTTACATGCATATCTGCTGTCTTTCCCTTTCTATATTCTTTAGAATTCTTACATCGTGTTAGAATTTTCACTTCCTCATTCAGCATTGAGAGTGTAGTCTTGGCTTACACTAAGAGACAGCTGATTGGAGGAAAGGCACACCCCCCTCCACATAGATAGAGACTTGCAGAGCTGTGCTGTGACAAGACAAGCTCTCTGCTAATCTATTTATAGCAACCTCCCACGACACTAATTTCAGCTGCTTTTATCTCCCGTCTAGGAGAACTTGTCAGGAGTTATCATACTGATAGCAGAGAAACAAAACAGCAGAAACACACAGGGGTTAGGGCTTTGGAGAGAGATAAGTAAACACTACAGTTATATGTGCCCAGCTCAAATGTCATAAATCGTGTTTACATCCACTTTAAACTTCAGCATTCACGGTGCACACATTTACATTAACCACCCTGCATCCCTCTGCATATATCTCTAATCTGTTGTATATCATGAGTCCTATAACACACATTTTAGTATAAGTCTATGTCCCATAGGGTGCTGCCTATTGTGATAGGTGGGGAATGAGGTGCTAGGTTTTGTGAACTCTTCCTGTTCTTGAAATGTTAATTATGAAACCTTTCAATCCTTTATATTATTTTAAAACAGAAATTGAGCAAAAGCTAAATCTGCCCTCCCTCTCACTCCCTGGATATTTGTAAAGTGGCAGCGCGTTGTCTGACTCTTGGCCACCTAACAACTGAAAGCCACAAGAATGATTCATGGACACATGTTTGAGTTTTTCTATTGCACTTCAAGAATATGGAAGTGGAGAGCACCGTTGATAGAAAAATGTCCACATAACAAGTGTTCTGACACTGATTTGCTTGAGACTGTCTGCATAGGTCCAACTTCAGCAAGGATGTTGCTTGCTGAACACCCAGTACCATGGAACCTGAAGATTAGTAACACACACATGCACTTCTCTAGTGACCAATATTGCACCCACACATATCACTAAACAGCACTGCATCCATGTACTTGTCCACTGACCATCACTACACCAATACACCTTTCCACTGACTGCCACAGGACCCAAACCTCTCCACTGACCACCATTGTGTACAATAACATAAATTCTCCACTCATCACCACTGTGACAGCACACATAGCATACATTTTTACTGGCTGTCACTCCACCCACACACCTCTCCACCTAGTATTACTGCACCCGTACACTTTTTCACTGATCGCCACTTTACCTGCATCTCTTTTTTTTTACGAATATTCAGCATTTTAGCCTATTCAGTGAACAGGCATCCTTTTCTAGCATTTACCTAAATATGACTTTAAATGTGTTAATGAATTTCATGGCCCTTTTTACAAAAATAATTCAGTTTCATGTTTTTTTTGCTTTTTTCCACTTCCCTTTTATGTCTAATTTATTTTATTCATCTTAACCTTGACTCAGAAATATTAAACTTTTTATGCTGTCTAAGGCAGGTATTTCCAATATTTTAAGTAATGATTTAATCTAGGTCACTGAGGATCTTTCAATTGATTGAGGTACTTGGTCTATTTGTCACAGGGAAAGGGATGACACAAATTCGAATCTAAAGCAATTTGCATTGCTTTGCATTGCATTTATGTCTGTAAGTACCTTTCATCAATTCTGAAAGTCTTGAAATGTACATGTGTCTGCTTGTATCTCTCTGGATATGCTGTGACTCGTAAAAGGAATATAATACTTAATCATTTGCTGTATTGCCCTATTTGAGATTTTATTATCTCAAATGTGTATTTAATTAACGTTTTGCTGTGTGAATCTGTTCTTGAATATGATATACATACAATATCACTCCTTACATGCCACAAATAATAAATAAACAAAATAAAGCAAAGTGTACACATGGGCTTCAATAGACAGACTTGGGGTCCTGTTATGCATCTTACATTTTTGTTTCATTATCTAGATTTCCAGCATTGCATGCAAAGTGACATAGACTTCAGATTGCTTACTGGTTTGCATATTCATTATTTTATTATAGCAGAACTTCGGGTTTAAAAAAAAAAAAAAAACATTAGTACACTCCCACACACAAAACACTAAACAGTTATTACATATGTGAAATTTCTTACCGTTTAAGAGCTATGTCTGATTTATTTTTTAGGAAGTCAGCTCTGTGATTTAAAAAATGCATCATCTTTTCTGGCAGGGAGGATCTCTTAGAACAGTGATTGCTTCATATCCTCTTCTCTCTCCCTCTAAATTTAATCAGACTACATTTCTCATGAATCCTTGTGAATGTAGGAAGTACACTAGGCTGTAAATGTGAACTCGCCCACTTCAACATAAATCACACCCCTCATTCTGCAGCCAGCAAGACATACATAACACACGGTATGATTAATTTTAATATAAATGCATATTAATATAATATTAATTTAATGCATTTAATAAATACATTTAAATGAAATCAATAAATTGAATGCATTTAATATAAATGAAACCAGTGCAGCTTATCAGTGTCCACCAGTGCCGCATGTTTGGGACCACCAGTGCGGAATGTCAAGGACCACCATATCAGGGACCACCAGTGCTGCATGTCAGGGACTACCATGTCAGGGACCACCAGTGCCATTTGTCAGGGACCACTAGTGCCGCATGTCAGGGACTACCATGTCAGGGACCACCAGTGCCGCTTGTCAGGGACCACCATGTGAGGGACCACCAATGCCGCATGTCAGGGACTACCATGACAGGGACAACCATGTCAGGGACCAACAGTGCCGCTTGTCAGGGACCACCGTGTCAGGGACCACCAGTGCCGCTTGTCAGGAACCACCATGTCAGGGACCACCAGTGCCGCTTGTCAGGGACCACCATGTCAGGGACCACCAGTGCTGCTTTTCAGGGACCACCAGTGCCGCTTGTCAGGGACCACCATGTCAGAGACCACCAGTGTAAAGCCATGATCAGAAATCACTTGTATGACACAGCGGGAATCTCCCACTGTGTAAGGTATTGTATGTGAGAACATCAATTACTGATGCCCTGCCTCCCACTGTTATTATGATTGACAGTGCACTGTTCCTATCCTGCCTGGAGGCAGACATCAGCAATCAGTGTTCTAATATACAATACCTGACACAGTGGGAAATCCCCGCTGTGTCATACAAAGAAATACTGATGATAATCCCCACTCTGCACGTAGATAGCAGGAGGGGGGCGGTGGCAGGGGGGCAGTGTGGCGGGGGGACGAAGTGGAGGGGTGGTGACTGGCAGGATCAGAGGAGGGAGGAGAAGGAAGAAGGACACCTCCTCCATGGGTGGCACAGACCGGGGGCTGTGAGACCCCTTCTGCCTCTGTCTGCTTCCTCCTGCTTGACATTCAGAGGACTATAACTGGGCATGTCAGACTATTGCCTGAGCTTAGGAGAGGGATGGAAACCAGCAGTCTTACAAACAGGAAGTCAGCAGGCAATAACGGTTTTTCAGCAAGTTCAGCAGCCTATTACAGAAGAACTACAGAGTTCAGAAGAACATGGATGGCAACGTTGGTGAGGGTAGGAGATCAGCAACAAGGAAATGGAAAAAAAATTGGCCAGGAGTTCTGCTTTAAGGTTATCCGATTATACTGTGCCATCATATTCTTCTAACTGTTACAGATACACATTGGGGCTGATTTACTAAAGGCAAATAGACTGTGAACTTTGCAAAGTGCAGTTCCTCCACAGCTTAGTAAATAAAGTAAACCTTTACTTTGCAAAGAATTCCCAACCATGTGCAAGGAAAAAAAAACACAACATTTTTGCTTACAGATGATTGGATGATGGAAGTCAGCAGAGTTTCTGCTCACTTACTAAGCTCTGGAGCAACTGCACTTGCAAAGTGGACAGTCTATTTGCTTTTAGTAAATCCACCCCAATGCATTCTGACAGCAGGGACTATCTGCCGTCATACACTGATCAGCAGCTACAGCCCATTGGTGTGTTGGACAGGAAAAGATAGGCAGGCTGTGGCAAACCAGCGGGGTAATGTGCAGTATCTGGTGGCAAAGACAGTGCTCTTTGGGCATGCTGTTCTATCCCAGCAGCCGGCTATTGTACCCAGTGCTTAGGGTTGTTATTGCATCCACTAACAAAAATGATGGGGGTTATTTTTGTGGCCATTGAAACCAATTCTTGGAGTTATTATTGCGGCCACTGACACCAATGTTGTGGGGTACTATTGCACCCACTGATACCAAATCCGTGGTTATTAATCCATCTACTGACACCCATTCTAGGGTTAATATTGTTATCACTCACCCCAATGCTGAGGATTATTTTTGCATCCACTGACACTAATGGTGGGTGTTATTTTTTGCATCCACTGACACCAATACTGGGAGTTATTATTCCAGCCACTGACACCAATGCCAGGGGTTATTATTGCATCCACTGACACTAAGGCTGGGGGCTATTTTTGCATGCACTTACACCAGTGCTTAGTGTTATTATTGTGGCCACTGACACCAATGCTGGGGGATTATATCACATCCAGTGAGGCTAATCCTGGGACTTTTACTTTGTCCACTTTCACAATGCTAAAGAGCTATTATTGTGTCAGTTGACAGCAATTCTGGATGTTAATATTGCATTCACCAATGTTGGGATGGTTGCAGCCACTAATACAGGTGCTTGGGATTATTTTTATAGCAATTGACATCGGTGCTGGCACTATTACTGATGCTGACATTAAGGCTGGGGATTATTATTATTGCCACTGACACCAACATTGGGGCTTGTTTTACTTCTACTTTTTAGGTACCACATTTTATTTTTCCATGCCCACTTTTTGTTTCTTCATGATCCTTTCAAGGTGCCTTCCTATTTATTATAAAGCGTTGGCAATAATTTAGAATTGCTCATGGGCATAGCCTTTGTTAACTATGTAGAAATCCATGCCTGAGCACAACCACAAACTACAACTCATAAGAATAGCTACCAGCCAAATCTTTCCAGCATCACTGAAATGGGTACTTAGCCATCCTACATTCCAAACACCATTCTGTTACCAGTTCAACTGAGCAAACTAGGTTAGCTGGTGAACCAAACTGACTCTTTCCAGGGAGCTCTGGATCAGAGTGAAACCTCTTAATTTGCTGCAAGTTCTAACTTTGTTTGAGTTGCCTATCCTTACTAATACCCCTAATGTGAGCATTCTTAAAACGTTTGTAAAATGATTACATTTTAACCTACTTTATGTACGTCATGTTTTTTTCTGTGCACCCAATGGGGGTTATTTACTAAAGGCAAATCCACTTTGCACTACAAGTGTAAACTACAAGTGCACTTGAAATTGCACTGATAGCACACTTGGAAGTGCAGTCGCTGTAGATCTGAGGGGGACAAGCAAGGAAAGTAAAAAACAGCATTTTAGCTTGCACATGATTGGATAATAAAATCAGCAGAGCTTCCCCTCATTTCAGATCTACCCATCGGATCTACAGTGACTGCACTTCCAAGTGCACTTTCAGTGCAATTTCAAGTGCACTTTGGACTTGTAGTTTGCACTTGTAGTGCAAAGTGGATTTGCTTTTTGTAACTAACCCCCACGGATTTCTTCAGAATAACAAATGGTACGAATCTGCACAAAGTTTGTTAAAATCCTTGTAATGTACATAGATCACCCAGAGGAGAATGTTTTTTTCTCAACAAAAGTGGAGTTACTCTTTAAGTATTTCTGAACCTTATTAAAATGAGACCTTGTAAGTACCTTGTGCATAAACATTAGTTGCACAAATATATTGCTGACGGTTTATCACTTAGAACAAGGTACACCAATAATCCTAATTCAAATATAATTTTTGAAGTCAAAACACAATGCTAAAGAGTTTTCCCAATTATTGTACAAACTGTACTATTTTGGATGACATTATTCTTAATTAGATAACATATCATTGTCCACTCTTACCAGTCGGTAACTGAATTATTACAGTTGGCAAATGTATCACGCTAAACAAAGTGTTTATTTCTACTGCTCCTCTACCTTGGTTCATTTTTCTTTGTCACTTTTCCTGTGTCCTCTTTTTCATGATCTCCTTCATACAGCATGCTGATAAGTATGTTTCACTTTTTTCCCCAGCAGGGATGCCACAATTGCCATTTTCTTCCTAGAATGTATTGTTAACCCGTGTCCTACAACTGATCATTTGAGCACTAGGTTTAAAGTCTAATCAGTCAGGAGACATTAATCAACACCTGACCCCCAACAGGGGCAACGCACTCAGAGGCTTGCTGGTGCTCGCAGTTATCCTTTCATCTTGTTTCTAAACAGTACTACTCTTATTAGCTTCACTTAAAACTTCATCACATTATAACATCTCAATCCACATGAGAAAGAAATCTGTTAGCTGAAAACAAATGTGAGCTGAATTTAATAATTCAGCAGAATTTACTGTACCTCTTCAACTAACCCCCCATGCAAATAAAATGAAATGTGCAACCAGCTTAACTCCATATTACATAAATCTAAGAACAACCTTTTTTGCTTGCTAGAACATTGGCAGCCATTTTTCTTTGAAGTGTCAGTTTAATATCTCCTCCCTAAATTGGAGAAAGCACTTGCTTAGTCATTAATACTGACTTGCTCGGGAATATTGTGTCTTTTGGACCTCTGGGCGAGTCTCTGATTACACATCTTTCCAAATGCTGGCACAGTGAAATATTGTAATCTGATTAAATGAGACTTATCTGCCCATTTTGCCTTTTATTGCATTGCAAATGTTGAATGCATTCTCTCTCCTAGAACCATCCATCGACTAAAACTCGTCTGCCTCGGGCACCTGTGACTTTTACAGTAACTTATGAATCCATCATGAGCTCCCTATGGCAAAAATGGCTCTGAATTTGACCCTAATATATTAAGGAGTCCTTACTTATTAGGGAATCAGACAGAAAGAACATCTACCACCATTTAAAAGGATTTACTCAGTGAATGACAAACCCCTCCTCCCAGAAAAAGTGTAACATTACATTGTAAACATTGTAAGCACATAAAATACTCATTTACATTTCCAGTTTAGTATAAAACTCTTCTGGGCAATACAAAAATAGAACTGAATGAATATATATTGCAGCCATTGTACTTAAAAACTGACCTCCTACTTCTATAAAACAGAGATATGCTGTTATACAAACACATGTACACACACACATACGTAGGGATGAATAAATAAAAATGTGCATAACAAGTTGCCCAGTGAAATTGGTCTGGATGATTGCTTGATTATTGATTTCAAATGGAAAATCATTTTGTTTGACCACTAGATGGCACTAAATATCTTAGGAAATCCATATGATACTTTCTACCATCTAGTGACTGTATAAAGTATTTCCTGTTTTAAATCAATAAAAAACATTTGCCCAGCACAAGATATGGCCTTATGGCATTTTTGGTTTTGTCCCATTTACACAGAATGAATATACATGCACTTTGCTATACACATTTTTAAAAAATACACCCCACAGTTTACAAAGGAAAACGGGTGTAATCCACCATGGTATCAATTCATTTTCTATTTAATGTATCAAGAGAAAAACTCACCCAAGCTCTACCGCTATATAGTATAGTTGGTGTGTAGAGTAGTCGGTGCTCTGGCTAATTAAGCTCATAAAAGATCCATAGAAATTACAGGCCGGCAACTCGACAGCTTCTCCATAGAAAATATTTATTTAAGCATTACAGCAATAACATCATCCAAAATCTGCCGCATTTTGGCCGAAACGCGTCAGTAGTTGATGATGTTATTGCTGTAATGCTTAAATAAATATTTTCTATGGAGAAGCCGGCCTGTACTTTCTATGGACCTATTTAATGTATATATTTAATAATGCAAAAATGTAATAAATACATCCTATTTTCAGCCATAGCTGTATGTTTATGAAAAATGCAGTGACAATATGCAGTTGTTCACAGTTTGTTGTTATAATAAGTTATACACCTTTTTTAGTTACCTGTGTGTTGGCAGCTTGGAGAGGCTCCAGTAAGTGATGCAGCTGAAATTATTATTATTTTTTAAAAGAAAATAAGCAAGCTCAGGGCTTATAAAGTGTAAAGAGCTTGTGTAAAGAAACGTCCTTTCCTTAATACATATGTGTGCGTTTTTGAGGCTGGATAAATAGATGTGAAAAGCTTTTAACCACCTCAAGTCTGGACACTTTCACCCCCTTCTAGTCCAGGCCAATATTCAGCTAAGCACTGTCACACTTTAAATGGCAATTACTCAGGCATGCAACACTGTACCCAAATGAAATTTGCTAAATGAAAAAAGACTGAAATTTTTTTTAAAAAAAGGTCTTCTTAGTTTCTGTTATAAAATTTTGCAAATAAATAATCTTTCTTCATAAATTTAGGCCAAAATGTATTCGGCTACATTTTGTTTGATAAAAATAACCTAACATTATTTAGTCTGTGTAACATGTATAGAGTCTACAATCTATGATATGTAACAGGTATTATGTAACAGGTATGTTGTCAGCAAGACATACAGGACACCCATAGATTATATGTTATATGTAAGACTATTTGTTATGCAATTTCTCCTTATGGCCACAAGATGAAAAGGTGACAGGGAGAGGCTGACCTTTCCTATTCCGAACATGGAGAGACACATGACACTGGAAAAAAAAAATTCAGGAAGTGTGTGAGGGGAGGTACCACCCTGGAGACTGAGGGGTGAGGAGAGCGTGATAAGGGAGAGAGGTGACAGGAGTCTGTGTGAGAGAGGAGAGAGGAAGGGAAGCTGAAGTGGCTGACAGGAAGACAGAGATACCAAGCCTCAAAAAAGCCCTTTTTGCTGTGTGACAGGGGACAGAGGACAAGAGAGGTGAGGTGACAGGACTGTGTAGTGAAACTCCACCTAAGAAAGAGGCCACGTTGTCTCCACTGAAGGAACAGCTACTGACCCCCAAAAGCTGGAAGCTGTCACCTCTTGGCCAACGCTTACCAATGTAACTGAGCTTAGGTCATTCCTGGGAATTTGCTCATACTATGGAAGGTTCGTTGAAGGATTTGCTAAAATAGCCCGGCCCCTTAACCCCCCTGGCGGCGTGATTATGTCTGATTTTTGATACTCAAAGCGGTACAATGTTTTGCATGGAAATTTGGTGTTTTATATTGTAGGCCTGTAAATCTTAGGAATAACACACTTAAATCTGTCCAAACAAGAGTCTAGTAGACATCCCGGGTATGATACAGTTGAAACACGAAATCATAAACTATAATATAGAAAATAACTATAAATAATTATAACAAATAATAATAATAAATCAAATCAAAAACACTGAAATTTGCTCAGTTGCAGAATTGTTGCTGTCGTTACTTTCAGTGTTTGATTACAAATTTCCCCACAAATCACTATTGCTCAATTCTGCAAGTGATTCTAATTTATTATCGTTGTTTTCTAGCTGGTCTAAAACTGCTTTTGACATAAAGGGACACTTTTTGGTTGCAATGAACATTCTCAAGTTTCCAGGCAGAAAGAGCAGTATATATAATATAAAACCGCACACAGGGCACTGGACAAAGCATTAGGGACAAAAGGGATGTGAAATAATTTGATACAGTAATGTACTGTATGTGTTTTTGTGTTTTTCACTTTTTGAATTTGGCGCTGGGCTCCGTCCCCATGTGTCGCAATGCTCGCAGGGAACTGAGCCCGACACTGTGATAGATCGAGTGGAGGACACAGCTTGCACACACAGTGGGTATACATCGCAGGATCCTGGGGACAAATTAAGTAACTTTGCCTGGATCCTGCGATGCAAGTGTGGCTCGGGGTTACCGCTTTTGGTACTGAAAATTCACCCCGTGCTACACTCAGGAATACCGCCAGGGAGGTTACTGAGTTGTTGAAGAATGAGGATGTTGATGACCCCGATTCAACAACACCCATCAAGCAAATCAGAGGACCCAGGAAGCCTCAAGCGTCCATCAAAGACCAGTGGACCGACCAGTGTGAGCAAGCCTTTTGGCAGCTGAAGTGGAGGCTAACAACTGCTCCTGTTCTGGCCCATGCCAATCCAGCCAAGCCATATGAGCTGCATTTTGATGCCAGTCGAGATGGACTGGGCAGGGTACTGTATCAGAAGCACGATGGACAACTGCGGCCTGTTGCTTATGTGAGCTGAAGTCTTGCACCTGCTGAGAAAAACTACCCTACTCACAAGTTGGAATTCTTGGCTCTGAAGTGGGCAGTGGTGGACAAGTTGAAAGACTACTTGTATGGTGCAGACTTCGTGGTCAAAACTGACACCAACCCACTCACGTATATGCTCACCACAGCAAAACTGGATGCCACCGGGACAGGTGGTTGTCCACCCTATCAGTGTTCCGCTGAAGCTTAAAATACCGCTCAGGAACTGGGAACAGATGCTGATGCCCTGTCAAGGAGACCCTATGACTTGGGGATTTCCTCTGAAGAGTGGACTCCACTGACTCCAGAAGGGATACCAGCCTTGTGTCAGGGAACTGAACATCAGGCCAGAGGAGCAACTGGGACAGAAGCCATTGTAGTCTTAGTGGCAGGTATCCCCAAATGCTACTGTGATTTGTCCCAGGTCTGGGATAATGGCCTACCTAAGCTTTCAGATAGGGATTGAAAGGACCAGATGGAAGATCCCTTCTGTAGTTTAACACGGAAAGCCCTGGAGGGCCAACGCTCAGATCTACTTCTGACAGACTCTCCAACAGGAGCATGACAAGTACACAAAGAATGGGATTAACTGCAGTTACGCAATGGGGTGGTCTACCGAAGGGGCCCCTCAGATTATCCTGAAGATAAGTGGCAGCTATTCTTACTGAGAAAGCATTGAGAAACTGTGCTGACTGCCTTACATGACAATCATGGCCACCTAGGGCCTGAAAGGACATTCAAACTGACTGGTTCTATTGGCCTGTATGCAGGCTAACGTTAAGAGGTATTGTCACTCCTGCATACAGTGTATACAGAGGAAGACTTTACCCCACAGAGCTGCTCAAATGGGCCATCTTCAAAGTCAAGGACCACTGGAATTGGTGTGTATTAATTTTCTGTGTTTGGAGCCTGACTCGAGTGGACAGGGAAATGTTCTGGTGGTGACCGGCATTCCCAACTAAGGACCAGCAAGCATCTACGGTGGCCAAAATTCTGGTAGAGTAGTTCTTTGTCCACTACATCCTACCTCAGCATAATCACTTTTACCAGGGGAGGGCCTTTGAGAGTAGAGTCATTAAAAGACTGTTAGACCTGTTAGGTGTTCAGAAGTCAAGAACCACTCCCTATCACCCTCAAGGAGATCCCCAGCCAGAACGCTTTAATCACACCCTCCCAGATATGTTTGGGACTCTTACAGCTCAAAAGAAACAGCATTGGGGCAGGCACATTGCAGCTATTGTACACGCCTATAATAGCACTCAAAACGATGCCACAGGCTATTCACCATATAGGCTGATGTTCAGTAGGGAAGCTCGACTGCCGATGGACTTAGCATTTGGCATCTCTTTAGTTAGACATCAAAGAAATCCTGGACAGCAGCACTCTAAAAATGTTTGCCTTTATTTAATAAAGTGTCATCCAAAATACAGATCACAGCAAAGTGGAACAAAGCTTACGCGTTTTGCACTACACAGAGTGCTTAGTCCAGCTATGACTAAGCACTCTGTGTAGTGCAAAATGCGTAAGCTTTGTTCCACTTTGCTGTGACCTGTATTTTGGATGACACTTTATTGAATAAAGGCAAATATTTTTGGAGTACGGCTCTCCAGGATTTCTTTGATGTCTAACTTTGATGTTTTACTTTGATCTAACCCACCTGGAGCAGCGGTACTCTCTCTCTACTTGGCATCTCTTTAGATCATACCTCGATGATGTCACACAGAGGATATGTGGAGCACCTGGGCAAGAGTCTGAAGACAGCATATGAGAAAGCCCAGGCTGCCTCAGACACCCAGGACCAGTAAAACAAGTGAAACTTTGACCTAAAGGTGAGATCACATGATTTCCAGCCTGGTGACAGAGTGTTACTGAGGAAATTGGGCGTCCCTGGCAAACACAAACTGGCTGATCAGTGGAAGTCACAGCCCTACATCATCTGCAAGCAGTTGCCAGGATTAACAGTATACCAGATTTGCCCAGAAGGAAGCACAGGCCCAATAAAGATCTGGCACCAGAATCATCTGCTACCTTTATAAGAAGCTTTCCGTATACCTCCTTATACCTCCTTAAACAAATTAACAGCTTACTCAAACCACCTCTCAGGAATCACCTCAAGTAACCAGGTCCCAGTCCTTGTCACTAAACATGGATGAAGAAGACAGTGAAGATGAAGAAATGGGCATGGACTGGCTGTGGCAGTCTACGCTGTCAGAGACTGCCACTCCCCTTTCTCCCAGAGAAGTAGATGCGGGAACCCTCAGGCCTGAGGCTCCGGAGTTCATCCCACAGAGACAACCCTTGGCAAGCTAAGGAGACTTTCCGAGTTCCCCGACTGTAGAGAACATAGAAGCTCCTCAAATTTCTATAGCATCAGGGGAAGAGGCTACTATACCCAAAACACATGAGCCCAAAGAGCAGAAGGGAAAGCGAACAATTCACCCACCAAAAGGCTGACATACAATACTTTAGGCAAAAGTTCTGAAGAAGCTATTCTCACATGTCAGAGAATGCACAGTCTGCCAACCCTTCCCACTACAGATTTAGTGGAGGGCAATTTCAACTCACCCCCTGGCCCATCTAGATGGGCCATCCCAATATCGTTGGCTTGTGGGCAGGACAACCTTCCCTCTTATGACAAATGGTGGGAGGTTCCTCTGCCAGATTCGTATGTAAATGTAAATTGTTTTCCTACATGTACTAACCTGCCTCCAGATGTACTTTTATAAACATGTAACAGGTTGTGAACATTATATGCTGATGGACTCTGTCCCTCCTTTGGGGGACCAAAGGTTCTTTGGTGGGGGAAGTTTGTAACAGGTATGTTGCCAGCAAGACATACAGGTCACCCATAGATTATATGTTATATGTAAGACTATTTGTTATGCAATTTCCCCTTATGGTCACAAGATAGCGAAAGGGAGAGGCTAACCTTTACTTTCTGAACATGGAAAGACACATGACACTGGAAAAAAAAAGTTTCAGGAAAGTGTGAGGGGAGGTACCAGCCTGGAGACTGAGGGGTGAGGAGAGCGTGATAAGGGAGAGAGATGACAGGAGTGTGTGTGACATATAGAGGAGAGAGGAAGGGAAGCTGAAGTGGCTGAAGTGGCTGACAGAAGGACAGAGATGCCAAGCCTCAAAAAGCCCTTTTTGCTGTGTGCCAGTCTACACCAGGGATATGCAATTAGTGGACCTCTGGTCCCATCATGCCTCTGCCTCTGGGTGTCATGCTTGTGGCTGTCAGTGTCTTGCTATGCCTTATGGGACTTGTAGTTCTGCAACAGCTGGAGGTCCACTAATTGTATATCCCTGGTCTACACCCAACAGAGGGGACAGAGGACAGGACTGTGTGGTGAAACTCCACCTAAGAGATAGAGAGAGAGAGACACGTTTTCCTGAGACTACCGGGTGAACGCTGCCAGGAGACTGAGGGGAGCCAGGAATGGTGTCACCCACACGTTCTGCCACCATTCAGCCTAGGGACCCTGACCAGTGACCCAAGGCCACCCAGCCCAACAGAGACAACCCATACCACTTCAGGGATTGCAACATTCTTCCAGGACGACCGCTGTCCAGTATCCTTCTCAGTTTCATTACCAGTCACCTTGATCAGCCATCAGGAGGGGAACCGGTGCCTTACTACATCGCTAGGAGCAACAGGAGCCTGAACTAGCATCTGGGATTACTGTTGTATCATCGCACAGAGGATTGGTGAGCGGGTGCAAACCCAACATCCTTCTTGACACAGTATTGACACTGCATGCAGACACCAATTTTCCTTTCTTGTGCCTTGTTTGGAGCTGCCATCTTTAGCAGTTATCCTTTAAATCTCTACCTAACAGATTATTCTAGATGATTACTGCTCCACTCGAGCTTATTTAAACCTACTCTTAAAACAAGGGCCCCGCCGGTTGCTATCAGAAGACACTAGTATTCTTCACACCAGGACCTGCAATGCTACGGAACTGTGTTTACTATACCCGTTAACCCATTTCTTTTTTTTGTGCTGTTACTTTCAATGATGTTTGTGGCCCAGAAGGAGCAGAGAAGTTGACAAATGTTCTCTCCTCCCTCTCAGCGCCTGTGTTATGCGCATATAGATTACTGCCTTTTCTAAACTTACAGTTGTTAAATATTGAAGGTTGTCTGTTCCAATGTATTGATTCTCTGAAGCAAGGTTTAACAGTGCTGTAAGTTTCGATATGCTTTAAACCGTGATAACATATTCAACTTGAAAGGATTGTATGTGGATCCGTGCAAGGAAAAAGTACAGAGCAGGGAAAACCTTGAAAGGAACAAACTGCTGCCCCTACAAAAAATACTTCCACCTGGGTGGAGTACTACTAAGTTAGATTGGGTGTGATGCAGGTATGACGCTGTTCTAATTTAAAGTGACTATGACTGGTGTGTTAGACCCTCTACAGAGTATGACACTAATGGCTGGTGTTTGCCTTCGAATGATAAATAATTAGTGTGTGTCAACTTAAAAAAGTATGTTCAACTTGTTTATTACTACTAGATATGGGTCTGTTTTTGGTGATAATCCACAGCCAAGATAACTGTGTTTTCCACATGTGTCTTTAAATGTGTTTTTACACTAATTTGATTTAACCAGGAGTGCCAGAGAGGCTGAGGTAATTCTTGGAGTTGAGGCGGAGATCAGAGAACCCAAATTCACCAAGCACTCCTTCAGGGGTGGCGCTGCAGGTATAAATGTATACATATTTGAAAATCGATTTGTCACAATGTACTGACTGCCTATCACATTTTTTGAGGCCCCAACATACCAGGACAGTACAAAAAAATAACAAATGACCCCTTTTTGGAAAGTAGACAATCCAAGTTATTTAGTAAGAGGCAGTAGTGAGTTTTTGAAGTTGTAATTTTTGTCACAATTTTTTGAAAAGTGAAAAAAAAATGTTCATAAAGTTGTTTTCATTTCAAGTTATTTCTCACACACAGCATAGGCATACCTAACATTAAACCCCAAAACATAATCTTCTACTTCTTCTGAGTATGGGGACACCATATGTGTGAGACTTTTTCACAGTCTAGCCGCATAGAGGGGCCAAAAATCCAAGGAGCATATTCAGGACTTTTAGGCGCATAAATTACTCATCTAATTTTTTGACTACCTATCACATTTTTGGAGGCCCTGAAGCACAAGAACAGTAGACACTGTAACCGGTGTGGTAATTAGGTACAATATGACTGGAGTGGTGGTGATCAGGGACACTGTGACTGGTGCCGCTGTGATTAGGGACACTGACTAGGGAGGGTATGTAAAAAAAATTTATATATTTTATAATATTTATATATATATATATATATATATATATATATATATATATATATATATATATAATTTTATTTTTTTACATATTGTCACTAGCAAAGTGCAGTGTTACCATGGTGACACCGTACTACTCTGGGAGGGAGGGGGGTAAATGTTTTTTTTAAACTGCAATTGAATAACAACATTGTTTACTACTGGTTATGTACTTGCTGTGATTGGTCACAGAGATCACATGGTACCAGGTGGGTTCACAGCGGCCCAGTCCAGCGATCTATGATCGCCTATATCCAGTGGACACAGTGGGTCACTGATTCTGTAGCTGCCTGTTCTAGAGAGTGTGCACAAGCTGGCAATGCTGGAGAACATATGGGTATGTCCACTCGAATTGAAGCTGCTCCTGTCTGGCTGTTTATGTACTATAGCCAGACAGGAAGCAGTTAAAGGATCTTCCGGTGGTGGGGCAAATCCAGTAAATTTTTAGGACTTTTGATACATAATTTTGTTATTTGTGTGAGGTGATCAGGTGGCGTCTGGCCTGAAGTAGAAGTGATAGCTAGTTCTTTCACTGCTACATCACAGAAACAGTTTTGGTATTATAACTACTAAGTAGATAGTGTGTGATGTGAAATTTATATAGGGTACAAAGCTCACTGCTGCTCATAGGATCTAGAACCAGGAAATTAATTGGACTTTTGAGATGCCATTAACATACATGAAATTTCAATAAACACCATATAAACACCAAACCTTTGCCAAACCTCCAAACAATCAAAATTAACGTGGGTTTGGGCATCCCTAGTAGGGATGGGCCGAACACCCCCCTGTTCGGTTTCACAGCAGAACATGCGAACAGGCAAAAAATTTGTTCGAACACACGAACACCATCTATGGGACACGAACGGGAAAAATCAAAAGTGCAAATTTTTAGGGTTAATATGCAAGTTATTGTCATAAAAAGTGTTTGGGGACCTGGGTCCTGCCCCAGGGGACATGTATCAATGCAAAAAAAGTTTTAAAAACGGTCGTTTTTTTCAGTAGCAGTGATTTTAATAATGCTTAAAGTGAAACAATAAAAGTGAAATATTCCTTTAAATTTCGTACCTGGGGGGTGTCTATAGTATGCCTGTAAAGTGGCGCATGTCTCCTGTGTTTACAAGAGTCCGAGAGCAAAATGACATTTCTAAAGGAAAGAAAGTAATTTAAAAGTACTAGCGGTAGCGCCGGCAGCTATAATGAATTGTCGGGTCTCTGCAATACTCATAGAAGTCATTGAAAAAACGGCCTGGGGTTCCCCCACAGTACATTACCAGGCCCTTTGGGTCTGGTATGAATATTAAGGGGAACCAAAATTAAAAAAAAAAACAGAACGTGGGGGGTCCTTCAGGTCTAGTATGGATTTTAAGGGGACCCCGCGCCAAAATTAAAATTAAATGGCGTGGGGGTCCCCCTAAAAATCCATACCAGACCCTTATCCGAGCATGCAACCTGGCAGGCCGCAGGAAAAGAGGGGGGACGAGAGAGCGCCCCCCCTCCTGAACTGTACCAGGCCACATGCCCTCAACATGGGGAGGATGTCCCCAAGTTGATAGGGACAAGGGCCTCATCCTCACAATCCTTGCCTGTGGTTGTGGGGGTTTGCGGGTGGGGGCTTATCACAATCTGGAAGCCCCCTTTAACAAAGGTACCCCCAGGCCACCTGCTGACACAGCCCCCTCTGATGCACTGGGACTTCACAGGGATTTACTTATGGCTTTCCCCGTGATATCAGAGGGGGCAGGGTCACTTCCCTATGGTTTTCCGCATGGTGTCAGAGGGGGGACGGGGTCACCCGTTACGTGACTGGGTGACCCCGCCCCCTCTGACATCATGGGGAAAGCCATAGGGAAGTCCCGTGAAGTCCCCGTGCGTCAGAGGGGGGCGGGGTCACCGGGTGGCCCCGTCCTCAGTTATATAAGAACTGTCAGAAGAACAGAAGCATCACACAGTGGGAACCTCCCATGGATGCGGATCATCTGGAGAATGAAGCGGGGAAGAAGACGTCCGAGGAAGATGCAGACGAGAAGACCGAAGGAAGAAGCAGAGGATCAGAAGAAGAAGAGGGAGAAGCGGGGAAAGAACAAGATGGAGGAAGAAAACCGAATGAAAACCAGAAGAAGATGGAAGAAGAAGCGGGGAAAGAAGAAGACATTAATAAAGGAATTGTCAAAAACCGTCTCTTGTCTTTTTTTAACATTTTTGACACTTTTTTGTGAAATGGTAGGGGTACATTTGTACCCCATTACCATTTCACACAGGGGGGCCGGGATCTGGGGGTCCCCTTGTTAAAGGGGGTTTCCAGATTCCGATAAGCCCCCCGCCCGCAGACCCCCACAACCACCGGGCAAGGGTTTTGGGGATGAGGCCCTTGTCCCCATCAACATGGGGACATCCTCCCCATATTGAGGGCATGTGGCCTGGTACAGTTTGGGGGGGGCACTCTCTCGTCCCCCCCTCTTTTCCTGCGGCCTGCCAGGTTGCGTGCTCAGATAAGGGTCTGGTATAGATTTTTAGGGGGACCCCCACGCCATTTATAGTTTAAATTTTGGCACGGGGTTCCCCTTAAAATCCATACCAGACCTGAAGGGTCTTTGAGGGGGACCCCACACCATTTTTTTTTAATTTTGGCGCAGGGTTCCCCTTAATATCCATACCAGACCTGAAGGGCCTGGTATGGAATTTGGGGGGACCCTCACACATTTTTTTAAAAATTTTGGTTCAGGGTTCCCCTTAATATTCATACCAGACCCAAAGGGCCTGGTAATGCACTGTGGGGGAACCCCAGGCCGTTTTTTTTCAATGACTTTTATGAGTATTACAGAAACCCAACAATTCATAATAGCTACCGCTAGTACTTTTAAATGACTTTCTTTTCCTTTAGAAATGTCATTTTGCTCTCGGACTGTTGTAAACATGGGAAACATGCGCCACTTTATAGGCATACTATAGACACCCCCCAGGTACGAAATTTAAAGGAATATTTCACTTTTAATTTTACTTTTTATTAACCTTTAAAATTAGCACTTTTAATTTCTCCCATAGACATGTAAAGGGTGTTCCGCGGCTTTTGAATTTGCCGCAAACACCCCAAATTGTTCGCTATACATCGAATGGGCGAACAGCCAATGTTTGAGTCAAACTCATGTTCAACCCGAACAGACAGCCCATCCCTAATCCCTAGTGAAAACTAGCTAGGTTATTATTTAATAAATTAATGCATTTTTAAGGCCTCACTTTTAGGCTGTGTTGACACTATTGTAAATTGGACGCTGGTTTCTTGCATCCAATTCGCATAGCAGGAGATCGTGACCTGCTCTCTATGGAGCAGGTTCACAAATCTCTGCAGTGGCTCCGCTGTGAATTGCACAGGAGTCCTGTGCGTCTTTTGGTCCATTTCAGGTCCAAATTCAGGCAAAAATTCAGGCTGAAATTTGACCTGAAACGATGAATGGAGACACACCGGACTCCTGCTGTGAGCCGTAGCGTGCTGCAGTGTGAATCCAACCTTATAGATAACATATTCTCTTTAAATTGTAAACTCTCTACTATGTGTCAGACAATATCGATTTTGGAACATCGCTGTATTTACTTTGTTACATAGTTAGTCAGATTGAAAAAAAAGAAATCAGCCTATTAAATTTAACCAATAGAGTAAAAAATTGCATAAATAGTAAATCTGCATATACATAATCCTATACCCACAGTTACCCACAGTTGGTCCAGAGGAAGACAAAAAACAATTTTCTCCACTGGGGGAAAAATACATTTCTTTCTTAACCCCAGAGGGCAATTGGCAAGTCCCTGGATCAGCAATCTCTGGTGTTATAATGTATAATATACATTATAATATATTGGTATATTTTGCGAATTTAGGAATTCATTCAGCTCTTTTTTAAAACAATCTACTGAGCTGGGGAAAGAAATAGTTCTTGAGGAATTCTATTCTGTATCTTCACAGCTCTTACCATGAAGAACCCTTTCCAAAAATGAAAGCTAAATCTCTTTTCCACCAGACGTAAAGACATAATTAAAAGCAGATTGTTAGGTGGATTTGTGTCTTTTTTTCAACCTTACTATGTAAGTATCTAACTTTGCACTATATTGAAAAAGGCAAAACCCTATATAAAAGGTATTGCGTTTCCAATAGAATTGCAGAGGACAAGTTTAATGCATAGATTTTTTTTGTTTCACTTTGTATTATATTGCTTTTAGGACTGCAAATTAGATTCCATCTTTGTCATTTGTTGTTTTAATTTTCACGCCAATTGTAGTTTAAGCACTGGGAATGTTTGCCACTTTAAAAGAAAAAAAGAAACATCTCAATTTAATGAATAAATTACACACACTACAAAATATTTAGAAAATTACAAAACATCAACTCCCTCTCCTGTTTTTGTTTTAGAGATAATTACCCATGAAATTAATGGACAGCAATAAATATAGCATAGTATTAGACCTGTCATAGTGATTAATACCACTTTAAAGTCAGGATATTAGGCTGCTGAAAGCCCGCCAAATATGCTTGAATTAAGTACTATCACAAATTAGCCATTCAGTGTGTTAAAATTGATATTTAGCCCTAAATGCATTGTACATTGGTTTGTTTTTAAAAATGTATACATTTTGTATGCCAGAGCCTTCTGAAATCCCAGTACAGAATTTTCTATTCCGCTCCAGCCAACAGCCAACCCCAGTGCCAATGTGACTTTGACAGCAGGCTGTCAACCTATTTCCCCTCAGGTCTAACTACTTTGCTGGATTCCCATGTGAGATTTATTTGGAAAGAGGTTATTTGGGAAGTGTGTTTCATTTTCTGTCATAATTGAACCTCGTGAAAGTTGGATTAGCAACACACAGCAGAAGCGACTAATTACAGGAGTTCAGGTGTTCTTGTATGACAAAAAGCACATTAATGCTTGAAGATACACATGTGATTGTAATCGCTTGTTAGGAAGAGATTTAACCCCCTGTTGACTACTTGATATGAAAACAGGATGTGTTGAAAGCTATTGTCAACAAGAAGTTATATTTCAAGCTACCAAGTATTTAAAATATAGTAGATAGGCTCAGCTATTCTCTTTTTCGGTGATTTACTTTATACAATTACATTTTACATATGGCAATGATGTAAAAATAAAAGGAACAGTCAGGCCATATTAGAGCAAGGAGTATCATACAGTATAACTTTTGTGATGAATGAGCAATCGGACTAACTTGTTACATAAAATTTCATGAATAATAATAATAATAATAATAATAATGAATGCAATAAAACATTTGATCTGTCATTTTTATCATTAGTTTTTTCCATTCTCTTTCTTGAAAATGTAAAACATCAATTTTAAATTCAATATATTTGTTTACCAGTATCACAAAGGTGGAAGGTGAAAAAGGGTAACGTATGTGAAAGAAAATATAAATATTTTCAGTATTCTTTGCAATGTAAATGAATTGTAATTCAATAAAAAGCATGCACGTCATTTTAAATCCAAAGTTTAAAAAGAATCTGTTGCTTAGGATAAAAACCCAGAAGCTCTGGTGGTGGCTAATCTCCATGAGCTACCTGAAAACTCAGAAGCTCCCCTGTGCCTATTCTCTGTGTCAACCATCAGTGTACACAGTGGAGCTTTACTAAAACTGGTGCACACAGAATCTGGTGCAGCTGTGCATAGAAAAGAGTCAGCTTCTAGGTTTGATTGTCAAAGCTTAAAGCGGAGTTCCGCTGGAAAAAAAAATTAAAGTCAGCAGCTACAAATACCTGTCAAGGGTGCCCGGGATGTCCTCATCCGAAGCTGACCCGTCCCTCGGCCTTGGGTGCAGGCGCTGGCATCTTCAACCCAAAATTGTCCCAAACAGGGGGGGACCAAAAGGAAAGTGGGGCTCAAAGAAAAGGCAATCCAAATGAGTGTGTATAATTAAACAAATGTTTAAGGTGGTACAAAAATAAAGGACATGGGGATAAGAGAGCATAACCAATAAATTACATAGCCCTAATAAAATTGATCGATAACATGTAATTGATCAATACAAATACACAGACATGCCAGACATTACAACATGTAAATACTAACAAACAAGCTGGCATCTTCAGTAAGGGAATCAGGAAGTGAAGCCTTGCAGCTTCACAGCCTGGTTCCCTACTGCGCATGCGCAAGTCGTGCTGCGTGTTCTGAATGGTCCCTGCTGTCTTCTGGGACCTGTATGGCTCCAGAAGACAGCGGGGGGGGAGGAGGGGCCTGACATGTCATAGTTTGCCGCAGATTCTGCTCTTTCACCATAAGTGGGAGCAAATACCTGTAGCTGCTCCTCCCTCCCCCCTGAAAGGTGCCAAATGTGACACCGGAGGGGGGGAGGAACTAGATCAGCGGAAGTTCCATTTCTGGGTGAAACTCAGCTTTAAGGCCGGGTTTACACTGGTACAACATGACAGTCGTACGACTGTGGATCTGACTTTGCCCTGCGACTTAAAGTCCGACATCCGTCTGACTTCAATGAACAGGGATCTCGACAATGCCAGGCACTTTGTGTCTGATATGAATCTTTAGGGGAAACTCCACGCCAAATAAAAAAAAACGGTATGGGTTCCCCCTCCAAGACCATACCAGACTCTTCCGTTTTTTTGACATGGCCCCCCCAAATCCATACCAGACCCTTATCCGAGAACGCAGCCCAGCAGGTCAGGAAAAGGGAGGGGATGAGCATGTACCCCCCCCTCCTAAACCATACCAGGCCACATGCCCTCAACATGGGGTGGTGTCTTCTGCCTCTGCCAGGTCTCCTCCCTCTGTTCTTCCTCTGAGAAAACAGCGCAGAGAGGAGACTCGGCAGAGGCAGAAGACAGCGGACAGAGGGAAAAGAACCGGAGAGGGCTAGAAGACATCAGTGGAGAGCAGAGAAGAACCGGAGAGGGAGAGAAGAACTGACAGAGGCAGAAGACATCAGCGGAGGAGGCAGAAGAGCTGGAGAGGGGGGAAGAAATCGGAAGAGATGCCAGAGCTGCCTTAATAAATTACTTTAAAAACCTGTGTACTGTTTAATTTTTGACGCTTTTTTTTAGGTGAATGAGTAGGGGTACAATGTACCCATACTCATTTAAATCAGGTAGGGGCCAGGATCTGGGGGCTTCCAGATTCTGATAAGCCCCCCTCCCGCAGACCCTGACAATCAACGGCCAGAGTTGTCGGGAAGAGGCCCTTGTCCCCATCAATATGAAGCACCAACCCCCCATGTGGCATGTGGTCTGGTATGGTTTGGGGGGGCTCATCCCATCCCTTTTCCTGACCTGCCGGGCTGCGTGCTTGGATAAGGATCTGGTATGATTTTGGGGGGTTCCCCTTCAAGATCTTCAGAGCACAAGTTGCATCCCAAAGTCGGATCAGTTAAGACGGCGATCCGACTTTGATCCGACTTCAGTGATATTCAGTGGGCTGAAGTAGGATCAGAGTTGGACCAAAGTAGTGCAGGGAGCATTTTCAAAGTCGGACTGATATGTGTCGGACCAGTTAATACGGCTCTCATAGGGAAACATTGATTTGCACACGTCATGTGACATGAGCTCCCAAAGTCGGAGCGTTTGTTGTACCAGTGTGAACCCAGCCTAAAAGAACAAGTTGAAGTTAGAAGCTGATTGGTTACTATGCACAACTGCACCAGATTCTGTTTGCACAAGTTTAATAAATCTCCCCCAGTGTGTAGCTGCATTGTCTTAAACGTTTAATAGAATGTGCACAACAATACTTCAAAATGACAACCCCACATAACCCAAATCACTTCCCATCATTGTATCCCCAATTATTCCCAAAATATTTAAAATACAGACTTGAGATATGTGTTTAGTTGAAATTGGGTAGCATCAAGACAGTATGCGAGCACTTGAATATTTATTCCTTAACCTATGGCGAACCCTACTAGGCCATCCATCGGGAGAGGTACCGAGACATACTAGAAAACTAATTTTGTTTACAGTGACCCACACAAAATGATCTTGGATAATAGTGAATGAAAAATTATCATCCATTTTTTATTACACTGGAGAATGCCTTGAAATATGTGAAAGCACTGAGATTTGTAACCCTTAATCATCAGAGACTTGTGATATAACGTGCGTCATATGGATTGAAAGTTAGATCCAAGCTCATATTTCAGAAGATTTTTTTTTTTAGCTGGTGTGCCTCTGCTTTTTCCTCCACCTCCTCAAGGGCCCAGAGCAGCCACTTTTCTCTTCCTCCTTCTAGTGGAATTGTTCTGCTGGTGACCTCAGGGCAATTCCACAGAACTTTGCAGAAAAAAAAAAACCCATGCACAGCGTCTTCATGTCAGTTTTATGTGAGTTTGTGGACTGCTCTATACCACAGTGTCAGTTACAGCCACCAATATTTTGCTTAGAAGGTCATATGCCAGCTGCCATTATTTTGCACAGAAGGCCATCCCTGCCCTTAACTAGTGGAGGAGTGTTGGGGTGCTGGTGGTGAGGGGTGAGGAGGAGGGTTGTGGTGATAAAGATGAGGAGGAAGATAATTGGGGGCCTGTAGTAAAGAGGAAAAGGTCTTTTAGGCTGGCTTCAAAGGGGACATTTCCTCCCTCCCCAATAGAAGGGGGAAATTTGGGGACCTACTACCATTAACCTAGTTAACAACCCCTTTGCTGCATTTCATGATGGTGGCATGATTTCCCATATTGGAGGCATGACTGTATGAAGAAAACCTACAGCTGTAGGGTATATGGTGCCCACCCTTTCACAACACATATGAAAGAGCAGGCAGCAGCACATGGACGGAGAATCCTATGGGCAGGGGAAAGGGCAGGCAGCTGCAAATCATAGAACATAATTTAATGGCCATATGCTACCCACCCTATTAAAGAAAATATTGTGTTGTGATGTAAGCTGTGTGCCTTGTGGTTAGTAACAAGCAGATAACGATCTTATACCAAAGGTGGGTACCCCTGGTCAAGTCACTTGTTCTGTTGATTGTAAAAAAATGTTAACCTAACATCTTCATAGAACATAAAATATAACTGACAGAAAATAAAATATGGACACCCTCTCAGCATGTGGTAACAAAAATAGGAGCTTAAGATGTTTCCTGTAACTAATCTATAACTATCAGCCTTTCTGTTTAGAGTTTTCTGGACTACCTGGTATTTTTCTGTACTTGCGTAATTTTATCGGATCAATAATGGAGATGTGTGCCTGTATTGCACAGATGTACTGAGAGGTTTTTTTTTCAGACGTACTTTACCAATTAACTTAATCAACAAAAATTGTAATTTGACCAGGGATTTCTAGTCTCTTGCTTTTTTCATCTATCATGAATAAGTCTTCATTATAAAATATTGACATGAAAACAACCATCATAAGTCTGTCTCACTTCACTGGTTTATGTTGTATCCTTTAAACTTATAGAAATAGGTGAAGTTAAATAAAAAAAAGTTTCTTGTATAAAACTACAGTCCAAAAATTTTTAATACGTTTGGTAGGTTTCCCTGTCTTTTTTAATTAAAAAAGGTCATTAAGGCCTAAAGTGAGAGACAAGGTTTATGCATTTGTCAAAGTTATTATTTCTTTAATTTTAGATTTGCTTTTTTATTTATCTTTTTTTAAATTTTTTATTTTTAACCACTTGCCGACCGCTGCACGCCGATGTACGTCCAAAGTTTGGTGGCAGATATTGTTGTTATGGCAGCAGCTATCTGCCATAACCCCGGTATCCCTGTTTTCGTGCGGCGGTCGGCTTTCAGATAAAAGTGGTCTCTGCGGCGGATTTGCCGTGAGATCACTTTTATCGGTGGTGGGAGAGGGCCCCCCTCCCGTCGCGATCCGGTACCTCCCACCGCGACCCGGTGCCCCCCGCTTCTTACTGGAGCAGTCAGTAGCGGCGGAGGCGATCACGTTTGTCCCCTTGTTGTGCCTGGAGACGAGTGAGGGGAAGATGGCGCCCACTCGTCTCCATGACACTGCAGGGTGGAAGCGACGTCAAAAAGTCACTTTCGCCCATACGTCTTAAAGGCACATTTTTTTTTCAATGTCATTTTTTTAAATTACTTTTTTTTTTTTTTAATTGCATTTTAGTGTAAATATGAGATCTGAGATCTTTTTGACCCCAGATCTCATATTTAAGAGGTCCTGTCATGCTTTTTTCTATTACAAGGGATGTTTACATTCCTTGTAATAGGAAAAAAAGTGACACAATTTTTTTTTAAAAAACAGTGTAAAAATAAATAAATTTTAAAACCCCCTGTCCCGACGAGCTCGCATGCAGAAGCAAACGCATACGTGAGTAGCGCCCGCATTTGAAAACAGTGGTCAAACCACACATGTGAGGTATCACCGCAATCTTTAGAGCGAGAGCAATAATTCTAGCCCTAGACCTCCCCTGTAATATAAAACATGCAACCTGTAGAATTTTTTAAACGTCGCCTATGGAGATTTTTGAGGGTAAAAGTTTGACGCCATTCCAGGAGCGGGCGTAATTTTGAAGCGTGACATGTTGGGTGTAAATTTACTCGGCGTAACATTATCTTTCACAATATAAAAAAATTGGACTAACTTTACTGTTGTCTTATTTTTTTATTCAAAAAAGTGAATTTTTTCCAAAAAAAGCGCGCTTGTAAGACCGCTGCGCAAATACAGTGTGAGAAAAAGTATTGCAATGACTGCCATTTTATTCTCTAGGGTGTTAGAAAAAAAAACAATATACAATGTTTGGGGGTCCTAAGTACTTTTCTAGCAAAAAAAACCTGTTTTAAACATGTAAACACCTAAATTCCAAAACGAGGCTAGTCCTTAAGTGGTTAATAATAAACATTGTGTTCCTTGTAAGGTCATCTCTGTCCTGGTCAACCAAACACAGGCAAGGACTGCAATTCAAACTGAATACAACCTTCATTAAAGTCCTAGGTCTAAACACCATCTTCTCCCTATGCAAAAATAAAAAAAAGGCCAGCCACCCTTCCATAATGCAGGGAGAAGAAAGGCAGCAATAAGATGAGAGGGAACATTATAAACCTAGGACAGGCAGCAGCAAAAAGATAAAAATTCTACAGCCAGAGGCTGTCCAACCTTCATCAATTCTATAGAAGGGAATGTAAAAAATATGCTTCTGCATATCAATTACATCAGGAGTTTAACAAGGTCATGCCATTTCAGCGGAAGATCAAGGAGTGCTGTTTGCTCCATGCAGCCTCTGCCTTCAGCTGTAAATAACTATTAGAAGTGATCAGCTGCTACACAGCTGCATGGGGGGTCTGGATTTGGTCTCCACTGACCAGATCCAGACCCCCATGAAGAAAAAAAGCAAAATATATAAAGTGTAAATAAATAAATCTACAATTTGCAGCACTCTAGTGAATAGTGAAGAACCCATAGATCATTGGATGTCCAGTTGGGACAATTGGCTGGAGCTTTCACAGTATGTGCTGGAACATCTGGCTTGTCCTGCAGTCAATGTGTTGTCTGAGAGGGCTTTCAGCACAACAGGAGGTTTTGTTATGAAAAAGTGAGTCAGCCTGACCCCTGACGATGTGCGCTCACTTGTATGAATCAGTTATGGATTTCCAATGAGTACAAGGCCCCTGCTGCTGATGCATCAAACTAAATTGTAATTATCCTCTGCCTCCATCCACTAAGATACCTGCCACAATTATGATGCTTCTGCCACTATTCATGGCCTATTTTTGTGCTCCTGTACTGTAAAGTACCATGAATCCAAACCCTATTCAAGTGAATAGCATCCCAAAGCGAGGGACAGATGCAGTATCGGTCTGATGCTGCATCCAACTAGGTAGGTATAAAGGAGAAAAAAAACAAACCCATACTTCTCTTTTAACCTCAATGAAGATATTACAACTGGAGCCTAATGCTAAGAAGTCATTCTGAGAATGTAGGTAAACAATATTTGTGGGCTTTTTTACTGGGAATAAATGCAAACCAATATTGAAGATTTTACAATTGCTATTAGGGGTCATGTTGAAAATGGGGCCTACTACAATTGAATCAATACTGTGTGTATACTGTGCATGAGGCAGAGATTATGAACACACAGCTAGTAGGGGTCAAAAAACTATATGATTCAGCTCTTCAAAAGGAGACCCCTTGGAGTATTGAGTGCTCAGTCTAGACCACTGGGCATAGCTAGAATGGTATGCTGTGATTTATATTTTACTCTAAAACATGCCTAATCTTTACCTGTAGAAATGTGACCTGTACAAAATCAGCTTAATAGCATGAAATGTAATGTTGATTTTCTAGATTTTAAATACTTTGCACTTAGGTACTACAATCTTTTGGGTGATTTTTTGAGTACAAAAATTACACAACAAGTTTTTCTTGGATTTAAAATGACTGGTGGAAGTCCTGTTCAAAATGGTGCCTGCTACAAACTTGAAATCATAAATTATAATATAATAAATAACTATAAATAATTTTAACAAATAATAATAAAAAAAAATATCCAATAATGTAATCAAATCAAAAACACTGAAATTTGCTCAGTTGCAGAATTGTCACTGTCATTACTTTCAGTGTTTGATGACGTATTTCCCCACAAATCACTATCGCTCAATTCTGCAAGTGATTCTAATTTATTATCGTTGTTTTCTAGCTGGTCTAAAACCACTTTTGATGTAAAGGGACACTTTTCGGTTGCTATGGACAATCTCCCTTTTCCAGGTAGAAAGAACAGTATATATAATATAAAACTGCATGCAGGGCACTGGGCAAACCACTAGGGACAACAGGGATGTGAAATAATGTTATACAGTAATGTAATCTGTAAGATTACAGTGTACTGTATGTATTGAGTGTTTTTAACTTTTTGAATTTGGCACCGTGCTCCGTCCCCGTGCATCGCAACACTCGCAGGGAACAGAGCTCGGCACTATGATAGATCGAGCGGAGACACGGCTCTCACACACAGTGGGGAGACATCGCAGGATCCTGGGGACAAGTTAAGTAACTTTGCCTGGATTCTGTGATGACATTCCGAGTGTGGCTCAGGGTTACTGCTTTTGGTACTGAAAATTCACCCCGAGCCACACTCAGGAATACCACCAGCAGGATTAATACTGGGCACAGAAATGTTTTGTGGAACTTTTCAGTGAATACATTGATCTTTAAAGAGGAAGTAAACCCTGGTGGGTTTTTCTTCCTTTCTAATTCCCTGCAAAGTAAAGGCATAATGTGCTAGTAAGCATCGCATACTAGCACATTATATGACACTTACCTGCAAACGAAGCCCACGTCGTCCCAGCTGCAGACTGCATCCATCTTTGCCTGTCTTCCTTCCGGGGCCACAGACTCCGGCTCTGTGACTGGCCGGATCCTCGTGAGGTAAACTCCCGCGCACGTACACTCGCCTGAAGAAACCGCATGGGCGACCGTTCCTTCAGAGCGCATGCGCCAATGACATCATTGGTGCAGTAAACAGTAAATATCTCCTAAACGGCACACATTTAGGAGATATTTACAGTACCTATAAGTAAGCCTTATTCTAGGCTTACCTATAGGTACAACTTAAAAGTGAGGTTTACAACCTCTTTAATGTTGATTTCTAAATTTTGCAGAGAATGGTGTTCTATATAGGGCCTAGTATCAATGATTCAATACTGAATATGTGGGCAAAGAATATTTGTGGGTATGTTTTTGTAAATATATTACATTCTAATGTTAATTTCTACATTTTGCTAGGGGTGTTGATGGTCCTGCTTTAAATAAGGCCTAGTAAAATTATTACATTCTGGGCACTTGAGCACAAAATATTTTGGGAAATGCTTTTGTGAACATTTTGTACTCTGTGTGGATTTCTAGATTGTGCAATAGATGGTGGAGACCCTGCTATCAACAGGGCCTAGTACAAATAATTAAATACTTAAAGTAGCAGTTCAGCCTAAAACTAACTATCTCTAAATCTATTCCTAGCCACATTTTAAGACTAACCTATCTAACCCTGTAAAGCAAAAATCGCTATACATACCTTTTCTACCTTTTCTATACATACCTAAAGCCGATCCGGTCCAGTCTCCCACGGCGAATCCTGTGTTCAGTAGACAGCCGATAAAGGCTAGGAAATGCCTGGGAAGTGACGTCACCCCTATAGTTACTATGGGGCTTCCATTGTTGGCTGCCTCATCTGCACACTCCCACACACAAAAGCCTCCGCTGACAGCTCAGCATGGGACGAGCCTGCAGCAGCTTTACAAAAGGTATCTATGGCGATTTCTTCTTTACAGGTCTTGCTCCAAATACCGTCTAGTACAAATGATTAATTACTCTGCATATAGTCTCAACAATAACAATAGTTTGTTGACTGTTTTCATCTAAATAAATATACTCTACTGTTGAATTTTGGATTAAAATCTGGTAGGTGTTTATTCTAAAAAATGAAGCCTAGTACAAGTGCCTAACGATATGCATATGCATGGAGTCACTACATAATATATAATACTTTTTTGTTCTGTGAAATGGTATACTTTAGATTTAATTTATTGCTTAAAGCCTTTATGGTTCCTTTCTGTAAAAAAGTGGCCTATTAAAGCTGCTTTTATTGAGGTTAATTTACTAAAACTGGAGCGTGCAAAATCTGGTGCACCTCTGCATAGAAACCATCAGCTTACAAGTTTATCAAGGCTTAATTAAAGGGGTTGTAAACCCTCTTTTTTAAAAATAACAAACATGTCTCCACTGTGCAGTTCGTTTTGCACAGAGTGGCCCCGATCCTCTACTTCTGGGGTCCCCCACGGCGCTGGTAGCTCCTCCCCACATCGAGTGTCCACATTGGAGAAGACTCTCCTAAAGTGGACACCCATGCGGGCGAGCTCCCCAGTTCTGCATCAGTGTACATTCACACAGAATGCATGAACGAATGGATACCCCCCCCAGGTAAGTATTAAGGGACTTTTTAGGCAACAAAGGAAAAAATTTAACAAAAATGTATAAATGGTATTTTTAGTTGGCATATTGTTGGTAGTTTTAGTTGGCATATTGTTTGGAAGTGTATGCAGTATCAAGTTCACATAATTGGTAGGTGATCTCCCAATCTCAGTCTCGACGATGCTCCTCTTCTCTTGACCCTCGCCCATGATGAATTTTGTCGCTCTTTATTTTTGTTTGCTTATTTTCCACCATCACTATTATATTTCCTTTTTGTCTTGTTTTTAGCATATGCTATGGTAGTTTCACCTTGTCTTGAACTCGCCTGATGAAAGGACCCCACAAGTGTCCTTTAGCATATGCTATGGTAGTTTTACCTTGTCTTGAACTCGCCTGATGAAAGGACCCCACAAGTGTCCTGAAACGCGTCGGGCCGAATATCCACAAAACTACCACGCACTAACGATTTATTGTTGAAACTTGTTGTTTTTATTCATTGTACTCTTTGGTGATGTTTGCACCTGAATAATTTTATATCTTCTTTATAAATAAATACCATTTATACATGTTTGTTTAATTTTTTCCTTTGTTGCCTAAAAAGTCCCTTAATACTTACCTGGGTGGTATCCATTCGTTCATACCTATCTCGGGATTGGCAACAATTAGCCCCCTATTGGTGGATGTATATAATTACTCTAATGTTCACACAGAATGCAGGACTCGCCCCCCCCTCTGGCGCCCACGTCATTGGATTTAAATGACTGCAGCAGGAGCCAATGGCTGCGCTGCTATCAATCTATGCAATCAAGAGCCGAGACAATGGGCACAGAGGAAGAGCGCATCACCGCCGAGGGAACGAACAGGCTCAGGTGAGTAAAGGGGGGGCTAGGGGGCCGGTCAGTGTCAGAGGTGTTTTCACCTTAATGCATAGGATGCATTAAGGTAAAAAACAGGAGGGTTTACAACCCCTTTAAATAAGCAGAAGTTAGAAGCTGATTGGCTACTATGCACAGCTGCACCAGATTTTCCACTTCTTAGTCTGAATTGAGTTTGTAAAATTTTTTTTGTTGTGAAAACAAAACTGTACACTCCAGTTTAAATTTCTTTTTATGAACACCTGCCTGGTCTGTCCCTATAAAACTGTGGCCCACTTAAGCTACTTAAATATACCCTATGGGGCTTATTTATAATAAATGTGCACAGCCATAATGTTTAATCTCCATAATGTGTCTAATATATTTATTTACTATCGCCATTTCCATCTAGTGGCCGTAATGCGGTATTTTCCTTTTAATTATCATTATAATGTATAATTTCAAACATAACTTTTATAGTAGATTGATATTTAGCAGTCAGGTAAAAACTTTACAATTACCCTAGCAGCTGTAAATTTTCTGCCCACCCTGAGTGGGTACCCTAAAGTGGTTGTAAAGGCAGATAATCTCAATTCATTCTATGTTTGCAGCAGCCTTCTGTGTGCATAAGCCCCCCTCAGCCCCCCCTAATACTTACCTGAGCCCATCTCGATTCAGCGATGTTGCATGAGATGTCCTTTCATTTAAAGTCAGTGAGCCAATAAGGAGAGAGAGGGGTGGGGCTGGGGCATGGGTCCACGTCTGAATGGATACAGGGAGCAGCGGCTCAGCTCGAGTGCCCCCATAGCAAGCTGCTTGCTGTGGGGGCACTCAACAGGAGGGTGGGGCCAGGACCACCAAAGGGGGACCCAAGAAGAGGAGGATCTTGGCTTCTATGTGCAAAACCACTAGAGGGAAAAGGAGGGTAAGCCTGTTTTAAGGCCCCCCTTTTCCTTATGGGATCTGATTAAAATCAGTGGGGGAGTTTATTATAGGTCAACCAGGTTAGCTGACAAAACTGGAATATTCTAGTTTTAGGGTTCCTATTTTTTTGGGATAAAAAAGATCACATGACCCCATGGAAGCTTCTGGAATTCCAGGGGTCCCCTATAAAAAGGGCTTCCTCACAGGGTCTTTGGCCAGTCGCCTGAAGGAGAAACATCCAATGGAGCTTCCCACCAAATCCCCCCCCCCCCTCTGTTTTCGTTGCGGCTTTATAAAAAATGTAAATTTTATAAATATTTAAGTTTTTAAAGTTATTACAGCTTGAGTCAGAGTGGCTGAACTGGGACAGTTGTTAAAAAATAAAATATAAATTTCGGTATTGAAGTTTATTTCAGCTTGAGTCAGAGTGGCTGAGCTGTTTTTTTTTAGAAAAGATGTTATATGTATTAATGCTGCTACAAAAATTTCTAAGTTATATTGTATTTAAAATAAAACCAATGATATTAACCGTGGCCAAAATATTTACCAAAAAAAGAAAAAAATATATAATATAAATTCTGATGGTTTGTTTGATTGATTAATAAAAAAGAAAAAAAATGTAATTAGTTTGGTTTTGTGTTTTTATTTATGTTCAGGTCATACTGTCTACGATCCCATACAGAGAGCAGGTAAGTATAAAAAAAAATAGACTTTAGTATCACTTTAACAGTAAGTATAGGTATTCAAAATTAGCGCAATAATACAGTCTCATATCCTCAGTTTTACATTTCCTTAAAAAGTTATTTTAAATTCTCACGGAATCTTGTGAACCTTAATACATGTGAAGATCAAATAAAACTTTTTATATCAATTCAGATGTCTGTGTTTTCTTCCTTTCACACTGTGCTCTTCCCCTCCAGAAGTTATATAAAAAAAGGAAAAAAAACCTGAACCATATAGTGTAATACATTCTAAAGCTAACCACAATGTACTGATAAGTGATTGTGCTCACATTTATTATGCCAATGCATTGCAACAATTACTCTTCACCGTTTGGTTTCTCCAGCAAGTGCCTTATCCCACACGCCAATATACTTTTACCAAACTCTGATGCCGTAATGTCCAGGGCACAATCATGCATATACCAACTCTCTCACAGATCTCCTCCTAATGCCACGTACACACGATCGCACATTCCGACAGCAAAATCCACATTTTTTTTCCAATGGATGTTGGCTCAAACTTGTCTTGCATACACACAGTCATGCAAATGTTGCCGGAAATTCAGATCGCCAAGAACACGCTGTGGCTCTTCTGCTTGATTCCGAGCATGCATGGAATTTTGTGCATCGGAATTGTGTACACACGATCTAAATTTACGACAACGGATTTTGTTGTCGGAAAATTTGAGATCCAGATCTCAAATTTTGTTTGTCGGAAATTCTGCCGGAAAATGTCTGATGGAGCCTACACACGATCAGAATTTCCGACAACAAGCTCCCATCGAACATTTGTTGTCGGAAGTTATGACCGTGTGTATGCGCCATTAGACTCCAGTGTTTATCCTTTCCATTTTCCTTTTCATTCAAATTCTTTAGTCATTAAATTAGATAGAAGAGTAACATAACATAACATAACTGCCACAACACGTATCAGCAGAGAAAGAGACAAAAATATATATATGGTGCTATGTCAGAAGAGCCATAACCTAGTCTGAGGATGAGTTGCTCAATAGCAGGTTAGTGTGACAGTGCTAAAAGTCAAGTTTCTTTCGCCCTTCAATCAATTAGATGGTACCTATGTACATGTCGCTCGCGATGAGCGAGCGGATGTTTCGGTTTAGTGTAGGAGAACTATAATATAAAGACGTATAGTCACCCCTTAGGGAGTAGATGGGATTTCTTTGTGGATGCCTGTATCCAGTCACAGTGACTACACAAGCCAGATTTGACTTCTCTTGTTGTAAGGCAAAGAGAGTCAATGACGTCCGGTGAGTAGGGATCTATACTCCCATTTTTTTCTACTATACCTTTGGAAAGGCACGTCTGATATTGTTCACCTTGGCTATTGGTGGTTACATGCATTCAAGGCTACACCTGTAGTGAAGATATCAGCCATTTAGGAACACGGATTGAAATAACTATTACATGGACTGGAACATTTAATTAACCTATTATCACAATTATTATACATTGGATTATTGGAAAAAGGATTTTTTCTCCCCACATATTAATAGATTCATCACACAAACACTTACACAGGGCAAAGTGAATAATTTATTTTACAACCATTTCAATTTTGTTTTATAAAACTATTTATTTATATATAATATTCACTGTTGATTAGCAGTGGTCACTTTATATTTATAATTTATTTGGATACATATTGGCAAGCGCTGTTGGTCACAGAGGTTTCTCCAGTGCATTGTGTACATTTTTCACCATTTACGGGTTGAAACAGCAGCTGCTCATTCACTATAATTTGTAGTCACGGCACTTAAGACACGGGTGATATATGCAGTAGAGCATATAAATATAATTACTAAACAAAAGTGTTTTGTCTATGTCCCCACTGGGAGAGTTCACCTAACATCCTGTCCGGATAGCAAGTGACTGGAGAAGGACTGGAAAACTTTGACCTGTAGGCAAACTCAATCAATTAGTCCCTTTGTAGTATTGACAGATTATTTATGGTTAAAGAAAGTTTCATGGGCAAAGTATGCCATGGATCCATCTAAAGATGTAGTTTATTGTGACAACCTTTTCACATTTTCCAACATCACTTTCCTTCTTGGCTCTCTGTAATCAGTCACATGACATGTCACAGCTGCAAAGAAAATTGGAGTTGGAAGACTTTGCTCTGCTAGATGCTTTGATCACAGGTCAGGGAGTGAATAGCTATTTAATGTACAGCTCATATCACTGACTGCAAGTTTCACTGTGGTTGATGTTTTAGTGGCAAAGTGTTTCTGCTCAGAGCCATCAGCCCAACATATCGTATTAGTACTAGCACAGAGAACAAATGCCCCCTGTCCCAATCCTCCCTGTGACAGTGCGATATTAGCTTCTGACTGTTAGTCTCAACAGATTTGGAGTGGAATTTGGTGATGTCACTATAAAGACTTTGTCAGTTGTAATCTATGGGGAAATATTTAAGGGCTGTGCCAATCATATAAAACTTGAACTGGGAAAAACCAATGAAAAGAATAGCACATTAGTCCCAGCGCCATTTTTCTTCATTTCTTTCCTAAAAGTACACCTGTGCCCAGAACATGGACATTTTGTACAAGTTGTAAACGGACTCCCTAGCTCTATGTACTGTGAAATAGTTTATTCTCAAACATTGCAATAAAGACTCTAAAGTTTGGTTTCAGTCAGTTTTTTTTTTAAATGTATAGAACCTACAGTGTGATTACATTAGAAGGCTGTTGGATTGCCAAGTTTTTTGTTGCCATAGACAATAATGGGAGAGAAGTTTTGATTTAATTGCCTCTGTTATAAACTTTAAAGATTGTTTTCTCCATGTGACCTATAGCTACAGAAGTGAACAAGGGCATTTTTTTTATAGTGCTTTCACTGCTGGTGCAGGCCAAGTCTTGATTGCATATAGTCTGGGCATAGGTTCACAATAACTTGCAGAATATTTTAAACACCATTTTTTTAGGAAGGGTTTGTATTTTTTAATAATTTACTCTGCAAAAGAGTCTTCTTACTAACTCAGTATTACATAAGTGCATTTTTTATATATCCTAGTGGAAAGTAAAAGTTTGCCTTTTCTTTTGAGAGTAGTTTACCCCTTATAATGTTTTAACATAATGCAAACAGGAAAAATACTCTATATGCAAAAACCATTAACATAATATGAAGATAAGAGCGAGTCAGGTTTGCAGAGACACAAACTAGAACTACATTGCCATTATCGCGGGTTGTTAAAATTTTTGAATAACAGTATGCTTACACTTAAGGTTAATACTTGAACCTCAAGAAGTAAATGCAAATGTTATCTATAGCCTCCAATTTATTTTTTGAGATCCAGGGATTTATGTGAAAATTATATATTCTTTCTTTTTTAATTGATTCATATTTTAATTATATAGCATTGTTTGATCAGTTAGACAATTTTTTCTGTTTTCTTCTTATTAAATTATCATGCAAGCCCACAGCAACAGATCACTTAAAACAGTGATTTGTTGCTTGCTGTTATCACTATCTCACTGAACTATTGCTATTGGAAAAGGCAGGGTAGGGCTGGATAATGACTGCTGGAGCTCACAGGAAGTGCCAATGACATCACAAATGATGCATGAGGACTTCGTCTTTAAACACGATGCAGAAACACATTTTCATAGTGTTACAGAGCACTTTTATTGAGTGCTGATCTCTTCAGCTCCCAGGCATAGTACTGGGCCACAGTAGTTTCAGATTTATCCCCAGAGCCAATGAGGCTGGGTGCCAATTCAAAACAATTCTAGGACAAATACATTTATACACAGCACTGTTCTCAAACTGCATCTCAAGTGGTTATTAAAGCCTAATATTTCCTGATATTTTGGCTGCACATATGTGTTTTCCTGTCGTGTGTAAAGTAAATCAATGTGCAACACTACCAATTTAGCAAAGGAAGAATAGTTGTACTATTATTAAGTTGTTTTTGGTTTCAAAATAACAGGACCGTTTCTTGACATTTTCTGTTGCCAGTCTCCAATTTCTCTACCCTGTTAAAGCACTTTAAATGTCCATCTCTGCCTCTATTGACATCTCCCCATACAATTTTCTACTCAACTGCTTTTGAAAGGGTATGACACTTCACTGCGGATTTTATATATATATATATTATCATCATTATTGGCCACCCTATCTGGGCAAATATGTTGGTAATGCAGATACTGCCAATTAAAAAAAAAGCTTAGCACTTACAGTATCTAACACACTGTATTCCTCAAAAATGTGTTTTGAACATTAGACTTGTGCACAACGGAAAATTTTGTTTAGTTTCCAGTTTGTTGTCATTCAAAATACATCATTTTGTTCTGTTATATTCGTTATGTTACGTTAATTCGTTTTCGGATAATTTGTTATTTCTGTAGAGTGTCGATATTCGTTATACGGAAACTTGAATCATGACGAATTTATTTGTTATATCTTCTATAATTTCTTTCGTATTAGTTGAAATTCAATATTTATATTGATTTGTGGTAATGATTCGTAGCTCCAACCTCCAGCACAAAATTAATCAGCTAATTGGACTGTAAGATTTACTTTGAGTTGACCTTTTGTTTCAGTAGATCTTTAACGAATTACCGAATCATGTTGAATTCATTCGGTATATTCGCTATAATTTCTTTCATATTAGTTGAAATTAGTTTTTTTTTTATTCGGACATTCGGATGCATCCGAAAGTCCGAAAGATGGAAAAGTCGGCCGAATTTCGATTCATTGCGAAAAGCATTGCACATGTCTATTGAACATTTCCAGACGAGTATTTAAAAAAAAAAAGGTTGGATATATGCAGGAATACCATGTGATCAACTCGTGCACAATTTTCAATATAAAAGTAGACATAGGTGAACAGTTCAAGCCGAACTTCGCCTGTTCACCCGTCTGGCAAACATCCAAATTTGTGGGTAGCTAAGCAGGATGTTCACAATGCAATGCATGCTTCACAGTGCATTCTATGGCCCTTATTGGATGAAACCTTGCACCTGACCACTGGTTAGGTGCAAGGCTTCTCCAATTAGAACTGTCAGAGCCCTGATTGGACAAAGTTTTAATTACTTTCTCCAATCACAGCTCAGTACTCATAGTCTCACCCCACACTATAAAACTTCTCATAGCCAGCTCTTATAGTGTGTTGCAGAGGAGATAGATAAAACAGGGCTCGTTTTGCTACTAGCAGTTAGTGTGTTCACTGTTCCCTTATTGTGACTCATGAGCGCAGAGTGTTAGTTTATTGTTAGTATAGTGTGTGGGAATAGTGTGTCAGTGTTAGTGTGGTAGTATATGTTTAACACAGCATTACATTACATTTAGTGCTGTATACAGTGCTTCTGTACACCCCTTTTTTTTGGTTGCTGCTTGTTTTGTTTTTTGTCTCCTGCCTGCTCCCTTTTTTTATAATTGTTTGCCAAAGTTTTTCTAACTTGGACGCAGTGTTCTCCCTATTTTTTTTTATATATAATTTATATACCGTATATTAATTGAATTATATAATTAAATTATATAAATTATATTATTTTTACATTTCTGTCAACGTCAGTCCTCAATTTAAAGTGCACCAAACAGCACTTTTCAGTCAATAAAATGCATCCAATTACACATTTCCCAGTATCTATGAAATTTGAGTAATAAGCCCCCCCATCATGTCTGGGAGGCCAACAAGGAGAGGCAGATGTTTCCATGCCACTATGAGGGGGCCAGCAGCTTCTTTGTCCACAGGCAAAAGTGGACGTGGTCTGTATTCAGGCAGGGCACCTTTGTCTCTGTTTAGTGATCTTGCCCATGCTATCCAGCCACAGCATGTAGGGGAAATGGTGAACTGTCTTACTAAACATGCTCCTCATCCTCTATGACCCTTCAAGCTGGCACTAGTGCACAGTCCACTGCAGCTGACAGAGTGGCTTATTTTGCCTCCTTGTCTGCAGATACTTCTGCCATAGTCCCAGCATCATGCATGGAGGAGTCAGCTGAATCATTTGAACACAGCGTACAGCCACTTGCTGCTTGAGGCTGGACAGACATTCCTTGACTCAGATGTTGATTCTGAGGTAGAGGAAGGGACTAACATGAGCCAACAGAGAGGGGAGAACATGGATAAACAACAAATTGGTAATCATATTCCCCCAGCTGCAGCGTATTGCCAAGTTGGCTCCAGTGATGAAGGGGACACTGATATGACTTGGGTGCTGGATAGGGCACAGGAGGAAAGTGAAGGGGAGAAACCCCAATGAGGCAGGATGTCCTCCAGAAGCAGGCATCATAGAAGAGTAAAGAGCAGTCACCCTAGGCCATCCAATTGTGGAGCTGTTATCTCCTGGCCCACCTCTCAGAGCTCATCTGTGTGGGCCTTTTTCAGCACATGTGCAGCCGACTGCACTGTTGCAATTTGCAATCTCTGCCACAAGTAGATCAAGCGTGGCAAAAACACCAGCCATTTGGGTACCACATGCTTGACCTCCCACCACTCAGTCCCTTCGCAAGAGCATCTGAAAGCCACACACAAGAGATCAAATTCTTCTCCTCTCACTCCTCATCTCTCATGTGTAACCCCGCTATATCTCATGACATCTCAGCAGCCTCCACTGAAAGGGATGATGGTGTAGAAAAGGGTGTCACAGGTTCTTTCAACATGTCTGCCAGCAGCACACCACCATATGTAGTGTATATATAGTATAGCAGGCAGATTTCTCTGCCCCAACTGCTGCAGCGCAAAAAAAAATACTCTCCCTGCCACCCACATTCAAGCTTGTAAAAATTGCTGGCTTTAAAACTCCTGCCCCCTTCTGTGAATTTGTAGAATGCGCTGTATCACAAGGCAGGGTTCCCAGTCACACTTTCTTTTAATGTAAGGCCATTCCAGCTCTGTATTATCACATGGAAGGCAATGTTTTGGCATCTTTGGTCAAGGCAGTCAGCCGCAAGGTCCACCTTACTGCTGACTCGTGGTCCAGCAAGAATGGTCAGGGATGATACATTTCCTTCACAGCACTCTGGGTAACTCTGCTTGCAACTAGGAAGGATGCAGGACAGGGCTCAGTGCTGGCGCTTGTTTTGCCGCCACGTCTCCATATAGCTGGTGGTGATGATGCAAGATCTGTCAGCTCCACCCCCACCTCCTCCTCTTTCATGCCCTCCTCTGCTGGATTGTCCTATGTACCTCCAGTACCCACTAAGTGTTCAAGGGGTCATTTAACGAGTCAGGCTAAAAGATGTCATGCAGTGCTTAAGCTGGCCTTTCTAGGGGACAACAGCCACACCGAACCAGCAGAGATAATTTCAGCTCAGCAGGGTCAGGCCCAGAGGTGGTTCATGCCATGGAGGCTTGAGCCAGGAATGCTGGTGTGTGATAATGGCACTATCCTTCTGTCTGCCCTTCGACAGGGAAAGTTGATACATGTGCCTTGCCTGGCACATGTCTTAAATTTGGTGATGTAGCATTTCTTAAACAGGTACCTAGGTTTGCAAGATCTTCTAAAGCAGGCCAGAAGAGTCTGTAGCCATTTTAGGCGGTCATACACAGCCAGTTCAGTTGGCCGAAATTCAGCGGGAATTCCACCTGCCCGTAAACCGCCTGATTTGTGACATGCCTACCAGGTGGAACTCAACTTTGGCAAGGCTGCAGCTGCTGCAGATGCAGCAGAGGCCCGTCAATGAGTATCAGTGTGAATATGGTACAAGGACAGGCTCTGGACACCTAGTCTTTTGTTCCCCATGCCAACGGCTGCTGAAAAAGAATGCATGCACTGTACTGTCACCATTTAAGGATGCAACAAGGATGGTGAGCAGTGACAATGCATGCATCAGTGACACAATCCCTGTTGTGTTCCTACTGGAGCAGACTCTGCATGGCATTATGGACAGGGTACTTGAGACAGAGCAGAGGGAGGAGGAGGATTATGGCAGTTTTGAAGGCATTGAAGCAGAGGAAGACATACGTCAAACCTTAAGAGATGGTTTTCAGTCCCCAGAAACCTATTTCAATTTTTTTTTAGTCCTCGGTGCCTAGTGCTGTCAGCCTCAACATCCCATCGGCAGCACCTGTATCAAATGGTAAAAGATTATCTAGGGGAGAAAACAGACATGGAGAGCTTTCCAGTAGACAATCAACTGGGTTTCTGGGTCACGAAAATAAACCACTGGATAGAACTTGCCCAGAATGCAATTGAGCTGCTGGGCTGCCCTGCCACCAGCGTGCTTTCTGAATGGCCATTCAGTGCTGCTGGAGGTTTTGTGACAGATAAAAGAGCGCATCTGTCCACAGACTCTGTTGACTGGCTGATATTTGTAAAAATGAATCAGTCTTGGATTAGCAGCAGCTATCAAGCCCCTAATGTGGCTGATTAAGTGTTATTGGGATCGTGAATCTCTGCCAGACTGTCTAGGCTGCCGACCTTTATGGTGTTGATTTTATCTTGAAGTAATTTTTTGGTATGGGTTTCATGAGCATAATTAATAACCAATGACCATTTTTTCCACAACTGTTTGACAGGGGTGTCACAATTTAATTTTTGACAGCAAGGACAATTCTTGCTTTTATCAAGATTACCTCTAGAAGGTTACGGGGTGAAGACACCAACAACACCCAAAGACCAATTTTTTCGCAAATGTTTGACAAGGGTGTCAAATAAAATTGATGACAGCAAGGAAAATTCTAACTTTCATCAAGACTACCTCTAGAAGGTTACAGGGTGAAGGCACCAACAACATCCAAAGACCAATTTTTCTGCAAATGTTTGACAGGGGCATCAAATTAAATTTTTTTAAAGCAAGGTCAATTCTTGCTTTCATCAAGACTACCTTTAGCAGATTACAGGCAGTCCCCGAGTTATGAACACCCGAGTTACGAACGACTCCTACTTACGAACGGCCTCAAATGCCAGCCACTTGTGCTCCACACTGGTCCTTGATACCTACGGACACATCCCATACTGCAGTACAACACGTACTGCATGGTCAGAAAATCCCCAGATAACATAACAAGCTCCCAGAACATCCCACATCCATGCACAGGTGGACGTTACACTAACAAATGCAGTGCAGTGTTCCGACCGGAAGTTACACTTACAAATGCAGAATTGCGACTTACGAACAACTTCGACTTATGAACAAACCTACAGTCCCTATTGTGTTCGTAACTCGGGGACTTCCTGTACAGGGTGGAAACACCAACACCCAAAAATCAATTTTTTCTGCATCTGTTAATTCTATCCAGACTTTATCTAAAAAAAAATATTTTTGGCCCGAGTGTACTATGTTTTGGCTTCTTCACATAAGGCTTGCTCACTGTGCTGCAGCAGGTTCTATACATGGTATGGATGCGCCACTTAACAGGCAGACTAAGGGAACCCAAAAGGCACTATATTTTAAGGAATTTTCATTTTTATTGTTTCACTTTAAAGATCATTAAAATTACTGCTCCTTTAAAAACAATCTTTTTAAAAAGTACCCGTGCCCCCATACCCTTATTATGGCCAATAACTTGCATATAATCATTCAAAAAGGGGACTGTTTTTTTCTGTTCGGGCCCTATAGACTTCAATGGGGTTAGTCGTTCATGTGTGAACATTTGTAATGCTTGAGAGTTCTGGCACAAACCAAACAGGGGGCCGTTCGCCCCATCTCTATTAAAAAGCACTTCAAACTCTGCCAAATTGATTTGCAGAAAATTTTAACACTTCAACACAGGTATGGGGTTATATGAGGAGAATCATCACTAGAGCAGATTTTAGGTTTTCATCCATCTCTATTGTGATGCAACATTAGAATTACCCCATGGAAAAATACAAACCACCACAGATCTACAGTACTGCTGATTTCACACTGTCTACAACTCACATGACTTTATTTTGTGAAAAGAAACAAAATGACATCAAACTTTCTTACTTTTTAAAAAAAAATAAAACAGCAGTTGTTTATTCTCTCCCCATCATCGCTGATTCTCTGTGTGTTGTCAACCCTTACCTTAAGATTGCTGGCTGGAAAAGATGCATACTGTGTTGCCTACACCCAGGTTCCAAGTCAGCATATAAACACTGAGATCAGAATTAATCACCATAAATATATAATGCTCACAGTCAGCATGATCCAAGATACCTGCTGGACAGAAGCAAGCATTTTCTCTACCACCCCAATTGTATAGCTGGTGGAGGGAGGAAATTTTAAGAAGTGCACATATAATGATTGCACTTGCGTTGTTTGAAAAAATAAACAAGATAAAGTGAATTACAAACATATATTAAGGAGTATGGAATGGAATGGATATAAAAAAAGCTATGTTATAATTTTAAATATTTATGAACAAGTAAAACATTTAAATATTGTGTTATTATGATAAATGTATAGTGTATTTTGCTAAATGCTAACATACAAAGTTAATTTACAAAACTTGAATAATAACACATTTGCCTCATTGTAGAGGTGCAGCATCTATCTAGGGCAAAAACAGCCATCCATTTCTGCTAAGAAGGTGTTAGTTGGTAGCTATCACAAAATACAAGAAATCTAGGCTGAAAAACCGTAGTGACATATTATATACTGTACATAACAAAACAGTGTTGCGCTTCCTAAATAACTCCCAATAAATCCTTAAATAAGAATGTGTGATTAACTTGCAATATAGCAAGATACTGAGTGCACAATCAAATATTCATGTTCCCTGATTGGGAATAGTGAAAAATACACAATAATGAAATATACGTGTTCCCTAAGTGGAATTAGTGAACAATAAAGATAAAGTCCACGCACTCAAAAAATGAATGGAATAAAAATAAGAGTCCAAATGCACAAATATAATCCTCAGAGTCTTCTGCACAAAAAACGCACAACACACCACCAGTGCAAAAACGTTGAAAATGCAAGTGCTCTCTTACACCTCAATATCCTAGCTGCTCACCTCACGTTCTGACCCCTGTTTCACCAGAAGGTCAGAAAAAGCAGGTTACCTCTCTGGGATACAAACGGATCAGCTGGTCATGGAACTCCTTTGCTTCCGTGCTGCCTCCAGCTGATTAGATGGATACCAGCCAGTACAAATTCCCTCAATGGGGTCCGGTGCACATGGGAATAGAAAAGGCAAAATCTAGTGCTCTCTGTATATCAAAACGGTTTATTTCCTCATTAAAACATTAAAACGTTACTCAGAAATGCAGCACTTAAGCAGTGAGGGCTCAAGATGCATAGAGACGACAAGATGCTTGTGTAATGACGCTGCCACTGCGACTCTTTACCCCTATACGCGTTACGTTCAATGGGCTGCTACACCACCGTGACTTCTTCAGTAAGGGCTGGAGACTGCTCAAGTGCTGCGTTTGTGAGTAACATTTTAATGTTCTAATGAGGAAATTAACCGTTTTGATATAAAGAGGGCACTAGATTTTGCCTTTTCTATTCCCATGTGCACCGGACCCCATTGAGGGAATTTTTACTGGCTGGTATCCATCTAATCAGCCGGAGACAGCACGGAAGGTATAGTAGTCTGATCCGTTTGTATCCCAGAGAGGGAACCTGCTTTTTCTGACCTTCTGGTGAAACAGGGGTCAGAACGTGAGATGAGCGGCTAGGATATTGAGGTGGAAGAGAGCACTTGCATTTTCAACGTTTATGCACTGGTGGTGTGTTGCACGTTTTTTGTGCAGAAGACTCTGAGGATTATATTTGTGCATTCGGACTCTTATTTTTATTCCATTCATTTTTTGAGTGTGTGGACTTATTGTTTGTATCTTTATTGTTTATTGTTCACTATTCCCACTTAGGGAACACGTATATTTCATTATTGTGTATTTTTCACTATTCCCAGTCAGGGAACATATTTGATTGTGCACTCAGTATCTTGCTATATTGAAAGTTAATCACATATTCTTATTTAAGGATATATTGGGAGTTATTTAGGAAGCGCAACACTGTTTTGTTATGTATATTTTATATGTGAAGTGAACAGATTTTCTGTGTGTGCAGCAGCCAGGTGAGGGGTGGGGGGGGGGGGTATTTTTTCAACTTTTCAATTTTTTTTTGTTTTTTGGTGGGATTTTTTTGTTATATCACCTACCACACATATCACTATTTAGGTATTTTTTCAACTTTTCAATTTTTTTTTGTTTTTTGGTGGGATTTTTTTGTTATATCACCTACCACACATATCACTATTTAGTGATTAAAGTTATTATTATTTGCGCTGATAGAAATTTGTTATATTATATTGTATACTGTATGTGACGCGTCTTCATTAATTAGGCAGCGCAAAGTTCAATGGAGATTTCACTGGTTGTTTGTGAATCAACCTTTGCATTAAATATACAAACTCAAATTGAGATTCTAACAGGTTTCCTAAGCAATTGGGCAAAAAAAATCACAAAAACCCGAACAAAAACCGAACATGTTAATATTCATGATGTAATCTCTGACTACACTATACTTTCATTTTTAAATTCCATAACCCCATTGTATTGGCCTTTTTAATTACATTTTAGAGAACTGGTAGCAAACGCTACTAGTAGTAGTCATGTTGACATATTCTTTATCTACTACCATCATTTTACCATCATCATACCAAATATTTACCCCTTTATTTATTTTGGTAAAATAATGATATGTTCCTTTTTCATCGACCTATGTTATTAACAAAACAGAATGATCACAGTTACAGAAAACTCCAAAAATAGCTTTTGTATCCGAATACAAAATAGCAGCTATAAGGAAGAAAATGAATACTAAAAAATGCTCTATTTAGCTGAAATATATCTTCTGTAATATCCTAGGCTCTGATATTATGCTGAAATGTCTTTACACAAGCCACATTGCCACTTATTAAAGTTGCTAAAAAATCTTCACATATCATGCACATCATTTACTAACCCTTAATTTAGAATACAATTAATAATAAACCCTAAGTTGATTATAAGGGAAGATATGATGAGGAAGCTTGTATAAAATAGTTGACTATAAACATAAAATGGAATATTATTTCTTGATTTTTAATACAGCTATATAATCGCTTGCAGCTGAAGTTCACTGCAAATTACTGTTCTCGTATATATTTCTCAAACAAATAACTGTACAGGAAGAAGCAGCCAAATTACACCACTTTCCTCAAAACACTCAATTAAAAAGTGAGTGCCACTGGATGTCACTATAATTAAATGGAACAGTCTGTAAATGGGTGATCAGTCCATTGCTACATAAATGAAAAACATGTTAGCAGATAGAAAAAATGGTTTGCAGTAAAGCAGATTGCTAAATTGATAATTTGGAAAAAAATTATTTTTCTGCAAATGAAGCAAAATATTTACTTCTTTTTTTTTTTCCCACAGTCAGGTGCAAATGTGAGAACTAAGTTTCTGGTAATATTACTAAATGTACTAAAACACTAAAACAGGGTTCCTGCTTCTTAAAGCATTTAAATTGTGACCATTAGGTGGTGCTCTAATGCTTACTGTGAAGGTATTTGAGGCTGGCTTCACATAACTTTTTGATGATTCCCCAGAACACTGTATATAACAACAGCTGAAACCATAAAAAATAGAAAGTGAACTTTCAGCAAGTAAAAAATATACTATTTATCATCTGTTTGATTGCTTTTCGCAACAGTCACTGAGGCAGTGCATCTTTGTGATGGTTTAATTGTAAAGTCAGACAGGTATGAAACGTGTTTGCATTGCTATATTAGTCAGTCAGATGATTTCATTGTTTCTGAAAAGTCTTCAGAATACTAATAAATGTGTTCTCTGAAAAGTGGATAGCACCTTAGCCAACGTCTTTAGGTTTGCCTATCTATAGTAGATTATTTAATAGTACTTCGGGGTTTTCTTTAAATACGCTATGTGTTCCCATTTTGTGTGACACTGTTAAAGCAAAGGTGAGTATAGCTTTCATTGCAGATAGACAATATAGGAGCGCACACAGTAAAGTAAATTTCTTTACAGTCCTAGAGAGAAAACATTACATTTTAATGGTTCTGGTGACACCTAGTTTTCTACTTTTGCAAAGAAAGTGGATGGCTCTTTATTGGAGGATATAAGGTTTGGATTCAGAAAATTTTTTGTTGATTTCAGTGGATTTCCAAGGACTAATTAAAAAAAAAAAAAAAAAAAAAGCAAGCAGTTCCAACCCTCTGCTGCTCAAAAGAGCTCTGAAACAGGTTATGTACTAGGGGTCCTATGGTAACAATCACTTACGTTATATTCAGCATAAGAGCCACAGTAAAAGGGTTCCTACTTTCTTAAAGAATTAAGAGTTCAGTAACTGATGTGCACTTATTATACATTTTGCATCTTGTGTGGCATAAATATATTTCTACCATCTTCATCTAGACTACAAAAAAAACCTTGCTTCCTCATATCCAATGCCTTGTTTTGTGTCTACAATTTAAAAGCCATGTCCTGAGACTTGTAGGTATGAACACATAAATCAAGTATGTAAGTGTCAAATGGATGCTGAAGCCATGAAAACTATTGATTAACTATCTCAGTAACAAGTTGCAAGGGATTACATCAGAGCCTTTTGACAGAAGGTAAATACCAATTGTCTCTCCCATTCTTTCCATTCATCTTCTCCAGTGTGATAAAATAGTTCATTTGCAGATTGTAGGACATTTCTGTATGAGGCAGGGGTCATTGGTTAATCCGTTTTTGTTTTCTTTGTTCTACCCAGAATCATTTTAATTTTGGAGAATAATCTGAATTTTATTTTGCAAAGGACCTCTGTTTTTTTTTTTTTTTAAAGAATAAGTCCTGTACTTTCTCGAGTGCTGTATCTTTTTCAGACTCTACCGGTAACAGTACCGAATAATTTAAGCGCAAGTTTGTGCAATTTTTGTGGGCGGGTCATCCACCAAGGATTAGAACAGAAATACTCACTATGCTTAAGTGCGCAGGGGGCATGGGATTTCCAGACCCAGTACGGTAATATCAAGCTGCACATTTACAATGGATACTGGACTGGTGCAATCAGGGACAGGTAAAGAGCTGGGTATCCCTGGAGCAACATATATCCTCTATTCCACTCAAGGCCCTCCCATGGATTAACACTTTGTGTCTGGCTCAGGTGAGGGAGCATCCTATTATAGGTACTACGTTTAACCACTTCCTGCCCTGCCTATAGCAGAGTGCTGGCTGGGAAGTGATTCAGTTATCCTGACTGGGCCTCATAGGACATCCAGCAGGATAACAAGCCAGCACACGCCTGCGGGGGCATGCAGCGTGGCGATCGTTGGTGTGGTGTGTCAGTCTGACACACTGCAACTCCGATCTAGGTAAAGAGCCTCTGACGGAGGCTCTTTACCATGTGTCCAATAACAGCTGATCACAATGTAAACAGGAAAAGCTGTGTATTGGCTTTTCCTCTATCGCGTCTGACAGACGCGAGTAGAGGAGAGCCGATCAGCTGCTCTCCTGACAGGGGGATCTGCACTGATTGATTATCAGTACATCCCCCCCAAGGATGCCCACCCAGGACCACTAGTGATGCCACCCAGGACCACAGGGGGTGCCCACCAATGATGCCCACCCTTGACCACAAGGTATGCCCACCCATGACCACCAGAGATGCCAATCAGTGCCCATAAATGATGCCAATAAGTGCTCATCAGTAATGCCTGCCAGTGCCTCCTCATCAGTGATGCCTATCAGTGCCATCTATCAATGTCCATCAGTGCCACCCATCCGTGTCCATCAGTGCCACCTCTCAGTGCCCATCAATGCCACCTATCAGTGCCCATCAGTGCCACCCATAAGTACTCATCAAAGCAGCCTTTCAGTGCCCATCAGTGTCACCTATCAGTGCTCATCAGTGCCACCTATGAGTGCCCATCACTGCCACCTACTGATATGCATGCCCATTAGTGCTGCATATCAGTGCCACCTATCAGTGCCTATCAGTGCTGCATATTAGCGCCCATCATCATTGCCCATCAGTGCCACCTCATTGGTGCCACCTCATTAGTGCCCATCAGTGCCGCCTTATCAGTGCCCATCAGTGCAGCCTCATCAGTGCCAATTAGTGAAGGGGAAAACTTACTTATTTACAAAATATTATAACAGAAACAAAGAAAAACTTTTTTTTTCAAAATTTTTGGTCTTTTTTTATTTGTTTATCAAAAAATAAAAACCCCATTGGTGATCAAATACCACCAAAAGAAAGCTCTATTTGTGGGAAGATAGTTATAAAAATTTTGTTTGGGTACAATGTTGCATGACCGCACAATTGTCATTAAAAAGCAACAGCGCTGAAAGCTGAAAATTGGCTTGGACAGGAAGGGGGAAAAGTGCCCTGTATTGAAGTGGTAAAAGTAGTCTGCTCATTAACCACTTGACGTCCATGCTATAGCCGAGTGATGGCTACAGCGCGGACCTGAATTTCCAGAAGGCCGTTATAGGATGTCCTCCCCTTTTCGCGCTCCCCGCGCACTGTGATCACGAGTCACCGAGACTCGGGTGATCACCAATCCGAGTAAGGGGCTGATCCTGGCCCCATACCACGTGATCAGTTGTCAGCCGATGACGGTAATCGTCTTTTTTTTCTCCTCACGTTGACAGCGTGAGGAGAATAAAAAGCCAATCACTGGCTTATGTTCAAGGGACATTGGTCCTGAAGAGGAAGGAGGCACATCTGCCTCCTCTGTGCCAATCAGTACCCCCTGCCAGTGCCCACAGTGCCCACCAGTACCACCTATCAATGCCCATGAGTGCCACTTATCAATGCCCACAAGTGCCACCTATCAATGCCCTCCAGTGGTGCCAATCAGTGCCTCATCAGGGCCACCTAGCAGTGCTGCCTTTCAGTGTAACCTACCAGTGCCGATCAGTGCCCATCACTGCCACCTATCAGTGCCCATCACTGCCACCTATCAGTGCCACCTATCAGTGCCACCTATTAGTGCCACTTCTCAGTGCACACCAGTGCCACCAATCAGAGCCCACCAGTGCCGCCCTATCAGTGCTCATCACTGCAGCCCATTGGTGCCCATCAGTGCAGCCCATCGGTGCCCATCAACGCAGCCTATCGGTGCCCATCAGTGCAGCCTCATCAGCGTTCATCAATTAAGGAGAAAAATTACCTGTTTGCAAAATTTTATAACAAAATATAAAAAAATATAATTAAAAAAAAAATAAAAAATTTTTAACAGAAAATAAAAACCACAGAGGTGATCAAATACCACCAAAAGAAAGCTCTATTTGTGGGGGAAAAAATGATAAAAATTTCATCTGGGTACAGTGTTGTATGACCGCGCAATTGTCATTCAAAGTGCGACAGCACTGAAAGTTGAAAATTGGTCTGGACAGGAGGGGGGTTTAAGTGCCCAGTAAGCAAGTGGTTAAAATCTAGGGGGGTAAGTCCTATAACATCATCCTTTTTGATAACAGTAATAGGAAACCCCGACTTTCCGCCAGGGTTGATTGATCCCAAATGGATACCGACTGTGGGATTTTCGAGACTCAAATGGTTGGAAAACCATAAGGATATACAATCCCTGCATACACCATCTTTATCTGAAACTCTTCTAAAAAATCCTGTGCTTATCCAACCTCCTCCAACAAATGTTGCAAAAATAACTACGTTAAAAAAATATTTTTACTTACTTATTTCACTACCACAGGGTTCAGAATTTTTTGATTCGCTCACTTGTTTTGACTGATTGTGTGTAAAGTACCAGTACCAGTACTGCAGGAACTATCCAAGGCGTATGCTGTATTAATAGCACTGTCTGATTCACATGTTCCATTTTTTATGTCTGCATGGGAAAAAAGATTTGAATATAGAAAGGAAAGACCACCCACTATGCCAACATCCAATGATTATAGGAAAGGATTGAAAGAGTTATGACAACTCTATCAAAACAAGGCGGACTTTGTGGGCATAACATGAGGCAATCATTAATAAAATATAAAGTCTTTATTACAAAATGATTCAAATAACATTCAACAAACAAAGACATCCTAATAACTGACAGGGTCAACAGATACCCAATAGGATAGACATGGAAGTATGGATCTGAAATATATTGGTAAAATCTATAATGGACACGAATTGCTGTATAGAAATCTCAATGGGTAGAATCCATAGACTTGACAAGAAGGCATGGAGATGTTCTTGGATTCTATCCATTGAGATTTATATACAGCAATTCATGTACCCTATTAGGTATCTGTTGACCCTGTCAGTTAGTAAGGTGTCTTTGTCTAAATAACAATATAAGTGAACCTCTGTGCTACTAAAAATGTGTGCTAAAAAAGTGTGTACTACAGATGTGCACTGGGTGAAGTGCTGCAAAATCTAAGGTGTACACCAATCAACCAATAGAAAGAATCAATAAAGTGATTTTGCGCACAACAAAAAGGTGAAAAAGAAATGTAAATAGTACTACAAATGATATTCAAGTGCCAAAACCTCATAAAAATGAAGTAAGGTGAACAATGATGAAAATCAAAAAATAATAAAATCAAAAACGAATAACATCCAAAATAAAAATCGGTGTATGGGATCAACCAATGTATTATATAGTCAGTCAATAAATAAGTCCAATCCTGCTGGGATTAGATAGGCTCCAAACATAGGGTGGATGATGTAGACAGCAATAGGTGACATCTGTGTGATAATGTGCTCACAGAGCCCTTACCTCTAGAGGCATAGGTAAATGCCTTAGTGCTCCAAATGGTAGTAGATGATGGGGATCGATGAGTTCTCGGGTCAGTAGATGTCAATCGTCGAGCTAGGTCAAGCTCATCTCCAGGTGCAGGTGTATAATGCAGAGAAAAGAAAAAAGGACAGCCTCTAATGGTGTAGTAAAAAAAAATCCAGTTTTTAATGATAAAAAACGCTGTACAGGGCATATAGGCAAAACAGTACAGCATACAGCGGCGTTCCACCGCTACCTAATACAAAACTTCCAGTTTGCAATGTAAACAACCAGGTCAGAGTAAGATCTTCCGGTTGCGTGAGCTGAAAAAATATTTTGTAAATTATTGAATTATTGCCATCCTTTCCTAGGATTTGAATATAGGATTTTTAGCTGACAAAAGAGACTGTATCTATTATTTCATACATAAATCTTCTTTCTCTTTGAAACTACAGGAAGCAGGGTACAAGCTTTTGACTAGATGGTATAGATCTTAAGAGAAGCTGCACTAAATGTTCTTCAATACTGACCCTATTTGTTGACGATGCAGAGAAGAAAAGGGAACACTTCCATATTTTCTCTCTATGGATTCTATACCTCTCAATACAAGAAAGTACTTTGCTCGCTTTGGAAACCACAACTTGGCATTGCATGCTATTATTGAGCTTGTGATCTACCAAAACCCCCAGATCCTTCTCCACTATGGATTCCCCCAGTTGTACTCCCCCCTAGTATGTATGATGCATGCATATTCTTAGCCCCCAAGTGCACAACTTTACATTTATCAACCTCATTTGCCAGTTAGTTGCCCAATTAGTGCATTGAGGTCGGCTTGTAAATTGGAGACATCCTGTAAGAACGTTAATCCACTGCATAGCTTGGTGTCATCTGCAACGACAGAAATTGTACTTTTAATCCCAGACCCTATATGGGTCACTACAATCTTTCACTGATTTCTGGTACTTAAAATTACAAAACAGTTTGAAAGGAATAATTTACTTGGAGTGAACATCATATTGTATGCTAGATTGGAATGCATTATCATAATTTTAACCTACTGTCCAGAGCTTTCACTAGACAACTGTTTTTAAAGGGCTTAAAGTGATTGTAAGGGTGGATTTTTTATGTTATTAAGATAAAAAACATATTATACTTACCTGCTCTGTGCAATGGTTTTGCACAGAACAGCACCAATCCATCTCTTCTCAGGTCCTCTGCCTGCACTCTGGGCTCCACCCCCAAGCCGAGTGCCCCCATTACAAGCCACTCATGCAAACTCACTCCAGAGCCCTGCTCTGTGTGTCCATAAGGCACACGGAGTGGGGCTCGGCCCTGCTCCCTGCTACTTTGTTGCTGCTGCTGTATCTGAGCCAATGAGGAAAGAGGGAGCCAAGACCACCTGGGCTATTGTGCACATCACTGGCTCCAGACTGGGCTAAGGAATGTATTTAGGAGTGTTTACAGTTGGAGTTGCATGCAGAAGGTTTTTTGCCTTTACAACCACTTTAAAGCATACAAAGTTATTTTACCTAAGCTGCTGAGAACCTTGTGGCTGACTTGAAGACTTCCTACTCTTTTTGTTCTGATGCTGAACGTAAATCTGGCAAATTCTATGTTTTTATACTACTTTGTTTTCTCTGCCTAGGTCAAGGGCATTTTACAAACCAGGAAAAAGCACTATTAAAAAAGTTTCTCAGGATAGCATTTCTGCATATCAAGGTTTATAAAGTCAAAAGTGTATCATAATAACGTCGTCATTGCTCAGTGATTAATATGAAGTTAATAATAATAATTTAGAGTATTGGCGACATGATACATATACAACCCGAGATTACTTTTTTGTGTTAATTCTTTACACAAGAAATCAATATTTTACATATACAGAGAAATAAATCAATACTGAATTAGCCACAGCGACAGCCTTATAAAAATATTAATATAACATAACATTGAGATCAGGCTGTCACATCTAGGATATCTTAAAAAAAACCTCAATTGGGAAACATCAGGTAATGAGGAAAATCCTAGAACACAGCTTAATTATTGAAGGGTCACTTCTGAAAAAATAGGAGGGAGAAGGGAAGAGGAGTCAACTAAAGCAAACAAAAGAAAAGTCAGTGGGAGGCAAAGAATAAAACATACAAAAAACAGGAGGAGGTTTTGCTTCATTTGTGAGGCAAAGACATGACGCACAGCTGGTGTCATGGTATTGTGGATGCTTTGCAAAAGTGAAAAGGTCTTTCTGTTACCTAAACACTATAGACTTGTGATTTGTCAAATTTCAGCCAGAAATATTAAGAGGTAATATGTTGTGGAAGTTGTTCACATCTAGTGAGGACCTGACACAACAAAATGAATCTGTAAAAAAGGAAAGATAAAAATATCTATCTGCTTAGCCATGTATTGGTTTATTACATGTTGTGCTTATTTATGTATTGATGATATAGATATAGATCTACTTTTGTGGTAAAAAAAAAAGCCCAGGTCACATGCTTTTCTTCTAGAATCACACACACACTTACACACACTGTAATATATATATATATATATATATATATATATATATACTGTATATATATTGTAGCAGAGCGTCCCAGAGAGAGCCAGGAAAAGTCCTGTTCGGGGTTTATACATCTCCCAGGCTCCTCTCATACACGTTCAGGGATCTCTGATCCATGGTCCACTTCAGGTCTTGGTGCTCTTCCCCCCCAGGCTAATTTAAGCTCACCTGAGCAGACAGCCTTTGCTCTTGGCCTGGGATACTCAGACAACTTCTGTGTAGGAGAGCAAAAAGGTATGTGGAAGCTGACAAGCTGTAGGCTTGTTCAGCCTGGTAGTTAGGATCTGTAAATATTGTTTAGTTAGTGCCGAGACATGGTTAGGTTTTGTTTTGGCTATTTTTGTTCCTATTTGTTTTTTTTGGAACACTGTACAGCACCTGTATATAGACTTGTATATATCACAAATAAAGACCGCACTGTTTGTCACTATTTCACTGGATTTGGTATCTGTGCCTGAAAAACTGCTCATCCCAGGGAGCTTTGTACCTGCTACCTGTCCCCCAGGTTACAATATATATATATATATATATATATATATATATATATATATATATATATATATATATATATATTTATGGTCGGAGCCCTATGTCTGGGAGAGATGTGAACCACATAAACACGTCACAAGACTAACAATGAAAAGTAGACCTGCAGTGTGCTGGTGGATGGTTTTGTAGAGAAAGTGATTTAGGAGAAGTGCCCTAAGAAGGATAATGGGTGGGTGGGTACCGCGCACTGGAACCGACAAAGACCAATGTGGGTGGTCTGCTTAAATACCCCCCCCGGGCTCCTCCCATAATTTCAGGCCACTATACTGGCCTTCTTTTTTATGGTCGGAGCCCTATGTCCGGGAGAGATGTAAACCACATAATAATGTCACAAGACATCACAAGACTAACAACAAAGACTAACAATGAAAAGTAGACCTGCAGTGTGCCCTGGTCTGCTGGACGGTATGCCAAGAGAAGGGAGCAAAACACTTGGTTAGGGAGGTAATTATTTATTTGAGCTGATAACGTACTGGGAAAGCTTGGGCTTGTAACGTTTCTGCTTCCAGATTTGGAATGTATCGGGCAAAGCAAGAGGAATTTCCACCTGCCCATTCTCTTGATGACATGGTCCCGTACCCCGTGTTGTGATGCTGCTGACACTGCTCTGACCTGGAAGGAATATCCAGATTATCGACTGGGGTCAAGGCCCAAGTTAAGCGAGAGGATCCTAATGTGTCTGATGAACTGGCTACCACTCAGAGGGTTGGTAAGGAAAGATAGCAATGGGCTAGACTCCGACAGGTCGGGCAGATGAGATAACAACTGGTCTAGAATGGCCACTGGGCACCAGGCGGTGTGAGTCTGGAAACGCTTGATATCTAGCCCGGGACCGGACTGTTGCATTTTTGGACACTACGAGGTGCAGGATGACATGATTCTGATGGCGTGTCAGATTGCATCTGTGTAGTACCTGACAGCCGGGGCTGGTGATGGTGAACTCGCTCGGATGTAAGAAGCCATAAAGATGGTAGATGGCTGCTTGGAGAACCAGGCTGGGCAGTAACCCGAAGGGGAAACATGATAGGATGGTAGACATGTCTCTGAAGATGGCACTAGTGTCGGGTAGGCGCTTGCTACTAGTTTTGGATTGCTGCCTGTGGATACTGCATAGGATGGTTTTGACTGTGTGGGCAGAGAACAAGGATGGCTTGGTAGGATCCTGTAAGGAGAAAAAATGCTGGATGCTAGCTAAGTAGTGTCTGATGGTATTATGTGATAGAGCCAGCTGCGTGTGGCAGTATGATATGAGAGCCAGGTTGTGTTTTAAGATCTCCCAACACGGCCCTAGGATTTGGGGCTAGGAAACTGCCATAGGAATTCCAGGCTGTACAAGGGTGTTGCGGGATAATGACTCATTTACAAGGCAGGTCGCATTGCGTAGGTGTTTTAATCCAGCATCAGCTGTGACCAAGGTGGGATAAGAGATGTGGTCAGGTCAGTTCCAGGTTCCTACAAGAAGAATGACGCAAAGTTAAAGCGGAATAGTGCGTCGGCCGAGTCTTTGCACTTGCCCAGGATATAGATGCAGTGCACTTTGAATTGATGCTGCAGGGATAGATGCACCAGCCTGCGCTGAAAGGACAGGAAGGCTAGTGATTTGGACCTGCCTATATTTATGATATTAGCTGTGGCCTGATTGTCTGTTTGCCCTGCCCAGGTGCTGCCCCAGACTTGAGCTGCAGCCACAACGGGGTAGAGTTCTAATAGTGAGAAGGACTGACTGAACCCGAGGACCAGGAGGATTTCTGGTTGTCATGGCTCTGCAAGCAATGATGGCCAAAAATTGCCGCGAAGCCTGTAGAGGCTGCGGCATCCGTGGCTACCCGAGGTGACGAAGAGGATAATGACAGAATGAACATTGATATGTCATTCCAGTTCATGAGAAATTCATCCCACATTGATGAATCCACTATTGCTGCTGTGTCTAGCCTAGGGATTTGGTTGGGATCTTGTGCCTGCGAGAGGAAATTAAGAGGCGTGAGATGAAGGACCACCCTTGAGGGATGATCCTCATGGTGAAATTGAGTAAGCCCAGCAAGTATTGTAGCTGTCTCTTGGTACACCCTCGAGTAAGGGTAAAGGTGTGAATGTCCGACCTGATGCGTGTCAACTTGTCAGGAGGCAGGCTGGCCTGCATGGACCGTGCGTCGAGCGTGACACCCAAGAAGGTGATGGACTGTGCCGGGCATTCCACTTTATTCTCTGCTATGGGCAGATTAAATTACCAAATACCCCTCTAAAGCTGTCAACGTCTACTGGGGGCTCACTGGGTATTTCGATTGCGCAGGAAGTCATCAAGATAGTGGATGACTTTCTGGCAACGTGCCTGATGCAACAGGGTCCAGGAAATGGACTGGGCAAAAGCCACGGTCTGTGTTTTTATTTTTTTCTAGTACCAAATGACAATTTGGTGGCGAAATAATATAAGCCTTTTCACTTGATCCCTATGCCATCACTAGAGGGATGGCTCGATGGGCAGTAATTTGAAAGCATCTGAGATGTCCGCTTTGGACCACCAAGCACCTACTTTTATACTAGCGATGGCTTGAATGGCTAAGTGGACTGACGAATGTTTAAAGGAAAATCTTCTGAGCATATTAGGGAGTTCAAACATGTGATGTGGGAACAATAAGGCGTGGACAACAAGACTCGGATCGGCTGTAGATGTGAGTAACGGTGAGGTTTGTTGTGCCGTGGATCCGAATCGTTGCGCCGATGATGCGACAAGACTCAGATCGTCGCAGATCTGTTGGTGAGAGCAACGGTGGTGTTAGTAGGAGGTGTGGTGTTTGTAGGAGGTGTGAATGGGGGGGTTTGTTGTGGAGAGGATACAAATCGTTTGTGCCGCTGATGTGACTAGGCTCAGATCGGGCTGTCAGTGTTTGGTAGTGCTGAGGATCTGAATCGTTGTGCCAATGCGACGAGACTCGGATCGGCTGTACAGTACCTGCCCACGAGAATGTGTTTCCAGCGCGATCCCATCACACTGGTTCTCGGCGACAGGGTACTGTACATCTCGCACTGGCTGCAATAGGAAAAACACACTTTCCTATTGCAGCGAGCGCGAGAAGGAATTCCCCTCCAAGAGCATACCAGGCCCTTAGGTCTGGTATGGATTCTAAGGGGAACCCCCTCCCCCGAAAAAACAGCTTGGGGGTTCCCCCCAAAATCCATACCAGACCCTTATCTGAGCACGCAGCCTGGCCAGTCAAAAAAGGGGGTGGGGACGAGCGAGCGCCCCCCTCCTGAACCGTACCAGGCCGCATGCCCTCAACATGGGGGGTGGGTGCTTTGGGGAAGGGGGGGCCCTGTGGCCCTCCCACCTCAAAGCACCTTGTCCTTGACCTTGGCCGTTGGTTGTCGGGTCTGCGGGCGGTGGGCTTATCGGAATCTGGGAGGCCCTTTAATAAGGGGGCCCCCAGATCCCAGCCCCTCACCCTATGTGAATGAGTATGGGGGTACATCGTACCCCTACCCATTCACCTGGGGAAAAAAAATGTGAAAAAAACACACTAGACAGGTTTTTAAAGTAATTTATTAAGCAGCTCCAGGGGTCTCTTGCAACTTCGGGGGTCTCTTCCGACTCCTCCGCTCTCTCCGGCCTCTTCTCCCGCTCTCCAGCCTCTTCTCCCGGTCTCTGGTTCTTCTCCCGCTCTCCGGTTCTTCTGCCGGGCTACTCCGCTATCCTTATGACGTCACCGCCCGGGGCATGATAAGGGGCATCATAAGGGGCGGGGTCAGCGGGTGACATCACCCAGTGACCACGCCCCATGGCTATATAAGTCTTTGTGCACAGCGCACATGGCATTACAGCGGGAGACAGCATCATGTCAACATCAGAAAAAAAGAAGAGGGAAGCAGACAATGGAGAACCGGGCAACCGCTAGCAAAAGAGCAGCAAAAGAACAGAAGATAGCGGAGGAACCCGGCAGAAGTACCGGAGAGTGGGAGAAGAACCGGAGACCAGGAGAAGAGGCCGAAGAGTGGGAGAAGAGGCCGGAGAGAGCAGAGAAGTCAGAAGAGACCCCCAAAGTTGCAAGAGACCCCCGGAGCTGCCTAATAAATTACTTTAAAAACCTGTCTAGTGTGTTTTCACTTTTTTTTAACACTTTTTTTCCCCAGGTGAATGGGTAGGGGTACGATGTACCCCCATACTCATTCACATAGGGTGGGGGGCCAGGATCTGGGGGCCCCCTTATTGAAGGGGGCTCCTGGATTCTGATAAGCCCACCACCCGCAGACCCCGACAACCCTGGCCGTTGTCCTCATCAACATTGGGACAAGGTGCTTTGGAGTGGGGGGCGCACTTTCCCCAAAGCACCCACCCCCCATGTTGAGGGCATGCGGCCTGGTACGGTTCAGGAGGGGGGCGCTCACTTGTCCCCACCCCCTTTCCTGACCGGCCAGGCTGCGTGCTAGGATTAGGGTCTGGTATGGATTTTGGGGGGACGCTATGCCGTTTTTTTCAGCATAGGGGTTTCCCATTAGAACCCATACCAGACCTAAGGGCCTGGTATGCTCCTGGAGGGGAACCCATGCTGTTTTTTTTTTTTAATTTGGCGTGGAGTCCTCCCGCATGATTCATACCAAACACCTGTCAGCAATGATATGTTTACAGATGGGATGACAAGCAAGGCAGAAGAGCCTACGGACGTACTACACCTATGCCAAATGATGTCAGGACATGAGAGACAACAACTCGGTGGCAGGTTTTTAAACTAAAGGGATGCGGAACAGGAAGCATAACAAATCGCAACATTGCACATGTTACAAAAAGGTTTGAATCCTACCTGCAACAGTGAGTGGGAACCACCGACGAAGACCACGAACGGAGAAGCCACGACGCACTTGCAATCGAATGCACAGACTCACGAACATGAGGTGAGCTGGGAGAGTCAGCCTAGTGATGTGCAGTACCGCACACTGGAACCAATAATTAAACCATAATTAAACTAAAAGCCCTGCAGGGGCTTGCATGCATTTCAAACAGACTCCCCATTAATTTCTAAGAGAATGTTATCTATCTTGTATCTAGGACATGCTACTTAATGCATATTTAAGTATATTTTAGGACAGACTGCACTTATGTATGCTTATGTTAAAAATATTCATTTAAAGTGAATAATAAATGCACTAAAATACATTCATTTTTGTGCATTTCTAATGCATCTGCACTATGATAAATCCCTTTGTTTCTCCTCACTTTATTCATCATTGAATGAACAAAAAGAAGGCCAATGTAAAAATTTACAAAAATATGTGCATAAACATATACAAGAGTGAGAATCAACCCAAGTGCAAAAGTTACCATTCACAACAGTTCATTGTTTATTGACTTAAACTAATAAGTAAAATTATTGGGCTGACACTTAAGCTGGCTATACATGGATTGCAATTCAGCCAGTTCAGGAAGGATGGGCCAAATTGTGATCCATGTATGGTCAATGGGGCCAAACAGAAATCGATGATCAGTTTCGCTTCAGCCATCCTGTTGGGAAATGTATTATATGTATATATATATATATATATATATATATATATATATATATATATATATATAGCCTGCAGCGCTGATCAGTGTACAGGTACTCCTCACTTAACGACCAGGTTCCGTTCCCACGACCAGGTTGTTAAATTGGTTTCCAAATGAGAAGTTACAAGAAATCAATATATTAAGCATTCTTAACTATTGTACTATACTGTATTGTGAAAAAAAAGGTCCAAACACGAAACTCCAGCTCAATAATGTTGTTTTAATTTGCATAAGTACAGAACACAAACAAAAATTCTGTACTATACTGTACAATACAAAGATGTATAGCACGATAGCACGTCATTCAGGTGGGAAGAGCTAGTCGTAAGTCCAAGCAGACTTTAAACAGGTAAGTCGTTAAATGAGGAGTATCTGTATTCTGATGGAAGGGAAGTCTCCCTGGTTATCCGAATACGATCACACAGCAGGGAGGACATTGGTGTTGATGGGGGGAACCAGGTCAGTTTTTTTCATTCAACCCGCTGGTTGAACAAAAAACGGACTCATCTATTGCCAGCTTCAGGAAGAACAGCTGATTAAACAAATAGCTTGAGTTCCTAAAGTGATATCACATTTCGTGTACATTGGCTAGGCAGTAGACTTAACAAATAGGCTGTACTGTATCTTCATCTCCACTTCCTCCACTCTAAAGCCACAGTCTAGAGATTACAATGTATTTTTTTACAGCTCAAGCAGAGCAGTATCTATTCTGCTTTCTTTACAGAGTGATTAATCGTAGAAACACCAAACTAATCATAAGGTTATCTCTCAGACACCAGCAATAACTCAGTATTTTTGCTCCATGAATAAGCCTGAAAGATTTATAAGCAATAGGTTAGTAATGGGAGCGGGTGAGGTACAAATTAAGGGACATTCAGCTGACTCAAGATATGTTAAAAACATTTATTTTTTTCAATTCATGGGGCTCCACATCAAATAGTAAATAGATTTTAGACCCGTTTAGAATGCCACATAAGAACATTTAGATGTATTTCAATGAAGACAAATTGTATTAATTTGTTGTATAAGCCTCTTTGGAGCTTATAAACACTATAAGTCAGAAATATTCTTGTTCTCGCACCTTCTGAAATTTTCTCCTCCTATCTTATCTGCACTGAAAATATTATTGAAATATTTAAACAATATTTTAGGAAGGATCGCACCCTGTCTAGTGAAGTTTAAGTAATGCAGTAAATACTATTTGAACAAACTAGCACATCCTATGCCGAGTAAAATAGTTTAAGGCTATGCAATCTATGAAAACAAACTATGTAATGTAGAATACATTGCTTAAAAGGAATTGACAGTCATACACAGAAAACATATTCTCAGGTCAAGCAATAGGTGTTGTGAGAAACATGCCGAGAATGTAACATTTTCTATATTCTGTGAATTTAATTCACTTGACAGACAGCACTCCACAAATGTATTGAATGAGATGTCTGAAAAGAAATCATGATTTCCTTAGTGAGAAACTAAACTGGATATGTGTGACACTTTTGTACCAAACTTTCTACACACTGTAGACAGCCAAGCCACTACTAAAAATATGGTATATATTTTGTTATATAGAACGTTATGATGAGTAGTTTAGCTAATTAAAATTCCTTGATGAAGGTAATATTTGTTACTATTTCCATGAGATCTACATTTTTCATAATATAATCTACTATACTTTCATTTTTCTTTGTTAAAGAAAATAATTTGGGATACATATTTGCTCTGCCTTTTAATGTTAAAATATTCAAACTCAATTTCATAACTTAGTATTTTCGAATTGGTATTTCATGTCTCAAAACGTGCTTAACAATTTCTACTGCACATTTATATACACTGTAGTCCATAAAGTGGTTGAAATGGTAGAGTATGGTTAAGATTAAGAAAAGAGTTGTAAAGTAAACATCAAAATCCATAAAAGTATGAATGTACAGAAAAAGTTTAAAGCTGGCCATACAATAGAATGTTGACAAAGAATTTTAGGGTTTAACGTGTATCCTCACAGGGTGACACTGTGTATACACAGATAATAATATGCCAAAGCCCTAATATTGTTTAGAAAAAAAGATTGGAAATTGGAAAATGGACTTTATAGCCACATGCATAGAATTTGTAAAAATAAATTAAAGTTTTTAATTGGATAGAGTTAAAATCATGGTTTACAAACATACATTAAAAAAGAAAACATTATAATGTTATATGACCCCAAAGACTTGAATAACCAAATTATATGTTAATCCAAATAGGTGCAATGTTAAGGATAACCAGTAGCAGCATCCAATGGAGATAAAGTGCGTGGAGTAGCTGAGTCACAATATGAGGTCACGCTACATGTTCCTCGCACATTTGCGCTTCTCCAGTAGCTTGCAGATCTAATAGATGTGTAGAAAAACATTGTATAAGTATATCATAATATCCAATAAATAAAACAAAAACAGTATATATATAGGAGACCTAATATAGAGTTAAGCTCAAGAATGTATATATGGCAAATTGAGTATTGCATACTATATTGCCAAAAAATAGATACTTACATAGTAAGAAGATTTCTAAAAAGCACAGCATAAAAACAGCATAATCGCCCTCTTCATTCCTCCCAAGACCTCCTGCTTTCTAGCTCCCTCATCACCTCCTCCCATATCCATCTCCAGGACTTCTCCCGCCCCTCGTCCATCCTCTGTAATTCCCTACCCCAATCTGTCAGACTGTCTCCAAACGTATCCACTTTTAGGCGATCCCTGAAAACTTTCCTCTTCAGAGAAGCCTATCCTGCCTCCATCTAACAACTGCACTTCTATTTTCTCCATCAGCTCACCCCCCCCCCACATCTATTACCTTTTTGTATAACTTGACCCTCCTAGATTGTAAGCTCTAACGAGAAGGGCTCTCTGATTCCTCCTGCATTGAATTGTACTGTCTGCCCTAATGTTGTAAAGCGATGCGCAAACTGTCGGCGCTATAAAAATCCTGTATAATAATAATAATAATAAAAAATGTGTATGCATGCAGGTCAAACAAGTTGTCCCAAATATTCAAGTAAAGAAGTCTATAAACAATAAAGAGAAAAATGCAATAGCAAGAAATGTGTATATATATGCCAAACGAGGCCATAATATCAATAGGTGTAACATAACATTCCTAATTTCAGCATGGTGGGATGAAAATCTCGTAATTAATTAAACTGTGGGATTCGTAGTAGGAGTTTTTGTTTTAAAGAGCAATTCATTACATGTTTGACGTAATGCCTTATTATAGGCTTGTTGTAGTAAGGATTTGCTACATCCTCTAGATAGTAAACGTGTTTGTAAAAGTTTTGCCTGTTTTTGAAAGTCTGCTAGATGTGTACAATTTCGCTGCAGTCCGATATATTGAGCATATGGTATGCTTTGTATTAGAGCTGGTGGATGTGCACTTGCCGTGTGTAAAAGCATGTCACCCGCTGTTGTTTAGCATAATAAATAAGTTGCTAGGTAGTTGTCCTTGTCTTTAAAGATAGTAAGATCAAGGAAAGTCATTTTCTGTCTGTCACAGTTGTACGTAAATTTCAAATTGAATTGATTTTGGTTCAGCAGTCTAATAAACTCATCCAATGAGTCCTTGGTGTTTGTCCAAACGATGAAAACATTGTCAATATAACGCATCCAGCATAGGATGTTGTTGGTAAAGTTAGATATAAGATCGTTAGCAAAAAGATCTCACTCCCAACCCCCAGATACAGATTGGCGTAGGCTGGCGCATAGCCCATAGCCACACCCTGTATCTGGAGGTAGCGAGAGTCCTTAAAGCTGAACCAATTATGAGTAAGTGTAAACCAAAGAAGTTTCAAAATAAATTCATTAAACTTCCAATGATGGTGATCCTCTTCATAGAGGAAGGTACGGATCATCCAGACCCTCTGCTCATGCGGGATGCTGGAGCACAATGCCTCCACATCCAAATCACGAGCAGGGCATCGGGAGGAACCACTGGGAATTAGATAGAATATTAAAACACATAGTTTCATAATTGGATCTAGTCATTAGTACAAAATTCCCGCCTTTATCCGCAGCCTTTACTACTAGATCAGGGTGGTTCGATAATTTTAGAATAGTCTGTCGCTGTGTCTCTGTCTCTTTGGAAGTGGCATCAGGCTGTTTGATATCGCTAACCACATTCCATAGAAACGCCGAGGCCTGGGGATTAGTAGTGAGATCTGGAAAAAAGTTTGATTTTAATTTAAACTTGTTTGGGGAAAGTGATGGTGTAGCACATGCTAAAGTGTTCCATCTTAAAGTCCTCCATCTTAAAATGTTTAATACTATCTGAGAACTCTCGTTCTTGTTTGGACTGTGTACGGTCCTTATAGAACATAAACTTGTATGTAAGATTTCTAATGAACATGTGGACTTCTTTAATTACTTCATATATATCTATCTTTTGGGAAGGACAAAAGCTTAAACCATATTTGAGCACATCTAATTCTTGCTTCGTGAATTGATAGGGAGTGAGGTTAGGTATATCTCATTCTACATTTGGGACAGGTGAGTCCCGAGTGCATAAAAATTTAGAATTTGTGTACTAGTCTGGTTAATGTGAGGATTAGGAGTACTCGGCTTTTTAAACATGTATAGTTGTACTGCAGGAGACAAGTTAGGTGTAGCTTGCAAATTGTATGTATTTGAGTGTGATGTGATATCCATGGCTCCAGGTGATATTTGAGTACTAGTAATTACTGTGCCTGATGTATTCAGTATGTGCATAGATGGAGTATTCTGCATATAAGTTTGTGTGTTTAATATTTGTAGTGCTTTTAAGGCAGTGGGCCCCATATATTTGGCTTGTGACATATTCCCAACACCATTATCAAACGTGACACCATGACTAATAGAATGTTGTTTCAATGTTTATATGGAAATTCAGAAAAGTTGTTTGTCAGAGTATTTGATATTGCCATTTTTGAGTTAACTCATTTTGTTCCAAAGCCCTTAAAATTTCATCCAGGCCTGGTGCTTGAATGTAATTCCAGAGATAGAAACAGGTTTCTGTGGTTAGAACTGCTGGAAAGGAAGATGGGCAAAAAGTTAGAGGGGTTTTTAAACTAGGCGATGGGGGGGAGGGTCCAGAGGCAGAGATAGCCAGCTCGGAAGATATTCCAGAGGGTATTATTGGGGGCATTAGTGGTAGGTTAACCAAAGCACAAAAACACAAAGTGAGTATAGTAGCAAGTCCTAGTTGCAATCTCGAAACACCCAATACGAAGACAATATGCGACCGGTCTAAACTATGTGGCATGTTCACCAATGCCAGGAGCATGGCGGACAAGATGGGTGAACTAGAGATACTGTTGTACGAGGAGGATTTGGATTTTGTGGGAATTTCAGAGACCTGGTTCAACAGCTCTCATGATTGGCTGGCAAACATTCAAGGGTATACCCTATACTGCAAGGATAGAGAGGGTAAAAAAGGGGGAGGGGTATGCCTATATATCAAGAATAATGTACAAGTGAATGTGAGAGATGACATCACTGAGGGAGCTAGAGAGGAGGTGGAATCCTTATGGGTAGAGCTCCAAAGGGATGAAGCTAAGGGGAAAATAATACTGGGAGTATGCTATAGGCCCCCTAACCTGAGGGAGGAAGTGGAGACGGATCTCCTATCACAAATTGGAGTAGCAGCAAGTATGGGAAGTGTTATCATAATTGGGGATTTTAATTATCCAGACATAGACTGGGCGGAGGGAACTGCGCATTCATTTAAGGCTCGCCAGTTCCTTAATGTCTTGCAGGACAATTTTATGGGTCAGATGGTAGACGCACCAACTAGAAATAAAACATTACTGGATCTACTGATTACCAACAATACAGACCTGATCACGGATGTGGAAATGCGGGACAATTTAGGTAACAGCGATCACAGGTCAATTAGTTTCAGTATAAATCACACAAATAGGAAACATAAAGGGAATACAAAGACACTGAATTTCAAAAGAGCCAACTTCCCTAAACTACAAACCTTGCTAAAAGGCATAAACTGGGATAAAATATTAGGAACAAAGAATACGGAGGAGAGATGGGTTTGCTTTAAGAGCATATTAAATAAGGGCATTAGCCAATGTATCCCATTGGGTAATAAATTTAAAAGAGCGAACAAAAGTCCTGGATGGCTTAACTCCAATGTAAAAATGCATATAAAAGCAAAGGAGAAGGCCTTCAAAAAATACAAGGTTGAGGGATCATCCTCAGCATTCAGACTTTATAAGACAGCTAAGATAGAACATGAAAGACACATAGCGGAGGAGAGCAAAAAAAATCGCGAAGAAATTCTTTAAGTATGTAAACAGTAAAAAAGGGAGGAAAGACCATATTGGCCCCATACAGAATGAGGAAGGACATCTGGTTACAAAGGATGGGGAGATGGCGAAGGTATTGAATTTATTCTTCTCCTCAGTCTTAACGTGTGAATCGGGGGCTTCAGTAACCAAAACTGCAGTGTTTATCCTCATGACACAACACAGGAAGCACCTCCATGGTTAACAGAGGACGGAATTAAAATTAGACTTGAGAAACTTAACATTAATAAATCACCGGGACCAGATGGTTTGCATCTGAGGGTACTTCGGGAACTCAGTCAAGTGATTGCCAGACCGTTGTTCCTAATTTTTACAGATAGTCTACTGACTGGAATGGTACCAGCTGATTGGAGAAAAGCCAATGTAGCACCAATATTTAAAAAAGAGCCCAAAATACATCCCTGGGAATTACAGACCAGTTAGCCTAACATCAATAGTATGTAAACTCTTGGAGGGGATGACAAGGGACTATATACAAGATTTTAGTAATAAGAACGGTATCATTAGCAGTAATCAGCATGGATTCATGAAGAATCCTTCTTGCCAAACCAATCTATTAACCTTCTATGAGGAGGTGAGTTGCCATCTAGATAAAGGAAGGCCCGTAGACGTGGTGTATCTGGATTTTGCAAAAGCATTTGACACAGTTCCCCATAAACGTTTACTGTACAAGATAAGGTCCGTTGGCATGGACCATAGGGTGAGTACATGGATTGAAAACTGGCTACAAGGGCGAGTTCAGAGGGTGGTGATAAATGGGGAGTACTCGGAATGGTCAGGGGTGGGTAGTGGGGTTCCCCAGGGTTCTGTGCTGGGACCAATCCTATTTAATTTGTTCATAAATGATCTGGAGGATGGGATAAACAGTTCAATCTCTGTATTTGCAGACGATACTAAGCTAAGCAGGGCAATAACGTCTCCGCAAGACGTGGAAACCTTGCAAAAAGACCTGAACAAGTTAATGGGGTGGGCGACTACATGGCAAATGAGGTTCAATGTAGAAAAATGTAAAATAATGCATTTGGGTGGCAAAAATATGAATGCAATCTATACACTGAGGGGAGAACCTCTGGGGGAATCTAGGATGGAAAAGGACCTGGGGGTCCTAGTAGATGATAGGCTCATCAATGGCAGGCAATGCCAAGCTGCTGCTAACAAAGCAAACAGAATATTGGCATGCATTAAAAGGGGGATCAACTCCAGAGATGAAACGATAATTCTCTCGCTCTACAAGACTCTGGTCCGGCCGCACCTAGAGTATGCAGTCCAGTTCTGGGCACCAGTCCTCAGGAAGGATGTACTGGAAATGGAGCGAGTACAAAGAAGGGCAACAAAGCTAATAAAGGGTCTGGAGGATCTTAGTTATGAGGAAAGGTTGCGAGCACTGAACTTATTCTCTCTGGAGAAGAGACGCTTGAGAGGGGGTATGATTTCATTTTACAAATACCGGACTGGTGACCCCACAATAGGATAAAACTTTTTCGCAGGAGAGAGTTTAACAAGACTCGTGGCCACTCATTAAAATTAGAAGAAAAGAGGTTTAACCTTAAACTACGTAGAGGATTCTTTACTGTAAGAGTGGCAAGGATGTGGAATTCCCTTCCACAGGCGGTCGTCTCAGCGGGGAGCATTGATAGCTTCAAGAAACTATTAGATAAGCACCTGAATGACCACAACATACAGGGATATACAATGCAATACTGACACATAATCACACACATAGGTTGGACTTGATGGACTTGTGTCTTTTTTCAACCTCACCTACTATGTAACTATGTAACATGCACAATACAATGTGTATAGTACTTTTCCCAAACAAAAAACACATTCATGGTTAGAATTTCAATTGTTTAAGAAAAAATGTCCTTCTGCTTCTTTCAAATTTTCTTGTCACTACAGTCCACAACAGACCTTTACTCATCCATAAGTTCAGTTAAAGTGTTACTAAACCCAGAACCTGCATTCATTATATCTGGTCTCCCACAGTACACAGAACATAGAAATGCAATTATTTTAGTAAATATAAATTGATAAATACCTTTTCTCATCAGCGCTATATAGCAGCATTGTGACTTCTATCACTTCCTAGTAAAGCTTATCGGAGGAGTTTTCATTCTCCCCTGACCCTCTGTCTGGACAGTGCTGATCACATGCACTCTCCCAAGAAAAAAAAACTCTCTAGCAATACACACCAAACTAAGCATGTGCAGCCCATCCCCTGCATCTGTAAAGATCAGGTTACTTTTTGGAGAAGAAGAGGATCAGAGAGACAGGATAAAAAAGCCTTTATGCACGATGCAAAGGATTAAACCCTTATGCCGCGTACACACGGTCTGACTTTTCGTCTACAAAAGTCCGACGGACGCCGACGGACTAAAGCCGGCTGACAATCCGATCGTGTGTGGGCTTCCCCGGACTTTCAGCGGACTTTTCCAGCCGCAAATCTGACGGACTTTAGATTTGAAACATGCTTCAAATCTTTACGTCGTAACTACGCCGGACCCAGAAATCCGCTCGTCTGTATGCTAGTCCGACGGACAAAAACCCACGCTAGGGCAGCTATTGGCTACTGGCTATCAACTTCCTTATTTTAGTCGGGTGTACGTCATCACGTACGAATCCGTCGGACTTTTGTGTGATCGTATGTAGGCAAGTCTGTTCGTTAGAAAGTCTGCCGCAAGTCACGCCAAAAGTCAGCCAAAAGTCAGTCGAAAGTCTGTCGGACGGGCTGTCGGATTTTTGTAGCCGAAAAGTCCGACCGTGTGTACGCGACATAAGGTTCCACAGTGAGTATAACAAAACATGTTTTACTGCATATACAGACTGATTTTACTGTTGTGGGTTTAATAACACTTTAATTGAAAAGGATATGTGAAACTCATTCATAACAACCTTTGCAAAGTTGTAGGCTAACATATAGAGTTAAAAAGATACTAAACCTTTGTTTTTCTTTAAATAAAAAAGTTGTTATATTTACCTGCTCTGTGCAAGGATAGTGCACAGAGCAATGATTTACCTTCTCTTTTTCTCTGTCTTCTGCTGGCGTCTGTTCTTCCTCTTCTTTAAGTGCCCCTTTTCAAGCTGTGTGTTGAGGGGCATGCTCCCAAGCCACGACCCTTGAGAACGCCCTATCCCCACTCTCTCCTCACAAAATTTGACTGACAGTAGCAGGAGCCAATGGTTCTTGCTGCTATCAGTGTAGCCTATGAGAAGAGGAAGAGAGAGCTGCTGCACATGGACACATCGCTGGATCAATAGAGGACTCGGTGAGTGTTTAGGGAGGGAGAAGGAAGGCAGAATTTGTGGGGTGTTTTTTTACTTAAATGCAGGGAATGCATTAAGGTAAAAAAAACAAAAAACATTTTAACTTTAGGACCACTGTAATGCCCAGTACACACGATCGGACATTGATCGGACATTCTGACAACAAAATCCATGGATTTTTTCCGACGGATGGATGTTGGCTCAAACTTGTTTTGCATACACATGGTCGCACAAAGTTGTCGGAATTTCCAATCGCCAAGAACGCGGTCGCGTACATCACTTACGACAAGTCTAGAAAAGGGCAGGTCCTAACCAAGCGCGGCACCCTATGGGCTCCTTTTGCTAATCTCGTGTTAGTAAAAGTTTGGTGAGAGACAATTTTGCTTTTTTAGACTCGTGGCTTCCAGATCGTTTTCTGCTGTTCAGTTTGCACTTGTGGGTTTGTATCTGCTCTTCAGTACGTGCAGTGAGTTCGTATTGATTTATCATTGTGTTCTCGTTCGTTCGTTACTGATTTTCAGGTCGCTCTTCACAGGCCTTGCTGTTCTTCAGTGCGTTCTGTTACTTCGTTCTGAGCAGCTGACCGTTTTTTAGCCATGTTGCGTATATGTACTCCTCATAGAGTTCGTGCTGTGCGGGGGCTTGGTGTTGGGGTTCTTACCTTGACACAAGTCCAGTCCATGAACAGGGTGGGGAGGAGTTCATGGACCAAGAATTGGTTGCTTCAGCGTGACCAGTTCTGTCATATGCCTTTGCTCCGTGAGATCCGTGAGAATAATCCTGATGATTTCAGGAACTTTCTCCAGATGACGGACCCTGTATTTCACTGTTTGTTGGCTTTGCTGACCCCTTATATTAGCAGGCAGGATACCTGCATGAGGCAAGCCATCACTCCGGAGCAGAGGCTAGTCACCACCCTGCAGTACTTGGCGACGGGGAGAAGCCTGCAGGACCTCAAGTTCTCAACAGGCATCTCCCCCCAGGGCTCTGGGGATCATTATCCCAGAGACCTGTTCTGCCATCATCCAGGTCCTGCAGAAGGACTATATTAAGGTAAGATTTTTATCCTTTAACATCACATTTTATTGTATTTAATGTTTGATAATATATTGTATTTCTTTCCTCATTCCCTAATTACCATGATTGTAATATGCTGTGAATGTCCCCTTTGTTCTCATGCATGCTGGATTTTTATGTAATTATTTTTTTTGTCCTTTCAGTCATATTTGCCTTCACTTACCTCCCCAGCATGCTCTCCTGGCCCTATATTCACCTCATGTAGTCACTTAACAATGTATTTTATCAGCTCCATAGTAGTGCTTTACTCCAAACACCCCCTAAAATGTTTTAAAATGTGATTTGTGCTTTAAATTCTGTCAGAGTGCCAGAGGCTTTTTTTGGGGGGTCCCCAAATCATTTGGAACCCTCCCTCCCCCCAACTGCTAAGTCAGCTGATACCAATTCTCTATCTATACTCAATCATCTATCTGCTGACTTTGCCAAACCCATACACACTATACCCATCTCTTTTATGGTCATATTTATGGATGAATTCCCCAAAGCATGTAGTGCAAGGGCCTGCCTGAATACTTTCAAATTGTACTGTTTAAATTTTTTGTATCCTATTATTATCTTGATAGGTAATAGCAGAATTTCCAAATGTGCTCAAATGTGTACAGTGTGAATTTATATCTTTGTATTATGACACTTCTTACCTGTCCAGTGGGCTGTCAATAGTGTAACTAAGGAAGTGCTGGCCACAGTAATACACATTATTTAGGCATTCATCTTTCAATGAAGTGGAGAGGGTTACCTGTCCAAGAGCTCCCCCCCCCCCCTAAAATGTTAGAAATGGCTCATGAAAGGGGGGAGGGGAAATCTGATAGGTGTACCTTATACTTTGGTCTTTAAAAACTCCCTCAAATAAATGAATATTTAAAATAAATTATTTTAATAAATTAGTAATGGTGATGTGAAATATAAGGACAAAAAACTCTTATATAGTGGTGGCTGTAATAGTAGTAGTTAGGATCAACGATCTCTGTGTTGGAACATATGTCTATTACCACTATTTGACAGTAAAGTGATGGTGCTGTATTAAAGTGAAAACATGCAAGTGTCTAAAAAACCAAAAAAATCTAATCATAAAGTGCAAACAAGCTAAAATACCATAAATGAATTAACGTGAGTAAATACTGGTGAATAAAAAATCTTAATTTGAAAATCCTTATAAAACCAAATAATTAATATAAATAATATAAAATGCAACCCATCAAAAAGATGAATAGATTATACACAGACAAATGCCAACTGTGAATTATAAAATAGTGCAATCAAAATTCAATTTAAAGTGCCCTTTAAAAATAAAGTGACAGCATTGCAAGATTAAAGATGAAAAGTTCACAAATTATTGGATAGGTGGCGCTGTTGGAGAGGTAAAAATAATCCTTCTATTCAGATCTGTGTATATCTTGTGTGCTGGATAAAATAATCCTATAGTGGTGTCTTCTAGTTCAGTCTCACAGAACTCTCACCTTAAAGTAGTAAAAATCAAGCTGTAATAGTGTAATCCTTGAAGTGTGGAAGCACTGTCTGAAAGCTTCTCCTTCTTAGTGCTTAGCTCTCCTTATTTTCTCCTTGCTCCCTCCGCTCTGGTGCAGCTGGTGCAGGGGGAGGGGGGGATAAAAACAGGGGAGGGGGAGAGAGAAGACAGGCTCCACTAGTGTGTTATTGTTTTAAACAAAGGGGGGTGTTTATTTGGTTCATGCTCTTACATTTACTAGCATAAAAACAGGCAGAGTAAAAACGGATGAGAAGTCTGGCGTTCTCAGCGCCCTCTCACTTGTGTTGTCAGCTGTGTGCCGCTCCAGCCAATCCCTACGCGTTACGACACGTCACGTGTCTTCATCTGGGGCTGTTCTATGTAACCTTATATATAGTGAAACCGGAAGTACTGGAACCGCCATTTTACTTGTGGGTATACTGTTCGACTCGGCGGCCTGTGTGTTAGAACCGGAAGTTCCAAAACGGCCATTTTACTTATGGTTGTATTTATTTTAATCGGCGGTCATTTTTCTTTAGATTTGAGATGTTGATTCGCCGCCATTTTGTTGTAGATAGCTATGTCACTACTCTATGTATTAAACTCCTATGTCGGCGGCCATTTTTTTGGTGGAAATACAGTTAAATGTTGTTTCTTATTTACAGCCAGTGTCTGTATTAAAGGGAGTTACACCATAGACAATTAAAGCCGCAATAAAGCAAATGACCTTATTTGGTGCACTAATGGTGTTGTACAATAAAGATATGTATAAAAATATACATATAAATATCAGTTTTACCGAAAATGGGATTAATTAAAAGGAAATCATATTGCGGTGTACGGGTGAAACCAGGTGAGAGTGCTCTGATACATCAGTAGATGGATACATTATACAAAATTAGATCAATTAAGGGACAATTATCTTCTAAAACAATTCTACTCAGATACTATATAAAAACTCATCATTCATAAGATAGTAAAAACTGATTGGTCAGTGTTATAACATGTGTAGATCATTCTGATAATAATACACCCTATTATTATAATTGATTAAAAAATACACGATCATCAAAAAGGGATACAAAATGAACATTATACTTAATATATATAATTGTGGGCACTATAATCATAATTATAATCAGTTGTGTTGAGGTGCTAGACTTCGTATAATGTTACACTATATTAAAATTGATAATGGATAATAAAAAGGTTATAAAATTTATTAGAATAAAAAATTATTAAAAATTATTTAAAAAACAATTTAAATCAAATTCCACGTTGAGGCCCCCAGGTACCAACGTGCGTAAGGTATGGATCCACCTGGATTCTTTACAGCTAATGTCACGAATTAGATGACTACCTCTACATATCTTTATTGTACAACACCATTAGTGCACCAAATAAGGTCATTTGCTTTATTGCGGCTTTAATTGTCTATGGTGTAACTCCCTTTATTACACACACTGGCCGTAAATAAGAAACAACATTTAACTGTATTTCCACCAAAAAAATGGCCGCCGACATAGGAGTTTAATACATAGAGTAGTGATATAGCTATCTACAACAAAATGGCGGCGAATCAACATCTCAAATATAAAGAAAAATGACCGCCGATTAAAATAAATACAACCATAAGTAAAATGGCCGTTTTGGAACTTCCGGTTCTAACACACAGGCCGCCGAGTCGAACAGTATACCCACAAGTAAAATGGCGGTTCCAGTACTTCCGGTTTCACTATATATAAGGTTACATAGAACAGCCAATCCGGTTCCCCAGATGAAGACACGTGACGTGTCGTAATGCGTAGGGATTGGCTGGAGCGGCACACAGCTGACAACACAAGTGAGAGGGCGCTGAGAACGCCAGACTTCTCATCCGTTTTTACGCTGCCTGTTTTTATGCTAGTAAATGTAAGAGCATGAACCAAATAAACACCCCCCTTTGTTTAAAACAATAACACACTAGTGGAGCCTGTCTTCTCTCTCCCCCTCCCCTGTTTTTATCCCCCCCTCCCCCTGCACCAGCTGCACCAGAGCGGAGGGAGCAAGGAGAAAATAAGGAGAGCTAAGCACTAAGAAGGAGAAGCTTTCAGACAGTGCTTCCACACTTCAAGGATTACACTATTACAGCTTGATTTTTACTACTTTAAGGTGAGAGTTCTGTGAGACTGAACTAGAAGACACCACTATAGGATTATTTTATCCAGCACACAAGATATACACAGATCTGAATAGAAGGATTATTTTTACCTCTCCAACAGCGCCACCTATCTAAGAATTTATGAACTTTTCATCTTTAATCTTGCAATGCTGTCACTTTATTTTTAAAGGGCACTTTAAATTGAATTTTGATTGCACTATTTTATAATTCACGGTTGGCATTTGTCTGTGTATAATGTATTCATCTTTTTGATGGGTTGCACTTTATATTATTTATATAAATTATTTGGTTTTATAAGGATTTTCAAATTAAGATTTTTTATCCACCAGTATTTACTCACGTTAATTCATTTATGGTATTTTAGCTTGTTTGCACTTTATGATTAGATTTTTTTGGTTTTTTAGACACTTGCATGTTTTCACTTTAATACAGCACCATCACTTTACTGTCAAATAGTGGTAATAGACATATGTTCCAACACAGAGATCGTTGATCCTAACTACTACTATTACAGCCACCACTATATAAGAGTTTTTTGTCCTTATATTTCACATCACCATTACTAATATTGCGCAAAATTTATTTTAAATATTCATTCTATTAAGTGGTTGTGTGAGCACTTTTATTTTGCTGCAATATTTACGATTATTATTTTATTATTTTACACTATTCATTAATTTTTTTTCCCACATCTACCAGCGCGAAGGTAAATTTTTATAATTCCCTCAAATAAATGTTATCTTGATGTTGGCCAAAAATGTTTGTGTCTAATCTGCTTTCCCTGTTTATGTGCAAAATTTGCCAAAAATATATACAATCAGCGCAAACAAAAGTAAATATAATCAACCTATTGCAAGCTGAACACCTAACGGTTAACACCAAGCCCAAATGACATAGTAAAAAAAAACAAGATAAAGTGCAGAGCAAAAATGTGTAGGAACTAAAGTCCTATATAAGGAAACGCTGTTCTCCTGTTATCCTTCTTCTTATTATGAGAAACCACAAACTCTTCACCGTTAATGTGCATAAAAAATGCTTACCAGATGGAAGATCAAATAGGCATAATTACCACCGATGCTGGATACACCCGGATCAGATGATCTGATTGTCCTTACTGATGACCGTCAGCTTTTTCTCCAATGCAACGAATGTATAGATACACTCCAAAGTGCAGTATAGCAGGAAAAGAGAAAGCGAAAGGGACATCTAAGAGCGTTCCGTATGGTACAATTGGTAATTTATTGTAAAGTCAGGATACACTCCATAAAAAAGCGCATCAAGGTAACGCTATTTAAAAACAGTAAAATTCACGAGCGGAGAAACCAGACTGTTCGCGTCCGAACAGCTGTGAGATGGCAGCGGGTGACGTGAGACTCCGCCCCCCGTACGCGGCGTTACGTCCAATGGACTTTGTCAGCAGGGGTGGAGTCGAGCTGTCACCCGGGATCTTAAATACTTGCCAACTGTCAGCAGGGAATGTGTTATAAGGCGGAAGCGCAGTACCAAATCGGATAATTCCTGAATAGGGACACTTGCTGAGAATGTGGCAGTTTGGTAAAGATTACCAATTAATTACAAAAATAAATACATAAGTTCATGAATAATTGCCGATCTAATTTAAGGGCATGGATACACCATTTACCGTATAGATACTAAAAATGGTCACCCGCGGCCATCTCTTATACACTACAACAACACTCAATGTGCTAAAGCAGCAAATGCATTAAAACAGCTCAAGGGGTTTTTTAAAATCTTTAGGAACATGGACAAAGGAGAAAATACATATTTCAAGAAACATATACATAAATCAATAAAACTTATAAATATAAAAGGAAATACTAAACTCATTTATCAGAAATAAAGCAAGTGAGGTCGAACTCAATGTTTAACCCTCTAGGGGCTCCTACTTTTGTTTCGTGAATCCATAGAGATTCTCGGCGGCTCAATTACCTAATAAAATTTCCGCCCCTCCAATGTTTCGAAACTTCTCCTATACCCCAAAACTGCAATTTCCTCGGGTCCCTGTTATGGCAAATTCTAAAATGTTTCGATACATAATGCGACTTTAAGCCTTTTTTGATGTTATTAACATGCTCCGCTATACGGACACCCATGGGTCTGGAAGTTCTTCCTACATATTGTAGTCTGCACTTGCACTGCAACATATACACTACTCCTACCGTACCGCAGGTAATTCAATTTTTAATCTGGTAGGTTCTGTTAGTAGCGGTAGCACGAAACTCTTTTCTTTTTTTGACATTAGATTTGCATTGCCTGCATGCTGGACATTTACCACAAGCATAAAATCCTGACATAAAGTTAAAAATTCTACTTTCTTTAATCACCAGAGGATTAACCACACTTGGGGCAATAATATGCCTCAAGGTGGGTGGTCTCCGATAAACAAATCTGGGACGGGCAGGAAGGGTGGGACCTAAGATGTTGTTCTTTTGTAGGATATCCCAATATTTTAGAATAATCTTTTCAACCTTCTTGTGTTGAATGTTATAGTCTAGAACAATCCTATATTGGGGACTCTGTTGTTCTGTGTTCATATTATTTCTCTGTGCAAAATGACTAATTTTTTGTTGTTGTTTGACTCCACAGTTTCCTTCCATGCCACAGGAATGGCAGACTGTGGCCTCCCACTTTGCCCAGCGGTGGGACTTTCCTAACTGCGGAGGATCAATTGATGGGAAACACATCCACATCGTCCCAACACCCAACTCGGGGTCATACTATTTTAACTATAAGGGCAAAATAAATAAGAAAGGGCAGAGATAGTCATCAGAAAGCACCACATCCCATAGTTAAATATGAACTAGGAGTAAAGGCTGAATCGCCAGAGAAGGGGGGGGGGGAAGAGTTTTTTTCCCCCAGGGACTTTTAAGGTGCTATTTAAATGGACAATATAACAATAAAATAAATAAATAAATCTGTACAGTTATGTTATATAAAATTAATATTTTATTGAATCACGGATTAAAATGTCTGTGCCTCAAGGAATTGAGACATTATCCTAAAAAATTTTTGACATAAATATAAATTCACCCAAAACAAATCACATTACAATGTGCAACAGGATGAGACTACTTAATTGATTCCATGACAATCTGCCGCTCGACATGTTTCGCTCTAATACGAGCTTCTTCAGGAGTTTAAAGGCAATGATTGTAGTGGACTCTAAACAATAGGAGAATGACAATAATCAATAAATTGATCTAATAAATATTGATTATTGTCATTCTCCCATTGTTTAGAGTCCACTACAATCATTGCCTTTAAACTCCTGAAGAAGCTCGTATTAGAGCGAAACATGTCGAGCGGCATATTGTCATGGAATCAATTAAGTAGGCTCATCCTGTTGAACCTTGTAATGTGATTTGTTTTGGGTGAATTTATATTTATGTCAAAAAATTTTTAGGATGATGTCTCAATTCCTTGGGGTACAGACATTTTAATCCTTGATTCAATAAAATATTAATTTTGTATAACATGATTGTACAGATTTGCTGATTTTTGATTATATTGTCCATTTAAATAGCACCTTAAAAGTTCCTGGGGGAAAAAACTCTTCCCCCCCTTCTCTGGCGATTCAGCCTTTACTCCTAGTTCAACTATAAGGGGTTCAATAGTATTGTGATGTTGGCGGTGGTGTTGGCTACTTACGAGTTCCTGTATGTGGACGTGGGGAAGAATGGTCGGATGTCCAATGGTGGAGTCATCGCCCAGACGGAGTTCTACAGGCGTCTCCAGAATGGCAGCTTGGACTTGCCACCTCCAGAAGACAATGTGGAAGGACTCCCATTCGTCTTTGTTGCGGATGAAGCGTTTGTGCTGGGGGACCATCTTATGCGGCCATTCCCGATGAGGACCCTCACCCTGGACCAGAGGGTTTTTAATTACCGGGTGGCCAGAGCCAGAAGAGTGGTGGAGAACACGTTTGGAATCATGGCCAGCTGGTTCTGCTTATTTCTTACACCCATACACATGGCAGAGTACAAACTGAATCACATCATCCTGGCGTGCTGTGTTCTACACAACTTTTTATGGCAACATTCTGCAACTATGCTGGCTCAGTTGGGCCTGTGGCTGGAATTTTAAATAAAACAACACTGACTGCGAATGAAAGTGGCCGTCTTGGCTTTCCCCCCTGAGTGCCCGTGATGTCCAGCTAAGATACCTTGAATACTTTGCGGGTAGGGGTGCTATCAATATGCCAGACAATGTCTGAAACCTTTTTCAAATAATAAAAAAAAATAACTACTAAAATCTTTGGTGACATTTACTGCTTGTGTTTCTTTTAGCTGACCCTGAGAGAAATGTGGTGAGTCCTGAAAATGGCGTGATTGTGTAACATTACAAAGCACTGTTGGGTGTTATTTACTAAAGGCAAAGACACTTTGCACTACAAGTGCACTTGAAATTGCACTTGTAGTGCAAAGTGGATTTTACCTTAGGAAATAACCCCCATTGTTACTGAAAACACCAATTAGAGCACAACAAAAGTTTTGGAGCGTTGAAACAATAATCCACACATTCTTGATTATCAATCTTTTTAATACCAGCACAATCACATGTGCATTTAGAAAAGGTTTTTAAAACAAACCAACATGTTTGTTGTATAACAATTTTTGGGGTCACATTAGAAAAAGTAGCAATGTCCATTTAAGATAAAACAGGCATGTTTAAAACCAACAAGAAAGACACAAATCTTGAATTTACAAAGTTCACATTTGGTAGAACTTGAAGGCAATATCAGACATGAGTATTTACAAACTGTGTTTGATATTGCATTCAGATGGGGTGAAGTCACCCCAGGAAAAACCAAATTTTGAAGATGCACACAAATTGCCGAATGTCAACATGTGCTACCTGCCATCATGGGGGATCAAGGGACGTGTTTTGGGGGTGCAACCCCTTCCTCACAGCTACTTTATTATTGAGGAAGGGGTTGCACCCCCAAAACGCGTCCATTGATCTCCCGTGATGGCATATAGCACATGTTGACACACTGTGTGCATCTTCAAAATTTGGCTTTTCGCAAATATGTCAAAAAATGGTATAAATTTTTAGTCACAAAAAAAAGGGATTTGGATTTGTTTTAAACTCTCCCTAAAACATCAATGATGTTCTTCTTTTTTTTTTGAACATCATTGACGTTTTTCTGGATGTTTTCCAAGTCCCTATTACACCCCTTGATCTCCCCGATCAGGATCTGTGCACTTTCAGAGGTGAAATGCCCTGGATCCACAACATCACGATCACCTAAAAAGAAAGAAACAAAAACACACCATGTATTATAAATATGCCGGCATCCATCTCTTACCTGAGCCTGTGGTCGCAGACACTCACCTGTTGTGGTGACAATTTCCACCACGTCTCCTTCCTCCTCCTCTTGCTCTGCTTGGCTTGTGTGGATTTCCCCTTCTTCCAGAGGTGGGGGGTCTGTGATCTCCTCGGATGAGGGGTGTCCTCCAAGTCTTTTATCCTCTATGTAAAAAATATAAAAGTGCTGCGCAAAATAAATTGTCCGTTCAATAATTGTAGGTAGGAGATGAGATCACCAGTGGATAGTCAAACGCCTAGGATAGATCAGAGGTGACTGAAATCCACGGGGGCCAGGAGCACATGACGTCACCCGCGGCTGTCAGCCTGTTCACGATCACACGCCACCCAGCCGGCACTCGGTTCTGAGTGCTCGGTTATGTGAGTGCATTATCTTTTTTCTTATTTAATATTAAAGTTTTAGAAACGGAGAGCACTATATTGTCTATGTTTTATTTGCATATCTCACCTATGCCATTTGATGAGAGTGGGAGTTCTTGATGGGAAGTCATTATCGCCTGTTCCAGCTTACATTGTTTACATGCTGTGTGACCTGTTTCAGGTCGAAGATTGCAGGTGAGGGGCCATCCTTATATGGTGAAGGGATTTCAGTCACCTCTGATCTATCCTAGGCGTTTGACTATCCACTGGTGATCTCATCTCCTACCTACAATTATTGAACGGACAATTTATTTTGCGCAGCACTTTTATATTTTTTATATGTTCTTTGAGGTTTTTTTGTTGAATTTGCCTTTGTGCTTGCTTGTATTTATTCTATATTGTTCATTTGTTAGCGCTGAGTTGTTTTCTATTATTTTCATCCTCTATGTAAAAACAAATAGGTATACTTAGCACACAGATATTTGATGGCAGAACTATAAATATGAAACATTGCTTGGAAGTTGGGTATAATTGTCTATTTTGGCTGAGTTCCAAGATCTTGAAATTTTATTGTCCTTTGTCAAGCTTGAATACTTACCTGTTTAGTACAAGCTTCACGTATGGAGACACCCCTATAGTATACACTGGAGAACCTGTGTGGGCCCCTAATAAAAAGGGTGTTCTTGTGCCCCACACTGGTGCTCCAGAGTCCAGATGTGAAAACTGCTGCTGAGTGTCCTCTCCTTACACCGAATCTAGTTTGCATTTTATTCTAGTTACAAACCCATCTACACAACCAAATTATTTTCAGACAAGCAGGCCATAAAAATGTTTTAAAATGCATATGGCCAAAACAATGGTGAGTTCTAGGCCGAACAAACAATGTTTCATACAAATAATGTGCCCATGAACATGAAAGTTGCCATTTTAAACTGGACAACAGTTAAGAAAAGCATATGGAGCAGCAGAACGTAATAGACATAAAGGATAGGAACACAGGACAACTACTTATTTTTTTGCAGCACTCTCCTGATCCTTCTGTACTGCTCATGCTCCCTTAATTTGAGGTCCGACCACCGATTCCTGAGCTGATCTTTTGATCGTCGTACTCCGAAATTCCGGTGCAGACTCTTGACCACTTTCGCCATGATCTTGGCCTTTCGGACATTGGGGTTGGGGTAAGGTCCATACTACCCGTCATAGTCGGCCTTCTTCAGGACGTCCACTATCTCCAACATCTCCCCAAAGGACATATTTGATGCCTTAAATCATCTCTTCCGGCATCGGGACGTTTCAGGCTCCGGGCTTTCCTCCTCCTACTCCTCGTTGGTGTAATTATCTGACACCTGCTGTGTCTCCGCCATGTGCTCTTCCCCCACTACGCCGAATGAGAAGGGGCGGAGAATAGACTAGAAAGAACGTCAGGGGCGGGCAGAGGTTCACGCATGCACAGTGTCTATAAAGCGTAACACGCGTGCGTAGTACGTACGATCTGTGAGCAGAGGAAGGAGTATCGGAGGCGCCGATCGTGATAACGAAGGTAAGATCTAAACTTGGGCCTATACTGCTTCTAAATTGAGGCCTATATTGTAACAAGATTAGTAGAGTTTAGCCTGACATTAGGGTTTGTCTTGTGTTGTGTTTGGCAGAGAAAATGGATGGCTTCAATGACCACAACTTCCTCCCGCTGTTCATAGACAAATACAGGGAGCTGCCCTGTCTGTGGCAGGTCAAACACCCGCATTATAATCATAAACAAAAGAGGCAGACAGCGCTGGAGAAACTGCTGGAGTTGGTGAAGCCGGTGGTCCCCACAGCAACCATCCCCTATTTAAAAGCCAAGATTGGTGGGCAGAGGAGCACTTATCTAAGGGAGCGCAAGAAGGTCACGGATTCCCAGAGATCCAGAGCTGCAGCAGATGACATTTATGTCCCCAGACTGTGGTACTATGAGAGACTGCAATTTCTGTCACACCAGACTGAAGTCAGGGAATCACTCTCAACCCTTCCTTCAAATCTTCCTTCCACCCCAGCTGAGGCTTCCGATGTCCAACCTGGGACTTCCAGCCAGGAAGAAGTGGAGGAGCCCAGCTTGAGCCAGGTATAGCATTGTTCTACAGATTTCTGGTCAATAAATAAATGATGTTTCCTAGATGTTATTATTGATCACTAATTGCTAATTTAATAAAGTGTTTACATTTGTTAACATTCAATTTGCAACAGTCATGAGGTGAAAATTGTGTGTGATTGATGAATAAAAAACTAAAACTATGTCCCTTTTTCATACACAGGAAGACCTCAGCCAGGAGGAGGCTCTGGAATGTGGCACACAGGGGGAGGCTGTGGAATGTGGCTGCCAGGAGGAGGCGGGGGTTAGTGGCAGCCAGGAGGAGGCGGGGGTTAGTGGCACCCAGGAGGAGGCAGGGCTAAGTGGCAGCCAGGAGAAGCCTGGGCCCAGTAGGAGCCTGACAGAATCGCAGGTCCCTCCCCTCCGCCTTTCAAACAAAAGACCCAGGAAGGGGAGTCACGTGGAGGATTCGGCACTCAGGCTCGTGCAGGAGGCTTCTGCGTCCCTCAGAGCCACCCCCACTCCTGAAGAGGTCTTTGCCTGCATGGCTGCCACCAAACTGCAGGGCATGCAGGTGGGCCAACGCCTCCTGTGTGAGGACCTTCTTTATAAAGTCTTAACTAAGGGGGTGAGGGGAAAAATCAAACCCAATACCCACCTGAGTGAGTTGGACTATCCTCCCCCTCCTCCTCCTCCTCCTGCCACAACTCCACCACCAGAGCCACAGCGTGGAAGGAAGCGTGGAAGGAAGATCAGAGAGTGATGACCTGGGTTTAGTCTGGTCTGATAAAAGATGCAGGCTCTTGTATGACCACAGCCTGGGGACATAAATGTCATCTGCTGCTTTCAGGATCTCTGGGACTTCTGGATCAGACTGCACTCCCTTATATAAGGACTCCTCAGGCCACCAATTTTGCAGTAAAATAGTTGATGTGTGCCCTGGGGGTCAAAGGCTTCACCAATTTCTGCTGTTTCTCCAGCGTTGCCTCCCTCTTTCTTTGGTTAGGACCCTTTAATAAAGGATTTTGTGTTTCAATTATACTCGCCTATGTGTGTTTTCCTTCAAAAAGGACAGTTTGTTTGTGAGAATTCAGGTACATTTCAAAAATACAATGTGAAATTAACAAGAGACACCAACACCAAACAATCTCCTTGAGATTAAATAATACAAGATAATAATGGTGTTGTCGTAACTTGACACACAAAACACATACAAAAATATCCTGGAGTAAAACAAAAAAAACAAAAAAAATCATCCTTGAAAAAAATAAAAAACAAAAATAAAAAAGCAAAAAAAATTTTTGTCAGATGTGACAAATCCAAATATATTGAGGGAATCACGATAAATAATAAAGAAAGAAGTTTGCAAGAACTCTGTGTGAATATGAGCAGCAAAACGATTTAATTCTTCTAGCATTATAAAGAAGAAGAGAGTGCGCTGCATTAAACAATTTTTAACATTGCAGCCTGACGAAAGAGCTCTATCCATTCCGAACGCTAATTTTACCAGACCGAGCTGTTCCTTCTCGGAATTTCTTCTGTGCATGCGTGGCACTTTGTGCATCGGAAATGTCCACACACGGTCGGAATTGACGCGATCGGATTTTGTTGTCGGAAAATTTTATAGCCTGCTCTCAAACTTTGTGTGTCAGAAAATCCGATGGAAAAAGTCCGATGGAGCCCACACACGGTCAGATTTTCCTGACAACACGCTCATATCGTCAACCAGCCATGTTGCGGTCAACCAGCCATGTTGCGGAATCGGAGGAGATAACGTGTTATTTATTATTGGCCTTGGAGTTATTGCTTTGACCCAAGTCCAGTCCAGGAACAGGAGGAGGAGGATTTCTTGGACCAAAAATTGGTTGCTTTATTAATCATGACCAATTATGTCATATGCCTTTGCTGCGGGATCTCCAGGAGAATAATCCAGGTGATTTTTGGAATTATCTCCGAATGATGGACCCCTGCTTTCACCAACTCTTGGCATTGTTAACCCCCTATATTAAGAAGCAGGACACATGCATGAGGCTTTTATTTAATTTTTTGGTTGAATAATGATTTGATTTGGTATGTTTTCTAGATTTTTGGATGCATAGAATGCACTTTTTGGTTAAGTTCTATTGACAGATAGCATGTCTAATTTGTCTAATTTGTCTATTTGTTTTCTTTTTTTAATGCACAATAAAAGAAAATGTGTAGAATAATACTTGGCTATGTGTTTTTCTTAAAATGACAGTTTGGGAGTAGGCAATTACATTTAAAAAAAATACAATGTAAAATTAACAAGGGACACCAAGATAGTTGTATCTTTGATCTTAAAAACTATGTGATAATGGTGTTGTGGTAATGTCATGTACCTGGGTGTATTTGAACTGGGATGTTCCTGGTCCCACAGCTGCAGTCTTACTTGTTGTGCCACAGAGAAGCTCTGGAGTTATAGCTATGTTCTCTTAGTTTGATGCATTACCTTAGACTCACTAGCCCCAGCTGCTGCCAGCTGTGGACAATCTACAATCAAAGCAGCCCATAAATAGCAGCACTTCCTATCTCTCACTGCCCATTTGTTTGGACTTCCTGGGTGTTTTGACTGCTTTTTGGCTCTGAATACCGTGTTTGAACTTCTGCCTGAATTCCTGACTACTCTCTAGCCTGCTCATTTTGTAATTCACCGCCAGCTCATGTATGACCTTTGCTTGCCTGACCAATCTCTGGATTTCAATCGTGTACCGCTTTGCCTGACCTGTTGCCGTCCTGATCTGCCTGACTAAGTTTTCGCCTGAATCCCCAGCACTACCAGGACACTACCTATCACAGGTAGCTTATAGGTAACTTGCACCAAAAAAAAAAAAAAAACAATACAAGCATAATAATATTATTCTTGATATCACTAGGAAAAAAAAACCTTTGAAAATTTGTTTGCCATAACTCCATCAGTATCACCAGCAAAGCAGCTTCATTTTTATCCCATTAAAGAAGAAGAGAATGTGCGCTGAATTTTGAGATTTCATAATTTGCAGCATCACGAATGTTAATTCTCCATTGCGAATGCTAGTTTACAAGACCGACCGCTTCCAGCTCATCCTTGCTTTCGAGCATGCGTGTTTGTACTTTGGACTTTTGTCCGACGGACTTGTGTACACACGCTTGGAAAATCCGACAGACATTTGTCCATGGAAAATTTTAAAGCCTGCCATCCAATATTTGTCCGCGGAAAATCTGTCAACAATTGTCCGATGGGGCGTACAAACGGTCGGATTTTCCGCCAACAGCCTGTCATCACGCACTTACCATCAGAAAATCTGATCATGTATACGAGGCTTTAGTCAAAAAATATTTGTGGAACTTTCCAGAAATAATAGTAAGCTGATACCTTCCTGTGATTCTCTCTGAACTTCTCCCCTAGTAACCCCAATAGCCCCAGTGCTAAGTTTGTGTGCACTTTCCGTGTTTGTATCAAACTCCTTTAAGTCATTAGGCTTCATGCCAACAATTAACTGGTAGGTTGATTGATTTCTGCTTAGCTTGGCACCCATGGATGCATGTGAGAATTTACTTAAAGTGGTAGTAAACTGTGGCATGTAAAAAAAAAAGCCCTTGCAAGGCAATGTGCAAGTATGCACCGCATACTAGCAGATTATGAAATACTACCTTCGAACGAAGCCCTCCAGGGATGTGCTGTCACCGCTGACAGGGCTTCCATCTTCCCCCGGTCTTCATTCTGGGCTTGCAGGCTCTGACTGTATGAGTGGCCGGGGCCACAATGATGTCACTCCCGCGCAGGAGCCCTCGGCTCCAGCATGGAGCTCTGAAGGTGCAGAACTGTATGCCCTCCCTTCGGAATACATGCGCTGGTGACGTTACTGGCTGCATCCAGTGTGAATGTCTCCTAAGCACTGCAAGTTTAGGAGATATTTATAAACAAGGTCAAGGATAAATCCAAGGAAAAAAACAAGCTTAACTTACCGACCAGCCCGCAGACAACCAAGTGAACCTGTCTAACAGTATGCGTTTGAAGCAGGGGTTTAGTCTGCACACATTTGCAAATGCATGCATAAGCCACAGAGCCTCGTCACCCCTTTTTTATGGTCAGGCCATGCACTGACACCTTTGCAGGCATTGTGCTATATGCTGGGTGTTCAGTGTGCCCCTGTATCTTTAAGAAGGGGTGGCTCCCCTTCAGTCCACCTGCTCTCACCTATCCATCAAAATGCATGTGCCTCCACTGTGGGGACACTTATACGTTAGTGTTAGGTACCACAGATACCAGGGTGCCCTGACGAGGCTCTGTGGCTTACGCATGCATTTGCAAATGAGTGCAGACTAAATACCTGCTTTTAATGCATACTTTTAGACAGGTGTACTTGGTTGTCTGAGGGCTGGTCGGTAAGTTAAGCTTGATTTTTTCCTTGGATTTATCCTTGGCCGTGTTTATAACTGTTGTTAGCCTTCCAATGCTTCTTATGCTCCATCACACATTTTTCATTGGATTTTCCGACACACAAAGTTTGAGAGCAGGATATAACATTTTCCGACAACAAAATCCGTTGTCAGAAATTCCGATCGTGTGTACACAAATCCGACGAACAAAGTGCCACGCATGCTCAGAATAAATAAAGAGATGAAAGCTATTGACCACTGCCCTGTTTATAGTCCAGACGTACATGTTTTACCAATCAGAATGATCGGATTTTCCGACAACTTTGTGTGACCGTGTGTATGCAAGACAAGTTTGAGCCAACATCCGTCGGAAAAAATCCTAGGATTTTGTTGTCGGAATGTCCAAACAAAGTCCGATCGTGTGTACGGGGCATTACTGTGATAGCCAGCTATAGAGTTGTATTACTGTTGAAGTTTAGGAGATATAGTTACTGTACCTACAGGTAAGCTTTATTATAGGCTCACCTGTAGGTACAAATTCAAAAGATGATTTTTCTACCGCTTTACGTATTTTAACACTTGGGCATTGATGCCCTTCTTTTTTACTGTTCTTCGTCAAGTGCCCACATGAATGAAATGAACATGGGTGTTTATACCATGGACAAACAGTAATTTAGTGCTATTATAAGTATTATTGATTTTAAAAGGGTAAAGTCAGCCAGCTGCTCTGCCCTTCCCTCCATAATACCCGTATACTATTTACTGCCCGTGGTTAAGCCCATCTTGAAATCAATAGACATGTGCATTCGTTATCGTCCGAATTTCGGGGATCGTTTCGAGTTCATTTTAACAAAATGATAACAAACATGCAGAACCTAAAATCCAGAAGATCCGAAATAAAAAAATGCTTTATTTTCATATCTATTATATTTTCGTATCGTTGCGATAACAGTTTGATATAGATGGATAGAAGATTCGACATGCCGGTGACAATAGCGATCTGTGTCTACCGAACCTGCGGTCGAATATGCCTAACCTAACTCTATTAGTCCAAGATTATTTGACATAGAGAGAAAAGATTCGACAATATAGACACAATAGTAAAAGATCTGTTAGTGGTCACTGCTGCAATGGGTGGGGGAAGTAAAATGATGATGATAATGATGATGATGATGAAATTTATTGGCTGATTGTAACTACAGAGGAGGAGCAGTAAAATAGCTAGAACTTAAGTACACACATACAGTACACTTACTTTAACTTACGATTAATACCATTTGACATAAAGATTTGACGAAGCAGCTAAAAACATACGATCGCCGCGAGCAGACATTTACGGTTAAATGCTCTTCCCATAGGCTATAGGAGAATTCTAATGTTGATTGACTAGTAGTAATAATTAATAATTATAATTACTTCTAGTTAACAACATTAGAATTCTACTATCGCTTGTGGGCGGAGCATTCGACCGGAAATGTACGATCGCGGCGTTGTACAGTTTAGCTGCTTCGTCAAATCTTCTTAGAACATCCGACAGACACCATAAGCCTTCAATTGACAGATTTGACCCTAATTAATTTGGTTTTTCATATTAATGCATTTTTTAACAAAACAAAATTAATGAAAACGAATTTTGGAAGTAACTAAATACATTTATTTTTGGAACGAAACTGAAATTCCGAAACAAAATATTTCAGTGTGCACATGTCTAGAAATCACTACATAATTTTACAAACTTTTTAATTACCCCTGTACTGATTTAAGGTTATCTTTGTAGAATAATTTCAGAAGTATTTAGAGATGTTAAATCGTTAGGAATAGAAAATTAAAAAATCCTAAAATGTAAGGTACAGGCTTTGGCGACTGATTGTCATGTCGGTAAAAACTCAGACAAAATGTGAAAGTAAAGACCTCATTTAAAAGTTAGACTCCAAACTCAGTTCATGATTTGCAATTATACCTGACAAGAGCTGAAGTAATGGTTTTGTATATAGACTCTCTGAGACTATTTAAATATTATTTAATCATTGTTCTGTGGGAGCTGAGGTAATAAGCCTTCATATGTGGGCTCAGTAGATCTAGAAGAAAATAGAAATTAGGGACCACAGTTTACTTTGTTTTTGATGAGTAGGGAAATATGATTCTGGACATCAGGGTATTAAAATGATTGAATCCAGTCAGCTGAATTTCAGAAATTGTTACATAAACATTCCCACGGAGTCTTCTATGCCCCCTTTATGCTGATATTTGATCAGCTATTCAGATCACAATGACATAGAGATTACAAGAGTTTTCATGGCATACACCTCACGTTCTCCTCATTACGCTAATAAGGCGCTTGAATAAAAGCGTTCTTTAATTTGATTCTGCCCCTTGGGTGTGCTATTAATACGTATGAGATGAAATCCAAGCATTTATACATTTTCTTAGAAGTTAAACATAACCTTTGCACTAGCTGGAAGAAAGATCATGGTCCCTAATATAATCATTACATTTCAAATACAACTAAAGTGCATAGAATTTTAAAGATAGGTGATTTTTATATATATATATATATATATATATATATATATATATATATATATATATATATATATATATGTATATATATACTGAAAGACCAGTCTATTTGTTTTTTCCTCCATCCTACCAGCTTTAAAAAAAAGGAGAATCTTTCTGGAGATGTTACATGTAAGACAAAATTTTCAACTTGCTTATTTTTAATTTGGCTTTTTTTATATACTGAGGACGTGTGGATCTGTATTCTTTCTACTAAAGTGTAGAAAAGCAAGTATGGCTGTCTAATCAAGAATTGTGGCATAGCATCAACAGCAGCATTGGAATTATTGTGAACAGTGTGTAAGAATGATAACAATCATTATCATAGTAATTAGAGATGCACCAAAATTTTGGCCACCGAAAATTATCGCCCAAAAATCGGGCATTTTGCCGATAAAGAAAAAGGTGTCAATAATGTCCCTGAAAACACATGGAATTGTACTGCAATTTTGCTGTGTTTTTGTTGTGATTTTACTGTGATTTTTCTGCAATTTTATCCCAATTTTACCATGCTTATAGTGTGTTTTTCATAGGTCACGTCTCATGTGACTCAAAAAACAAAACACATCAAAAACATAACACGGGTGCGTTATTGATGCGTTCTTGCTGCATTTTCAATGCATTTCAACAGAGAGGTGAGTTTAAAAAAAAAAAAAAAAAAAGATTTTGTAACACCACAACAGAAGCACAACAGGCCAGTGTAAAGACATACCGGTAAATAGAATTTAAAGGGATGCATTTTTCTTGAGCTTTTCTTGCGCTAAAGGTGCCGATAATGGCCGACAATAAATTCTTATTTATTTAAATTCATGATATTAATTAAAAAGTTGAATATAATACAATTAGATAAAAAAATATTTATTTTTAAAAAAACTGTCATTTTTGGTTTCGGTTTCAGCCAAGTGCACCCTGAATGTTCGGTTTCAATTTCGGCACCAAATTTTTATTTTGATACCCCTCTTATAGTAATGTTTATTTTTCTCTCCTTTTTACCTCTTCAACTTGTTTTATCTACAAATTATATCTTCCTACAAAAGCAGTGGTTAAATATTAACAAACAAAAAGATATTGTTACTGTATATGTTCTCACCTTTAAATATACAGAGGGCAGAAAAAATCATACAGTTCATTTTTTCTGTACAAATAACAATGATTTTAATACCTAAACAATTTTTTCTACACATGTCAGCACTGAATGGGTTTATCTCTGACCTTGCTGCCATTCAGTGTCAGTCTGCTAGGAGGTTTAGTCAATATAACATATCCAAAAGAATTTTGTGATGAATATCAAAAGAGTTTTATGATCATTTTTAAAAAAAGTTTTCAGTGGATACAGTATCTGTAAATTTGCAGAGCAAGATAATAGGGCAAAATGCATCATCATAATATTAGGATTATATCTGCAAACAGAAAAGTCATCATTATCTTGACATACAAATGCTACTGATTTAACATCTGGAGGCTTGTATAGTGCTTTAAATTACTTTATATTTTCTCGCAGATGAAACAATAGTGTAATTTAGACATTTCCGACTCAGTTTTTATGTATGCTTTCACAGTTATCTCAGGCATCATTTAAAGAGGAAGTTTGCTGAAAAACATTTCTGCTGTTGTGCAACAACTTTTGTAAAAGTTTTTTAAAATGGTCTTTTATTCCTGTCAGAAGTAATTTTGTGAAAGGGACAGTATATACGTTTAAAAAACTTTTATTATATGGCATGTAATTGGGAGACTAATGAAGTTCCCATGTTTATTTCTTCTCTTGTTGCTCATTCTTCATGTGCCTATTGAAATGAGGTCTTCTTTAGACTTTTATGGACATTAAACCCTAAGGCAGGCCATACATTATGCAATTTTCTTTCCTTCAATCTGGTTGAAGGAAAGAAAATTGCTCAATTCCCCCATCAAAACAGCCAGTGTTCATGGTAGAATCCTTCCTGCAGTGCTATTGTTTTCTGCCTGTGGGGCTCGTGTGGAGCCTTCTCCACTGGCAGAATAGAATGATTGGCAGAATGAAAATCAGACAGGCTGGTTGTACTGAAGTTGATCAATGAATTGGCTTCAATACAACCAGCTTGCCCATAAACAGATCGAAATTCAGATGGTTCCTGCTGAGCAGCTCTGGCTAGCTTAAAGGCACAACACTTTTGATAGAAAGAGGGATAGAGTGCACATGTAATTTGGTAGAAAACATAATGCTTCAAATGAAGAGTAGATATGTTTTCTTCTTTTGATTAAGGGTTTAAAGTTTTGGCTTTTGGAAGAGCTTGTTGTTAAGGATTTGAGCTAAAAAGCCTGCATACGATTTTCTGTCTCGCCAACATAGAAGAGAACTTCACGGTAGGAATTTATTTTTATAGATTTGACAGTTTCTGAAAATTATCTCTTGAAATGTTGAAATATCTTTGATTGTTGCTGTGTACTGTATGGTGTCTTTTGTATACAGAATGTGAGTCAAAAGCCATGGAGAATTCTTGGATTATAATGTGTAATTTTAAGTTCGGATATAGAGGAATTGTTAAATACCCTATGTCAGCTAGACATGCGCATTAGTTTTCGTCCAAATGCATTTTCATCTGAATTTTGGGTATAGCGATCTGTGTTCATTGAACCTGTGGTCGAATGTGCCTAACCTTAGCTCTATTAGTTCAAGATTATTCTACATAGAGAGAAAAGATTTGATATAGAGAGAAAAGATTCAACATTATAGACAATAGCAAAAAAGGTCGAATGTGCCTAACCTAACTCTATTAGTCCAAGATTATTCGACATAGAGAAAAAAGATTCGACATGAAGATTCGACTAAGCAGTCACCGCGAGCAGACATTTATGGTCAAATGCTCTGCCCATAGGCTATAGAAGAATTCTAATGTTGGTTGACTAGTAATAATAAATATAATTAATGCTATTGTCATACAACATTAGAATTCTACTATAACTTGTAGGCGGAACATTCGACCGGAAATGTAAGATTGTGGCGTCTTACAGTTTAGCTGCTCCATCGAATCTTCTTAGAACATTCGACAGACACCATAAGCCTTCAATGACAGATTCAACCTCAATTATTTCGGATTTTCAGACTAATGCATTTTTTAACTAAACAAAATAAATAAAAACAAATTTCAGGAGTAACTAAATAAATGTATTTTTTGGACGAAAACGAAATTCCGAAACAAAATATTTCAGTGTGCACATGTCTAATGTCAGCTTGTATTTTTTCAAGTCATATACAACTAAAAAACACTTTGTAACTTTGCAAATCTGCCCTTATACATTTCTGGCATATCACAGTATACAGTAACAGTATCATTTTTCAGCTGTACCCCTTTTCATTAAAAACAGAGTTCAGGATCAAGTTTGATGACTTTACCGGTGCTGAGATGAAGTCATCAGTTTCCTGCAGGCAGGAACAAGTATTTCAGCAGTCTCCTCTCCCACAGCAATTAGACTGCAACCCAACATTGTAGTAAGACACAAGGCAAGAGATTGCAGCAGGGGGTTGATCTGTATCAGACATTTCTATACACAACCAAAAACTGCACAGGCCGCAGGATTCGCATGACTGAATCACCTAATAATCCGAATCTCAGTCCAAGAAGTAGATGCTGACCCTGAATGATTGCAGAACAAAGCTGTCTCTGTCTCTCTGGAGAAAGAAGCAGATGAAGGCATTACTAGAGGGAGTACTGTATCTATCTGAAGGGGTCAAGGCTATTGTTTCATTTATGCATTATTTAGCATGTTTAAACTTTAGCTATGCCATTGCAACAAACCAGTTAGAAACATCAGTAATAGTATTCCCAAGATTCTTTGGAAAACTCTTTCCTCAATTTATATGCAGAAGGTGAACCACTGGTTCTCAAGAACACACAAGCCCTCCACTTTGGCCTTTCTTGGAGTTAGGGCCTGCACCCTTCCAGAGATAGGCTCTGCTTCCTACCATTTAACAATCCAGTGTCAAAAGCTTTTTACTGGCCAGTGAGGCTCTGGAATTAAACTACTGACTGGAAGGCAGTCAGGAACCCAGAGGGAAAAATTCAGGACCTTTGTGTAATGTCTTTCCAGAATCCAAAAGCAAATCTAAATCAAAATTGATTAGATGATTCATAAATCTTTGCAGCTACCATTGGACTTTACACTGATCAGAATTCAACTCACAGCATTTGCTTTTTTTGCTTCTAAAATATTTAGAGTTAGAGTTCACCCATGACCGCTAACATTTCTGCTAACATTTCCACCAAGCTCCTCGTCATGCTGAACCTATGGCGCTGATTCTATGACATGTATATCCATTCTCAAAGTGATCAAGTATTTACTTAAAGTCTTTGTTACCCTAAAAAAACAAACAATGGATCCTGTTCCTTTTAAGCATTCTATAGAGCATTTTATACAGCTGTGCTGTTTGGCCCCTTGTATCACCTGAAATACCTGGCTGGTCCTGCCTGGTTCTGCCTTCCCCTCTGTAAACTGACCACAGTTTATCATGGCTGCTGAGACCTGACACCGTGGTCAGTTTACGTGCCTCCATCATTCACAGTTTTCCTCTCTTCTCTCCTGTGTACTCCTCCCCCTCCCCTCTCTGCTTGTCAGCGCTGTATGTGTGTGTGAGCTACCCATCCCCTCTCTTCCTGCCACAATTAGTAGGCAACTTTAAAAAAAGTACTGCCTGCCCCCCTCTTGTATCCAGGTATAACAGGCAGTATATGTGTATGTGTAAAACTAAACTATATACCTTTTTTTGCAGATCACTTCAGGCAGATCTCTTCAGACAGGTAACATGACTTCCAGATGCTCTCCACCCCATCTAAGAGCTACAGCAGGAGGAACCGCCCAGCCGGCACAGCGGTCATGTGACTTCCCGCCTGACGTCAGCTCCTCCTGCTGCAGCTCGGGATCGGAGTAGAAGTGCGACCAGGTGTCACATGACCGGCCTGAAGATATCTGCAAAAAGGGTATATAGAAGTTTTGTTTTCCACATACACTTACACTGCCTGTTCTACAGTGCCTTGAAAAAGTATTCACACCCCTTGAAATTTTCCACATTTTTGTCATGTTACAACCAAAAACGTAAATGTATTTTATTGGGATTTTATGTGATAGACCAACACAAAGTGGCACATAATTGTGAAGTGGGAGGAAAATGATAAATGGCTTTCCAAAATTTTCCCCAAAAATATGTGAAAATTGTGGCGTGCATTTGTATTACTTTACTCTGATACTCCTAACTAAAACCTCGTGGAACCAATAGCCTTCAGAAGTCACCTAATTAGTAAATAGAGTCCACTTGTGTGTAATTTTATCTCAGTATAAATACAGCTGTTCTGTGAAGCCCTCATAGGTTTGTTAGAGAACCTTAGTGAGCAAACAGTATCATGAAGGCCAAGGAACACACCTGACAGGTCAGGGATAAAGTTGTGGAGAAGTTTAAAGCAGGGTTAGGTTATAAAAAATTTCCCAATCTTTGAACATCTCACGAAGCACTGTTCAATCCATCATCGGAAAATGAAAAGAGTATGGCACAACTGCAAACCTACCAAGACATGGCCGTCCACTTAAACTGACAGAACGGTCATGAAGAGCATTAATCCAAGATGCAGCCAAGAGGCCCATGGTAACTCTGGAGGAGCTGCAGAGATCCACAGCTCAGGTGGGAGAGTCTGTCCATAGGACAACTATTAGTCATGCACAAATTTGGCCTTTAGGGAAGAGTGGCAAGAAAAAAGCCATTGTTGAAAGAAAGCCATAAGTAGTCCTGTTTGCAGTTTGCAAGAAGCCATGTGGGGGGCACAGTAAACATGTGGAAGAAGGTGCTGTGGTCAGATGAGACCAAAATGTAACTTTTGGCCTAAAAGCAAAACGCTATGTGTGGTGAAAAACTAACACTGCACATCACCCTGAACACACCATCCCCACTGTGAAACATGGTTGTGGCAGCATCATGTTGTGGGGATGCTTTTCTTCAGCAGGGACAGGGAAGCTGGTCAGAGTTGATGGGAAGATGGATTGAGCCAAAAACAGGGCACTCTTAGAAGAAAACCTGTTAGAGTCTGCAAAAACTTTGAGACTGGGGCAGAGGTTCACCTTCCAGCAGGACAACCACCCTAAACATACAGCCAGAGCTACAGTGGAATAGTTTAGATCAAAGCATATTTATGTGTTAGAATGGCCTAGTCAAAGTCCAGACCTAAATCCAATTGAGAATCTGTGGCAAGACTTGAAAATTGCTGTTCATAGGCACTCTTCATCCAATCTGACAGAGCTTGAGCTATTTTGCAAAGAAGAATGGGCAAAAATGGCACTCTTTAGATGTGCAAAGCTGGTAGAGACATCCCCAAAAAGACTTGTAGCTTTAATTGCAGAGAAAGGTGGTTCTACAAAGTATTGACTCAGGGGGGGTGGAAAACAAATGCATGCCACACTTTTCATATATTTGTAAAAAATTTTGAAAACAATTTATCATTTTCCTTCCACCTCACAATTATGTGCCACTTTGTGTTGGTTTATCACATAAAATCCCAATAAAAAATTTCAAAGGGTATGAATACTTTTTCGAGGTACTGTAGGTGGATACAAGAAGGGGCTGGCAGAATAATAACATTTAAGGTAACAAACACTTTAACCACTTACCCTCTGGGCACTTAAATCCCCTTCCTAACCAGACCAATTTTCAGCTTTCGGTGCTCTCACATTTTAAATAACAATTGCTCAGTTATGCAACACTGTACCTATATGAATTTTTTGTCCTTTTTTCACACAAATAGAGCTTTTTTTTTTTTGGAGGTATTTAATGACCTCTGGGTTTTTTATTTTTGCGCTATAAAAAAAAAAAAACAAATTCTGTAAAAAAAATGCATTTTTCTTTATTTCTGTTTTGCAAATTAGTATATTTTCTTCATAAATTTTAGCCAAAATTTATACTGCTACATATCTTTGGTAAAAATAACCCAAGCTATGGTGCCAATCTCTGAAAATTGATCTCACCTGATATACTGACGGCCTCATTTCTTGAGACCCTAACAAGCCAGGAAAGTACAAATACCCCACAAATGACCCCTTTTTGGAAAGTAGACATTCCAAGGTATTTAGTAGGAGGCATGGTGAGTTTTTTGAGGTTGTAATTTTTTCCCACAATTTTTATTTTTTTTCTTTTTTCACAAAATTGTTATTGTTATTGTTAATTGTTATCAGCAGGTTATTTCTCACACACAGTATATGCATAGCACAAATTACACCCCAAAACCCATTCTACTACTCCTCCTGAGTATGGCTATTCCTACTCCTACTACTCCTCCTGAGTATGGCAATAACATGCAGGGAGTGCCATCAGGCGTTCTAGGAGCATAAATTACACATATAATTTCTTGACTACCTCTTTTTGAAGGCCCTGGAGCACCAGGACAATGGAAACGCCCCAAAAATGACCCCATTTTGAAAAGAAAAGAACACAACATATAATCTGAGGCATAATGAGCCTTTTGAACGTCATTTTTTTTTCTACAAGTTTTTGGAAAATGTGTAAAGAAAATGAAAACACATTTTTTTTTACACAAAGTTGTCCATTTATACACATAGCATGTACATACCAAAAATGACATGCCCAAATAAATTCTCCTACTCCTCCTGAGTACAGCGATACCACATGTGGGAGACATTTACACAGCCTGGCCACATAGAGAGGCCCAACATGCAGGGAGCACCATCAGGCGTTCTAGGGGCATACGTTTCAAATCTAATTTGAATACCTCACTCTTGTGATGCACTCTAGTGGCATGGATGAGAACTGATGTGGCATGGATGAGTATTAATGGGGATGGATGAGCCGTAGATGGGGATGGCTGAGTATGGCTGAGTACGGCCAGGTACGACTGAGTACGGCTGGGTACTGCTGGGTACGGCTAAGTGTGGATGGGATGGCTGCGTATGGCTGGGTATGGCTGGGAATGACTGGGGGTATGGCTGAGTATGGCTGGGTATTGCTGAGTATGGATGGGATGGCTGGGTATGGCTGGGAATGACTGGGGGTATGGCTGGGTATTGCTGAGTATGGATGGGTATGGCTGAGTATGGATGGGGGTGGATGGGATGTCTGAGCATGGATGGATGGATGAGTATTGCTGAGTATGGATGGATGGCTGAGCATGGATGGCTGGGTATGGATGGCTGGGTATGGATGGCTGGGTATGGATGGCTGGGTATGAATGGCTAAGCATGGATGGCTGAGCATGGATGGCTGAGAATGGATGGCTGAGAATGGATGGCTGAGCATGGATGGCTGAGCATGGATGGCTGAGCATGGATGGCTGAGCATGGATGGCTGGGCATGGATGGCTGGGCATGGATGGCTGGGCATGGATGGCTGAGTGCAGGAATGGGCTCATATCTGTCAGCGGCCATTTACCGTGATCCATGATGCTCTGGACCCGGCGGTCACGGATATTCCTAGGTGCACACCCAAGGGGGCATGCGGAAGCAAGATTCTGGGAGGTCATAAATGTACGCCCTCCCAGAGTTTTGAGCCACGCTGTAGCCGTCATTCGGCTATGGTGTTAAGTGTTTAAAGTGGTATTAAAGCTGAAAGCAAACATTTATTATATTGCAGCTTACCAATCTGTAGATGATGGAGGATACATTTGTTTTCTTTTTTAGGCTTTCTTCCCTTTATTTTCACCTGGTGATCCAGGCAGTAAGGCTTCATGTACACTGCTGCTGGTAAACTGATGTTTAGGAGCAGTTGGTCATTCAGCTGCCCCTGAGCTCTCCTCTATGTTATCTTATCAGTACATGTGCACAGGGTCATTTATAGTCGTTTCTATGCAGTTGAGTTTAGAAGCATTTTTTGGAACACAAAAAAAATGGGTTCAGACGGATATTCAGAAGCATTTGAAACGCCCAACGCCTGTAACAGCTTGTAAACGCTGCTAAACATGGTAACTCGTGTTTTGCAGCGTTTCATTTACAGACGTTTTTCATTTTAACAAAAAAAAAAAAAAAAAAACACTTACAAGTGCTTCTAGAAGCAAATTCTGTTAAATGCGGCATGTAAACTCGGCTAAATGGACGTTTTTAGACGCTGGTTTCTAGCTGTCAAGTTAAATCGTTCATGAGAGGTTAAACAACGTCCCCTGTACATGAAGCCTAAGGCGCCATGCACACTGGGCTTAAAAAAACTTCTGTCATATAGAGCATTTTTTGTACAAAGTTTAGACAAGTTTAGGAGTGTTTTAAGTTTTTTCTGCCAGTGAGCTCCAATCAGAAACGCAAATGAGAAGGGTTTTTTTTCTGCCTCTAAACATTGATCTCAAAATTTGCTTCTTAACATCCTAATGTACGTGGACACATAGGATAGCATTGAGTTGATTCTGCAGGCAGAACACAAAACTCCTGTAGAAGCAACGTTTTTTACGCCAGTGTGCGTGGCGCTTAAGCCTGTTTTTCAAAAGAACAAGCTGCGCTGCAGATGTAGCTGTTACTGGATTGAGAAAAAACACCAACAGGGTTGCTTACAATGATCAGCTTTAATTTATTTATGTAAAACCTTTATCCCAAAAGGAAACACAAATTTAGCTGTAACTGCTTTAAAGTAATACCTGGAGTTTAGATACAATCTGTTTAGGGTATATAAATCTGCTAGAGCATCTAACACCTCCCCTTCCCCCAGACTGTCAATACTGCCGTCTAAAGGTACCCCCTGTACTCCTTCATCCTAAGTGGAGGCACTGTAATATAGGAGGAGTTTTACTGGCCAGATCAACAGGAGGAAACAGAGAAACGAGTAAGAAAAAAAAAAACTAATGCAGCTACCACATTTAATGATTGCTGGTAAGCAGCAATATATTGCATTTATGCTTTTGAGTTTATTACCCATTTAAAGCATATTTCCAAGATTGCAGCCAAATTGGGATAACACATAATTAATATGTTCCCACACACTCTATATCTTAGCTATCCTTCCTTCTCTATATAGTGTGAGGGGGCTGGGAAGGTATATTTAATATAATTACTCTGTCTATGCTGCACTGGCAGATCCTAATTATGAATTGTAAGCTAGATGTGCACATGGACTATCCTAACAAAGGGTTAAAGATATGTGTGTTACATGTATGGTAACTAACATTTTTTTTTTTTTGTTTTTTTTTTTTTAAAGGGTCCTAAAGTGTCTCTATAGTATATCATAACAATTCAAGCTACCTATAAAGTCCTATGTTTAATCCTACTCTAAAGAAACAACTAGATATTTTTAGGTATACTGTGAAGAATGGGAACACTTTGGGGGTTATTTACAAAAGGCAAATCCACTTTGCACTACAAGTGCAAACTGCAAGTGCAAAGTGCACTTGAAATTGCACTGAAAGTGCACTTGGAAGTGCAGTCACTGTAAATCTGAGGGGTAGATCTGAAATGAGGGGAAGCTCTGTTGATTTTATCATCCAATCATGTGCAAGCTAAAATGCTGTTTTTTATTTTCCTTGCATGTCCCCCTCAGATCTACAGCGACTGCACTTCCAAGTGCACTATCAGTGCAATTTCAAGTGCACTTTGCACTTGTAGTTTGCACTTGTAGTGCAAAGTGGATTTGCCTTTAGTAAATAACCCACATAGTGCAGATTTCTCAAATCTGGCTGCAAAGGTGAATATACACATTAACCACTTGGCGACCATACTATAGCTAAATGATGGCTACAGCGCGGTCTTCCAGTTCTGGGACAACCTCCCAGAACCCTGCCCCCCACACGCTCTGTGATCGCTGTGTCCTTCAGACACAGTTGGTCACAGATCAGGGTACACAGCCAATCACAGTGGCTCTTTACCACATGATCAGCTATGTCCAATCACAGCTGATCACATTGTAAACACACTTGCCGGTTATCAGTATTCCTATTCCCTCAGCATTCCTTTTCTTGCTCAAAAAAACTATCACAAATATATTCCACTCCTGACTTGGAGACCACACATTTGTGCGTTTATGTTAATACATTTTGGAGTTAAACTGACTAGAAGATTTAAATAAAACAAAGTTTATTAATAAGGAAGTCTAAGTCGCATTGAAAAAAAATGTCATGCAAAGCTGTATAAGAATGTTTTTTCATGGCATTTAGAAAACGGATCTTGTCAGTACTTATGATTTACCATAAGTAATATACCATGATAATCCGTGTATAGAAGAGAGCAAAAATATAATGTAATCCACTTACTGCAGCCTGACTGATGCTTAGAAAACAAAAATATATATATTTAAAGCAACTTCAAGTTAAATTTGCATAATCCAGGTATACAAAACACACATCATTTATTCAGCTATATCTCATATCCCCAAGGAAGCAGCATTCATTTTCTATGAAAGTAGATTATTTTGAAGTATGAACAGCTTTACAAGAGCATTAGAGCTTTGAGACAGAATTATTTCCTAATATTATCATCTAGTTGTTTTATATAGTGTGTTTCATGTTTTGAGTGGAAATCCTCAATTACCAATAATAGAAAGGATCAGTACAGTACTTAAAGGTTTAATAATTTACAAAATGTCTACAACACAGTTAGCAGATATAAGTTATGAGACATAGGATTGATTTCTAAGTCGGATGCTATGTCTACAAACAGAAATGGAGACCCAACCTGCTGAGTTTATGTCAGGGCTGGTTCAGCCCTTCCTTCTCTGAGCTGGCCGATCAGCTGTCGGCTAATTGCCAGCTCTCATCTCTCTCCACAGTTAACCAGCTGTTGTGGATCTGCTCTTCAGTCCTGCCTACTTAAAGATCTCCAGCTCACTTCATTCCTGCCTTCGCCTTGGTCACATCACAAGAAATCATCTCCTGCGTGTTTAAAGATTGGCTTTGCTGACATCCCTTCTGGCTCCTTATCCTGCTTGCTGTTCCTCTACTTGGATCTCTGACTTCTGGCCTGGCTGATTACCCAATCTGGTTACTGAACTCTGGCTTGGCTGACTACCCGATCCGGTTACTGGACTCTGGCTATGCTTTGACTACGCTTACTCTATTTACTTTTTTATTATTATTAATAAACAAGTGTAATTTTACTGTACTTCTGTCTTGGTCTGGTTGATGGTTTCTGGCAGTTTATGAAACATTTGGACATTGCCTTGATTTTGAGGATTCTTGAATGTTGTTTCAAGTAAGCTATATAACTTTTATATTGACTGTCTATGCTCCTTCTCCTCTATTATTTACTCAAACATTGTCCCATCCACCATTATGTAAAAAACAAAAAATGATGGCACTTGCAGAATGAAAATTACCACTTATTTAAGTTTTCCACTGCCAGCAGTTTAATGTTCACAACTTGTTCCACAAACATCAGGATGCCAGTAATGTAAATAGTCAGTTCAGCTAATGCACCCTGTGATCACTCCTCCTTCACATAAACACAGTTGCAAAATATCACATTGACTACACAATACAGTGGTGGGAGCCCATGCAGCTTCTATAGGGCCTGGGCAAGAGGGTAGTTCACATTTTTGTTGCTATTACCCCAAAACGGAGATGCACCCTCTCTATTTGTCTGTCGCCAAGTGAAGGTAAATTCATAATTTTACAGAGAAGAGGAATCCTTTCAATGTAGTGACAGTTTACTGTGACAATGGTCTATGAGAGTGATTCCCTTTTAGAAACATAGAAACATGGAAAAAGATTGCGTAGTCCATCGAGTCTGCCCATTTTTTTTCTGTTAACTCTATTGTCTGGCTATAGATCTATGTTTATCTCAAGCATGCTTGCAGCCATTTGCTGTTGACTATCTTACTACCTCTGCTAGTTTATTGCAAGCATCAACTACCCTTTCAGTAAAATAATACTTTCTATGATTAGTTTTGAACGTCCCTCCAGTTAGTTTGGGGTCATATCCCTGTGTTCTTGATTTTGGTTCCATATTGAAAAAAATGCCCTCCTGAACCTTATTCATCCCCTTGATGTTTTTAAAGGTTTCAATCATGTCTCCCCTTTCCCTTCTTTCCTCCAAAATGTACATTTTAAAGTGGAGCTACAGCACCCCCACCAAAAAATTAAAAGTCAGCAGCTACAAATACTGTAGCTGCTGACTTTTTATATTAGAACATTTATCTGTCAAGGGATCCTGCGATATCGGACCCCCAGCTGATTTTTTAATCTGCTCTTGGGTGCTGCCACCACCATTCCTTGTAAGGGAAACTGGCAGTGAAGCCTTGTGGCTTCACAGCCGGATCCCTACTGCACATGCGCGAAGCTCACTGTGCTTTCTGAATGGCCCGGCGGCGGTGGCAGGAGGAGGGCTGAATTTCCAGGTGACCTCACCGTAGTGAGGTCTCCTGGAAGCAGGGACTGGTACCTCTCAAAAACAGGTACCCCCCCTCCCCAAAAGGTGCCAAAAGTGACAGCAGAGGGGGAAAGGAAGCAAACAAGCAGAGCTTCTTTTGGGTCAAGCTCTGCTTTAAGTTCCTCAAGTCGATCTCGATATGTTTTATCCCCCAAACCTTTCAACATTTTTGTTACCCCTCTTTGGACTCGTTCTATCTCATTCCCTTTTCTTTGTAGAGATTTTTTCACATTCACATTGCATCTATGGCACAGGAAGTGAAAGGAATTCTCCTCATGGCACACAAACAGCACTGCTTGAAGATAACTAGTCAGGAGAGAAATATGGAGCTGCTATTGTGGCCCTTTTCTTCTCAAAATACTGTCAGTTTGGCTGTCATGCAAACGCTTTAGCTTCAATAGATTTGAGTCACTGATTTGAGTCACTGACCCAAAACAAGTATAGGAAAGAACTTCTGAATTTCATTTTGCTATACAGTGCCTTGCAAAAGTATTCACCCCCTTGGCTTTTTACCTATTTTGTTACATTACAGCCTTTAGTTCAATGTTTTTTTAATCTGAATTATATGTGATGGATCAGAACACAATAGTCTAAGTTGGTGAAGTATAATTAGAAAAATATATACATAAAACAATTTTTCAGAAATAAAAAACTGATAATTGGCATGTGCGTATGTATTCACCTCCTTTGTTATGGAGCCCATAAAAAGCTCTGGTGCAACCAATTACCTCCAGAAGTCACATAATTAGTGAAATGATGTCCACCTGTGTGCAATCTAAGTGTCACATGATCTGTCATTACATATACACACCTTTCTGAAAGGCCCCAGAGGATGCAACAACTAAGCAAGGGGCACCACTAACCAAACACTGCCATGAAGACCAAGGAACTCTCCAAACAAGTAAGGGACAATGTTGTTCAGGGTTAAGTTATAAAGAATATCCAAATCTTTCATGATCCCTAGGAGCACCATCAAATCTATCATAACCAAATGGAAAGTACATGGCACAACAGCAAACCTGCCAAGAGACGGCCGCACACCAAAACTCACGGACCGGGCAAGAAGGGCATTAATCAGAGAGGCAGCACAGAGACCTAAGGTAACCCTGGAGGAGCTGCAGAGTTCCACAGCAAGAGACTGGAGTATCTGTACATAGGACGACAATAAGCCGTGCGCTCCCGAGAGTTGGGCTTTATGGCAAAGTGGCCGGAAGAAAGCCATTACTTTCAGCAAAAAACAAAATGGCACGTTTTGAGTTTGCGAAAAGGCATGTGGGAGACTCCCAAAATGTATGGAGGAAGGTGTTCTGGTCTGATGAGACTAAAATTGAACTTTTTGGCCATCAAAGAAAACGCTATGTCTGGCACAAACACAACCCATAACATCACCCAAAGAATACTATCCTCACACTGAAACATGGTGGTGGCAGCATCATGCTGTGGTAATGTTTTTCAGCAGTCATGACTGGGAAACTGGTCAGGGTTGAGGGAAAGATGGATGGTGCTAAATACAGGGATATTCTTGAGCAAAACCTGTACCACTCTTTATGCGATTTGAGGCTAGGACGGAGGTTCAACTTCCAGCAGGACAATGACCTCAAACACACCGCTAAAGCAACACTTGAGTGGTTTAGGGGGAAACATGTAAATGTGTTGGAATGGTCTAGTCAAAGCCCAAACCTCAATCCAATAGAAAATCTGTCGCCAGACTTAAAGATTGCTGTTCACAAGCGCAAACCATCCAACTTAGAGCTGGAGCAGTTTTGCAAGGAGGAATGAGCAAAAATCCCGGTGGTAAGATGTGGCAAGCTCATAGAGCCTTATCCAAAGTGACTTGGAGCTGTGATAGCCACAAAAGGCGGCTCTACAAAGTATTGACTTTAGGGGGGTGGATAGTTATGCACATTGACTTTTTCTGTTATTTTGTCCCTTTTGTTGTTTGCTTCACAATAACAAAAAAAAAAACATCTTCAAAGTTGTGGGCATGTTCTGTAAATTAAATGATGCAGATCCTCAAACATTCCATGTTAATTCCAGGTTGTGAGGCAACAAAACACAAAAAATGCCAAGGGGGTAAATACTTTTGCAAGGCACTGTTTGTTCTTTTCTGGTTCTGTAGCCAGACACAGCCAAGAAACTACATTTTTTAGAAGGATGTCAGCAGCGACATTGTTTAAGTGCTGAAGACACACATTTCTCTATCATTAATTATCATCACATTCAGTGTTGTGTCTGAAATACAGTTTCTAACAAAAGTGAGTACACCCCTCACATTTTTGTAAATATTTTATTATCTTTTCATGTGACAACACTGAAGAAATTACACTTTGCTACAATGTAAAGTAGTGAGTGTACAGCTTGTATAACAGTGTCAATTTGCTGTCCCCGCAAATTATCTCAACACACAGCTAATAATGTCTAAACCACTGACAACAAAAGTGAGTATACCCCCTAAGTGAAAATGTCTGAATTGGTCCCAAAGTGTTAATATTTTGTGTGGCCACCATTATTTTTCAGCACTGCCTTAACCTTCTTGGGCATGGAGTTCACCAGACCTTCACAGGTTGCCACTGTAGTCCTCTTCCACTTCTCCATTGCAACATTATGGAGCTGGTGGATGTTAGAGACTTTGCGCTCCTCCACCTTCTGTTTGAGGATGCCCCACAGATAGGGTTTAGGCCTGGAGACATGCTTGGCCAGTCCATCACCTTTACCCTCAGTTGACATTTTGGGCCCAATTTGGACATTTTCACTGTACTCACTTTTTTGCCAATAATGGCTGTGTTGAGTTATTTTGAGGGGACAGCAAACTTACACTGTTATACAAGCTGTACACTCACTAATTTACATTGTAGCAAAGTATAATTTCTTCAGTGTTGTCACCTGGATACTGTGTGTGTGTGTGTGTGTGTGTGTGTGTGTATATATATATATATATATATATATATATATATATATATATATATATATATATATATATATATATATATATATATATATAGTGGGGACGGAAAGTATTCAGACCTCCTTACATTTTTCACTCTTTGTTATATTGCAGCCATTTGCTAAAATCAATTAAGTTCATTTTTCCCTCATTAATGTACACACAGCACCCCATATTGACAGAAAAAACACAGAATTGTTGACATTTTTGCAGATTTATTAAAAAAGAAAAACTGAAATATCACATGGTCCTAAGTATTCAGACCCTTTGCTCAGTATTTAGTAGATTTTGATCTAATACAGCCATGAGTCTTTTTGGGAAAGATGCAACAAGTTTTTCACACCTGGATTTGGGGATCCTCTGCCATTCCTCCTTGCAAATCCTCTCCAGTTCTGTCAGGTTGGATGGTAAACGTTGGTGGACAGCCATTTTTAGGTCTCTCCAGAGATGCTCAATTGGGTTTAATCAGGGCTCTGGCTGGGCCATTCAAGAACAGTCACAGAGTTGTTGTGAATCCACTCCTTCCTTATTTTAGCTGTGTGCTTAGGGTCATTGTCTTATTGAAAGGTAAACCTTCGGCCCAGGCTAAGGTCCTGAGCACTCTGGAGAAGGTTTTTGTCCAGCATATCCCTGTACTTGGCCGCATTCATCTTTCCCTTTATTGCAACCAGTCGTCCTGTCCCTGCAGCTGAAAAACATCGCCACAGCATGATGCTGCCACCACCATGCTTCACTGTTGGGACTGTATTGGACAGGTTGGTATTTTGAGACTAGGCTAGTAATGTAGCTGGGGGCAGAGTTGTGGATGGCTTTGTAACCTATTGTTAGTATTTTGAATTTAATTCATTGGGCGAGTGGCAGCCAATAAAGGGATTGGCAGAGAGGGGTAGCAGACACTGAGCGGTTTGTAAGGTGGATGAGTCTGGCAGCAGCATTCATGATGGACTGAAGGGGGGATAGTCTACTTAAAGGTAAGCCAATGAGGAGGGAGTTGCAGTAGTCGAGGCGAGAGATAACCAGGGAGTGAATCAGGAGCTTTGTGGTTTCGTTGGTTAGAAAGGGACGTAGTTTAGAGATGTTGCGGAGGTTGAGGCGGCAAGCTTTGGAAAGTGATTGGATGTGGGGCCGAAAGGAGAGTTCAGAATCCAGGATAACACCTAGTACCCTGACATGTGGGGACGGGTGGATGGTTGTGCCATTGCTCTTGACAGACAAGTCAGGGGAAGAGGCACGTGAGGGAGGAAATATTATAAGCTCGGTTTTGGACAAGTTGAGTTTGAGGAAGTGGTGTGACATCTATACAGATATGTCGGTTAGTAAGTTAGTGATGCGTGAGGAGACTGATGGAGTGAGTTGAGGGGTGGAGAGATAGATTTGTGGGTCATCAGCGTAGAAATGATATTGAAAGCCATGAGAGGCTATCAGCTGACCCAGGGAAGAGGTGTAGATTGAAAATAAAACAGGTCCAACAACAGAACCTTGGGGGACCCCGACAGAGAAGGGAAGAGGAGTGGAGGAAGTAGAATTGTAAGTGACACTGAAGGTGCATTGGGATAGGTAGGATGAGAGCCACTGAAGAGTACAGTCACGGAGACCGAGGGAGTAAAGTTTTTTGAGGAGGAGGGTGTGGTCAACCATGTCAAAGGCAGCTGAAAGATCCAGAAGTAGGATTACAGAATAGTGTCTGTTGGTTTTTGCAGTTAGTAGGTCATTTGTGAGTTTTAAAAGAGCAGTTTCTGTGGAGTGTTGAGGGCGAAATCCAGATTGAAGGGGATCAAGAAGGTTGTTTTTAATGAGGTGGTCACTCAGTTGGTTGTAAACCAGGCGTTCAAGGAGTTTAAAGGAAAAGGGGAGCAAGGAGATATGGCGTAGGTTAAGATTGGTAGGGTCCAAGGATGGCTTTTTAAGTATGGGGGTGACCAGTGCATGTTTTAGAGCATTGGGGAAGACGCCAGAGGTGAGGGAGAGATTGAAGATGTGGGTTAGAGAGTGTAGGATGGAGTCAGAGGGTGACCGTAGCATATGAGAGGGAATAGGGTCCAGGGGACAGGTGGTTAGGTGGGCGATAGAAAGGAGTTTAACAACTTCGTCTGTAGTAGCAGATTTGAATAGGGGGGGTGTCAGTTGTGCCTGTTGACATGGGGTCTTAGCTTGCGGAGATACCTGTAGAGTGGAGATTTCATCGCAGATTGTATCAATCTTGTTTTTGAAGTGATTAGCGATCTCCTGGGCAGTGAGTGAGTCAGTGGGTGGAGGCGGTGGAGGACAAAGTAGAGAGTTGAAGGTAGAGAAGAGTTTACGGGGACTAGATGAGAAGGTGTTAATAAGAGATGTAAAATAGGTTTGCTTGGCAGTGTGGAGGAAAGAATAGTATTTTTGGAGGGCAGATTTGTATTGGTTGAAAACTTTGAGAGACTTAGTCCTGTGCCACAGACGCTCAAGAGCGCAACTACGTTTTTTAGTGTCATCTGTTTGCCAGGGTTGTAGGGGTCGAGGCCTGATTCTGCGTGTAGTGAGGGGAACGAGCTTGTCCAGGGTGGAGGACAGGGATTTATTGTAGATAGACGTGGCTTGGTTGGGGCAGTACAGGGGAGAGATTTTGTCAGAGGTGGTCAGTAGCAGAATAGAGGAGAGAGGAGTTGAAGCTGTGAAAATTTCTACGGGTGATCGTTAGGCGATTAGAGGGAAAGGTGGTGGAAGACAGGGGGAGGGAGAAACTAATAAGGTGATGGTCGGAGAGAGGAAAAGGATTGTTTGAGAAGTTGCATGGAGTGCATAGGTAGGAGAATACAAGGTCAAGGGTGTTGCCATCAGAGTGAGTAGAAGCCTGTACCCATTGTTTTAGGTCAAATGAAGAGGTTAGACTAAGAAGTTTAGAAGTAGCAGGAGTGTTTGTATTAGCAGAGATGTTGAAATCACTGGGAAGGATTGTGGGAATTTCTGAAGAGAGAAAGTAGGGTAGCCAGGCAGAAAACTTATCAAGGAAAGTTGATAATGGTCCAGGGGGCCGGGAGATCACAGCAATTCTTAGGGAAGTAGGAGAGAATAGATGTATACAGTGGGCTTCAAATGATGAGAGAGACAAAGAGGGAGGAGAGTGAATAACCTGGAAGGTACTGTCACGTACCTTCAGCAGAGTCTGAATGTAGAGGGAGGCCTCTCGCACGGTCCTGGTCCTGACACCCCTGGTAGTAGGGACAGGGAGTGCCGGGGCACAGAAGGGTGCAGGTGCCTGCGGCTGGAGAACTGGAACTTGGAGATTCGGAATCCTCCGGAGACTAGATGAAAGATAGGTCACCAGAACTGTTAGTAGAAGCCGGGCAGGCGTGGGTTCAGGGACAACTGCAACGTCAGGTCAGGCAAAGGTTGGCAACGGGCTGGCAGCGAGGTATCCAAAACAGAAGACAGTTCGTGGTCAAGGTCAGGCAGAGGTCGGCAACGGGCAGGCAGCGAGGTACAAAGTCAGGAGGCAGAGCCGTAGTAGATAGTCCAAGCCAGGGTCAGTATAATCCGTAAGGTAGGTAGCAGACAAGGGAGATCCGAGAGAGTGGTCAGGAAGCCAGGTAATCAGGAGCAAGTAACAGGTCACACGAACGTCAGGAAATCAGGAACTAGCTGAAGACGATCCAGCACTAGTGTCAGGCACGAACCTTGTTTATATATGGCGCCGAGCGCCGGGATTGGTGGACGTGAACGTGCGTGCGTGAGATCGTACACCCGCTCGTACGGCTGTGCGGGTGCGTGCATACGTTCGTACGGATGCGCGGTTGTGCACGTCCGATCCGGAACTCGCTCGTATCTGTTGGGGACACCGCGCATGGCCGTTAGATGCTGCTGCATGGAGACGGGAGCTAGTGCTGTGAGTTCTCTGACATTGCCCCCTCCTTAAGGGCAGCCTCTGGATGCCTCTAGACACCGAACCCTCTGAGCGGGAGCAGTGAAAGGCCCGTATGAGTCTTTGAGCATGGAGATTTGTTTCAGGTTCCCAGGAATTCTCTTCTGGGCCAAAGCCTCTCCATTTGATTAAATACTGGTTTTGCCCTTGCCGTTTCCTATGGTCCAAAATGGCTTCAACTTCGAATTCTTCTTCCCCATTCACAATTATAGCTTCAGGGGGTCCTACCTCCCGATCTGGAAAGGAATTTGGTACATCGACCTTGAGTAGTGAAACATGGAAAACAGGGTGGATCCTGAATGAATTGGGAAGTTCGAGTTCATAGGCGACTGAATTAATCTTCTTCTTGACTGGGAAGGGCCCTAAGTATCTAGGTCCCAGTTTTTTAGAAGGGCATGCCAACTTCAGATTCTTAGTAGCCAGCCACACACGATCACCAACCTTTAGCTCCAACTCTCCCCTCTTTTTCTTGTCGAAGAATCTTTTATTATCTTCCTGTGCCTTAGAGATAGTTTCTTTAAGCAACTTATTGTTTGCAGCAAAGAAATTGAGTCTGTCCTGGACAGCAGGTACAGGAGAGTCTGGTATGAGTGCTGGCAAAAAGGAAGGGTGAAACCCGTAGTTGGAGAAGAAGGGTGACTGGTTTGTGGTAGAGTGCGTAGCATTGTTGAATGCAAATTCCGCCAAGGGTAGCAATGAGGCCCAATCTTCCTGAGAAAAAGAAGAAAAACAACGTAGGTACTGTTCCAACGTTTGGTTGGTGCGTTCAGTCTGCCCGTTGGTCTGGGGGTGATATGCTGAAGAAAAGTTCAGTTTGATGCCTAGTGTCTCACACAATGACTTCCAAAATTTAGATGTGAATTGTACTCCACGGTCAGAAACAATGTCACTGGGAATTCCGTGGAGTCTAACAATCTCTTTAATAAACACTCTGGCAGTCTCGGTTGCCGACGGAGTCCCTTTCATAGGGATAAAATGTGCCATCCTGGAAAAACGGTCAACGACCACAAAGACAGATGAGAATCCATCAGAAGGAGGAAGCTCGACAATGAAGTCCATTGCGATTTTATCCCAAGGTCTTTCGGGGATGGGCAGTGGTCTCAGTAGTCCCCATGCTTTGTTCTTGTTATTTTTATTCCTAAGGCAGGTCAAGCAAGAGTTTACATAAATTCTACAGTCCTTTGCAAGGTTGGGCCACCAAAAATGCCTTTGAATTAAGTCCATGGTCTTGTGACCCCCAAAATGGCCCGCTAAGGGATAATCATGACAGACCTGTAGAATGGTGGTACGTAGACCTTGGGGAACAAAAATCTTACTCCCTTGCCAGAAGAGCCCATCTTTTTCTTGGAGGTTAGTTCCTGGGGGTATCGTTGTCCCTAAAGATGCCTGACGGATCTGTGATATCACACTGGATTGGGTCAGTAAGAAATTTCCAGCTTGCAGGATCGTATCTGGTGGGGAAGGATCCACAGTTTCCGTGAACATGCGGGATAGCGCATCGGGTTTGATGTTTTTAGATCCTGGCCGATAGGTAAGGTGGAAATTGAAACGGGAAAAGAAGAGGGCCCATCTTGCTTGTCTGGGTCTGAGGCGTTTGGCAGTCCTGAGATACTCGAGATTTTTATGATCTGTGAAGATCAAGATGGGATGTGCTGCCCCCTCTAGGAGATACCGCCATTCTTCCAAGGCTGCTTTTATCGCCAAGAGCTCTCGGTCCCCAACGTCATAATTTCTCTCGGAGGCACCTAATTTCTTGGAGAAGAAAGCCACAGGGTGCATTAAAGATTTTGGCCCTTGGCGCTGGGACAGGATGGCCCCCACAGCATTCTCTGATGCATCCACTTCCAGGGTATAAGGTAGGGCAGGATCAGGGTGTTTCAACACCGGAGCAGAGGTAAATAGCTCCTTAATTTGTCGAACGCAGCTTGGGCTGCTGTGGTCCACTGAAAACGGCTTTGCTTCCTTGTAAGATGTGTGATGGGTGCTATAATACTGGAGAAATTTTTAATAAATTTTCTATAAAAGTTAGAGAATCCAATAAAACGTTGCACCCCTTTCTTATCGGTTGGGGGTGGCCAGGACATGATGGCTGAGACTTTCTGAGGATCCATTGCTACACCCCGAGTTGATATTACCAGGCCGAGAAAGTGAATGGTCTGGCATTCAAACTCACATTTCTCGGCTTTGGCAAAGAGTCCGTTTTGTCTCAATCTCAGAAGAACTTGCCTCACATGATCACGGTGTGTTTCTAAGGAGTTTGAGAATATCAGGATATCGTCCAGGTAGACAATTACGAATGAGTCCAGAAAATCTCTAAAAATGTTATTCACAAAATGTTGGAAGGTGGCTGGTGCATTGCAGAGTCCGAATGGCATAACTAGGTACTCGAAGTGGCCGAAGCGTGTCCGGAAAGCTGTCTTCCACTCATCACCCTCACGGATTCGAATCAAATTATAGGCACCTCGCAAATCCAATTTTGTGAATATCCGGGCCAAGCGAAGTCTCTGAAACAGTTCTGGGATCAAGGGAAGAGGATAGCGATTCTTAATTGTTATTTTATTTAGGTCTCTGTAGTCCACACACGGGCGGAGGGAATGATCTTTCTTCTCTACGAAAAATATTCCAGCACCAGCTGGAGAAGAGGAATGTCTGATGAAACCTTTTTTGAGGTTTTCGTTAATGTACTCCTTAAGGACCAGGAGTTCGGGTTCCGACAGGGGAAAGATTCTTCCAAACGGGATTTCTGCCCCTGGTAACAGTTCAATTGGGCAGTCATAAACCCGGTGGGGAGGAAGAGTATCTGCTTTATGCTTATCAAACACATCCAGGAAACTATGGTAGACAGATGGAACCAGTTCTTGGGACTCTGACGTAGATTTTAAACAGCCGAGGACTGGGGTTACATGGTGGAGGACCTTGAGGCAGTTCTGGAGGCAATAGCTGGACTGGAACACTACTTCGCCCATAACCCAGTTGATTTGGGGATTATGGGCTTGTAGCCACGGCATTCCCAGAATAATTGGAAACAATGGGGATGAGATGACGTCCAGGCACAATAGTTCCTGATGGTTGGGTAATATGCTGGCGGGCAGTGGTTGGGTTTCATGCGTAATAGGCCCGGATTTAATGTTTGACCCATCTGCAAGTCGTATGGAAAGTTGCTGTTGCTTGGGTGTTAATGGGATGTCATGTTGTAGGGCAAAGGCACGGTCTATGAAGCAGCTGCAGGCGCCAGAGTCAATTATGGCCCGGACCCGGAGTGTTCCTTCTGGAAGCTGCAAGGAAACAGGGACAGCAATGTGAGCAGATCTTGTTACAGTTAGTGTTCTAGGTTCATGAGGTAGATAGTTAAACTTACAAGCTTTATTTGGGCACATATTTGCGTAGTGGCCGGCCTCCCCACAATAGAGGCAGAGGTTGTTCTGACGTCGACGCTGTTTCTCTTCGGGTGACAGTGGTGAGCGGAGCAACCCTATCTGCATTGGTTCCGGAGCTTCGGAGGTGGCAGCAGGTACATGGGAGGTGGACATAGTAGGGTTGCTAGGAACTTTGGGCAGCATCCAGGTGGGTCGCATCTGACTGGTTCTTTCAGATCTCCGTTCCCTTAGACGACGGTCTATCTGGATGGACAATTGGATCAGGTCTTCCAAAGAGTCTGGAAGTCCAACTCGGGCCAACTCATCTTTCAATGCCTCAGAGAGTCCCATGCGGAACTGATAGCGGAGGGCGGCGGCGTTCCACTGAGTATCGGAACTCCATCGCCTAAAGTCAGTTACGTAATCTTCTACTGGCCTACGTCCCTGCTGGAGAGCATGAAGACTGGCCTCTGCAGTGGTAGCTCGTTGAGGGTCGTCATACATTTTGGCCATTTCATTCATGAAAGAGTCCATAGTATCTAATAGTGGACTGGCTTGCTCCAATAAGCGGTGAGCCCAGGTTTGAGGTTCCCCCTGGAGTAGTGAGATGATGAACCCCACCTTGGTGCTCTCCAAAGAGAAGGTACGGGGCTGTAGCAGGAAGTATAGCTGGCAGGCATTTTTAAAGGCACGGAACTTGCTGCGATCTCCGAAAAACCTCTCTGGAGTGGGGACTCGAGGCTCTAGGGGTGGCACCATTATTGCAGGTGCTGCTGCTGCGGCCACTGGACCGGGAGACCGAGCGGCTGTAGCTGCCTGGTGAGTTGAGGGATTTGGAGACAATGACTCCACTCTTTTCTCAAGTTGCCGGTAGCCATCTTGTAGGCCCTGGACTGCCTGGGTAAGGGCCGAAATCTGTTGGCACAGAGTGTCTAGAGGTGAGGTCCCCCTTTCAGACTCCATCTTGGCTGGATCGTACTGTCACGTACCTTCAGCAGAGTCTGAATGTAGAGGGAGGCCTCTCGCACGGTCCTGGTCCTGACACCCCTGGTAGTAGGGACAGGGAGTGCCGGGGCACAGAAGGGTGCAGGTGCCTGCGGCTGGAGAACTGGAACTTGGAGATTCGGAATCCTCCGGAGACTAGATGAAAGATAGGTCACCAGAACTGTTAGTAGAAGCCGGGCAGGCGTGGGTTCAGGGACAACTGCAACGTCAGGTCAGGCAAAGGTTGGCAACGGGCTGGCAGCGAGGTATCCAAAACAGAAGACAGTTCGTGGTCAAGGTCAGGCAGAGGTCGGCAACGGGCAGGCAGCGAGGTACAAAGTCAGGAGGCAGAGCCGTAGTAGATAGTCCAAGCCAGGGTCAGTATAATCCGTAAGGTAGGTAGCAGACAAGGGAGATCCGAGAGAGTGGTCAGGAAGCCAGGTAATCAGGAGCAAGTAACAGGTCACACGAACGTCAGGAAATCAGGAACTAGCTGAAGACGATCCAGCACTAGTGTCAGGCACGAACCTTGTTTATATATGGCGCCGAGCGCCGGGATTGGTGGACGTGAACGTGCGTGCGTGAGATCGTACACCCGCTCGTACGGCTGTGCGGGTGCGTGCATACGTTCGTACGGATGCGCGGTTGTGCACGTCCGATCCGGAACTCACTCGTATCTGTCGGGGACACCGCGCATGGCCGTTAGACGCTGCTGCATGGAGATGGGAGCTAGTGCTGTGAGTTCTCTGACAGGTGCATTGGGGGGATAGGAGGAATCCCACTCCACCTCCCTTGCGTCCATTAGGCCTAGGGGAGTGAGTCCAGTGAAGGCCACCCTGGGATAGGGAAGCAGGAGAAGGGGTGTCATATTCGTGGAGCCAGGTTTCGGTGGGAGCAAGTAGATTGAAGGAATTAGTGACAAAGAGGTCATGAACAGCAGTGAGTTTGTTGCAGACAGAGCGGGCGTTCCAGAGGGCGCAGGAGAGAGGGAGGCTGGTGTTGGGAAGAAGAGGAATGGAAACTAAATTGCGTAGATTGCGACTACTGCCAGAGTGTGTAGGGTGATGGGTGTGTTGGGCACAGTTAAATAAGGGAGGCCCATGGTTTGGGGAAATATCTCCAGCGGTTAGGACTACGAAAAAGGTAAGCCCGAAAAGTAAATCCACAGCAAGCAAACAAATGATGACTTAGTGGTGCACTGTGGTCACGGCGGACCTGAGGTGTGCTCTTGTGACGTATCTCTCACCCCACTCCTAAGGCCCTGCTATCCGGTATCAGTGTGTAAGTGCTCAGCAAGCAGCGTCTCACGTCAGTGCGATAGATTGCCGTGTAGCCACGTCCCTGACATGTTTCGTCACTAAGACTCCCTCATGGGATTGGCTACACGGCCCATCCATCATCCCTTATGTATTCTCCCTCTATTAGTCATGTGATTCTCGATATCGCGCATGCGCACACATCATGTCCCCATGACCGCAAAGCGCCGGCAAACAATATATATGAATCTATCCGGCCAAGAGATATAATGATACTGATGTATTTAACAATAGACAATGTATCAAACAGTATTGGACAGAAGATATATGGCAGTGGATGATCTGCTCATAAGAACTAGAAATAAACAAAGAGCAGTTACACCGTTATGATAGTGGTGTAAATTAAAATACAAATACCAAAAATACAAATACGCAAAAAAAATTTCTAAAAAAGTATAAAAAATATAAAAATTAATAATATTATAAAGAATTGTAAAACATCAGTAATCTGTGCAACAGAAACATCTGATGAGTGGATTGGCTGGTACAATAATTTAATCAAGTTGGAAAACAAACTACTAATGTTCCCCTATAAGTTAGATTAAATCACATTAATAAACAGTGAGGTACCACTGGTGAGGTCCACCTATGTGAAACAAACAGAGCATATCCCATCTCTCTCACATTTCTTATAGGGGTCCAGGAAAACTCCGTATAAATACTTTTTTTTCTATATTGTTAAATTGGGGATATAAAACATGCATCCCATCATTGATGAATAATGATAATAAAAATAATAATAATAATAATTTAGATGGCAGGAAATAGTGACTGATGGAAAAGACTAAACATGATGGCAAACACTCCGTGTTCAATACCCAAAAATAAATCAAACTGTAAGTTGGTCAATAATCATTAGGAAAACAATTGAGGTCTACCTCAATGTTTAACCTTCTAGGTGCTGGGCACTTCATCAAAAAAATCCAGCGGGTTTCTCTTTGGGATAGATCCCTAACTCTATTAGAGCCCCTCCAAGATGGATGGATAATAACTATCCCACAGAATTGTAATAAGGAGGCGTCCTGATTGTGTTTCTCTTTAAAGTGTAGAGATATACTATGATAGCGAAAACCTATCCTGATGTTTGCTAGATGTTCTGCTATCCGGACTTTGAGAAGTCCTTTTGTTCTTCCCACATAAAATAGCCTGCATGGGCACCACATCAGATATACTACGTGTGAGGAGTTGCAGAGGGTGCAAATGCTGCAGAACTGTTAAAATCAGTAATAGGGGTAGGACAGAGTTCTCCAATAGAGATGGCGAGTCCTTCAGTATTAAGGAATTTATCACCTGCAACTCCTCACACGTAGTATATCTGATGTGGTGCCCATGCGGGCTATTTTATGTGGGAAGAACAAAAAGACTTCTCAAAGTAGGGATAGCAGAACATCTGGCAAACATCAGGATAGGTTTTCGCTATCATAGTGTATCTCTATGCTCTGTTTGTTTTACATAGGTGGACCTCACCAGTGGTACCTCACTGTTTATTAATGTAATTTAATCTAACTTATAGGGGAACATTAGTAGTTTGTTTTCCAGCTTGATTAAATTATTGTATCAGCCAATCCAATCATCAGATGTTTCTGTTGCACAGATTACTGATGTTTTATAATTCTTTATAATATTATTAATCTTTATATTTTTTATATTTTTTATAATTTTTTTTAGCGTATTTGTATTTTTGTATTTTTATTTTAATTTACACCACTATCATAACGGTGTAACTGCTCTTTGTTTATTTCTAATTCTTATGAACAGATCATCCACTGCCATATTTAACTAAATCGAGCGGTTCTTTTAATAATGAGCCACAATATACTTTCTTTTCTTAAATGTGTTTTTTTAAGTTTATACACACCATCGCCTTAATAAGTGTTGGTTTAAATGTCTTGGTATCTTCTGTGCAATACTGTTTGATACATTGTCTATTGTTAAATACATCAGTATCATTATATCTCTTGGTCGGATAGATTCGTATATACTGTTTGTCAGCGCTTTGCGGTCATGGGGACATGACGTGTGCGCATGCGCAATATCGAGAATCACATGACTAATAGAGGGAGAATACATAAGGAGTGATGGATGGGCCGTGTAGCCAATCCCATGAGGAAGTTTTAGTGATGAAACATGTCAGGGGCGTGGCTACACGGCAATCTATCGCACTGACGTGAGACGCCGCTTGCTGAGCACCTACACACTGATCCAACCGGATAGCAGGACCTTAGGAGTGGGGTGAGAGATACATCACAAGTGCACACCTCAGGTCCGCCGTGACCGCAGTGCATCTCTAAGCCATCGTTTGTTTGCTTGCTGTGGATTTACTTTTGAGACTTACCTTTTTCGTTTTAAATGTGAGTGTAAACATTGAAGTGTTTTTGGTGTGATTTATTTAAACTGGTTGAAATGTTATCACGCTATGTGGAGCACTTTGTTTATTTATTGTCCACATATCAAGCTTTTCTGATTTGAGTCACGGATCATCGTTTGCAACCCAGGTGTGGTTCAATCACCAATTTTGCCAAACATGAGAGTGGGAGGCAATACAAGCTGGTGAGTGCGTTTTTCAGAGGGAGAGGTGTCACAAGCACGTTGGTGTGGTGGAAGATTAAGAGTCCAAGAAGATTGAGTCTTTCTCTTATTTGTTTTGCCAACCTATATTCATGGATAGGGATGAGCCGAACACCCCCCGGTTCGGTTCGCACCAGAACCTGCGAACGGACCGAACATTCGCACGAACGTTAGAACCCCATTGAAGTCTATGGGACTCAAATGTTCAAAATCAAAAGTGCTCATTTTAAAGGCTAATTTGCATGGTATTGTCCTAAAAAGGGTTTGGGGACCCGGGTCCTGCCCCAGGGGACATGTATCAATGCAAAAAAAACTTTTAAAAACGGCCGTTTTTTTGGGAGCAGTGATTTTAATGATGCTTAAAGTTAAAAAAAAGTGAAATATTCCTTTAAATATTGTACCTGGGGGGTGTCTATAGTATGCCTGTAAAGTGGCATATGTTTCCCATGCTTAGAACAGTCCCTGCACAAAATGTCATTTTTAAAGGAAAAAAAGTCATTTAAAACTGCTTGCGGCTTTAATGTAATGTCGGGTCCTGGCAATATGGATGAAAATCAGTGAGACAAACAGCATGGGTACCCCCCAGTCCATTACCAGGCCCTTTGGGTCTTGTATGGATATTAAGGGGAACCCCGCACCTAAATTAAAAAAAGGAAAGGCGTGGGGCCACCAGGCCCTATATACTCTGAACAGCAGTATACAGGCGGTGCAAACAAGACAGGGACTGTAGGTTTGTTGTTAAGTAGAATCTGTTTGTAATTTTGAACTGTTACATTTTTAACGTGTTTAGCTCCAGCCAAAAAATCTATTTTAAGCTTTTTGGAAAACATAGGGAGGGAAGGGTTATCACCCCTGTGACATTTGTTTTGCCGTCTGTGCTCCTCTTCAGAAGATTGGTGATAAAGCATCAGTGGAAAGGAGAAACGTTTTTCCCATATAAACTCTTACAGGAGAGAATTTCCCTTCCTAGGGGTAGATTTCATCTCACTTCCTGTTGTCTCCTTCCGTTTGCAAGTAGGAGTCGTTTGTAAGTTGGATGTTTGAAAGTAGGGGCCTGCCCTATATACTCAGCAGAAATTTGGGCCTTAGGTGTTGTTGTGGCCACAACACTGTAAGCCCTCACAGGGCCCTGCTGTGAAATATTAGATAAAGAATTGTAATTACATGCCCCTGTTGAACAGGGGCAGAAAAATTGGGCCTTTGGTGGTGGTGGTGCTAGTGCCACAACACTGTAAGTCCTCACTCGCTCTTGGTGGGCGCAGAAATGGGCCCTGCTGTGAAATATTAGATCAAGAATTGTAATTACATGCCCCTGTTGAACAGGGGCTGAAAAATTGGGCCTTAGGCACTGGTGCTGGTGCCACAACACTGCAACCCCTCACAGATACTCTAGTTGGAACGTAGAAACAAGCCCTGCTGCAAAGTATTGCATCAAAAATTGTAATTACACACCCCTGTTAAACACTGTGCAGAAGTCGCACTACACTAACTTGTAGTTTTAGCTGAACACTGTGCGCAGGACGCACTACACTAACTTGTAGTTTTAGCTGAACACTGTGAGCAGGAAGCACTACACTAACTTATAGCTTTAGCTGAACACTGTGCAGAGGTCTCACTACACTAACTTGTAGTTTTAGATGAACACTGTGAGCAGGATGCACTACACTAACTTGTAGCTTTAGCTTAACACTGTGCTGAGGTCTCACTACACTAACTTGTAGCTTTAGCTTAACACTGTGCAGAGGTCTCACTACACTAACTTGTAGTTTTAGGTGAACACTGTGAGCAGGATGCACTACACTAACTTGTAGCTTTAGCTGAACACTGTGCTAAGGTCTCACTACACTAACTTGTAGTTTTAGCTGAACACTGTGAGCAGGATGCACTACACTAACTTGTAGCTTTAGCTGAACACTGTGCTGAGGTCTCACTACACTAACTTGTAGTTTTAGCTGAACACTGTGCAGAGGTCTCACTACACTAACTTGTAGTTTTAGCTGAGCACTGTGAGCAGGACGCACTACACTAACTTGTAGCTTTAGCTGAACACTGTGCAGAGGTCTCACTACACTAACTTGTAGTTTTAGCTGAACACTGTGAGCAGGACGCACTACACTAACTTGTAGCTTTAGCTGAACACTGTGCAGAGGTCTCACTACACTAACTTGTAGTTTTAGCTGAACACTGTGAGCAGGACACACTACACTAACTTGTAGCTTTAGCTGAACACTGTGCAGAGGTCTCACTACACTAACTTGTAGTTTTAGCTGAACACTGTGAGCAGGACGCACTACACTAACTTGTAGCTTTAGCTGAACACTGTGAGCAGGATGCACTACACCAACTTGTAGTTTTAGCTGAACACTGTGCAGAGGTCGCACTACACTAACTTGTAGTTTTAGCTGAACACTGTGAGCAGGACGCACTACACTAACTTGTAGCTTTAGCTGAACACTGTGCAGAGGTCTCACTACACTAACTTGTAGTTCTAGCTGAACACTGTGAGCAGGACGCACTACACTAACTTGTAGCTTTAGCTGAACACTGTGCAGAGGTCTCACTACACTAACTTGTAGTTTTAGCTGAACACTGTGAGCAGGACGCACTACACTAACTTGTAGCTTTAGCTGAACACTGTGAGCAGGATGCACTACACTAACTTGTAGCTTTAGCTGAACACTGTGCAGAGGTCTCACTACTCTAACTTGTAGCTTTAGCTGAACACTGTGAGGAGGACGCATTACACTAACTGTAAATAGTCTAGCTGCCTGACTGTGGTACTAATAGGATTAAAAGAACACCAGCAATTTTCTTCAGGTAGCTGTAAATACTGTAACAAGACAAGCCTGCCTGTCAGTAGGAGGATAACAGGAACGGATCTAGCTAAACTGAATACAGTGTATATATATATATATATATATATATATATATATGCAACACCTGGGATGCATATATATACACAATACACTATAAGTGCAGCTAAATCACTGACTGTCCTGCCTAATCTAGCTAACTCAAATGAAATTACACTGTCTCTCTCTCTATCTCTCAGCACGCCGGAACACACTACACAGGGCAGCCGTGCTGGCGGTCCTACATAGTGTGGGGCGTGTTCTAAACCCCCTGAGCCATAATTGGCCAAAGCCACCCTGGCTTTGGCCAATTTCAGCTCTCTCTACCGACGGCGCTGTGATTGGCCAAGCATGCGGGTCATAGTGCATGCTTGGCCAATCATCAGCCAGCAATGCACTGCGATGCCGCAGTGAATTATGGGCCGTGACGCGCCACACGAATTTGGCGCGAACGGCCCATATTGTTCGCAATTCGGCGAATGATCGAACAGCCGATGTTTGAGTCGAACATGGGTTCGATTCGAACATGAAGCTCATCCTTATTCATGGACTATATTATCATTATATAGCCATTTTTTCACTTGTCACTGGGTGATTTTCAGTATTTATAACTACATAATCATTGTTTCTGGTTCTTTGATTCATGGTTATTTATCACTATTACATTTATTAGCGCCACTGTCTTCTCCTATTTTCATTTGTGTTATAGGTTTTGATTTTGGATATTTCATACATTTGTAAACAGTTTGTATGTACAGCATTCTTCTTTAGTAAAGCACTTTTTTAGCACAAAATGACCTTAAAAGACACAAAGCAAAACACTGCACTTGTGAGTGGCCTGATCCATCCTACTCTCAAAATCTTCCCTCCTCTGGCCTTGGTATTCGCCCGGAGAATATGGTTAGCTTCCGGTACTTCTCATTCATGGACGTCTGGTGGCTTTGTATCAAGCTGTTCACCAGTTGACTCATGTCTAGATAAAAGGATGCTGGCGGCATCTTGGGCTCCAGGTTCTCTCCTAACCCCAGGCTCGCAGAATTTGGGCTGTCTCCCTCTGAACTCCTTGCCAACGGACTCCCTGGCGGTGTTGCGGGTGTTGTGGGTGGCTGTTCTTCTGATTCTTGAATTGGGATTACCATTCCATCCAGGCCCTCAGTTAGGCTCACCATCCCTCCCTGGAACTCTGTTGGGGTGGCTTCTTTCCACTCTAAGAGGGCGTAAGTAAAGTTTTCCTGTACAGTCTGCTTTAAGTCTAGCAAATAGCAACCTTGCCCGGGCACTGCTTTCCGCATTAGTGGTCACACCTCTCTATCAAACCATTGGTCTCCTGGGAGTCTCAGTATAGTAGTCTTCTGGGCTACACCCCCAAATTCTCGACTACACTGAGTGGCCGTGGCTCAGCTCATGACTTCCTCTCCTGGCCTATTCGGGCATTCCAGTTGGGAAATATCGGTTGGACCTCCATGAAGCGCACTACACCCGTAGGGGCTGCTAAGTTGTTTGTTTTCCCACTGACCATTCCAGACTCTCGGAGCTACCCTTACCTCTCACACTTCGGGTTCCATTATGTGTAACAGCACAGACTCAATCCCCTTTGACACAGCTGTAGTGTAATACCAATGTGCACTAAAATTAAAGACAACTTCACAATATATATATATATATATATATATATATATATATATATATATATATCATATACCTTTTGTCTTTACCTTTAGCCTCCGGTTGGCATCTAGTATGTAAATTCAAAGAAGGCAACACTGCACACAGGAATACTTAAACAAGAATTTTGTTTTACCGTTCTTTGCTTAAAGTAAAAGTTACAACAGTTGTAACTGTCAGACCATCGTAGTATGACAGTCAACTGATTTCAACTTACAAAAATATTACAACAGATGTAAAGTGTTTGAATTAACCTGCTAGCAATGTGTCAAGGAAATTGGGATAAATGACAGAGTGAACTGATTTCACTATGAGCACTATCCCACCCCTTTCACGCTTTGAAACTGTAAATAAAGCGTATGCTAATTCAATAGAATATAGTATAATCCCTAGGGAGCTCCCTTTACTTTATATTACAGTATTTTTTATTGGGCAATGAAACACAAAGCCTTGTGTTTTATGAAACAGTCCTTCTTTTCTTCTTTCTTCTGCTAGCTATGAATAAAGTGTATTTGTAATCCAATGGTTAACAACTCCCGGTCAAAGCAGACTGAATATTGAATCAATGTTATGGTACAGCAATACTGCAACTACCTCTGCTGCCAATAACACAGTACCAGATCCACAATGAAATACAGGCCTGAGGCCTATTTTTGAACTCACTCAGTCTAATTCTTTGACTTTGCTTTATTGGACTATAGGTCCCAGCAACTCTGTGTTGTACAGAAAGGTGTGTAAAGGTGCATCAAGGAAACTTTTGGGCAGCAGCCCGTTCACCCAACCAGGTCTGCGATGTAGGAAGGTTCTGCTCCGGTGTACAGGGTCCTGTTTCCGGCTGACTGACAGTACTAAACTGCTCCACTCCACACAACAAAATGCTCTGGGACTCTCAGATGGCTCAGACTGGCTTCTCTGGCTTCTTCCCAGTCCTGCCTTGCCGTCAGTCCAGCTCACAGAGGTGTCACAGGATCGCTGATCGGATCGCTCTTCCGTGGAGGTAGGCCGCACTACTCTGGAGACCTCACACAGATCCTCCCAGGCTGGCCATGTGTTTCCAAGAGACCTAAGATCGCCACGCTGAGTTCTTTTATAGTCCTCCCACACTGCAGTTCTGTTCTCTTGGTGTTCATGGGAGGTCATAGGCATTGTGGGTAGGTCAAGTTAATGTGGAAATGTTAACAAAATAGTCACTTCCTAATATTTTCTCACATTAACCAGAAAGAAAAAAATAAAATCAAGTCCATACACAATTTTGGTTGCTAGATGGCACCAGATACTAAGCTATAACACAACACTAATTTATATAGCAAAATGTGACCGCTACAAGTCTTTCTCTTATTTGTTTTGCCAACCTATATTCATGGACTATATTATCATTATATAGACATTTTTTCACTTGCCACTTGGTGATTTTCAGTATTTATAACTACATAATCATTGTTTCAGGTTCTTTGATTCACGGTTATTTATCACTATTACATTTATTAGCGCCACTGTCTTCTCCTGTTTTCATTTGTGTTATAGGTTTTGAGCCAAGTGTGGGCTTCTGACCTATAAAGTGCAAATCCTAATGCTTATTAAGAAAATAGTTCAGGACTTTTACAGTATACATATAACTGCTCCTAAACCCAGTAAAGGAAATGCTCACTAAAGTTTACTTTGTGCATGAATGTAGATATTTTTGTATTTTTATGACTGATCTTTAGATAAATCTATTTTTAAATGAATCATATAGGAAATGTGAATTACTCTTGTTGAAGGAAAGCTTCTGATCATGTAGAAATGTTCAAAGCTTTGAAAGATCTCCTTTGTCTTATTAAAGCAGAACTACACTGCATCTGAGCACCTTAAAGCAAAAAACGCTATTTAATTCATTTTTTATATTCAAAGCAAACTCACTCATTCATCTTTGTCTCCATGCTTTATTTTGATGATAATCACTTTGAAAAACACCCCCTGACATTTCTGGCTGTGGCCATCTTGAATAAGGACAGGTGATTCATATAACATTTACTTTGTGGAAACCATCTGTCCTTAGCTCAGGCATGCAGGCAGGAGGGTGTGCTTAGTTGAGAAAACCCCTCCTGCCCTCTTCCCATGAAGACTCCTGGGATGTATGAAATCATCTGCCTAGGCCTGAAAACCAGGAAGTAACTGAAGAAATGTAAAAAAAACCCTTTAAAACAAGTAAACATGATATACTTTCCTATCTATTTACTAATGTTTGCAGCATACGGATTAAAAATAATCAATGATGATTGCGAGAGTAAAATTCCACTTTAAGTGGCCTCAATGCATCTAGAAGAAATATTTTTATAATTATTGGGAGGTCCTTGGGCCGCAGGAGCTAATAGCGGAACTGAGACCATTAATATGTAATGGCAATGATCTCTAGCAGACTCATTTAACAAGTCTACAGTTCATGTCCCCTGCATTCTGCATATGTAATGTATCATTACATTTGCAGAAATTTTTTTGCTTCCCTCTGAGGATGTCAAAGATGGCAGTTAAGGTCCCCCTACAAATAGAAACTTGGCCACTACTGACATGCAGGATCTGTGCTCAAGAGGCCTTTCAAAATTATACTAAAGTCTTGTTTTTTTTCATTTAAAAATAAAAAAACATGTTATATTTACCTGCTCTGTTTAATGGTTTTGCACAGAGCAGCCCAGATCCTCCTCTTCTCGGGTCCCTCTTCAGTGCTTCTGGCCCCTCCCCCCTGCCAAGTGCCCCCACAGCAAGCATCTTGCTATTGGGCCAACCGAGCCGAGTCGCTGCTCTGTGTGTCCATTCAGACCCAGACCCAGAGCCTGGGTCCCACCCCCTCTCTTTCCTCTGGTCCATGGAAGTGCAATGAGAGACAGGACATGCTGCCTGGTGGAAAGGATGACAGTGAATGGGAACACTATATGTGCAGAGAGTTATCAGCAGACTCCTCCCAGCGTCACACAGGTGTAACATTCACTGTCAGCCTTTCCACCAGGCAGCATGTCCTGTCTCTCACTGCACTTCCATTGACCACATACAGATATATTTTTGGTTATGTGTTACAATGGTTACATTTGGTTATGTGTTTCTCATCTGTGTTGGGATCATGGTATGCGCCCAGTCATTTCAATGCCGGGTTCAGAGCTCAGCTCCTGGGAATGATACCTTTGGCAGCCTTTCCTGTCTGGATGCACAGACTCAGACTCAGACTGAGTTTACCTCCCTCTCCCTATTTGGATATACTTCTCCTACATATGGTTTCAACCATGGTACATATTGACTTATTAATGTTTTGTTGTAGACCCAAGTGCACCTGCCCCTGAAGAGTAATTTTATATACACGAAATGCGTCAAGCTTACTGGATGCCCCTATTCTGTAGATGATTTATTGATTCCAATAAACTCTATGTACTAGATTTCTGTGATCTTATTTTGCTTCCAAATGGAAGATCTTAACATGTACCATACTTTGGGCCTGCCATGCTTCACTATTGTTTTCACCATACATGGTTTTTAACATGTGATTGCATATTTACTAATTGCATTTATTTTATGCTGTGTTATGCTGTGTTGCTTTTTTCAAAACTGACTTATCATTTAGCCACTCTCACCCACCTCATTCAAAGTCCCGAAATCCCCCTCTTTGCTATGATGTAGGGATGGAGACATGGGTTCCCGCATGTTTCACTCAAAGTCTCACATTTTTTCTCTTATATAAATCAATGAATAGAGAAGACGGACCTTTCATTCATCCTCCAGTCCTTCATTCATAGGGCACATTTCAGTGCAGGAACTGATAGTACAGCTTCTATCAATGGAACATGGAGGTATATTGTACAAAAGACAGGCATGGTTGGCACTTTTCACAAGTGCCAGTAACAGCTGCTGCTCATATTAACCCCAAGGAAAAATAAGTTTCTCCCTTGTATTCTTGAAAATGGGACATAACCACTTAAGGACCGAGCCTCTTTTTGAGATGTGTTGTTTATAAGTTAAAAACATTTTTTTTTGCTAGAAAATTACTTAGAACCCCCAAACATTATTCTTTTTTTTCTAACACCCTAGAAAATAAAATATCGGTCGTTGCAATACTTTCTGTTACACCGTATTTGCACAACGGTCTCACAAGCACACTTTTTTTGGAAAAAATACACTTTTTTGAATTAAAAATTAGAAAACATTAAAGTTAGCCCAATTTTTTTTATATTGTGAAAGATAATGTTATGCCTAGTAAATTGATGCCCAACATGTCACGCTTCAAAATTGCACCCGCTCGTGGAATGGCATCAAACTTTTACCCTTAAAAATCTCCATAGGTGACATTTAAAAAATCCTACAGGTTGCATGTTTTAAGTTATAGAGGAGGTCTAGGGCTAGAATTATTGTTCTCACTCTACCAATCATGGCAATACCTCACATGTGTGGTTTGAACACCGTTTTCATATGCGGGCGCTACTCACTTATGCGTTTGCTTCTGCACGCGAGCTGAGCGGGACGGGATGCATTTAAAAACTTTTTTTTAAATTTATTTTACTTTTCATTTTTACACTGTTTTTTTTTTTTTTTTTTTTTTTTAAATGTCAATTTTATTCTTATTACAAGGAATGTAAAAATCCCTTGTAATAGAAAAAAAAACATGACAGGACCTCTTAAATATGAGATCTGGGGTCAAAAAGACCTCAGATCTCATATTTACACTAAAATGAAAAAAAGTTTCATTTAATAAAAAAATAATAGCCCTTTAAGAGCTATGGGCGGACGTCGCTTCCGCCCTGCAATGTTATGGAGACAGGTGGAGGCCATCTTCCCCTCACTCATCTCCATACCCAGCAAGGGCGAAAGATCTAATTGCCTTCGCCGCTGCCGATGGCTCCGATAAGTGGCAGAGGGCACCGGAGGGCGATGGGAGGGGAGCCCCTCTCCCGCCGCCAATATAAGTGATCTCACAGCGAATCCGCTGCAGGGACCACTCTTATCGGAAAGCGGACCGCCAGCCAAAGAGGAGGATACTGGGGTTATGGCAGTTAGCTGCTGCCATAACAACGATATTCCTCTTCAAACTTAGGACGTATATCGGCGTGCTACGGTCCGTAAGTGGTTAAAGGCTCAGAGAGTGTAAAAATATACTTGTTTTTTTAAAGGGCAAAATTTATTTGTTATCAAAAAGAGTATATGCATTAAAAGTTAAACAAAATAACTTTCTTGACATCTACATATAATAGCATTCATCAACCAATCCAAGGCGTTCCTGAGTCACTGAGCTCAGAGACTCCGAAACGCGTCTGTTTGGTTGATGCATGCCTTTATATGTCAAGAAAGTTATTTTGTTTAAATAGCACTGTGTGGTAATGTGTATACCCCATTTTTATCTGCACTACTTTTGGCTATTTGTGTAACTTTTAATGGGTAAACTCTTTTTGATAACAAATACGTTTTGCCTTTTTAAAAAGACAAGTTTATTTGTACACTCTGAGCATTTAACGTCCCATTTTCTATAATACAAGGGGTAAACTTCTTTTTCCATGAATTTAAGTGATGTGGCCATACTAAGCAGATATGTTTATTCCTCTATATTAACCCCAAGCAACATAGCTGCTGGGTTATTCAGGGGGCAGAGGACTGAAGATTTCCACAGACACAAGCACACAGGACACTTTTAAGGGGGTTGCAGGCGCCAGACCAAACCTACAAACATGCACAACTTATCAAGAAAAAAACACTCCACACATAATATTTGGAACAAAATAGGCCGGGCTTGGTTTATTGGCTTAAATCAGGATTATTTATAACACCATAAACTTTATTTACTTAAATAACTTTATAAACCAAAATCATCCAGAATTCACCAAAGCCAGCCACCAACCCAACCACTAAGACTCGGACTGACCATTATCTCTTTTTAAATATATTCTCACATATCCCCTTTGATTACTTGACCAAAAGGAACCCACCACATAAACCAGCCACAACGGGGGGGGGGTTGGGAGGGAGGCTCTTTGTGATGACTCCTCTCTGGGGACTGGCAAAAATTCCTGTCAGGGGGCCCTTTAAATAGCCTCTCAACAAACCTTCCAGAAAGTTCTAAGCTCAAATGACCCTAACTGGCCAATTCCCAGTCAACCCCTTAACCTTCTTGAAGCTTCTCTATCATGTGACCATATCCCACCTATTAGAATAAGCCTCATTTAAAACCCTATTACTATTAACAAATTAGCAGATTCCGCAGCCCCATGAGGTAAGGGGAGGCCTAAATAGGCTACCCCCCTTTTACCCTCCATTCTTTGTAAGTGCTGTCCCTAGTGATATTTAAAAAATCACTAATCTTCCGTATTAAAAAGCTTAATATACAGTAGATATGTGATAGGCAAATACATATACCTACTGTAGATGTACATATATAGAAACAGAACAAAAAATATACAGAAATGAATGTGATCTCATACACCCTTGCTAACAATTAAATATTTTTTCAAATATTTGCCATTATCAGTAAGTATTTCTTCCCAATATAATATTCTTTTTAGTGCTCTGCTTGTCCCACAGAGGCAAATAAACTTGTAAAAGTGAGAAGAGTAGAAATCCAAACAGAAAATTAATATTGTTGCTTACAAATTTATTTTTAGAGCTGTATTATATGCTGTTAAAGTAGTCCATGTTATAGCTCTATACTTGATTCGATCTCTGTAATTACCCTTAAAATGTATACTTTATTTGTTTCTATTTTTCTGCACTAAAATAGCTGAAAAATATTTAGCTCTAAGTGAAATGTCTGAGTTTCCATGATGGGCCTGTTAATGTAACCTTTGCCATGTAATGCATACACTGAGCAAAGGGGCATTACTTTGCCTGATCTGTGAATAATCTAACGATTTTTCATTAACCAACAGCTTATCTGAAGGTAGCTAAATTTTATGGTCCATTAGCAGGCTCACAGGGTGCAAATGACTAGAAAAATCCTGCAGCCTTTGATGAATTACCTTATTTTTCCCTAAGACTTTTCATACTAGTACTGGTCTATTCAAACAAGTTCATACACCTTGACAGGTTTTAATTTGCATTGCATCATGAAATTGTGTGGAAGAAAAGATATTTCACTGGAGGTTTTATGGGTGCATGAGTACTAATTTGTTCTTCTGTTGTAAGAGCTGGCTCATAGAAGTGTTACTGAATTAATGTACTTTCATATAGCTGTGCTTTATAAGCATCATTTTGATTTTCTTTAGTTTTTTTGTTTTCTTCTCTGAAAGTAAGTTGCTATGCAAACTTGATTATACCGTACCTTGACGTGACAAATATTGATTGCAGAGCAGTTTGCTAGCAAAAATGTTAACATTTTGATCTGTATGGATTGATACAGTATTGGGTTAATTGATTGCCTTTTCTCACAAGTACTAGGGAATCAAATGCCAGCTTGTTATATGAATTGATGCACAACAAAATTATCGTTTTTGTCACCCTTTAGCCTTGATAAATTACAGCAGTGGTGTTCAGAGACCTGATTTTCCTGAAGGAATAAAGCCACATGCTAGTTAAGTCCTAAGATGAATAGATGTTATCTCCAAAAGTACTTTGGGGATCATTTACTGGAAATATAGTAAATGAAGCCCAGTCATTTTGGTACTTAGATTGACCTCATTTTGAATAATCTTGATTTACTGTAGTGACAGTGAATATAACCTTTACAGAATAGTGCTCTGCTTTTTAAACCAACTTCAGAAAGGTAGAATTCTATTTATAGTACTAGTAAAGAAAGTCATTTATTTGGCTGAAATACCAAGTGTAAATCATGTGTGACTGTGACTTTTACATTCCTCCTCCAGGTTAACCATTTCCATTCTATACATTTAGAATTTCTCCAGTACTAGAGAAAAGGATGATTAGCAGTTTAAGTATATAGGTTTGCTGAAATGTTACATATATAATTTTATATTGTGAAATATGAATTATTTCTCCAAAAAGTTTTCTGCAATTTTGATTTCCTTTTCTTCTTTTTCATTACAATGTTTCTTCCAGGTAAGATCTTTCAGCTGGTAACCATGTTACTAGGATGAAAAGTCTTAGGAAAAAATAAGGTGATTCATCAAAGGCTGCAGGGTTGGCCAGTCATATGCACCCCGCAAGCCTGCTAATGGATCAATTACTTTATGAAATACTGAATAAGCAAATCTATTATTGTGTAGTCTGGCTGCTGGTTCTTTAAGCAATGTAGCAGGATAACTTTTGTACCTGCTGGTAATGGACAGTGCAGGGAGGAGGAAGGGGGAACCTCATTGGCTGCAACAGCCTCGGGCCTTTATCTCCAGGAAGTGTCCTCAATACAGGTGACCATTTTTTCTGAGACCAAAAGAGAAACATGAGAAAATTACAGAGGAAGAAAGTTTAACGGAGATTCATTACTTAGACTTAAAGTGGTGTTTCGCCCCCCAAAAAAATTAAAAGCCAGCAGCTACACATACTGCAGCTGCTGGCTTTTAACAATAGGACACTTACCTGTCCTGGAGTCTAGCGTTGTGGACACTGCAGCTGATGTTTCCATCAGCTGTCGGGTGCTGCCGCCGCCATTGCAGGTAAGGGTACCTAGCAGTGTAGCAGCTTCACACCGGGAACCCTACTGTGCATGCGCGAGGCCCTGCTCCTCTCTCCTACTGGCCCGGCGACAGGGAGAGGAGGAGGGAGGAGGAGGGAGCCTCACGGTGATGTCACGGGCCATGGCTGGACTCCCGGAAGTGGGAACAGGATACCTGTTAAAGACAGGTATCCTGTCCCCCCCGAAAGGTGGCAATTGTGGCACTGGGGGGGAGAGGAGACAAATGAGCAGAGGTTCCACTTTTAGGTGGAACTCCACTGTAACTCTGGTCGAGTCACCACAACATAGAAATGTGACAACACGCTCATACAGGAAACCAATTTTTTAAAAAAACGTCATATTTCACACTTTCAGCTGCCATTCTAAACATGTCATCAGGGGTATCTCTAGGGGCCAATTGTTCAGATTGAGACGTGATTGTTCTAACCTTGTGGATTATGATACAGAAGCACAATTTATGGAACAAATGTTTCATAAACGGTGTTATAACCAGTATCAAATAAAAAAGGCTTGGCTGCCTGCCGGGGAGAATGCCAGAAACTTGTTATTAGATAGGGAGTCCAGAAGAAAAGATCATGACTTTGATTCTATAGCGGTAGTTTTTTTCAACTTGGTACAGTCAACAATATCATAAAATACTCATTATTTCAATGTAACTGCCCATTCTTCATGGCGATCTGGTTTACAAAACAATTCTCTCACAGGGAGCCAAATTTGTTGCTAGAAGAGCTAAACCAATAGGAAACACAATTTCTCCCAGTTTGTTTGTATGTGAGAAATCTTAATGTACTTGGCTACACACCACAGGTTTTTGTACTGTAATGCTGCCAGCTGTCATCACGCAGGGGATCCCTACTTGCTGAAATGTTACATAAAACAGCTACTGAATTGCCAAACATAATATCTGATTTATGTTTTAACTTTTACCCAATGTAATATACAATATGTTGGCCGCAAAACCAGATGTCTTTGTGACAGGTTGCGAGATCACATTTCAAATATTAACACCAATAAAGATGCTAATGTTGTCTTCAGATTTCAAAATCAGTCTACAATCTCTCAGTATCCAAATGATAGAAAGAGTTGATTCTCCAAGCAAGGTAAATTGGATCTTCCAACTAGTATCTCAAATAGACTTAAAGTGGTTGTAAACCTTCTTGTTCTTGTTTTTTTCACCTTAATGCATCCTATGCATTAAGGTGAAAAAACATCACATAGTTACAGGCCCCCACCCCCCGGCTTACTTACCGGAGCCCTCGAAAGTTCCGCGTAGAGAACGCGCTGGCTTCCCGGCTCTTCTCGGCCCGGTCTTCTCAGCTCTTCATTGGATAGATTGATAGCAGCGCAGCCATTGGCTCACACTGCTTCTAATGCCGGGGGGCAGTACGAAGACATACACTCTGTGTCTATGGACGCAGAGTGTATGAGACGGAGCATGCCCACAAGGTAACCCGCTCAGGAGAGAGCTTCCAGAGGGGGTTATCTACTGCAGGGAGGAGCCGAGAGAGCCGCCTTGGGACCCCAGAACAGGAAGATCGGGGCCACTCTGTGCAAAATGAGCTACACAGTGGAGGTAAGTATGACATGTTTGTTATTTTTAAAAAATAAAAAATTAACCTTTACAACCCCTTTAAATATGAACGGGACATAACTTTTTTTTTCTGATTTAGTGAATCCAGTTCTTCTTCTTTCCACCCCCTTTTGACTCCCCCCTCCCCTCTTTACCACACCCCTCTCCTTCTCCCCTCTTTATTTGTTCCCTCCCCCCATCTGTCTTCCCTCCCCGTTCCCTCTCCTTCCCATTTTCTCCCCTTTCTCTCCTCTCCTCCCTCCCACTTTTAAAATATTAAATTCCACTCTGTTAGGGGAGTAACTTAAACAAATGTTTCACAAACCAAACACTAAACTATACTTAATATTTTACTATTCATTATCTTTATTTTGTAATTATTTTATCACATTTTTTTTTTCTTATTATTCTTTATTTTTCTTTTTTCAATCAATATAGTATTTTTGTTGCACTTAATATTATATTAAACTACTCAGTTTCTCCTACATCAATATCATATTATTTTTCTGTAATTTTCACATTTATTTAGATCACTTTTTCTTCTACCCCTTCACATCATTCCAATCAGTGTTTTTTTTTATCCACACTCCCTTGGTCATGACACGCTGTTCACTTTCTAAGCTTTCAATGGCTGATTATGTATATATACTGTAGCTCTTATTTGGCTCTAGACTCATTACCCTATAATTAAGCTCCAGTTGGCAAAACAAAACATATCAGGGGTGTGCCTTTGGCAGAGACCCATGGGCTGAGTCTGTTTTCAAGTCTACACTAGATTGGCTGGTCGGAAGTATGGCGCTTCTTTGATTTTATACAAGCATCCCTTTGGATGAGCACCTTTGGCAGCCTGCACCATTCTCCCTGGTGACTGTGGGTGTTTGTCTTCTCTGGCTTGAGTGGTGTTCGCAATGTAGCACCAAGGCCAAATAAGGTCCCTTCCTATGTCTTTCCCCAAACACTATAAGCCAACCATGTGACTCCAGCCCTCTCACGATATATACACTCAATTCCAAACCCAAGACTGATAGGGAGGCTCCCCAGCACCCTAATAGCATGGAATAAAGTTAAAGGGGCTAAAATGCTCTACATGCAGTCTGTCTGTGTGCTATGACTGAATGCACAGTTTTTCTGCATATTCTCTATGTATGTGCTTTGACTATGTGCACTGTCTTTGTGCTGTAACTAAGCCCTCTCTATTCTAAAATTCAGTAGCTTTCACTTATTTACAGAGACTAATTCAAATTGTTACCACAAATGTTAATGTCTTATTGTATTTCAAAAAGGCAATCTACCACAGGAGATGTGTAGGGTATACTGAAATAACAAATGTTCTATTTTCAGCTAAGCAAGATTAATAACTTCATGGTTGAAATTCAACACCAACCAGAATAAAAAGTTGAATGATCGGCACAGCTTTCATTTGTAAACAATGTCTTCTCTGGCTTGAGAAAAAAAAAAGTTTTTTTTATGGTACTTCTAGCATTTACAAGTGTTTCAGGTCACTGATTGAACAAACCACTGGGAATATGCTAATAGAGCATGGAAAATAAGTGAATTTAAGAGTCCTTAGGAGAAGTGGGTCCCTATTCCAATTGCTGTACAATTGAGCGTGTTCACCTAACCAACTGGTATATGATGTGAGCTGGGGATAGGTAGTAGGCACAATTCTCCCTGAGATGAGCAGGTCTTTTTGGGAACATTGACCAGTCCAGTGGTTTACTTGGTAGCAGTAATTCATGTATTGGTTCAATATACAGCTATATATAAAGGTGCTGTAGAAGGCTCCAAATTGAATAAAATACAAAACCTAGCCATGCCCCAGCACTAACATCATGCCAACAGTTCTATCCCACAGATTGAACAGGTCTAGAGCTTGCCAGCCATGAAATATACAGTTTTCCAGGTATCACACAACTTTAGCTCCAGGAGGCTGAATCCTGTCTACTCCCCTACAGAGCACTGTCTTTGTGTCGGACCTGACACTTTATTGCCTTACACAGGGAGGTACAATCAGAGAATCAGAGACTCTAGGAAGTAAATCTCAAGACCCTAGGTGAAGTATAAGTTTACAATCACTTTAACACGCTATTGCTTGGGTTCATTTTAATGTTCTAGTTTAACTACAAAAATCTAAGGTTATGGCATATAATTTATTACAGCTGATTTTTGATTCTAAGAATGATAAGTAATTGTAAACAGTTATGAAGTTTTCTGAAATGGAAGTCTTCATATTTGGAAATGGGGAGTATGTCAGCCAGCTGTAAGGAGTGTTCACGTAACAGTTGCAGTGGTGGCTTTCTACAGTATACATTAAAACACTGAATCAACATTGAAGGGAGATCACCACTTTAGGTTTCCCCTTTTCTGTTTTTTTTTTTTAGATTTTGAAATCTGTCAGTGGGCTTTTTTCAAAGTTTTTTTTTCATTGAAGCACAGCCTAAAGCCGCGTACGCATGAGCAGAATGTCCAACAGAAAAAGTCCGACGGAAGCTTTTCATCGTCTATTCTGATCATGTGTAGGCCTCATCGGACTTTTTCGAAAGTTCTGACGGACCTAGAAATGGAACATGTTCTAAATATTTTCGACAGAACCAATTCCTATAGGGAAAACCGATCGTCTGTATGCTGTTCTGATGGACCAAAAACGACGCATGCTGTGAAGCAAGTACGAGACAGAAACTATTGGTTACTGGCTATTGAACTTACTTTTTCTAGTCCCGTCGTAAGTGTTGTACGTCACCGCGTTTTGGATGGTCGGACTTTGGTCGGACTTTGGGTTGAGCGTGTGTAGGCAAGACCGCTTGAATGGAATTCGGTCGGAGTTCCATCGGAGAAATCTTCGGAGTTTATTCCGACGGCAAAACTAGTCGTGTGTACATGGCATAAGAGCCTAAACCTAAGAGTGAGATTATCCTCTATCTTGCTTTGGCCCTGCATAATAAAGAGCTGTTCATATAACTCAACACATCAAAGGCAGTGCTGTATGTTCAAAGTTCACCCTAGGGGACAAATCTATTTTGTTAAAGTTATTAAAATAAAAGTATGGGGTTTTGTTTTTTTGTAGAATCATACTTAATCAGCTGGATGCAGCATCGGTCCGATGCTGCAACTGTCCCCCGCTGACTCTAACACTGAGAACCGAGTGATCAAACACTGCCAAGCGCTCAGTTCTCAGAGCCCTGTTAGCAGAGAGCTAGTGACTGTTAGTCACCACTCTCCTCTCTGCTCTGCCCCCCCGTGCTCACTGAAGCACTGGGCTGTGGAGGGGGTGGGAGTGGCCAGCTCAGGCTCTCAGCAGCTCGCTGAGAGGCTGAGCCGGGTGCCGGTCCAGGCACGTTGACAGTAGCCGATCATATGGTCACAATCTTTACCGAGCCTCGACTGGCTCTGTGACATCAGCAGACAGCGGACTTCAGCACATTGTCTGCTGAAAATGGGCCACAGGAGTGCAGAACGAACTGTACAGCTAAACAAGCTTTGGCTGTACTTCTCCTTTAAACCTCTAGCACTTGCTCACTTTTTGTTGCAGCTCCCCCCCATTTTACCTTTGGGTCTTTTCTTCAGCCTCCCCTAATAAATTAGAAGCATGACTAGCATAAGAGGTGGTCAGAGGAGGAACTGGATAATAATCTACTACCATAATACTTTTTGAAACCATTGAACGTTCTAATGTTGATGAGTTAAGCTGCACAGCTGATGGGTACCTGACCCTTTTCTCTCCAACACTGCACTCCAGCCATGCTCAAAAAACAGCTAGGTTGTAGTGCAATGGGTCCTGATTAGCTACTGTAAGTTGTCAACCAAAAGCTGTGGGTGGAACCATGCTACTATACCCAAGCTCTTATCTATCTGTCTATCATAGAGTGGCTGGCTTGCAAAAGTTGAGACAAAAGAATCAAGTATCCCCAACTTCAGGAAAGTCAAAACAAATACATCATGTTTATCAAAAAGCTCCCAAAATGTCATAATTTTTTTAAATTGTCAAAAGCAACTGAAAAAGGGATATGGAACCGAAGTCTCTACTAATCATCCTGTCTCTGACACTACTTTAAAGGATGTGATCTTCTCCCACAGATCCTCACTACATTCTGACATACTGACATGTGTACAGCAGTTCAAGGTAGAAGTGCAGAATGTAGGGTATAGAGTGGATCATTTGGAACATAAAATTGGTGAGTTTGCCTTATTTCGATGATTTAGATGATGTCTATAATACCAAAGATGAAGACTTATCCTGGCTCAAAGCCAAAGTGGCTGATCTGAAGATAGATCCCACTGTAACTATCCTTAAATCCCTGGCATGCTGAAGTCAATCCAACCTGCCCATTTACAAAAGTACTGTACAAAGTATACCTTATATTATCTATCTTACCTTCTCTCTCAGAATCAGAGCTCCCCATTTGACGTGGTACAACGCATTCCTAAACCACCTCACCTGTCCGCAAATGTCCCTCGTGATGTACTCTTGCATATACACTTCTATTACATATAAGCTTCTAGAAAACCTGCTCAGCTCCCAGAACAATAATCAAAATTACAGGTCTTCCGTGACCATTTGCAGCATACCTTGCAACAATGAAAAAACCTCCTTACCATTACTAATGCCTTACGAATCCATAATGTCTTGTACCATTCGAGACCATATAGGCTTGTTATTATCCACAATAGCACTACCTCTTCAGTATCCACAGTGGGTGAGGGACTTCAAATCAGTAGTGATCTGGGGATTCTCCCTGACCACCCCCCTCTCCATCTGCAAATGTGCCCTCCTCTATGCTAACTTCTAACTGGCAAGTGGTCATATACAATTGCCAGAATAAAAAATCTCCTCAAGGAGGCTCATAACTGTTCTAATTTCCCCCTTGTCTATCATTAAATCCCTGGTTGACTAAGTGCTTACCACTATACTTTTCCGCTCACATTCTTTGAGCAGTTACATTTCACCAAGTCCCTGTACAGGGCTTCTTATAAAGATCCCTATTTTCTACAGCTAAGCTTTATACAAGACTTGTTTCATTCCTATGGTATGTGTATTTGGTTTTTGTTTTTTTTTCCTCAAGAGTATTGGTATCTGCAGCACTCTCATGGCCGCATCCTTGGAAGTTGATATGTCAAGCTCCAAGGCATGGACAAATGCACATGTGCAGGCATGTTCCTGCAAGTGCCTATCCTAAATATTTGCACGCAGAGGTAAACAGCGCCAAATGGCCTATATGAGTGCAGCAGCTCCACTAGTGCTTTGCTGTCTGATCTGCAGCTTTACCCACATTCCTGTTCCTGATCTCTGTATTGTGATTTCTGTGTTTGACCTGGCTTATCCTGACCATGCTTGCATTTCTCCTGTCCTGACCTCGGCTTGCTGTAAGACTTTGTTATATCTTTCATCTGCCTGATATCCTGTTGCCAACATCTGCCTGCATCTTGACCATTCTCTGCTATCTGCTTGTATCCAATCATCCGTTGCTGACCTGGCTTGTCTGACCCTGCATCCAGTTATCTGTCTGTCCTGCTCTGCATAGTGCCTGGTGACGCTGGTCCTTCATCCGCTGTGTGCCTGCATCTGCTATTCCTACTGTCATCCGCTGCTTCAGCTATCCAGCCCAGCTATGGTGATGCACCTGCCACCCACCTCTGCAACCAACAGAAGATCTTACCTCACCACGCTCTCATGGCCACTGTCGGAACACCAGTAGCCCTTGAACCGGAGCTGTACGAGAGGTCTCTCTCTACACGTCAGGCTCTGCCACAAGGTATGTGATGCTTTGTTTCCCTGCTGGATAGCCTGTTGCCCACAGTAAGTCTCTATTACTCTCTTTTCTCTTGACTCTGCCAAGGGATTTAAGGTTGTATCTTTTAGAGCCCACGGACTAAATCATCCTGCCAAACAAATATTTATGTGGCATGAGTCCCAAAAGCTTAATGCAGATATCCCTTGTATCCAGGAGACCCATTTCAAGCTCAAGGCTGCCCCTAAATGCAGCGGTCCTTATTGGCATTAGAAACTCTCTTTTCTTTACACTGTGAGACTCTTTTCTGAACATTTCGGGAAGATTTATATTTTTGTGATGTGAGCTCAGTGCCAAAACTTACACACTAGTGAACCTATATGCCCCCAACTCAACATCAGCTATGTTTCCTTAGTAATCCTTGTTGGAAATTGTCCTTCATGGAAGCCTCCCTATATGCGACGACTTCAACCTAACTGTAGATATTATTCTAAACTCTTCTCATTGAAAACGACTTCTTCCCTTCTAAATGCAGAGGACCTCTATGATGTTTGCTGATGCCACCATATAAATGAGAAGGACTTCACCTTTTTGTCACCTAAGCATAATTCATATTTATGTAGTGACATGTTTCTTGTTGACAAATGGCTTCTCCAATATGTATCTTCCTCTTCATCCAAGGGAAAGGTCTGGGACAGCCGCACTCCTCAAATGTTTTATATTGAAAATGGACTTTACACATCACATAGGTATCTTCTATCCACAATATTTTTATATATGTATTTATATACGTGACATAGAATCCAAAAATAAAATTGTCCCTAACCCTACTAAGGCCTCTATCTTATCTAAACGTACTCAAGAATTGAGAGGCTTGCTATACGAACAATATGATAAGTACTCCTGCAATCTTAAGCTACAATACTATGCTAGTGACAAGGCTGGAAAATTCCTAGCGAATAGACTTAAAATGCAAAGGGTCAAAATGAAAATCTCTCACCTGGTCTCCTCCCTTTATAAGCATAAAAGTTCCTAACCCCCAAGATATTGCGGATTCATTAATATAGAATAATATAGCTCCCTATAAAACTTGAAAGATGGCTCTCAGGCCCCTCAACCACCTGAAACCGACATAGCCAATTTTCTAGCCAAATTGAATCTTCCCATGTTCGTGGATGAATAACATCTCTAGCTAAATGCTCCCTTCATGCTTTCTGAGATTGCTAAAATCATAGATTCATTACTGAACTGTAAGCCCCCAGGTCCAGGTGGCTTCACAAATGTGTTTTAAAAACTGTTTAAAAATATACTAACTACCCAATTCTTGGACCTCTATACACTTGCTGCTTCTACAACTACTACTTGTACAGCTACCTTCCCCCAGAGTCGTTGAAGGAATTTTAAAGCCAAGGAAAGACCTGACCACCTCTTCAAACTTTAGACCTATTTCATCGCTTAACATAGACATTAAGATCTATGCTGAATTGCTAGCAAGGCACCTGATTGACATCTTGCCCACCTTGATTCAACCTGACCAAATGGGCTTCTATAAAGGCCAGCAGGCCTCAGATGGCACTAGAAGAACACTCAATGGGTTGCCTTCTCTGGATGCAGAGAAGGCAATCAACAAAGTTCATTGTGCATACATGTCTCAAGTGTTGTTAAAGTTTGGATTTTAAGGAAATTTCATGTCCACAATACAAGCTCTTTACTCTTGTCCATCAGCATAAATATATACAGTACATCCAACATGTTTTCCAAGCCCTTTAATATTACTAATGGCACCCACCAAGGATGCCCGCTATATCCGTCTATACTTAAGTTAATGATTTAACTCCTAGCAGAAGCTATTCATTCTCATCCCCATATTTCAGGTTTTCATTTTCAACACAGGTCCCACACCATTTGCCTTTGTGGACAATGTGATCCTACTTTTAACGAACCCTTCCATTTCTTTATCGCATACACACCAATTTAGTCATTTGCATTATTATAAGGTGAATTGCTCGAAATCTATAATACTGAACCTAGGTATCTAAAAGCATGCTAAACACTGCTTGCAACATCAATTCCCTTACACCATCACCCTAACATCGAAGACAGCTAGTGGCTTTTAACAACGACCCTCTCCTTAGTAAACTGTCCCAAGAACTTACACACCTATCCAAATTCAAACTATCCTGGTCAGGGCGGTTAGCATCTTTTAAAATGTGAATTCTTCCTCAAATTTTGTATCTGCTCAGAACATTACCTATCCCTCTTAAATCTAAATATCTCTGGTCCGTAAATTCTATGATTAAGAAATGTATATGGTGCAACAAAAGAGTCCAATGCTCTTATACACAATTGGTTAAATATAGAACAGTCTGAGGTATGAGCAACATAGATATTAAGGACTATTATCTTGGTTTACAATTAGACCAGATCATGCACTAGTTCAAACCATTGAACAGTATTCTCTGGACAGAAACTGAAAGAGCTATAGTACCCACCACAAATCTTTTCACGCTCTTGGTGGCAAATATGTGGCAGAATTGGATAATTTGTCCTTATCAGTCCAAGCATCCCTGTTAGTGTGAAGGATTCTTCTTTCCATTCCAAATCAGGGTGAACCTGATAACTATATCCAGATACCTATAACAATAATTTAATCACTGAACCCATAACTTTCCGTCCCGTCTTGGTTACGTAATGGTATTTCTGTACTTGATGATATACTTAATGACCACATATCCAAAAGCATAGAGGAGCTGAGTGAGTAATACGGTCTACCAGCTACTGAATTGTATGCATATTTAACCACCTCAATACAGGGCACTTACACCCCCTTCCTGCCCAGGCCATTTTTCAGCTTTCAGCGCTGTCACACTTTGAATGACAATTGTGTGATCATGCTACACTGTAACCATGTGAAATTGTTATAATTTTCTTCACACAAATAGAGCTTTCTTTTGGTGGTATTTAATCACTCCTGGGTTTTTTATGTTTTCCTAAAAAAAAAAAAAAAAATTTTGAAACAAAAAAAAGTTTTTCTTAGTTTCTGTCAGTAAATTTTGTAAATAAGTAATTTATCTCTTTCACTGATGGGCGCTGATGAGGCAGCACTGATGGGCACTGATAGGCTGCACTGATGGGCACTGATGAGGCGGCACTTATGGGCACTGATGAGGCGGCACTTATGGGCACTGATTAGGTGGCACTGATAAGGAGGCACGAATATGCCGCACTTATGGGCACTGATAGGTGGCACTGATATGTGGCACTGATGAGCACTGATAGGCGGCACTGGTGGGCACTGGGCAGATAGGCGGCACTGGTGGGAACAGATAGGTGGCACTGGTGGGCACAAATAGGCAGCACTGGTGGGCACAGATAGATGGCACGGATAGGCGGCACTGATGGGCATTGATTGGTGGCATTGATGGGCAGCAGTGATGAGCATTGATGGGCAGCAGTAATGGGCATTGATGGGCTGCACTGATAGCCAGCACTGACTGGCATCACTAATGGCCACTGATTGCTGGCACTTGTGGGCACTGATTGCTGGCACTTGTGGGCACGGGTTGGTGGCAATTGTGAGAACTGATTGGCACTGATTGCTGGCAGTGGTGGGCAATCATTGCTGGCACTGGTGGGCACTTAATTGTAATCCAGGCACTGATGATCAGTGTCCTGATTACATACCTAGCTTTCCCCTGTGAGGAGATGCCGCTGATCGGCTCTCCTCTCCTCACACTCTGTCAGTGTGAGGCAAGGAGCGCGGATTACTGGAATCTCTGTATTTACATGTGACCGGTAGGGATGAGCTTCGAGTTTGAGTCGAATTTTGAATGTTATGGGACGTTCGCACCAAATTTGAGTGGCGTGTCATGGCCCATAATTCACTGCGGCATTGCAGTGCATTGCTAGCTGATTATTGGCCAAGCATGCACTATGACCCGCATGCTTGGCCAATCACAGTGCCGTCTATACAGAGAGCCGTAATTGGCCAAAGCCAGGGTGGCTTTGGCCAATTGGTGGTGTTCTTCTTATCCTATTAGTACTGCAGGCAGCTGCAGTATTTACAGTTAGTGTAGTGCGTCCTCTGCACAGTGCGCACCTAAAGCTACCTGAAGAAAATTGGTGGTGTTCTTCTGATCTTATTAGTACTTCAGGCAGCTGCAGTATTTACAGTTAGTGTAGTGCGTCCTCTGCACAGTATGCACCTAAAGCTACCTGAAGAAAACTGGTGTGTCACGGACAAATACTCACCGAGGCTGAGATGCCGAGAGCGGCTCGCCCTTACAACCAGGATAGTAGGTTCCGGAGCTGGAAGCGGGTGTCCTGGGATCCGTAGGGAGCAGGGCTGAAAACACAAGCAGAGCTTAGGGTACAAGCAGGTGATAATCAGAGTATCACAAGATCCAGCAGTGCAGTGGTTAAGCTGGCCAGGGTTTGGTGCACAGATCAGGCAGCTAGAATCAAGATAGTCCGGCAGAGTGGTAATTAAACAGGCCAGGGGTTTAGTACACAGGTCAAGCAGGTTATTGGTAGGATTGTCCAGCAGAGTAGTGGTTAAACAGGCCAGGGGTTTGGTACACAGATCAAGCAGGTTATTGGTAGGATTGTCCAGCAGAGTAGTGGTTAAACAGGCCAGGGGTTTGGTACACAGATCAGGCAGCAGCACAAAGGGATAATCCGGGAGAGTAGTAGTTAAACAAGCCAGCAGGGGTTCGGTACACAGATCAGGCAGCAGCACAAAGGGATAATCCGGGAGAGTAGTAGTTAAACAAGCCAGCAGGGGTTCGGTACACAGATCAGGCAAAGTACAGGGTAACACAGGCTCAGGGAACAGGGAGAGCTGACGACAAACCAGCAACCCGACTGGGCGCTGGAACCGTCAGATATAGTCCCCCTGCCCGGCGAGCGCGTCAGTGTGACGCGCTACCGGGCACCCGCACGGGCTACGGCGCGCACACGGGGACCGCCGTGCACCCGCGCGCGCCGCACCATCAGGCCGCGGACGGGTGTGCGGCGAAGTGCTCGTCCCGTGCGCATGCGCATCGGAGCCCGGCGAGCGGAGATGCTCCCTGGCTCCTGACATGGTGGTGTTCTTCTGATCCTATTAGTACCGCAGGCAGCTGCAGTATTTACAGTTAGTGTAGTGCGCCCTCTGCACAATGTGCACCCAAAAGCTACCTGAAAACAATTGCTGTTGTTCTGATCCTATTAATACCACAGGCAGGCAGCTACAGTATTTACGGTTAGTGTACTGTGTCCTCTGCACAGTGTGCACCTAAAACTACCTGAAGAAAATTGGTGGTGTTCTTCTGACCCTATTAGTACCGCAGGCAGCTGCAGTATTTACAGTTAGTGTAGTGTGTCCTCTGAACAGTGTGCACCCAAAAGCTACATGAAAACAATTGCTGTTGTTCTGATTCTATTAATACCACAGACAGGCAGCTACAGTATTTACAGTAAGTGTACTGCGTCCTCTGCACAGTGTGCACCTAAAGCTACCTGAAGAAAATTGGTGGTGTTCTTCTGATCCTATTAGTACCACAGGCAGGCAGCTACAGTATTTAAAGTTAGTGTACTGCGCCCTTTGCACAGTGTGCACCTAAAGCTACCTGAAGACAATTGCTGTTGTTCTGATCCTATTAATACCACAGGCAGGCAGCTGCAGTATTTACAGTTAGTGTACTGCGTCCTCTGCACAGTGTGCACCTAAAGCTACCTGAAGAAAATTGGTGGTGTTCTTCTAATACTATAAGTACCACAGGCAGGCAGCTGCGGTATTTAGTTAGTGTACTGTGTCCTCTGCACAGTGTGCACCTAAAGCTACCTGAAGACAATTGCTTGTGTTCTCATACTAATAATACTACAGGCAGGCAGTTGATTCTGCTACTTCAGTATCAGAATATATATACATCCCAGCTTTGTGCAGCTACATATCACTGCAGGTCATTAGTATGTCTGGAAGGCCAACAAGGAGAGGCAGATAGTCACAAGCCAATAAAAGAGGGCAAGCAGGCTCTGTGTCTAGAGGCAACAGTGCTGGTCGTGGAGACGGTGCATCCTCATCAGCACGTGGCCGTGGGACACGATTGTCCCTTTTTTCGGCAGCTGGCCGTGTTGAGCCGCAACATGCTGAAGACTTGGTAGAGTGGATGACCAAGCCGTCCTCATCCTCCTCATCCTCTCTCACCCAGGCTCTGGGTACTTTGTCTGGCTCAATGGCATCAGTCACTCCTTCCCTAGCCCCACCATGTCCTCCTGAGGAGTCCTCCGAACTGTTTGACCACAGTGTTGGGTACATGCTCCAGGAGGATGCCCAGCGTTTTGAAGGCTCCGATGATGGTACCCAGCTAGAGGAAGACAGTAACATGAGCCCAGAGAGAGGGGGTGCCCAAGAAGGACAGCAATCTGGCAGTCATGTTCCCCCAGCTGCAGCATACTGCCAGCTTTGCTCCAGTGATGAGTCCACTGACTCCACGTGGGTGCCTGATAGGAGAGAGGAGGAGGGGGAGGCACATCTCCAACAAGGCAGGATGTTCTCCAAGGACCAGCTTAAGGGCAGCACGCCGTCTGCATCACACCGCAGAGCTCCGTATGTGCAGGGCGCTGCTGTCTCTGCGCATTATTCCAAACGTTCTTTGGTGTGAGCCTTTTTTCTTTTCCAATGGTTTTTATTGAAAATAGCAAATAGATAATATACAGTATACATTCCTTGAGTATTAAAAAAAAGAAAGAAAAGAGACATATCTTGGCCAACATGGCCTGCAAGGATCATACAAACAGAATATGTCATCTCTACTATCTCTGAATGGAGTGAAAACTGCTATCCAGTTGCTCACATCTAATTCTGCCCACTTTCACTTTCATATATATGTACTCAGAATATAGAATGTCATAAATTTGGAAGTATAACTGTCCATCTTTGTATTTTCGTTGCCCCTAGAACTATTTTCATACCACTCATGTATTCATTGGAGAGAAGGTATGATGCCAGGGTCCCAACCATCCACCCCATTTGGGATCTACACTGTGGATGGGAGGGCCCCAGCCCCACCCTCCTCCACCTTATAACTAATAAATCTAATACCACATCTTGATCCTTCGCATATAGTGCTAGGACAACAACATGAAACAGGAAAACCTGCAAAAACAAACAAAAGGAGACAGGAAAAGATAAGAGAGAAGAGGAGAGAGAGGGAGAAGAGAAAGGGTGGGGAAAGGGTTGGGGTTGAGTGCACCCCTAGGGAGCTCCACTAAGATCCGCTAACTGTCAAAGCCCATAGAGAGATAGGACAACCACGGTTCCCAAATCTTATCGAAAGCCAGCTGTTTATACAAGAGAATCGCTGAGAGGCGTTCATTAATCATGATCCATGTCAGCTTCGCTCTTACCAATTCAAAGGGGATCAGAGGCTTTCTCCAAGATCTAGCAACCGCGATCCTAGATGCTGTGAAAATAAAAGATATGAGTTTTTTTGTGTGCCTAGGCACTCCCTCCACTTGACCCCCCAGTAGCACCTGTTGTGGAGATTTGGTTAGATTGACTTGAGTCAGTGAGTAGATAAAATTATAGATGCGTATCCAAAATCGTCTGACTTTAGGGCAAGTCCACCATGTATGATATATTGTAGCTTCCTTGCCACATCCCCTGAAGCATAATGGGGAGGCGTCAGAGATGTATGTCGCAATTCTCGCCGGAACCATATACCACCGTAATAGAACTTTATAATTCGCCTCTATCAGGGAGGTATTTATATAACCTTTTAAAGGCTGATTGTGCCATGTTATCCATTTCCATCATTACCTCTATATCCTGTTCCCACTTTTGCATATAAAATAGTTTTTCTGTCTTAGATGTCAAGATACTATATATATATTTGATATGTGACCTTTATGTTTATCAAAAGACCTGCATAAATATTCCATTGTGGTGGAGGTCGTGATATTGGTCTTGCGCTGTAGAGTTTTCAGATGCACTATCTGGAGGTAATGATAAAATTCTGTATTGGGTAACTGATGCTTTTCTATGAGAGATTGTTTTGATAATATACCTCTATGATCACATAGGTCAGCTATACGTATCAGACCCTTGTTAGTCCACCATGATAACCTGTGAGGATTAAGACCCAGGGTGAAATCTGGATTACCCGTTAACGGGGCTAAGGGAGCATGAATGTAGGGGAAAGTAAAAGGCCTTTGTAATCTTTCCCATAAACTCAATGAAAAAGATCATGTAGGGCACATTATAGTAGGCCTGTCTCTCATATGAAGCCACATCAAGTGACTAATCAGTTTTGTGGGATAGGGGGATGATTCCATTTTCATCCAGGATGGTTGAGGTAGCAAGGAGTGGGAGCGGATTAACTGGGCTAACTGGGCTGCCTCAAAATATTTAACTAAGTCCGGGACCCCCAGACCTCCTTTAGTTTTGGGGGTATAAAGGGTTCGCTTATTCACCCTAGGTCTTCTATCCCCCCAAATAAACGTCATTATCTTGTTCTGAAAAACCTTAAGGTTGGGTCTGTTGACAGCTATCGGATGAGTTCTGAACAAATACAACAGTCTCGGCAAGAGGTTCATTTTTATGGAGTACAGCCTGCCAAACCACGACGGAGGGCTATTAGCCCATCTCAATAGATCTGCTGTCAGTTTCCTATAAAGAGGGGGATAATTGGCTTGGTACAGGGTCTGTAGAGTGGGAGTTAGAAAGATTCCCAAATACGGAAGCCTATCTCTCTGCCATTTGAGCTGGAATGACTTTTGAAGCAGTTTTACTGTCTGCGGTTCTAAGATTAAATTTAGGGCTTCAGATTAGGAATGATTTATTGTGAGGCCTGAAAAAGCTGTGAAGCATCGTAGGGCCTGATAAAGATTGGGAAGAGACGTAACCGGGGAGGAAAGGAACATTAAAATATCATCAGCGAAAAGAGAACATTTCTGTTCTCCATCACCACAATATATACCTTTTATTTCTTGGTGATGTCTTAGCTTAATTGCTAGGGGTTCTAGTGCCAAAATAAATAAAATAGGAGATAGAGGGCATCCTTGCCTCGTTCCCCTATGTATATCTATTGATTTGTAGCCTTTTATCTGGAGTCTAGCCGTAGGTGCGTTGTATAAAATCTGTAATATAGTCAGAAAATGGGACCCAAATCCATATCTCCGCAATGTGTAGTGTATGTAGTCCCACTGCTATAATGTCTATGACACGTCGGGTTTGGTCAGGGGCCTGCCTATTGGGAACAAATCCAACTTGATCTGGATGGATATAATTGGCTATAAAGGAGTTCATTCTGGTCGCTAACACTTTGGTCATCAATTTGAGATCCACATTAATGAGCGATATAGGGCGATAGTTAGCAGGATCCCCATGATCCTTCCCTGGTTTAGGAATTACTTGTATAAAAGCCTCATTTTCATGTGTAGCTAGGGGGATCCCTCTTCGTATCGCATTGAAAAAGGAACAGATGTGGAGTCAATATGGCTGCAAATTTTCTATAGTAATGGCCTGTGAAGCCGTCTGGGCCAGGTGCTTTTGTGGGATTCAAACATTTAATGGCTGCCAAAATCTCCCCCTCTGTAAAATCTGCTTCCATTAATTCTATGTGCTCTTGTGCTACTTGTGGTAAGGGAATATCGTGGAAAATTTTGTCTGCCCGGGCTTCGGGGAATGAGTTTGGTTTATTATATAGTTTAGTAAAAAACCTTGAAAATTCTTCAAGTATCACTTGGGGGTTTTGGGTAAATTTCCCGTCCCGCATCCGTAATCTCGACATAGCAGGGTTGAACGTCGCGGGGTTAGTTTTCTAGCTAGAAGCGTGGTAGGTTTATCTCCCTTGGTTTAGAAACTATGTCTAGACCATCGTAGATATTTCTCTGCTTTGGTTGTGAGACTAAAGTTTAATGCTGTTCGTGCTGTATCTATTTTATGTCGCAGATCCAGATGAGGGTTAGATTTTTGTTCCTGAACTATTTTTTGTAACTCGTCTTCCTGTTGTTGTATCTTCTGTGTGTTATCACATTTATTTCTAGAGGCTACTTGGATCAGTTTGCCACGAATGGTGGCCTTGTGTGCTGCCGAATTAATGCTGGGAGACGTGTCGCTAGCACGATTATCAGTAAAATACTGTCGAAGGGATTTTTCTATCTCAGTATATATGATGGGGTCGTTAAGTAATGAAGCATTAAGCCGCCACATTGAGGGTTTTGGTCTCGTCCATAAATCGGTTAGTGTTATTTGTACTGGTGAGTGATCTGACCATGAGCTGGGTACTATTTTAGAGGGTAGGAGCGAAGATTGTGCAAGTAAGTGGTCTATGCCAAGTAGGCAGTCTATACCTAATTTATGGTAATTTTGGAATGCCTTAGCCCATTTTGTAGGGGAATTTAAGCCTTGAACATTATGTGTTAGAATGTGAGTATGTGAGTGAGATACTAGAGATCTTAGCATTATGGTTCGGCAGACTGTACTTGCCTGTTGTAGATGTTCGTCATCTCCATCGAGAAGAAGAGGCTTCAATGATCCTCTTCAAATTTCAGATGTAGGGGTGCACTCAAAGAAATGGGAAAGACAAAAGAAAGAAGGAATGAGAAATCAGTGTTGGGATAAGGTGAACTGGACCAGTGTTCACCTGTCACCCCTGAAATAAGGAACAAAGAAAATTGATATAAAAATAAGAACATATTCGTAAAGGTCCAGGAGACTGTGGTCTCCATCAGGTTGAGCGAACTTGTCACCATCTTACTGGTGATGACAAGCTCGCCGATAAGTGTCATGCGTTTCCGCCCCGGCACTTTCCGTATATGACATTGTACTAAGAGTGAGGGGAGCCTAGCAAATCTAGCTAACCTAATACATTACATTTACTTTAAGTCCAACTAGACTAGACTAGACTAGACTAGGGGGGTCAGTTTCTACTGTAACTGTATAACCTTCATATTAAAACAACAGATATAGGTTAATTAACTCTAATCTCCCAATAAGGAGAGGGGATCACATCCCTCCAGAAAAAAGGTAGTCACATTGGTGTCTTGAAGACAAAATAAACTGGCTTAACTGCAGCCAACATTGTGAGTTCCAAACTGCTGAAGGGGAGCCTTGGACAGGCTTACAGTGATATCAACTGTCACTGTATGGTGGATACTTCTCAAAAGGAGGGGTCTTCCCCGTCATCTGTCCGGTCCAGCAACAGGGGGTTGTCTCCTAGAAGAATATCGCTGGCGTTGTTCCCACAGGGGTGAGACTGGGCGATCCGACTCTTGTTGTGCTTTGGGGTATGATGATTCCCTGGATATCAAACCTAAGCCCATGAGGATGTCTTCTCCATCCGAAAAATTGGCAAAAGAATATGTCTTTCCCTTAAAGGTAAACGACAGGCGAAAAGGAAATGACCAACGGTACTTGATTTGGCGGTTAGAAGCTGCGCCAATAATGGTTTCAGAGCCCGTCTTTTTTGGATAGTCAATTGCGAGATGTCCGCAAATATTTGTATTGGGTGGCCCATGAGGGTAATTTCACCCCTACCACGGGCTGTGGAAATTATTTTTTCCTTAATTCTGTAGAAATGCGGGTTGACTATGACGTCCCTAGGGGGACCATCTTGTTTTGGGGCTGTCAAAGCTCGATGCACTCTATCAATTTCCATGTGCTGTGGCGAGATGTCTGGGATCAAATCCTGCATGAGAACATGTACTGCATCTTCTAAGTCAGTCACCACTTCAGGTAGGCCGCAAATTCGGAAATTATAGCGCCTGGATCTATTTTCCTGATCTTCAATTTTAGCGTTTGCTTGATCTAATTGATACTGTAATGAGGATATCATGCTTGAGTTCTGATTAACCCTCCGCACTATGCCATCCATTTTAGATTCGATAGTGTCCAGTCATGTTTCATTTCAGCTGTAATTGATTGACAAGCCTTAATCAGCTCTTGCTGCAGTAATGCTGAAAAGCGAGCAAGGAGGACAGAATCCCCTGAATATGGCGCTGAAGGTGGAGGAGGTTGATCACTCCCTGTGCTGTTTTGGCTCAGAGCAAGTTCAGCTATTTCAGCCATACTCCTCTCCATGGAGGAAGCTGGGGAATCAGCACCATCCATCCTCTCCCCCTGATAAGTATGAAAGGGGGAGAGAGAGAACCGTGGGGACTCACCCTTCTGTGACCGTGCTATGTCCTCCTGCGATTGAGAGGAGAAGGGGTCTTGCTCTCTGTCTGTTCTGGCTACCGCTGTGTTATGGGGAGAGACTTGTGCAGGGGGGGCCTGATTTCGCTGGGTCCTGCTCACCTGCCTTGCTGCATCTGTCTCTGACCTCCGGCCCGACACCATCCTGGAAGGGGGAGTCCCTGCTGTAGTGTTCCCCGAGCGGAATGAGTAGCTAGATGTCGGGGGTTTCTTTTTGGCTGTCCCCCCTCCTCTTCGGTTAATAGTGCGATCCCTGTGAAGGCTACAAGCTTTGCGGCTTCCCTCTGGCTTGTAATAGCTTGGAAAGCCCGGCGGCGTGCGGAGCAGGTCAGATCATGTCCGCTTCCGTGCCTGCGCGCATGCGCACTCTGGTGTGGGCCTTTTTTGAGATGAGTGCATCAGATCCCACCGCTGATATTTGCAACATATGTCTCAAGCGTATCTCCCGTGGCCAAAACATCACCCGCTTGGGCACCACATGCTTGACCAGACATATGTTGACTTGCCATGCAGTTCGTTGGCAAGCGTACCTAAAAGACTCACACCAAAGGACAAAGCGGACCCTTTTTGCTCCTCATCAGCTGGGATCTCCAACCCCACTCAGTCCTCTCTGAAACCTGCACTGAGAGGAATAAAGGTGTAGAATTAGATGTGTCACAGCCAAGTACTTGAGGGCAATCTGCTATCGGTACACCGATGTCAGATTGTACCAGCCAAATTTCCCTGCCCCAGCTGCTGCACCGCCGAAAGAAGTTCACTCCCAGCCATCCACATGCCCAGTGGTTGAATGCTAGCTTGACTAAATTGTTAGCACTTCAACTGCTGCCTTTTCAGTTGGTGGACTCTGCCCCCTTCCGTGAGTTTGTGGAATGTGCGGTTCCTCAGTGGCAGGTTCCCGCTCAATTCTGGCTCTCTACCAGCATGTGGAAGGCAATGTCTTGGCCTCGCTGGACAGGGCGGTCAGTGGTAAGGTGCATATTACCGCTGACTCATGGTCCAGCAGGCATGGACAGGGACGCTAACTATCTTTCATCGCGCACTGGGTGACTCTTCTGGCAACTGGGATGGATGCAGGACAGGGTGTAGTAGTATTGGAGATTGTTCCGCCACCACACCTCCAAAATTCTACTAGTGGTGATTCTGCCACACATCTCTCCTCCACCCCCTCCTCTTCTTCTTCCTCCATGGCCTCTTCCTGTGCTGATTTGTCTTCGGAAATAGTGGTGCTCCATAGGCGTTCAAGGGGCTACGCAAGCACGCAGGCAAAAAGATGCGTGGGTGTGCAATTACAATTTTTGATGCAATAATTTGCAGCAGGGCTCATTCCTGCGCTCCAACTATAGCATCTACGAGGGGTTGCAGTGTTGTGGCACCAGTGCCTAATGCCCAATTTTTCTGCCACTGTTCAACAGGGACATGTAATTACAATTCTTGATCTAATATTTCACAGCAGGGCCCATTCCTGCCCCCACCAAGAGTAACTGTGTGGGCTTACAGTGTTGTGGCAACACCACCACCACCACCAAAGGCCCAATTTTTCTGCCCTTTTTCAACAGGTGCATGTAATTACAATTCTTGATATAATATTTCATGGCAGGGCCCATTCCAGCACCCACCAAGAGTAACTGTGAGGACTTACAGTGAAAAAAACAACAAAAATCCCAGCACTATATCGTGGGAACCTGTGGAACGGTCAAAAAAGGGAATGTAAATCAATGGAAGGCAATAAAAGTCAATGGATGAGGGTCTGTAGCCTGTGCAGCTGGAAAAAAACATCACTGATAGAAATGGATCAAACAATAAAAACATAAGACACCAGCGCTCAGAGGGTTAAGAAAGCAGTCCTGCAATGAATAAAAAAATTATATAAACAATAAATAAGTTTATTCAAACTTTTTTGAATAAACTTATTCATTGTTTATATAATTTTTTATTCATTGCAGGACTGCTTTCTTAACCCTCTAAGCGCTGGTGTCTTATGTTCTTATCGTGAGGACTTACAGTGTTGTGGCACCAGCACCACCACCACCACCACCACCACCACCAAAAGCCCAATTTTTCTACCACTGTTCAAAGTGGTGGCATGTAATTACAATTCTTGATCTAACATTTCACAGCACGACCCGTTCCTGCGCCCACCAAGAGTAATGCCCCGTACACACGGTCGGATTTTCCAATGAAAAATGTCCGATCGGAGCGTGTTGTCGGAAATTCCGACCGTGTGTGGGCTCCATCTGACATTTTCCATCGGATTTTCCAACACACAAAGTTGGAGAGCAGGAGATAAAATTTTCCGACAACGAAATCCGTTGTCGGAAATTCCGATCGTGTGTACACAAATCCGACGGACAAAGTGCCACGCATGCTCAGAATAAATAAAGAGATGAAAGCTATTGGCCACTGCCCCGTTTATAGTCCCGACGTACGTGTTTTACGTCACCGCGTTCAGATCGATCGGATTTTCCGACAACTTTGTGTGACCATGTGTATGCAAGACAAGTTTGAGCCAACATCCGTCGGAAAAAATCCATGGATTTTGTTGTCGGAATGTCCGAACAAAGTCCGACCGTGTGTACGCCCTATAACTGTGAGGGCTTACAGTGTTGTGGCAACACCAACACCTAAGGCCCCAATTTCTGCAGAGTATATAGGGCAGGCCCCTACCTTCAAACATCCAACATACAAATGACTCCTACTTGCAAAAGGAAGGAGACAACAGGAAGTGAGATGAAATCTACCCCTAGGAAGGGAAATTCTCTCCTGTAAGGTTAATATGGGAAAAACGTGTCACCTCTTCACTGATGCTTTATCACCAATCCTTGTTTCACTAAAAACCCCAAATTTTTAAAAAACATTTGTCATTGGGACAGAAAGTGAGGTGAAATCTTCTAAAGAGGTGCACAGACAGCAAAACAAATGTTACAGGGGTGATAACCCTTCCCTATGTTTTTCAAAAAGCTTAAAAATAGATTTTTTGGCTGGAGCTACACTTTAAAAATGTACCAGTTCAAAATTACCTCTTAATATCCATACAAGACCCAAAGGGCCTGGTAATGGACTGAGGGGGTACCCATGCCGTTTGTCTCACTGATTTTCATCCATATTGCCGGGACCTGACATTACATTAAAGCCGCAAGCAGTTTTAAATTACTTTTAATCCTTTAAAAATTTAATTTAGTGCAGAGACTGTTCTAAGCACCGGAAACACGTGCCACTTTACAGGCATACTTTAGACACCCCCCAGGTACGATATTTAAAGGAATATTTCACTTTTTTTTTCACTTTAAGCATCATTAAAATCACTGCTCCCGAAAAAGGGCCGTTTTTAAAACTTTTTTTGCATAGATATATGTCCCCTGGGGCAGGACCTGGGTCCCCAAACCCTTTTTATGACAATAACTTGCATATTAGCCTTTAAAATTAGCACTTTTGATTTTGAACGTTCGAGTCCCATAGACTTTAATGGGGTTCTAAAGTTCGTGCAAACTTTCGGTCCCTTCGCAGGTTCTGGTGCAAACCGAACCGGGGGGGGTGTTCGGACACAGCCGATCACATGGTTAAAGAGCCGCGGCTGCGGCTCTTTACACAGATCAGGGTAGCGCCATGTCCTTGCCCCCTGGGGGCGCACGAGAGCAGTAGTTCTGGGAGGCCGTCATATGACGTCCACCCAGAATGAGAGCTGCCCCGCCCAGCCATCATTTGATGGTGGGTGGGCGGCAAGTTGTTAAGTATCTTACACTTTCTCTTTGCATCTCCTCCTCCTAATACTCACATCAGTAACAATTCTATATATTTCCATCACCAATACATAAAGGCATTTCTCTTTTTGTTAAAACTCAGCCTGTCCTAAAATGGGAGATTGACCTTGCCTCTACTCTTACTGCCTCTCAATGGCGAATAGCTCTTAAATCTATCTATAGGGCAACATAGTGTGTTAACCATTGGGAGCTGGCACAAAAGATTCTATTACACTAGTACCTTACCCCGTTTCAACTGGTACAGTTCTCTCACTCTTATTTTAAATTTAGAGATTGATACCTTTCCAGTTAACTTCCATAAAGTTGTTTCCCATATCTTACTGGGGGCAAGACTCACCAAAACTAGAAGTTGGAAACAACACCTGGCACCAAATTTGTCCAAAACCATTGCTTTAATTAAGATTCATTACTTGTATGAAAAAATGTTAGCACTGAGGAAAGATAATAGGGTTTTGAAAATATAAGGTAATCCTGGTCTAATTGGACTGGGGATTGACTATAATAGTGTTTTATCGTTTTATTCAGTCTCTGTAACATTGTTGAGTTTTTTGCAGGCCCAGTTTAGTTTTTTTTCCTGCCCAACTTCTGTTGCTATTGTTGTTATATTTCACATGCATCTGCTGCTTTGGCAGCTACACTTTGTATCTCTTATTATATATACATTCAAATAAAAACCTACTGAAACAAGAAACATAGGGGGTTATTTACTAAAGGAAAATCCACTTTGCACTGCAAGTGCACTTGAAAGTGCACTGAAAGTGCACTTGGAAGCAAAGTCGCTGTAGATCTTAGGGGGACGTGCAAGGAAAATAAAAAACAGCATTTTAGCTTCCACATGATTGGATGATAAAATCAGCAGAGCTTCCACTCATTTCAGATCTATCCCTTAGATTTAGAGCAACTGCACTTTCAAGTGCACTTGCAGTGCAAAGTGGATTTGCCTTTCGTAAATAACCCCCATACTCTCATTAAAACTGCAAATTAAGCCAAAACACTTTCTGAACAAATAAGCATACCAGCTCAGAGTCTGGGATTTCATTCAGGCATCGTGGAAGTGCACCAGGCCACATAGGTTCCTTTTGCTGGTAACCTTGTAATCTGAGGACCTCTGTTTTTATCTGTATGTGACTGGGAAAAGCTGTTCAAACCCAGGATCTTTGCTCATCATGTCCCAATGTCAATACTAATACATTTCACACTGTCACCAATTCAATTCAAACTGACCTTGCACATCTGAATCTGTTTGGTCGTTCAGAAGGTAGCAATATTGGTAATGGGAGGCTTGTGACTGACCTCAAATTTATTCTGCAGCGAGACAATAACTCCAAACATACAGCCAATGTCATTAAGAGTTCTGAAAGTGATGGTTTGGCCCCTACAGAGCCTAATCTCAACATCATCTAGACTGTCTGGGTTTACATGAAGAGAAAGAAGGATTTGAGGCAGCCTACATCTACAGAAGATCGGTGGTTAGCAAGATGTTTTGAACAACCTATCTGCTGAGGTCCTTCAAAAAACGGTGTGCGAGTATACCTAAGAGTCGTCCAAGAAGATTTTAATGAAGAGGTTACATCGCAAAGAAGGTGCAATGTTTCGGGGCCATGCAGGACCCCTTCGTCAGGCATGTGACATTAAAATCGTCTTGGACGACTTTTTGCTGACCCATAGTGTGCTGGCGAAGATGTACGTTTGTCTGATGCTTCCAGGACCCAACTGGTAATCGCTGCAGCACCCACTATTTATGTGCCATTTTTCCAGGAATGTGTGCGATAGGAATATTGAATAGAGTGTACCTAAAGGAACTGATGTTGGTTTGAAGCCAAAGGGTAGTCACACTAAATATTGATTTGATTTTGATTTTTCTTCTATTCGCTCACTTTGTATTTTGTAAATTGATAAAAATTAAAATGCATATATATTTGAAAACATTCTAACTTTACAGCATTTCTTCATACCTGCCTAAAACTTTTGCACAATACTGTACCCTGATACCCTGATAGGTCTCCCTTTTTTTCTTTCCCAGTCTTCCTGTCCTCTGCACTGCTCAGTAAGCTTCCAATTTACATCTATGCACAACTTTCAACTCCATTTCTTTTGTCCTTACGTTTCACTAATTTCATGTTTATTCTGCTCTCTAACCTCCTTACTACACAGTCTCTTCTCTCTCCCCCACAGTTATTTTTTTTTTATACCTACTTGTTTTTTTTTGTATTTTACTTTCTCCCACAATTTGCATTTTTTGGTTTCCTGCCTACTAACCTCACTCTGGCTCATCCCACTTTTCTCTGACCTCTTCCCCTCACACTTCTTGTTTTTTTACTTTTCTGCCATAGACAAACTCCTCCCTATAGCATATTCATTGCTGTCAGTCTAGTCCACAATGAAAATCCCTACACCCACAAAGCTGCATTTGAACAGCCACATTGACCACACATGCCTCTATAGATTGGAAAGCCTTTTAGCAATAAACGTGTCTCGTTCCCTCAGTGTAAAACCTGTGCAAGACCAACTCATTATGGTTTGTAATATGGAATGCAAATTAACAGGTATTCTTGGTGTCCATATTTTCCCCCCACTTTTTACACCACCCTAGACTGGATTCTCAATTTACCACATTTTCTATTTCCAAGGTCATTTTCTGATCAGTTTATACTATTTTGTCTTTATGACATTTAGGATTTAAAAACAGTTCATTAAATGCAGGACAGGAACAAAAATAGGAAAGCTGTGTTCCAGGACCTCCTTGCAATTGACTAACTGTCATAGTGTAATTACTGAATATTTTCCACAGTAAATAATGGATTGTATTGAAAATCTGAAATGCATTTGTCTTCTCTTGAAAAATCTATAATGTGTCCTTACTCTCAGAAGTATACTTCATGAAGAGGTTACAAAAAACATGAAGAATTGTATATTGACGCGTTTAAACAAGAACTGTTTGTGTTAACATATAGCAATAAATCAGATTTAAATCCAACATGAAAAGTCTAAGCTGGAGAACAGGAGAGAATAAAGATGTTTTTTTTTTTAAGATACTGGGGGGATTTACTAAGGGCAAATAGACATTTGTACATTTTTTAAGCTCAGTTGCACTCTGCAAGTGTAGTTTCTCCAGAGCTTATAAAATGAGGTGAAATAAAAATCAGCATTTTGCTTGAACACAATTGGATGATGGAAGTCAACAGAGCTTCTCCTAATTTACTAAGCTCTGGAGCAACTGCATTTTCAAAGTGCACAGTCTATTTACCTTTAGTAAATCCACCACACTAATAACTTAGGCCAACAATTCTAAATGGCACATAAACCCAATATCCGCATTGTGTTTGTCTTGCATAAATCTTAAATTGTTACTTTTTTGTCAAGTACATCTCAAAGGTTTTGGGTGCTCTACTGACTGAAACTCAATTATTTGTGAATTCTGAGAAGGCCCTTTATCTACTCCCAATATGCTCTGCTTGTTATGATTTGTTATAACTTTAAAATACTAAAGCTTGCAAGGCAGTCTGGGGGTCCCAAATGTCTCTCAGTACTATACAGCGGTGCAGATCTCCCCGTTGACTATGCTTCGTGCAGCTACGGATGTCCCTCTTTGGGTGTTACTTGAATTGCCCACTTGTGACTCGTCCTCACTACAAGCTCTGCTCTGGCTCCCTCGTAAATTGCGTCCCTCCCTCCCTGAGCCCCGTGCTGTTGCATGGCCTGCAGATATGGGATAAGAGATTCAGTTTGCTATTCTGGTAATTTGATGTCCTCCTTTTTACCACTACTTCCTATCACTCATAATCCTCCCCCCCCTCCCCAGGCCTTGAGGAGCCTCAGGCATTCTCTTGGTGGCTCTCGGGTTCAAAACTTTCTCTCCTCCCAATCATTTCTATTCTGGGAGGCCATCCTATAAACACACGACACACTGGTCAGGGAACACTACCGCTTCCTTCAATTGAAAGACTGGATTGTTGCCCTAAGCTGCACGTCCACTTACCTATTTCAAAAGACTTTCTTTGAACATGCATGTCAGCGCGCCTCTGGGGCCCCTGGCCTCATTTCGGCTATTTATGCATCTTTGAATGGAGATCCGATATCAACATCCCTCTCCTACATGGTTGCATGAGAAGAGCCTTCCCTCCGGTGATGACATGTAGATTTTGGGGGCATTTTCTGCAGTGTTCATTTTTTGGTACCATCCCCTATTTTTACTTTGGTTAAGTATATTTATGATCATTATTGTTCATTGGTAATGTTTACCCATTTTCTAGCCCCTGCACGGGCGATAAACAAGCTTGCTTATGAATCTCTGAATCTCTTGTTTATTTCCAAAAGCTCAATACACATATTGAAACAGAAAATACTAAAGCTTGGAACACTAGTAATGAAGTATGTGTATGACCTAACTGGGTTGGAACCATGGTTTCTTTTTTTATAGCAGTGTTAAACCCAAAAACAAGCATTTATTTTATTGCAACTTATCAATTTCTTGTCATCATAGGCTTCTTTTCTTAAATTTTTCATCTGGTGATCTGGCCAGTAAGACTGTAGTTTTTCAAAAAGACAACTTTCTTCCAGGTGTATCAGTTTACAGGGATGAGCCAAACCATGTAGCAGTGGCAGAGTCACTTACAATGATAAACTCTTATTTATTAATGTAAAACCTTTATTCTAAAAGGAAAAACTGTTTGTTGTAGTTTATTATAAAGTGTGAGCCGGAGTTTGGCTTCAACTTGTTAGTGTAGTTAAAGCTGTTAGTACATCTACCCCCCTGACTGAAAATGCTGGCAACGTGTTAGTGGGGAGAGTTCAGATCTCACATGCTACTTTAGGGCAAATTAAGCAACCAGTCCACATCCAAATGAGTTGAGATCTTAGCAGTTTATTGACTTTGTACAGGGCTAACATTGTAAACATTTTATTTCTTTCTGAAGGCTGACAGATTTGCTGTAGCATCCGCATAGGCGGGCATAATCACCCAGAGCGCAACAAGCACTGCAGCATTTAGGTGGCCGGCGCTGGAAATCTCTGTGTTCCAGCAGGTGGCACAGAATGGAGATGCAAGCAGAGTGGCAGCGGGAGCCTGGCACTGGAACCCTTTCCGTGTTCTAACCCCATGGCACAGGAAGGAGTACGCTGTTGGCGGCTGGGTTTTTTATCATTGGAACCTCCAGCACTAGCCTCTAGTGTCTGTACACACAAATCCCTCCCTGCTCTCCCTATACAACAGAGGAGGGGGTGGGGTGGAGTATCCACTTGGCCGCTCTAGCCTCACATCCACAGCATCAAGAGAAGCCTGCGGCAACAGCCTGACCAGCCACAGTAAGTTTAAGATTCTGTTCTGCGAAGGAGAGGAGAGGTGCTGTGGGTATGGGACAGGGAAGGTTGAGGAACTGGAACTCCAGCTGCACTGGAAGGAGAGAAGAGATTTCTCTTGAGGAAAAACTGTAGGGGAGTGCTCTATATGGGGGGAGGGTCTGTAAACTGGCATAGCATCCCCCGAACTTTGTGCAATAGCACACATCTGAACTCTGTACCCTGTGCATAGGGAATTCCTAAACTCTGCACTCTACATGGCGCACTTCTGAACTCTGCACTCTGCGCGCAGCTCACGACTGAACTCTATACATAGCACACACATGATTTCCGCACCCTGTACCTAGCTTTCTCCTGAACTATGCATGCCTGAACACTGTACTCTTTGCATAGCGCACACCTGAAATTTGCATTTTGTGCATAGCTCACTCCTGAACTCCGCACTCTACATAGCGCACTTGTGAACACCTGTACCTTGCGTGTAGCTCATGTCTGAACTCTGTACATAGCACACACATGATCTCTGCACCCTCTGCATAGCTCACTCCTCAAATGTGCACCCTGTGTGTAGCACACACCTGAATTCTGCACTCTGTGCATAGCGCCCTCTTGAACCCTGCACCCTGCGCGCAGCTCATGTCTGAACTCTATACATACCACATGCATGATTTCCACACCCTGTACCTAGCTTCCTCCTGAACTGTGCACTCTGTGTGGTGCACGCCTGAACACTGTAGTCTTTGCATAGCGCACACCTGAAATTTGCATTTTTATGCATAGCGCACTCCTGAACTCCGCACTCTACATAGCGCACTTCTGAACACCTGCACCTTGTGCTTAGCTCACGTCTGAACTCTGTACATAGCACACTCATGATCTCTGCACCCTGTGCATAGCTCACTTCTCAATTGTGCACCCTGTGTGTAGCACACACCTAAACTCTGCAATCTGTGCATAGCGCCCTCTTGAACTCTGCACCCTAAGCATAGCTCACTCCTCAACTGTACACCCTGTGTGTAGCACACACCTGAACTCTGCACTCTGTACATAGCACACGCATGATCTCTGCTCCCTCCTGAACTGTGCACCCTATGTGTAGCGTACACCTGAACTCTGCGCTCTACATAGCGCACTTCTGAATAAAGGAACTTTGACATAGCCCACGCGTGAACTCTGCACCCTGTACCTAGCTTACTCCTGAACTCTGCACTCTGTACATAGTGCACTTCTGAACTCTGCACCCTGTGCATAGTGCATGCCTGAAGTCTGCACTGTGTTGGCGCACTCCTGAACAGTACACTCTGTATGTAGCATTCTTATGAATCCTGCACACTGTATGTAGTGCACTCCTGGGCCCTGCACTCTGTACAAAGCAAAAGTTAACCCCCCTCACCCTGCCACACACACTTTTTGTTGCCATCTCCCTGGTAGGGGCCCCAGTGTATCACTTTGCCCAGGTGCCTATGATACTTTTAAGACCATCGTGGCTCTGTGTGTAGACGGGGAGATGGGGAAGATCTCCCACTGATGGCTCGGTTTATGAGAGAAGTGTGGAAGCACGTGTGTGTGTGTGATTATATATACAATGCCTTGCAAAAGTATTTACCCCCTTGGCTTTTTACCTATTTTGTTACATTACTGCCTTTAGTTCAATGTTTTTTTTATGTGAATTATATGTGATGGATCAGAACACAATAGTCTAAGTTGGTGAAGTAAAATTAGAAAAATATATACATAAAACTATTTTTCAGAAATAAAAAAAAAACTGATAATTGTTATGTGCGTATTGAAAGGCCCCAGAGGCTGCAACACCTAAGCAAGTTGCAAAGGAAATCTGAGAACTGACCCCTGACATGAACCACCTCCATCCCTAAATATCAGAGAAACGGTCGTCGCCCCTGGGACTTTAAATGAGGTGTTCATGGTGATCAAAAGGGTAAACAAGTATAGAAGTACAAGTGATTTATTAAGAACAACAACATAATCCAATATAGGACATGAGCATGGGTGAACAAGTTCATAAAACAGCAACATTGCATTGTAATCCTAAAACATAGCCATAATATAATAGTAATACATGTGATACAGGTATGCATGGTACATCTCTAACCCAACGCGTTTCACGAGCTTTCCTCGCTTCATCAGGGGCTGATGTGCATATCTGCTGTCTGTATATAATTAGAATATCGGTTATGATTGGACAGAAGTAAGAAGCCTGAACCGATCATCCCATACTTACTTGTCAGACCAGGGCTACAGAGACTGAACCCCGGTGGGGTCGGCAGAGGGCATCTCCCCCGAGAGCTGAAAAGACCGAGGACCCAGCCAAGAGGACCGAGGCCAGACGTGGGGGGCAGCATGGCAATATGGAAAAGGAGAGAAAGCGTGGACCCAAAATGCTCCCATGTGACTTGCAGGGCATACTCACTGTATGGAAAATACAAATGTGTAGTATGTATAAGGTTAAATGTCTTAGAAATATGAAATAATGTGCATCATAGCATCAAGTACAAAGGTATGCTGATGAACAAAGTCTGAAATGATAGCGTTAGCACTGTCATAGAAATATGAGGTATGTGCTGGATGCAGAGTATGCACAAGGTGTCCTGCAGAGTATAGGAGAAAAGGAGGGTACAGAGTGGGAGTATGAATAAAAGGAAAAAAGAGGGGAGGGACAAATGGGAAGTGAGGTAAAAAGGGAAATGAAAAAAGGAGAAAGAGGAAAAAAGAGAGAAGAGAAAGGAGGGAAAAGGACAAGGGGAAGGGAGGGAAGAAGAGGTGGGGAAGTGGAAGGAAATACGACACAGTGAAATGGAAAAAGAACAAAAATAATGATGATAATAATAACTGAAAGCAGGTACAACAACGTGAAAGGAAAGGGGGAGTGGAAAAAGTGTAAGTTTGGGATGTCAATCAGAAACATAAAGTGAGCATGTAAGGATGAGTGCACGATAGGGTACAAGACATGAGTATTGAGAATACATCAAGGTGCCTACCAATGTAGTGGAGCGTCCCGCCTGTGTGTTGGAAAGACATGATGAGAGAGAGGTTTGCCATACCGTCACCCCCCGCCAAAATACCCAGACATCCGCCGAGTTCTCCGCCCCTAACCTCATGCGTCAGGCGGAGCAAAGGGGGATCGCACCGCACTCGCCGCACAGCGGCAGGCACTCGCGATCCCCAGCCTCCGCCTGGATGACACATCCCGCCCATCAAGGAGGGGATACCGCTGTAGTGCGGACATCCCCAGGTGGGCGTGGAGAGGCATGACGCCGATGCACTGATGGCTCCGCCCCTCTAGGGAGACCAGAGAGACGGAGACAGCTGGGGAAGATAAATCTCCATTTGTGCATCGCAGCTCCCAGGGGATGGAACAGACCACCTAACCAACAACAAGGGCGCAGTAGAGGAGCTGGGTCTGCAAGTACAGAATCAAAATAAAAAATAAGTAGACCAGCATGTCATTGTGGTTCAATAATGACAAGGCTAATGTTAACCGTATAAGATCTAGGATCAGCATCAGACAAGGGCATTAAGGTGTCTTCCACCTGGGTACAAATTGCAAAGGAAATCTGAGAACTGACCCCTGACATGAACCACCTCCATCCCTAAATATCAGAGAAACGGACGTCGCCCCTGGGACTTTAAATGAGGTGTTCATGGTGATCAAAATGGTAAACAAGTATAGAAGTACAAGTGATTTATTAAGAACAACAACATAATCCAATATAGGACATGAGCATGGGTGAACAAGTTCATAAAACAGCAACATTGCATTGTAATCCTAAAACATAGCCATAATATAAGAGTAATACATGTGATACAGGTATGCATAGTACATCTCTAACCCGACCCATTTCGCGAGCTTTCCTCGCTTCATCAGGGGCTGATGTGCATATTTGCTGTCTGTAAAAACAGATAAAGTATATAATTAGAGTATCGGTTATGATTGGACAGAAGTAAGAAGCCTGAACCGATCATCCCATACTTACTTGTCAGACCAGGACTACAGAGACTGAACCCAGGTGGGGGTCGTCAGAGGGCATCTCCCCCGGGAGCTGAAGAGACAGATGACCCAGCCAAGAGGACCGAGGCCAGACGTGGGGGGCAGCATGGCGATATAGAAAAGGAGAGAAAGTGTGGACCCAAAATGCTCCCATGTGTCTTGCAGGGCATACTCACTGTATGGAAAATACAAATGTGTAGTATATATAAGGTTAAATGTCTTAGAAGTATGAAAGTACAAATTGCAAAGGAAATCTGAGAACTGACCCCTGACATAAACCACCCCCATCCCTAAATATTAGAGAAACGGACGTCGCCCCTGGGACTTTAAATGAGGTGTTCATGGTGATCAAAAGGGTAAACAAGCTGTCCAAACCTGCCTGGCTTTATGTGAAAAAGTAATTGCGCCCTAAACCTAATAACTGGTTGTACCACTCTTGGTGGCAACAACTACAATCTAGCATTTGCGATAACTGGCAATGAGTCTTTCACATTGCTGTGGAGCATTTTGGGCCCACTCTTCTTTGCAGAATTGTTTTAATTCAGCCACATTGGAGGGTTTCCCAGCATGAACGGCCTGTGTAAGGTCATGATACAGCATCCCAATTGGATTTAAGTCCGGGCTTTGACTAGGCCACTCCAAAACCCAAATTTTGCTTTGTTTGAACCATTTGGAGGTGGACTTGCTGTTGTGTTTCGGGTTAATTCCTGCTGCATAACCAAAGTGCACTTGAGCTTGAGGTCACAAACTGATGTCCAGACATTCTCCTTTAGGATTTTCTGGTAGAGCTCAGAAATCATGGTTCCATCAATTATGGTAAGTTGTCCAGGTCCTGAAGCTGCAAAGCAGCCCCAGACCATCACGCTACCACCACCATGTCTGACTGTTGGTATGATGTTCCTGTGATGAAATGCTGTATTCGTTTTATGCCAGATGTAACGGGACGCACAGCTTACAAAAAGTTACATTTTTGTCTCATCAGTCCACAGAACATTTGCCTAAAAGTTTTGGGGATAATCAAGATGTCTTTTAGTAAATGTGAGATGAGCCTTTGTGTTCTTTTTGGTCAGCAGTGGCTTTGTCCTTGGAACTCTCCCATGGATTCCATTTTTGCCCAGTCACTTTCTTATTGTTGAATCATGAACACTGATGTTATCTGAGGCAAGTGAGGCCTGCAATTCTTTAGATGTTGCTCTGGGTTCTTTTATGACCTCCTGGATGAGTCGTTGTCATGCTCTTGGGAAGGTTCACCACAGTTCCAAGTTATCTCCATTTATGGATAATGGCTCTCCCCATGGTTCACTGGAGTTCCAAAGCCTTATGCCGCGTACACACGAGCGGATTTTGCGGCAGGCTTCGTCCGGCGTACTTTTCGACGGACTTTACGATGGACTTTCCGAATGAACGGACTTGCCTACACACAATCAACCGAAGTCCGACGGATTCGTACGTGATGACGTATGACCGGACTAAAACAAGGAAGTTCATAGCCAGTAGCCAATAGCTGCCCTAGCGTCGTTTTTTGTCTGTCGGACTAGCATACAGACAAGCGGACTTTTCGACTGGACTCGAGTCTGTCGGACAGATTTGAAACATGTTTCAAATCTAAGTCCATCAAACTTTTGAGAAAACAAAGTCTGCTGGAGCCCACACACGATCGAATTGTCTGACAGACTCTGGTACGCCGGCATTAGAAATGGCTTTGAAACCCTTTCTAGACGGATACATGTACATTACTTTGTTTCTAATCTGTTCTTGATTTTTTTTAGATTGTGGCATGATGTGTGGCTTTTTGTGATCTGTTAGCATGCTTCACTTTGTCAAACAGCTTCTATTTATGTGATTTCTTGATTCAACAGGTCTGACAGTAATCAGGCCTGGGTGCAGCAAGTCAAATTTGACTCAGCATTCCAAAAAATTGTTGTTAATCACAGTTCATTCATGGTTCAGCATGGGAGGGGGCAATTACTTTTTCACATAGGGCCAGGCAGGTTTGAACAGCTTTTTTCCCTTAATAAATTAAATAATATTTTAAAAACTCCATCTTGAATTTACTTATCTTTGTGTAATATTAAAATCTGTTTGATGATCTGAATCATTTAAGTGTGAGAAATATGAAAAAAAAAATCTGAAAGGGGGCAAATACTTTTTCACATCACTTTATGTATATAAAGTGTATATACATAAAGTGATGTAAAAAAGTATTTGCCCCCTTCCTGATTTTTTTTTGCATATTTCTCACACCTAAATGATTCAGATTATCAAACAATTTTTTTTTTTATAATCTCTTTATTTTAAAAAGTTATCCATTACAGCATACACAACACAATCAAGTCACAAAAAGAAAAAGATACAAAACTAGGGACTGTCACTAAGATCATAAACTTATTAAAATCATCCATTTTTCCCATGTATTCTTCTACATCTAGTATGTGCCAATTCAAGATACCCATAAGCTGTAACCTTCAAAAAGGGAAAGATAAAAAGGTTTCTTCATTTTTCCCCTCTCTTTTTCCTCCCCCCACTCCTCCTCCCCCCACCCGCTATGCACCCTCACATACGCCCTACACCAATCTCATCCCATATCATCCTCACCCCACCTCCCCCTCCGATCCAGCCCTATCCCGATCCAATCATGCTTTCCATATCTTCTCAAATTTCTTATAGTTGCCCCTCTTCTTATATTTATATTATATTTTCCTATTATATTCTTCTTATATTTTCCCTGCAAATCACCTCCCTTACTGCATTCTCCCATTCTGTCACTGTCGGAGCCTCCTTTCTTTGCCAGTGCTGTGCGATAAGCTTTCTTCCCTGAAACAAGCATCTAACTCTTGCCGTCTGTATGTCCTTTGAGGTCCCTCCTTCCCCCGTCAGTCCCAGCAGGCACTCCCTCGCCTCCAACCTCACCGACGTCCCAAACACCAGGTTTATTTTCCCCACCACTCCTTTCCAATATCTATGCAGCTTGGGGCATCACCAGAACATGTGGATCAAATCCCCGTGCCCCCCTCCACATCTTTGACATTTCGAGTCGGGTCTCTTACCCCACTTGAATAATTTCAGGAGTGTATAATATGCTCTATAGCAGGGGTCCTCAAACTTTTTAGACAGGGGGCCAGTTCACGGTCCCTCAGACTGTTGGGGGGCCGCACTATAGTTTAAAAAAAATATGAACTAATTCCTAAATTCCTATGCACACATCTTTTTTGTAGTGCAAAAGAATAAAAGAATGAATAATAAATAATAATATATATAGGGGATGGACAGGGGGACAGAGGGATGGACAGGGGGACAGTGGGATGGACAGGGGGACAGTGGGGTGGACAGGCGGACAGTGGGGTGGACAGGGGACAGAGGGATGGACAGGGGGACAGAGGGATGGACAGGGGGACAGAGGGATGGACAGGGGGACAGAGGGATGGACAGAGGGACAGAGGGGTGGACAGAGGGACAGGGGGGGGACAGTGGGGTGGACAGGGGGACAGAGGGATGGACAGGGGGACGGTGGGATGGACAGGGGGACAGTGGGGTGGACAGTGGGATGGACAGGGGGACAGTGGGGTGGACAGTGGGATGGACAGGGGGACAGTGGGGTGGACAGTGGGATGGACAGGGGGACAGTGGGGTGGACAGTGGGGTGGACAGTGGGGTGGACAGGGGGACAGAGGGATGGACAGGGGGACAGAGGGATGGACAGGGGGACAGAGGGGGGGACAGAGGGACAGAGGGGGGGACAGTGGGGTGGACAGGGGGACAGAGGGATGGACAGGGGGACAGTGGGATGGACAGGGGGACAGTGGGGTGGACAGTGGGGTGGACAGAGGGACAGAGGGGGGACAGTGGGACAGTGGGGTGGACAGGGGGACAGAGGGGGGAAAGAGGGGGGACAGTGGGGTGGACAGGGGGACAGAGGGGTGGACAGGGGGACAGTGGGATGGACAGTGGGGTGGACAGGGGGACAGTGGGGTGGACAGGGGGACAGTGGGATGGACAGGGGGACAGTGGGATGGACAGGGGGACAGTGGGGTGGACAGGGGGACAGAGGGGTGGACAGGGGGACAGAGGGGGGGACAGAGGGGGGGGACAGGGGGACAGAGGGGTGGACAGGGGGACAGAGGGGTGGACAGGGGGACAGTGGGATGGACAGGGGGACAGTGGGATGGACAGGGGGACAGTGGGGTGGACAGGGGGACAGTGGGGTGGACAGGGGGACAGAGGGGTGGACAGGGGGACAGAGGGGGGGACAGAGGGGGGACAGGGGGACAGTGGGGTGGACAGGGGGACAGTGGGGTGGACAGAGGGGGGACAGGGGGACAGAGGGGTGGACAGGGGGACAGAGGGGTGGACAGGGGGACAGTGGGGTGGACAGGGGGACAGTGGGGTGGACAGGGGGACAGAGGGGTGGATAGAGGGGGGGACAGGGGGACAGGGGGACAGTGGGGTGGACAGGGGGACAGAGGGGTGGACAGGGGGACAGTGGGATGGACAGGGGGACAGAGGGGTGGACAGGGGGACAGAGGGGTGGACAGGGGGACGGACAGGGGGACAGAGGGGTGGACAGGGGGACAGAGGGGTGGATAGAGGGGGGGACAGGGGGACAGTGGGGTGGACAGGGGGACAGTGGGGTGGACAGGGGGACAGTGGGGTGAACAGGGGGACAGAGGGGTGGACAGGGGGACAGTGGGGTGGACAGGGGGACAGTGGGGGGGACAGAGGGGTGGACAGTGGGGTGAACAGGAGGACAGAGGGGTGGACAGGGGGACAGTGGGGTGGACAGGGGGACAGTGGGGTGAACAGGGGGACAGAGGGGTGGACAGGGGGACAGAGGGGTGGACAGGGGGACAGTGGGGTGGACAGGGGGACAGTGGGGTGGACAGGGGGACAGAGGGGTGGACAGTGGGGTGAACAGGGGGACAGAGGGATGGGCAGGGGGACAGTGGGGTGGACAGGGGGACAGAGGGACAGTGGGGTGGACAGGGGGACAGGATGACAGAGGGGTGGACAGGGGGACAGTGGGGTGGACAGGGGGACAGAGGGGGGACAGGATGACAGAGGGGTGGACAGGGGGACAGTGGGGTGGACAGGGGGACAGAGGGGGGGGCAGGGGGACAGTGGGGTGGACAGGGGGACAGGATGACAGAGGGGTGGACAGGGGGACAGTGGGGTGGACAGGGGGACAGGATGACAGAGGGATGGACAGGGGAACAGGATGACAGAGGGATGGACAGGGGGACAGGATGACAGAGGGATGGACAGAGGAACAGGATGACAGAGGGATGGACAGGGGGACAGTAGGGTCCTCACCTGTTCGTAGGCTGTTGCTTGAAGCCTCCGCTCTCTCTGTCACTCTTCGCGCCTCCTGTCTCCGTGCGGGACTGTGCTGGGAACTACACTTCCCAGCATGCAGCGCGGCACATGGAGCCCTCCATTACTGGTGTGGGGGAGGCGGCTTGAGCAGAGCGGAGCGGATATGCTCCCTGCCGAAGCCGAGCCGACCTGGCCCCGGCCCGAGCCTGGATTGTGGGGAATCCGCCCCTGGGTGGATTGGGCCGGATAAATGTCCTCGGCGGGCCGCATGTGGCCCGCGGGCCGTAGTTTGAGGACCCCTGCTCTATAGGATAAATACAGGTGAGATATCACTTGTGAGGGAGAGAGAGTGACTTGCTCCCATTGGTCATCAGACAGTGCTCCCACATCCTTTTCCCATTTAGTCCTATTTTTATTTTCCACCGGGCCTTCCTGGGCTGCTGCTTTCAGGCATCCATACATGTCCGAAATCAATCCCCTTGTGGATCCTGCATCGATCAGCTTTCTCAAAGAGGTCATTTCGCACCACACTGGCGCTTCCTTCCCAAATTGTGCCTCCAGGGCATGCCTAATTTGCAGATATCTGTAAAATGACCTGTTGGAGATCGCATACTCCTCTACAAGCTCCTGAAAAGACTTCAACCTCCCCGCCCTGTATACCTGTGCCAGGTAATGAATACCCTGACGGTCCCATTCCTCAAAGCACCCCATTTTTTTAAGCTCATTAAGGCTATTGTTGTCCCAGAGTGGCGAGAATTCCGCAAAACCGATATATCCCAGGGTTCTTTTAGCTTGTACCCAGACTTTAACCATCATCCGGGTAGTGGGGCATTTAGTACAAAATGAATCTGCCTCTAATCCCTCTGCAATTGTATCGTGTCTGGTGTCGTTCAATAAGATGCTACCCCCCGCTCCCTCTTCTCTTAGCCTATTACTACCTCCCATTTGTTGCAATTGGGCTGCCAGGAAGTAGCCTCGTGGATCTGGTACCGCCAAGCCGCCCTTCACCTCTGATCGCCGTAGCGCCCGCAATCCGATCCTGGCCACCCCATTTTTCCAAATAAGCTCCCTGAACACACTGTCCATTTTTTTGAACCAATGCTTGGGGATCCAAACAGGAGAGTTCTGCAGGACGTATAAAATTTGGGGTAACCAGACCATTTTAACCAGATTGCAGCGCCCGGCGACCGAGAGGGGCAGGCGTCTCCACACTTGACACTTCTGCTTCAGCTTTTTCATCAATGGAACTAGATTTCCGGATATGTACTGGCCTGGGTCTCTAGATATATTAATCCCCAAATATTTCATTTGCCTGACCACTTGGACTTGGGATGCCTGATGAGGGAGAGGCCCACTCAGGGCGTCTATGGACAGGATCACTGATTTCTCCCAGTTAATCAGTAACCCAGAGAAGACACCAAACTCCTTTACTATCCCCATAGCTGTTTCCAGTGAATCCTGCGTATCCGCCAAAAACAGCAAAATATTGTCGGCATACAAGGCCACTTTGTCCACCACTCTCTTCCTCCTAAACCCCTGTATGCCCTGTGCCATCCTCAGAGCAACCGCCAAGGGCTCAATTGCCAAGGCAAAGAGCAGGGGGGACAAAGGACACCCCTGTCTTGTACCTCTGCTCAGCTGAAACCACTCCGAGCACTGCCCGTTAATTTTCACCTTGGCCCTCGGTTTACTATATAGCAATCTTAGCCACTGAGCAAACCCGGGGCCAAGCTGATATTCCGCCAACACCTTCCATAAGTAATGCCATTCCAAAGAATCGAAGGCCTTGGCTGCGTCTAGCGAAAGAATTGCTCTCCTACCGCTATTTTCTATGGGGATTTGCATATTAAGGTATACCCGTCTTATATTCCTGCTTGTAGATCTGTCCGGGATGAACCCGGTCTGGTCTATGTGTATTAATTTGGAGATTATCTTATTCAGCCTTGCAGCTAGTACTTTGGCCAAGATCTTCACGTCCGAACACAAGAGCTAGATGGGCCTATATGAAGACATATCTGTTGGGTTCTTCCCTTCTTTCAGCAAAATTATTACTATGGCTTCTGACATAAAGGGAGGCAAACCCCCTTCCTCCCTAGCTCCATTGAATACCTCCAATAGTAAGGGTAGCAATACCTCCCCATATTTTTTATATAATTCTATGGGCAGGCCATCCGGGCCCGGGGACTTTTGAGCCGCCATATCTCCAACAGCCCTTTGCAGTTCCTTGAGGGTCAATGGGGCATCCAACATTTCCCGGTCCTCTTCTGATACCGGGATTATCCCCAGCCCCTCAAAGAAGCCCTGCATTTCCCCCTCTACATTTACCCTGGAGGAGCTATATAACTTCTCAAAGTATGTCCTGAATTCATCTATTATATCTCGGGTGTTTTTTCTTATTACTCCTTCCCTCCCCTCGATTGCTGGCACTGCACTCGGAGGGCCGTTTGCCTTAATTATCAGAGACAGAGCTTTCCCAATTCGCTCTCCTTCTCCAAAAAAGCTCCACCTCTGAAAGGATCTAATCTTTTCTGTCTTTTCTCGGAGTACCCTGCTATACTCTTCTTGTCTCTTCACCCAACACTCATAATTAGCTTGGGATGGTGTTACCACGAAGTGCGCCTCCGACAGTCTTGCATTTTCTTTAGCTCCCAGTTCCTTGGCTTGTGACTGTTTTTTAACGTAAGCAATTCTCTGAATTAAAGCTCCTCGAAGATATGCCTTCAGGGAGTCCCAGACCACCCCCAGTGGAGCCGATCCTAAGTTTATACTAATAAATTCTGACAGCCCCTCCATCGTTTTCCAAAAGGGATTAATCTTCCAGCTCCCTCGACTATATTGCCCCCCTACCTTCATGGAGGCAATAACTGGCGTATGGTCCGAGACGCCTCTCGGCTCATAGGTTATTTCCTTCACTATGTTTAGTGCCTCCTCATTACCCAATACAAGGTCGATTCTGGACAGGGTGGCATGGGTCCTGGAGTGGCATGAATACTGCCTTTCTCCAGGATGCCTCCTTCTCCAGATATCCACCAGCCCTATTTCGTCACAGTATTGCGAAAGGGGGCTCCTGTTAGCCACTCCAGCTCCATACCTTAGCGGGAACCTATCTATGCTCCTATTCATCGTCATATTGAAGTCTCCCAATGCTATTACCGGGGTCCCAGGGAAATCTGTTATGAACCTGGCTAGGTCTTCCATTACTTCCGTACTAAATGAGGGGGGGATATACACATTGGCCAGTATATATATTTTGTTTTCTATTAAGCAAGAGAGAAAAATATACCTTCCATTTTCATCCAATCTACTCTGCCCGCAGGAGAAAACCAAATCTGTGCTTATTAATACACTCACCCCTCTTGAATATGATGAGTGAGTGGAATGAAACTGTGTCCGAAACTGCTTATTACTTAAAGTTTCAATTGTATCTTTTACCAGATGGGTCTCCTGGAGGCAGAGTATCTTGACGTTCCCCCTTTTGGCTATTGAGAAAATTACTTGTTTTTTAAGTTTATCCTTTATCCCCCTCACGTTCCATGAGCATATATTAATCCTTTTTCCTGTATCCAGGATTTTACCACCCCTTCTTTCAATGCTCATGGGCCGTTAAGTCTAATGCCTTTGCAATATTTTGGTCTCCTATCAAATCAAACCATCTCCCATTGCAGGTACAATAGGGGAATGTACGATATACCGCCCTATCTTTTACCCGTCCCTCTAATCTAGCAACCTGACGCCACTCATATCCACTCACAACAACGCTCCCTACCTTCCATCTCTGATTATATTCGTGCGTCTTCCCCCCCACCCCCCATCCCCCAATCCCCCTCGCCCTCCCAACAACCCCCCTCTCTCCCCCCCCACCCCCCCCCGCCCACACCGTACCCCCATGCCCACTTTTGGGCCTAACCCTCGGGCTTCTATTGTGACCTTCAAAAACCTTTTGAGGCTTAAGAAAAGAAAAAAACGTGAACCAAACCCAATAGGAGGGGACTTTCCCCCTTAAAAAAAGAAAAACATTTTTTGTGCTTATTACCATGCGTATGATTTGTGCATTTTTCTCTATAGGTGTATTATACTTCTATTTACTTAATCCCCCCTCCCGCCCCTCCCCCGCTCCACTCCCAATTTACATCATCAAAAAGCAAAAATCCAGTGAAAAACAGAAAAATAAAAATAATCAAAGAAAAAACAAAAAATAAAAAAAAAAGAGAAGGAACAAGGGAAGAGCAGGATACCATAAAAAAGGAAACCAAATAGGAAAAAGTTCCGACATCTAACTTCCCTCTCCTCTCTTAATTCTCTCTTCCTTGTTCCCTAGCTAGGTTGACACTTCATTGGGGGTAGAAAAAAACCTGACCTCCCCCAGAGCTGAGACACGTAATCGTGCCAGGAACAAAAGCGCGTAATTAATTCTGAGTTGTTGAAGCTTTCGTTTACATTCTCCAAATTTAGCTCTTTGTCTCTGTAGCTCAGGGGAAAAATCTGGGTAAATTGAGATCCTGGCTCCATTATGCTGGATATTCCTTGACTCTCTTGCCTTCTGTAAAATAGTGACTTTGTCCCGAAAACATAAAAGCTTAAAAATAAAGGGCCTAGGGTGGCCTCCTGGAGCTAGGGTTTTAGGGCCTATTCTATGCGCACGCTCGATAGCAAAGGTGTTGGAGAATGAATCCCTGCTGAACTTCTCCCTCAGCCAGTCCTCCATGAATTGAATGGGGTTATTCCCCTCACAGCCCTCTGGGAGCCCAAGTACCCTCAGGTTCTCTCTACGCAACCTGTTCTCCATACTGTCCATTTTCTGTAAACAGTCCTTTAGTTGGATTTTCATAAGTGCTACCTCTTTTTTTAGTGGATACACATCATCCTCCATTTGGCTGAATCTCTCCTCGAGCGCTGTTGTACGAGTGCAAACTGCACGCACTTCCCCCTTAACCGTAAGCAGTTCATCTCTAATGCCTTTAAATTGCTCAGACAACTCGTTGATTGATTGCTTGCAAGTGTTGACGGCTGCAAGAATATCATGCAGGGATGGCTCCCTCTCATTTACCGGACCGCCCTGGCCTCCCCCTACCGCCCCCTCCAGGCCCAAGACCTGTTGCTTATCCAGGGCCCCTCCTGCTACTGAGCCTGCTAATGGTGTAGCTGATGGTATAACTGCCAAAGTCCCGTTTTCCTGGGTCTGACTTCTCCTCCCAGGGTGGCCCGCTTGTTGTTGACTCCCCCCTAAACTGCTAGATTTGTTAGGGGTTTGATTTGGGGTGTGCGCAAAGCGCTCTAATTTGGTGGCTACTTGGTTCCCCTTCTCCTTGGCACTGCGGGTTCCGAGGGCCCCTGTAACTTGTTGGGCTGGCCCATCCTACATCCCCTTCTTCCTTGACATTTCCGACAGTATGCTGTTAATCAATGCACAATGCTAGTCCCTGCCCTGAGACCTGGGCCTGTGTAACCACCGATCCCCTGCCGAAATTGCAGCAATAATGTCTTTTCCTGCTGAGCTTTTATGTTATAGGTGTGCTATATGTAAATGTGCACACAGCCACCGACTCACCCCTCTAGTGCTCCGGACGGAATCCTCTGCTGCTTGGACCTTCAGGGGGTTTCCAGCGCTGCCTGCTCGATCCCGGGTATCGGCACCTCCCTCTATCACTGGGACAGGCGCCGCCGATGTTATCCCCGGGAGAGCACCGTGCAGTTGGTACAGCTCAGTGCGGCGGCTTCAGTCACGTCCGCGGCAGCTTCACTCAGTGCTCCAGGCATTCAGTCTCCTAGAGCTCACTGTGTCGGATGCCAGAGAAGGAGCGAGGAGAGAGGGCTGGGTTCAGTCACGGCGTCCTCCCTCACCTCAGCATCCGGTCACGCCCCCCATCTCCATCAAACAAATTTTAATATTACACAAAGATAACCCTAGTAAATCCAATATGGATTTTTTAAATATTATTTAGTTTATAACACACACATGTGTTTGAGCTTTGAGGTGCACATCCTAATGCAATAGGCTGCACAAACCTAAGAGCACCAATGAACAGTTGTTTTCACCAAATGCTATTCTACCTTCACATACCTACTTTCATTAACCGCTTGCCGACCACCCACCATTATTTTACTGCGGCAGGTCAGCACGATCCAGCGAACCGTTGTAGCTATACGTCGGCTCGAGGGATCAGGATAGCAGGAGCGCTTGCACATGCCTGCTGCACTGTGGGGGTGCCGATGCTCATGACCGCCGGCCACGAGCGATCGCAAACACGAGGGACAGAACACGGAAATGTGTGTCTAAACACACAAATCCCTGTTCTGTTCTGAGAGGAGTGACAGATCGTGTGTTCCTATTAGCTAGGAATCACGATTTGTCACTTCCTCTAGTCAGTCCCCTCCCCCTTAAGTTAGAATAACCTCCCAGGGAACAAAGTTAACCCCTTGATTGCCCCCTAATGTTAACCCCTTCACTGCCAGTTACATTTTTACAGTAATCGATGCATTTTTATAGAAATGGTGTGATCCCTCGCGCTACCAAGTGAACCAATAAACTAAATCAATACGTTTAAATATTTAAGTAGAAACTGCAGCTGGACCTAAAGTGTACACAGTGCACAAAAAATGGCTATGGGTAAATAGTGATCAGTGCAGCCTTCTCTATCTAAATTAAATAAGTGTGACAAATAAAATAACTGTGACAAATGAAATACACAATGTGTGTGGTATAAATAGCTAATTGCTGTGCAAAAAGTCCTTTCAGGCAAGTTCCAAAAAATCATGTGACAAACAATTCTTCTGTGAATGTGCCAAAAAGTCATGTGACAAACAATTCTTCTATGGGTTCTTGTAAACTTAATGCTCACAGAGCTCCTACCTCAATGAGGAATGTAATCAGCCTTAATGATCTCCTCGGGAGAGTTGCGATCTCCAACTCCAGATTCCTCAAAGGAACTTCAGTCCCTGGTAATGCTGCATTCGGTTGAGGGTTTTCAATGGTATCGCCGACTTTCAGGACTCCCAAACATATGGTGGTTCCGATGTTTTTACATGTTATATAAGGATAAAACAAAAACCTGCTCTGGAAGGAGGATGTGCTGCAGCGGGTGGAGGTCTCAGTCTGGTCCCGGATGGTCACGGCTGTACTGGTATTTCCCAGCACTTCCTAGTCCATGGGTGCAGAGCTGCGCCGCCAACGTCACTTCCAGGTGTAAGGTGGATGTCAGATGGAGCGGGGGTGGTGCGTGCATTCGAAACATGCGTGCTCCTTTCTCAGGCATCTGCCTCAGGCCACCAAGGAAAGGCACACACTCACAGGCCACTAAAAGAGGGCAAGCAGCCTCTGTGTCTACAGTCAACAGTGGTGGTCATGGACTTGGTGCATCCTCTGCAGGAGGCAGTGGGGCATGCTTGTCCTTTGTGTTATTGAGCCACAACATGCAGAAGAGTTGGTGGAGTGGATAACAAAGCTGTCCTCATCTTCCTCATCCTGTCACCCAGGCTCATAGTAGTTTGCCTTTCAACACAGCTTCAATGCAGCTACCAAAGCAGCCTATTCCACCGGCTCCTTGTCTACAGTTACTCCTTCTGTAGCCCCACAGTGTAGGTTACATGCTACTGGAGGATGTGCAGCAATTTGAGGGCTCTGATGTTGGTTCCCAGGTTGAGGAAAGGAGTAACATGAGCCTGGAGAGAGGAGGTACCACAGAAGGACAAGAAACAGTCATGTTCCCCAAGCTGCAGCATACTGCCAAGTTTGCTCCAGTGATGAGGAGGGAGGGGATGATGAGTTTACTGACTGTACTTGGGTGCCCGAGAGAGGAAAGTGAGGAGGAGGAGGGACAACTCCAACAAGAGTTGTCCAAAAGAGGTTTTCAGTCCCCAGAAACCCAAGGAGTTGTACGTGGCTGGGAGGAGGTAGTTACAGATAATGTGATCCTTAGTGACCCTGTCACGTACCTGATGATGGAGCCCAGAATGCAGGGAGCGGCCTCTCGTATGCCTCCGGCTCAAGTACCCCTGATAGAGGAGACAGGGACTCAAGAGTGCAGAGGGCCACAAGTGCCTGGCAGGTGGCAGGTGTTGGGGCTGATCCGGACCTCTGAAGCAGCTGAGCAGGAACTGGCAGGAACACTGGAACAGCAGACAGCTAGGAGGTGCACTGGAACTTGACAGGAACACTGGAACAGCTGGCTGCAAGAAGGAGCTCTGAAGCTTGGCAGGCACTCTGGAACAGCAGACAGGGAGGAGGTGTTCTGTAGTTCAGCAGGAACACTGGTACAGCAGACTGCAATGAGGTGCACTGGAACTTGACAGGAACACTGGAACAACTGGCTGCAAGGAGGAGCTCTGTAGCTTGGTGGGAACTCTGGGACAGCAGATGGGGAGGAGGTGTTCTGTAGTTCAGCAGGAACGCTTGTACAGCAGACTGCAAAGAGGTGCACTGGAACTTGACAGGAACACTGGAGCAGCTGGCTGCAAGGAGGAGCTCTGTAGCTTGGCAGGAACTCTGGAACAGCAGACAGGGAGGAGGTGTTCTGTAGTTCAGCAGGAATACTGTCAAGGTCAGACAGGCCGGGTCAACACTGGCGGTCAGAGCAGGTACCAGACGGAGGCAGGAGAGTAGTCAGGGTTCAAGCCGGGTCAGCAACAGGCGGGCAGCAAACAAACCGAAGGAAGAGGCAGGAGAGTAGTCAAGACAAGCCGGGGTCGGAGACTGGCAGCAAACAGGAGTAGTCAGGAACGGGCCAAGTAGACAGGAATCAGGTAAGCAGGCAACAAGTAGCTATGGTCTCAGGAAAATGCTGTAGACCGGACAGCAAGAAGGCATGATGACACTCCTTTAAATAAGCTTCTTGGCGCCAAGTGCTGTCACACCGCGCACCTGCGCGCACCCGTGCCTGCTCGCACCATCGCGCACACGCGTGCGCCCGTTCGCGCTATCGCACACCCGTGTGCGCCCGTTCACGCTATCGCGCACACGTGCACACCGTTTGGCTCTTCTGACAGGGGTTCTGCACACAGGTCTTCCACAGGCAGCTGGATTACCAGAACGTCTTCCTTGACAGACCCAGAGGACTCAGAATCAAATGCCTCTGCAAACTTACGCTACATGGCCTCCCTGATTCTGCAAAGCCTGCGAAAGGACCCTAGAATTCGAGTATCAAGGAGAGGGATCATTAATGGCTAGCAACCCTTCTTGATCCATGTTACAAGGGTAAGGTTGCAGAACTCATCCTGTCTTCACAGAGGGAGCAGAGGATGAAACATCTTCAGGAGGCCTCGAAGAAAAGTTTGTGCAATGCATTTCTAGACCCCGGGAGGTTAGCATTTCCTGGTGCTGGACAACGTGTTTCTGAGGCTTCGTTCGGTCAGAGGAAGAGCGGTGGAGAAGGTGGCCAGCTGACCGATGTCTTTAAACAATTTTTCAGTCCTCAGCGCCAAGGTCTGATAGGTTCCAGCAACCATCGACCAGCATCTCCATTGCATGGTGCAGGAATATCTAGGGGCAAGAGCAGACTTGGAGACCTTTCCAACAGAGCATCCACTGGGTTACTGGGTCTGATGGATGGACCACTGGCCAGAACTTTCTCAATATGCAATCAAGCTACTGGCCTGTCCTGCATCCAGCATGCTTTCTGAACACACATTCAGTGCTCCTGGAGGGTTTGTAATGGATCAAAGAGTGCGCCTGTCCACAGACTCTGTTGATAGGCTCACATTTAAAAAAATGAATCAGTCCTGGATCAGCAGCTATCAAGCACCTGATGCTGATGTAACTGATTGAATTTGCTATGGATCTGGGATCCCTTAAAGACTGCCTATGCTGCCTATCCTATTCCTCCTCAATCATGATGATGCTAGCTTCCAACAATATTTTTCATTTAGGGCACCACCACCACCCAAGACCCAATGTTTCTGCTCTTGTTTAACAGGGGCATGTAATTACAATTTTTGAAATAATATTTAACAGCAGGGCCTGTTCCTGCGCCCAACAAGAGTAACTGTGAGGGGTTACCATGTTCTGGCACCACCAACACCTAAGGCCCAGTTTTTCTGTAGAGTATATAGTGCAGTCCGTATAGTATATATACTGCAGTTCAGAGTATATAGTGCAGTCCGTATAGTATATATACTGCAGTTCAGAGTATATAGTGCAGTTAGTGTAGTATATATAATACAGCGCAGGGTATATAGTGCACTGTACAATATATAATATAGTGTATTGAAGTGGTAAGGGGAGCCCTATGACCGAATAAAAAAAAAAACAGCATGGGTTACGCTGATAGCGTGAGGAGAAAAAAAAAGGCCGTTCACCGGCGGCTGTCAGAGGGACATCGGTCCCGATCAAGGAGAGCAGCCACGGAGTCATCTGTACCCACCATTGCCACCTGCCAGTGCCACCTACCAGTGCACAACAGTGCCACCTACCAGTGCCCACCAGCACCACCTACCAGTGCCCACAGTGCCACCAATCAATGCCCACAGTGCCACCTATTAGTGCCCACAGTACCACCTATCAGTGCCCACAGTGCTACCGATCAATGTCACCAATCAGTGCTTCATCACCAGTGCTGCCTATCAGTCCTACCTACCAGTGCCCATCAGTGCCACCTACCAGTGCCTATCAGTGCCACCTATTAGTGCCCATCAGTGCCCATCAGTGCCATCTATCAGTGCTACCTATCAGTGACACCTTTCAGTGCCCATCAATGCCACCTATCAGTGTCACCTATCAGGGCTCATCAGTGCTGCCTCATCAGTGCCCATCAGTGCCGCCTTATCTGTGCCTATCAGTGCCACCTTATCTGTGCCTATCTGTGCCACCTTATCTGTGCCTACCAGTGCAGCCCATCAGTGCCCATAAGTGCAGCCTATCAGTGCCCATCAGTGCAGCGTCATCAGCGCATATCAATGAAGGAGAAAAATTACCTGTTTGCAAAATTTTATAACAAACTATGTTTTTTTTTTTTTTAATTTTCCGTCTTTTTTTGTTTGTTTAGCAAAAAATAAAAAACCCCAGTGGTGATCAAATACCACCAAATGAAAGCTATATTTGTGTGAAAAAAATTATAAAAATGTATTTTGGGTACAGTGTTGCATGACCGCACAATTGTCATTCAAAGTGTAACAGCGCTGAAAGCTGAAAATTGACCTGGGCAGGAGGGGGGTTTAAGTGCCCAGTAACCAAGTGGGCATGTAATTAAAATTTTTGAAATAATATTTAACAGCAGGGCCCATTCCAGCACTCAATAAGAATAACTGTGAGGGGTTACTGTGTTCTGGCACCACCAACACCTAAGGCCCAATTTTTCTGCAGAGTATATAGTGCAGTCCGTATATTATATATACTGCAGTTGAGAGTATATAGTGCAGTCAATGTAGTATATATACAGGGTAAATAGTGCAGTGTACAATACATAATATAGTGTATTGAAGTGGTTAAGGGGAGCCCTTAACTGAGCATGCAACCTGGCAGCCCGCAGGAAAAGGGGAGGCGAGAGAGTGACCCCCCCTCCTGAACCGTACCAGGCCACATGCCATCAACATGGGAAGGGCACTTTGGGGTCATCCCCAAAAGCACCTTGTCCCCTTGTTGATGGGGACAAGGCTCTCATCCGCACAATCCTGGAGGGTTTATTGCAGTCTGGAAGCCCCCTTTAACAAGGGGGCCCCCAGATCCTGCCCTCCCTATGTGAATGGATATGGGGTACATGGTATGGATTTTGGGGGGGACCCCCATGCCATTTTTAAAAAAATTTTGGCATGGTGTTTCCCTTAATACCCATACCATTTTTTCAATGATTTTTTGATATATATTGCTGGGATCCGGCAATACATTACAGCCCGCAAGCAATTTTAAATTACATTTTTTTCCTTTAGAAATGTAATTTTGCTGTGGTACTCCTATAAACATGGGGGAAATGCGCTACTTTACACACAGACTAAAGGGACCCCCTAGGCACGATATTTAAAGGAATAAAGGAATATTTAATTTTTAATTGTTTTACTTTAAGCATTCTTAAAATCACTGCTCCTGAAAAAAACGTCAGTTTTAAAAACTTTTTTTGCATTGATACATGTCCCCTGGGCCAGTACCCAGGTCCCCAAACACCTTTTATGGCAATAACTTGCAAATAAGTCTTTAAAATTAGCTCTTTTGATTTTTCACATTCGTGTCCCATAGACTTTAATGGTGCTCTCATGTTCACACAAATTTTTTGTCTGTTCGCATGTTCTGGTGTGAACCGAATTGGGGGGTGTTCGGCTCATCCCTACTTATCATTAACATGTTTAGAATAACTGGAACAATAAATGAACAGATATGAACATTGCTATGGAGGTTATGTATGCACTTGAGCTAACAAAGCACTAGGTTTTTATAACAGTTTGAGCTTGAGAGGCGCAACATTAAATAGTCTGAGGTTTAAGATATTAAATACCGTGTTACCTTTCTAAGGTATTAAGATGTTAATTTTATTTTGACTTTTACAGTAGTGTCTGTTCAGTGCTGAAGTGTGGAGTCTGAGTCAGACATTTGCTATCATGCATCAGTGAATTTTGGTTCATAAAAATCATCCATCTGGCAATATGGAGCAAGCTGATAGACACAGGTGTTAATTATGAAATCTAAATCTGAGGGCTGCCTTACCTTGCAATCCTTACTCTATGTAGGAGTGAAACGCGTTAGCCTTGCAAGTGCCAAGCGGTACAGTCTGTGCACCGAATACTTCAATAGACATGAATATTGGCTTTCTTCCCTTTTTCTCCAAGGATTAGAGTAGCTATCTTGTGTGCTGTTGCTTAACACTGCAGGACACGTAAGGTTGTCAATCAGGGGTTAAATCTCATGCTTAGTTTAGGAATGTTTCCAAAAAAATCTTCAATTTTTTAGCAGCCCGTGTAGTGATTTGTGGAGACGTTATAGAAGGACAACCATAGACACTGTTGCATATCTATGAAGCTTCGAAAAGTTTCTAAGCATGACACTGGCATGTTACAGCTGTGTCAGTAACACAATCATACAGACATCTAGTGGTCTAATGCACAAGAAGAATCCGAAGGAGTGAAATCCTCCAGAAAGTTGATGCTTTAAGATGGCAGTGTGCTGCAATGACAAAAGAGGGGGTGCCATGCTTGGAACAGACACATATTCACACCTTTATTTTTGATGGGATGACTGCAAATTGATTTTTTCTTCTGAAATGTTGTGCAGTTCTACTGTAAAATAAGTTCACACTATAAGTTTTTAAGGTAAGATGCACAAATGGAAAATTCTGGTTTGAATCATTTATCATTACAATATTGAAAATAACCTGTTCCAGTAGCCCTGAAGACAGAAAGCTGGTGTAAAGCTTAGAAGTGACCTCTGTAGGAATGAAAGGCAATCAAGCCTGTTCATTCCAGCGAAAGCAGCTTAGGGGTTAAGCCCTTATGGTTCCCAAAAGCCTTATTGCTGCATGTACAGATTATGGTAAGAAAACATCTCTTTCATCAATATTGAATAGTTCATCTGTGCCTTGAGTATATGATGGGCAGTTGAGTCAATGGCCCTGCATGCAATACAACTGTTAAATCATTTACAAATGGAAAAAGAAAAGTGCTTGTCTTTTGACTTTTTAAACCTTGCCATTATTACATTTTACTATTTATGTTTTAATAATGTGTCTATATCTTGCATGTCCTTGTTCTTAAATTGCAATAAAATAATCATTTTACTATTAATTTCAATACAGAATGTTTTCAGGGAAGGATTCTTAAGGGCAATGTCCTGTAATCCCTTAAATAAAGTAGTATTTGTGCATATTACGTTTAAAAGGCCACCATACCTTTAGTTGATCTTAATGAATGCAGAATTCTTGTGGGGTTCTTTTCAGGATGGTACAGTTGTCCTTTACCAGCTCAATTGTTGTAGAATTTAGTCATACCACTTATTCTTATAGTGAACAAACGTTTATTGACACATACACGTGCATGGGCCAGTTCTCCAGAAGAGAACTGGCCAAGAGTTACTCTTTTACAAAGGTATGTATACTGTGCATAAGGTCCATACATGGCTGGTCAACATTTTTACAAATATTTGCAGTTTTATCAGCATGACTGATCTCGGATAGATTGCCAAGCATGGTATATTACACTATAAATAAACAACAAACAAGGTACAGTTACCCTTCAACATATGTTGCCAGATGGTCATGTCATAAAACATTTCAAGTTTCCTGTTTTAGGCTGCATTCACACCTGAGCATTTTTAGCTCATAAAATGCTTGTAAAACGCCAGAACAAAATGACTGAAAAACACCCAACAAGCGAAATTCTATTAATTTCAATGGCACCTGTTCTGAGCGTTTTGTCACCTGAAGCAAAATGCCCTTAAAAACGTCCTATGCTCACAAAAGAACTTGAGCTTCTTTGGGGCAGATTACAGGCGTTTTTGTGCCTTTTACATTGGTGACCTGAATAAAATCGCGACAAAAATGCTGCAAAATTGCGGTAAAAATGCTGTAAAAATGCGCAGCTTTGAAACGCTCAGGTGTGAATGCAGCCTTAGCCATCTTCAAGGGTTCTTGATATGAACCCAGTCCTACGTTATATTTTATATTGTATTCAGACTAACTTCTTTATTATACTCCTCCCTTTTGTTTGCTTAAGCAAACATCTAATACTTATTCTTACAACAATCATTCCTTCTTTTCGGGATAGTATAGTTGTCTTTTAACCAGCTCAATGCAGGTAGCCAGGAAAGACTCCCAGAACTGAAAATACTTCTCTATTTGCACATGGTGAAATGTAACTAAAGCAGTTTGTGTATCATTTGGTACCATGCTTGTTTAGCACTGGCTTCCTGGTGGCCCTTTTAAGCCATTCTGCAGAAGGTTTCCCCAGCTGCAATCATTGATAACCCTGCTTGAAGTACAGTACAGGGAGAGGAGAACGCAGAGAAGGAATTGGATTGTCTGTCGCAGCCAAGGGATTGTACCTACCCCAAGCAATGGGGGCAGAAGAATTCCTATTGCTGGTGGTGGAGAAGAAACCTGCCCCTGGAAACAGGAAAAAGGGACTTGGATTGACTGATGAGTGGCTAGGACTGTAGCTCAGCCCACCAGACTAGACATGTGCAATTTGTTTCAGTCTGAGCGTAAATTTAGACAAATTTTGGGTTATTCAGAGATGCTGGTGTATCTGAATCTCCAAATGAAATAGTAATGAAGTTTGTTGAAATTCATTTAATTTAATTTTGTTTATTCATTTTTTTTTAAACTTTTGGAACAATTCGAATTCGGATCGCTCAAAAAATAATCGACTGATTTGAATTCTGTCTGAAGAATAGCTGGTTGTTAAGGAGCTGGTCAGGAAGCTGCCTGTGTCCTTAACAACCGATGACTCATCAGCTGTCAGCGGGCCTCCCCGCTGAGAGATGAAATGTAAACAAAAGAATACCGGCAATAGAAAATTTAGAAAAAAACAGCGTGGGATTCCCCAAATCCATATCAGGCACCTTGTCAACATGGGGACAAGGTTGTTTGGTGTAGGGGGGCTCTGCCCCAAAGCACCCCCTCATGTTGATGGCATGTGGCCTGGTATGGTTCAGTAGGGGGCCCGCTCGCTCATCCCCTCCTTTTCTTGGCCTGCCGGGCTGTATGCTCGGATAAGGGTTTGGTATGGATTTTGGGGGGAACTCCACATTGTTTTTTTTTTAATTTTGGCATGGGGTTCCCCTTAAAATCCATACCAGACCCAAAGGGCCTGGAAAGGATTGGGGAACCCAATGCTGTTTTTTCTCAGAATTTTCTATTCCCGGCATTCAATTCTCAGCGAGGAAGCCCCCTGACAGCTGATAAGTCATTGGTTGATAAAGAAGTGGCCACCGGCATCCCGGCCCACTCCTTAACAACCAGCTATTCTTTACACAGAATTTGAGTCGATCATTTTTCGCCCGATCGGAATTCAAATCATTCCGAACATTCGGAATTCCGTAGAAAATAATAAACACAACCAAATTAAATTAAACAAAATTAAACTAAACAAAACGAAATTAGTAACATAAAGAATTTATCCGAAACTAAACAAAACACACTTTTCCGTTCTACACATGTCTGCACCAGACTTCCAAGTGGTATTACATGTGGCCAGGAGCCCAGAGGAAAGGGCCCAAAACTGCAATGAATTTAGTTGTGCAGGCTGATGCCCGAAGACTACTGTTGCTGCCATGAAATGTCCTGTGTGGAACAGAGCTGGGAGAGGTACACATGCTACTAGATGCCATGGGGAGAATTGCTAAGGCAATTGTCAAATACCTGGGACTGCTGCTGAGATCCACATGGCCTGCAGTGCAAGCTGCTGCTCTGCCTATGTTGCTGTGAGGTGTGTCATTATGTTTTCCAGAGACTGACCTACTATCGGGTACAGAGCTTAGAGCAGTGGTTCTCAACTCCTGCCCTCGGGACCCATTAACAGGCCAGTTTTTTAGTATTACCTTGGAGAGGTGCCGACTAGAATACTGCAGCCACTGAGTAACAAATGATATCACCTGTGATGTATTTCAGTTATCTTGCAAACCTGGCCTGTTAGTGGGCCCTAAGGGCAGGAGTTGAAAACCACTGGCTTAGAGAAAGAGAGACTGTTTTCTTATGGACAACTCTAAGAAGTGAGGAGGCTGCAATCTAAGGAATAGTTTGAGGAGATTAGAGTAACTCTTTGCTGTCTTGCTGAAGAAAACATCAGGAGCTTTGTCAGTGGTGAGGTTAAAGTGTTCATTTACCAGTTGTTGTTATTGTTGCTACCTAAAAAAGAGATCTACTAAAAGGAGATTGTGCTGTGTGTATAATACTTGGGACTACAAATACTCTCACCAGAGAGAGTCAATGCTCCTAGGAGTAATTAAAGAGCCCCCTACACTTGAAGACTTGTTAGGTCACTGGCCAGTGAATAGACAAGTTATTTTCTGATGTATGTAGGCCATACTGCTGTCAGTACTGCTTTACAGTGTCTGGGTTGATACTATTGTGACAATTGTGTTAGTCTTTCTCCCACGCTGGCCTAATGTGTGTTCTAGACAAGTTAGTTACAGTTACACTTACATGCCTTAAAACATACAGCAGATGACAGCTCAGCTGTGGGATGAGGCAGGGGCTGATCCGTCACTAGAATGTGAAACCAGGAAGCACAGCATGTATCTCAGCTGGGGGTGGAGGGGATAGCTCCTGTGTCTAGCATCTACAGCCTCATTTTCTATGCATTTCGTGTCCAAGCACACGTCTTCAGGAAAATGGAAGCCGACGCCATGACACCGGAGCCTAAATGCTGTGCAATACAGTGCTATTGGTCAGTGCCAGTCCCATGGGATGGAATGTGTGTTTCTATAAAGTTATCAATATACCGACGACCAAGCCTCTGTCTCATCCCTACTGATGATTTAATATAAAAAATAATGTTTTTCTGCTTGCAAGGCTTGAGCATACATTTTGATCAAAATTGCTGGCTTTTTCTCTTTTCTAGTTTTTAGCTGTCTGGTAGGAACTCTTAAGTAATCATACAGTAATTGGCATACAACCACGCAAACTGTGTAAAAATCAGAGGCAGCAGGATTCAAGCAGGAGGAAACCTGTGGTCTTCTCTAATATCTAATTCATTTTAGTAAAGACAACAGCATACTGTACATCCCTGTATGATCATCTAATGTATCAAATGGTGCACACCATTAAGTCACACTTATAAAATAAGTGGGAATCTTTGATATGCAGCTGAGAAAGAGATTTGCAATGAGGGTTTTAATTAAAGATGGCAAAAGAATAATTTATCTTAGATATAAATCAGTCAAAGCTACTCTGGACAACCCATTAGCTATTCATTTGAATGTTTAATAGTGTGACATCTGAGATCCTGAAATTATAACAATGGCCAGGTTGATTCATCTATTCCAACCCCAGCTGGTGGCACAAAGTTGATAATTAGAATTATTCCTGAAAGACTAAAAGAGAGTGCTCCACATTAATCTGAACTTACAATCAAAATTAGAAATATTAATGACACACATGAATGGATGAGATTTTTTTTTTAAAGAGCTTTTGAAGATTACTTTTTTAATCAAATGCCTTTTAATACTAAATTATACTGAAAAATGTATAACTACAGTATATCATAGTATATCATAGTATAAAACTTTGCAATCAATAATGACTGAAACACAATAAGAAACCCATGGTTTTAAATGGAGAAACCTATCAATGGGCAATTTTTACTCTGAACCTCAAACCCCAAAGATACTAAAGCTGGAACATATTTATAAACCAAAAAGCTGTATACAAAGAAAACATGGAAAAATAACTGTATTTAAAGCAGAACTTTACTCTCTCAATTGACATTGACTATTTTTAATCCTTATGCTGCTAGCATTAGTACATATATATGAAAGTATTTAGTGTTTACTTGTTTATTTTTTTTTCATTTATTCAATTACTTTCTGGTTTTCCTCCTGCCTGAATGCCTGCGTTAAGAGAAGATAGATTCCAGGAGGTAAATGCTACATGAATCATCTGCCCTTACTCAAGATGGCCATGGTTAGAAATGCTAGGGGGGTGTTTTTCAAATTGATTTCTCAGCAAAATAATGCATAGAGACAAAGATGGATGGGCGAGTTTGCTTTAAACATTAAACATTTTTTAAAAAGCATATTTGATTTATGGCGATTAGATACAGTGTGGTTCGGCTTTAATGATTCTTAACTGCTTCCCACCTGGCCAAAGTATATAAGCCGATGAGTAGGAGCTTCCCCGTTCTGAGTGGATGCATAATCATGTGATGGCTGTGTCCAGTCACAGCCTTCACATGATGTAAACAGAGACACGTGTTTGTTTTGGCTCTCCCAGCTGATTCCGAGGAGGGGGGGGTTTCAGCTTCTGTGACAGCTCTCTGTGTATCTGATGATTTTAGTTTTCAGTTACACAGAGATCACACATACTGTAGCCATCCCCACACAGTATACACAGTACACCCAGCACCATCTGTCCCTGTACAAGTGTCCCATGAACATTTGTGCCAGTGTCCCATCAACATTGGTACCAGTGTATCAGTGCCCCATGAACATCTGTACCAGTGCACCAAAACATCTGCAATAGTGTTCTATTGCAACATCAACATCTGTCAATGTCCACGAGTGGACGATCAACATCTGTCATAGTGCACAAGTGCAAAAAACATCTGTCAGTGTACTAGTGTCCCACCAATAAATACATACAAAATTTAAAGAGCCCCCACCCTCCTGTGCTTGTGTGCAAAGGCGAATGCACATATTGGTCCCGATCGCACCACACATGTGAAGTACATGTAAGGTATCACCATGAACGTCAGAGCGAGAGCAATAATTATAGCACCAGACCTTCTGTGTAACTCTAAATCTGACGTCTGTGGAGATTTTTAAATACTGACGTTTGGCGCCATTTCACCGGCGCAACACCATATTTTATATTTTACCAAAAATGTGGGTATTATATTGTCTTTGTGTGCATTGAAATTCATTAGAGTGTATTTATGCGTTAGTGTGTAAAATTGCATTAAAAAACTGCTGCACAAATACTGTGTGACCTGAAAATTTTATTCTCTAAAGCCTTTGCTACCAAAATATATAGAGTTTAAGGGTTCTAAGTAGTTTTCTAGCAAAAATACTGATTTTTACTTGTAAACAAAAAGTGTCAGAAGAAGGCCTGGTATTAAAGTGGATAATGCCTAAAGTACTCCTTGGATGTTGCGCCTCTCTATGTGGCTGTGAAAAAGTCTCACACATGTGGTATCACAATACTTAAGCTGGTCATACACCTATAGATTATCTGCAGATTTTCTATGGTTAGATGGAAAAAGTGCAACAGATTTCTCCATGTATGCTAAACTGTGTGGATGGAGGAATCTCCCACTGGGCCAAGCTTCAGTATCTTGCTAGTCGGCCCCACTGGCTCTCAACCTAAACAATGCCTGCACCCAATCAGAATGTTCAGGTATTGTGAGAGCCAGCAGGGCCGACTAGCAAGATATGGAAGCTTGGGCCAGTGGGAGATTCTTCCATCCACACAGTTCAGCATAGATGGGGGAATCTGTTCCACTTTTTCCATCTGACCATAGAAAATCTGCAGATAATCTATAGGTGTGTGGCCAGTCTTAGGATGAGTAGCAGAATGTGTTTTGGTGTGTAGTTGCAAGTATGCCTATGCCTTATGTGAGAAATGCCTATGCCGTGTGTGAGAAAAAAACAAATAACATTTCTTCAGTTTTCAAGGAATTATGGGAAAAAATTACAACTTCAAAAAACTTGCCATGCCTCTTACTAAATACCTTGGATGGTCTACTTTCCAAAAAGGGGTAATTTGGGGGATATTTATACTGTCTTGGCATGTTAGGGCCTCAAGAAATTATAGGCCATCAGTGCATCAGGTGTGATCAATTTTCAGTGATTGGTACCATAGCTTGTAAACTTTATAACTTTTACACAGACCAAAAAATATACACTGATTTTGGTTATTTTTACGAAAGAACTGTAGCAGCATAAATCTGAGTAAAAATGTATGGATAAAAATTAGTCATTTGCAAAATTTTATACAGAAACTAAGAAAAATACATTTTTTCCCAATATTTTCAGTCTTTTTTCATTTGTAATACAAAAAATAATAAAACCCAGTGGTAATTAAATACTACCAAAGAAAGCTCTATTTATGAGAAAAGCATGACAAAAATTGCATATGGGTACAGTGTTGCATGACTGAGTAATTATCATTCAAAGCTGACAGCACTGAAAGCTGAAAATTTGCCTGGGCAGGAAGGGGGTGAAACTGCCCAGTATTGAGGTGGTTAAAGAGATGCCAGAGGGTTGAACTTAACCATATCTTTTCTTATAACTACAGGTAAAAAATATTTACTGTACGTAAAGATCTTTCGCTAAGAACATCACAACAGCTGTGACATTTGAAAGACAATCTATGGCATATGAGAGAAAAAAATAAAGGTACGATTGAGTGGCACTAAATGAGAGAAAAAGGAGTTGAGTGAGCCTGAAAGCAAAAAAATATGTGAGAGCTAAATAAACACATACAAAGGTAAAAGAAGAATGTAAAGAGGAGAGGTACAAAACAGAAACAGAGGGTGCTGAGTAAAGCGACTGTTAAGGAATGAAACACAACATTCATATAATTATTTGGTAAGATTTTTGTCAATATGCATGAGTATAAATGTATCCTTGATACTTGAGCTGTAAATGATAATGTTTGCTGTGTTTTAGATATTACAGTAAAACCTTGGTTTGCGAGCATAATTCGTTCCAGAAACATGCTTGTAATCCAAAGCACTCGTATATCAAAGCATTTTTTTTACAGGGTATAAAAGAGAAGAGAGGCACCTCTTATGGCGCTTACACGCGATCGGACTTTTCAGCTACAACAGTCCGACAGCCCGTCCGACAGACTTTCGACAGACTTTCGACTGACTTTTAGCGGACTTTCAACAGACTTTCTAACGATCAGACTTGCCTAAACATGATCACACCAAAGTCTGACAGATTCGTACGTGATGACGTACACCAGACTAAAATAAGGAAGTTGATAGTTAGTAGCCAATAGCTGCCCTAGCGTGGGTTTTTGTCCGTCAGACTAGCATACAGACGAGTGGATTTCTGGGTCCGGTGGAGTTACGACGTAAAGATTTGAAGCATGTTCCAAATGCCTGGAAAAGTCCGCAATAGGCCGCTGGTTGCGTTTTCCTGACTGGGCGTCATATGACGTCCAGTAGGGTAAGCCGCTACCGCGCCCCCATGGGGGCGCACAGTGCAGCGATCGGAGACAGCGCGTGTCCCTCGGACATAGCCCAAACCCGATCACGGTAAACAGCCAATGAATTTGGCTGTTTACCACATGATCGACTGTGTCCAATCACTTTTCTCAAAAGCAGAGGAGGCGCGTCTGATGCGCCAGAGCCGTACAATGCAGCGATTGGGGATGGCGCGTGTCCCTCGGACATAGCCCATCCTTGATCAAGGTAAACAATAAAGAGAACCTGTCACCATAAAACTGTCACAGCCCATCTGGACCTGTCACAGTCCATCTGGATCTCTGGATCTGTCACACAGCCCATCTGGATCTGTCAAACAGGCCTGTGACCAGTACCACCATTGGTACCGCCATCGGTGCGGCCACACAGGCCCGCCATTAGTACTGCCATCAGTACCACCCCGCAGGCCCTGGATCTGTCAAAGTGCATCTGGATCTCTGGATCTGTCACACAGCCCATCTGGACCTGTCAAACAGGCCCACGACCAGTACCACCATTGGTACCGCCATCGGTGCGGCCACACAGGCCCGCCATTAGTACTGCTATCAGTACTGCCCCACAGGCCCGCCATCAGTACTGCTATTAGTACAGTCACATAGGCCCATCATCAGTACCCCCACACAGTCCCGCCATCAGTACTGCCATCAGTACAGTCACCCAGGCTTGCCATCAATGACCTGTCAGTACTACCAGCAGTACCGTCACACAGGCCCGCTATCAGTACTGCCATCAGTACCGCCAGACAGGTCCACCATCAGTACCGTCATCATGGCCAAAAGAGTTTACACACCTGAAGAGGCATATACCATGCTTACCATGTTGGATGATGAGAGCAGCGGGGAGCTCCCATCATCCGATTCTGGTTTGAAATATGAGCCAGTAGAGGGTAGTGGATTGAAGTCCGAGTCAGCGGAGGAAACCGTCCCTCCTAAAATAATAAGATCAGGACCAAAATCAGAAGACCTGCCTACCATCAGCAGCGCCAGACCCCTGGAAGAGGAGCTCAGTACCAGTACTGGAATTAAACATCCAACCAGGGCTGTCTTAGTGAGTGGGCACTTAATGAGTGGGCACACCTGGGCACTGCTCAGGGGCCACAGCAGCTGGTCCTTGAGCCCAGCTGCCCCAAAATTGGGGGCCCAATGATAACACCGAGAGTGATGGATACATAGGGGAGGCAGGCTGGGAGCAGTGCACCATGCTGTGCAGAACGATACCTATTATTTCACAGCCAGCAGGGAGGGGAAGGGAAGGGGCGCCAGTGATGCTCTGACCCCGCCCCATACAGCTTGAATGCTTGGAACTCGAAGGCTACGGGGTAGGAGCTGGAGTGGGAGCTGCTGAGTCGGCAGCACTGAGAGCCTACCTGCGGAAGTAGCATTGTGGATAGTGTCATGGTGAGCCCAGCTATCCAGCACTGTTTGCTCCCTCCTCCGTCCCTCCTTCTGCCTGCTTGAAAGTATAGGTGAGTCCAGTGCTGGAGGTGGGCACATAGCCAAAAGTTTTCCACTTCAAAAGGGGGTACTACATGATTCGAATAATGGTGCTGAGGGATTTTAAGGGTGTATGGGGAAAACAATGCTGAGGGGGGATCTGGGGTGTATAGGGGGGTAGCAATGCTTGGGTAGCTTGGGTGGCAATAGTGCTAGAGGTATCAGGGACAGAGAGGCCACAGTGTAGGGATATCAGGGATGTAGTGGGGTCACAATACAAGAGGTATCTTATGGTATATGGTAACAGTGCTGGGGGGAATATCTAGAGTGTAGAGGGGTCAGAGTGCTGGGGGAATATCTAGGGTATAGAGGGGTCAGAGTGCTGGGGGGAACTCTGGGGTGTAGAGGGGTCAGAGTGCTGGGGGGATCTCTGGGGTGTAGAGGGGTCAGAGTGCTGGGGGAATATCTAGGGTGTAGAGGGGTCAGAGTGCTGGGGGGATATCTGAGGTGTAGAGGTGTCAGAGTGCTGGGGGATCTCTGGGGTGTAGAGGGGTCAGAGTGCTGGAGGGATATCTGGTATGTAGAGGGATCATAGTGCTGGGGAGATATCTGGGGTGTAGAGGGGTCAGAGTGCTGGGGGGATATCTGGGGTGTAGAGGGGTCAGAGTGCTGGGGGAATATCTAGGGTGTAGAGGGGTCAGAGTGCTGGGGGGATATCTGGGGTGCAGAGGGGTCAGAGTGCTGGGGGGATATCTGGGGTGTAGAGGGGTCAGAGTGTTGGGGGGATATCTAGGGTGTAGAGGGGTCAGAGTGCTGGGAGGATATCTAGCGTGTAGAGGGTGTATGGGGAAAACAATGCTGAGGCGCGATCTGGGGTGTATAGGGGGTAGCAATGCTTGGGTAGCTTGGGTGGCTATAGTGCTAGAGGTATCAGGGATAGAGAGGCCACAGTGTAGGGATATCAGGGATGTAGTGGAGTCACAATACAAGAGGTATCTTATGGTATATGGTAACAGTGCTGGGGGGAATATTTAGAGTGTAGAGGGGTCAGAGTGCTGGGGGAATATCTAGGGTATAGAGGGGTCAGAGTGCTGGGGGGATCTCTGGGGTGTAGAGGGGTCAGAGTGCTGGGGGGATCTCTGGGGTGTAGAGGGGTCAGAGTGCTGGGGGAATATCTAAGGTGTAGAGGGGTCAGAGTGCTGGGGGGATATCTGGGGTGCAGAGGGGTCAGAGTGCTGGGGGGGATATCTGGGGTATAGAGGGGTCAGAGTTCTGGGGGGATCTCTGGGGTGTAGAGGGGTCAGAGTGCTGGAGGGATATCTGGGATGTAGAGGGATCATAGTGCTGGGGAGATATCTGGGGTGTAGAGGGGTCAGAGTGCTGGGGGGATATCTGGAGTGTAGAAGGGTCAGAGTGCTGGGGGGATATCTGGGATGTAGACGGGTCAGAGTGCTGGGGGGATATCTGGGGTGTAGAGGGGTCAGAGTGCTGGGGGGATATCTAGGGTGTAGAGGGGTCAGAGTGCTGGGGGGATATCTAGCGTGTAGAGGGGCCATAGTGCTAGGGAGGCATCAATCTAGCAGATATATTATATGCACAGGACAGCTTTGTTACTTTATGTATGTAGTATTTTCCCACTGTTTCTTTGCTGTACATAATGATTGTTCATGTAGTTAATGCAGAGCTACACCCAAAAGGGGAAGCTCCGCTTGTCTGCCTCCTACCTACTTGATGTCTGTTTACCTGCACTGTCTCCATTGTAGGGGCCTCAGAGTATTACTTTGCCCAAGGGCCCATGATGCTATTAAGACGGCCCTGCTTCAAACCCAAAGAACCTGGGCCCAGTCCTACCTTCCCGATGCCCTGGCAAACCTCATATGCTTGCCTGCCAGCTCAGGATCCGCTATAATCCTCCCTTTCACTGCACAGTCAGGTGTGCAGTCCAACACTACTAATTGTTCCCAATTAGATTATTTTTATTTATTTTCCCCCAAAGATTTGTTGCAGTACATGGTGGACCAAACAAATCTCTATGCAGAGCAATTTATTGCCACCAACCCCAATTCGTCCTACCCCCGTATATTCTATTGGCAATGTTTCACACTAGACAAATTGAAATTGTTTTTGGGCCTTACTATTATAATGGTCCTTACAAAGAAGAACGAACTGCATGCCTACTGGTCCACCAACCCCATCCCCCACATGCCAATATATTCTGCTGTCATGTCCAGGACACGCTATGACATGATTATGCATTTCCTACATGTTAACGACAATTCACAGAGCCCTCCCCAAGATCAGCCCGACCATGACAAATTGTACAAAATATGCCTCCTAATAAATTCTTTTTCCCAGCAACATTCACTCTGAAAGTGTGAGTCGACTTCACGTGCAACATTTTCTCTATAACTTTCCCCCACAGAATCCATAAGAAGACACCAAAAGAAATGTTATGCATGCAGCAGAGGAAGCGTTAGAAGAGTTACCAGTTATTATTGCCCCCAATAACCCTCCCAACCTGGCCTGTGCACCGGAGATTGCTTCAAAAATTATCACACATCCATTAGATATTAGTTCCCCTTATTTTGAACAGACTGCCATTTCCCTGTTTCAAATACATATGTGGATCATTTGCCTGCTACCATGTTTCTACCTTCCACGTTAAATGACCCTGGCCTGTTTACCGACAATGTCTTTGCCTGCTGTTTCAAACCATGTTTCTGACTTCCACGTGCACCGACCTCGGCCTGTTAATCGACCATGTTTTTGCCTACCTCTTGGTATGATCTTTTGCCCTACTACTTTAGTACACAGGGGTCTGATATATGTGAGGGGCTTCAGAATAGCGTTCTGAGTAGAGAAAATACGTTTTTGGTTTTCTGTGTTCCCAGAACAGGGTCTGGTGTCCAGAGGCTTCAAAGATATTTGGGTGGGAGAATCCTCTACCCCTATCCCCCTGGCCATAAGCTTGATGGTCCCTCCTGCTGCCTGGACCAATATTTTGGTTGTGCTGACCATATCGCTGACTGTAATGACCCAGGACTTTATGGACCATGTTTCTTCCTGCTGCCTGGACCAATACTTTGGCTGTGTAGACCATATCTCTGCCTGTTGCCTCTACTGACTATGGACAGTATTTCTGCCTGGACATCTCTGCCTGCTACCTGGACCAATGCTTTGGCTGTGCTGACAGTATCTCTGCCTGTATTAACTATGGGCAGTATTCCTGCCTGCTGCTTGGACGATTGCTTTTGCTGTCATTGACCACATCCATGCCTGCTGCCTGGACCGATGCTCTCCTCTGTGGACCACTTCACTACTAAATCCACAGGTAATCTTTTGTTATTTGATATGTACATACTATGTGTTAGAAATATGAAGGGCCTTCAAAAATGTGATCAGTAGTCAGAAAACTATATGTGTAATTTATGCTCCTAGAACGCCTGGAGGTGCTACTTGGATGTTTGGCCTCTGTATATGGCCAGGCTGTGTAAAAGTCTCACACATGTGGTATCACTATGCTCAGGAGGAATAGCAGAATGTATTTTGTGGTGTCATTTTTGCTATGCATATGCTGTTAGAAATATCTTATAAATTGACAACTTTGTGTAAAAAAAAATATGTTTTCATTTTCTTTCCATGTTTTCCGAAAACTTGTGGAAAAAATGAACCGTTCAAAAGACTCATAATGCCTCTTAGAATATACATTGGGGTGTTTATTTTCCAAAATGGGGTTATTTTGTGGGCGTTTTCACTGTCCTGGTGCTCCAGGGCCTTCAAAAGTGAGATAGGTCGTCATGAAATTATATGTGTAATTTATCCTCCTAGAACGCCTGGAGGTGCTACTTGGATGTTGGACCTCTGTATGTGACCAAAGTCTATGGGACACGAACGTGAAAAATCAAAAGTGCTAATTTTAAAGGCTTATAATGCAAGTTATTGTCATAAAAAGTGTTTGGGGACCCCCGTCCTGCCCCAGGGGACATATATCAATGTAAAAAAAAGTTTTAAAAACGGCCGTTTTTTTCGGGAGCAGTGGTTTTAATGATGCTTAAAGTGAAACAATAAAAATTGAATATCCCTTTAAATATCGTGCCTGGAGAGTGTCCTTAGTATTCCTGTAAATTAGCGCATTTGTCCCGTGTAGAACAATACCACAGCAAAATTACATTTCTAAAGGAAAAAATGTCATTTAAAACTACTCGCGGCTGTAATGTATTATCGGGTCCCGGCAATATAGATGAAAATCATTGAAAAAAATGGCATGGGTCCCCCCCAGTCCATTACCAGGCCCTTTGGGTCTGGTATGGATATTAAGGGGAACCCTGCACCCAAATTTTTTAAAAAATGGCGTGGGGGTCCCCCAGGCCCCCAGGCACTATATACTCTGAACACCAGTATATATATATACTATACAGCCTGCCCTATATATTCTTCAGAAAAATTGGGCCTTTAGTGGTGGTGGTACCAGAACACTGTAAGCCCTCACAGTTAATCTTGTTGGGTGCAGGAACGGACCCTGCTGTGAAATATTATATCAAAAATTGTAAGTACATGCCCCTGTTAAACAGGGGCAGAAAAATTGGGCCTTGGGTGGTGGTGGTGGTGCCACAACACTGTAAGCCCACACAGTTATTCTTGTTGAGTGCAGGAATGGGCCCTGCTATGACATATGATATCAAGAATTGTAATTACATGTCCCTGTTAAACAGAGGAAGAAAAATTGGGCCTTGGGTGGTGGTGCCACAACACTGTAACCCCTCACAGATACTCTTGTTGGGCGCAGGTACAGGCCCTGCATTGAAATATTATATCAAAAATTGTAATTACATGCCCCTGTTAAACTGGGGCTGAAAAATTGGGCCTTGGGTGGTGGTGGTGCAACAACACTGTAAGCCCTCACAGTTACTCTTGTTGGGCACAGAAACGGGCCCTGCTGTGAAATATTTTATCAAGAATTGTAATTACATGCCCATGTTAAACAGGGGCAGAAAAATTGGGCCTTGGGTGGTGGTGGTGGTGCCACAACACTGTAACCCCTCACAGATACTCTTGTTGGACACAGGAATGGGCCCTGCTGTGAAATATTCGATCAAAAATTGTAATTACATGCCCCTGTTAAACAGGGGCAGAAAAATTGGACCTTGGGTGGTGGTGGTGGTGCCCTAAGCCAAAAATATTGTTGGAAGCTAGCTTTATCAAGATTGAGGAGGAATAGGATAGTCAGCATAGGCAGTCTTCAAGGGATCCCACATCCATAGCAAATTCAATCAGTTACATCAGCATCAGGTGCTAGCTGCTGATCCAAGACTGATTCATTTTTATGAATGTGAGCCTATCAACGGAGTCTGTGGACAGGCACACACTTTGATCCGTTACAAACCCTGCAGCAGCACTGAATGTGCGTTCAGAAAGCACGCTGGATGCAGGACAGGACAGTTTCTCAATTGCATATTGAGCAAGTTCTGGCCAGTGGTCCATCCTCAAGACCCAGTAACCCAGTGGATGCTTTGTTGGAAAGGTCTCCAAGTCTGCTCTTGCCCCTAGATATTCCTGCAAGATGCTGGCGATGACTGCTTAAACCGATCAGACCTAGGCGCTGAGGACTGAAAAATTGTTTAAAGGCATAGGTCAACCGGCCACCTTCTCCACCGCACTTCTTTTGACTGAACGAAGCCTCAGCAACATGTTGTCCAGCACCAGGGAATTGTAACCTCCCATGGTCTAAAAATGCATTGCACAAACCTTTCTTGAAGGCCTCCTGAAGAGATTGTATCCTCTGATCCCTCTGCGAAGGCAGGATGAGTTCTGCAACCTTACCCTTGTAACGTGGATCAAGAAGGGTTGCCAGCCAAAAATCATCCCTCTCCTTAATACCACAAATCCTAGGGTCCTTTTGCAGGCTTTGCAGAATCAGGAAGGCCATGCAGTGTAAGTTTGCAGAGGCATTAGATTCTGAGTCCTCTGGGTCACTAAGGATCACATGATCCGTAACTACCTCCTCCCAGCCACGTACAACTCCTTGGGTTTCTTGGGACTGAAAACCATCCCTTGAAGACTGCTGCTGAGTGTTATTCTCTACATCCATGATGACACAATCCTCCTCCTCCTCCTCTTCTTCCTGTGTGTTTGGCGGGCCTGCAGGAATGCTATCTGGATAAAGGGGGCCTTGAGAGGTAAGGAAGTCCTCCTCTTCCTCCAGCTGTTCTGCCTCAAGTGCCCTGTCCATGATTCCACAAAGCGTGTGCTCCAACAGGAAGACTAGAGGGAAAGTGTCACTGATGCATGCATTGTCGCTGCTCACCATCTTTATGGCCTCCTCAAATGGTGACAAGACAGTGCATGCATCTTTGATTAGTACAAAAAAACAAAAAAATACTGCGCTACCTATAGAAACTATCCCCCCAAAAAGCAGCAGTTAAACAGTGAGATGTGCACTAAAATAACTAATAGAAAAGAAATAACCGCGCTAAATATAAGTGAAACACGTGAAGCAAGCTCAAAGACTTCCGTGAGGAAGTACATATATCAATACAAAAATGTTGAAAAATATTAAAAATTAAATTATGAAAAATACATGGGTCAACACATGTATGTATGAATCAAACATGAGTGTCCATATGTAATATTTTCGAATAAAAATAAGTGTCCATATATAGTAACAGAAAATAAAAATGTGAAGTAATGATCTGAAATCAGTCCAAGAAAGACCCCTTGGGTGAATCCAACCAGAGTCAATGGTGTAAAAAATATGAGTGACAACCCATACAGTATCCGCAAATACCCAATAATTGCGCTTACCGCAAGACAAGCGAGCACCAGCCTGTATCACGTCTTGGTGTGGAGAATCCAGATGGTGCTCTTAGACTGTATACATCATAGCTGAAAGGATGTAATGAGGACACCAAACTTCAATCTCATATTGAATGCAATCTCATATTGAGTGCAAATATTGTGCTTACCACAAGGCAAGCCAACAGCTTGTGTTCAGTATTAGTTAACCACACCACACTACGTGATCAACCACCAGGCAAATAGTGCGCTTACCGCAAGGCAAGCCAACCCCAGCTTATGTTCAATAGCAGTATGAGAGATCCATTGGCGTTCTGGACTGCTTGCGGCAGGAACCGGGGGATACAGCAGAGACTCCAAAATGACATCTCACAAGCATGTAAATAAAAAGGAACTGGCCATAGTGTAATACTGATAAAAATGATTTAATAGATAAAGGTAGAAAACTCACATGAGTATGTAAAAATACAGCAAACAGCCGGCCGGCATAGTGAGCACCCGTCCACACTGAAAATGGCGACGACCTCAGAGCCTCAACCTCCCGACTTACGTTTCACCACAAATGGCGTCGTCTGATTCTCCACACCAAGACGTGATACAGGCTGGTGTTCGCTTGTCTTGCGGTAAGCGCAATTATTGGGTATTTGCGGATACTGTATGGGTTGTCACTCATATTTTTTACACCATTGACTCTGGTTGGATTCACCCAAGGGGTCTTTCTTGGACTGATTTCAGATCATTACTTCACATTTTTATTTTCTGTTACTATATATGGACACTTATTTTTATTCACAAATATTACATATGGACACTCATGTTTGATTCATACATACATGTGTTGACCCATGTATTTTTCATAATTTAATTTTTAATATTTTTCAACATTTTTGTATTTATATATGTACTTCCTCACGGAAGTCTTTGAGATTACTTCACATGTTTCACTTATCTTTGATTAGTAGCCACTGGTGTGGCGAAAAGAAGCCAAGCTCCCCTGAACCCTGTCCTGGTGCCATACTCACACAGGTCCTCATTAATGGCCCTCAGCTGTGTGTGCAGCCACTGCAGCATTGCCAATGTTGAGTTCCACCTGGTGGGCATGTCACAAATAAGGCGGTTGGTGGGCAGGTTGCATTCCCTTTGAATGTCAGCCAGCCGAGCACTGGCATTGTATGACCAGGGGAAATGACCACAGACTTTTCTGGCCTGCCTTAGGAGATCCTGTAAGCCTGGGTACCTGCTCAAGAACCACTGCACCACCAAATTCAGAATGTGTGCCAAACATGGAGCATGGGTTAAGTGTCCATGTCAGAGGGCGGAGAGAAGGTTGGGGCCATTGTCGCATACAACCATTCCTGACTGAAACTGGCATGGCGTCAACCGCCTCTGAGCCTGCCCCTGCAGAGCTGACAGAATCTCTGCCCCGGTGTGGCTCCTGTCCCCTAAGCAGACCAACCCAAGCATCGCATGGCATCTTTTTGCCTGACTGCTTGTGTAGCCCCTTGAACTCTTACGGTGCACCACTAGTTCAGAGGACAAGTCTGCAGAAGAGGCTATAGAGGAAGAAAAAGAGGAGGGGGTGGAGGAGAGAGCTGTGGCAGAATCACCACTAGCATTTTGGAGGTGTGGTGGCAAGACAAGCTCCAACAATACTGAACCTTGTCCTGCATCCTTCCCAGCTGCCAGCAGAGTTACCCAGTGTGCCGTGAAGGAAAGGTAACATCCCTGCCCATGCCTGCTGGACCATGAGTCAGTGGTAATATGTGCCTTACGGCTGACCGCCCTGTCCAACGAGGCCAAAACATTGCTTTCCACATGCCGGTAGAGAGCCGGAATGGCCTTCCTTGAAAAGAAATGGCGTTTTGGAACTTGCCACTGAGGTATAGCACATACCACAAATTCATGAAAGGGGGCAGAGTCTAGCAGCTAAAAAGGCAGCAGTTGCAGTGCTAGCAATTTGGCCAAGCTAGCATTTAGACGCTGAACATGTGGATGGCTGGGGCCGAATTTTTTTTTTACCGTTCAGCAACTGGGGTAGGGAAATTTGCCTGCTAAAATCAGATGGTGCTGTACTGCTGGCAGATTGGCTGCAAGTACTTGGGACACCTATTGCTATACCTTCATTCCTCTCCGTGCAGGTTTTTGAGAGAACTGGAGGTATAGTAGGGTTGGAGATCCCAGATGAGGAGTAAGAAGAAGTCCGCCTTTTTCTTTGATGTGGGTCTTTCAAGTGCTGTTGCCAACGGACTGCATGGCAGCTCGTCATATGTCTGGTCAAGCATGTGGTGCCCAAGCAGCTGCTGTTCTGGTCACGCTTAATCTGCTTCAGACATAGGTTGCAAACAGCAATGGTGCACAACAGGGAGTCAGCAGAGCCGTGCACCTGCGGAGCTCTGCGGTGTGATGCAATTGGGTGGCTGCACTTAAGCTGCCCCCCTAGAGGACATCCTGCCCCGTTGGAGTTGTGCCTCCTATTCCTCCTCCTCTCTTCTCTCAGGAACCCAAGTACAGTCAGTGACCTCATTATCCCCTTCCTCCTCGTCACTGGAGCAAACTTGGCAGTATGCTGCAGCTGGGGGAACATGACTGCCAGTCTCTTCTTGGGCACCCCCTCTCTCTAGGCTCACGTTACTCCCTTCCTCAACCTGGAAACCAACATTGGAGCCTTCAAATCACTGCGCATCCTCCAGCAGCATGTACCTGACACTGTGGTCAAATAATTCTGGGGACTCCTCTGTGCATGATCGTGGGGCTACGGAAGGAGTGACTGAAGGAATGAAGGAGCCAGTGGAATAGGCCGCTTTGGCAGCTGCATTGGAAGGCAAACTACTCTGAGCCTGGGTAACATAGGATGAGGAGGATGAGGACGGCTTTGTTATCCACTCCACCAACTCTTCTTCATGTTCTGGTTCAATTACATGGCCAGCAGCAGAAAAAAAGGACAAGCGTGCCCCACAGCCACCAGCAGAGGATGCACAATGTCCATGACCAGCACTGTTGACTGTATACACAGAGGCTGCTTGCCCTCTTTAATGGCTTGTGAGCGTCTGCCTCTCCTTGGTGGCCTTCAGCACCAGAAGTGTAGTAAAAACTGTACACACTGTATTAGATACTGTGTACACCGCCTGCACTGTATTAGCAACTGTACTAAGGCTGCACTGTATTGTGTACTATGTACACCACCAGAAGTGTAGTAGAAACTGTACACACTGTATTAGATTCTGTGTAGACAGCCTGCACTGTATTAGCAACTGTACTATGGTTGCACTGTATTTTGTACTGTGTACACCACCAGAATTATAGTAGAAACTGTACATACTGTATTAGATACTGTGTACACCGCCTGCACTGTATTAGCAACTGTATTACAACTGCAACGTATTTTGTACTGTGTACACCACCAGAAGGGTAGTATAAACTGTACACACTATATTAGATACTGTGTACACCGCCTGCACTGAATTAGCAGCTGTACTATGGTTGCACTGTATTGTGTACCATGTACACCACCAGAGGTGTAGTAGAAACTGTACACACTGTATTAGATACTGTGTACACTGCCTGCACTGTATTAGCAACTGTACTAGGGCTGCACTGTATTGTGTACTGTGTACACCACCAGAAGTGTAGTAGATACTGTACACACTGTATTAGATACTGTGTATACCATCTGAAGTGTATTAGAAACAGTACACCACAGAATGCACAGTATATATATAATCCACACTGGATGCAGAGAATATATACAGTGGGGGCGGAAAGCATTCAGACCCCCTTACATTTTTCACTCTTCATTATATCGCAGCCATTTGCTAAAATCATTTAAGTTCATTTTTTTCCTCATTTATGTTACACACAACACCCCATATTGAGAGAAAAACACAGAATTGTTGACATTTTTGCAGATTTATTAAAAAAGAAAAACTGAAATACCACATGGTCCTAAGTATTCAGACCCTTTGCTCAGTATTTAGTAGAAGCACCCTTTTGATCTAATACAGCCATGAGTCTTTTTTGGGAAAGATGCAACACATTTTTCACACCTGGATTTGGGGATACTCTGCCATTCCTCCTTGCAGATCCTCTCCAGTTCTGTCAGGTTGGATGGTAAACGTTGGTGAACAGCCATTTTTAGATCTCTCCAGAGATGCTTAATTGGGTTTAAGTCAGGGCTCTGGCTGGGCCATTCAAAAAAGTCACGGAGTTGTGAAACCACTCCTTCATTATTTTAGCTGTGTGCTTAGGGTCATTGTCTTGTTGGAAGGTAAACCTTTGGCCCAGTCTGAGGTCCTGAGCACTCTGGAGAAGGTTTTCGTCCAGGATATACCTGTACTTGGCCGCATTCATCTTTCCCTTGATTGCAACCAGTCGTCCTATCCCTGCAGCTGAAAAACACCCCTACAGCATGACGCTGCCACCACCATGCTACACTGTTGGGACTGTATTGGACAGGGGATGAGCAGTGCCTGGTTTTCTCCACACATACCACTTAGAATTAAGGCCAAAAAGTTCCATCAGACCAGAGAATCTTATTTCTCACCATCTTGGAGTCCTTCGGGTGTTTTTTAGCAAACTCCATGCGGGCTTTCATGTGTCTTGCACTGAAGAGAGGCTTCCGTCGGGCCACTCTGCCACAAAGCCCCGACTGGTGGAGGGCTGCAGTGAGGGTTGACTTTCTGCAACTTTCTCCCATCTCCCGACTGCATCTCTGGAGCTCAGCCACAGTGATCTTTGGGTTCTTCTTTACCTCTCTTACTAAGTCTCTTCTCCCCCAAAAGCTCAGTTTTGCTGGACGGCCAGCTCTAGGAAGGGTTCTGGTCGTCCCAAACGTCTTCCATTTAAGGATTATGGAGGCCACTTTGCTCTTAGGAACCTTAAGTGCAGCAGACATTTTTGTGTAACCCTGGCCAGATCTGTGCCTTGCCACAATTCTGTCTCTGAGCTCTTCAGGCAGTTCCTTTGAACTCATGATTCTCATTTGCTCTGACATGCACTGTGAGCTGTAAGGTCTTATATAGACAGGTGTGTGGCTTTCCTAATCAAGTCCAATCAGTATAATCAAACACAGCTGGACTCAAATGAAGGTGTAGAACCATCTCAAAGATGATCAGAAGAAATGGACAGCACCTGAGTGAAATATATAAGTGTCACAGCAAAGGGTCTGAATACTTAGGACCTTGTGATATTTCAGTTTTTCTTTTTTAATAAATCTGCAAAATAGTCAACAATTCTATGTTTTTCTGTCAATATGGGGTGCTGTGTGTACATTAATGAGGAAAAAAAATGAACTTAAATGATTTTAGCAAATGGCTGCAATATAACAAAGAGTGAAAAATTTAAGGGGGTCTGAATACTTTCTGTCCCCACTGTATATACAAGACTAGAGGTCGACCGATATATCGGCCGATATTTGGCTTTTTTTACTTAATCGGCATTGGCCGATTGAGCTGATAAAAAAAGCTGATTATAACTTCAGCGGGACTTGCAAATGACTTCTGTAATAGAAGTCAATGCAAGTTGTCTGAAGTTTTCTTCTCTCCTCCCTGGGCAGCCTGCCAAATCTGATAAGAAGATACATTGTATCTCTTCAGGTTCTTTTATCAATAGACTGAACTCAGTGTGTAGAAGCTCTCAGTTTAACCATTTAAAGACTAAATCTTTTCTGACACTTGTTGCTTACAAGTAAAAATCCTGTATTTTCTGCTAGAAAATCACTTAGAACCCCCAAACATTATATATATTTTTTTAGCAGAGACCCTAGGGAATAAAATAGCGGTTGTTGCAATATTTTATGTCACACGGTATTTGCGCAGCGGTCTTCCAAATGCAATTTTTTTTCTAAAAATACACTAATGAAACAAACAAACAAAAAAAAAAATAAGCAGTAAAGTTATCCCATTTTTTTTCGTCCAAAAGTTTTGATTACCTGTTTTTGTGTATTTAATATTTAAGATATAGTTTTTTTTTTTTAATCTAAATTATTCATACAAGTGAACTGATTGGAGGTTTGTTTTGTTTAATAAATGTTTAAATGTAAAAAATTTTCTGTATCACTTATTACTTAAGGTTGCTCTCACACTGGAGCGGGCATGCGTTGACGGTAAAACGCTGTTAGTTTTAGCAGCCCTTTACCGTCATTTTAATTGCGCTATTCGGCTGCTAGCGGGGCGCTTATAACCCAGCTAGCGGCCGAGGAAGGGGTTAAATGCGCCCCTGAAGCGCCGCTGCTGAAACGCTTTGCAGGCGCTTCGGCAGCGGTGTGCATTCATTTCAATGGGCAGGATGGTGGAGGAGCGGTATACACTGCTCCAAAGATGCTGCTTGCAGGACTTTTTTTTTACATCTTGCCAGCGCATCGCCTCAGTGTGAAAGCCCTCGAGCTTGCACACTGAGACTGCAGGGGAGCCGTTTTACAGGCACTTTACAGGCGCTATTTTTAACCCAAAAGCGCCTGAAAAACGCCCCAGTGTGAAAGGGGTCTAACTGTTAGATTTTATGAGATGAAGGGGAAAAAAAAAAATCAGCCTAATATATCGGCCCAAAAAAATCGGCATCATATATCGGCCATCGGCCACCTTGATTTCTAAATATTGGCATCGGCATCGGCCAGAGAAAAACCCATATCGGTCGACCTCTATACAAGACTATATATATATATATATATATATATATATATATATATATAGATAGATAGATAGATAGATAGATAGATAGATAGATAGATAGATAGATAGATAGATAGATAGATAGATAGATAGATAGATAGATAGATAGATAGATAGATAGATAGATAGATAGATAGATAGATAGATAGATAGATATATTTAGATATATGTTAATACACTGCCTGCACTGACTGAATATCAAGTAAACACTAAATATATAGTCGATGCTAAATGCAGAGTATATATATATATATATATATATATATATATATATATATATATACATACACATACACTAGACTTACTGTATGTATATATATATCAAATACACTGCCACTAACTGAATAACCTGCTGGCTTAATCTAAATCAACACTAACAACACTTCACATGGCCTCCGTGTAAGCAGTCTTATATAGTGTGGGGCATGGACTTAGTCCCCCTAAGCCTTGATTGGCCAAAGCCACCCTGCCTTTGGCCAATTATGGCTCTCTTAGCAGAGGGCACTGTGATTGGCCAAAGCATGCAGGTCAGGTGCATGCTTTGGACAATCATCATACAGCAATGCACTGAGATCTCGCAGTACATTATGGGGCATTTCGCGGCACTCGAATTTGCCGCAAACGCCCCATAATGTTCGCTCTTTGGCAAACAGGCAAACACCCATTGTTCGAGTCAAACTTATGTTCAACCTGAACATCAAGCTCATCCCTAGTTTCTATGTACTTCAAAGATGAAGTCTTAGGTTGATCTTCTCAGCACAGGTCAGGGCATTATTCTTAAAGTGGAGTTCCGCCTGAAAAAAAAATTAAAAGTCAGCAGCTACAAATACTGCAGCTGCTGACTTTTAATATATGGACACTTACCTGTCCAGGGAGTCCGCGATGTCGGCACCCGAAACCAATCTTCGGATCGACTCACGTGTGCTGCCGCCACCATTCCTGGCAAGGGAACCAGGCAGTGAAGACTTTTGGCTTCACTCCTGGCTCCCTACTATGCATGTGCGAGTCATGCTGCACATTCTGAATGGTCCCTGCTGTCTTCTGGGCCCTGTGTGTCTCCCAGAAGACAGCAGGGGGGATGGAGGAGGGGCCGGACATAGCATAGCTAACACAATGTGTGGCGCTCTTTCGCCAAAAGTGGGAGCAAATATCCGGATTTGACAGGTATCTGCTCCCCCCTGAAAGGTACCAAACGTGACACCGGAGGGGGGGAGGAATCCAATCAGCAGAAGTTCCATTTCTGGGTGGAACTCTACTTTAAGCCTGAAAGCTTTCTTTAAATACAGCAACTATTTTTCAAAATATTTCCCTATCTTAAGGAGCACAAGAAGTGAAGCCCACTGTCCCCCCTTCCTATTAGTATTGGCTATTTAACTGTTGGGTCAGTTTATTAGAAGCAGTCCTAGCATCAATATAAGCCAAAGAAGGGAATGGGAATCCCGCCTGAATTGAACACAAGGTAGCACTCACCCAATTTCACCTAAATACATACAGTATATATTTATAGGCCAAATGTCTTGGAATTTTGATCCTGTGGATAGATAACGTTCTTGACCTGTAAACAGATGGTCCATGCAGTATATACCTGGATGACTAAAATGGAAATCTGCAGTCCATGGAACCCTCCCACCCCCGATATGAAGCACACCCCTTCTACACCTATATATACCCCCAGCTACCTAAAGGTGAGGGCTGATCCGTGGAGTTCCTGAGAAGACAGCGTGATTCTGCATCGTTCTGGACTAGAGGATGAGATCAATGGGAATTATCCATACTCAAGGCTATCCATTATCATAAGGGGTACAGCACTCTCCTTCCCCCCACATGCTTTTTGTTTGGACTATTAAAGTTTCCCTTTGTGTTCACTTTTTTTCATGACATTTTTGACTGATGGACTGACTAACTGGGTATATTTTTTTGTACTTCTTTTGAACGGCTACTGTGTCATTTTACTTTAGGAAACAGCGTAAATATTTCTGCGTTTACAGAATCACGCTGTCTTCTCAGGAACTCCACGGATCAACTCTCACCTTTAGGTAGCTGGGGGTATATATAGGTGTAGAAGGGGAGTGCTCCATATCGGGGGTGGGAGGTTTCCATGGACTGCAGATTTCCATTTTAGTCATCCAGGTATATACTGCATGGACCATCTGTTTACAGGTCATAATTTGGGAGGCTATAGACAGGTTGGTGGGTTCCCACTTTGTGGGACTTCCTTCTTTGATCTATTATAGGGGATTTAGGGATTTTATTAATTGCCTTTTTGTATTCTGCTTTTTATAGCTAATAAAACTGTGTAGTTCAACTCTTTAGGGCGTGTTATAGTCTTTTGGTTATTTATTTTTTATTTTTTTGTCTCAGTCCTAGCATCAAGGCATTGGAAATTGCCAGATTCCACCACAAGAAATGTTACTTTTCCAAGCAACATTATTTCTTTTTGAGGAAACTTAAAAACCTCAATCCCTGGCCTTCTTTCAACTTTTGACCTATCTGCAAAACAATTTTTAAACATCACAGTATGATACTCCCACAACCTACAGCATATTTACTGAGAATTCATTAGAATTTTATACCAGAGCCTTCAAGAAATGTGGGACAAGTACCATACCTCCATACCACACCATTAGAGAGAATACAGCATCAAAACAAATCCTGCTAGAATTTCTACCCACTGTTAAGAAATCCCTGTTCACGTTACAACATACCAATTAAGGGTACTCTAATCTCATATGCACTGTTTGAGGCCTTGTCAGATACAGAAGAGCTAGATCCATTCTTTTTAAAAAAAGGAGTACTAAGTCTATCATGGGTGGTATAGTATAATCAAGGAGAAAAAGTTTTTCACCCCACCAATGTTATAAATCTAGAGAGGAGTCTGAAAGTCTGTAGCATTGCAGTTGTTTTCATTAATAATTTAAACTGGATCCTTACCAGGAGAAAGAAAGTAGTTCTCCAAAAAACTGCCTTCAAATAAAATATTTTAGCATTACCAACATTAAAAACAAGACTTTCTTGCAAGTCTTAACTATCTTTGAACACTGTCATTCCAACAATCAGTACACTTCAGAGTGTATACCTGTCATATGCTGTCATATAATAATAACTCATGTCTCCCCCATGTATTAAAATGGAAGTAAGGTTTAAATGTCCCCCTCTCGGCTCAGAACTGAAAGCAAACACAAAAGCAAATTTACTCCTATTTACTCCAGTGATTTGCTATCACTGGATACTCCCCTGGTTTTGTGGATCTCTATCCTTAGGGAATTTCAAACATACCTAGTGGGAATACCCCAGGGTTGTGCATTTTTGTCTCAATGTAAAAGGTTACATATATTATTTTGAGCCATACCATGAGGGAAAATTACTACAAGACACTTAAAAAAAAAGTTGCACCAAAACCCAATTTCACCTAAATACATACAGTATATATTTATAAGCCAAATTCTTGGAATTTTGATCCTGTGGATAGATAATGTTCTTATGCTTGACTTTGATCATTGCCTCTAGAGTTGCAGTGTTACACTTCGTTGTTCTGCTAAAAAATTTTGCTTGCATGTAACCCATTCCCTTCTATGTTATCTTACTTTCTCTATGCCCTATCTTTACCCCTCACCCCTTATTCCCTTTGCTTGCTCCTCCAGTTAGGTTGCTGTCTTGGCCTACTCCTTGCTGCACAGTGGGTTTTGCTCCAATTAGCTTAGCTTTACAGAACGCATTTAGTATAAAGTTAAAAAACGATGGATTTTAGCCATTTGTGTCAGACTGGCATGTATCTATCCAAATCAAGCCAGTTGGTCAAAGAAGGCATGAATATCCCCTGATCATCCAATATTATATGCAGTGCTGTGTTTCGGCCTAGGCCAACAAGGCCCAGGCCTAGGGTGGCACTTTGCGGGGAGCAGCAAAAAGCAAAAAGCCGCCCCCCCCCCACGAAAACAGCACCTGCGCCCTCTAACCGACTCCCGCGGGGGAGTTCTCTACTTCTGCCAAGTTCTCTGGCAAATGGAGCAGCAGCGCTGTGACAGGGAGAGGAGAGATGAGGGATGTCTGTGTATCTCCCCCGCTCGCCCCCTCCCCTTTCTGTCAGCCGAAGGGAGAAGAGAGAGCGACTCTAATTAATTTCGCCGCGCCGCCGCCCAGCTTCCTGACCGCTGTTTCTCTCCCCATAATTGGCCACAGCAGAGGGCCAATCAGAAGACTCTGGGGGGCATCATGGGAAAAATAGTCCCTGAAGGGTGACGGCCCCAGTGTGTCCACAGACATCATGCTACAGCCCCCAGCATGCATGCACTCTGCTGAGAGGGGGTGTTAGAGGAGGTGAAAAAGAGAGTACTGTGCTGGGGGAAGCCAGAGAGGGAGCCACACTCTACCCGCACCACCAGAGAGCCACGCTGTACCCGCACCACCAGAGAGGGAGCCATGCTGTACCCGAACCACCAGAGAGAGAGCCACGCTGTACCCGAACCACCAGAGAGAGAGCCACTCTGTACCCGCACCACCAGAGAGAGAGCCACGTTGTTCCCGCACCATCAGAGAGAGAGCCACGCTATACCCGCACCACCAGAGAGAGAGCCACCTTGTTCCCGCACCACCAGTGAGGGAGCCACGCTGTACCCGCACTACCAGAGAGCCACACTATACCCGCACCACCATAGAGAGAGCCACGCTGTTCCCACAACAACAGAGAGGGAGCTACACTGTAACGCACCACAAGAGAACCACGCTGTACCCACACCACCAGAGAGGGAGCCACGCTGTTCCCTCACCATCAGAGAGAGAGCCACGCTGTACCCGCACCACCAGAGAGAGAGCCACGTTGTTCCCGCACCACCAGAGAGGGAGCCATGCTGTACCCGCACCACCAGAGAGCCACGCTGTACCTGCACCACCATAGAGAGAGCCACGCTGTTCCCGCAACAACAGAGAGGGAGCTACGCTGTACCGCACTACAAGAGAACCACGCTGTACCCACACCACCAGAGAGGGATCCACGCTGTACCCACACCACCAGAGAGAGAGCCACACTGTTCCCGCACCACCAAAGAGAGAGCCACGCTGCACCTGCACCACCAGAGTGTGAGAAAGATGAAGCCACTGCCAGGGTACAGACATGCTACACTATTGACTAGAGTCAGCCTGGGCAACCCAGCTGAAGGCATCACTGTTGTGGATTCACAGGGTCTGGTAAGAGAGCCTGTTGGCCATTATCCATTACTGTTCCCAGGGACTGAGCAATTAGAAAGTGCCTAACCTGATATCCTCTAGACCTTATTGACCGCCACAATAAGTTCCAATGCTGGGCCTCCAGTCCAAAAATTAAGGGGGGGTGACATAATTTTTACCGCACCAGGTGACACCAAGCCTAGTGACACCACTGTCCTGGAGCCCACAACAAGTTCCGGCACTGAGCTTCGATAACTGGCCAGACAGGGTGCGCTAGCATGGGCACCCAGGACATATGCCGCCCGGGGTCCCACAAGCGGCGATCGGCTTTCCGTAGCAGCCGCCACCTCTCTCCCCACTGTCAGCCACACACACTTCTCGGCTCCTCCTCCTTCCCGGCTCCAGTGTTCTAGTGTACACAGCCAGGAGGAGGAGGAGCCACAGAGGAGGGACACGACTTCAGTGCAAGAGCCGCGCTGCTGGTCTGAAGTCTGTGTATAGTTTACAGTGGAGGAGGACACAGTAATCGGCAAGGGAAGCAGATATAACAGATGCACACATGGATGAGGGGGGTAAGGGAACATGTGCAGGGTGCTTTGGGAGGGGAGAGGATATGTGCTAGTGGGGGGGTCTGATCCTCCCCTCCCAAAGCACCCAGCACATATACCCTTATCCCCCAAATGAAAATGTGGTGTCCCTCAGTCCTCTTCCCACGACATCCCTCTGTCCTCCTCCCATGAAGATGACAGGGCGGATCTTAAAAAGGAAGGGGTGTGGCCTTGACAGGAAGGGGTGGGTCATATTTAAATTAGGGGGTGCGCTAGCTTAGTCAGGCCTAGGGCAGCACAAAACCTAAATACACCACTGATTATATGCCCTTAGATTTTCTTTTGTATTATATGATCTGGCAAACAAACTGTACATTCTATTAGTTTGCTACTGCTATTGTTTTTGAAAAAATAAAAATGATTGAAACTGAAAGAATCCTGAAAAAATGTATTACATGGTACCAAAAAAACTGAATCAGCTATGAAAATAATTTGGTTGGAAGGAAAGATACTGTCACTATTAATTCTTTGCCGTTCACTTTGTGTGCTGAATTTGTCAATAGCCTAAAGGACTGTTCCGGAAGCAGTAACAGACACAGCTGAGGTCGTCTGCAGCTCTTGAAGTTCACAGTAAGGAACACTTCCTCAGTGGATACAAATGCCCAAAAAGTCTACCAATACAGATTTTTTCTTCTTCTTTAGTTGGCACATTTGTTGGGCTGGTTGACATATTCCTTTGTACATGTATTTATTTGTGCTTGTGTATGTGTGGAGCTAGAGTTGCAGTCCCTAAAAAAATAATTCAGTATTTATACCAATGGCCTTAACAAAGTCTAGAAGTTAAATGTTGCAAGCAACTGTGAGCTTTTTAACCACTTCCATACCGGGCATTTTCACCCCCTTCCTGCCCAAGCCATTTTTCAGCTTTTAGCGCTGTAACATTTTGAATGACAATTGCGCTGTACCCAAATGAAATTTTTATAATTTTTTCCCCACAAATAGAGCTTTCTTTTGGTGGTATTTGATCCTTTTTTGCGCTATAAACAAAAAAGTGTCAATTTTGAAAAAAACACAATATTTTTTATTTTTTGCTATAATAAATATCCCAATTTAGAAAAAAAATGTTTTCCTCAGTTTAGGCTGATATATATTCTTCCACATATTTTTGGTAAAAAAATTTGCAATGAGCGTATATTGATTGGTTTGCGCAAAAGTTATAGCACCTACAAAATAGGTTATTGATTTATGGCATTTTTACTATTATTTTTTTTTTTTTACTAGTAATGGCGGCAATCTGCGATTTTTATTGTGACTGCGACATTGTGGCGAACAGATTGGACACTTTTGATTTTGGGACCACTGACATTTATACAGCGATCAGTGCTATAAAAAAGCACTGATTACTGTATAAATGTCACTGGCCGGGAAGGAGTTAACACTAGGGGGCGATCAAGGGGTTAAATGTGTTACCCAGGGAGTGATTCTAACTGTGGAGGGATGGGACTGACTAGGGGAGGAGACTGATCGGTGTTCCTATATACTAGGGACACACGATCTGTCTCCTCTCTCCTGACAGGATGTGGATCTGTGTGTCTGTCACGACTGATCGCAGGTGCCCGGCAGACATCATGGCCCCCGGGCACGTGCATCGGCTCATTGGAGACGCAGCGTGCACGACCCTTATACTGCTGGGAAGCCGAGGACATCATATGATGCCCGCCCAGGAAAGAAGATCCCATCTGCGGATGTCATATGACTATAGTGGGGTAGTGGTGGTTAAACATTTTGCTGCTTTCAGCTGGTTCATTTTTCAGTTCTCAGATGGCTCAGCTAGTTTTTCCATTTTTCATATGCACCAGTCAGCACTCTCAACACTGTGCAAAATTTTTAGGCAGATGTGAAAAAATGCTTCAAATTATGAATGCTTTCAGAAATAGAAGTGTTAATGGCTATTTTTTATCAATTAACAAGATTAAAAGTAAATTAACAGAAGAGAAATCCAAATCAAATCAATATTTGGTGTGACCACCCTTTGTCTTCAAAACAGTATTCTTAATTTCTTCTAGGTACACTTTCAAACAGTAAAGGAACTCAGCAGGCAGGTTGTTCCAAACATATTTAAAAGCAGAACAGAAGATTTGGGACTTTAAATGAGGTTAGGTAGGGGGCGTTCAACTCCCCTCCTCCATCCCGGTTCAATATGTATACCAAAGAAGAAAGGAGCAAAGGGCGGGACTTTAAATGAGGCACACGGGGGCAAGTACAAAGGTCAAGTATAAAACAGGTTTTATTATATTCAAAATTGACATATATTCACATGATTTTAAATGTACATAGCTACTATTCTTACTCTATATTACATCAAAGTATACATTCCAACAAGGACTTAGAATTACATTGCATGAACAATTTAAGAGCTAGAATCACAAGTAGAGAGTATGTGACACATTAAAGTGTCTGATATACAGGTTACAAAAACAGGGGAAAATAACGAGTGGAAATGGAACGTAACACATGATTGTTGATAAGGTATGCCTATAGGTAGATGTAAGCTCTACGCGTTTCGGGACTTAATCGCCACTCTTCAGGAGCAAAAACCAAGGTAACCTAGGAATATGGAAAACAGTTGTATTTATAGGGAGAAAGTTGCTGTGGGGGAAAATAGTGGATAAGTGTGGAGTATATTCCCCACATAGTACACCTAGCCCATCAAACTTACATACATATATTTGCGCACACAGGTGGCGGGGCCCCGCGAGTCAGGTCAGCCACTGTTCCAAACATCTTGGAGAACTAACCACAGATCTTCTGTGGATGAAGACTGCCTCAAATCCTTCTGTCTCTTCATGTAATTGCAAACAGATTCAATGATGTTGAGATCAGGACTCTGCGGGGGCCACACCATTATTTCCAGTACTCCTTGATCTTCTTTATGCTGAACATAACTCTTAATTACATTGGCTGTATGTTCAGGGTTGTTATCCTACTGCATAATAAATTTGGGGCCAATCACACACCTTCCTGATGGTATGGCTTGATAGATATGCACGTGCCTGTATTTCTCAGCAATGAGGACAGCCTTGACCCCGACCAAATCTCCAACTCCATTTGCAGAAATGCAGCCCCAAGCCTTCAAGGAACCTCCACCATGCTTCACTGTTGCCTGCAGACACTCATTATTGTACCGCTCTCAAGCCCTTCAGCGAACAAACTGCCTCCTGGTACAGTCACATATTTCAAATTTTGACTCACCAGTCCAGAGCACCTGCTGTCATTTTTTTGCCCCCAATTCCTATGTTTTTGTTTCCATGGTTATTTCCACATTCAATGCATTTGGGCTTATTTTTAGTCCGTGCAGGCTGTCAGTAATTCAATTTGTGATTGGGCATTTGATTTTTTGATTTTTCAAAGCAGCGCTCCATTCCCTTGCGGCTCTTTTAAACCCATTTGCATTTTATATGTATTTAACCAGGGTGGGTAACCCCGTAGGTGGGCTGAGAAAGAGGAAGTTGACTCAAAAAGTGTCCTGTGCATGCTCCAGGTGGTCATGACATATAGGGGGCTGGCACTGTCAGATTTCGGAAGGTGTGCAGATTATCTAAAGTGTACATCAGGCTCTGTCCGCTCTACTGTATTTCCGTCTGTACCTATGCCCCTGGCTAGGACATTTGAATGGCTTTATGGTGGCCCTGTTTTTCATCTGTACTGCAGTTCCTTACACGCATCTCCTTCGGTGAGGTTTTATGTTTTTTAATAAAGCATTTAATTGATGATACTACATCATGGTCTCTCCCTCAGACTTCACAGGAGTGGACTATACTCTTGGTTCATAACCCTTTCATAGAAAAGGGTTTACACTGTTCTGCACAAGAGTTGTGAATGAATTATCAATAATGTTACCAGGATTGCAAACTTTGCTGCTGAAAGGATGCCAGACTGGATGTTATGTTGCCAAGCTAGTTACCTTGTTTCCTTTTACAAAGCTTCCTTTAACCACTTCAATACCAGGCACTTAGACACCTTCCCGCCCAGCCCAATTTTCAGCTTTCAGCGCTGTCGCAATTTGAATGACAATTGCGCGGTCATGCTACACTGTACCCAAACAAATTTTTTATCATTTTGTTCCCACAAATAGAGCTTTCTTTTGGTGGTATTTGATCACCCTTGCGGTTTTTATTTTTTGCGCAACAAATAAAAAAAGACCGAAAATTTTGAAAAAAAACAAGTTTTTCTTTGTTTCTGTTAAAACTTTTTGTAAATAAGTGCGTTTTTTTCTTCAATGACGGGCACTGATATGGCTGCACTGACGGGCACTGATATGGCGGCACTGATGGGCACCGATGAGGTGGCACCGATGAGGTGGCACTGATGAGGTGGCACTGACGGGCACTGATGATGGGCACTGATAGGCGGCACTGATGGGCACTGATAGGTGGCACTGATGGGCACTGATAGGTGGCACTGGTATGCGGCACTGATGGGCACTCACAGGTGGCACGGATGGGCACTAATAGGTGGCACTGGTGGGCACTCATAGGTGGCATTGATGGGCACTTGTAGGTGGCATTGATGGTTACTTATGGGTGGCACTGATAGTTGGCACAGATGGGCACGGATGGGCACTGATAGATGGGCACTGATGGGCATGGATGGGCACTGACAGGTGGCATGAATGGACACTGATGGGTGGCACTGGTGGCATTACTTGTTTGCAGTGATGCCCCTAAGGGTGGCATTGCTGGGCATCACTGCAACATAATTGTGCCAATCAGTGCCCATTTGTGGGCACTGATTGGCACAGATTTGGCATACTGGGCACATGTGGATGGCCATGGGGTACATACCTGGCCATCCACATGTTGCCCCTTCCCTGGTGGTCCTAGTGGTGATCCCTGGTGGTCCAGTGTGGTGATCTGCGGGGGGGCTGCGCTGATAAACAATCAGCGCAGACCCCCCCTGCCAGGAGAGCCGCCGATCGGCTCTCCTCTACTTGCGTCTGTCAGACGCGAGTGAGGAAGAGCCGATCAACGGCTCTTCCTGTTGACAGCGTGATCAGCCGTGATTGGACACGGCTGATCACGTGGTAAAGAGCCTCCGCCGGAGGCTTTTTACCAAGATCAGTGTAGCGGTGTGTCAGACTGACACACCGCTCCACCGATCGCCGCGATGCGCGCCCCCGGGGGCGCGCTGCGGCATGTTATCCTGAAGGACGTCATATGACGCCCAGTCAGGATAACACAACCACTTCCCGGACGTCAATCCGCCATAGGGCGGGCGGGAAGTGGTTAAGATAGACTCTGTCTTTAAGCCTACACATGTATGTTGCATCTGGAAATGTCAAGCAATGAGGTGTTCATTTTACACCAATTGTAGAATATCTCAACTAGTGAGAGTGTGTGCCATACACTTGAGGAACTAATACTTTCCCAATAGTCATCATCTTTCTGAGTCACCCCATATTGTACCCCTACTTATCAGCCACATTACACAAACCAAAACAAAAATAAGAATTCGGATGTACCATGGAGAAGAAATATAAGGAGTGACTAATAATCTATACTTCAGTGCCCTGGTTCATATTTAAATACCATTTTCAATAAACCAACTAGTCTACAGCAGTCAGGTTGCAACTTCATTTACAGCTCATAGAACTAAAAAGAGATCATTAGGGAGCATTGCGGTATTCTTGGGCTAACTGATCAATAATCACTGATAGTAATGCAGCATTTGTGGTCAGCATTACAAAGCTCAGGTGGCTTGTGATTCTTCTCTGTATGTCTACATAATGACACAACACTGTAGTGAATAAACCTGTTTTGTAATGCTTCAAGATATACTGTACAGCCATAAACAATTGAAATTATTTTATGAGCAATAAATCCATCATTCATTATGCAAACAAAATGTGCTTCACTGTTAACAACCAAATAAATGTTATAGCTAATAATTATAAGCATAAAACTATTATTTGATTTCAAGATGAATGGTGCTGTCTCACAGAATATAGACTGATGTTGCTTCTTATCGTATATGGATCTCCCCAAAAAAATCTGTTAAGGGTAAACATTTTATTTTCCGATTTGTGTTTTTAATTTAAGCATGATGTCTTGAAAATCGCTTGTATAGTAAATCATAAAGTCACATGGCGTAAAAACAGCTATTTACAGTGGTTTTGTCAAATTATCATCAGATGCAAATCCCTGTACGTTACAAATCTGCACCAGCAAATGATAGCTGTTATACCTTATTTTTAGATTCATGTCACTTCCATTTAAGCTGAGCAATAAAGGATCAGTTCGTTTTTGTGTAGCAGACTGTGGAATAATTCCAGACGTAGTTATTCGCAATGTCTGATCCAAGATAACTAGTCTGTAATACAGTCCTGTTTTTAAAGTGCTAACATAAACAACTCCATAGAATGATATTTTTTTCCATAATCATCTGAAATAGACATAGCTTTGCAAAAAAAAAAAAAAAACAGAAACTTTTAATACTTTTAAAACCACTTATTGCTGTCATGAACATGGAGCATACATCCCAACATCAGAAATTGAGAAAGGAGAAAACTTGCAAAACTGTATGTAGCAAAATTGCACTGGATATTGGGAATTGCCCAAAGGAACATGGTTAAATATAGTACAAGCCTACACACTTAAGATGCAGGGATTTAAGTTTTCCTGAAATTTTGCCCTTTTTAACAAGTTTGCTGATAAAATGCCAGCTTTTTTCATTAAAATAATTTAAAACAACTTAGCATTCAATATATGATTTTAATGCACAGTAGTAAGCACTTTGCTATGTACAACACAATGGGGTTGATTTACTAACGTCAAATAGACTGTGCACTTTGAAAATGCAACTGCTCCAGAGCTTAGTAAATGAGGCAAAGCTTCACTTTGCAAAGAATACCCAACCACATGCAAGTAAAAAAAAAGTTTTTGGATGATGGAAGTCAGCGGAGCTTCTGTACATTTACCAAGCTCTGGAGCAACTGCACTTGCAGAGTGCACAGTCTATGTCTCTGTGCCTTTAGTAAATCAACCCCTATGTATAGAGCAGTGGTTTTAAACCTTTTTTTCAGTCAAGGCACCCATAAAAAATGTTTTCTTGGGGCACCCTAGACTAAAGGCACCCTAACCTGTGAGGTTGGGAGATGGTAAAACCATGTAGTTGACTTACATTTTTACCTCTCCCCAACTGCTCCCCCTTTAGCTGCAGAGGCAGCGGCCAGGGTTGTACACATAATGCGGCCATGGCAGGATTTATACCCTCTGTCACATTTGGCAGGTACTTCTGGCCACTGAACATGACCCATTCATGTGAATGGGGCTGTTTTGCAACTGCCCTGCAACCATGTACATTGATGTGGTTGCAGCACCATGGCGCTGAATTTAGGGGGTTAAAACAGGTGGTGAGGAGGAAACATATTGCCTCCCTACTGCCTGTCAATAGCTCTGAAAAGCGGTCTGAGCACAGAGCTTTTTCAGAGAAGCAGCATTCCTTGCTGCTATTGTGAAGCCCTAAAAAAAGCAGTTATGGAAAAGCAATACAGATCTACAGCTTTAGTGGTCAGGATTAAAACAATGGGCAAACATTAATCTGTGGCCAAAAGTTTTGAGAATTACACAAATATTAATTTTCACAAAGTCTGATGCCTGTTTTTATGATGGCAATATGCATATACTCCAGAATGTTATGAAGAGTGATCAGATGAATTGCAATTAATTGCAAAGTCCCCCTTTTGCCATGAAAATTAACTTAATCCCCCCAAAAAACATTTCCACTGCATTTGTGAAGAAGGCTTCAGGGTGCCCAAGAAAGCCTAGGCCCGTCTCTTACAGTTGATTTAGCTGGGGGATCAGGGTACCACTAGTGCAGAGCTTGCTTAGGAATGGCAGCAAGCAGGTGTGAGTACATCTGCACACACAGTGAGGAGAAGACTTTTGGAGGATGGACTGATGTTAAGAATGGCAGCAAAGAAGCCACTTCTCTCCAGGAAAAACATCAGGGACAGGCTTATATTCTGCAAAAGGTACAGGGATTGGACTTCTGAGGACTGGGGTAAAGTCATTTTCTCTGATGATTCCCCTTTCTGATTGTTTGAGGCATCTGGAAAAAACCTTGTCCGGAGAAGAAAAGGTGAGCGCTACCATCAGTCAGGGGATGAAGCCACGTGACCCGTGACACCACGCGTAGGGACAAGCACCGCCCACTGTTAGCAGTGTACGAGTTCGCCACTCGTCCGGATACATTGTGCCGTCCACTGTCTACTGTGTGAGCACCCTGTATGTTGTTTTAAAGTTGAATAAAGCCTAACTTTTTCAAAATACTACACTATATGGGACTTAATCTCTTCATTTTACCATGATGTCTCCCACGGATCTGAGGTCTGATTAAATGACAGCACATCACCTAAGACCCCCCTGCATAGGAGACACCAAAAGCGTTTGCTGCTCTATGCTGTAACCTCAGTATAGTGAGGTAAGAGGCCACTACCCACCACTTGAGGATTGCTGCATGGATATAACCCTGTTTTACACTGCACAGTCACCATTCCTCTGAAGTTTTGCTGTTTAAACTCATTTGTTATCTGCATGTCATGATTATGTGACACCACCAAAGAAACATTGAAGTTGTCTTTTGCTGCACTAAGGCACTTTTATCGGAACTGTACTATTTGAATTTTGAGCACCCCCTGCTGATAGCTGGACACTTAATGCATGATGCACTATTTTTTAGATCACTTTGGCTATCCATTGTAACTTTGTATGATTTGTCAATTTCTCTAAAAAAAAAAAAAAAAAATGTTTTTGTTTTTATGGCATTGAGGTTTCTAGTCACTTATTTAAGATACTAATCACGGTTTACTATATTGTATCGATTTTTGGATATATATGCACAGCACTTTATAATGTTTTAGAGGCAATCACCATTTTTTTTTGGAGATTATTTATTTTGATATTATTACTTGATCACTGGATTGTATATTTCAACACATGTTTTACTGCTTAGTCATATCGTGATACACATTGCAACACATAATCCTTTAGGGGTAGGTCCCAATTCTGTTTATTTATATATATTTTTTCTCATCTGGATTATTTGCTTTGGCACTATTCACTTGCTTATTTACTTAGTGCTACATTTGCCGCTGAGGGCTTAACCACCACCCCTTACTGTAGTGTATGCAGGAACTCATACTCAGCACACCCAGCTATTCTATTTGACCTCAGGATTAGCGCAGCACCAACCTCCACCATTTCTAAAGGGTGTCTCTATATTAATCTCTAGACATGCCAACATCCACCAGACTGATTCGCTTGTCGACCCAGAAGGCAGGTTTGTTTTTATCAAAGGTACATACGCCTCAAAACCAATAACACTTGCCAACATATACTGCCCTAATGAACGCCAGGTTTCCTTTTGTAGGAAAATTTGCGTCCTTCTCTCATCTTTCCAATCGGGCCTGGTTCTACTAGGAGGAGATTTTAACATCCCTTTGAACCCAGTCCTGGACTCTTCTTCGGGAACCTCTTCCTTACCATACTGAGCCCTCCGGGAAATTAAATTACAACTACAAACCTTAACTCTTCACGACGCCTGGTGCACTATGTTCCCCTTTGAGAGGGACTATACATTTTACTCGGCACCTCACGGTAAATATTCGAGAATAGATTATTTCTTTCTCTCCCAGTCAGATTTACCCCTCCTCCAACAAACAACTATAGAACCAATGTTCCTTTCCGACCATCACCCCATCACGATCACCCTGTCCTACCCGGAGTCCTGCGCCAGAGCCAAAACATGGAGACTGAACCCCTCTCTACTTAATGACCCAACAACACTAGACTATTTGAAAACCCATCTAAACCTTTACTTTAAGGAAAACACCACTCCAGACATCTCTGCTGTATCCCTGTGGGAAGCGTACAAGTGTGTAATGCACAGTGAACTTATTACACTAGCGGGGAAAGCCAAAAGGTTACACCAAGAAACCATTACCTCTCTGATTAGGAAAACCAAAACTTTAGAAACATCCCACAAACAGTCGCACGCGCAGTCCACCTTACAAGAATTATCACATTCCCGTTCTCTCCTCCTGGAGGAATTAGGCAAACAAGCTAGAAGACACTATATCCTCGGTCAAAGGGTATTCTACGAGCAAGGGAATAAAAGCGGACGCCTTTTGACCTGTACGATCCAAGCTTCCAAATCCTCAACCACAATTCACCACTTGCAAAATGCTCGCGGAACACTCTTGTCCAGGAACGATGATATAGCAAAGGAATTTGAGGGCTTTTACTCTAAATTATACAACTTACACCAGAATCATCCCGGATTACCTCTACTAGCCACCCGTGTTGAACGCATTAAAGAATTTCTCTCTCAATACTCTCCGCACCCAATATCCCCCCAGCAAGCCCAGGACATGGAGACCCCCCTTACTATAGGAGAACATACACAAGAAGGAACTATGCTCCACATCTGGTGGGGCTGCGATCGCCTTCAACCCTTTTGGAGAGAGGTCAGTGAAATTATTTCCCATGTTACTACATATACCCTGGACTATACCACCGCACAATTTCTCCTACATCACACATCTTTATCAAAGAAACAATACTATAAGTCTTTGGCCATGCATATGGTGAATGCAGTCAGATTATGTATCCCAATCCACTGGCGGTCCACACACACTCCAATGGTGGTGAATGGTTTAGGAGAATATCTAAATGGAAAGAAATGGAAGAACTGATCCATATTTCACAGGAAAGAACACACAAATTTTCACTCACCTGGTCGTGCTGGATCCACTTCATGACCACTGAACGATATCGCCAACATATATCGTAAAGGAGGGCGTATGAATTTTAACCCTAACTGTGGGCTCTTCTCGGTCGGGGGGATGTGGTGGGGAGTGGGCCCCCCGAGGGGCGTCACCTGCTGCGCCTGCTCGACGCCTCCCCTCCCTGACCCCCGTTCCCCTTTTTCACCCCCTTTTTTTTTTTCTTTTCCTCTCCCCCCCCTTTTCCCTCCTCTCCCTGCCTGTCCTACCTTTACCTTTTTGCCCCTTCCACTCCCTTTCCCCTCATACCCAATGTCTTTACCTTTCTTCGTTGGCTATCCACCTGATGGCTGACCATCACAATAGCATCACACCAAGGCCCTATCCATATGCTCTCACGGATACCTCACTCAAGATGTCTTTACTGTACCCAATCATACTAGCCACCTCCCTTCCTCAGTTGGGCCATACCACCTAGGGGGAGGAGGGGGGGAGGGGAAAATGGACAATAAGCCTCCACTCCACCTCTACAACAATGTTTATCTGGTTGTGATGCAGGTTACTCTATTATTATAACCTACATAGGTTGTATCCTGTACTATTTTTGTCTTTGCCTTTATACCCTGCTTGTTAAGTGCCTTCTCGCGTCATTTGATGTGAATTGTTACCTGTTACCTTTACACTAAATAAAATCTTTATGGGGAAAAAAAATGCAAGGAGAATTGGAATTCTTGGCAATGGTGGTCAACAGGAGAAAATATGCCATAGTGGGGAGAAAGAGGGACATTTGTGCCCAAAACTGTGGCAAGCCAGAATTTTGTAAGATTCCCAGGACAGTACAATGGAAGTACAATGCCAGCCAGCCACCCACCCACGGTGACCCACCCACTCCAAGGCCAGGGTGCCAGCCAGCCACGGTGACCCACCAACAGCAGGACTAGGGTGCCAGCCAGCCAGCCAGCCACCCACTATGACCCACCCACAGCAGGGAGCCAATCAGCCACGCTGACCCACCCACAACAGAACCAGGATGCCAGCCAGCCACCCATGGTGCCCCAACCACACCAGAGGGCCAGCCACAGTAGGTTGCCAGCCAGCCACCCACAGGAGCCAGCTGTCCACAGGAGCCAGCCACCCACAGTGACCCACCCACAGCAGGGCCAAGGTGCCAGCCAGGCACCCACAGTTACCCACCCACAGCAGGGCCAGGGTGTCAGCCAGCCACCCATGGTGATTCACCCACACCAGGGAGCCAGCCAGCCACAGGAGCCAGCCAGCCACCCACAGGAGCCAGCAACCAACGGTGGTCCACCCACAGCAGTGCCAGGGTGCCAGCCAGCCACCAACGCTGACCCACCCACACCAGGGAACCAGCTGAAGCAGGGTGCCAGCCAGCCACCCACAAGAGCCAGCCACAGAGGATGCGGGGGCCAGCCAGCCACAGAGGACGAGGAAGCTAGCCACAGCTACAGTATCCATAGTTAAGATAAGAGGAGTGCTACACAGTGCCAATTTTATTTCTACCTTGTCAGAGGTTGGGGCATGGGTGAGAGTCATGGCACAAGGAGGGGGTCCTGTGAGGACTAGCGTGAATGAAGGTGTTCACTGTACACTCTGTTGGAAAGAGGCCCCCTCCAGGTCCCATTATACTCTGTTGTAGTCTCTAATGGGGCCTGGAGGGAACTCTTTCTAAAAGACTCTATATTGGACACTGAAAGGGCCTCTGTTAGAGAAACCCTCCTCCAGGTCCCATTAGATCCCTTTGTAGTCTCTAATAGGTTCTGGAGGGGGGTCTCTTTCTCACAGGCACTCTTTAATGGACACTGTTAGAAAGAGACCCCCCTCCAGGTTCCATTATATTCCTTTGTAGTCTCTGATGGGACCTGGAGGGGACTCTTTCTAACAGACTCTATATTGGACACTGAAAGGACCTTTGTTAGAGAAACCCCCTTCCGGTTCCCATTAGACTCCTTTGTAGTCTCTAATAGGTCCTGGAGGGGGGTCTCTCTCAAACAGGGTCTCTTTAATGAACACTCTTAGAGAGAGACTCTCCTCCAGGTCCCATTAGAATGTGTTGTAGTCTCTAATGGGGCCTGAAGCGGACTCTTTCTAACAGACTTTATACTGGACACTGAAAGGGCCTCTGTTAGAGAGAGAGAGACCTCCCTCCAGGTCCCATTATACTCCTTTGTAGTCTCTAATGGGACCTGGAGGGGGGATCTCTCTCGAACAGAGACTCTCTAATGGCCACTGAGATGGCCTCTGTTAGAGAGACCCCCCATTCAGGTCAAATTACACTTGGTTGTAGTCTCAAATGCGGCCTGGAGGGGACATTTTCTAACAGACTCTCTAATGGACACAGGGAGGGCCTCTGTTAGAGAGAGAGACCTCCCTCCAGTTCCCATTATACTCCTTTGTAATCTCGAATGGGACCTGGAGGGGACGCTTTCTAACAGATTCTCTAATGGCCACTGAGAGGGCCTCTGTTAGAGAGAGACCCCCCTCCAGGTCAAATTACACTTGGTTGTAGTCACTAATGCGGCCTGGAAGGGACGTTTTCTAACAGACGCTCTAATGGACACAGGGAGGGCCTCTGTTAGAGAGAGAGACCTCCCTCCAGGTCCCATTATACTCCTTTGTAGTCTCGAATGGGACCTGAAGGGGATGCTTTCTAACAGATTCTCTAATGGCCACTGAGAGGGCCTCTGTTAGAGAGAGACCCCCCTCCAGGTCCCATTAGAGTTGCCTGCTTCACTTCCTGTATTTTGTTTATTGTTAATTGTAAAAAGATTGTGGGAGGATCCCAAGGAAAATCCTTAAGAGAGTATTTCTGTGTGTGAGTGCAGTTATACACTTTTTATTATGTTTTTCAATTAGATTGGGTTAAAAAAATTTTATATATAAATTTATATATATTTTTTGTACTTATAACACTGTATTGTTTTTTCTTGTATTCATTTGTGCAAAATGTAGGGGCCGGGCCAGGGAAGGGCATGGGTGGGGCCTCACAGGGGGGCAATAAGAGAGCCAGTTTTGATTACTCAGGATTAACCCACCTGAAATATAGGTCTGAAAAGAGCAGGAAGCAGCCAGCAGGTGTCTGTGAATAAACCACTTCCTATTACATTTCTCATAGCTGTCAAGGACAATTTAATACAAACTCCAGTGTAAAAACCTCATTGTTAGAAAATACTTGCCTTATCCAACAAAAGGATATAACCTATCTCCAGTCAGCCATACAGCACTTTCTATAAGTGTATTAGATATGATTCCAGAGCTAGGGCACCTCCACAGGCCACGCCTGGAAAGGGATATGTGTACAGTCATTTTAGGATGCTGTGTGCTAACCAAAGGACTTACATTTCCTAATTATTTACACTAATAGTAGTTTATGTCCAGAGGATGTATAATACAAGTCTGATTCTTCTACGGAAATATGTATATTATACACTATGTGCGTTCTAATGTATTTTTATATTGAACTAAATATATTATACTTTTTTATATATATATATATATATATATATATATATATATATATTTATATATATATATATATATATACAGTGCTGTGAAAAAGTATTTGCCCCTTCCTGCTTTTTTATTTTTTTGCATATTTCTCACACTTAATTGATTCAGATCATCAAACAAATAATAATATTACACAAAGATAACCCGAATAAATCCAAGATGCAGTTTTTAAATCATTATCTAATTTATTAAGGGAAAAAAGCTGTTCAAACCTGCCTGGCCCTATGTGAAAAAGTAATTGCCTCCTCCCATGCTGAATCATGAATTAACTGTGATTAACCACAACTTTTTGGAAAGCTGACTTAAATTTTACTTGCCACACCCAGGCCAGATTACTGCCAGACCTGTTGAATCAAGAAATCACATAAATAGAAGCTGTCTGACAAAGTGAAGCACGATAACAGATCACAAAAAGCCACACATCATGCCACAATCTAAAAAAAAATCAAGAACAGATTTGAAACAAAGTAATGTACATGTATTGGTCTTGGAAGGGTTCCAAAGCCATTTCTAAGGCTTTGGAACTCCAGTGAACCATGGGGAGAGCCATTATTCACAATTGGAGATAACTTGGAACAGTGGTGAACCTTCCCAGGAGTGGCCGGCCTACAAAAATTACTCCAAGAGCATGACGACGACTTATACAGGAGGTAATAAAAGAACCCAGAACAACATCTAAAGAACTGCAGGCCTCACTTGCCTCAGGTAAGATCAGTTTTCATGATTCAACAATAAGAAAGTGACTGGGGAAAAATGGCATCCAAAAAGAACACAAAGGCTCATCTCACATTTACCAAAAAACATCTTGATTATCCCCAAGACTTTTAGGCAAATATTCTTTGGACTGATGAGACAAAAATTAAACTTTTTGGAAGGTGTGCATCCTGTTACATCTGGCACAAAACTAATACAGCATTTCATAACAAGAACATCATACAACAGTCAGACACGGTGGTGGTAGCATGATGGTCTGGGACGGTTTTGCAGCTTCAGTACCTGGACAATTTACCATAATTGATGGAACCAGGGATTCTGAGCTCTACCAGAAAGTCCTAAAGGAGAATGTACGGCCATCTATTCGTGACCTCAAGCTCAAGTGCACTTGGGTTATGCAGCAGGACAATGATCCAAAACACAACAGCAAGTCCACCTCCAAATGGTTCAAACAAAGCAAAATGTATGTTTTGGAGTGGCCTAGTCAAAGCCCGGACTTAAATCCAATTGAGATGCTGTATCATGACCTTACACAGGCTGTTCATGCTGGAAAACCCTCCAATGTGGCTGAATTAAAGCAATTTTGCAAAGAAGAGTGGGCCAAAATTGCTCCACAACAATGTGAAAGACTCATCGCCAGTTATCGCAAACGCTTGATTGCAGTTGTTGCGCGAAGTGTGGCACAACCAGTTATTAGGTTTTTTGTAAAATTGGTTTGATGATCTGAGTCATTTAAGTGTGACAAACATGCAAAAAAAGAAAAAATCAGAAAGGGGGCAAATACTTTTTCACAGCATTGTAAATACACTTTGTATGGATGATACATCATTTGTGAGTGCCAGATTATAACGTCCCAGGTGCAGTAGGATGTTTTCATATGATGCAAGAGATCACATTTGTATCACTTGGAACCAGTTGCTGGAACATGTTTTTTTGTGTGCTCAGCTCTAGGACAGGGAAAACCAACACCATACTAAGATCCTGGGATAGTGGAACCTGGAACACATTGGGGGGTGTATGCATGGTGTATTGTCACTGCTGCTTAAAAAGGTGACACAAATACTTTCTTTGCTACATCCACTTCTCCACATGACAGTATTATGTGCTCTGGGCTAAGCAGGACATCTGGTGGACACAAAATTATCGGTAATATGAGTTACTAAAGATGGTCTTCCTTGCCTCATTACATTAATGTCACCAATATTTCTACTATAATAATGATGGTGTTATATCTTTCATGCTGCGGTTTCACAACTGGTAAGTCTTGTCACCGTGTCAGAGAGTAATGAGTTCCTTTTTCAATTTGGAAATAATGGGTATTTTTTCCCTAAAAAGAAAAAAAGAGGATATATTTTGGGACATAGCTTCAATTTACAGTAATAAAGGAGATAATTTGAATCAGCAATAATAGTACTCCAACAGCCGCACTTCCAATTACCTATAAATTCCCATCAGATTAAGCACTCACTGGAAACTTCAGACCCGCATTTGTGAAGTTCTATAAATGCTTGTGTTACAGTCTCCCAATCATGAGTCCTCTAGGTAATTGCCCGTAGCAACACCAATCACTTCATGCTATCCTAGTACTTTGATCAAGCTCCTCAAGCTCCACAGCAGCACAGAATTGCAACTTCAAATCACCTGGGACTTTCCACCTATCTTCCAGTATATCAGGCAGGAACTCCACCTCTCCTCCAGTCACGGAGTTTAGAACTACAATAAAACCAGCATATTGTGACGCCAATTTATTAAAAACAAAGTAAAAACTGTTACACGTGTTAGCTACTGAGTCTCTAGACCAGCTGTGGCTAAATTTAATATTTCATTTATAATATTTGTGTTATAGCAAACCAATAAGTCATTTTAATGAGATACAATACATATGATATTTGTGGTCTTTATTGGCCAATGGCAGCAAATGTAACTAAACTCTGTGCTAACTCTGGCCTTCGATTTAGAGAAAAAAAAAAAAAAACAGTTTTGGTTATATTGTCGGGAACATTGTGCTAGTCAACAGATTTGTGCACATACACATAATCAGGTAAATGCCTCTGTGCATAGAAGCCTAGCCAGGCATGTTCAAAGTCACCCATCTGGCCAGGTTTCTTTGCACAGAAACATGGCCGGTGTATCGTCACATATGGCGACCCATCACTTTTGGCTACCCGCTGGAGTGCGCATGTGTGACGCCGCCATATGCGTTCCAACACTTTTACGACAAAACAGCACACTAAAACTATCAGATAGTGTGACGGAACTGAGGCTGAACTGCGCTTGCGCAGTTATTATGTGGCTCCACCCCTAAGTTCAGGTTCAAGCTCCACCATCCAAGTGGACATAAAGTTAGATTATAATTATGCCGAGGGAAGCGAGGCCATGCCCAAAGTGGTGTCTTACAATCAATAATTATACAGAAGAAGAGCTTGTCTGTAACGTCACTTCCGTGACATTAACTCATGGTTTCACTGCTCCGTATTGTCGTAAAAACGTTTGGAACGCATATCGGCAAGTTACGCATCCGCAGTGCGAAACTTCTCAGCAGATCATCACTTCCGTAGCCAAATGTGATCGGTTGCCATATGTGACTAAACACCGGTACAATGTTTATGGCAGATATGCTCAGGGTTTTTTTAAACATACTGGGCATGCAGGAAATCTTCGGACTCTCATTCTGCAGGTTTCAATCCCATCGCTGTTCTGATGCTCAGAAAATAGCAGACTGCTTTCCCAATCTAATGCCTGCTGCATCTCTGTGTGACAATGATCAAGTCACCCTGACAGACCGATAGAATTGATGGTGAGATAAACACCTGTCAATGACGGTAATACTGCTTATAAATGAATCAAAATTTGGCTAGTTTGGCAGGAATCGGCCGTATCTCAATCCATCTATGGCCTTTACCAATGAAGAGGAGTCAATCTAATTGGCTGCAGTGCTGATCAGTGTATTCTGGAGCCAAGTCCCACTGTTGGAATACATTAACTCAGCGGGGAGGATTATGAGTGAATGGGGGAATCTGTTCAGTTTTTTTTTTTATCAGCCCGCTGGCCTGGGGCAGTGTGAGGAGGTGAAAGCAGGGGGAGGACCCTCATGGTACATCCAATGCACTGAACACCAAGAATGATGATAAGCTGGTGAATATTCACTCCTGCAATACTTTCTAATGGTAAGGTCATGTCTGATTAAATAAGCCCTCCTGACTAACACCAAGTTTATCGCAGATAAGGTGGATGGGGATGAGCTTAACCAATTAAGGACCAAGCCTCATTTGAGATTTGTTGTTTACAAGTTAAAAACTTTTTTTTGCTAGAAAATTACTTAGAACCCCAAACATTATACTTTTTTTTCTAACACCCTAGAGAATAAAATGGCGGTTTTTGCAATACTTTCTGTCACACTGTATTTGCGCAGCGGTCTTACAAGCGCACTTTTTTTGGAAAAAAATACACTTTTTTGAATTAAAAAATAAGACAACAGTAAAGTTTGCCCAATTTTTCTTTATATTGTGAAAGATAATGTTACGCCGAGTAAATTGATACCAAACATGTCACGCTTCAAAATTGAGCCCACTCGTGGAATGGCGACAAACTTTTATCCTTAAAAATCTCCATAGGCGATGTTTAAAAAATTCTACAGGTTGCATGTTTTGAATTACAGAGGAGGTCTAGGGTGAGAATTATTGCTCTCGCTCTACTGATCGCAGCGATACCTCACATGTGTGGTTTGAACACTGTTTGCATATGTGGGCACTTCTCACATATGCGCTCGCTTCTGCACGTAAGCTCGCCTGGACGGGGCGCGTTTAAAATGTTTTTTTAAATTTTTATTTATTTTCCCTTCTACTTTTTATTTTTACACTGTTTTTTTTTAAAAAAAATTGTGTCCCTTTTATTCCTATTACAAGGAATGTAAACATCCCTTGTAATAGAAAAAAAGCATGAAAAGACCTCTTAAATATGAGGTCTGGGGTCAAAAAGACCTCAGATCTCATATTTACACTAAAATGCAATAAAAGAGAAAAAAAAAAAAATTGTCATTTAAAAAAAAAGAAAAAAAAAAGGCCCTTTAAGAGCTATGGGGGGAAGTGACGTTTTGACGTCGCTTCTGCCCTGCAATAATATGGAGATGGGTTGGGGCCATCTTCCCCTCACTCGTCTCCATGTCAGGCCACAGGAAGGATCCGATCGCCTCCGCTGCTGCTGACGGCTCCAGTAAGCAACGGAGGGCACCAGATCACGGCGGAAGGGAGGGCCCTCTCCCACCGCTGATAAAAGTGATCTTGCGGTGAATCCACCGCAAAGACCACTTTTATCTTAAATCGGACCGCTCACTGAAGAAGAGGATACTGGGGTTATAGCAGCTAGCTGCTGCCATAACAACGATATCCTCCTTCAAAGTACCAATGTATAATGATGGTGGGCGGTCCGGAAGTGGTTAAAGGAGAAGTATCGATAGCCAAAGCTTGTTTGGCTGCACTTCTCCTGTGGATCACAGTTTTGCACTCCCATGACCCATTTTCAGCAGAGAGTGGGCTAAAGTCCGCTCTCTGCTGATGTCACTGAAATCAGTCCCGGCACCGCGTCATCGCAACAACAATGTTGGGATCTTCCAGATGCCTGGACTGACACCCTGCTCAACGAGTAGCTGAGAGCCTGAGCTGGCTGCTCCCCGCCCCCTCCACAGCTCAGCGCTCTAATGAGCGAGAGGGGGCAGAGCGGAGAGCTGCTGATTGACAGTCAGCAGCTCTCTGCTCAGGGAGCTGTCAGAACCGAGTGATCGGTGATGTTTGATCACTCAGTTCTTAGTGTAGAGGCACCGGGGGACAGATGCAGCATCGGACCGATGCTAAATTTACCTAGATAAGTATGAATGGGGGGAAAAAAATCCTTTACTTGTCTTTTAAAGTTTCGTCTTAACACAAGTTCGGACCTAATCTTTGCTGTTCAGGCATTCGGATGAAAGCCTGAACATTTAACTGTTCAAAAGGGGCTGAATGCCTTGTATAAAATTGCAAATATAAATGATAGCTTCCTGCTGTCAGTGGTTGTTAAGAACACCAGCCAGTGCAGGAACCACAGAGTCATAGTTGGTTACATAGTTGGCAAGGTTGAAAAAACACACCAGTCCATCCAGTTCAACCTATGGTGTGTTCTTGTGCTTATGTCAATAGTACATTGTATATCCTTGTATGTTGCGATCATTAAGTGACATCACTGGCCCCATTTGCTTACATGGTCCGGAAGCAGAGGCATTTTATGAAACCAGTGGGCCTATATGCAAGATCATAAGCTGGGCCCCATTGCTTCATATTAAAAAAAAGAGTCATGCTTAGGGCAAAGAGTTGGCATGGTTTTCATTGTGGCTCGGGTGTTTCTAGGATTGTAAAAGACCTGAGGTGTGTCTTTAGTAGTAATGTGGCACACATGGCGCTCTGTGGCAAATGGTGAGTGTGACCAAATTTTGTTGACAGTACAAGGGACTTAAAGGGGTTAACTAAAACAAAAGCATTCTTGTACCCATAAAATATGCTTACATTGTTTTGTCACAAACAAGGGTTTCACAGACATGTATAAACCTCAGCATAATTAAAAAATAAAAAAAACTCCTTCCATACATATGATTTTGTGAATACTGAATATAAACAGAAAGCTATCACTTTAGTTGAGCCTACCTCACAGAAGACCTTTATTAAAATAGTCATGGACTGCTTAACCACTTCAGCCCCGGAAGGATTTGCCCCCTTAAAGACCAGACGGTTTTTTGCTATGCGGCACTGCGTCACTTTAACTGACAATTGCGCGGTTATGCGACACTGTACCCAAACAACATTTTTTTCCCACAAATAGAGCTATCTTTTAATGATATTTGATTACCTCTGTGGTTTTGATTTTTTGCGCTATTAACAAAAAAAGAGCGACAATTTTGAAAAAAAATCAATATTTTTTCATTTTTGCTATAATAAATATCCCCCCAAAAAATATAAAAACCCAATTTCTTCCTCAGTTTAGGCTGATATGTATTTTTCTACATATTTTTGGTAAAAAAATTGCAGTAAGCATATATTGATTGGTTTGCGCAAAAGTTATAGCGTCTACAAAATAGGGGATATATTTATGGCATTTTTATTATTTATTTTTTTTTTACTAGTAATGGCAGCGATCTGCGCTTTTTATTGGGACTGCGACATTGCGGCGGACAGATCGGACACTTTTTACACATTTTTGGGACCATTGACATTTATACAGCGAGCAGAGCTAAAAATAGCCACTGATTACTGTATAAATGTCACTGGCAGAGAAGGCATTAACACTAGGGGGTGATTTAGGGGTTAAATGTGTGTCCTAGGGAGTGATTTTAACTGTGGGGGGATGGGACTGCCTGGAGGAGGAGACATATCCTTGTTCATACTTAGTATGAACAACAGATGTGTCTCCTCACCCCTGACAGAGCGGAGATCTATCTGTTTCCGTTCTGTGTCTCTCAGGAGCGATTGCGGGTACCCGGCGAACATTGCGGCCGCCAGGCACGCTCATCGACTCTGTCGTCGCGCCGCAGGCACACACGCACGCCCCCTAGTCTTAAAGCGGCCGAAATATACCTACAGTGATTTGCCCAGGCGAGCCAACCTGCCGCAGTATACAAACCTGATGGCTGGTCGTCTAGTGGTTAAAGTGATATTAAAGGCAGTTATTTTTTTTTAAACATGTCATACTTTCCTGCTCCATGCAGTGGTTCTGCACAGGGCAGCCCCGATCCTCCTTTTCTTGGGTCCCCCGCCAGCACTACTGGCCCCTCCTTCCTGCCAAGTGCCCCCAGAGCAAGCAGCTTGCAATGGGGGCACCCAAGCAGGCTCGCTTCTGACCCACTGCTTTGCTTGTCCATTCACACATAGAGCTGCTGCTCGCCTCGGTCCTGCCCCCCCTCTCCTCTTTGGCTCCCGCTGCTGTCTTAGCCAATGAGGAGGGAGAGTCCCCGGAGAGCTGAGGCTGTCGTGCACATCGCTGGATCGCGTAGGGGCTCAGGTATTTATTAGGGGGGCTGAGGAACTGCGGCATAGAGAAGGTTTTTTTACTTTCATGCATTGAGCCTTTGGAACCACTTTAACTACCAGTAACTTTTAAGATATTGAACACTTTGGTGAAAAATATGTAATGTACAATATAATGTATATAGTGCAGGAGTGAGAATATCTGTACAATCCTCCCCCATACTCAGTGTTCACAGTCCTCCCACCCATCCTTATGCCCCGTACACACGGTCGGACTTTGTTCGGACATTCCGACAACAAAATCCTAGGATTTTTTCCGATGGATGTTGGCTCAAACTTGTCTTGCATACACACGGTCACACAAAGTTGTCGGAAAATCCAATCGTTCTAAACGTACGTCGGGACTATAAACAGGGCAGTGGCCAATAGCTTTCATCTCTTTATTTATTCTGAGCATGCGTGGCACTTTGTCCGTTGGATTTGTGTACACACGATCGGAATTTCCGACAACGGATTTTGTTGTCGGAAAATTTTATATCCTGCTCTCAAACTTTGTGTGTCGGAAAATCCGATGGAAAATGTGTGATGGAGCCTGCACACGGTCGGAATTTCCAACAACAAGGTCCTATCACACATTTTCCGTCGGAAAATCCAACCGTGTGTACGGGGCATTAGTCTTCACAGCCCCCCATCCTCCGTCTTCACAATCCCCCTCCATCCTCAGGCTTAATAGGCCTTCCCCATCCTCCAAACTGCTAGACTCAATTTATATACAATTTTTATATACATATACATATTCCTTTCGTTAAGATATTTCTACATCCACCATCCATTCCATTTGCTGCATTTCTTTTTTTCCATTTGTCTCCTCATTATACAGCCAACTATATAGACACAGACCATGTTAGAGCATTAGGTCGTAAGCATCTTTACCACTTCTCTATTATATGCTAATACCCCATCCTCTATCATTACACACTTTCGTTCTCTCCTGTTTGTATAATGTTCCTATGGTAACGAATCATGTGATTGTGAATCGTGTGGGTATATTATGCCCCAACCACTACTACATCTCTACCGGACCCTCCTCTCTCTCAGTGTGAGCGGATGACACTTCATGCCCATTTGTAATACACTTTTGTGAGTGGATTTTAACCTATTACTTTTGTTAAATCAGCTTGCATACTGTACTTATATGAAGCACACAGCAGCAAATAAAGAAGTCAAGTAACTGGGAAGTTATGTTTATTTATATTGTTTGATCTCTTATAGGACATTTTTGGGCATGAAACCTCTGAACAATAAACTTTTTATCACATTCAACATAAGTTACATAAGGATCCACAATCCAATAGACATCCATATATAATACAAACATAAATGGCAACTGATACATTTATATACATAGCCATGATGCAGTTGGGGCCTAAATGGCCTGAATGACCTTCCTAGATTCCTCTCAAGATACAAAGAGGGAGGGGAGAAAAAAAAAGGGGTAAGATAACAGAATTACTGGGGTGAATTGTTATAGGTATGAGTTAGATCATAAGGAATCTTGTTAATCCATGATTAAAATGATAGGGTTTCGGTCTGGAGACATGCTTGGCCAGTCCATTACCTTTACCCTCAGCTTCTTTAGCAAGGCAGTGGTCATCTTGGAGGTGTGTTTGGGGTCGTTATCATGTTGGAATACTGCCCTGCGGCCCAGTCTCCAAAGGGAGGGGATCATGCTCTACTTCAGTATGTTACAGTACATGTTGACATTCATGGTTCCCTCAATGAACTGTAGCTCCACAGTGCTGGTAGCACTCATGCAGCCCCAGACCATGACACTACGACCACCATGCTTCCATGCTTGACTGTAGGCAAGACACACTTGTCTGTACTTCTCACCTGGTTGCCGCCCTACACGCTTCATCAGACCAAAGGACATGGTTCCAGTAATCCATATCCTTAGTCTGCTTGTCTTCAGCAAACTGTTTGCGGGCTTTCTTGTGCATCATCTTTAGAAGAGGCTTCCTTCTGGGATGACAGTCATGCAGATCAATTTGATGCAGTGTACGGCATATGGTCTGAGTACTGACAGGCTGACCCCCCACCCCTTCAACCTCTGCAGCAATGCTGGCAGCACTCATGCATCTATTTAAAGACAACCTCTGGATTTGACGCTGAGCACGTGCACTGAACTTCTTTGGTTGACCATGGCAAAGCCTGTTCTGAGTGGAACCTGTCCTGTTAAACCACTGTATGGTCTTGGCCACCTTGCTGCAGCTCAGTTTCAGGGTCTTGGCAATCTTCTTATAGCCTAGGCCATCTTTATGTACATCAACAATTCTTTTTTTCAGATCCTCAGAGAGTTCTCTGCCATGAGGTGCCATGTTGAACTTTCAGTGACCAGCATAGGCGTCGCCAGGGGGTGGCTATGGAGACTGGAGCCCCGAATCTGGAGCCCATAGCCCTGAGTCTCTTGCTGCAGGTTCTGGCTCAGTAGGACCTGCAGCAGTGTGATCATCCAGCACAGCCAGGGATTGGTGGACAAGCTGGCTTGATGTACACTGTGCATTCAGGAAGGAAGACTTCACCTGTCAAATCAAGAGTGTAAAGTTGGGTATGGGCGGGACTGCTACCCAGACCCGCCCCTCTGTCATCCAACCAGTGCAGAGCCGGCATTCATACATTGCTGGCCGGGACAAAGTTGCAGAGGGTCAGGATTATGGGTGTAGCGTGTGGAGTTGCAACTGTGACCCCACCCATGCTTAAGGGGGGTGTGTGGCTCCCTGTTACATTTGCTTTTACGTCGCTGCTGTGTGTGGGCAGAGGGCTCGCATGAGGGGCCGGTATTTTATAGGACAGACCACTCCCCTCCCCTGTACAGGTGCCGTTGGAACGCTGCTGAGTGGAGGAGGGGGGTCATCTGCTAAGGGGCCGTTCTCTTGCTTAGAATGACGCTACCTCCCAACTCCCTGTTCTCCCTATCCATGCACCTCCGTGCGTTGGCCCTGCCCCATCCGCGAGTTGACCCCATCCCATCCGCGAGTTGGCCACGCCCCTTCATTAGCTGGCCCCGCCCCTCAGTTAGTTGGCCCCGCTCCCTCCGCGCGATGGTCCCACCCCTCCTCGCTGGTCTCCTACCCTCACCTTTCACTCTAATGAATTCCCTGCTGATCTCTCCTGGCCTCGTTATTTCCCTCTCACCCCCAACCTGTCCTCAGTAATGGAGGGGGGATCTGGCTGGGGGAAGTGCTCTCTAAGCGGGTGCAGTTGATCCTACAAACAAGCATGTTTATGGTGAGAGCACAGGATGGGGGTGACTGAGTAAATTCTACTGTCCAGGAAACTGACAGGGCTGGAGGAGGACTGAGACTTCCCTGAATTCCCCCTGGAGTGACAGGAGCCAGCATGTGAAAGGGATAAGTTCTGAACATGCTGGGACTTGTAGTGTGCAGGCAGCAGCGGGACCCCTGTGGACATAATGGCATAGTGCTGGACCCATGCTCCAGGGGCCCGTTCCACCTCTCTATCACATTATGTCAGGGGTGCTCAGCCGCTGGCCCACGGGCCACATGTGGGTATAGCTGGCTGGCTTGCTGTCCCTCAGGGTGGGTATAACTGCCTTGGGGACAGCAGCCGCCGCCAGCCATACCCGCCCTGGAGGACAGTAGCAGCAACTGCCACCAGCCATACCTGCCCTGGAGGACAGCAGCAGCCGCCAGCCATACCCACCCTGGAGGACAGCAGCAGCCATGAAGATTGAGGTCAGTTTTTTATAAAATCAAACAGCAATGGAAATGTCTGTTTTCTACACTGGGCTGCATTCAAACTGATCCACAGGTGCAGCTGCGGGTTGCCTGCACTGAACCATAGACTTCTGTTATTACCTGCAGGTTTGGTGCGCTTTCACAAAGTGCATACATCACACCTGCAGTATATAATAGAATTCTATGGCAACTAACCTTCAGGAAAGCCACAGGTACACTGTGCTGCACCCACGGTGTGAGTCAACTACAGTGCATCAGTGTGAAAGCAGCCTTAGGGCCCTTTCATACAATCAGTCCAATCGGGTCCGCCTGTTTTTCAGGTGGACCCAATCTGACCCTCCATTCACTTATATGGAGCGGCAGATGTAAACGGATTTGTGTCCGTGTACACTTGCCTACCTCCAACCTCTGCCCTACTGGCACCGTCCTCTACCTTACTGACACCGTCCTCTGCCCTACTGGCACCGTCCTCTGCCCTACTGACACCATGCTCTGCCCTACTGACACCGGCCTCTGCCCTACTGGCACCGTCCTCTGCCCTACTGACACCGTGCTCTGCCCTACTGACACCGTGCTCTGCCCTACTGACACCGGCCTCTGCCCTACTGACACCATCCACTGCTCTACTGACACCGTCCACTGCTCTACTGACACCAGCCACTGCCCCACGACACCATCCTCTGCCTTACTGGCACCATCCTCTGCCCTACTGACAACGTTCACTGTTCTACTGACACCGTCCACTGCTCTACTGATACCGTCCACTGCTCTACTGACACCGTACACTGCTCTACTGACACCATCCACTGCTCTGCTGACACCATCCACTGCTCTGCTGACACCGTCCTTTGCCCTACTGGCACCATCCTCTGCCCTACTGACACCGTCCACTGTTCTACTGACACCGTCCACTGCTCTACTGACACCATCTACTGCTCTACTGACACCATCCACTGCTCTACTGACACCATCCACTGCCCTACTGACACCGTCCACTGCTCTACTGACACTGTTCACTCCCATTCTGACACTGTCCACTTTTATGGTAGGCTAAGTTTATATTTTAATGGTGACATTTTGTTTTATTATATTTTTTCCCTATTTTAGGCTTTGCTGGGTACTTTCTAAAAAAAAAAAAAAAAAGGGCGCCAAACCCCGGTGATCTTTTTCCTTTTGTTCAGATTGTTTCTGTTGCCTACCCCTGCTCCAGAGTAGTCAAAAGATTTTGGAGAGACTGTCCACATTTTGACATACTGTTCCTCCAAGTTCTTTTGAATGATCCTCTCAATATGTAAATAAAGATCTGAAATGATTCTTTCACCACTCGGAGTATCTTGGCATGCGGTGGAAGTGGCAGGTGGTAGTGGGGGGGCCCAGGTCAACTTTTGCATTAACCTTTTGTTTAACCATGCCCATTAAGCCCCTCCCACTGTTAAGTTTGACCACACCCACTTATGCTTTAGTGCGCGTAGCACGTTCAAGTAGCGTGCCGCCGGTCGCTTCCTCCCTCAAGTGTCCCTCATTCTGTAGTTCAAAAGTTGAACGGCGGGCGGGCTGCATTAGAGGTGGAGGAGAGGGACGAGCAGGTGGACGAGCAGAGATGACATCATCTCTCTCCGCCCGCTCCACCACTCTTCCGCCCTCACAGCCCGGCCACTTCAATGTGGGAGTGATGTGCGGTGGGGAGCAGAGAGATTACATCTCCCCGCATCTCCGCTCTCCTGCCCTCACTAAATGGACCAGTGCTGCCAGCCTGCCACGAATGCAGCGACAATGCACATTTGGTGGCACTGGCTGGCATGGCAAGTGTCAATCCACATCAGTTGGCAAGTGACAACCCACATCTAGTGGCAGGTGACGTGGCAAGTGACAATCTGCAAATGGTGGCAGGTGACGTGGCAATCTGCAAATGGTGGCAGGTGATGTGGGAAGTGACAATCCACATCTGGTGGCAGGTGACGGTGGCAAGTTAAAAAGCTGCATCTGGTGACAGGCGACGGTGGCAAGTGACATGATGCATCTGGTGACAGGAGATTTGGCAAGTGATACGCCCAGGGCTCCCACTGATTCTGCATTATGGTGAGTTGAACCACTTCATTAAGTGTTCTTGCATAGCATATATTATTCTTATTATAGCCAAATTTATCACCCTAACTCCTCCCACAGCTTTTACACTACATAGACAGTAATATACCCAAACAGCGGATTGTTCCCGATTGGTGTGCTGTTACTTTGTGGAACGTTTTGCCGAATGGTTCACGAAATATCTACGTTTTTGCGGCGAAATTGGTCCCATAGGAATGAATGGTGAAATGTTCAAAACTAGAGTGGGAGGTGACAAAAGCTGACAACCCCATGATCAGCCAAAACATTATGACCACGCCATAATCAGCCAAAACATTATGTCCACGCCATAATCAGCCAAAACATTATGAGCCCCCATGATCAGCCAAACCATTATGACCCCCCATGATCAGCCAAAACATTATGACCACAACATGATCAGCCAAAACATTATGACCACCCCATGATCAGCCAAAACATTATGACCACCCCATGATCAGCCAAAACATTATGACCACCCCATGATCAGCCAAATAATTTATGACCACCCCATTATCAACCAAAACATTATGACCACAACATGATCAGCCAAAACATTATGACCACCCCATGATCAGCCAAAACATTATGACCACCCCATGAAAAAAATTATAATTTTTGAAAAAAATGTTCAGCTCTTTCAGCTAATGATGGGACTTCTTCAACTTTTTTACTACTATTTATACTTTTTAAAATTAATTAAGCTTTTTAACACTTTTCACAGTTACTCCAGCCACTCCAACCACACAACAGTTACTCAAGCCACTCCACCCAGTTACTCCGCCCACTCTAGTTGTAGACTACTGTAGGTGGAGACAAGAACACTTCACACAATTTTTCCAGAACTTGTAGCTTTTCTGGTTACATATTAGAATGTAACAATAGAAACAATGCACTTCGATCACCCTGACACCATATCAACCATGGTGCCATGATGATTGAAACGCCAACACCAGCCTTTGCCCACAAAAAATTGCTTGCTACCGGCGTGCCCCCCCCCCCCCAGCCAGCAAAAAGGTTGGTGATCACTGCTATGGGCTCTAGCCCCAGATCTTTTGCAGACCTAGCAACGCCTCTGGTGACCAGTATGAGAGAGTGAGAGTGATAACACCAAATGTAACACACCTGCTCCCCATTCACACCTGAGACTTTGTAACACTAATGAGTCACATGACACCAGAGAGGGAAAATGGCTAATTGGCCCCAGTTTGGACATTTTCACTTAGGAGTGTACTCACTTTTGTTGAGAGGGTTTAGACATTAATGGCTGTGTGTTGAGAAATTTTGAGGGGACAGAAAATTTACACTGTTATACAAGCTGTACACTCACTACTTTACATTGTAACAAAGTGTCATTTCTTCAGTGTTGTAACATAAAAAGATATAATAAAATATTTACAAAAATGGGAGGGGTGTACTCACTTTTGTGAGATACTGTATGTTTGAATTTTATATGAATGTCTATTGGATTGTGGATCATTATGTAACTTATGTTGAATGTGAAAAGTTTATTGTTCAGAGGTTGCATGCTCAAAAATGTCCTATAAGAGATCATACAATATAATAAAACATAACTTCCCAGTCACTTGACTTCTTTATTTGCTGCTGTGTGCTTCATATAAAGTCCAATTTCTCGCTCTCTTTCTTCTTATAAATCAATGACAGGGATGGAGGCAGGTACCCCTTTGGTTCTTGCTTCATATAAAGTCCCAAAACCCCTTTTTCTTTTTCTCATCGCCCAAGTATCAACATCACCTTCAGTATCTCCTGGCAAGGCACCTTCCCAATGCTTAGGGCATGTGGCCTGGTATTCGTCACCCATTTGATATAAATAAATGTGCAGAACTATAGAAAATGTATTTTAAAACATGAAAAAACATGTCTTGTGTTCTAAATCCAATGTCAAGCATCCCTTGACATTGACAATGAAGTAACCCAGGATACACTGATGCTATGTTTATAAACAGAAGCTGTCGGGAAAGGAACTGTCATTCAGGAATATATATATATATACAGCCTATTTGCCTTTAATAAATCGACCCTATTGTTTATTTTTAATGTAGTCCTTTAAAGTTGGAGTAAACTTCCATGCATGAATTTTACTAATAATAAGGCTTACCTAAAGGCATTGTATATATCTCCTAAATGTGCACTGTTTAGGAGATATTTACTGTAGTTGCAGACAGTGAAGTCACTGGCGCATGTACTCTGGCATACCCATTCCATTCTTTCAGAGTCCTGTGCCATAAACGGCGGCTCCCATGCAGATGCATGGGAGTGACGTCATTGTGGCTCTGGCCACTCACACAGCTCTACGGTGAGTTTCACATAATGTGTTAGTATGCCATGCATACTGGCACAATATGGTATTGCCTTGCAGGTTTAAAAAAATTATTCAGTGGTTAAGCCACATTAACCCCTTCATACCACAGTAACCCATATGTGCAGTGGCAAAAAGTCATTCTTTAACGCCCACACCCTGCACATACACATCGCTGGGTGGGCAATGTTTATACACTGGGAGCGTGCTCCCTGTGCACTCCCAGCACAAAGACCAAGCTGCCGAAAAATGGCTCTTAGTCCTGAGTAAACATGGGTACCCGGTAGGACCGGCTTCTGATCATGTGACCACTGTTAAAGCCAATCACAGTGGTAACATGGCACATTGGTACATATTCTCCATGGTAGTGCCCAGATAACCATGCTCTTTTTTTTACTAAAGGCTTGCAAATTGACCTTGGAAGACACGTGAAAGAAGTTACATGATTTGGTTCCCATTGACATTATTGGGGTTCAATTGTTATTTTTATTTTTTTTTGTGTTCAGTGAACATCCAGAGAACCAAAGTTTGCTTGTTTCACTCATCATTATTTGGTATTAATACAGTCTGTCAGGACCTATTTATTTCTGAGTTATGTGAAGGGTGAGGCAACTCTGTGATGGATGCAAATGCTATAACCTGTGGTAGCATTGACACTCAGACTTTTCTGTCCTCTGCTGTGATCAAGGTGAATAGGAGCTGATTTTTTTCCCTATACCACATAATCCCTTCAGGAGAATTCTACCTTTAAATTCAACAAAATGGCAATATACTGCATGTGACAGGTATGAATTACACAGGTGAAAATGAACAAACTAAATAGCCATGTTCAATTCCTAGAGAACACAGCAGTAAAAATAAAATAAAAAATATTTACAAAAAAATGTACTTTGAAAATAAAAGTAATTAAGCCAGTTTACCTTTTCCTATTTTTTACAATTCTATTTTAGTAAGGCATCACGCTAGTGCATGGATTTACCCTTCGTATTTGTTGATTATTTCCATCTAAAACTCACACAGACTGGAAATGAGCTACAACAGAGGTTCATGAATTTACCATGAATAGCCACACTATGGTCTTTTGATTCAGAAAGAAGTCACGTTTTTTGATGAAATCTGTAATCTTTTTCCTCCATGTAAACCTAACTGAAGCAAAAGAATGAACTTGAAGGGGTGTTCTAAGAATACATTTTGTTAATCAAGATGTCTGCATCAGGTTGAAGTCAAGTTCAAGGAGAGTGTCTTATGCTGATTGTTTTTATCACCTAAGTCATACAGGAACAAATGCATTGCTTTATACTGTAATGCCCTCCATGTTATTACAAACACTGGTCATGTCAAGCCATAAATCCAAGGTAAACCTATTTTCTAGACAATGAATAACCATTATACAGCCAAGCTGCATGCCTACAAAATTCATTTTTATTAGCAGTTCTAATGCAACTTCATTCCTAACTAAAGGATGTGGTCTTAGATCCTAGAAAATTAATCCAGAGCATTTTATTATGTATTAATCTCTATAGTTCGCTAAACCTTGAGCATCTATTTAATACAATAAATGACACTTGAAATGCATTGCGTATCCTTTGCTAATGCAATCAAATCAGACAAATTTATAGTAGAGTCTAATTTTATGAACTTAGTTAATTACTTTTTATTGTTCACGTATTTTACGGGAAGACAAAAAAATAATCGACATGCAGACTTAGTGATATAATTATTTGTCTCCAGTGAGGACAGATATTTTATGAGTCATAATTAATTGTTAGAGTGAGGTAGTATAAGGTAGGGTTTACAGGGATGAATGCCTGCTTTAAATATTGATTTAGCAGTTCATCCTTTTACAAAGATTATAATCCTTTATTAAAACAATAATGTTAATTCACTCCAGCCATACATAGCCTTAATATGGTCAGCAACTGGGACCAAGGTGAGAACAAATAAGCAGGTGCTGTAAGAATTATTAAACAAAATATATTAAATGTTCAACTGTGTTAAAAATCTAAATCACTACACCCAAATTTTGATGGTTGAATAACTTTTTGTTCATTTAAGATTTCATTCTTGTTTTCCCACAGAGGAGGGAATGATTTGAATGGTGATTTGTTGGGTAGGGACAATCATTGTGGATTTAAGTGTGTGGCAAACATTAAAAGGATGGCCATTCCTTTATCTCTTGTTAAAATGACTGTGAACTGTCCACATCTGGCAAATTAAAGAATGTGCAGTATTTTTTTTTACATATGAATACTTAAAAATAAAAACAGCAGGCATGAAAAAAATCTATTAAAGAGCAACATGAGCAAAGTCATCTTGTGAACTGCTAATAACAGTCAAAAAACAGAAGGTCCATCAATTTAACTTTAGAACAAATCTGCAAACCAATTCAGTAGACAATTCCCTCTCTGAGACCCTGGGAAAATATGGACTGCATATTCTTAGACATGTAGTCACAATCATTTTGAAAGTATGTACAGTGCTGTATTCACATATGCAATGCATAGTATATGTTCAATTAGCACATACTGGGATTGATTTACTAAAGGCAAATAGACTGTTTACTTTTTTTACTGTTTACTTTGCAAGGGAAGTTTCATTTTGCAAAGAAATTTTCCCCAGAGATTAGTGAAGGAGGTGAGACTCTGCTGACTTCCATCATCCAATACTGTGCAAGCAAAAATGCATTTTTTTTTCTTATTTTCCTTGCACGCGGTTCAGTATTTTTTGCAAAGTGACATTTCACCGGATTCACTAAGCTCTGGGGAAAATTCCCTTGCAAAGAGAACAGTCTATCTGCCTTTAGTAATCAACTCCATTGTGAGCTATTATTTCTGTGTTTATCTTAAAGTGCCATTGAACCCAATGCAACATACACTATATTGTCAAAAGTATTGGGACACCTGCCTTTACACACACATGAACTTTATTGGCACCCCAGTCTTAGTCCATAGGGTTCAATATTGAGTTGGCCCACCCTTTGCAGCTATAACAGCTTCAACTCTTCTGGGCAGGCTGTCCACAAGGTTTAGGAGTGTGTCTATGGGAACTTTTGATCTTTCTTCCAGAAGTGCATTTGTGAGTTCAGGCACTGATGTTGGATGAGCAGGCCTGGCTCACAGATTCACTTTAATTCATCCCAAAGGTGTTCTATTGGGTAGAGGTCAGGACTCTGTTCAGGTAAGTCAAGTTCCTCCACCCCAAACTCCCCCATTCTTGTTTTTATGGGCCTTGCTATGTGCACTGGTGCGCAGTCATGTTGGAAGAGAAAGGGGCCATCCCCAAACTGTTCCCACAAAGTTGGGAGCAGGATATTGTTCAAGAGTTCCCTTCACTGTAACTATGGGGCCAGGTCCAACCCCTAAAAAACAAACCTACGCCATAATCCCCCCTCCGCCGAATGATTTGGACCAGTGCACAAAGCAAGGTCTATTAAGACATGAATGAGCGAGTTTGGGGTGGAGGAACTTGACTGGCCTGTACAGAGTACTGACCTCAACCTGATAGAACACCTTTGGGATGAATTAGAGCGGAGACTGCGAGCCAGGCCTTCTCATCCAACATTAGTGCCTGACCTCACAAATGCGCTTCTAGAGGAATGGTCAAACATTCCCATAGACACACTCCCAAACCCTTTGGACAGCCTTCCCAGTAAAGTTGAAGCTGTTATAGCTGCAAAGGGTGGGCCAACTCCATATTGAACCCTACAGACTAAGACCGGGATGGCATTAAAGTGCATGTGCATGTAAAGGCAGGCATCCCAATACTTTTGACAATATAGTGTATTTAGATTTAGCCTCAAGAAATGAAATATTCCATACAATAGTATAAAAATTGAATTAAAATGATGCTTCTAAATACCTTATTTCACGTGACTTTTGGTTTCTTCTCCACAGCATATTGTGATAGGGGTGGGCAGAGGTGGGCAGAGCAAGGCAGAAACCGTTGTGTAGCCTGCAGATGCCACGTAATGGGCAACTAGCAGGGAGAAGTCGGTCAATCATTCTTCCTGGAGCAAAAGAAAGAGGGATCAGATGTTGGGAACCTGCTGGAGGTGCCCTAAAAGATTATGAAATAAGTCGTGTGGGGTGGGTTCCAGCACAAGGGAGTCTGACAGAGCATGTGCATTGAGAGTGACAATGGGGGATACGCTTTTACAAATATGTGAAAAGTGTGATGTGCATTTGTATTCAGCCCCCCTTTACTCTGATACCCCTAACTAAAATCTAGTGGAAAATTTCAAGGGATATCAATACTTTTTCAAGGCACAGTATTATGGACACATGGGGTTTTAATTCTTTTAGCCATGTTTATGTAATAACTGTAATAATTGATTTTGTGTTTGTATTGTATTTGTATACTCATTGGAGCCTTTTATTGAAATACACACAATTGTCATATGCCTTAAAAGTCCCATAAAGGGGGTTTTGTATGATTTTCTGTTATTCTGAACAGGGAAGCTTAGAAAAGTTTACATGACTGTATTAAATTGAAATTAAATGATAAGTTCACCTTTTGTAACATGTTACACCCATATTCAGGTTATAGATGCATCAGCCCCCACTTCCCCCAAACCCCCGGTCTGACAGGATCTTCTTTCTCCCACTAGCTGTCACAATCTGTAAAAAATGCAGCAATGCGGGGCTCCGCCCGCCCAGCAGTGTTGCCAACCACCCGTTAATTTACAGGCCGTAAATTTTAGCCCATTTTTGGGCTGCCCGTAAATGGCAGTTAGGGCAGCGATGACCTTAAAAAATAAGGCTGCGGGCCGACAATTAAACTGCGCATGTGCCATTCCGAAGCCTGCCGGGCTCAGGAAAGCTAGTACACGCTAGGCCATTTTTGGCCAAGCAGGCGCATGCGCAGCGAGTAAGTGACATGATGGCGCCGCCTGGCGCCATTTTTTAATGGACAGCACACTCTGTCTCGCGCCTCAGCAGTACATCAGTGGAGTGGGCAGGACACTGGACCATGGCTGGAGGAGCCTGTGGGGAGTCAGGGACTCCCACGACCACCACCATGGTACTGTACCCCTTCCTGCACCATCCATCCTTAGCTGCTGGACACTGGAGACTCCCACCACTGGACCCCTGGCCTGCATCCATCCATCCATTCATTGCATGGCTGGCTGCTATTTATTGTGATGTCCACAGGCAGCCACAGGCAGCAGCTACCAGACAAGAATGGCAGTGGTGAGAATCGCAGATGTTCACAATTTCTGTCTTGCTATCTCCTGTATTATGTCCACAGTCTCTGACCACCTCCTGTATCCTGCCTGCATCCACTGACCACCTCCTATACCATTTCCGCATCCTCTGACCACCTCCTGTACCATGTCCGCATCCTCTGACCACCTCCTGTACCATGTCCGCATACTCTGATCACCTCCTGTACTATGTCCGCATCCTCTGACCACCTCCTGTACCATGTCTGAATCCTATAACCACCTCCTGTACCATGTCCACAGCCTCTGGCCACCTCCTGTATCATGTTCGCATCCTCTAACCATCTTCTGTACCATGTCTGCAGCCTCTAACCATCTCTTGTATCATGTCAACAATCTCTGACTATCTCTTGTCTTGTATCATGCCTGCAGTCTCTGAGGGGGATCCAGGAGAGGAATCAAGATTTAGGGCACTATCGGAATGGGGATAACAGGAGGAGACAGATGTGTGTGGACTGTGGAGAAGAGACGATAGAATAAAACCAGAGCCACCAACCTGGAGCTGTCTGACTGAGCCCTGCACAGTGCACCTGAGGTGAGGTCAGTGACAGCGCTGCCAGGCCAGTCTGATGTAAGTGGGGAGTGAATACAATAACATAATAAAGCAACCCCCCTTACCTTAGTGTATTCACTCAGCGGAAGGTGGTCTCTGGTCACCAGAGCCCCCCCCCACATCAGAGTTCCCGGCGTTCCCCTTTAGATCAGAGTATGCAGGATTCCCCCTTACAGTGCAAGGGGGAGCTCTGCGGACCCTGATGTAAAGGGGAACTCTGATGTAAAGGGCAATGCTGCAGACCTCGATGTAAGTGGACGCTCTGATGTAAAGGGGAATGCAGTAGACTTCAATATAAGGTGGTTTCTGGTGACCAGAGCCCCCTCTTATATTTGAGTTCCTCCTTAGATCATGATCTGCAGCATTCTCCTTTACGTCAGAATTCCCTTGCACTGTAAGGGGGAATTCTGCAGACTGATGAATGGGGAAACTCTGTGCTGGCTGGGTTATATTAATCTGACCTTCATGTAAATAGAGAAATATGGTTTTTGACTTTTGTTTAACTTAAACACATTGCTAATAGCACTAGCTACATGTTTAAAGTTTAAATATTGATAGTTGCACTGCTTAGCACTGAAAACTGCCATTTTTAGTACTTTTTGCAGCGTCAGTAAAAAAATGCAGGTCGGTAAGTAAATTTCATAAATTTTGTCAGTAAAAAATTGGTGCTGTTTGTAAATCTTGGTGTCCTGCCAGTAAATTTCACTTTGGGGGGTTGGCAACACTGCCGCTCGGCTGCATCATCCATTCACAGTGTTCTGTGATTCAGAAAACTACAAGGTCCAACAGCCTTTTGCGGCTGTCAGCTTGTAGTTCATTAAGTCTTCCTGTCACAGTGTAACTGCCTGGCCTTATCAGAGGTACGGCCAGACAGATACACACAGACAGTCTGCAGGACTGTGGCATTACACCCATAATCTGCTGATCTTGGGTGCAATACTTTACAGGTCTATTACAAAAAATAATAATGCATATTTTTTTTTTTACCTGCAAAAGAATGTGCATTTGAATTATTTTTTTGTAAAGGTGAACTTATTCTTTAGCCTGGGTTCACACTATTGCGTGCGAAACACTGCATGTGATTCCCACAGGAATCGCACCGCATTCTTGTGCACATCATAAGCAATGTCTGTGTGGTGCGATTTGAGCCATGAGTTTTGTATGACTCAAGTAGCATTGCATCTGCACCAAAATGGTGCAGGATACTTTTTTGTTTCCGCACCTGAATCGCATCTGATTCTGGCAATCACACTGCGATTTTTTTTTCTGACTGAAAAAAAAAAACGCTGAATGCTCATAAACTCTGCTAGAAGCTTCTAAAGTCTCCTAAACTCCTGTAAAAAAACACTCTATATGAGCATTTTTTTTTGCCAAGGGAACTTGCATTTTCTGAAGCTCAGTGTGCATGGACCCTTAAGATCTCCTTGTGCAATTTGTTTTACTTAAAGTGATTGTAAACCCTCACCTTGTAAATCAACCGATTCAGTTTAAAATAGAAATAAAAGGCAAAACATTTGTGTATAGATATAAGACAACATTACAAATACCTTTGTTTCCCTTTTTTATAAGTGATCATATAAACTCTATTCTCAGCTGTATAAGAGCTAGGGGAGGAGAAACAGCACCTCACTGAGCTTCCCAGTGAAAGGTTGTGTATGGGGGCACATCAGGACAAGTCTGATCATTGGAGGAGAGCAGGCTTATGCCGCGTACACACGGTCGGACTTTCCGGCATACTTGGTCCGGCGGACCAGAGTGTGCCGGACAATCCGCCCGTGTGTGGGCGGCGGCGGACTTTTCCGGCGGACTTCTTCCCAAAAGCCCGCCGGACCTAGATTTGAAGAAAGTTTCAAATCTTTCCGTCGGACTCAGTTTCGGGCGGAAAGTCCGCTCGTGTGTGTGCTGGTCCGACGGAAAGCCCGCTCGTGTGTAGGCTGGTCCGACAGACCAAATACGACACGAGGGCAGGGTATTGCATCTCGCGCTCGCTGCAATAGGAAAAACAAATCTTCCTATTGCGGCGAGCGCGGGGCATACCAGGCCCTTAGGTCTGGTATGGATTATAAAGGGGAACCCCTACGCCGAAAAAACGGCGTGGGGCCCCCCCTAAAATCCATACCAGACCCCGATCCGAGCACGCAGCCTGGCCGGTCAGGAAAGGGGGTGGGGATGAGCGAACGCCCCCCCTCCTGAACCGTACCAGGCCGCATGCCCTCAACATGGGGGGTGGGTGCTTTGGGGGAGGGGGGCGCCCTGCGCCCCCCCCCCCAAAGCACCTTGTCCCCATGTTGATGAGGACAAGGGCCTCTTCCCGACAACCCTGGCCGTTGGTTGTCGGGGTCTGCGGGCGGGGGCTTATCGGAATCTGGGAGCCCCCTTTAATAAGGGGGCCCCCAGATCCCGGCCCCCCACCCTATGTAAATGAGTATGGGGTACATGGTACCCCTACCCATTTACCTAGGAAAAAAGTGTAAGTAATAAAACACACTACACAGGTTTTTAAAATATTTTATTAAACAGCTCGGGGGGGGGGTCTTCCTCCGGCTTCGGGGGTCTTCTTCCAGCTTCGGGGGTCCCTCCGCTTCATCTTCTCCCGGCGTCCGGTTGGTTCTTCTCCGCTCTCCGGCCTCTTCTCCCGGTGTCGCAGGTCTTCGGCCGGCCCCTCTGCTGTCTTCATGTAGCTCTATTGCCAGCAGAGGTCCGGACTTCTGGGCTTCTGGGCTTCTGGGCTTCTGGGCTTCTGGGCTTCTTGGCTTCTTGGCTTCTCTTCTCTTCTCTTCTCTTCCCCCAGATGTTGACACGACGCTCTCTCCGGCTGGACTGGTCTCTGAGGGCTGCGTTGTGACTTATATAGGCGGAGACCCCGCCCCCATATGATGTCACAGTCCCTGGGCATGCTGGGACTGTGACGTTTTAGGGGGCGTGGTTGACCAGAATGAAGTTCAAAATGAACGGACTTGTCCGTGTGTGGGCAAGTCCGTTCATTCTGAAAGTCCGCCGGAACTCCGGCGAAAGTCCGTCGGAAAGACGGGCGGACTTAGCCCGCCGGAAAGTCCCGGCGTGTGTGGGCAAGTCCGTCCGTTTTAAAGTCCAGCGCACCTGGCGGACAAAGTCCGTCGGAAAGTGTGCCGGACCAAGTAGGATAGAAAGTCCGACCGTGTGTACGCGGCATTAGTTCCCAAAATAGCTAGATAACTGAGTACGCTGTGCTCTCCTGCTTAGTGTGGTCAGTTTTTTTTTAAGCAGAGAGACTGGCTGGAACACCAGGGATTTCACACAAAGGAAACAATAAAGTGTGCTTTTTTCATACAAGTACATGATACAACAGGCACATATCAGTTTCAGGTGTCCGATTTGTCCACCGCAATATCGCAGTCCCTCTATAAGTTGCTGATCGCTGCCATTACTAGTAAAAAAAAAAAATTAAAATTAAATATTTTAATAAAAATATTCCCTAGAAAGTAGGGGATTAGAGCAATCAAGACACAGACTCAAACAGTAGGCACCATTGTCCCTTAAAATAAACAAAGAAGAGAAACCATATTGGGGAATATGGGACTTTAAGGGTGCCTATTAATACAGATGAATATCACACTATATTTAGTAAAAAAGTATATATTTCTATTACAGAGAAGAAAAAAAAACATTATAAAATGTCACTTCCTTCATACAGTTTTCCACGCAATCATTCTACATGTTTCGCCGTACGGCTTCTTCAGCATAATGCGTGGACTTTATTTCTAGTAAATAGATACAAAGATAAATCAGCGGGAGAAAAAATTACATATGCAAAACAAGAAAAGAAAATAACATAAGAACATATTAAAGTACATATATTAATACATACATAGATGCATCCGTGTAGATAGCAAGAATTTCCCAACCAGAAGTTCTAGCCCCAATGTTTTGGGCACTCAGAGCCAGATCTACGGTGGGTAACTGATGTCAGAGCGAATTTCTGGACACAAATGGTCCCGCCCGCAGGAATCTCTCAACTGGGCTTAGCACTATATGACCATATAGTGTGACCAAACCCCCATATTTTTTGAATATGTTCAGGTGTTTTTAACTAGCCCTGCAGGAAATGTCATTCTTGTATGTGTGCGCTGTAAAATATTTTGTACTGTTTGTAGGTCTTATAGCAGCACCATCTTGAATTTAAACGCATTGTAGGGTGTGCCCCCCAAATGCTGTTCACAGAGGGAGCGCCGCCTCTCCCCCGAAGTCCTGACACGTGCCAACAGCTGACATGTATAGGAGCCACCGCACACAGACACGCCTTGACGGCGTGCCGAGCGCAGTGACACCGTCACCTACATCCGCCACACATCTGCAAAGCCATGACACAGTGGGGGCTGACGTTCCACCGGGAAAGAACAGCGCCTCTGTTACGGACACACAGTGATGCCCCTGTTTCCACGGAAGCAAACCAAGTGATCCCATGAAATTGGGGATCATGCTGTTGTGGGCCCCTGGGCAGCCGTGCAGGGATCCTGTGGCAAATAGGTGAAGGAGGCCCGCAAGACATCGTGCCCGATAATGCGCTCTGGATGAGGAAAAACAGGATTTAAAAAAAAAAGGGGGGGGATTAAAATTCTAGTGTATAATATTAGTCTGATTATAAATAGCCTAAATGGCACCATGAAAAAGCTGCAAGCGTTAAACACATCTCATAAAAACATGCAGATAAAAGCAGAAATAAATGTATACTCTGCGCATGGGGTGTGGGGTGTGCTGGAGGGTCTATTGATGTTGGCTGCTGGGGGATCTATTGTCACTGGTGGGGATCTGATTATGTGTGAGGGTATATTGATGCTGATAGGGAATCTGCTGTTGCTGGGGGGGTCTTATGTTGCTGGAAGGGATCTACTGTTGAGGGAGAGATCTATTTTTATTGGCTAATGTTGCTTGGGTGGATATTTTGTTACTGGATGTGATATTTTGTTGTGGGTGGTTCACTGTTGCTGCTGAGAATCCATTGTTGTTGGGATGGAGTCCATTGTTGCTGGGGGAGTCTATTGTTGTTTGGGATCTATTGCTGGGATTCTATTGTTGCTGGTTGCAGGGGATCTATTTTACTGCTTTTCTTTTTATCATTAACATGTTCCATACAAATAATTTAGCACCACAAAATGATACTTGGTTCTGTATTCTCTAAAAGGGGCAGTACTGGTAGGTGGGTAGGGGGTGGAATCAAGGGACGGTGGTCAGAGGTGGGTAGGGGGCAGAGACAAGAGGTGATTCAGACGGGGGGAGTTCCTGCACCTATTCTCAGAGAAAAAAAAGCCCTGCTCTTCGCATTATATATATGTGATAACCAAAGTACAAATATGCGTGTGAATCACACACCACAATACATGCAGCAACTAGTGACTGTAAAAAGTGACAATAGTGCAACAAATAGTTATGAATACTTAAAAATGAACATATAAATGAAAATAAATAATCACACTAGTACGAAGTGCTATAATGTGCATCCATATGGTGATTGGTTGTATCAAAATTATTGTTCATAAAATCATATAGTGATAAAAAAATCATATAGTGATCATAAAATCATATAGTGTTCATAAAAACATATAGTGGACTCAATCTATTAAAACATATAGATGAATAAAAAGTACTTCTATGTGCATATGTGTCACCCAATTATTTCAATTTCAAAGTGCTTCTAAAGCCCATGCGATTTGGAAACTGCTGTGTATATAATCCAAAACAAGCCACAGTGATCCATGCGATTTGGAAACCCTTGCTCCCCCCTAGTTATTAAACGCTCACCTCTGAGCGTGTGACTTTGCACTTAAGCTTAGTCAATACACGCCTGTGAACCACCTCTGGGGCTCTGCAGTTTTAACCAGACTTCTGGACCCGTCAGCACTATACCTCGGTTGAGTAAAAAAAGACTGGATGGTGTAATAACATTTTAACAGTTTATTAATCACATAAAAGCCCCCTATGGGGTACTCACATAGTATAGGTGCGTCAGTGCGCCACTCTGCATCAGGCAAACAGCATGTAAAGATACTGGATCGGTATTGGAATGGTATGGTGTGATCACTGTGGCTTGCTTTGGATTATCTGCACAGCAGTTTCTAAATCGCATGGATCACTGTGGCTTGTTTTGGATTATTTACACAGCAGTTTCCAAATCGCATGGACTTTAGAAGCACTTTTGAATTGAAATAATTGGATGACACATATGCACATAGAAGCACTTTTTATTCATCTTTTTTAGTGGATTGAGTCCACTATATGTTTTTATGAACACTGTATGATTTTATGATCACTATATGATTTTATGAACACTATATGTTTTTATGAACCCTGTATGATTTTATGAACACTATATGATTTTATGAACAATAATTTTGATACAAACAATCACCATATGGATGCACATTATAGCACTTTGTACTAGTGTGATTATTTATTTTCATTTATATGTTAATTTTTAGGTAATCATAACTATTTGTTGCACTGTTGTCACTTTTTACAGTCACTAGTTACTGGATGTATCACGGTGTATGATTCACACGCATATTTGTACTTTGGTTATCACATATATATAATGTGAGGAGTATATTTGAAAGCGCAGCGTATATATTTCTATATAATAATAGTTCAAGTTAAATATGGGAATCCTGCCAGGAACACGAGTGCATCTTTACCACAATGCATCATATATATATATATATATATATATATATATATATATATATATATATATATATATATATATATGTAATGCAGCGCTAAAAATGATAACCAATGGTAAAAGGCACATCAGACATGGTGACCATTACCATTATATACATAGCTGAAACACATGAAGCTTACCAGCAGGAGTGGATTCGGATGCCGGTGACACTGAATCAAATAGGCTCTGAGATCCTTAATGGATCCTTAATGGACGATGGTTGAAGGATCTCAGAGCCTGTTTGATTCGGTGTCACCGGCATCCGAATCCACTCCTGCTGGTAAGCGTATTTCATCTATTCACTTCCCATGATCGTACAACTCATGATATACAAGAGAAGATTTCTACATCAGTCCAACATTCATATTTAGCCTATGTTTGGGACTCTCTTGTATCAGATTCATAGCCATACATTGGGACTTTACTATATCCCGTCTAATATTTAATTTTTTGGTATTATGCTTCATGTGTTTCAGCTATGTATATATTGGTAATGGGCACCATGTCTGATGTGCCTTTTACCATTGGTTATCATTTTTAGCGCTGCATTTCACTTTTACTTCTGTTTACAATATTGGTCATATTTTATGTAGCTGCTTTTCACATTGGGTTAGCGCAGTGTTATTTATATTTTCTTTGATGTATATATATATATATATATTTATTTATTTATTTTTTAATCCTATTTTTCCTCATCCAGAGCAAATTATCTGGCACGATGTCTTGCGGGCCTCCTCCACCTATTTGCCACAGGATCCCTGCATGGACGCTCAGGAACCCACAACAGCATGATCCCCAATTTCAAGGAGTCACTTGCTGTGCTCCTGTGGAAACAGGGGCATCACTGTGTGTCCAGAAAAGAGGAGCTGTTCTTTCCTGGTGGGACGTCAGCCCCCACTGTGTCATGGCTTTGCAGATGAGTGGTGGATGTAGGTGACGATGTCACCACGCTCGGCACGCCCTCAAGGCGTGTCTGTGTGCAGTGGCACCTATACATGTCGGCCGTTGGCGCGGGGAGGGACTTCAGAGAGGCGGCACTGCCTCTGTGATACAGCATTCCTCCATTGCGTCCGCTCTGTTTCATCACGGCATGATGTTATACGCCGCACCCATCTGACGCATTGGGGAAGGGTATAAATGGACCCATGCGGCGTCATTCATGCTGCTGGAGTTCCTGGGAGCCCTACACCTCATGCAGCTGCTAAACAGGTAGATTTATTTAACTCATTGACAACACCTTTCACATGCATTGCAATTGCAATGCACTATTTAATAAGAAAATGTGTGGTATATTTAAGGCTTTATTACCCCCTTTTTCATCTTTATCTGCAGATTCAGTCTCTTCATTCGTGGTTGCTTTTAGATTCCGTTTTTGCTTTGGGGTCTTTGTACCCACGGACTAAGTGACATGTAAAGGCAAGTTTTTCCTTTATCACATAAGCAGGAATTCTTAAATGATTGAACTTATAAGGGACCCTATTACAACTATACTGTCTCTCTTATGCCCTAATGTTACCTTACTTTCAGAGACCCGGCTCTGGCCCTGCACAGCCTAGATAATCATTGCCGTCAGCTGCACGGGATCATAGGCTCCCAGTTACCCATTTCAAGCTGGGTTCACACTGGTGCGACACAACAGCCGTCCTACTTTGGATCCGACTTTGCCCTGCGACATGAAGCCGGCATGCGTCCGACTTGGATCCCCGCCAATGAACGGGGATCCGACTTGGATCCCCGCCAATGCCCGGCACTGTGTCTGGTATGAATCTTGAAGGGGAACTCCGCGCCAAATTTTAAATTAAAAAACCTGCAATGGGTTCCCCCTCCAAGAGCATACCAGGTCCTTGGGTCTGGTATGGACCTTAAGGGGAACCCCCCTACACCGAAAAAATTGCGTGGGGGTACCCCCCAAATCCATACCAGACCCTTATCCGAGCACGCAGCCCGGACAGGCAGGAATGGGGGTGGGGACGAGCGAGCACCCCCCCTCCTGAACCGTGCCAGGCCGCATGCCCTCAACATGGGGAGGTGGGTGCTTTGGGGCAGGCGAAACTCCAAAACTGAATTTTTCTCCTGGTATGTAATGTAAAGGTGTGTGTGTGTGTGTAATTGTATTATCTTTTTGTATTGTGCTCACAGATTTTATTATCAGCTGTACACTAGATTTGAACAAAAGGTTATAGATTATAGGGTTTGGGTTCTGCATAGTATGACAAAGAGAGAAAACTCAATCTGTCCCTATTTTAACAGTGTGGACAGATTTTTTTTCCTCTCATTTTCAAATTGTTCAGAGTAGCTTACCTAAAAAGGTAAGAAATATTTAAAAAATATATATTTTTAAGGGATGCTGTTTGAATGGTAACCTGTAACAAATATAAAGTGGTTTTTTTTTGTTTTTTTTCAGATATGACTGTATAATTAACATGTTCCCCTATATATGAACACGCAAATAAGCAAGTAAGATCACTTACCAATCTAATGCAGCATGGGTAGCAAAAAAAAGAGGGCAGAACTCTGCAGATAAAGCTGTGAATGGCCCTCCCTAGCACATTATGGGATGTAGTTATTGGTTGTAGTAATGTTTAAAACTGAACTCTTGGATAAGTAAATATTGTCTATGTAGAAGAAACGTGTATTCTTAATTGAATCTTTGTGTACTTTGTTTATTTCTTCCTGTTCTGTGCATTAATCTAGTGTGAAACTTTGCCTCTGTGCAGGAGCTTCCAGTAATAAATGGACCAATCATTGCTGCTCCTTTACCTTATACAGTGTGACTGGTCTTGTATCTGCCCCCTTCTCTAGTTTTCTGCAGGCCACATGTAGTGGGTTGGACATCTGGGGCCAGTGGCAGCTGATGCTCAAAATTTTTTGGGGGGTGCAAACATTTTTTGAAAAAAAATCATCAATTGCAGCCACTCTGCCATCAAACGCAGTCACTGTCTAATCAAACGCTGCCACTGTGCCCATCATATGCTGCCAGTGTGCCCATTAAATGCTGCCAGTTTGCCCATTAAATGCTGCCAGTGTGCCCATCAAATGCCAGTGTGCCCATTAAATACAGCCAGTTTGCCCATTAAATGCTGCCAGTGTGCCCATCAAATGCTGCCAGTGTGCCCATTAAATGCTGCCAGTGTTCCCATCAAATGCTGCCAGTGTGCCCTTGAATGCCCCCAGTGGGACCTCCACCCGTTCGCTGTCTGCCCGATACTTACCCTGTCTTGGTGGGGCAGTGGGTGACAACGAGAACCGGTGTCCTTCTTGCATCTCCTGCCATCCTCATCTCCCGTCCTCTCCTCCTGATAGGCATACAATAGCGGCGCCTGTCGTTTCAGCCAATCAGGTGACAGGCAATAGACCTGAGCACCTGATTGGCGAAGAGGCGGTTCCGTGTTAGGAAAGCATGGCACTCTCTGTTTACATTTTTTGACCCATATTAGAGCCTATGGCTCTAATCAGGTGCTTAAAAAAAAAAACCCCGCCACTGTAATTCAAGTGTCCGATGCCTGAAAAGGGGCCGGGGGACTGAAATAGGGGGTGGCAGTGGTGGCCATAGACAGATTCATGCAATGCATGAATCTATCTATTGGTGATAGAGGGGGTGGCAGATGAGAGGGGGCGGCGCCTGTGCGCCCTATGGACGTACCGCCACTGTCGGGGTTCCTCCCACAGCTCTGCTGCCTGTACAGAGTATATAAAGCACAGTTATGATGCCACTGGTACTTTTAGAAGGTAATATTTAGGTTTGCAACAACATTTGGTGCACACAAAGTGGATTTACAGTATATCCTTTGTAGTTATTGAGGAGTATGTAGAAATTAAAGTTTTTTTGTGCCCCAAGTCCAGCTTTACTACACATCACTGATATTGTGTGACATTGCTCTGTCTACTGTTAATAAAAATAACTTAAAAGAGCAATGTAAGTGTACTGCAGTAAACGTTGCTATCACCACAAAATTATTTATAGAATCATAGCTTCAGCAGTACATTTATTGCTCAAAGCAGAATCAGTTTTACAAAATAAAAAAAATAAACAATCCAACTTTTATACATAAAAAAGTAACTTTTGCTGAATTACAAAAAAAGCCTTTTGCTGAAATGCTCCTACCTTCATTCTGGCTCTGTCCCCGCAAAAAGACCACTCTATGGGTAGCTTGTTTTTTTTGTAAGGACCTCCAGATTCCGTAAGAAAGATATCACTTATTTTAGTTTTCTCAAAGAAGGGAGATCTTTTGAGATCAAAAAGTTCATTACTTGCAGAACGACACATGTCACATACCTTCTGTCCTGTCCGTGCAACCTACAGTATGTAGGGAGGACTACTAGACAGTTAGGGGTCAGACTTAGAGAACATGTTAACAGGATTAGGAACGGATATAAACATCATGGTCTTTCTAACCACTTCAGGCTGTTTCACAATAGGGATCCCAGTGTGCTCACGTTCTGTGGAATTGACAGGGTTGAGGAACACTGGCAAGGCTCTAATCTCAGAAGGGCCATTTCCCAGAACGAGACCCAATGGATCCATAGGCTACGCACTTTGAGCTCTTATGGCCTCAATATTAAGTTGGAACTCAACTGTTTTTTATCCAATTGGTAACTCATCCATTCTCTTGTAGAGTTTTTATAATATATATATTTTTTAATTTTTAATTCATATTTTTTTATATTTAATTATTTTGATTTTTCATTTTATTTATTTATTTATATTTTTTAGGCAATCATTTTTGAGACCTATTTTAAATTTATCTAATATATTTGAATTCAAAATTCACATGTTTTCAAATGTTTTTTGTATTTATGACAAGAATGTTGTGCTCTTGTCGTTTTGTTAATAAAGCCTATTGTAGTTGCAACAAGAGATGATGAATCAGGAAGAAGTGGGTAATTCACACCCACTGGCCTTGATTGGCTGTCACTTCTTTCTCCTCGGGAGGAGTTTATTTGACATTGCAAATAAATTTGATCATCTGTGGGCTGGATGTTATGTCTTTGATGACGCCCTGGAGGAGGGGCGAAATGCGTTGACGCAATATCCGGCTCACGTTCCAATCAGTGATGCTGTTTCCTGACTTCTGTGGAACGCACGCTATCACAGCAGCGATCGCGAAAGCATTCTGAATGCCTGTTTGCAGCTTCTATTTTGTGAGTAGCGCTGCCATGCATGCCTGATTATTTTCCCTACAGTGCCTCACCATGTCTTCTTCCTTTTATTTTTTGGGTGGAATTTGATGTCCACTATCCTCCAGCACTTATCTCATTGGCAACGATACAGTTTCCATCTCATTTGCCTGAAGAAACGGCAACATTTCAGGTGACTGAGTGTATTCTATATAGTCTTAAAGGCTGAAAGCCTGCCGTCGCTGACCAGCGGGCTTTCTCTCAGGTAATCTGCACATTCATCTCAGTTTTTATGTCATTTTATGTGTGTTCAAATATATTTTTTTAGTCAGTCACTTATTGCTAATGCTGGCGCTATGTCTACTTAGATTCCTCTAGTTGCTAGCGTTGTTTATTTTTATGTCACTTGTTCCAGTTTAGCACTTTATGCAATAATTGCAATTATTTGATCATATATAATATCATTCTAGTGATTACATTTGTATTCTCCACCTTTTATATATTTAATATTTTCTTACAGATATATATTTATTTTTTGAGTGTTTTAGTTGCCAGCGCTGCATTCATTCGTTCAACATATGTTTTTTTGTAAGGTTAGACCTTCTGTCAGGTTTGTATTGTTTAAAGCGGGGGTCCACCTATCTATCGTTTTTTTTTGAGTTCATTCACAAACTTTTGAGACTAGCACCCAGGAGTCTGGGAGAGGCTAGAAACATGCCTACTCCCATGGGAGGAGAACCAGTGAAGTGCAAAGAAGAATAGAAAAATAAAAGGTAATTACGGCGATTTAAATTTTTTTAAATGGCATGTCAGCATCTAGGCAAGGAAGAGAATACATACAGATATTGTTCAAAATTTGGGTGGAACCCCGCTTTAAGGAAAATCTATCCAGCACCTGTACCTTTTATACCTTGTTTGGGGGGATTAGGGAGAAGGTGCTCGACCAGTGGTGATGCTATAGTAAACTTGTATCACAAAAGCCAGGACACCTATTTTCAGAACTGAATGTTTAATGAAGGTCATAGACACCATAAAGTTTCAAGGTACAAAAAGAAATTTAACCACTTCAGCCCCGGAAGAATTTTCCCCCTTCCTGACCAGAGCACTTTTTGCAATTCGGCACTGCGTCGATTTAACTGACAATTGCGCGGCCGTGCGACGTGGCTCCCAAACAAAATTGAGGTCCTTTTTTTCCCACAAGTAGAGCTTTCTTTTGGTGGTATTTGATCACCTCTGCGGTTTTTATTTTTTGCGCTGTAAACAAAAAAATAGTGACAATTTCGAAAAAAACGCATTATTTTTTCATTTTTGCTATAATAAATATCCCCAAAAAATATTTAAAAAAAATGTTTTTCCTCAGTTTAGGCAGATATGTATTCTTCTACATATTTTTGGTAAAAAAAAAAAAAAAAAAAATCGCAATAAGCGTTTATTGATTGGTTTATGCAAAAGTTATAGCGTTTACAAAACACGGGATAGTTTTATGGCATTTTTATTAATATTTTTTTTACTAGTAATGGCGGCGATTAGCGATTTTTATCATGACTGCGACATTATGGCGAACATATCAGACATTTTTGACACATTTTTGGGACCATTGTCATTTATACAACAAACAGTACTATACAAATGCACTGATTCCTGTGTAAATGACACTGGCAGTGAAGGGGGGGGCGTGGCTACGTGTGACACCTCACTGATCTCTGCTCCCAATCACAGGGAGCAGAGATCAGTGACACTGTCACTAGGCAGAACAGGAAGATGCCTGTTTACATTAGCATCTCCCCATTCTTCCTCTCCGCGAGTCGACCGCGGGTATCCCTGCGGCGATCGAGTCCGTGGGACCCGCGACCCGACTCACGGAGCTCCCGGCGTGCGCACAATGGCACGGCTGCAAATTTAAAGGGACATACGGGTACACCCATTTGCCCAGCCATGCCATTCTGCCGACGTACGTCAGCGTGCGCCGGTCAGGAACCGGTTAAAGAAGTGGTCCGGTCCCCCCGCGTAAAATTAAAAGTCAGCAGCTACAAATACTGTAGCTACTGACTTTTAATATTAGTACACTTACCTGTCCAGGGTTCCTGCGATGTCGGCCATTCCTGGTAAGGGAAACCAGCAGTGAAGCCTTCCGGCTTCACAGCCGGCTCCCTACTGTGCATGCGTGAAGCGTGCTGCACTTTCTAATTGGCCCAGTGGCAGAGGAAGGAAGAGGGGGGACAAACTTCTGAGGGATGATGCCACGGTGCTGTCTCGGGAAGTGGGGAGGATGGACCTGTCAAAAACAGGTGCCCATTCCCCCCCTCCCCCCTGAAAACTGCCAAATGTGGCACCGTGGGGGGGAGATAAGCGGAAGTTCAACTTTTGAGTGGAACTCTGCTTTAAAGAAAACAATGTTTTGGAAACACACAAGTACCCTTATGAATAAACACATGCTTCATCAAAAGAGCTTGAACAGCACATCTTGAAACCCCAGTCTGCTGTGAAATCTTTACCTGGGAGAGACCTTGCCATTGCAGTATAAGGACCTTGTGTATAGTTGCTGTGCTCAGTCTTGCCATGGTGTATGACCTGTGACACAAACGGTTTTTCCACAACCCTTAGTAGCAGAGTTTGGCTGTTCCTCACCTAGTTTAGGGCCTCCTACACAGCTGTGTCTGTTTTAGGTAATGACTGTGTTTCCACCTGCATATAAAATTGATGATCATTAGCACTTGCTTGGTATAATTGGTTAATCATACACCTAACTCTAATCCTACAAAATACTGTTCTTTGTTCAAGTGTACAAAGTGTATAAGTGTAAGAATTGATGCTGGTTTTAAGCCAAAGGAAAGTCACACCAAATATTTTTTGGATTTACAGTACCTTGAAAAAGTATTCATAACTAAAAACGTAAATGTATTTTATTGGAATTTTATGTGATAGATCAACACAAAATGGCAAATTGTGAAGTGAAAGGAAAATGATAAATGGTTTTCACATTTTTTTTACAAATAAATATGTGAAACGTGTGGTGTGCATTTGTATTCAGCCCCCTTTACTCTGATACTAACTAAAATCTAGTGGAACCAATTGCCTTCAGAAGTCACCTAATTACTAAATACACCTTTGTGTAGTTTTGGCTCAGTATAAATACAGCTGTTCTGTGAAGCCCTCAGGGGTTTGCTAGAGCAGTGTTTCTCAACTCCAGTCCTCAAAGCGCCCCAACAGGTCATGTTTTCCCTCATATGAAACAGCTGTGGTAATTACTAAGGCAGTGAAACAGATCAAATCACCTGTGCAAAATAATGGAAAGTCTGAAATCATGACCTGTTGGGGCGCCTTGAGGACTGGAGTTAAGAAACACTGTGCTAGAGAACCTTAGTGAACAAACAGCATCATGAAGGCCAAGGAACACACCAGACAGGTCAGGGATAAATTTGTGGAGAAAACAACGAAAAGAGGAGGGGAGGGGGTTTTAAAAACACCCCAGGGACTTTTAAGGTGCTTAAATTGTATAATAGATGGAGTAGGAAGGCATGTATGATATATCCATAAAAAATGTTAATTCTATTGAAAATTTACTTTTACAAACATGTCATTATAAACATGACACCATCATAAAAAGATAATACATAAATCTCAATGTTTAAACCCCTCAAGGGCATACAATCGAAAAAAAACCACTTGGTTCAATAACAAGCTACCACTCAACATGTTTCGCTCAATACGAGCTTCTTCAGGAGTTTTGGCATGGATTGTAGTAAGCTCTAAATAAGAATAAAAAAAACATACATGAGACATGATCTTGCATAATTAAATTAAAGAGGAGGTCCGCTGAAAAAAAATATTAAAAGCCAGCAGTTACAAATACTGCAGCTGCTGACTTTTAATATATGGACACTTACCTGTCCAGGGAGCCCGCGATATCGGCAGCCGAAGCCAATCCGTCATTCGGCTCTCGGCGGCTGCCGCCGCCATCCTCGGTAAGGGAATAGGGAAGTGAAGCAGTGCGGCTTCATTTCCTGGTTCCCTGCTGCGCATGCAGGAGTCACGCTGCCCGTCCTCTCAGGTCTCTGCTGTGTTCTGGGACCTGTGTGTCTCCCAGACTACAGCAGGGGAGGACGGGGTAGGCGCCGGAAGTGGCATAGATCACCGCAAGCTCAGCGGTGATCTATGCCAGGAAGTGTGAGCAAATACCTGTATTAGACAGGTATCTGCTCTCTCCTCCCTGCTGAAAGGTGCCAAATGTGACACCGGAGGGGGGGAGGAATCCAAAAAGTGGAAGTTCCATTTTTGGGTGGAACTCCACTTTAACAGTCTAGGGTTAACAACATAGTGTATAAGGGTAAATATAAACGCTGGATCATACATGAACAGGAAAAAACAGTGCGTATAATACAAGATATACACAGAGGAACATTGATAAAGCATTGATATTCACAATCTTACCAGGCTGTCGTACGTTGAAGGTATGTTATAATAGATAGAAATTACTTGCTGCAATAGCGTCACCAATGCAGAGGCTCTCATATCATGTGTTTCCGTCCTAGTATGGCCACAAAGGGATATAAAGTTTTGTACATCCTTAATAGAGGAAAATAAAAAATTATCAAAAATTGGAATGATGAATGTTTAGGCAGGGCATCCAAATTTACCTAAGTTTGTTCATGAAACAGGTTTTTACCTTTAATAGAATCAATGATTGATTGCTAAAGGTGGAAACCCCTCCCAGCAAAAGAAAAGGGCAATAGCAGGTCAGTGAACTATAAGGGAGCCCTGGCCAAGGCTTGAGGAATTATACTTGGGGAAGATCCTCATAAGTTGGTTCTATATAATAGGAGTAAGAGAAACAATGCTAATTAAAAAAGCTCATAGGTGCAGTTACTGTCACAATCAGACATGACTGCACATAGAACACCTACTTGTAACGGTAGAGAGGCATGGAATTTGGGAGCGGTATACAACCTCCCTCAGATGGACAGCCTGTGACAGAGGGTTGCGGTGTGTGTCCGCCTTTATAAACCCTCCATCCCGGCGGCGTCTGACATCACTGCCGGGATGCGGACGAACATTGAGATTGCCCGAAGGTCGTCCCTTAACCATATCCAAACCCCAGAACTACAAACCTAAATCTTGAAGTTTTCCTTCTTTACAGGGAAACCCCAATGTACGGGCATTTACTAGTCAAGTGACTAAGGCAATTATGGAGACAAAGTGGAAAAACATATCGAAATCAAATTTAACCCCCTCCCAACTTGAGGCCCTCAAATCTTTACAACTCAATAAAAATATTACGATCAAGCCTTTGGATAAGGGTGGAAACCTGGTAGTGATGGACAATAGCCAATATGAAGCCATGGCGCTGGCTGTTGTACAGAATCGGGAATGGTACCGGAAGGTATCATCCAACCACCTTGCCCTAAGGATTGATCGTTATCAGCATCTGATTGGCTCAGCCTATTGCAAAGGCCTCATAAATAAACCAACTTGGGAATTTTTAAATGTCACCTCCCCTCAAACACCAACTCTGTATACACTCCCTAAGATTCACAAAAACCCAATCAAACCCCCAGGTCATCCCATCGTCTCGGGTAACGGTAGTCTCACCGAAACTGCCAGTCAGTTAATTGATGATTTTTTAAGACCCCACGTCGAGGGATTGGTGTCCTATCTCCAGGACACCAATGACCTTCTACGTGCCCTCGATGGAATTTCCATCCCTGAGGGCTCGTGGCTGGTGGCCCTCGACGTGGAGGCCTTTTACAATTCTATCCACCATCATCTTGGGGTGGATGTTGTGGAGGGCTTTATCTCTGAGAACCCAGAGGCATCTCAACAAAATAACAGATTCATTTTGGATCTGTTACTATTTATTCTTTCCAACAACATCTTTCTTTTTTGGCGGCTCTCACTACCTCCAGATACAGGGGGTGGCTATGGGGACCAAATGTGCCTCCTCATATGCCAACCTGTATCTGGGGGGGTGGGAGCATGAACTCTTTTTTAGAGATGATATGCAGAAGTGCTTTGAACAAATCCCTGTGTGGAGAAGATTTATTGATGATAGTTTTTTCATTTGGACGGGTACTAAGGATTCACTTCTTTCATTTTTGGATAGTCTTAAGATTAATAACTATAACCTCAAATTCACTTCTGAGTTTAGTCAACAAAACCTTACCTTTTTGGACGTTCAAATTCTAGTCAACATGGACGGCAGCATAGGAACGACCCTGTATTGTAAGCCATCTGCAGGGAATTCCCTGCTCCACGCCACCAGTTCCCACCCCACTCCTCTCATTACAAGTGTGACCTATGGGGAATACTTGAGAATTAAATGCAATTGCAGTGCAGACTCTGACTTTGAAAGAGAGGCTGACGTGCTTCGATTGCGTTTTCTTAAACGCATCTACAGCAAAAAATGCCTCAAGAAAGCCTACCTTAGGGCAAAAAAATCACAACAGAGCCTCCCTTATACATGGTCCAAAATCAAAAAAGGCCAACCCTGGTGTTCGGCTTATTACCAGGTTCTCTACCCAGCACCGGCAGGTACGAGAAATTATGAAAAAATACTGGTACCTGTTGATGGGGGATGAAAAGGTTGCTAAAGATTTAAAATCATATCCGGAAATTACCTTCAGGCGATCTCGATCCCTTAGGGATACTCTGGTACACAGTCATTGTGATAGTCATACAAGGACTGCCAATGAATCCAACAAGGGCAGTAGACCTTGCCATAGTTGCAACTTTTGTAGGTTCATACTTGCAGCACAGAGCTTATTGCTTCCGAATGTCCATCTTTTTAGACCCAATTTCTCAGTAACTTGCCAATTTATAGGCATTGTATACCTCATGCAATGCGAATGTCAAATGTTCTACATTGGCAAGACTAAGCGACCTTTCTTCTGCCGGATAAGGGACCATGTTTCTTTGATACACAAAAAAGAATGGAAACTCCTATCAGTCGCCACATTGGTTTATATCACAACTTTGACAGTAGCTGTTTGCACTTTTTTGCCCTTGAACATATCCCCCCTGGGGACAGGGGAGGAGACTATGATCAACTACTCCTTCAAAAGGAGGTACGTTGGATACATGAACTGTCAGCTTTAAAATATCCGGGCATGAATGATGCATTCAGCTTCAAACCTTTTCTGTAAATATATTTTTTTCATTCCAAACATCTTTCCTTCCTTTTTTCCTTTTGTCTTTTTCTTTTGTCTTCTCATTTTTCATTTTAGTCTATATATATGGTAATTATATTTCCAGATTTTTATTTATATACTGTCTAAACATATCCTCACTCTATATGTACAAAACTGTTTTTTCCCAATTGATTGGATATTATGTCTTGACAGGCTGCCTCTTATCAACAATGTATCTACCTATAATTGCAGTTAATACAATCCAATGTAACTTGGTCTCTCATTCATGGATATTCCTGTCTATTTTATTTTGGTCCACATGGACGCCAGGGGCACCCAATCTGATGGGCGAATAATCAATCGCCCTTCTATTGGGAGCCCTAGAGATGTCAGTCCCCAAAGTAGTTTAGGATGATAGTAGTATCTTTCACATATATTCAATGTTGCGCCTATCTTAAATTAATGTGAAATTTGGCATTCACTATATACTATGTTTATCTTTTTGTTTAATGTCCTCCTGGATACTAATCTTTTATGCTTATTGTATATGCTTCACTCATTATTTCCCTTTTCCAAGATGGCGCTTTCGGCTTCTGTGGCTTGAATTGCAGTATATCGCTCTGCACATGCGCACAATCGACCTCTGACGTAGTCAGCATCCAACAATGACGCTGCTACGTTCTCCATCTAGTCGCCCCTCTTCCAAGATGGCACTTTCGGACTCTGTGGCTTGAACTGCATTATATCAATCCGCGCATGCACATAATCGACTTCTGACCTAGCGAGTGTCGAACAATGATGCTGCTGCGTTCCCCATCCAGCTGCCCTTCGGGCAATCTCAATGTACGTCCACGTCCCGGCGGTGATGTCAGACGCCGCCGGGATGGAGGGTTTATAAAGGCAACCCTCTGTCACAGGCTGTCCATCTGAGGGAGGTTGTATACCGCTCCTAAATTCCATGCCTCTCTACCGTTACAAGTAAGTGTTCTATGTGCAGTCATGTCTGATTTTGACAGTAACTGCACCTATGAGCTTTTTTAATTAGCATTGTTTCTCTTACTCCTATTATATAGAACCAACTTATGAGGATCTTCCCCAAGTATGATTCCTCAAGCCTTGGCCAGGGCTCCCTTATAGTTCACTTTTGCTGGGGGTTTCCACCTTTAGCAATCGATCATTGATTCTATTAAAGGTAAAAACCTGTTTCATGAACAAACTTAGGTCAGTTTGGATGCCCTGCCTAAACATTCATCATTTCAATTTTTGATCATTTTTTATTTTCCTCTATTAAGGATATACAAAACTTTATATCCCTCTGTGGCCATACTAGGACGGAAACACATGATATGAGAGCCTCTGCATTGGTGACACTATTGCAGCAAGCAATTTCTATCTATTATAACATACCTTCAACGTACGGCAGCCTGGTAATATTGTGAATATCAATGCTTTATCATTGTTCCTCTGTGTATATCTTGTATTATACGGACTGTTTTTTCCTTTTCATGTATGATCCAGTGTTTATATTTACCCTTATACACTATGTTGTTAACCCTAGACTGTAAATTTGATTATGCAAGATCATGTCTCATGTATGTTTTTTCTATTGTTATTTAGAGCTTACTACAATCCATGCCAAAACGCCTGAAGAAGCTCGTATTGAGCGAAACATGTTGAGTGGTAGATTGTATGCCCTTGAGGGGTTTAAACATTGAGATTTATGTATTATCTTTTTATGATGGTGTCATGTTTATAACGACATGTGTTTTTAAAGTAAATTTTCAATAAAATTAACATTTTTTATGGATATATCATACATGCCTTCCTACTCCATCTATTATACAATTTAAGCACCTTAAAAGACCCTGGGGTGTTTTTAAAACCCCCTTCCCTCCTCTTTTCATTATTTTCATATATTATGGGATGTGGTGCTGTTTGCTGACTATTTCTGCCCTTATTATCATTAAAGTTGTGGAGAAGTTTAAAGTAGGGTTAGGTTAAAAAATTAATATCCCAAGCTCTGAACATCTCACAGAGTACTGTTCAATCCATTATCCGAAAATGGAAAGAGTATGGCACAACTGCAAATCTACCAAGACATGCCCTTCCCCTTAAACTGACAGGCCAGGCAAGGAGAGCATTAATCAGAGAAGCAATCAAGAGGCCCATGGTAACTCTGGAGGAGCGGCAGAGATCCACAGCTCAGGTGGGAGAATCTGTCCACAGGACAGCTATTAGTCATGCACTCCACAAATCTGGTCTTTTTAGAAGAGTGGCAAAAAAAACATTGTTGAAAGAAAGCCATACAAAGTCCCGTTTGCAGTTTACGAGAAGCCATGTGTGGGACACAGCAAACATGTGGAGGAAGGTGCTCTGGTCAGATGAGACCAAAATTGAACTTTTTGGTATAAAAGCAAAACGCTATGTGTGGCAGAAAACTAACACTGCACATCACACTGAGCACACCATCCCCACCGTGAAACATGGTGGTGGCAGCATAATGCTGTGGTGGTGCTTTTCTTTAGCAGGGACAGGGAAGCTGGTCAGAGTTGATGGGAAGATAGATGGAGCCAAATACAGATCAATCTTAGAAGAAAACCTGTTATAGTCTGCAAAAGACTTGAGACTGGGGCGCAGGTTCACCTTGCAGCAGGACAACGACCCTAAACATACAGCCAGAACTACAATGGATTGGTTCAAAGCATATTCATGTGTTAGAATGGCCCAGTCAAAGTCCAGACCTAAATCCAATTGAGAATCTGTGGATTTCACTCCATCGCTCTCCATCCAATCTGACAGAGCTTGAGCTATTTTGCAAAGTAGAATGGGCAAAAATGTCACTCTCTAGATGTGAAAAGCTGGTAGAGCCTTCCCCCTAAAGACTCACAGCTGTAATTGCAGTGAAAGGTGGTTCTACAAAGTATTGACTCAGGGGGGCTGAATACAAATGCACACCACACTTTTCACATATTTATTTGTAAAAAAAACTTTTAAAACCATTTATCATTTCCCTTCCACTTTACAATTATGTACCACTGTGTGTTGGTCTATCACATAAAATCCCAATAAAATACATTTACGTTTTTGGTTGTAACATAACAAAATGTGGAAAATTTCAAGGGGTATGAATACTTTTTCAAGGCACTGTAGATATTAGTTCTGTTCGCTCACTTTGCATTTTGCAAATTGATAGAAATATACAATGAAAATATTTTTGAAAGCATTCTTACTTTACAGCATTAGCATTTGCTCACACCTGCCTAAAACTTTCCACAGTTACTGTATATATATATATATATATATATATATATACACACACTATATTGTCAAAAGTATTGGGATGCCTGCCTTTACACGCACATGAACTTTAACCGCTTGCCGACCAGCCGCCACAGTTATATTGTGGCAAGCTGGCTCAGCTGTGCGAATCGCCGTAGGTGTGCGTCAGGCTGATACATGGCTTTCTGTGGGCGCATGCTCATGCCGATTGGCCAGTAGGGGAGCCAATCAGCGTGATCATTGCCGGCAGAGACAGTGTAAACAAGGCAGATCTCCCTTCTGTCAGGGGATGACACAGAGATCTTATCTTTCTGCTATGCAGGAAGAAGAATCTGTGTTGTCCCAAGTAGCCCATCCCCCATACAGTTAGTAAACACACCCAGGGAACACTGTTAACCCCTTGATCGCCCCTGATGTTAACTCCTTCCCTGCCAGTGTCAATGTCAGTGCATATTTTTAGCACTGATCACTGTAATAATGTCACTGGTTCCCAAAAAAGTGTCAAAAATGTAAGTTGTCCTGTCTGTCCACTGCAATGTCGCAGTCCCGAAAAAAATTGCTGATCACCGCCATTACTAGTAAAAAAATAAATAAATAAAAATGCCATAAATCTATCCCCTATTTTGTAGATGCTATAACTTCCTTGTGTGTCCACTGCATGTTTGAGTTGGATATATGAATAATACATGTTATTTGGGAGGTTGTATTTATTTTGTAGCTCTGAGAACGTCAGCAGCCTGCCATTGCTAAATATGTGAGATCCCAAACATGTTTAATAAACTAATTTCCACTCAGGGGGTTGACCTGAAAAGGCAGTAACGGGCTGGAGACTGGCTGGCCGGGTAGGTGAAAGAGCAGACGGTCAAAAGATCGTTGCTGGGCACCAGGCGTTGCTGGTTCAAAAGAAGTTTATATCCACTCCGGGTCCGGTTTGTTGCGTTTTCCGTAAGATAAAGGACATAGTGGCTTGGATACCAGCCAGGTACAGCCTGATAGGGGTATGAGGGAGAGCCAGCTGTGTGTGGCAATAAGATATAAAAGCTAGGACATGAGTGACGTCATCTACTGTGGTTCCGGGACAAGTGGCAAGAAACCTACGGTAGGTGTTCCAGGCCATGGGATAAGCCTTTAGTGTGTTGCTAGACAGTGAGTGGTTGATGAGCCGGGTTGCATTGGCAAGGTGTGGCTTCAATCCATTGTTAGTTGAGACCAAGGTGGGATAGGAGTGGATGATGGGTCGGCTCCGCGTTCCTGCTGGAAGAATGAGACAAAATTGGAGCGGGACAGTGCATCGGCTGTGGTATTGCACTTGCCAGGGATATGCTTACAGTAACTGTTAGATTTGGCGATGTAGTGACAATTGCAGCAGACTGCGCA